>CM034146.1:703456306-704766923 GCA_019776745.2 Taxus chinensis | reverse complement strand
TATGCAAGATAAAAATATTCTAGCAGCCATAACCTCAAGTCTTTATATTTTCCACTAGCACTATTATTATCTTTAGCCTTATTAGTCACTAGTATATCATTAATAAATTTAAACACATGTTTTGTAACTCAGAGGCCACCATGAAAAAAAAAGGTTGAAGCTTGTTCATTTTGTATTTTTTGATTTGAGTCGTTACCATATCTTGAAATGCAAGACATAATTTACCTAGTGGTCGCTAAGCTAATCTTTGTTATGTTCACCAACACATTGGGAATCATATACGACCTTGGCAGCCATCGGATTTGAATATCTTGGTGATAAGATTTCCAAAATAACCTATTCCACTCGGTGGCCTGCAAAGCATAAAATATTTTTTTTTTTTTTGAATATGTTGTATTCTTAAAATCATTTAAATTAATCAAGAAAGAACTAAAAAATCTACCCTAGCGGTCGTATTCTTAGAAGGTAGTATTGTAAAATATCTAAATCCAATTAGGAAGATTAGTTTATTTTTCATTCGATTTCTTTACTAATTCCTGTATGCCACAAAAAAAATATCCAGCAGTCATTAATCTCAGTCGTTTTATGAATGCACCAATCTTATTTAATATCTTGGCAATAGCAACCGCTAGGATTCGAAATATCATACTACGATCTGATATCAAATACAAAAATCTATATATAATAATGGTGCTTCCTCAGTTTTTCAGGTGAGTCGTCCAGTTGTATATATGTGAGGTCAACAGTATCTTAGAGTGTCCTTATCTCTGTTATTGTTTGAAATACATGTATTCCTGAAATCTATATTTTTTCCTGTCTTGGAATATTTGTTACCTTCTTTTTCGGTAATACTAAGAAATTTCATAAACATATAGCTAGCGGCCGCTAGTTCTTCGAATATGGTATTTAGAATTTAAACTTTTACCTTATATTGGCTCATTTATCGGTAAGTCGTTACTAATTGTGTTGTACATGAATATTTTCGATACAAAGAATTATTCCTCACTGGAAACTAGATTTAACAACATTTTTCGTTGATTGAATTTACAAAAGGTACGTACATATATAAGTTACAAATCTTGTTTATATGCTTTGAACAAAATTCTAACCTCACCCAATGATATTAGGCATAATAAAAATAATTGCATACATAAGGTCCACAAAATTAAATATATGTTTGTAATAGTATGATTAACTTTATATTTAATAATATTTACGAGGTGCATTTAATGTGTTACTTTAATACACATAAAAAAATGATAATCGAAGAGAAGAATGATTATTCAATTGGTAAGTCATATCCTCATGTTTTCAATATATACTAAACACGAGGAGAGCCAAATATAAGGCTGCAGAAGAAAGGAGAGAAGGTGAGAGTTATCACTAGTCCACCAACAAATACATAACAACCATGTATTTTATAACCTAAAACAAAAATTCTAGCATTCTCCCTCCTTCTACATTTGCTCTTTACAAATGTACCCCTAACAAATCAAACTTCCACTTTTCCGAGAGGTTTGGGTTGAGACTATCTGTCACCTGAAATATCATTGGGCAGTACTGGAGCTAATTTGTGGGTGATAGAGACCTTTTCATGAATGTGTGACATTCGACCTCATATGCTTTTTTTTAATCATTCATGAAAAAAAGGATTCTTCACAAGCTTCAACCACACCTTGATTGTCACAATTAATGATGGGAGAGTTTTCTTCAGGATCCCTATATATGTAAGATTGTGAAGTAACCAAGCACTCGCACATAAGGATCCTCGTGCGGTGTGGTATTTCAAACCTCGGGGATGAGAGAGCAAAATTAGTTTTTCTTCTGGCTAATCCACAAGCTAGGTTCAGCCCGAGATGAAAAAAACCAGAAGATGGATTTTCCTGTCATCAACGATCCTATAGAGGCTGAGTCTTTATATCCCTTATACAGAAGAACTGAGTGTTCTTCTAGTACTACAGACCAAAGTCAACTATACCTAAGACGTATCTCAAACACATGATTTAATGCTATCTAAATGACCTTTCTTCGGCTACTGCATAAATATGGCGAGATAGCTCACTACCAAGCAAAGATATGGCTTGGTATAAGTCAAGTATATGAGACTCTCCACAACCTACCTATAGTGAGTGCCATCTACCTATGGTGAATCCGGGAATCTAGATAATTGCAAACCTTTTTCCATAGTGTGGAAATTGGTTTATATCTGACATTCGATACTTTCCAGGAGGTCTTGGCATATTTCATATGGCAGATGAAGATATGATTTTTCTTCTACCAATCTCGAAGCCAAGACAGTAGTGAAGTAGACCTAAATAAGTCATGTTGAAGGATTTATTCAGATCATTATTTACATCATCACAAGAGTTTCAAAACTTATTGTGATCACAATATCATCTACGTACAAATTAGAATAAAAACATTTTGTTCCTACCTTCTGATATACAATTTATATCTGAGGGCTACGAGGGTGAATTCCATGTTGCCCAATAGGTGATCATCAATTTTTAATATACCATGCCCAGTGCTTTTGTTTGAGTCCATAAAAATGAATTTATCGATGACATACCTATGTGGTGGCTGCGCGTCTACAAACCCTTCAGGTTAGGCCATGTATACTTCTTCTTTGAGGATAACGGTCAGAAAAAGACCTCTTGACATCATTCTAACTAAATTTTCCATCAGTTTGTGCGCCAATGCACAGGACAACTATATGGTTTTGATCTTCATTGTGGGTGCACCGGTCTCATCATAGTCAATTCCTTCTTGTAAGCATTTAACCCATTAGAACGATTCATGCCATGGTGTTGTTGTTGAACCCATTACCTAATATTTTGTTTTTGAACATCCATTTACAGCCATGGATTTCTTACCTGGAGGAGATCAACAACTTCCCACAATTCGATTCGAAGTAGGAATCATATTCAACATTCATACTTGTTTTCCATTGTGGTGTCTAATGCCTCACGAACAGTGTCAATTTTTTTTGTCCTTCACAAATAAACTCATGAGCGCAAAATTTACCTCCTGTTGACTTGAATTTTGTTCGACTCTCGTATATTGCTTGGAAGTGAGTCAGGTGTCATCCCCGGATAGTATTCTGGACCCATTTCAGACATTGGTGCTATTGCTGCTGATGTGAAGATGTGTTTTCCAGTGTGCCTTTATTAATGAATAAGTATCTACTCAGCTCTTCTTCTCTTTGAGAAGAATCATCTTTCCCATCATCTGGATGTGTGAGCAATCTATGTGATGAGGTCGGTACTGGATCTCTATTGTGTGGCAGGGAGTCAAAGGATGACTCATCACATACCACATCTCAAGTCTCATAGATTTTATTCATCTCAGGATCCATGAGACGATATGCCTTTGAGGTAGTGCTATACCCCAAGAAAAGACATGGCAATGTATTTGGATCGATCTTCTTCCTTTTCTTATCTAGAACATGCATATATGCAATACAACCAAAAACTCTCAAATGATAGATAGAAGGTTTATGACTAGTCCATACCTCTTCTGGTGTCTTATTCTGCAAGATCTTCATGGGTGACTGGTTGAGTAGATACACTGCTGTCTGGACTACTTCTACCAAAAAATTGATCCTCCAGCTTGGCATTGGAGAGCATACAACGAGCCATCTCCATGACAGTCCTATTGTGTCACTTAGAAATCCCATTCTATTGGGGAGTGTAGGGTGCAATCAGATGTTGTTGAATGTCATACTGATTCAGGTATGTAAAGAACTTATTTGATACAAATTCCCCCCCTCGATCTGACTGGAGGAGAAGGAGAGGCTTCCCAGACTACCTAGTGGCTAGCTTGTAAAACACTTGGAAATTGGAAAATGCCTCTCTTCTTCCAAAGGAAATATACCCACATTTTTCGTGAGTAATCATCAATGATGAGCTGGAAGTATTCAAAACCTTAAAAGCTAGTGGATAGGGATTTACATAAATCAGTGTGTATAACTTGAAGATGCTTCGTAGAATGATAAGAACTCTATTTGAATGGACCTTTGTATTGTTTTCCTGTAATACATCCTGAGAAAACAGGTAAGTAATGGGAGAGTGGAGGAATCCCTCTTACCATTTCCTTGGCACTGAGTTGGTGTAGAGCCCTAGTAGAAAGATGACCATATCGAAAGTGCCATAGTGCGGTGGACTCCGCCGTTGAAGCAGAGAGAGCAATGTTAGATGAATTGACCGCATCTAGTGCAAATAAATGACCCTTCATAAATGCTCAAGCAATTACTGAGTCTCCCTGGGAAATAATGTAGGACTTGACCCCTTTCTCAACAAAGAATCCAAACCACATTTGATGATTAAGAAGCCGACTCAAAGACAAGAGGTTTGAGGTCAAACCTAGAACATATAGCTACTTCGTGAGAGTACATGTTCGTGTCCCAAGAGGAATGATGACATCACCAATCCCTGTTGCAATATACTCCTGATTATCTATGATGGTGATCCAATCTCCAGTGGGCCGGTCACTCAGGGTATGAAACAACTTCTTATTTCCATTCATGTGTTTGTTGGCACTCGAATCAATCAACCAGACACTTTATGATGGTTGCGAATTCTACGAGACTAGGAAAATGTCTAAATGAGTTACGTCTGGAACCTCTTCATCAGAGGAGGTGTCCTGCTGAGCAGAAATATGACCCTTCTGCCTCTAATTATGAGCACACCATTGGGATTTCTTATAAAATCCTTGGCTAGAAGTTCTCTCTTCACCATAGTTTCCATTCTTACGACCATTGTAATAATAGTTCACAGTCGTGTGCGTATTCGTGGAGAAAATGTGACACCATCGATCTGCCTTGTTGTTCTACTACTTCTAGGGTGGCTACTGAGAAAGTTGCTACTGTGGATGCTACTTCTTATTCTGGGGGGCTGACTACCCTTTCCGAGGCTTGTTGCTATGCTTTTTCCTCATGATGAGAGCCTTGTCTTCGAAGGCTTCTTGAACATTATAAATGGATTCTTCCTACTGGAGATAACTCACCAGTGTGGCAAAACTCACCTCCTATTTAGTGATAATAAACGTGGTGATCAGTGTCTGAATCTGGGAAGGAAGAGCTCGCAAGGTGAGATGGACTAGCAACTTATGATCCATTCTTTCACTAAGAGCAGAAAGTTCTACGCATAACTCAACCACATGCTGCAAGAAGGCTTCGACTAATTCATCATCATGCATGCTCATCATGTGAAGCTTTTTCTAAAGATAGAACATTGTCGTCAAATTTTAGGATTCATAGATGGTACACAATGTGGCCCATGCCATAGAGGAAGTGGTTGCTTCCCGAATGAGAGGTTGAACCTCATCAGAAAGGCTCAGAGTGATAAGCATTAATGCTTTTGCATCGGCCTTTTCATACTTAGCCAATAGATAAACATCTGTGGGAGGGGAGTTCATTTTAGAAATGATCCCCTGAAGATATTCACACTGAAGAATCATCCGCATATTGGTTTTCCATGCGGTGAAATTTGGCCCTTTTAGTAACTGGTCATCCGACAACAAAATGTGAGGTGCAAACATTTCTAAAAACTCAAAATTGTATTTTATTTATTGATTGTTCAAAAATGGTTACACACGCTTGCTAAAGGAACCTATCACAAAGATGGGCTCTATAAGCTCATGTAGTGAGATTCTCCTATGGGTGTTTCACTTCGCGTTCATCATCTACATCATAGCAGTGCTCCAAATCTTTGTAGACTCGGTGCACTTGACAATACACATTGAACCATAAATAGTTGAACAATCCTTGGCACACCAATTCATCAAATAATAAGTTACCAGTATTCAAAAATTCATTAAGCAAGACGAAATAGATGCCAGTGGTGTCCTCTTGGGCTCTGAGAGGTGACTCAGCGGAAGGGTTGCTCACAACACTCTCAGCATAAGAAATGTGTGACATGTACGTGCCCTCTTGGCACTATGCTAGGGAAATCACACTATAAGGGTTTGCACTTGGTTCCTTGGCATCACACAGAAGCACCTCCTTGTTTTCCAACACCTCCTTACTTCCAACATTGGCTTTTCCTTTCCACACAGTGCCAAGAAATTGTCAAATGTGGATTTTCTTATGTGCAAGTGCTCGTGGTGGGCAGAAATACAAGGTAGATGGCATGGTGGCCTTGTTGATGAGATCCTCCATGTAGGTCACACGGGCTCCTTGCTGACACGGCTCCACGTAGGTCACCACTCCTCTCCTTTGTGGCTTTCTTCTGTTGGTTGCAGGTTTGACCTTGCTAGTAACACTCCTCCTTGATGGCTTCCTACTAGCAGCACAGGCTTATGCGGTGGCAGCTTGGGCTCCTTAAATGGTAGCTTCTCCTCACGAATCACCACAAAGTGCTTCCTTCCAAATGGCTCACCTCCTCCATGAAAAACACACACAGGACCTTTTCCTGCACCCTCCACCATGCACAGGTCACAAAAAGATAGTCAGCGCTCTGATACTAATGATAGTAGAAGACAAAGAATGATTTATTCAATGTATTCAATATCCTCAATGTATTTAATATATCCTAAACAAAAGAGCATAGCAAAATATAAAGGATGGAAAATAAGGAGAGGAAGGTGATAGTTATAACTGTCCACCAAAAAATACATAACAACAATGTATTATAAACTGAACTAATGCTAACAAAAACTTGCAAAATACATTACATTTAGCTATTTCTACATGAGAAAACAAATATGAATAACTATATATATCAACACGGAAATCATGTAAGAATTGAATATTGAAATAATTAGTCATGACTATTTATTTCAAATAATAAAAATCATTAAATGAGGTCAAAAAATTACCTAAGCTATACAAAATAAAACCATTATGATTTTTAAAAAAATGAATATGTGAATTGTGTTTTGCAACTAGGGATAGATGCCACCACTTACGAGAAAGAATAAACACAAGAAAGAGATTAAAAAATACACAAAAATAACTAGAGAGATAGATAGAAGGGATAAAAATGGAACCTGTTTAATAGACACAAATACTTGAGCTACGACTGAGCATAAAAAATGGGTTTTCGAAAAGAATATATATTGTAAAAGGTATTACAAATTCTTAGGTCATTACCATAAAAAATGTGGTTTCAGAGAGAGAAACATGTTTTGACAAGGATATGAAAGAGAACTAAAAAATATGGCAAAGGGAAACGCAAGGATGTATTGCGGTGCAAAACACAAGAACTAGACAAATACATAGAAGATTAATGTGCCCACCATTTACTATGGTAGGCATACAATAACATAGATTCTTTTGATAAATACATGTTTTAGTTGTATTTGAAATTTTTACGTGCTTGATAATGTTTGTTAAATATTTGTAATCTATCATTATAAAAGTATCTCCGAGATTCTATCTATAACCTTTTACATGTTTATTTTGATACCATCCTTTGTGGGCCTCCTGATCAACACTCATACCCGTGATTTGTCCACAATCAAAAATTTTAGTCTCATTCACGTGCCCCCCAAAAAAATTATAATCACTTCATCATCTTTTCATTCAAAAATATGGTCAAGAATCGAGCACTCAGACCAATAAATTAGAGTGTGTACGTGTTGTATTCTAATTGCAAGAGTTTATTTTCTGTGATTTCACAATAAAAAAGAAACCCTTATATATATTTCTCTAATGTATTTATTTTTTCCTAATACATTGAACGAAAGAAATTCTGAAAATTAAAAAAATGATAGAATAGGAAAATTTCAAGTTTTGAATTTCCCCTTCTTAAAGAAAAAGTGCAAGATTTTTATATTTCAAATTTATGCATTTAATGTGGGGGATATATCATATCGAGCTTTTAATTCACCCATCATTAATATTTGCATTTAATTTGGGGGATAACGTGGGATATGGGGAAACCAATTTTAATAATTTTACCTACTTTAGAAACAATTGGGACGATAAAAAATGTTTATTTGTGAACTTGTGTGAAAACAAAAAATATTAATTTAGGGATAATACAAAACCATTTATAAAATAGAAGTGCACATTTGTAAACAAAAATTTAAATTTTAATAGAGCGATATACAGACATTTATTATTAATTTTAATCAAAATTGAATTCGATATTTTTTAGATATAATGTGCGTTAATTCGAGGGATAGCGTGGGATACGGGGAAATCAAATTTAAAAATTCTACTTTAGAAACAAGTGGGAAAGCGACAATTGTTTCTTTGTGAACTCACAAGAAAAGGAAAAATATTGATTTAAGCATAATAAAAAACTAGATAGAAAATATAAGTGAACATTTCTATAAAAATGTTTAAAGCTCAAGAGAGTGATATACACACATTTAATATTAATTTTTATCGAATGTGAATTCAACATTTTAAAACATCGTGCGCGTTAATTTAAAAAAATCGAAAAAATTTTAGTATCTTGCATGTTTTAACTAGTTAATTACACAATTATATAATTGACACATTTATTAAGAAAGTTGTAATTAGCGATAGAATTAACAAAAAATCATTATCTATAAAAATCCGCATTATTAAGTTGTAATTGTAATCCATTAAAATGTTGACACGTGACATGAAATTTCTAATATATCTTGTGATCATCAATATTTTGGTGGTATTTACACTTTACTCTAGAAAAACTAAAACATAACTTTACGCTTTACCAGAATGTGAGAATAGCTTATAGATAGGAAAGAAAATAGTGACCAATAAGCTCTATTAGAATGATATTTTTGCAACAAGGAATTAAAAATATTAAATACTTATATTTTATAGGGGATCATGCTATTTTTTTCAGTACGTGTTAATGAACAACTCTGAATGTCGCACGTTGTCCATCTATTTTTTGAGTAAAAGCCTAACGGTCACTAGCTTCTACAACTCCTACGATTCCTTTTCAGAAATGTAACTAAATATATCTACAGTTATGGATCACTAGTATTTTTCTCTAACTATAATCATATATTATTTTCTATACAATCCTTACACAGCCAAGTGCGGCACTACATACCCTTGAAATATATCACATCTTCTATATTACTAATAAGTTTATTTTGTTTAACACATAATTTATATTGGTTCGTATTTAGAAAAATAGTTAGTGACCGCTAACCTCAAATACTGATAGAAATGAATGATTGTGCGGAAAATAGGAAAAACAATTACTTAATTTTAACATATCACTAGAATAACAAATAATAACAATAGATATTAGTGGAAACTATGCATTTTCCATAATATATTTCGATGACAAATATGTGAGATATGGACAATTTTTATTGTTGAAATCTATGAACGTATTTGCATAGTCCGGAAGAAAGACGGTTATTAAAAATGTTTTGAGGGTGCTTGTATAACATCATAGGGACTGTTAGGCACACACCTTTTGATATTTTATTTTTTACAGATCAGTGGGAGTCAATGAAAAATCTTAGCAACCGCTAAGCTTTGCTACTTATTAGGAGTAGATTAGCAACGGTTAGGCTCAACAAAATTTTGAATTTTGAATATAGAGATCAAACATTAGTTCATAAAAAAAAAATCTTAGTGACCACTAAGCTTGAATACTTACATAAATGAATGATTTGACGGCAATTAGGCTAAAAAACTATCTTATTTCAAACATAACACTCTAGTAATAGATCATAGCAATACATATTATCAGTTGCTAGGCATTTTTAATAATATATTTATATGATAAATATGTGATATATGAAAATAGTTTACTATCAAAAGCTAAAAAGGTCTATGAGAAAGTTATAGATTAACAGCCTCAATGCTAAATTGTTTATTAATTTTGATAATAGAAATCAAAAGATAGTTCATATTAAAGAAAATGCTTAGCGACCGCTAAGATCAAATACTTATAGAACATAGTTCTCTAGGATTATTGTTTATTGAGAAAGGAATAAATTAGTGGCCTCTAGGCTAAACCATTTCTTAATTACAGAAATAAAGATTAAAAAAATGTTCATATTAAAGAAAATGATTAGCAACCACTAAGCTCGAATACTTACAGAACATAGCGCTAAAAGAAACATATCATAATAATGGATTAAAATGTGGTCACAAGGAATTTTTCATGTTGGTTTGTATCAAATAAAATGCATACAAAATTTTAAGCTACATTACTTACTGAAAGGAGTGGCTTGGCACTCACTAGGATCTACTTTTTCTATTCTTTAAAAATAGCGACCTAATAAAAATCACTTTCTACCTTTGCCAAAAACATAAAATTTAGAGCATAATAATAGAATTACATATTTTAAACCTAAAGACATATCTTAATCATCTTGAACCTACATATTTCAAGAAATAACCTGTTAAACAAAATAGTCCTAAATGATTTAATAAAAATCGAGGGAAAAGATTAAAATGAATCTTTCTCGGGAATGAATGATCCAAGTCCATGAAGAACAATGCATATTTTATGTTTATCAATTATTTTTTGATGAGAAAGATGTCATTTTCTTGCCTTTATATTGTCAATGAATCCATTTTAACAATGCAAAAATCAATCTAAACATGTTTTTTGTAATTATTTGTAATTATATTATATTCAATCGACTGTCCTTGGCAGAGCCAAGTCCATGAATACATACCTTTGAGAAGACTAACACATTATGTAGTTCTCATTTGATACATTGTGCATCAAAAATCATTCATATCATTTTCATATAAATAAAAATGTTTTGTAACTAATAAGTGTCGTTAGTTATAAAAGCAAAGATGTTGTTATATCTATGATCAACAATTTCTTGTAATAAACCTAGCCACATAGTATGACAATGTTATATCCTTGTAACATATGTAGATAATTTAAACCTAAAGAAGTATCATACTCATCTTGGCCTTGCATATTTACTTAAAATCATCCTTTAATGAAAATATATCTAAATGATCTACCACAAACGCAGGGCGAAGGTGAATAGGATTCTCGTGCATTATTAAATAAAAAAATGCTATTGCATTGATCTAATATTTCTGATATAGTAATTTTGTATTTCAATTTATATGGTTTCTATTTTGAGCATTCCCAATTGTGTGTTTGATAAAATAAACATACTTTTGTTGTCCTAGGAAAAACAAAAATTTGAGTCTAAGTGCTAAATGTGCATGTCATCCTCTCTTCAATCCTCGAAGTGTTTTTGGTAAGATAGCCATGAAAAATAAGGGTGGCCATATTCCATATGCTAATCACATAATTAATAACATGACTAATGACTATAATTTTTGTAAATTAATAAATTAATAAATGTATAAATAAATAAATAAAATTATTGGAACATTGTTGGTCCATTAATATTGACTTGAATAGTAATCTATTAATTATTAGAGGTAAGTATCATATTATTGCTAACGTTACCATCAAGAATTTTGTGTGAATAGAATTTCTTTTTTATGCTTTCATTAATTACAAATTGGATCTCAAATCTTATGTATTTTGAGGCTACTAAATAGCTAGATTTTATAGAAAATCAAGGGATTGACCAAGTGTTTTCTGATAAGATCCAAAATAAATATGTTGATTGGCCAGAATCATCACCTTTTGAAAACAATGTTGATATCAAATCCCCTAGTAAGCTTGTATTAATTACAAGCATGTCATGGTATAGTCACTCCATATATTTATCCATCCACTCTCCCTATTTTCACACCTTTCGGGTTTATTTCGCTAGATTTCATTTCATCTGTCATGGCATTTTCAATGTTACCTTTCATGCAAGTTTCTACATCGGTGTGTGAAATGGGATTTTATACCAAAATTTCACGTCAATGTTTGAAATCCATTTTTTGGATTAAATTAGAGCAATACATGGGTTCTATTGATAGAGTTCTCGAAGATGATTATCTTTGTCTTGAGGGATGTCCAAGCTTAAATGCAGAATTTTCTTTGATGTTTTTTTTTCATCTTATTATCATACATACATCAAAGGATTAGGTTTTGGATATGTTTCATCATGATATCAAGACAACGTATAGGGTTGGCATGGAAGTAGAAATGAACAAAACCTTGAGTGTGTCACGGCCCTTAATTTCTCAGGCTCATTATATACAAGAAGGTTTGATGGATGTGGAATTTTGTAGAGAGTTGTACAAATGGTTTGATGTCCTAATGTGTTTCATGATTGGTGTGTCCAAATGGGGTGAGATACTGAGGATGGGATCTAGTTCACTCTACTTTCCTAAACTTGATGATATGTTTTTTCCACTCTAATAGGAACCAAAATGTTGGGATATTCTTTGTCTGTAAGGTTCTGAGGCATACAATTGGTTAAAGAGTGGGGATGTATTTGGAAAAGAGCATATTTTTTTGGAACCAACCACGTGAACTATTTTCATCCCCATGAAAGTGGAGATTACGAAGCTGTTAAATGATTATGTGAAATAAGTGCTTCCAAAATACAATAGTATTTATCTTTGTTTTGGTTTTTATATGGTGTTCCCAGTTCCATTATTATCGAATCATCCTATTTGTCTTACTAGTCTGGCATTATTTTCTATTCTCAACTACTTGTGTTTTTGGCATAATCCCTTGCAATTTTTTAGGAAAGTATTGATGGATCATTCGTGTTTTTTAGATTTATCCTCTTGTTATATCTTTACTATAAAAGGAAATGGACCCTTCAACCCTCCTTTACTTATAAAGAACAAGAAATCATTAATAAAAAATTTTGTTATGCATTGCACTAAGTAATTTATATAATTAATCACTATTCAATTTGATTTGTTTTAAGTTGTCAATTTGTTGTTGGAAGTGAATAGTAATTCCTGGTAGTATCTATATATTCTAGGATATCTTTTGGTCAAATTAAAAAACAATCTTTATAGCCTTAGAATAGAGGAGCTAATGGTTGATTGATGGCTATGTTCCCATCACTATAAAAAAAATTAGGTACACTACATCGTTGTGGAAACCTGGAGGTATTTGAGAAAAGAATAAATTTAATTCTCTTTCTCTAATTATAGAAGATACTGTAGATGTCTCTATTTATTTTATAGAAACATGTCCTCGTGTCATTAAAAAATTTTCATGTTTTCCTCAAGATAGGTGTAGATATAAATGCAAATTTTCTCTACATACGAATTTAGTTTTGTTTTTTATGGTTCTTAGATATTAACAATTAACTGATGTAATAAATAATAGCTGTATTTTAAAAAGATCAAGTTCCAGAGACATTCTTTTATTATTATCAAAAAAATTGTAGACTTGGATATGTATGATGTTGTCTAATAAATTTGTGGCCCAATGTAATGATCAACATCCATCTCAAAAATGGAAATTGTTTGTATCTGTTAGGTTTTAGTACAACTATTGTGCATAATTATAGCTCTGTATTATTCAAATCATCCAAATGCATTTACAAAAATCTCTGGAAACAAAATGGAGTAAGATGTTAAAACTAACATGGCTAGACATTATTTCATATTGTATAGATTATGAGACAATAAATCAAAAAGCAATATGTTATTACCATTTCTTTATTGACATTTCTATTTGTTACATTAATGTTCTCTAAGATTAGTCATAACGCACATGAACATGGAACTTTACATGTACGACGAAATAATGACAATCATAAAAAATCTAAAAAAGAAATATGTAATTGGTTATGGTGCTACAAACACTATTTATAAATGTGATCTTAAAAAATAGAATAATCCAATTGCTATAAAGAGAATGTACAATAACTACCCACTAGGATTTCTTGCATTTGAAAATGATGTGGAAACAATTAGAAGCATCAAGCAAGAGTCTGCATGGATATTTTCTTTCTCCACTTAAAAACCTCATGTCTTATGATTACATGGTCAACAGAAGTCTATGGGACATCCTATATGGTGAGTAAATTTATTATGTTATGATGAAAAATGGATATGTACATTTTAGATTCTTTTTTGAAAAATAAGCATCCTATGAATCTATAGTCTTCATATAAAAATGGATTGTATGAAAATAAAACAAGTTCTTTTATTAATTTTTATTTTCATATAGGAAATAAGATTAAGCTAGACTACAACACTCAACTAAAGATTCCTCATTGTGTTGTATAAAGATAGCCGTATCTTCACTATGACTGTAACCTAAACATTGTTAACAGGGATGTGAAGACTTCTAACATTCTATTGGATTATAATTTTGACACACATTTGTCAGAATTTGGCATTTCCAAGTGCATTTCCTTGGACAAAAACACAACCTCTACCTCTTTTATGGGTACCATCAGTTACATTGACCTAGAATATACAAGAACATAAAGTCTTAATGAGAAATATGATGTATACAATAATGGGATTGCTCTTGTGGAGTTTCTAATGAGAAGGAAATTGTGGCCAATAGCTCCAATATTTCATAGTTGGTAATATTTCATTTTGTTATTTTCATTTGGAGCTTACACTATACACTGCTTAAGTATTTTTATGGTTTTTTTTTCTCGAGCAATAAAATGTGGATGGAATTGTCTTTGGAATTGGCAAGTGAACCCAGATTCTAGCAAAAGAAGAGGAAAACACAGTCATGGAAATTGTTGATATAGAAGTAGAAGCAACCTTCAAGGATCTTGTACTTTTAAGAAAAATATTTGAGTTGGATTTTCTTTACACCAAGAAATGGCCATATGTTCGAACCACCATGCATGATGATTCCATAGTTCTAAAGTTGACATTGTCAGTTCCTTCTCCTACGCAATTTCCTAGTATCGGAATAAACCAACTAACCCATAGTAATAATAAAAGTAGATATTTGGATGGATATGAAAATGGTAAGAAATTAGATGTTATAGGGAGCACAATATTCACTTTTGATAGGTGTTGGAAGAACAATGGACTAAGAGAGGTTGAATTAATCATATAAAACTTGAAATTCTTTTACCATGAGAAACATAAAATTCATTTAACCATTCATCATTCATAATCACATGTGAGCTTATTAGATGTACATGTACAATTAACAAGATCATGTAATAAGAGAGAGAACACATAAACAACATATGTAAGTGGGAAACCCTCATGGGGAAGAAAACCCATTGAAAAACCATTTCTTATATTACTCAAAGTAAGGACTTGCAAGAATATTACACATCCTGCAAGATTTGTTTAGTGACGCACTTTACGAACCCAAAATTGCATGTGGAACATTGTTGGAAAATAGTTATAGAAGTCCCTAATGATGATTCACGTCCTTTCAGAATATGTTTGAGCTCTAAAAACCATCTGTACTGTATATTTGTATCTAAGATGTTGTTCCATAGCTTTTCCATGCTTTTTCGAGCTTCTCACCTCATTATGTGCATGTTTTGACCTTCACTGCTACGACCACCACTCTGCTTGGGAGGTGGTTTTGAAACCACTGCCCAGGAAGGGTAGTAGTCCTGTGACCACTGCCCTGCATAAGGTGGTGGTCCTGAGTGATTTTTCCAAATTTCGTCATGCGTATTTTTAACATGTGACGATTCACTTAACTTCACTTTTAGGATTCGTTTGTGAACCAATTTGTCTAAAAATATTTCTAATTACTTGGTTATTCTTCCCTCTTCTAATTTTGCATGTGCTTTAGTTAGTTATAACTACCTCTTCTTGCCTTGTGCATGAAGGAACATATCAGCCCCAATTCTTATATATTCCATGCTTATGTTGAAGAAAAAGGCCTAATAATTTTTGTTTATCTTTCATAGTATTGCTGCCACAATCCCACTCAAAATTACATAGCCAAGATTGAATCACTTATGTTATCTCTGTTCTACTTCCATTGCAACCATACTTCCCTCAAGTTTCCATTTCTCAAGTATCTTTATCTACTAATGTTCTTGCATTCCCAATTCCATGGAATCATATGAACACACAATGAAAGAAAGGAAAAAACTGAGGGGACAAAAATAGATGCAACTGGATTTTCCAAATCTCTTATTTATCCAGGTTGGAATTACTTGTTTGTTTTCTTCATTTTCCAAATTATCAATTTTCAATCATTAGTTTCAATTACATATAAAATTGTATAGTACAATCATTCATTTTAATTGATTATGAAATTACAAGTAGATCAAATCTTTAGAAAGTTTGGTCTTTGAAATTACTAGGGAATTCTTGGGGAACAAAATAACTTTCACGGTCATGATTTTTTCTTCACCTATGAGTTAGGGTTTGAAGGGTTTTGATTAGATTAGGCTATTTGTTTTAGATTTAGATTCACATATTCGCATAAGTAACTAGCTATATCTAGTTGATTACTTGTCTTTAGTTTGTTTATTAGATTAGAACACATTGCTTGAAAATAAGAAAAGATAAAAAAACATTTAATTTTATTAGATTAGTTTAATTTCATTATTTTTCTTTGATATATCATGAAAATACCAAAAACATAGAATAGATTTCCTTTTACAGTTAGTTTGTTTTGTCATGATCATTTCAATTTCATTCTTTAGGACCATGAATAGCCCACAACAAGAAAATACGTATAGTTGTGATCATTTGGTCCCATAACCCAACATGCCGGAGTTGATAATAGATATTCATACAAGTTTACATTTTACAGTAGTACGCACACCTACTACATTCTTTGAGAAAATAGAACTAAACACAATAAACATTGTTGTTAATCAAGCCTACAATTATTAGACTGCTCCTGGCAATAGGGTTTGATTACACATATGACCATAACAAGACCACAACCTCCATGAGTTTTCAGTTGTTATCCTCAGGTCCCATAACCCAACGAGGATGCTAACCGATTAGATATCAACACTTGTTTGTGTGCATTAAGATTTAGGTCATCACCACTTTTTATTGATATCACTGCATAACTTTCATTATTGAACATAACAGCCAATCAGGATAAGACCTTCCAGACATAACCGGAAAATTATCCATAGTCCCTATGGTTTAATTACGCCTCTCCTTCTTACTTCCATAACCTTGTCTAGAAATCTATATGAGGCACCCGCAGGCCAATTTCTACGTGTTCAACAACCAGTGAATAGAATCTCGATAGAGCTCGATATTGACTGGAGTCTACGAGAAGCTATCATATTGGATCGATCAATCACACCACTTTAGGTAAGGAGATCACTATTTTCCTTAGATTCGTAAATCTCGTTATTACGTGTCGAAGATATAAGGATGCCTCATTAGATTATCCATCCCCGCCACATACACACATCATTTTATATTCTACACCAACTGTCTTGGCATGACCTTGGGAAGTCAGGTTCGAATAAGGTCACATGTTGATTTTATTTCGTATAAATTGGTGAACTCGATGTGAAGGATTGATTCCTTCTTTTTTCCTTTTCTTTCATTGTTATTTTCTCACCTCTCCATTTTTTCCCCTATTTTTCGTAGGCATATTATACTTTCTATAATATGTCTTGAAGAGAGTTTGGTGGGCCATTTGGCTCTAATAGATATTACACCAACGTGTAACCACAAAAATCCCCTTTTCTTTTGAGATGGGGCGACAATTACAACAACATTTAAACCTTCCCTAGTTACACTTCAAATCCCATTAGCTATGTAAGGATGGAGGAGGTTGATCAATCGTTAAACATGCAATACAGTCAAGCTAATGAAAACCATGTTGTTATCAAAAATGGAATAGGTTCTTACCATAGAATCTTGTCAAGACCTCATACTTCCATGTAATCAACAAAAGATGATATATTCACACGAATAACAAATCCTCTTCATTAGATAGATGATTCTTTGGATAGAATGAAGGCTACAACCTCTGAGATTTAGAATGCCTATCCTAAGATTATTACTTTTGAGGAAGACAATAATAATAACATTGAACAATTCATAACAGGGTATCATGAGCCTACTCAATCACACCCTACACCATAAGAAACCCAAAAAGGACTTAATCCTCTCCTAATAATCTTATTTCTACTTTAATATGGAGGATTAGAAAACAAGAAATTTCCCAGACTTCAAAACCAACACATGCAATAGGGCAGAACACAAGGTACCCAGTTGATAGCAAAGGATACATCCCTTTCAATGAGCAACCAACATACTATTTTGTACAACAAGGTTATCCGATTCATTCAAATCCATGTGATCTTCTCACAAGATTAGACACACTAGGGATGGGTCATGTTGACAAGTTTTGCACTTGTACGAAAATGGAACCTCAATACTTCATCATTATGATGAAAGTCATGGGTGAAGTATAAATAAGCTAAGGAAGTTCTGATGTTATTAGTTAGTACTGAATTAATTAATGATTAAGTGAAATCTACAGCTATGTGTGTTGTTACAAAATGTAATAGATCACATAGTTTGCAATTTCATGATACCTTCAAAAAAATAACACAAAGCCCCCAAAGGATAGTTGTGTTGTCTTGATGAAGACACCGAATTACAGAGTAGGTGAAGTGTTGAGTTTTGGGATAGAAAACATAATTGCAAATTATAGAAATCAGAGTTCATTACAGAATGTTACAAGTTCTCATTAATTTATTTCCTTCATGTTTAAGATATTCAATTATATGATTGATTTGTTTAGTTCATCATACACTCCATTCAGAAGCTTGAAATGTAGAACGAAATACACAACTCAATTTTAGAATTCAATTTTTTATTCATAAGGAAGGTCAAATGTTTCCCACACAAGCTGTGGGATGTGACTAAAAAGTAAAGTACATCTACTAAAGAAAGAGGTACACATGCATGAAATAGAAACAAAAGGAATATGAATGAACCCATCATTGCATTTATATATTATTTTTTTTGTAGATTATCCCCCTTCCAACTTGTTCCATATTTGTTTGCACAATTCAAAGCATGGTACCTGAAAAGTAAAAGAAAGGAATCATCAATAAAAAGCTCAGGGTTAATCCATATTCCTACATTGTCCTAATTCGTGCATATGGATCTCTAACCAACAGAAGATATATAGTACCTAAAAATCAAGCTGCATAGCTTACTTAAAATAAGAAATAGAAAATAAAATAAGGAAAATGGATACAAGAGAGGCCAAGAGCCTGATTATTTTCTAACTATTTTCTTAAGTGTGTAGGTATACGTTGTGGAAAAGTAGAAAAGGACCATGTACATGCTGGAAAGAAGGGTTAATGTAACTCAAAACTCAGATATCTTCTATAAAAGGAAAAGCTTACAGTACAGAACAAAGAAGATGCATGTAGACAATGTACACTTTCCAAATTTTAGTCAAGGAAGAGAGAATTCTGGGAAAATTTTGACAGGGCTTCACCATGTAAAATGGACATTTATGATTTTTCCAGTATCCATATCAAGCTGAAATGAAGGGAAATGCAATAAAAGTAACAGATTACAATATTTCAATGAAGTATCTGAATCAAGGCTTGTGCCTGAGAATGGTATCAAAAACCGAAGAAGAATTTCTTGTAATTTTGAGAAAACCACTTGTAGGGTACAAAGGCATCTTAATTACAAAATATCAAGAGTATATTTCTATTACAGTTGGCATTTTCAGTTCAATATTCAATCATAGCAATCTTCAAATTCAGAATCAAAGAGTATAAATGTAACTACAGGTTATAAGTAGGCATTTCAAAAAGTGAACTAAAGAAAGGGATATATAAAATGCAAAGTTTTCGAGAAACCCATTTTAGTTATAGTTTTATCAACATCATTTAACCTTGCAAAGCTTAGACCGGTCAATTCATAGTCAGGAAAGTAGAGAGACTCCTTTTAAGAAAACTCACATGAGGTTAATAAGAAGATCTAAGCAGTACATAGTAGATTATTGAAAACTCAGCCATGGATCAAGCTTGATATGTCAACCCTAGATTTGAAAACTTCAACAAATATTATTAGGATGTACTGTGGAAATCTTCAAAGATGATTGAACGAAAAATAATTTATGAGGCATATAACTCTGAATCATTGACAAAGAAGAATTACTCATATGTTTTCCTCATTCCAAAATGAGCAAGTTCCAGTCAGAGAAATAAAAATTGAATTGAAGAATAACTCTACGATGAAGAAAATCAATACTGGAATATCAAATACAGAGTATTTTGTATATACCATTTCTAAATTTTGAAGGAGAAAGTGTAAACGAAATCTACATCTAACCAGAAAAGATCCAAAGTTCAAACTCCTTTAAAAGTTATGTTTCAACATGGTATTGGAAAGTTATATGAAATTGGAAAAAGCAAATGGAACTAAAAAACACAGATCATGGCCAATAAATAAGACCTATTCATGGGTAGCAAAGAATCAAAGTACGAAAGAGAAATCAATGAAAATAAAATAGTTTTCATGTTCGAAGATAAAGAAATTCACCCTTTTCGGCATTCACAATTCAAAGATGTAGAGGGATTGAACTAAGGAAGACAATAACTTCCATGGAAGTTTATAACAAAATGATCATGACAAAGCTCCAATGGTGGCCAACGAAAAGGTAAAGATCTCAAAAATCCAGAAGCTCACATAGCTCTGAAGAAGGTAGAGGACTATCTTGCTCAAAAAATGAATCGAGCCCAGAGACCATTTTGTAAAAGTGATAGAGCTCAAAAATCTAACAACGACGGCCATCAAGAGGAACAACATAGAGCCGAGATCAAAAATCAACAATGACACCAATAAATTTTTTCAGGGATTTACCTGCAAGACTAAAAATCCAAATGGAATGATCAAGTTAGGGCCAAATTGACCTTTACCACGTAAACTCGAGAGATGAGTTAAAATAACTCAACCACGGTCAAGTCATTGACGATTAGAATTCAACAAGTACAAAGATCATAGGTTGAGGATCGATCTAGACTTTCAATTCAAACCATGGTTTGAGCCTTTTAAAAATGTATTTAATACATGTCAGAAACCAAAAAATCATACTTTGGAGATCGGTGATCAAAAATAAAAAAGTACAAAGATTGACTCTCACAAATGGATCACCAAAATCGATGCAAAAGTCATCTGAGTGGAATGGCGGTCATTTACTGACTTAGTCAACTTTCAAGATTTCAAATTGTCAAAATTTCATCTGTAGGCCCACAGACCCAAAAGAGGACATGTGTTGTCATTACAAAAAAAGAGGAAAAGTGGAGGTTGGAGATACTTTAAGTTTGAAACCTTTTGCAAAAATGTTAAAATTTCCAAAAATCTACCGCAAGCCCGACACCCCGCAGGGCAAAAGTCAACAGTGAATAGAAGTCAAAGGAAATGTGGAGCGGTGAGCCCTCTCTACATTTTGATACCTTTTTGCAAAACTTAAAATTGCCAAAATAAGCCCGCAGGCCCAAAAGTCTGTAAATGACTTAAAAGTCACAAAATGCTTGAAAGTCCGCAAAGGGCTCAAAACTTCAAAAAAGGCCCGAAAGTCCTCAAATGACTTAAAATTCACAAACGGACCGAAAGTCCACAAAGGGCTCAAAACTTCCAAAATTCCCAAAAGTCCACAAAGGTCTTAAAATTTCCAAAATTTTACCCGCAAGCCCGTAAAAGTGAACGAAGAAGAATCCACGTGCCATCCAAATTATGATTTCAAGTTTTGACTTTAAAAAAAGAATTATAATGTATGTTTCAAATAATGACAAAGATGGTTGAAACATGGTGAAGTGTAAAGTGGTCCCCATAGTGGGTGTTTTTTAGGTATTATAATTATTTCTTTTACCCATGAACAGAAAGTTGAATTTTTACATGCTCCACAAGAAGGCATAACAAAGAAAGAGATAAAGTTGCATGTTCAAAAGAGAAGGACTTGCCTTGCAAGCAAGCTTATTATTAGAAAATTATTTACCATTGCTTTCTTAAAATAGAACAGTTAACTTCAGTTTGAATGCATTGTAATCAAGGCTATTAATGCCTATTTGTAATTGCATGTTCTATTTTTATCCCTTTATCTATTATTAAATAAAGTATAAAAATAGCATGCATGGGCGAGTACAAGCCTTGGGCTATTTTTGGGAGGGGGGTGAACTTTATTTTGCTATATATTGTGTGCCTTTACAAAGTACAAGAGAACTTGGAGAGGAATTTTCGGATATAGGAGTAGTAAAGTGAATTTTTGCCAGTTTTTCCTTCTGAGTGTGAAGTATTTTCTACCTTCCCAATTATTTGCAGTCTTGTGTATGTTTCTATTAGTCTTGTAAATGCAAATTCCCTTATTAATCATCTTACCCTGTTGCAAAATTTAGTATTTTTTGCATGATATTAATTTACATGTTTAGCTTGGCATTATTGTTGTGATAATCTCCCTCAATACCTCCAAGTGTTTTGCCCTTAATATTCTGTAAAATAACTGTGGGTTCGTGTAACAAAAATCCTTCACATCTCAATTATGCATATACTCAGTCAAATCCCTCATAAAAATTTTGTGTATCGCCTTAGTTTTAATTATTTTACAGTCATCTTTTAACTCTAAATCCCATAATCAATTTAGGATACATCAATAAGGAACTGATTTTTAATCCCGGAGACTCACCTCAAAATAGGTATACCCATAGACCTGAGGTGTTTCCATTGTATCTATGAAAGAGAGATCAATTGTGCAAGCTTATAAAACCTGCATCCATCTCTCTACAGGGTGCACTTTTGAGAGATAACAGGTCCTCATCATTCTCAAGATTATCCTATGCAAGGGCTGACTGGAAGTGCATTCTCAAATTCCACCACAATGGGTAGTGCAACATTCCCTAGTTTTACACCCACTAGTCTATATCCTGATACAATTTCACCTTATATGTATATGTATTAAAAAAACCCCAATATTGACCCATACGCCATTCCATCTCCCTACATGCAATATCAAAGGACCCCATACATTTTCGTCAACACTTATAATATAGCTTATTCAAATCCTCCTCCTCCACCTCCTCATCAAGGATACTCAATGGTGGAATCTCACGCAATGGGTAGATATGATGAGTACTTAAAGGAGCCTCTTGACTTCACCATACATGGTGTGATGCTTCCACGCCCATTTCCAGATCTTCCAAAAACTAAGGGAGAAGGAGACCCGAATGCTCATATCAAGGCTTATGCTATTGCTATCATGGAATTACTTCCTTGGGATGTTGTAGTGGCTAAGATATTTCCAAATAATCTAGAAGGAATCACATTGAGTTGGTATTACCATATTTTGGAAGCTTCTATACACTCCTTTAAAAAACTTGTTTTTGAATTCATCAAAGCATTTGACATGAACAAGTTCTTACGTATATGGATTAGGGAGTTTCTACAGATTAGAAAGGAGAAAAATGAATATGCCACTCATTTCATCCAAATATGGCGTTAAATTCTTTATTCCTCTACAAGGGAACCCAACATGGACTAGATGGAACTTTGCAATCTTTTCCTTGACTCGCTTAATCGAGAGACTAACTAAGAGGTACAAAAGTTTCCTTTCCGTAGTTATGAGAAATTTTTGGAGGGTGCGCTTTGAATTAACCAAGCACTAGTGATAGTGAGCATAAGATATACTGTCTCAATGGTAAATTGGTATCCCCAAATCAAAATAATGAAAATTATAAAAAAAATGGTTCCAAAAACCAAGGACCTAAGGGTGTGAATCACAATTATGGTGCTACCATGAATAGTGTTATTGATCAAGCCAAGAAAGTCAGTTTTACAAATGATGGAAATAATAACAATAACAACTCAGGAAATCAAAAGGGACCTAACATTGTGTCTTCTGTCAACAAGGTTGATGTAAATCATCCACCATAAAAAAAAAACCCAAGGCCGAAACCGGTATAAAAACTTTTGACAAGAGGCAAGGAATCATATTTATAACAACCAAATTCAAAACTACAACCAAGGTTATAGTAAAAAACAACAAGATGCTCATCAAATCCTAAGAGATTACAACCCTAACCTATATTATGGTTTCCATAAGGTTTGATTTCATGATGATAGGACTTTTCACGATTGCAACAAGTTTCTGCAGAGACTTCCTGAAAACCAAAGGAAACTCTTTGTAGACATGTTCCTAGAAAATCCTGAAACAAACCTGCAACCTAGTCATACCAGACCTCTCACACCTCAAAATATGAACCCTAAAATTCCTAGGGATTCCCAAGAAAAACTTCAAAATATAAACAAGGGTATTCCTATAGGAAAAAATGACCATGAAGCCTCAACCTTTGAATACTCTCAGGTTTCTCCGAACCTTGGTTCAGACGATAATAATAAAATCTTGGGATTAATTAAGATAGAGGTTGAGTGAATTTAATGCAAGAACTCGGATAAGGGAGTACATTTCACAACCCATGCCCACTCTTTCTTCCCCGCAAGATAACATTCCTACAATCTATAAACTAGTAAGAGCATATGATTTAATATCGGATTTGAACAAGACCTTTTCTCACATCTCATTTCTAGATTTTCTGTAGAATTCACCTAAGCATAGTTATACGTTACTCAATGCACTAGGTCTTGGTCATCTAATCCATGTTACACCACCTCCTAGTGCTCAAATAAATCATATTTACTTTGACATACATCCTCCGAGATAGAATGATAGGGATACTAGGTTTGCTTTCGATATAGACAAGATGCCATATGAAGTTGAAATTACCCAAAGAAGTGATCCTTCCTTATTTTATAGGTCTGGTTTTATACTAATTACACTAAGAGAGCCATGATTTATGATGGGGCTGCTATAAATGTTGTTCCATTCTTTTTCTTACAGAATTTGGGATATGGAGAGAAAAATTGTTCCTCTACAAGAAACAAGTTACGGTGGTACAATAGTCTTAAAGAGACCTCGATTGGAACCATAGTTCTTCCAGTCACACTTGGTCCAAAAAACATCTTAACAGATTTTTACATTATCGATAGGAAAAAAAGTTATAAAATGATCCTTGGGAGACCCTGGATTCATTGAATGAAGGCTATCCTCTTTACCATATTCCTAGAGATTAGATTACTCCATTTGGGGAAGGTCTTCATTGCTCAGGGGGATCCTAAGCCCTTTGATATACACTTATATAACCTCATGAAAACGAAAGGGGTCCATACAAAGTATGAACTTCCTGTAAATCAACTGAACAAATTAAACTCCATCAAAAGAGTAAGTCCCAATCACCCCAGGCATGTCGAAGGTTGAAGTCATTTTCCCAAAAATATTTGAGGTGGCTAAAAGAGATAAGGGTAAACCAATAGCTGTGGAAGCAGGTGTCATATAAACCACATTGGAAATTATGAAACTCTTAGAGAGTGACGATCCAATATTACTCCTATTTGAACAACAAGATATTGGTAGTCTTCTTAGTTTAGCATCTCTTCCCTCCGATGACTTAGGTCTAGTTGTAAATAGGAAAAAATTAAAAAGCGAAGAAGGGAAATTTGAGATTGAAACAGTACCCACCAAAACCATCTTTGATTATTGTTCTAGATCTTGGTGTTAAGCCCTCACATCCTACTAATTGCGTGGAGTCAAGAATGGGGCATGTTTATTGTCTTATCCTATCATTGTATCACCACGTCTTGCCAAAACAATACAAAGTACAAAAAAAATTGTTTAAGGAAACTAAATTTCAGCATCACTATGTGTTCACATTATCATATATCAGCATTATAAAATACAAAAATAAATCATTTTTCTATCATTCACATCCACTGGATACATTCTGAAAAGCATATAATATCATAAATTCTAAACATCTAAGAGTACACACATGTATCAAACAATAAATGGAATTCAACTCCATGAAAGGAATAACTAAGCCAAAAAGAGATATATGTGCATATCATGGCATGTCATAGTTTTGTACAATGCCATTGCACACTAGGTTCGGTCAAAACACTCGCAATGAGCATGAAATACCAAAACATCATATATGCCTAAAAAAATGGAGATTAAAAAATAAAGGCACTCTACCTATCCGACTCTTTAACGCCCCTTATGACCACTCTAGCTACGAATTTCTTAGGAGTTCTTCTCAAAAATCACTAAAACAACAAAGGGCCAAGCCTAGCGCAAAATACCATTCCTAAATTCATTCCGATTGAACCATACTTAAACACGAAAATGGTCAACATGGGCCCAAATCTCAAAACTCACCAAGTCGGTATGTAAAAATAAATTCGAAAATGAGTTTGTTTATATATATATATATATATATATATATATATATATGTTGTTATAACTTCATTTTGAGTGCATATGTTCACAAGGATGGAGCGGCTGGCATAGGTATATTTCTATATCCCTACACAAATGGTAAGTCCTTTTTTTGTTTTAATTTAGTGTTTATTTTTTGATATTTTATCTATCTGCACTTGAGCCTTCTCTTCATCTTGCAGGTAGTGGGATTTTTTACGGTGACTTTTCAAAAAATAGGCATGTCGGGTATAGCTTCTAACTCCCCATTTCATGAATTCCATACTCAGACTCTATGTTTTACACCTTTTTCATGGCTAAGATGCTTCTCCGAGGGGGGTAATATGTATGCACCCAAAATTACATGTGATACATTTTCAAAAAATGGTTACAAAAGTCCGCAATGATAATTTTACATCCTTTATGAAGATGTTCGAGCTACAAAACCCATCTAAATGTATATTTTTAGCCTAGATGTCCTTACATAGATTTTCCAAACTTTTTCCAGCTTTCCTCCTCATTTTTGTGCATGCTTTGACCTTTAGTTCCAGGACCACCACCCTTCCTGGGTAGTGGTTCATAAACAGCCACCCAGGTAGGGTGGCAAGTCCTGAGTAATTTTTCCACATTCCTTCATGTGTGTTTTTAACATGCGATGATTCACTTAACTTCACTTTTAGGATGCATTTGTGAACCAATTTTTCTAAAAATAGTATTAACTGCTTGGTACTGCTTCCCTCTTCTATTTTTTCATGTTCTTTTGATAGTTAGAACTACGTCTTCTTGCCTTGTGCATGAAGGCACATCCAATCCCCATTTCTTATATATTTCATGCTTGTGTTCAAGAAAAACGCATGAGAATTGTTTTGTATCTTGCATAGTATTGCTACCACAATCCTACTCAGAATTGCATATCCAAGATCAGATCTCTTGTTGCTATCTCTTTTCTACTTGCATTGCAACTAGACTGCCTTCAAGCTGTGATTGCTCAATCATCTTCTTCTGCTAATTTTCTTGCCTTCCCAATTCCCTAGACTCATATGAACACACAAAGAAATAAAGGAACAAACTGAGGGGACATACATAGATACAACTAGATTTGCCAAAGCTCTTGTTTATCCAGGTTGGAATTACTTGTTTGTTTTCCTCATTTGCCAAATTGTCAATTTTTAATCATTAGTTTCAATTGCATAGAAAACAATATATTAAAATCGTTCATTTCAATTGATTAGGAAATTAAAAGTAGATCAAATCATTACAAAGTTTGGTCTTTGAAATTACTGGGAAAGTTATGGGGAACAATAGCTCTTTCAGGGTCATGATTTGTTATTCACCTCTGAGGTAGGGTTTGAAGGGTTTTGATTAGATTAGGTTTTTGTTAAGAATTATATTCACATATTCGCACAAGTAACTAGTTATATCCGGCTAATTACTTGTCTTTAGTTTGTTTATTAGATTAGAACGCATTACTTAAAAACTAGAAAAGATAAAAAATAATTACTTTTATTACACTAGTTTTATTTCATTTTTTTTCTCTGATATATCATGAAAACTCCAAAAACATAGATTATATTTTCTTTTATAGTTAGTTTGTTGTATCAGGATCATTTCAATTTCATTTTGTATGACCATTAATGGCCCACAACAAGAAAAGATATATAGTTGTGATCCTTTGGTTCCACAACCCAACGGGCCAGAGTTGATAACAGATATTGATACGAGTTTATGTTTGATAGTCTTACGCACACTTAATACATTCTCTGAGAAAATATAACAAGTAAACACATTAAACATGGCTTCTAATCAAGCCTACGATTATTAGACTGCTCTTGGAAACAGGGTTTGATTACGTTCATAACCGTAAAACATGAACATAACTCCTCAAGTTTTGTTTGTGACCCTCAGTTCCACAAAACCCATGGAACTTATAACACCATTATATAGACACTAGTTTTTTTTGCGTGCATCAATATTTACGATATCATCTTCACTTCCACCCGATATCATTGCACAACTTTCATTATTGAACATAGCAAGCGATCGGCTAAGACCTTCTGGACTAGACCAAATAATCATCCATAGTCCCTATGGGGTCTTATTACGCCTTTTCTTATTCATTACTTCCATGAACCTTGTCTAGAAAAATATATACGAGGCACCTGCAGTCAATTTGCGTGTGTTCAAAAACGCGTGGATAGAATCTTGTCTATAGAGCTTGATATTAACTAGAGTCTCCCTCCGAGAAAGCTTAAAATCCTATCGGATCGATCAATCACGCTACTTTTAGGTTAGGTGAGCAAGCCTTTTTCCTTAGATTCAAAAATCCCTTTATTATGTGTTAAAGATATAAGGATATCTCTCATTAGATTATCCATCACCCACCACACAACAGCAACATCAAATTTTCTATTCTTACATTGGTTGTCTCGACACGACCTTGGGAATTTGGGTGTGAAAGAAGGGAACGTGAGGTTGTTTTTATTTTAACACAAGAACCAATTCCAATAAGGAGCACCAACCCCCAAAAAATTTGGGAGGGTGATATGGGGAACAAACAAACAAAGGACCAAGTTTAAGCTATACACGTCACAAGACTGTTTTTTCGTGGGCACCCCCCCATAAGGGAGCACCAACCACTACCCCCTTATTGTATAACTCACAATAAGACTCCTATGACTATGATTTCATCATAAGATATTTGAAAGAATTATGACCCTTGAAAATATTCCCCCTTTAACCATAGCTGATAGGATCCCAATTTCAGTGGCCAAACATATTTAAACTCTCTCTAAAGCACACGTTTTTTCAACTTGATCTCTCTAGGTCCTTCATGGACATGTCGTGCTTGGAAAATATTGCACCCATGTCTTCCAAAAAATATTAAAAGTTGTAATGATCCTATCATCTCTCAAAATATTCCCTTTTTTAACCTTAAATTCAACTAACCTATGGGTACCCGCACTCTTCAACCCATGCAAGACTACACCTTTACCGAAATAAAGCCAAACATCACTTTTAATATGCATTTCCTTTCTTTCCTAAACCAAAGGATGTTCAGTCCGTCTCATGATTAAATTAGACCCATTCCCATCATTAAAAAATAGCCCATTTAAAATTTTCAACAACAAACTAATAAGTTACCACAATTAGAGCGGACTAGTCCCCAAAACCCTTCATGTCAAGATCTGAACATCACTAAAACACTAGAAACTGATGCCAAAAAATTTCTCCTCATCTTCAAAAATAACTGGTGTTTTATTAAAGATCCAATATTCCCCCCATAAAAAAAATGAGAAATTACATCATTGAACATTTTAGCAAGGCTAAAATGGGAGGTCACAATTTTTGTTTAACAAATCAAATAAATGTTCATTTAACTAACAACACATTGGCCCTTATTATCCTTTCCTATTTTTAAGAAAATTGCTGTTTCCTACACCCTTCAGCACCCTAGAACAACCTTAAAAAGATCAAAATCAACTATATGAACGCTTAAGACAACCACAACAAAATATTAATGCCAATCTCGAAACTCCGCTATCAAATAAAGGTAAGAACTATCTAATTTTTATGTGGAAACGGTTAGAGTCCCCTTGAACCATCCCTTCACGCCAAAGAATTAAACATTGTCTTGACCAAAATCAACTTGCCAAAAAATCTATTTTAAAAGGTTTTAAATCATAAATGCGAATTGCCGAGTCTACAAGGACTTCAATACTTTTTTAAATGATTTCATTTTATGCCACATGCCATTACCCGGTGAAACTTTGTGGTGTATATGACACATCAACAATGGATCTCAAGTGCAATTAATCAACAACAATCTACACGCACAAGAGATTTCTTTCGTGATGGCGGTCAGGACCCATTCCTCATAAGGATGCACCTGAACCACTAAACCTTATTGCCTATTACTCTCAGCAATAGAGACATCCTTATCGAACTATGCAGAATAAATCATCAGATAAATACTTTCCCAAGGACAGAATTATGAAGCCTGGGAAACACCATTCTTATAGCCAACGCTTATGTTTTCCCAAATTTTAGGAACCAAAGGACATATTTTAAACACAGTGGGGAAATCAAGCACACGTTTTTCAAACTAAATCAACCTGTATGGGGAACTGGGACGAGACATCAGACCCTACATGCAAAAGTCTTGCATGCCCGATGTCTTAAATAGACAAATCAGCAAGGGGCATGAATCCGGAGATCACCTCTCCTCAATATATCGCTTACTACCTCTATCACCGCCCTAGAGAGGTCAACACTCTTCAAACTGCATCCAAGAATAAGAGATAACCAATAAGACCAAAACATCCCTATTATAGCTTAATTCTTTCCAGCGGGGAAAATCGACATGGTCAGTCCGTCATGTTATTAAACTGGTTCAGATGAGTCCATTAAGTGTTATGGGGAACTTGTTCACAGAAAAGGGCAGGAACATTGAACCACCCATTCGATCGGGCGTAATGGGGCAAAAGCCTGTCTGTTTGTTGGGTCTGATTACATCACTAAGGTTTACATGCACCGCAGGATGAATTCTCGGGGACTGTTTCCAATTAAGCTTAATTATTTGGTACTCTCGAGGACAAGTTCATAGTCCTTTTAGCAACCGATACCATCATTTGCGTAGTTACGAATGGTAACAACGCTTAACCGCGTTAACAAATCAAGTATTTCATGTATGAACATAAGTCCGATACCTTTGTAAATAGGTGTTCTTAGGAGTTAGGAGTTTTTTTTTCCCCTACAGGTCGGGGGGTTTATGAAACGGCCTTAGGGTCAACAAATGACTAATAACAAAAAACATGGGGTCTGCAAGTCGGGGGTGGTCAAAGCCCAAAGGTAAGAACCAATCTAGATTCTTATTTTGAATAAAGTTATAAGTTTCCTTAGAAAGAATTTGCTTCAGTTCATGTCAAGACTGTATTTTAGGCGGTTGACCAAATCAATGGTGGATATCGTACAATATAGGTTTTGAAAGGCATTAAATCATAAGAATCTCAAACTTTTAATTACATAGGATCCTCAGCAGACCTAATAGAACCGATGTTTTCATTTTGTTATAAGCCATATTGGGTAATTCTCAAAGATTATGACATAGAATACTGTTATTTAATTACCGGTCCAAATATCTTAGGCGTAAGAAAATAGGCCAGTTTATCTAATTGCCAACCAAGTAAGCTATTGATATTGATGTTCCTAAACAATAATCGATATCTCAAGATGTGACTCTGATAGCATACCTAGCTTGGGCTTAATTACCTGGCTATTTTTAGGTATTCAGCCTACTAATTGGAAATAAATAGACTTACCAATAAAGCACAGACTTTATGTCTATCTCAAACCTGTTTGTAAGTTAATGTCTATGAAAAAATTCTAATAATTCCTCTTAAAAAATCATCACTTTTTATGATTCAAAATAAAAATTGGGTCATACCTCTTCACTTTCTGTCAACTGCTCCTAACTAGGGTTTTAACTAGGGTTTTAGACCTCTTTACCTTCTTAACATTCCTTCATAAAAATGTGATGATCATATGACTTAATTTTTTTTTTGAATCCTTTGAAACTAACCTTAATAAAAATCCGGAAACTCCACAAGGTCCCATGTAAATCACACTTTTTACAACGAGCATCAAAAGTTTAAATTCAAGCTTAATTTTCACCTGTTCTTGACCCTGTCTTACAAAATTTGTTATATCTAGATAATACAGAATATGGGCGTCTGAAATTTTTCTTATAGAATCATAACTCATTCTTGTAACATATCAAATCATCATAATATCATTTCCGTGGATCACACTCTCTCCATTCATTAAGACTTACATATACTTACATGGTTGATCCTCATAGTATCAACTAGGGTCAACGTAAATAATGCAATAACTAAACAAGAAACATCTTAAAATGACCCAAACATATCTCAATTCCATGATGCACCTTAATTCATGCTTTCTATGAGCTCTTATAGTACCAAACCACTCTGTCACTCCTCCAAGCACCTATACATGTTCCCAATCAGCACCTGTAACAAAGTTAATCACATGTACCTAAACTATGCCACTACTATGATTTCTTAAAAACCCTCAAATAAGATATCCTTTATGTCAAAATGCTTCCCAAGAAATCAAGAAGCTCATACAGCGAAGCAATGCCTCCTAGGCACCTGTATAGGCTTGCAAGAGCAAGTACACCTCATAAATCCCACTGTAGTAGTTGATAAACATATGAACCAATATGTTAGCATCATATACATAATCATGATATCATCCTACTACACTCAATTTTTCATTAATGTGTTTTTGCATCAATGACAACAGCTCTCAGGCCACCATGCTAACAATATGCATTTATTTGTGAAATTTAGTGAGGTGATTCCAATTTTTTTTTACTAGAATGAGACTTTGACGGTATTGTGAAGGAAAAAAATCATCCCTAGGAGTCATCTCTATCCCAAGGTCTGATTTTTTTTCTCAATGGCTGAGCTGATTTTAAAGTAAACAATGACCAATTTTACCTATTACAGTCTAAATTTGTGTCCATAATAATTCAGACAACTCAGAACCCTTAAAACAAATAAAAGTGTGCCCAAATTTATTTTTGAATGGGAAAAAATTGGGTTGGGACTTTTTTTTTTTTTCCTTTTCCAGTTACCGAATAGATTTTTTTCGTCGTAGATAAATCAATCCACTTCCGTTACTACTAGTAGTATACTCTTTTCCTATTTCCTACTCATAAATACTAGTCTCTACTTTGATAGTACCTCCACTGTTACTTTACTCAACACTACTTGTATCCAAAGCGGCAGTCCTATTTAAGAGGAAGAAAATATATTCATGTTTTTGCAAATAAAATTGTCCACAACAGGATACCACTCCTCATATTAGATTTATAACTTTATAGGTATGAATTTGTAACAAATTTTAAATGTAGGGATATAACATTTCAATGCAAAGATGATGACAAATTAGTTGTGTTATTTTGAGTACTTCTATCATCAAAAAATTTAGAGCATGATGGGATATACTTTGAGTTCGTAGGTCTAGGAAGACATTCGTTTAAAACCTACGTGCCCAATAAAAATAAATGAGACATGGAGCGACGTATATACCTCTCGTTTCAACCTACAAAATATTTTCATATTTACTATGTTCTATGAAACATGCATCATTGATTTGGATTTCAAAATCTATGAAAATGATATTACATTAAGGCCCTCAGGAACAACAAGGGCCTTACAATTTTACAAGGATAATATAATGGGCTATAAGAGGGAGACTTTTGAAAACAAATAGTAGAAAAGTGTTATACCACATTAAGGTATGTGATGCAAATGTAGCTCATTCGCATAGACCAACATTGGGGAAAAAGGTGTTGGAATTTCTTGACTCACAAACAATACAATTGTGGCACACACAAATCTTTTGATTGTTGTAAAATATAAAATATTGGTTCAATGTATCTCTGAGGGCGTAAGACATCATTTCTCACAAACATTTTCCTTGCATTTTGTCAAGGATTATTTCATTTCATTTCTCACGGAAGTGACTTGTTGTTTATATGAAGAATGGAACAACTTACAAGCATAAATTTTACCATATTTCAGAGTAATAGAATTTGTGATATATTTAAACTCCCAACTATGTTGTTTTATTTTAATGATTACTCAGAGAGATAGTTTATAATAATATACACTAGTGACCTTAATGTCGTGTATAATATAAGAAAACAATACTTGAGTTGTTACAAGGTATATTTTCGGGGGTGAGAACATAATTTTATTATAAGTTCAACCAGAAATCAAAATAACACTAGTATCATTTAAGTCTGGTGTCAAATTTAAGGATACGCATATAATAAACATTTAAAGTGTGAACATCGCACATTCAAAGCACTAGCCTCGCACTCTAAAAGTGCAAGCCTCATACATTAAAAGTTTGAGATTCTCACTTTGAATGTGTGAGTCTCGCACTTTTGAAGTGTAAGACTCACACATTCAAAGTGAGAATATCAAACATTGAATGTGTGAGGCTCACACTTTTAGAGTGTGAGGCTCAGAGTTTTTCAGAGTGCGGGGCTCACACTTTGAAAGGGAGAGCCTCACACTATCAAAGTGTGGGGCTCATAAATAAGATTTAAGTGCGAGGCTTGCAACTTCAAAAATTTATGCCTTTGCACTTTCAAAGTGCGAGTCTCATATTTTTTTCAACTTTGAAAGTGTAAGTCTCATAAATTTGACAATGTGACTCTTACCATTTGAAAGTGCGTGGTTAACACTTCGAACTTGCTATTGCAGGGATTTATTGTTAGTTTTTATTTTTAATTTAATACAATGAGATCATGACTTATAATAGTTAGCATATGCTAACCTTACATCGAGCCTTTTGCACTTTCATTTAATACAACTGATGATGACTTATAACACTAGCAGAAACTAATCTTACATCGAGGCTTTTACATTTTTAGTTAATACAATGGGCTCATGACTTATAATATCTAGTGACCACTCACCTTACATCGAGGCACACATGAATTATAATAGTTAGCGAATTTTCACCTTAATACCACAGGCTCACCATATAATAGTTAGCAACCATTCATGAGTCTAAACTTACTTTTGCAGGAAGTTATTTTTAAAATAAAAATTTATTAATCCAATGGGCTCATGCCTTATAATAGTCAAAAACTCCTAGCCTTACATACTCCCAACATTGAAAATCTAAAAAAACAACAAAATTAGAATCCAATAATAATAGCGATATTGGAATCCAATAATAGCAAATTGGAATCCAATAATAGTGAAATTGTAACTAGAATAAGTCCAATAATGACATATATGAAGCCAATATTGCTACTAATAGATTCCAATAATAGCAATAATGGAATCCAGCATAAAAAAATCAAATCTGATATATGCTAAAATGGAGATGGATTTCTTCCAATACTTGAAATAATGGAGTCCAAATTTACTAGAATATGTCCAGATTCAGTGAAATAAGCGTTATAAGTGTTGGTGTTGTTTCTATGATTTTTGTGGGAGTTTTGGGGAAACTTACTCCTTTTATCGATAAACCACCATATGATAATAATAGATGCACAAACTTGTTAAGGAAGTACTCATGACAATTGTTACACTAGATAAGGTATTTAGACAAAAAGGAGAAAGCAAAGGCCAAAAATGTTTTCAGAAACTTATAACTAATCTCAAGGATTCCAATCTGACAGTTTTTTTGTTGGATATTGTTAATGAGTTGAACAAATGCTGCATTAGACAAATCTAGAAATGAAGAATTTGATAATAATATTCACCTAGTCATGATAAGATTAAGGTGAATAACCATAAAAAATTCATTCATTGAAAAGAGTTGTTGCACATAGCATTACAACTACAACAAGTACCGCCACCATACTTGAAAGAGGTCCAAATGATAATATTTATGTAGAATTATTAATTTCTAATGATGCAAGGGTGATTTTAACAATCAATCTTTTCATAGAAGCAAGTCTTGTAAGTGGAGCTCTAGTATACACACATGGTAGTGGTCCACTAAAACCACCAACATATGTAATGGTCGAATTTGATAGTTATTTCAGAACACCATTTGAAGATAGAGCTCCACGTACAATCCTAATTACACTAATACAAAGGGGATGCACACACCAATTACCCTTACGGTTGGCATGGGCATTTCAAATACATAAATTGCATGATTGAATCTTTCCAAGGCTAAAATTGATATTGTAGAAAGGGAAACAATTGGTTTAATATTTGTGGCTATCTCTCGAGTAAATTCATTGCAAAGTCTAATAATAACTTCACCATTTACATATGAGTGTTATGAAAGGATGAATAAGGGGAAAATACTTTCGAACGGAAGGCAGAGGAAGAAAACACTTAACTCCTTGTAATATAAATAATGTCCCCTATGTAACACACATTTCATTCTATGTTTTTTCCATTACATGTGATGTACATTTCACATTTTCATTCATATGAAAAAATGCTTTATTTTTTTAACATGATAATACGGAAACCTTACTAAAAAAATTCTAAGAACTTCGTTTATTATAGACCTTGAATTTTTATTGCTTATACTTTTATTCTCTTAAGAAATATGGTTCCCTCTTTAAATGCATTTATGAGGTCGCTTGTAATATTTTTGAGTGGAAAAGGATTAATTTTTAACATTTTCTCAATTTAGTTGTTGATTGTGACATTTTTATCAATATCAATATTTGAAAAGATTATTAAATGCATGAACTAAATCCCCACCTTCTTTTCCCAACTTTATTTTTGGTATCATATTATGTATAATGTAACTCTCACGAATGCTTAGCATACCTTTAATATATAAATATATCTAAATATGCTAAGAGCTATATTTCACAAGATGTCTAGTCCACTTATGTCATGCATTTAAAATAGGCACCTCGTGAACTATACCTCTTGGCTTAGTTTACATTCAAAGATTTATATAACCATAAATTAAAACATCGTATGTAAAATATGTCAAGAGCTATAGTTCACGACGTGCCTATTTAAAAAGTGTGACATAAGTGGTATAGGCACCTTACGAACTATACCTTTTGGCATATTTTATATATATATTTATATAATATAAGTATGCTAGTTGATACCACCAATGTGATGTCTAAGAGAAGAAGAGGAAAACATAAATTTAGATCATCTTATGATAGAAGGAAATTGAAATAAAGGAGACATAATTATTTATAGAACATTTTTCTTTCACAATGAAAAATAAAAAGAACATTGCCACGTCATGCAAACTCTACTGCAAATTTTCTGTATCGAATCTACATGTCTTTTTAATATAATAAATATATGAGTCATTGTTATCTAAGCATATGTTCCTGCTTATATTGGTATAGATCCTTTTATTAGGATTCCTTTTAAAATCTACATAATACCTATTAAAAATATCGAGGACAGTGTAAATGTTAAAAAATATTAACAAGAAAAACAATTAGAATTCCGTGGCAGAAAATAAAAGTTGGGAATTTTCTAAATTTGTGGTAAAATAAAAATGGTGCATATGATTGCATTGTTCAAGGAGTTAGGTGATAGTATAATCCATTAGATTATAACATTTGAAACTCACAATCCTTTACTGTAATTTTTTTTTTGTATAAATATTTTAAGTTTAAACTATTTTCACTCTTCTTGATTTTTTTAAAGTATTTCAATTTTATATTTTTATTGTTTATGTCATTGAATAATATTTTTAAAAAGAAAGGTGTTGTGTTAAAATGAATGAAACCGAAAAGGAAAATGATTGTGTCACATGCTCAATCATATATCTATGCTAAATTAATAAACTAATTGTTAGCAATCTTCATATACTTTATAAAAAAAATTAAACTATTAAATTAGGATTATTAATATTATTGTAAATCTAAATAATCTTTAAAAATAAATACAATTTTAATATGTTTTAGAAACCATATTATTTTTTAAGTAAATTTTCAGGTTAACTATATTACTTGTGTATTTAGAACACAAAATTTACCTCTCAAAAAGGCACAAAACATTTTAATCTTTGTATCAAAACAAATATCTTACACGATTACTTAATGTAACTTCATTAATGAGCCATTTACATACGTAGTGGATTTGGGAGACCCCAAGAAATTCATTATTTGGCATCCTAAAATTTTACGACCCGAATTAGTAAGTTGAACAAAAATGCAGGATGTCGAGATGCATCCCAAAAAGCTAAGGGAAGGTGTTGTCAATAAGACTATAAAGATGGACTGTCCATAAGCACCAATTCGGCTAACTATATAGAAAAATAATCAGCCCATTAAACTCTAGAATATGCAGACTTCTTAATTCCAATAATAAGCTTGTGGATATAAAATATTAGGTGACCATATAATTACGTACATAATCACAGAGTTTATCTAGGGTTGAACACTAACACATACAGTGTCGTTTTCCTTATAAAATATTGCATACACGGCGTGTTACTGTTATGTATTCTTGGTATTGTCGGCGTGTATTGGCCGCCTGAAGAACATTCTTAGCTTCCTGTAATCTTCTCGAAGCTTCCGAATTTTTTCAGCGGAATTTTGTTTTGTTACTCTTGCTTCATTTTCAGCATTTTTCCGGGCGTACTCGACAGATTCTAACTGCTCTTCTAAACTTTTGTTTATTTCTCCCACCTTCTCTTCCATATCATGCTTGTTCTGCTCCATCTGAGATCACATAGTATTTAATGAAATATTGTAAGAAGAAACTTTCTGATACATAAAAAGAACTAAATATTTCCTCCAAACGATTAATGTGAAAATAGGCCCTTAAAATATATCGATTTCAATGTTTATCACCGCCATGTCTTGTCAATGATCAAGAACACTCAATATTAAGATTACTCTAGTTTTGCAGAGAGAAAATTTACATGATCAAGAACCAAAAAAACCTTCTTAAAAGAAAAAATCCAAAAGCATTTGAATTAAAGGTGAAGACCAGGTGAATGCAACTATCAGATTATATACGCGTCTGTAACCTGCCAGGAATGATGTTAATATTCTGTACTCTCAAAGCATTAAAACTACGTATACATGTAACAAAACACTATCAATCGCACTTATGGCAGTGTGATTTTTCTGTTGATTCTAAAAATATCACTTAATATTGACTTAAATAAGATATGCTTCTAAACCCTATCGGAATTTCATCCGAGCGAAAAATATTGTCATTGGTGACTTTGCTACCTGCACCAACATTGGCCAAAAATCCTCGTGGTCTATTAATTCCTCTGAAAATATGTCTAATGAGATATTGTGAAAGTAGCTAAAAAGTGCAGTGAGGAAGGATGACGTATTAAGAATTTTCATAACACAAGCTACGAGAAATTTTACATTACTTTATCCAAAACATATTAATGAAAACCTTCCCAAACAAGGAATCACACAATTGTGAACACCAGATCACATTGTGTATCTGTTATGTCTCATTGTCACGGCCAGATTAAGTGATATAAGCACCTTAGGTAATACCGGAGCTAACTTCTTTTATTAAAAAAAATTATAGTATAAAAATTATTATCATAACTAAATATTGTATAAAAATATGTTATGTTATAATTTTCGGCTAATTCTTTAACATTTTCTCATTTCTTTGCTACTTATTTTCCCCAAAATTTTTACACATTCAGTTTTTTCTTGATCTCTCATCCCAAAAAAACTTGCAAGACTTTAGAAGAATGCAAAATATTAAAATTACATAAATATGATTTAAATTTAAGTATCAAATAACAAAGACACCGACATAAGTATCACGACCTATTAAATATCATAATCTTATAGAATTATTTAATATTAATTTTATTTTCAACGAATAAAATTGGATTGGTATGTAAGGACGTACACTAACTCTTAATAGTGTATATATTTAATAAATTGATCTATTATTAATAAAATATATAATAAAACAAAAAGAAAATTGTACCACTTAAATGTTGCTTGCTTCAGAAATTGCCTAGTTTACCTAGGAATTAATCTCCATGATGCAAGAGCATCCATAAAGAGACGGTCCACTGCAAAATTCTTGTTTCTTGGAATCAATGGGAGTTGTGAGGGAGCGTTAGAGGTTCTAATGGTTCATACAAGTCATTTTAGGCGAGCAACGAGGATGGGGAATTTAAGTTGTCCTTCTTTAGCACTTTCCCTTCAAAAAGGGACATTTGAAATTACAAGGCATGTAATGAGCTTATGGCTTGTGAAATGTGTTCAAGTATGTTAGAGGCTGTTAGGAGTATATTAAGGTTTGAAAGTGTCTTGTTAGGTGGTAAGGGTTGTGTGGTGAGTCTTTGTGTGTGAAGTGCATCATTAGGATGCTCAAAAGTAATGTAAGACAGGGCGATGATTGGTAGGGGTCTGTTGAGGTATGTGTTAATCAGTCAGATGGTTATGTGTTGTGATGTTGTGGACATGTCATTGATTCCCTTGTGGACACTATGTACATGTAGCATGATTTGTTGTTATATGAGTCCTTCATTGATGCAAATTGAGGAAATGTCTGGTGGATTGTAGGACATTTTAGTAGATATATGCATATTTCTATATTATGTGGATAATATGCCTTTTCAAATGTGTTTTCTTAGTTTGTATTAAGAACTAAGGTATTTTTCTTTCAATGCATGAATATACAACTGTCGGATTGCTAATGAGACTTACATGCGTTTGTTTCAAATTGTTATGAGGAATTCAATGCCCCCTTTTGATAGATAAGGAATATGTTTGGATTGTGTGTGATGTGGCCATGGAGCAATTACATGTATCCATCTAATAGGTATGAATGTTAATGAAATATTCCTTGTGTTGGGTTAAATTCATGTATAAAAACTGCCAGAGTCTTGACAGAACATTTTAAGTTACCATATTCTAACCAAATGTTTCTAAGGCTACCCTGTGGCCGTGCTATAATCAGCTAAGGTTCTAAAATTTCCATAGGGTGTACATTCTCCTGTCATCCTGTTCTTGGTTGCGAACCATTATCAAGGGTTGATCGGTAATGTTATTATATCAAGCCATCGTTTTGAACAATGCATATTCCTTAAGGGGAAGAAAATTGTAACGCCCCGTGCATCGAGGACTTCTGGTTCTGAGGAAGGAAAGAAAGCTAGGAATGAAACACTTCCTCTTCTTTCGACGACAAAAAAAAAAAGAAGGGGAATTGTGTTTTTAGGGAAATGGTTCTCATTTTATATTCTATGCATCCACATTGTTAGCTTGTGTTCTGCCAATAAGATCGTGCCCCTTCTACACATTCCTTGCATGAACTAGAAAGTTATAGTTTTCATTGTCTTGGTGTCTGTACGTGGAGAATTATACATATATCTAATTTATCACATGCTTTCTTGGCAATCCGTAGTAGCTTGGTGGATGTATTTATTTGCTTGACCAAATTGAAAGAGAGGGGAAAGTTTTTCAGAGTATTGAAAGCAGGTGGGTGAGGGTCGGTTCAGTCTGGCAGGGGGCACTCCAGTGGCTGTCACCGTCTCACTAAATGCTTCTAACCACACAATGCTAGTCCAGCATGCCTCTGCCTCTGCCTGTACCTCGTGGAGTGTAGAAATGAATTTATCCTAGGGCAGTTCCATGAGGAGGTGTTCGGATTGACAGCAGCTACAGGCAGATAAGTAAACGTACCTCAGAAAAACCAGTGGCCCAGAGAGAGTTTTGTGCGACTTCTGCCACAGGGTGAACCCAAGAAGCCATGGGTGTCGATCCTGATGTTCTGTTCTGGTTGCACGCGACCACAGCCATGATCGGCTGTTGCAAAATCTCGCCGCTGTGGTAGAAGAACGGGGTACAGTTTTTGGTCGAGCTGTCTCGCCTTTCTTTTTGGGAAGTCGCCTCTGTCCAGGTGGCAAATCTCGCCTAGAAAAAGCCGATCAAATCTTGAGGAAGGTTTTGCTGTTGAGGCTGAGATCGTGTTCACTACTGTTTTCTTTTGCTGTCCGGAAGTTTTGTTTCCAGCGCCTTGCCATGGGTTTGTTATGGCGGTTCAGATGAAGCTGCAAGTTAGGGAGGTAGGCGTGTTACCTCCACGTTCTTTGGGTGCGGTATGGTGTGTTCTTGATGGGGAACCCACAACGAACAACCTGCATAGTTATTTGCCAGGCGGCAGGAGTTTTTTCTGTGAGGCAGAAGCCATTTGAGCGCTCCAACAAGCAGTTTGTCCGACTATGTTGTTTTCTGTTCAGTTTTGAACGCATTTCCAATTCGGGATTTCTCCTTCAAGATAGTTTTTATCAAAATCGATTAAGTGACAGTGTGGGTGTTACCAGGAGACCCGATGAAATTTATTACAAAGATTCTCTGTGGAGACCTTGCTGCTCGATGTAACTCATGGGAGAGAATCCCATATGCGTGGATCTGTATCTTATCAGAATATTCATGAAGCACATTTTGCTTTGCAATTATATGAGCATCTTCTTAGAGTCACTATATTAGCAGGCAATAAAATGGTCCATGCTTTTGTGTAAGGGACAGATCACACCCACGGGCAGGAGATCTATGCAATGTTGGAGGTTTTCTTGCTATGTCCAGGGCCCTAGGAGACAGATTCTTGAAACGGTACGTGATATCTGAACCTGAAGTAACATGTGTAGATCGGACACATGAAGATGAGTGCCTCATCCTAGCTAGTGATGGTCTATGGGATGTTCTGTCAAACGTTTCTGCCTGTGAAGTTGCTAGAAAATGTCTGGCTGGCTATAGACCTCATTGCTCAAAGGGTATTACAAAATATAATCCTATAGGTTCCGCATCTGCTCTTCTTACCAAATTGGCTTTGGGATGGAGAAGTGGTGACAAGAGTTCCTCACCCCCTTTCCGAGGCATCTAGGAAGACTGAGGAGTCGAATGAAGAACTATTCTCAAAGTCATCGGATCAGGATTCAGAGTCTTCGACAGAATCCCATGAACAAGCATCTCCCATTACGGTAGAGAACTTAGCTTCTGGTATTAATGTTAGAGATTCTATTTTTTTTGCAAAATGCAGTTTCCCAAACTGAGCCATCAAAGCAAGATCCAGTTGTACAGTTGGAATCTCAGTATTCGATTGTCAAAACTGCTCCAAGCTATGCAAGTGTTGGTTTTGTGCCTCAGATTAGCCATTATCCTTCATATGAACCTGCTTTGTCCAGCCCACATGATGTTTCTCGTCAACTGAGCATTGTGATGCAGCAAATGTATGATCACAAATGGTTGGAATTGCACCCAGTGCCATGTCTGTCCCACATCAGCAAATGCAGTTGTTTCCCCAAGCTGGTGAAGGAAAAGGTTGTGCATCATCACGGTAGATGCCTACCCGAGCCAGGAGCGTGGTGTAACCTTTGTGTCTCGTGTCCGAGCTTCAAATCATGGGGTTGGTTTGTAGCTGTTTTTCACTGCGTGAATGTGGCACTAGCACGAGCTCGCAGAGCACTTTGGGTTAAGGGCAAGCAGCGGCTTTGAGACAATCTTTTACTTATGGTGATGGCGTTCTAAACCAGGCATGTTAAGACTAGCCCCTGAAATATTTTGCTTTTTTTTTTCAACTTCATGAAATAAATGATCTACTACCTGAAATGACGCTTTAATATGGAATGTTGTGTTTGATTCTATCAATTGTCCTTGATTGCATTGGTTTCTTTATTTTCCTGTTTTCCTTCTCCTGAATCGTTGTTCCTTTCATGATTGGTTTGCATAGGGGAAAATTGTTGTTATCTTTACTTTGTTATAATTATATGGCTGAGAACAATGTTGTACTTGCTTTGTTTCTTTTGGATCAAATCATCTGAAATGGAAAGAGACATTCTTATGAAACATGGAAGTTTAAAAAAAAATGTTACCTTTCAAAATGATTGATTATGGCTACCCTAAGCGATATCAAATCAATAAAGGCTCATAAATGTTTGGGTCTGATTTCTGCTCGATAGTAGATACTTCTTGCTTTTGCTTCCTTAGGGGGTTGCCTTCATTAGTACTGCTGCCCCACTCGAATGCTTCTTTCCTCTTTGGCTTGTTCCCTTGCTTGTGTCTGACAAGATAGTTATCACCTTTCAGATCTTCTGAGTGTAGACTTACCGCTGGATAAAATAAAAATGCATGTATATTTCTTTTGCGGTGTTTTATCATCATTGATAAGGAGTATCAAAAATATAGAAATCTGGGTCCTTATCTAGAGTGGCTCTTGTTTTTTTAGTTGTAACACTACTCCTTGAATTACCTTTCTATTGAATGTAATTTGTGAGTAAGTGAGAGTCCTCCTGAAATGAATTGATATTGTACAACTCTTTACACATAAGTGTTATATTGTCTTGGATAGTAGTATGTCTGCTATTTATGAAGTTTACGAATGAAGCTTGTTTAGGCTTTCCATTTAAAAGTTGTCATGCTTGCCTACCTAGAGTGTAGCTTACTTGTGAGCTATTTTGTTTATTACTCGTTTCCTAATAAGGCTTGCGGCTTGTGGTTTCTTCATTAATATATTCTGGTATCAGACATTAGGAAGGAAAGAAGGAAATTTCATGATTGTCCTCAATGCCCGAAAGTAGATCAATGGGATTCAGGATACAACCTTTAGCAATAGTAAGTTCTAGGTAGAGAGAATCCTAGTTGCAGACAAAAGAAATTAGAGAGAATCCTAGTTGTTAACGTTTATTACTTTTAAAAAACCTTGTAAAGAAGAGGCGGTAGACCTCTTGTTTAGATTGTAATGATGGAATGTTTCCTTCGGGGTCACGTATCCCTTTATTGATATGAAACATCCTCCTGGAAGGACTGGGTAACTATGTTTTGGTTTCGCGTCTTGTTCGTAACTAGTATGTCTTTGACTCTCAAGTTTTTCTTTTCCTTTTATGGTGGATGGTTTGAATATTAGATTTAAGTCACGTAATCCATACGGTTGCATGATCAAAATTCTCTATACTATTGACCTTTCGTTCCTATCCCACGAGTTCTTGGATTGTTTCTTTGTTTTGTGATATACTGCTTGTTGGAATGTTTGACTTCCTCATTGTTGGCTGGTGTAGATCCTTACCTCGTGTGAAAAGTAGATTAGTGGTTTGTACTTTGATCCTTTCATGAAGTAGAACATTCCTTTCATGTCAATTGTTAAATGTTAGCTTATTATTTCAATGCATAGACTTAACATGCTCAGTTCTTGCGAACTGACTTTAGTTAATATTTGTGCAGATGGATTATGCGAGTAGACTAGAAGAAAAGAGTGTAAAAGTTTCATCTGTACCATTATGAAGTTCCTTGTAAAAAAATGTCCAATGTGTTGTAAATTGTGTAACATTGCTTGTAAAGAGAGTTGATATGACCTCTTGCCTTGTATTGTTTGGTAATGATGAAATAAAGTGTCTTGTTCTTGTGTAGTTAAGCTTGAAATTATCCTTGTGAGAAATGGTTCTCAATCTTTACATTGATATGAGTATTGTAAAACTTTGATCTTGAGAATAAATTGTTAAGTTAAATCTTTCTTAGACTTAGCGACAATATTTTATAAGTAAAGTAAAATGAGTTAGTTAACCCTTAAAGAGGCTAAACAAAAATAATAAATTTATATTCAACAAATAAATGTAAAGGTGATCTATTTGAAACCAAATACTTCCATGAGTGATCAAAATGAAAACATCCTTTTTGAAGTAAACATTTATAAATTGATACCCCTAGCTAAACTAGCGAACACTATCCCTTTGGGGTGAACTCTTAAACAAGCTTAAAGGAAAACAATGGTTAGTTTCTGGAAGATATTAAGATTTAGTAAGTAGGAGAAGACTTTAAGTGAACTACTCTTCAGTGTATAAGAAATGAACTCAGTTGGTGAGATGAATTTGTGCAAACCATATATTGATTCCTTCTGAAAACCTAAGTCATGAGCTTAAGGGTGTCTTACCAAAATAAATAAACCCTAACCATTTCTTATTGTGGCTTGCCCTAGCCGTGAGTGTGTCATGAGGATTGGACTTTCATGTTGTCTTGTCAAAAGAAAAATAAATTGTCCTTGATAAGTGTGAACGTTTCCGTGCTGGCCTTGTGGTCTTCCCGTAACAAATGGTTCCGAGTGTTGGTTGTAACCTTGTGACGACATGTTGTGTCGTGTTGAGTCAAAGCAAGCAAGTAAAAAAAAAAGTGATCCCGTATTTCACTGTGTTGTTCTTGTGTTGGTAATTTTTGGTGCTCTACAAAAATTTAATTTATCTTTGTGCTAGGAAAAGTCACATTCTTGAATGTGAAGGGTGCAGAGCAGGATAGTGGAGAAGAGAGTGAAGGGAGGATTTTTCATGCTTCCCCAACCATACTGGTAATAGAAAATCTTAGAGGGTGTTTAAATAAACTTGTGTGGAAAATTTCAAGTCTTGGATTGATGATTTGTGAAAGATATAGCTAAATAATTCCTCTTGGGCTCACTAGGAGGGTTTCAAGAGGTTCGAGCTAGGGTTTTCCTTAAGAGAATCCTAAACAACTCCATGTTCTCTAAAACTCTAAATATATGATGATAAGGTGTCTAAGAAAGATATTGTGAAATAAATTTAAATAAGTAAGTTTTACTCTTAGAGATTTCTATGAAAGTTTAGAGGAAGATGGGCAATTACAGTTTAGGGGCCTAGTTAGAGGGGTGGTTTCCAAAGGAGGTAGTACTTTTAGTTGAAGTTACCTCTTGGGATTTAATAGGAAGTACAGATGGCTTAGTGGGTACTTTAAAATGTAATTTTTGTTCCTTTACACCTCGGTGAAGTGGAAATATGCTGAACAATATGGTAGGACAGGGCTAGTTGCCTTTACAGAGAACAAATGCCAAAAGGGACATTGAAAGAGTTGTATTAGGAGTTAAGTTCTAAAAATTTCCAACCATATCATGGGTATTGAAATGAAACTAAGGGAGTTGAAAAATCATTATGCCTATATTTAGGATTGCATATTCTAAAGGTGAGAAAAATGTGTGTTCTTGCGAGCATGGAAGGCCAAGTCAAGGCAAGTCAATAAGAGGTTGAGGTTAGAGGATTTAGATGAATTTTATTGAAGCTTATAATAGTGATTTGAGTTCAAGGAATTTTTTAAAGTTGTATATTACTCTCGGTTATCCAAAACTCCATTAGTTGACAGTGGAACCAAGAACTAGTGAAGAGCCAAACAAGGTAAGTAAGTACTAGTGATTTTAGATGATGGACTTATTTGATGAGTGAAATAATGCCATAGTCAAGGCATTAAATAGGCTTGATGAGGTTTGAGTCCACTAGAGATACATTTGAGAAAAACGAGCATGTTTGAAGACATTTCAGGTGATAATAAGTCTGATTAGTTAAGAATTGAAAAAATATAAAAAGTTTTATCCATTTTTTCATAGATGGTTGATCCTCCTTTGCAGAGATTGAAAAATTATGTGGCTTGAAATCTCTTTAAAATTTAAACATATGCTTTTTTTATATTCTCCCTTCATCATTTCTTATTAGAATGTGGATCTTATTTTTTTTGATATTTAATACATGCTTATGTGGCTAACACTTTCTAGAAGTGTGTGTAGTCAAAAAAGTGACATGTGGAAATAAGTGTGTTAAGTTGAGAAGAGAAATTAAAGACACCAAAAGACCTATTGAGGTCAAGGTGAGGTGTGGGGGAGAAGAGGAAAAATGAAACAGACTTTTCATAGAGAGATGGATCAAGAGGAAGCAATAATAGAGTTGCGGAAGTTGATTAGCTACAAGAGAAGAAAATAAGAGTCTCAGAAGAAGAGGAGAGATGAAGCAAAGAAAGAGAATCAATGGAACCATGAAGAGCAGATGGTAGTAGAGTTGAAGAAGTTGAGAGAAGATGTAGAGAAGTTAAAAGAAATATTGAGGGAGCAACCAAGGTATGGAATTAAATTTATCATGAGAGAGAAAGCTAAATGGCCTATGATGTAGATCGTGAAGAGAAATCAGTTGAAGAGAATAACCAAGAACAAAGAAAAGAAGTTGAGAAAAGAAGATAATAAATAATATAATGTTGAAAATATGAATAATGAAGATGAAATGCAAAATAAAGAGGATGAAATCATGACAAAAAAGAAAATTTTTGAGGTTAAAGAGGAAAATAAAGCTAAAGGTGAGTGTTAGGGAAGGAAAGTTGATGAAATTTTCCTTGATATTGAAGATGAACTGAGGGAGTTTCTTGAAATTTTTATAAATGACTTCATTTGTGCATTTGGAATTGAAAAGCATAATGATGAGCAATAAGGGAATGGAAATTTTGTGGATGACATTAATGATATTTTACAAAATTTGTTAGATGAGTTGGATGGAAAGATAAAAAATCAAGTACAGGTGAGGCAAAGAATATTTCTTAGGAATATGATGGTCAAAATGAAAGCAGGGAACAAATAAAAAAAAATTCAGGAAGCTTGAGAAGATGAATGATTAGAATGAGAAAGTGAATAAGTAAGAATATGAAGCTTTTGACAAGGGGATGATGGCTACAGGAATTGTCTATGGATGAGCAACAAAATAAGGGTATAAGAAAAACATATTCTTACTATTTTTTTGTTTTCATATGAAGGTATCGAGCATGGATAGTTGAGAATGATGAAAGTAAAGGTGAAGATCAAGGAAAAACGAAGAAGAATGAAGGAAAATGGAAGACAAATGACAACTACATGGGACCCAAGTGTATATGACAAAACTAATGACATTGGGAGAAAGAAAATATGAAAAAGGACAAGCAATAAAAATGAATAAATAAGAAATCAAACAAAGAGTATGTAATATTTTTCTCCACCATTGGAGTATGATATAGGACCATCCATAAAGAAACCTTCCATTACAAAATTATTATTTCTTGGAGTCAATGTGAGTTGTGAGAGATATTTAGAGGTTCTAATTATTCATATAAGCCATTTCAAAAAATATATCAGGATGGGGAATTTGAATTTTTGTTGTTTTGCACTTTCCCTCAAAAAGGGACATTTGAAATCACAAGGGCATGTTATGAGAACATGGCTTATGGAAGGTGTTTAAGTATGTTAGAGGTTTTTTGGAGTTTCTTAAGGTTTTAAAAGTGTATTTTTATGTGGTAAGGGGTGTGTGGTGAGTCCTTGTTGGGGGATTGCATCAGTAGGATGCTTAAAAAAATGTAAGACATGGAAGGTATACATTTTGAAGGTAGACAGAAGTTGAAAGATCAAAATGTGACAGTCACGAACCATCTAGGAGGAGTTACATGTAAGGTAAATTTTGAATATAGGATTGTGGTAGTTATTTTTTTGTTCATTCCTCTTGGGGAGGAAGAGGATAATAATAGAGTGAAGAATGATCAAGTGTTTTTGTGAATATTTTAGTAGATATATGCATATCTCTATTATTTGTTGATATAGTTCCTTTTCAAATATATTTTTTGAGTTTGTATTAAGAACTAACTTATTTTTCTTTCAATGCATGAAGAATACAAATGTGGGATTGCTAATGATACTTTTATGTGTTTGTTTCAAATTGGTATAATTAATTCAATACCATCTTTTGATAGTTAAGGATTATGTTTGGACTATGTGTCATGTGGTGATGGAGCCATTGGATGTATACATCTAATAACTATAAATTTTAATGATAGATTCCTTGTGTTGGGTTAATGAAATATGTATAAAACATGATAGTTTGAGAGATTTTGTACCATATTTAACCAAGCTAATAATGTGTATGTATGTGATAATACTGTGAACTCTCCATGAAGATATGAATTTAGAGCTTGTTATGTCCTTTCGAAGAGTTGATTAGTAATGTTATTTAGTAAGCCATGTTTTGAAGAAGTATATTGCTTGATAAGAAAAGATTATTTTGCTTTTTCCTAGCAAAAGTAACATTCTTGACTAAGAAGTGTACAGTGTGAAACAATGGAAAATTGAATGAAATAAGGATTTTTTCATGCTTCGCTAACCATATTAGTAATAAAATCTCTTACTGTGTGTTTGAAATCACATTTTTGGAAAATTTCAAGTCTTATGTTCATGATCTGTGAATGATATAGCTAAATAACTTCTCCTGAGCTCATTAGGAGAGTTTCTACAAGTTAGAGGTAGGGTTCTCCTTAAGAGAATCCTAAAAACTCCATGTTCTCTGAAAATCTTAAGATGTGATGATAAGGGGCCTCAGAATGAGATTGTGAAAGAAAATTAAATAAGTTAGGGATAGTCTTAGAGATTTCTATGACAGTTTAGATGAAGAATGGAAAACAAAGTTTAAAGGCGTAGTTAGAGGAATGTTTTCCAATGGAGGTAGTACTTCTAGTTTGAGCTAGCCCTTGCAATTTGATAGGAAGTAAAAATTTCTTAATGGGTACTTTACAATGTACTCCTTGTACCTTGAGACCTTGTTAAAGTGGAAATATGCTAAACAATACAGTAGGTTAGGGCTAGTTGCCTTTTACGAGAAAAAAGAAAAAGGGGGGATAGAAAGATTTGTGTAAGGAGTTAAGTTGTAAAAATTTGAAAGTATATCAGGAGTATTAAAATGGAACTAAGGGAGTTCATAATTCATTATGGGTAGCTTTAGCTGTTCATAACATAGGTGTGACAAAAAAGTGTGTTCTTGAGAGCATGGAAGGGCAAGTAAAGGAAAGTCTGGAAGAGGTTGAGTTTGGATTCTTTTGATGCATTTTATTCAAGATTATAATATTTATTTTAGTGAAATGTAGGTTTTTTAGTGGAGAAGTCTCAGGAAGGAAAAATACCGTGAGTTGACAATGGAACCAAGAGCTAGTGAAGAGCCAAGCAAGGTAAGTAAGTACTAGTTAGTTTGGATGATGGACTTATTTGATGAATAAAATAAGGTCACATGAAAGGCATAAAATATTATTGATGAGGTTTGAGTCCATTTTAGATACATTTGAGAAAATTGAGAAATTTTGAAGACATTTAAGGTGATATTTAGTCTAATTATTCAAACATTGAACAAATTATAACATCTTTTAGCCATTTTGGCCTAGATGGTTGATCTTCTTTTGCAAATACTTAATGAAGTTGTGTCTTGAAAAATATTGAAAAGTTCAATATATATCATTCTGTATATTCTCTCTACATCACTCCTCCTTCTCATTTTTATACAGGTAAGATACACTAAAATAGATCGCAAAGTGGAGGAATATGAATACACAAGATTATTTTGGAAGACATATTATCCAATTGGCCTATCAACAACCTCACAAAATATTAATAGTTATTCTACGCCTTACTAGAAATTCTTAATAATAACTCAAGCCCAACAAACAACACTTTATGAATTTGACTCACAATGCCACATTAGCCATTGATAATACATATGTGTATTCATAATGCTCCATACACATCTATATCTAAAGCAATATCTTTATTTTTGCATATTTTGGTGATCAAGATGAAGCTTTCATCTGAACATCTTATGTTGTATAATATTTTTTTAGGATGTTGGCTATCTTCCTATGAAAATATCTTTTCAATGATCATAATTTTTCTTATCAGTACTTATGTTTTTACTAAGAAAATATGTCACCTCTTAGTAAATTGGATCCATTTATAAATTGTTCCTTTTAGGTTCCAGAAGAAACTTAATGAAAATTTTCCATAGATGAGTTAAATATCAATTTTACAAAGATGAGAATAAAAAATTGAACATTTACTTTTTTTTTTCCACCCTAATTTTTTAACGTTAAATATTGTTGTTATAACTAGTGTACTTTGTTGAAAAAATCACTAATTTTCAACATGCATTTCTAAAATTGCATTTTTGTTGGTTCACTTCTATTTAGTTTATTATTTATATTTAGTGTAGTTTACTTTATTCTTTCGAGGTAAATCACCATAGAATTGATTGTAGTTAAGAATATATTTAATTGGATATTCTTAAAATTGAATGAAGTCATATTATGGATATGCATGCTTCAAAATTAGATACATTATTATTTAAAAGTAGTAGTTCTATTTTTGATAATTAACTATATTTTTGAAAAGAATGTGTACCTTCATATCCTTAAATATTTGTAATGGGTAAATTATTTCATAATTGAACGTGTTATAAAGTTCGTGTTGATCTACACTTTTCTTGGGTTGTATATGAAAATTTCACTATGGTTGTGGGATATTTTTATCATTCTATATTTATGAATATCAAAGTTATTTTTTATTACTTATTAAAAAATATTCAATTTTTATAAAAAGAAAGGTTTGGGTTATAGTTTGTTTTCCATATTTTTTTAACAATTGATTATGAAAAATCCAACTTTCTTCCTATTCCATAATTTAGTGGAAATGAATATGATTATTAGAGTATCATGATGATGCCTCTTTTGATAGGAAAGTACCTATGGCATGTTGTATAAAATGGTTATGAAGATTCATATGTATGGTCCAATGTTCCAATCAATGAAAAACAATCCAAGAAGTAAGCTAAGAGGAAGAACTCATGATAATTTCTTCATATTTAAGAAATTTTTATATAACTTATTTCCAAGAATATTAGGTGTAAGCACAACCAAGGATTCCTTGAAGACTCTATAAGAATTTGAAAAAGATAGTGAAAAAATTAAAGTGGTTAGGTTGCATAATATGAATAAAGAATTTGAGGATGCAAGAAGATGAAAATGTGAGTGAATTTTCTATAAGAATATATGATGTGGCCAATAAAATGGCTACTCTTGGAGATGCATTAAAAAAAGGTTTTCGTAAAAAATGTACTAAGGTCTCTAAAACAAAGGTGGAATCATTTTTCCATCATTATTTAAGAAATAAAATATTCTCATAATATTTATTTTGATCATCTAGTTGTATCTAATATGTCAAACAAAGAAGGATTACAAGACAGTTATTAAAAGTCACAATAAGGATTTTAATTCAAAATTGAAGATCACAAAGAGTGAAGATACTAGGACTAGTCTAAAAACAAACCGAGTACAAGGAAAACAAATTATTATAAGCACTAAGGGAAAGGAAAAGATATAATTAAAATTTATTCAAGAAGAAGAGGAATACGAAGTGGTTTCTCTATAAGAGCAAGAGGTAGAATAATATTAGATAAGATACATATTTAGTGTTATTATTGCCATAGGAATGGTCACTTTGAATAGAAATGTAGAATAAAATAAAATAAAGAAGAAACATGGGTGAATAATGGTAATAATTATGATGAATATTATCCATTTAATTTATTTCTTTCATATGATAAAGCTGAATTCATTGCCCAATAGGTTTTCTACCGAGGTGTGGGTTGTTCCAATGAAATGACATAGAATAATAATTTTAGTGTACATTACATAAAAGTTTCAAGATCATGATAAAATATTGTGATGAAAATCCTTTGGATGTTGAAGAAAAATTAACCATGGAGCTAAGTATTAGAGAAAATTATTTTTATTAGGAAATAAGGATGTTTTGAAAGAACCCTAAAACCATATACAAACAAAAATACAAGATAATTGAACCTACCCAAACAAACTTTGAACAATCAAAGTGACCTAGCGCATAACCCAACAACCGTTAGGCTACCTATAGTGTCCTACGAAATAACCAAAAGAAAAGCAAAATAATTAAAAAAATAAAATAATAAAAAGTTAAAATGCCAGTATCACGTGGGAAAGTGAAGGAGTAGGTATGAGTGGTTGGAGGAAATCTTGGATCCCATGTGAAGTCATGTAAGCTGGTGTGTAGGCAGGTCAAGTTTGTTTCAGGTAGGGTAGTGTGGCTAGAGATTTGTGGTGGATGGCATTAACATTGATGTTATCACAATGTCTGACCAAATGAATGAAGGGATAACTTCACATGGAACACGTCTACTGCATTCCACATAAGACATTGTTTCCTTACATGATAATCTTACTATTCCACCTATGCAATTAACAGGTATCTAACTAGATCAATTTACCTTTGCTACCATCCACCCATTCTGTGGAAAAATGTGAGCTCTAGACTAGGTTTTTAGCGTCTAGCAAAGCGAAAACATTGAGGAGTTTTTTGAGATGTTGTATTCGCAGATCCTCTAGCTATCGTGTTTGCTAAATGAGGAAGCATAGACTAGGTAGTTCAATTTTTTTACAAAATATCTCTAAAAAAAATAAAAATTGTGTGGTTTGTGGATAGCTTTGACCACAGGATATGCAAAAAATAGGTTTTTGAAAAGGCTTAGAAACCTTAAAAAAAAATGATTGGTAGGTATAAATCCAAAGCCTTTCCTCCTATAGTCACATACAGAATAGAAATCGAGGGAGGTAACTTTGAACAAGAGAATAAAAAGGTATAAATACACTGCTATTTCCTTCAATATTCCTGTCTGAGAGATTGGTTCTAGTTTTGAAATGGTGAAGCCGACATGTTTGTTGTTAAGCTTGTTGTTTAGGGAATGCCTTTCCATTTCTATTGTGGCCATTTGGGGTATCATGGAAATTTGTCTGGTAGAGGATCTTGCACAATTTTGACCACTATTTTATAGATCTCATGGGTTGCACTAGATGGAGATAATGCCTGAAGACCTTGCTTTTCTTGTTTTTGATTTCTCCTGCTCACGGGTATGGCTCGGTGAGATAGCCTTGAATTCAAAGGCCTAGATATAGCTCACTAAGTCTTTATTTTTAGGTTAATCTCCATATTATATAAATGATTAGAAAGCCTAACCTTCATTGGATTATGCTATCCATCTTTGATTGTAAAGGAGCAGGGAGCATGGCTCTAAAAGTGGATTTTCCTATTTCTTTTTTCGTTAGAGTACTGAAATATGGAATGGCTATAACATTTTTTTTAGGAGTGGATTTCCTATCATCTTCGACATGACCGTAGATACCCTTTTGAGTATGAATTTATCTATGACTAGAAATAAATTTGTGGGATTTAATGAAGAATGAGGAAATGATAAGATGGTAGAAAAATATTATTGAATGGTAAGGAATATAGGGGTAATATAATAGAATTTTTCGAGAAATTGGAGGAATATCTTTTGGGTGGCAATTAGGGAGCTGGTGTCATATATGGTCAAGGGGAAATTGAAAATTTAATTTGGTCATGGCGTGTTTCTTATTTTTTTCCTAGCATTATTGACTTGGCATATGGAAAGGTGCATGCAACATTATGGTTGTATGATTTGAGTCAGCGTTTGGTGAACGTGTCCTCCTCTTTCTTCTTCAATCCTGCATCAACTCGTGCTACATTTCATCATCTCATTTAATCCATGCATGGTCTCCCTTATCTTTTCATTCATAATTTTCATAATTTAGGTTCTTCATTTGCAATGTTATAAAAACATTAAACTAATTGGTAATCTTACAAACGGATATGAAACTAAATTTAAATAGTGTAAAGAAATAGAGCTACACAGTGTAATGTTTGAAATTGATTTATAAATTAGACATTAATTGTGGTTTCTACCACAACCCTATACAATGATACTAGAATAGATGAATCAAGTGCTCACATCTAGTGGTACTGGTGATAGTTAGATGATGTCATAAAATCAAACAATCCTTTTTCCTACCATTTAAAGTTAGGAAGAGAAAAACACAATTTTTCCAAGACTCAAAAAACAACACCGGCCTGACCCTCGTAAAAGAGAATTCAAACATCATATGTGCTCCTTGTTATGTATAGAGTTACGTCAAGCATTAACCCCACCCTATGTGACTTTTTATGCTCTCTTTTCTACTCTCTATGAGCCATATTACTCAATTTTATTCTTTGAAGTAAGCTGTTAAAACTAAAAAGGTGGCTTTCATTTCAAACCGCCATTTGGTCACTGTGTGAAAAAATGTGTGACCACCTTTAAAAACCTCTACTATTTTTACTATACAATTTCTTGGAACCTTCGGTTTAGGAAAAAAAAATCCCTAATGAGTTTGGAAAAAGGGTATTTTAGGCCTTTGATCACTATTTGACTAGGTCAAACTGATTCAACTATGACTAGTAGATCCAGAAAACCCATCGTCATTTGAAACTCATCTACCAGTTCTTAGTTCCATCGACTCTGAAAAATTCTCCATATATAAGGGAACATGTAAGAAATTTCTCCTTACACGTTCGTCTATCGAAACTTAGTTTTGGAGGTGGTTTTGTGAGCCCTCGAGATAACTTTTAATCATTTGCAACTAAACCAATTAGAACCGATGGCCCTAGAAAAGTAGCAGTCAATCGTAAAGTGTTTGCCAGTTCTAAATTCTGTTAGTTCCTATGAACTCCTTGTATATAAGTGGGCACATAGAAATTTAACCGTGGTGTGTTTGCTCATCGAAAGACATCTTTTGAAATTAGTTTCTTAGCCTCTGAGCCTGTTTTTAACATTTTTGTAGCTAGTAGGAAAATGTAAAAACAGCATGGTAGGACCCCTGTCGGGAGGCCAAACCACCATGGACACTTTTGACACATGTAAATAACTATTTTAAACTCTATAGTATAAATTTTTGTGTGAAACAGAACTTTTGACAAAATGGTGTTTCTGTCTCTTTCTCTCTCCTTGGTTACAAAATGAAGTGAAATGAAATGAAATGAATACATGTTTTCTAAACCATTTCTTTTGAATACAAATTATTATTATTATTATATGTAAATGGGAAACTAAAGACATTAATTATGTTATATTACGGTGGATTCTATGCCAACAATTTATCGCTGATTTCATGCTCACTTGATTTTGCAGGATGCAAGCATAATGAGGAAAAGATGATGGGTAATTCATTATTTATTATTGTAATTTATATACGTCATTATATAATGTATATATGTAGAATGTTTTTCCATGTTACAAAAAAATTTATATGTGAAATTTGGTAATACGTATGAGATGTTAGTTTTAGGTATACCTTGGGAAATGTGCATTTAGTCATAGGTGCAATTTCTAATTAATATTTTTGTATGGTAAAATGGTTTATATATGTATATATATATATATATATATATATATATATATATATATATATATATATGTAAAATGAGTTTTAATTTAATATATTTTAATTCATTTCTAGTGTGTAATAGATGATTAAATACTTGCTGTTGTGTTTCTTACCTTGAAAATGTAATAAAGAAATCTAACCACAACATTCAACCATAACATAAGACTCATGCATAACTAACCTGCCTATGTTAATCCATTAGCGTATAAAAATGATACCTTCGAATGAACCTTTCTCTTGTTGACACCTCTTAGTTTGGGTTAATAAGAGCCCAATAATGGGTTTATCATCTTAGTCGGTATGTTTCATGACATCGTCATAAACCTAACAGTTACGAACAAATTGGAGAAACTTTATCTAGAGTAAGTAGAGATAACTCTTCCTTCATATCCTAGTGGACTACCTTGTCTTCTTAATATATATTTAGAATTAAATTTTTTCATTAGCGAATGGAATCCCTGTTGGATCCTGACAACATAAATGGAGATCATAAAATAGTTGTTCTAGGTCTTAAACTCTTGTAAATGAACTTCTTAATTCCTCTCAACTAAATGTGTTACCTTGGTTTCTATTAACATATCACCATGGTCTTTCATGAGGTTATCTAGCATAAGCATTTCCTTTCACCTTAAACTCTTTATAGTTAAGGCATAGATTTTAAGGTCCAATTGGAATTAAACTAAACCTCAGATTATTGGGAGGTTGACTGGAGGTTTGTGTGCAGTCGTAGTTCTTCCAATCATATACTTCTTCAAGATGTTAGTCAAATACTTTTGTAACTCCTTCTATTATAAAACTATGCTAATAATGAGACCATAGTGTGATGTAAGAATAAATAATATAAGAGTAAAACAAGATTTGAGGTTAGGAATAATGTCACTCTTTGTGTCCTTATAAATTAATTAAATATTTTCATGTGTTACAAAGAATATGAATTGCCTTGGTGTGATCAAACTTTGAGAAAACAAAAGATATATATAAATCTAAATGGAATTCAACAAGTTATTCAGCTATGATAACTATGGTGGGAAAATAACTATACCATGATCGAAGAATGTTTTTGGGAAAAAGCTAGATTTACTTGTGTAGAAAGGGTAAATTTTAAATATTGAATAAGTGTTTGGGAAGCATAATATTAACATAAGAATGAGAGAATTAGGATCTTTGTATGTAATTTGAAATGTGGAAAATATTTATGTAATCTATAGAGATTGTGGTAAGGGATAAAGAGAAGATTATATGGTCGAACAATAAGTGGAATGTAAAATGAATTTAAGAATCTGTAGGTGGAAAAAGGGAGAAAATTTTACTTACATAATAATGTTATTGGAATGTTTATCGTAACCTAGATGTAACCATGGTAATGATGTATTGTGGGTTTGTCAATCCTTATGTCCCTTTTCTTGTGGCTGAGTTATTTATAGCATTTGATTCATTCGAGAAAGTGTTTCATCAACATGTATATGAATTTTTCATGTCTCTATGTGATTCAATGACTTATTTAAGTGTCTTGTGATTTATTGAGTTTTCTTTACTCAGAGCCCTTGTGGCATTGTGTAGTGAGCAATGTAAGTCATAAAAAATTTATTCTAGTATTTTTACTGTTGTTTCTATGTGTGTAGAATGTGGGTGTTACACTTGGTATCAGAGCAGATATTCATGCTCTCGAACCTCTGGGCAGATTGGAGTTGTGATGGTACTCGCATGACGGTGGTGGATATTGGAAGAGTAATTTCATATATGTGTGATGTGAACTATTTCATAATTGTGAAATTGTGAAAGCACATGTTGTGTATGTCACTTAGTGTGTGTTTTTATCATGTTGATGTGATTGTGATGACACTATTCTTTCTCCTTTTAATGGATTCTATGAAGAGTTCACGTGTGATGTACTGCCTTATTTCGTGCGACAAAATAATGTTACTATAGACTGTGAAGTGTTGGAGCACTTTTTTCATTATGTGATATGTAGGTGTATTGATGTATTGCATGAGAAAATTAGGGTAAAGTGAATTAGATTTTATCATGATGTCATCGCTGCATTCTGATGAATCATGTGCATCACCATGTTGTATTGCAGTTGACTATATGTTGTAAAGTTAGACATTGTGTTTCTCATATGTATAATTCATGTAATATGTGATGGTTCATGTCGTGAGTTAGGGGCATATGGTGAGCGTATGATCCCTGTTGTATAGTGATTGGACTTTAGGTGTAGAATGTGGTAGTGTGATGAATCGTAACCCATGAAGGTAATGATTTGGTTTACCCTGTATATATTCCATCTGTAAGATGTTATGGTTAATTTGTGTGAATCACCATTGTGTTATTGATGTAGTTATGTGTTACGTTGTGGACCCTACACTAACCGACCCTAAGGGAAATCGGTAAAAGGTGTATGTTTAGAGTGAAGAAATGTGTATTGTTGACTAGTCACTTGAGCTGAGTACGATATAGAGGGGGGAGCCTCACCTAAGCTTAAAAACCACTTTTGTTCATTTGGTATGTGTGGCACTTGCTCAACAGCTGTCATGCATATTGTGTTTCGCGGAAACCTTAGGCGCAGTAGATGGAGACTTGTACTCCTTTATCTCTCCTGATATGGTTATCATATGGATTCAACCTATGTGATTTTGATTATGTTGAGCCTTGTCAAAGTGGTGGGGGGATGATTTAGATAGATATGATGACAGTTGTATTATTTTATATATTATTTTATGAACTAAGTCTCAATGTTCCGAGTACCAACAACTCATTGAGTACCCCCTGGTGGCTATATAAGGCTGCATAGTTATTGTAATATGTTACTCCTATACACATATGTTATTAGTGAATTGAAATTTTTTCCTTTTCTTGCTAGAACCAACAATTTTCTTAATTGACATGTTCTTATATTTTGGGAATTTATTTGGTTGATGCAATAACATGCATTTTTTTTTTTCACTAACTATGGTTATTAGGCCATTTCTTTTACTTAGATTTAACTTTTATTTTTAATTTTAAAATTTTTATAGCTTAGCCCAAGGCTTTAGATCTTGCCACTTGGCATTTGAATGGTTTTTTTATGTTGGTTCTAATGTAGTAATGTTTTGGAAGAGGGTCATGGGATTCACGATGGAGTGGTGGGACCTATGGACCTACTTCATTGTGTGGGGGTATGCCCCAAGGAGTTGCAAATAACTAGTGGTTTGTTGAAACATCATTTATTATATCACTTGGGTTAGAGGTATCTAGAATCTATGCACATAGGGTCATAGGGTGACCGACCTCTTTTGGGGAGTGAAAAGGAAAAAATTATCTTTATTTTATCACTTGAGGGAGGCATAAGAGACACATGATGGAGGCATAAGAGACACATGATGGAGGCATAAGATATTTTTGTGGGTCTGATTGATTCTCGGGAGGTATATGTATTTGTTTTATGTTGCTTTAGCAGGTATACGGAATTCTTATGTGATTTTTGGGAGGTATATGTATTTGTTTTGTGATGCTTCGAGAGCTATATGGATTTGTTTTGTGATGCTTTAGGAGGCATATGGAGTTAGTGTTATGATTTATGTGTAATTTTGTGTGTTTGGTTTATGTGTTGTGATATTGTTCCCATCTTGACACTATGTAGCTATAATTATGGGATTGAGTTGTGTGAAACAATTATATCTATAGAAGTTGGAAATTCCATCTATTATAGTATGTTTATGTTAGGAGTGTATTGTGTCAGGTGCATATGTGATAAGTACTTTTTTGTAAGGGCTATGTATGTTCTTTGTGTGGTTTGGTTGAGTTCTCGAGATGTGATCCAGTCATAAAAGTATGCAGCAATATGTCCCGAGGACCATTAGTGTTGTGATTGGCCCTAATGTGGTATTGTGTTGTCAGCTATTGTTTGGTACCCACAAAGATAAATGAACTAAAATATTAAAACAATGAAAAATTAAGAGTTTGAGATTGATAAATATTTTTAGATGAAGACTAACTAAGCAACAATGTAAAAGAGAACTAGAAATCTTCACAAAATATTAAAAGTTTAAGATTTGTCAAACCCTTCCTTCTTCTTCGTGGTCTTTCCTTACTAACAAGTATCTTACGTTGGTGACGTAGGACGTTGATTTACTCCTTCTTTCTTAGGAGTACCTCTTATAATATTTTCCTTGTGTCACATCAAGGACGATGCTCTTATAAGGGGAGGGAAATGTAGTGTCTGACGAAATAACCAAAAGAAAAGAAAAATAATTAAAAAATAAAATAATGATAAGTTAAAATGCCAGTATGGCATGGGAAAGTGAAGGAGTAGGTGGGAGTGGTTGGAGGAAATCATGGATCCCATGTGAAGACACATGGGCTAGTGTATAGGCAGGTCAAGTTGGTTTCAGGTAGGGCAGTGTGGTTAGAGATTGGTGGTGGATGGCATTAACATTGATGTTATCACAATGTCTGACCAAATGAAAGAAGGAACAACTTCTCATGGATAACATTTCTTACAGTCCATATAAGACATGGTTTCCTCACACGATAATCTCACTATTCCACCTATGCAATTAACAAGTATCCAACCAGATCAGTTTAGCTTTCTTAGCATCCTCCCATTATGTGCAAACAAGTGAGTTTTGGAGCATGGTTTGGGCATCCATCAAAGCAAAAAAATGGAGGAATTTTGTCAGATGTTGTATTTGTAGATCCTCTAGCTATCATGTTTGCTAAATGAGGAAGTGTATACTAGGTAGTTTAGTTGTGTTACAAAATATCTCTAAAAAAAGAATGTGTGGTTTGTAGATAGCTTTGACCGCATGATATGCACAAAATGGTTTTTTGAAAAGGCATAGAAACCTTCAGACAAAACTGATTGGCAGGTATAAATCCAAAGCCCTTCCTCCTATAGTCACATATGGAATATAAATCGAGGGAGGAAAATCTGAAGGGGTGGAATAAAAACATCTAAATACATTGCTATTTCCTTAAGTATTCTTTTATGAGAGATTGGTTCTGGTTTTGAAATGGTTAGGCTATCTTGTTTGTTGTTAAGCTTGTTGTTTTGGGCATGCCTTTCCATTTCTGTTATGGCCATTTGGGGTATCATGGAAATTTGGTCAGAAGAGAATCTTGCATAATTTTGACCACTATTTTATAGAGCTCCTGGGTTGCGCTAGTTGGAGATAATACCTGAAGACCTTGATTTTATCATTTATGATTTCTCCTACTAGGGGGTATGGCTTGTTGAGAAAGCCTTAACTTCAAAGGCCCAAATCTATCTCACTAATTCTTAACTTTGAGGGTAATCCCCATATTATAGTAATTATTGGAAAGCATAACCTTCGTTGGCTTCTATTTTCCATATTTCATTGTAAAGGAGAAGGGGGTATGGCTTTAAAATCATATTTTCCTATTTCTTGTTCTATTGGAGTAATGATTTATGGAATGGCTATAACATTTTTTTTAGGAGTGGCGTTCCTATCATCTTCATCATGACCATAGATACCATTACGATTATGAACGTATCCAAAACCTTTCCTCGTATAGTCACATACAAAATAGAAATTTAGGGAGGAAACTTTGAAGGGGAGAAAAAAATCGTCTAAGTATATTGCTATTTCCTTCAATATTCTTGTATGAGAGATTGGTTCTGGTTTTGAAATGGTGAAGCCACCATGTTTTTTTGTGAAGCTTGTTATTTTGGGCATGCCTTGCCATTTCTGTTGTGGCCCTTTGGGGTATCATCAAAATTTTCCCTGTAGAGGATCTTGCACAATTTTGACCACCATTTTATAGATCTCATGGGTTGCACTGGTTAGAGATAATGCCTGAAGACCTTTCTTTTCTTGTTTTTGATTTCTCCTGCTCATGGGTATGGCTCGGTGAGATAGCCTTGACTTTAAAGGCCTAGATATAGCTCACTAAGTATTCATTTTGAGGGTAATCTCCATAGTATCTAAATGATTGGAAAGCCTAACCTTCACTGGCTTATGTTTTCCATCTTTCATTGTAAAGGAGCAGGGAGGATGGCTCTAAAAGTGGATTTTCCTATTTCTTGTTTTGTTGGAGTACTGAAATATGGAATGGCTATAACATTTTTTTAGGAGTTTCATTCCAATAATCTTCTTCATGACCTTAGATACCCTTATGAGTATGAACATATCTACGACTAGAAATAAATTTGAGGGATTTAATGAAGTATGAGGAAATGATAAGATGGTAGAAAAATATTATTGAATGGTAAGGAATATAGGGGTAATATAATAGAAGTTGTAGAGAAATTGGAGGAATATATTTTGGGTGGCGATTAGGGAGTTGGTGTTGTATATGGTCAAGGGGAAATTGAAAATTTAATTTGGTTTCAGTGTGTTTCCTATTTTTTAGCGGGAATTATTGACTTGGCATATGGAAAGGTGCATGCAACATTATGGTTGGCTCATTTGAGTCAGCGTTTGGTGAACGTGTACTCATTTTTCTTCATCAATCTTGCATCAACTCATTCTACATTTAATCATCTCATTTAATCCATGCATGGTCTCCCTTACCTTTTCTTTCATAATTTTCATAATTTATGTTCTTCATTTACAATATTAGAGAAACATTAAACTACTTGATGTAATTATCTTACAAATGGATATGTAACTAAATTTAAATAGTTTAAAGAAATAGAACTACACAGTGTAATGTTTGAAACTGGTTTATAATTTAGACATTAATTTTGGTTTCTACCATTACCCTATGCAATAATACTAGAATAGCTGAATTAGGTGCTCACATGTAGTGGTACTCGGCGAGAGTTAGATTATGTCATCAAATCAAACAATCCTTTTTCCTAACATTTAAAGTTAGGAAGAGAAAAAAAACAATTTTTCCAAGACTCGCAAAACAATACTGTGAGCCATGTAAAAGAGACTTCAAACATCGTATGTGCATCTTGTTATATATATAGTTACGTCAAGCATTAACAAGACCCTATGTGATATTTTGCACTCTCTTTCCTACTCTCTATGAGCCATGTTACTCAATTTTCTTCTTTGAAGGAAGCTGTTAAAATTGAAAAGGTGGCTCTCGTTTCAAACCACCAATTGGTCCCTGTGTAACAAAATGTGTGACCACGTTCTCAAACCTCTAGTATTTTTACTAGAAAATTTCCTGGAACCTTTGGTTTAGGAAATACACATCCCTACTGAGTTTGGAAAATGGTTATTATAGGCCTCTTATCACTGTTTGACTAGGTCAAACTGATTCAACTACAACTAGTATCTCCATAAAACCCGTTGTCGTTTCAAACTCATCTGTCAATTCTCATTTTTGTCGACTCTGACAAATTCTCCATATATAAGGGAGATTTTAGGAAATTTCTCGTTGTACATTCGTCCATCAAAACTTAGTTTCGGAGGTGGTTTTGTGAGCCCTCGAGATAACTTTTAATCATTTGTAACTAAGCCAATTACAACCGATGGCCCCAAAAAACTAGCATCCAATCGTAAAGTGTTCGTCAGTTCTAAATTTTGTCAGTTCCTATGAAATCCTAGTATATAAGTGGGCATGTAGAAATTTAACCGTTGTGTGTTTGCTTATCAGAAGACAACTTTTGAAATTGGTTTCTTAGCCTCCAGGCCTATTTTGAACATTTTTGTAGCTAGCAAGAAAATGTAAAAAGAGAGTGGTAGGACCCCTGTCGGGAGGCCAAACCACCATGGAAACTTTTGACACATGTAAATAATTGTTTCAAACTCTATAGTATAACTTTTTGTGTGAAACATAACTTTTGACAAAATGGTGTTTCTGTCTCTTTCTCTCTCCTTGGTTACAAAATGAAATGAAATGAATACATGTTTTCTAAACATTTTCTTTTGAATACAAATTATGATTATTATTATATATAAATGGGAAAATAAAGACATTAATTATATTAGATTAGGGTGGATTCCATGCCACTGATTTATCGATGATTTCATGCTCACATGATTTTGCAGGATGCGAGAATAATGAGGAAAAGGTGATGGTTAATTCATTATTTATTATTGTAATTTATATAGGTTGCATGGATAATTTTAGCGGTGAATATTCGTAATATGGTGAAAATTTCATTTTATAAAAATTTGAAAAGGTGAATTATTCGGAGTGGGTTGGTGTCCTGTTCACCTAAAATATATAGTATATTTTTTCTGGGGAGTCGGCTTCGCCTTCATTTGAAAACATCTCCTATAAAAACCTAGCTGATTTGCCGGGTAGTATACCTCAAGTAGCTTAAAAAATTACCAATGCTGTGAAATTTGAACTCGCATACCCTTAAGCACCAGAGATTAAGATTACTGTTATCCTGTGATTGTTGACGCGTGACTTGGGCAGTGTTGACGTGCGACAGAGGAAGTGTTGACGCGCGACAGAGGAAGTATTCACGCGCGACTTGGGCAGTGGTGACGCGCGACAAAGGAAGTGGTGACGCACGATAGAGGAAGTGTTGACGCGTGACTTGGGCAGTGGTGACGCGCGACAGAGGAGGTGTTGATGCGTGACAGAGGAAGTGTTGACGCGTGACAAGGGCAGTGTTGACGCGTGAAAAAGGAGGTGGTGATGCGTGACAGAGGAAGTGGTGACACGCGACATAGGAAGTGTTGACGCGTGACTTGGGCAGTGGTGATGCGCGACAGAGGAAGTGGTGACGCGTGATAGAGGAAGTGTTGACACGCGACTTGGGCAGTGGTGACGCGCGACAGAGGAGGTGTTGATGCGCGATAGAGGAAGTGTTGACGCGTGACATGGAGATTTTTTGATGGGAAAGCAGAGGTCGGAGGCTACAGACGCATGACAGGGGATTTTGCTGTCGGACAACACCCTCAGTGACGCGCGTCAATAGACCTCAGTGACGCACATCAACAAGGTTGTTGATGTGTGTCACTAAGGTCTGTTGATGTGTGTCACTGCATTTTCTTGACGCACGACAGCAAAATCTCCTCTCGCGCGTCTGCAGCCTTCTGTCACACCACTTGACAATCAGGCGAAATTTTTTCATACAACCCCCAAAAAATTTGCCTTCCTGTGAAACCAGTTCTGGGGATATTCGCCAGGTATTCTCCACCTCCGATTTCCAAGAGGTCTCTTAAAATGAACCCTGATAGGTTGTTATATAATGTATATATGTATAATGTGTTTCCATGTTACATAAAAGTTTATATGTGAAATTTTGTAATACGTATGAGATGTTAGTTTTAGGTATACCTTGGGAAATGTGTATTTAATCATAGGTGCAATTTCTAATTCATGTTTCGTATGGTAAAATGGTTGATATATATATACATATATATATATATATATATATATATATATATATATATAGATATATATATGTATGTATGTATGTATGTATGGTAAATGAATGTGAATTTAATATATTCTAATGCATTTCTAGTGTGTAATAGATGATCAAATAATTGGTGTTGTGTTTCTTACCTTGAAAATGTAATAAAGAAATCTAACCTCCACAGTCAACCCTAACATAATATTCCTGCATAACTAACCTGCCTATGTTAATCCCTTAGAGTATAAAAATGATACCTTCGAATGAACCTTTCTCTTGTTGAAACCTCTTAGCTTAGGTTAATAAGAGCCCAATATTGTGTTTATTGTCTTAGTCAATATGTTTAGTGACATCATCATAAACCCGACAGTTAGGAATGAACTAGAGAAATTTTATCAGGAGTAAGTAGAGATAACTCTTCCTTCATATCCGAGTGGACTACCTTGTCTTCCGAAGATAGATTTAGAATTAAATTTCTTCATCAGTGAATGGAATCCCTATTGGATAATGATGACATAAATGGAAATCATGAAATAGTTGTTAGAGGTCTTAAACTCTTGTAAATGAACTTCTTAGTTCTTCTCAGTTAAATGTCTTAAAATATTGTATAGTGATTAGACTTTAGGTGCAAGATGTGGTAGTGTGATGAATCGTAACCCATGAAGGTAATGATTGTAGTTTACCCTATATATATACCATCCGTAAGATGCTATTGTTAATTTTTGTAAATCACCATTGTGTTAGTGATGTAGTTATGTGTTATGTTGTGGACCCTACACTAACCGACCCTAAGGGAAATCAGTAAAAGATGTATGTTTGGAGTGAGGAAATGTTTACCATTGACCAGTCACTCGAGTTGAGTACAAGATAAGAATTGGAGCCTCACACAAGCTTAAAACCCACTTTTGTTTGTTTGGTATTTGTGGCACTTGCTCAATGGGTGTCATGCATATTGTGTTTTGCGGAAACCTTAGGCTCAGTAGATGGTGACTTGTACTCCTTTCTCTCTCCTGATAGGTTATCATATGGATTGAACCTATGTGATTTTGACTCTGTTGAGCCTTGTCGAAGTTGAGGTAGGATGATTCAGATAAAGATGATGACAGTTGTATTATTTGATATATTATTTTATAACTTGAGACTCAATTTTCCAAGTGTCAGCAACTCATTGAGTACCCCATGGTGGCTATATAAGGTTGCGTAGTTATAATGATGTGTTATTCCTATACACGTATTTTATTCGTGAATTGAAAACTTTCCCTTTTCTTGATAGAACCAACAATTTTCTTGATTGACATGTTCTTATATTTTGGGCATTTATTTGGTTGATGCAGTAACGTGCATATTTTTTGCACTAACTATGGTTATTAGGACATTTCTTTTTCTTATATTTAAATTTTCTTTTTAATTTTAAAATTTTTATAGCCTAGCCTAAGGCTTTAGATGTTTCCACTTGGCATTTGAATGTTTTTTTATGTTGGTTTTAATGAAGTAATGTGTTGGAATAGGGTTATGGGATTCACCATGGAGTGGTGGGACCTATGGACCCGCTTCGTTGTATGGGGGTATGCCCCAAGGAGTTGTAAATAACTAGTGGGTTATTGAACCATGATTTATTATGTCACTTGGGTTAGAGGTATCTTGACTCTATTCACCTAGGGCCATAGGGTTACCAACATCTTTTGGGAAGTGAAAAGGAAAAATTTATCTTTATTTTATCACTTGAGGGAGGCATAAGAGACCTTTGACAGAGGCATACGATATTTTTGTGGGTGAGATTGATTCTTGGGAGGTATATGTATTTGTTTTGTGTTTCTTTGGGAGGTATACAGAGTTGTTATGTGATTCTTTGGAGGTATATGTATTTGTTTTGTGATGCTTTGTTAGCTATATGGAGTTGTTTTGTGATTTTTTGGGAGGCATATGGAGTTGGCGTTATGATTTATGTGTACATTTGTGAGTTTGGTTTATGTGTTGTGATATTGTTCCCATCTTGACACTGTGTAACTATAATTATGGGATTGAGTTGTGTGAAAAAATTGTATCTGTAGAAGTTGGAAATTCCATTTGTTATAGTATGTTTATGTTAGGAGTGCATTGTGTCAGGTGCATATGTGATAAGTAATATGTTGTAAGGTCTATGTATGTTATTTCCATGGTTTGGTTGAGTTCTCGAGATGTGCTCCAGTCATAAAATTATGTATCAATATGTTCTAAGGACCATTAGTGTTGTGCTCGGCCCTAATGTGGTATTGTGTTGTCAGCTTCTGTTCGGCACACACAAAGAGAAATGAACTAAAATCTTAAAACAATGTAAAATTAAGACTTTGAGATTGATAAATATTTTTAAAGGAAGACTAACTAGGCAGCAATGAAAACGAGAACTAGAAATGTTCACAAAAGATTAAAAGTTTAAGAATTGTCAAACCCTTCCTTCTTCTTCATGGTCTTTCTTTACTAACAAGTATCTTACGTTTTTGACGTAGAACATTGATTTTCTCCTTATTTCTCAAGAGTAACTCTTATAATCTTGTTCTTGTGTCACATCGAGGATGATGCTCTTGTAAGGGGAGGGAAATGTAGTATCTGATGAAATAACCAAAAGAAAAGAAAAATAATTAAAAAATAAAATAATGATAAGTTAAAATGCCAGTATGGCATGGGAAAGTGAAGGAGTAGGTAGGAGTGGTTGGAGGAAATCATGGATCTTGTGTGAAGACACATGGGCTAGTGTGTAGGCAAGTCAAGTTGGTTTCAGGTAGGGAAGTGTGGCTAGAGATTGGCGGTGGATGGCATTAATATTGATGTTATCACAATGTCTGACCAATTGAAAGAAGGAACAACTTATCATGGATAACATTTCCTGTATTCCACATAAGACATGGTTTCCTCACACGATAATCTCACTATTCCACCTATGCAATTAATAGGTATCCAACTCGATTAGTTTACCTTTGCTAGCATCCTCCCGTTATGTGCAAAAATGGGTGTTCTGGAGCATGGTTTGGGCGTCTAGAAAAGAAAAAATATAGAGGTGTTGTGTTAGATGTTGTATTCAAAAATCCTATGGCTATCATGTTTGCTAAATGAGGAAGCATAGACTAGGCAGTTCAATTGTGTTAAAAAATATCTCTAACAAAAAAATTGTGTGGTTTGTGGATAGCTTTGACCGTAGGATATACAAAAAATGGTTTGTTGAAAAGGCTTAGAAACCTTCAGACAAAAACGATTGGAAGGTATAAATCCAAAGCCCTTCCTCCTATAGACACATATGGAATAGAAATCGAGGGAGGCAACTCTTAATGGGAGCAATAAAAACATCTAAATACACTATTATTTCCTTCAATATTCTTGTGTAAGAGATTGGTTTTGATTTTGAAATGGTGAAGCTGCCATGTTTGTTGTTAACTTGATGATTTGGGCATGCCTTACCATTTCTATTGTGGCCATTTGGGGTATCATGAAAATTTGGCCGGTAGAGGATCTTGCATAATTTTGACCACTATTTTATAGAGCTCATGGGTTGCACTGGTTGGATATAATGCATTAACACCTTTCTTTTCTTATTTTTTATTTCTCCTTCTCGGGGGTATGGCTTGATGAGAAATCCTTGACTTCAAAGGCTCAGATCTAGCTCATTAATTCTTCACTTTGAGGGTAATCTCCATATTATAGTACTGATTGGAAATCCTAATCTTTGTTGGCTTATATTTTCCATCTTTCATTGTAAAGGAGAAGGGAGGATGGAGAAAAAAGTGGGTTTTCCTATTTCTTATTTTGTTGGAGTACTTACTTATGGAATGGCTATATGAGTTTTTTAGGAGTGGTGTTCCTATCATCTTCACCATGATCGTAGATACCATTATGAGTATGAACATATCTATGACTAGAAATAAATGTGAAGAATTTAATGAAGTATGAGGAAATGATACGATGGTAGAAAAATATTATTGAATGGTAAGGAATATATAGGTAATATAATAGAATTTTTCTAGAAATTATATGAATATATTTTGGGTGGAGATTAGGGATCTGGTGTTGTATATGGTCAAGCGGAAATTGAAAATTTAATTTGGTTGGGGTGTGTTTCTTATTTTTTGCAGGCATTATTGACTTGGTTTTGGAAAGGTGCATGCAACATTATTATTGGATGATTTGAGTCAATGTTTGGTGAACATGTCCTCCTTTTTCTTCTTCAATCCCGCATCAACTCGTGCTACATTGCATCATCTCATTTCATCCAGTCATTGTCTCCCTTACCTTTTTTTTCATAATTTTTGTAATTTAGGTTCTTCATTTGTAATGTTATAGAAACGTTAAACTAATTGATAATATTACAAATGGATATGTAACTAAATTTCAATAGTGTAAAGAAATAGAACTACAAAGTGTAATGTTTGAAACCGATTTATAATTTAGACATTAATTGTGGTTTCTACCATAACCCTATATGATGATACTAGAATAGCCAAATTAGGTGCTTACATCTAGTGTTATTGGCAAGATTTAGATGATGTTAATAAATCAAACAATCATTTTTCCTACCATTTAAAGTTAGGAAGAGAAAAACACAATTTTTCCAAGACTCAGAAAACAACACCCTGATCCTCGTAAAAGAGAAGTCAAAAATATTTTGTGCTCCTTGTTATGTACAGAGTTACGTCAAGCATTAACCCAACCTTATGTGACTATTTGTGTTATCTTTGCCACTCTCTAGGAGCCATATTACTCCATTTTATTCTTTGAAGGAATCTGTTAAAACTAAAAAGGTGGCTTTTGTTTCAAATTGCCATTTGGTTCCTGAGCAACTAAATGTGTGATCACCTTCACAAACCTCCACTATATTTACTAGAAATTTCCTGGAACCGTCGGTTTAGGAAAAACATGTCCCCAGTGAGTTTGGAAAAGGGGTATTGTAGGCCTCTGATCACTATTTGACTAGGTCAAACTAATTCAACTACAACTAGTAGCTCTAGAAAACCTATCGTCATTTGAAACTCATCTACCAGTTATTAGTTCTGTCAACTCTGACTAATTCTCCATATATAAGGGAGCTTGTAGGAAATTTCTCATTGCATGTTCATCCATTGAAAATTAGTTTTGGAGGTGGTTTTGTGAACCCTTGAGATAACTTTTAATCATTTGTAACTAAGCCAATTACAACCGATGGCCGAAGAAAACTAGTAGCCAATCGTAAAGCGTTCGTCAGTTCTAAATTCTGTCAGTTCCTATGAACTCTTGGTATATAAGTGGGCACGAAGAAATTTAATCGTCGTGTGTTTACTCATCGAAAGAAAACTTTTGAAATTGGTTTCTTAGCCTCTAAGCTTGTTTTGAATGTTTTTGTAGCTAGCAAGAAATTTAAAAAGACAGTGGTAGGATCCCTATCGAGAGGCCAAACCACCATGGAAACTTTTGAAACATGTAAATAACTATTTCAAACTCTATAGTATAACTTTTTGTGTGAAACATAACTTTTGACAAAATGGTGTTTCTGTCTCTTTGTCTCTCCTTCTTTACAAAATTAAGTGAAATGAAATGAAATCAATACATGTTTTCGAAACCTTTTCTTTTAACTACAAATTATGATTATTATTATATGTAAATGGGAAACTAAAGACATTAATTATGTTAGATTAAGGTGGATTCCATGCTAGCGATTTATCGTTGATTTCACGCTCACATGATTTTGTATGATGAAGAATAATGAGGAAAAGGCGAGGGGTAATTCATTATTTATTATTTTAATTTATATAGGTCATTATAGAATGTATATATGTATAATGTGTTTCCATGTTATAGGAAAATATTTATGTGAAAATTGTTAATACGTATGAGATGTTAGTTTTAGGTATACCTTGGAAAATGTGCATTTAATCATAGGTGTAATTTTTAATTCATATTTACATATGGTGAAATGGTTGATATATATATGTTAAATGAATTTTAATTTAATATTTTTTAATTCCTTTCTATTATGTAATAGATGATTAAATAATTGGTGTTTTGTTTCTTACCTTGAATATGTAATAAATAAATCTAACCACACTAGTCAACCCTAACATAAGATTCGTGCATAACTAACCTACCTGTGTTAATTCCTCAGCGTATAAAAATGATACCTTCGCGTGAACCTTTCTCTTTTTAAAACCTCCTAGTCGAGGTTAACAAAAGCCCAAGAATGGGTTTATCATCTTAGTCGGTATGTTTAGTGATATCATCATAAACCTGACGGTTAGGAATGAACTGGAGAAAATTTATCTGGAGTAAGTAGAGCTAACTCTTCCTTTGTATCCTAGTGTACTACCTTATCTTTTGAAGATAGATTTAGAATTAAATTTCTTCATCAGCGAATGGAATCCCTGTTGCATCCTGATGACATAAATGGAGATTGTGAATTAGTTGTTCTAGGTTGTCAACTCTTATAAATTAACTTCTTAGTTCCTCTCAGCTAAATGTGTTACCTTAGTTTCTATCAACATATCACCATGGTCTTTCATGAAGGTTTTCTAGCATAAGCATGTCCTTTCAGATTAAATTCTTTATAGTTGAGGCATAGATTCTTGGGAGAAATTGGAATTAAACTAAACCTCAGTTGATTGGGAGGTTAGCTAGAGGTTCGTATGTAGTCATAGTTCTTCCAATCATATACTTCTTCAATATGTTAGTCAAATACTTTTTTAACTCCTATTATAAAACTATGCTAATAATGAGACCATAGTGTGATGTAAGAGTAAATCATATAAGAGTAAAACAAGATTTGAGATTGGGAATAATGTCACTCTTGGTTTCCTTATAAATTAATTAAAAAAATTCATGTGTTAGAAAGAATATGAATTGCCTTGGTGTGATCAAACTTCGAGAACAAAAACACGTATATAAATCTAAATGGAATTCAACAAGTTATTGAGCTATAATAACTGTGGTGCGGAAATAACTATACCGTGATTGAAGAATGTTTTTGGGAAAAATCTATCTTGAATCTAAGTCTCCCTTCATCCTAAGATTCCATCTTGACATCATGTTAGATTTACTTGTGTAGAAAGGGTAAATTTATAACATTGAATAAGCGTTTGGGAAGAATAATGTTAACATAAGAGTGAGATAATTAGGATCTTTGTATGTAATTTGAAATATGGAAAATACTTATGTAAGTTATGGAGATTGGCATACGGGATAAAGACAAAATTAGATGGTCGAACAATAATTGGAATGTGAAATGAATTTAAGAATCTATAGGTGGAAAAAAGGGAGAAAATTTTACTTACAGAATAATGTTATTGGAATGTTAATCATAACCTAGATGTAACCATGGTAATGATGTGTTGTGGGTTTGTCAATCCTTAAGTCCCTTTTCTTGTGGCTGAGTTATTGAAGAAAGTGTGTCATCGACATGTATATGATTTTTTCGCGTGTCTATGTGAGTCAATGACTTATGTAAGTGTCTTCTGATTTTATGAGTTTACTTTACTCGGAGCCCTTGTGGCATTGTGTAGTGAACAATGTAAGTAAAAAAAAAAAATCATGGTATTGTTACTGTTGTTTCTATACGTGTAAAATTTGGGTGTTTCACTGTCCATCCATAACTAGAAGTTGAGTAAATAGATAAAAAAAAGAAAGTGGTAAAAACAATAACTATCTATGCTACATACCCAAATGACCAATGGTATTACTCCTATTTACCCTTTTCTTCTTCACTCTCTTGTGTTTATTTATTTGGTTATGCTCCAAATTCCAACCTTCCTCCTCCTCATACTCTTTTAGTAGGCTATAAATAGTTCTTATGAATTCCATATACTCAAGACCCTCCTAGAAATATAATACCTTAAGATTACCTTGGTCAACCAAATTTAAGGTTGATTAATTCCTTTTTCTATTATGTCATGTTTATCTTCCATATCAAACACTATTTTGACATCCACTTGATCTGATGTATCACTTTTATCATCTTCCATTCTCTCCCTCATAGAAACATGTTACCCTTCATATTATTGACAGTCCAATGCTTCCTCATAAAATTTTATAGTATCACTCTCTTTCCCCCTAGAAGAGATCACATATCCCCTCCTTGGCTTTAAAACCTAAAATCCCTTCTTTTTCTCAAAAGGTGAATACATTTTTAATAGACTTCCATGGGTTATTATCAGTAGTATTATTCAAACCCAAAACAGAGGTATCACCTCATCATTAAATTATTACATTTCAAAATATCTCTCCTTAATTTTCATAGGTTTTTTTTGGATCGAGGGTAAATTGAGGGTTTTCAAAGGTTCCAGATCCTTCTACATTTTTCAAGATTTTTTTGAGAGGATCCAAATCCTAGTTAAAATGAAGGGATCACTATGAAACCATAATGAAGATGCAACATCCACAATGTGAGAAGCAACAATTTGGTTGAAGCAACAACCAAAGACAATGCCCACAATGAGAGAATCAATGACCTGGGTAAATAATGACCAATGAAAGTGAACGTAGTGAGTTAAGTAGTGACCTAAGAGAAGCAACAACGAGTGAAAACAACTGAAGTGAGTGTAGAAACATCCTCAGTGAAGCCTGAGCATAAATTCTATAGACCATAGTGAGTGAGGAAACTAACAAGTTGCAATAGTAGCGAGTAGAGATGCCACAACTAGTATTGAAACCACCATAGAGAGGATCGTGCCTCGGGGAGATTTTAAAATGGGTGGGAAAACACAGAAATATGTGACTTGACCACACCACTTCCACCCCATCAACAAATTTTTGTTCTTTTAACACTTTTATTATACCATATTTATGAACTGGAGTGGTGGAGGACTACTTTCTATAATTGGAAGGTGGGGGTGGGCTTGGGTCATTAATATCTGTTGAGAAATCTGTATTCAGATCACCCTACTATGTTTCTCCTGGTTCATATGTATAATTTTTATCCCTACCCCAAGGATTTCCCATGGCCACTTATCGAAAGCATCCAATGAACTTAATGGGAATGGAACTTGAGTTGATGATCACAACTACTTATGATTCACCAATAGCTGAAGACCTTGAGTTATTTTTTTTCATTGGATTACAGAAGTCCCCAACCACATAATCCAATGAATTGAAACCATCTAATGATCCATTTACCTTAATCCTTCCTAAAATTAAAAAATTAGGATTTGAGTTACTGACAAGATCCTGGTCACTTCTTAAGCCCCTAAAAACGTCCTAGATCTTTAACTTCTTGGTGAGGATGCCTCTATATCGACATAATTTTCAACATTTAATCTTTCATTCCTATCACTAAAACGTTATTTGTGCATATACGGGTCACTGATGCATCTATTTCTGAGTGTGCTCCTTAAAGAGCCTACCGGGAATGGGGAATGCTTATTTACTTAAACATTATGGGTTAGAATCAGTACATGGAGAGATTTTCGCTATTTGGTCCCTTTTTTAGTTTTCCTTGGATTAGTTAATCTTATCTTCCTATGTATAATACATGTCATATTCATGCTTTCTCACTTGTATTCCATCCATTTAGCACCTTGTTCATTCTTTTGCAGGACCCACAACACATTTTCTTACTTTTCATCACAAATTATTTCATTTTACCATCCTTCGATGACACAATATACCTTGGGCCATTGTGTAAGTTGTATATTTTAGCCATGAAAAATGACATCTTCCATAGGCAATAAAATCCTATATATACCATTACCTCATTTGAGATTCATAAAACATAAGAAAATAATACATCTAAACTTCAATTTTCTCTGTTCTTTCACACTATATTTGTATATTCTCACTCAACTTTTGGTTCTTTTTGAATCTTGCTTGGATTCTATTAGACACTCTTCTTATTGGATGATTTCTTGCACAATTAGGTAATCATATAGTGAGTTTAGAAAAGGATTGGTTTTCCCCTAATCCACCTAATATTTATTCTCTCTCAATGTGTTGCTAGTCTGAGGAGATAGATGTATTAGCTGCAATCCTATAGGTACATGTGAGTGCTCTAATCCTTCTTTGTAATTTTTCAATAGATTAGTTTATTTTCTTTTATCATTATGCTATGTTAGATTAATATTTAACATGTTTGGATCTTAGGTAACATAGTAATATTATCCAATATCATCTTTTCACCTACCCCCCATTTGCATTTCCATCATATTATATGCTCTAATTTTATATATATATGTTCCCAAATCTAACTACTGATATCTTAATAGTGTCCCTTCCTTTATCTTGATTGTGAACCTTAAAAAACCTAGTTAATGTGGTGTAGGGATTATGTACCTCCAGATATGAGACCCTAGTACTCATTGTAGACCATTTAAGTATATCCCCTTATATGTTAGTACATGTGTGTTTCCCACTCATTAACTTAACACCCTTGTAGAACGTTTGATTTAGGAGTATAATATGCTAAGACACATTTTTCCCACATAAATTCTCTAGTGAATGTGACATGTACCCTGTAAATATTATGATTGATAACACCTTATTAAAATAACATGTGTTGAGTTTTTATCTCATTCACGAATCGAATAATCCTAAAAATATTAAAAATATATTTACATAGACACCTTGCCCTAGAGGTGATCTTGTTTTTTTTTCATATATTGCACAGACACCATCAGTCCATGTACATGATTCTAGCAAGGTTTATCTTGTATGTTTTTGTCCTTGTGTTTTCTTAACACCTTTGGAACCTATTCAAACAATATGATAGGATCAGTTGTGTCTATTCATATAATTCTTTTACCTAACGCTATCGTCCCCTATGTAAACATTCTGCTGAGATGATATTTTTAACCCATATTTTAAAAGATATTTTTTCATCTTTCAAACCTACAAAAATTACTCCTCTTAGGATAATCTTGGCTCAATTTAAAACTATAAAATTCTCTATGGGATATTGATTTGTTCCTACATCCACTCTTTATGATCCTAAATTTTCTATCTCTAAACCTATGAGCATTATTCCTCCATGTTATGCAAAGACCAACCATAAATGTTTTTCTTCCCAACAATGTTCATCTCATTAGCAATAGTAAATTAACTATGTAGAGTGCAATGGGGTTGAGAAATTACATCCTAGATCCATCATTAGGAATATTAGTAATAATAAATGATTTTCCCTTGACAAGGAAGCAATATTTCAAAAGATATCTTTCAATGCCATGGAAATGGAAATGCCCCACCTTAACCAGGGAATCACACATCACGATCAAATTCCTCCCTATAAGAGTGATAAAAATTAGTCTCCTAAAACTCCTACTCATGAACATGAAAATCACAAATGAACACCCATGAAAAAATGACATTCTTCTTCTATTTGTCTTAACATGGTAATAATTAACGTCCTAGATAAAATAGCCATATCAAAAGCTTCCACCATATCTAGTATACTCCAAATGTAAAATTAGATGTTACAAATAACATCTTAGAATATAGTGCCTAACTTGTCTTCGTATATCCACCTTCATATGTGTTGGATGTATATACTACTCTTATTCATCCTCCAAAACTTCAGAGCAAGATGTTGTAAGCTACACAAAACAAATGTATAGATCTATACATTGATTCTATGGACTTAGGAGAGAATATCCTGAATATCTCTTATTATGGCTCCATAGATCCATCCCTTTATCTCAAGATCTTTGACAATATTTACAAATATTTGGTTCAAACAGATATCTATGCAACCACTAAGCTTCTAGGAAAGACTTCCATATGCGAGGTACTAAAATATTATTATCATCTTCCTCATAACTCTATAGTTGATTTAAAATGACTATTTGAAACTCTCATTTCTAAATTAAAGGAACAAGGCCTTTCCAAAACCACTTTGTAAAATTTTGTAAACCTTAAGCAAGGGACCCACAAATATGCCCATTTTTTTAATTAAGAAATGGAAAACAATTTACATACAAGATAATCATAATATTTATTATCAATGTCAATGTCAAATATTTATTAAATATATTACACCTACTCTCCAATAAAGGGTCACATCCTTCTCTCGTAATACTTTAAAAGAATACCTTGAACAAGAAAGAATACAAGACCACATCATGTTTACATTTATAAGAACTTCTAATTCATCTCCTAAACTAAAAATCACAATACATGCAATCATCCCTTGGAATATACCATGAGAAAAGGAAATGAGAGAATGTCAGGAATATCCTTGTCCCTTCTTTCATCCTCCTTTGTCTCATGCAGAACTTATTGAAATGTCTCCTTCTGGACGACTAATCCCCCCTTTATAACAATCTTTTCCTAACATTAGGGGTGATCTATTTTATTGGTGGCATGCCACTATAGGAAAATCTCATAGAGATTGCAAGGACCTTAGAAAGGAAACCATCAATTTTTTGTTACCTCCTTTGATTATTATGACATTATATGAGAGCATTATGAGAAGTATCAGTCTTTAGAAAAATATCACACCAATCATCAAAATAAAAGTCATAAGAGCCCCATGAATGATATTGTGGGCACCATAGTATCTTTGTATGACCAAAGCTTCCTAAAATATCAATACATCAATGTACCTGAGGTATATGGGTAAACCTATCCATAAGTACCCTATTTTTAAACCTAAGAAATACCCTAACAAGCCACCTTTGTTTGATACTTCCCGAGACCCACCAATGGTAGAACTCTCTCCTATATATGAGCTTCCACCCATGGTATCGCAAGAAGTAACAAGTAAAAAATCTATTGCACCTTATTTTCTTAACATAGTTCTAAATAAATCATCACCACATATGGATAGGTATTTTGTTGTGCCACCACCACAATATCACTATAGAATCTATCTTAATCCTAATTAGAACTTTGTAGATGAGATAAATTCCATTAGATGTAAAATACCCCTTATGTAGCTCATGCACACTTCATCTTCACATCGAATGTTTCCACTCCAATATCTACAAAGCTTCGTGGATCCATCTTGTGTGGCCTTCATCATTCCTACCACATCCCCATACCAAGAGATCTGCCAAGTAGAAACTACAACCTCATCCTTTCACCAATCACATGTAGGTTGTTTAACCTTGGACTTGGTGGAGGATAAAATTATTATTGAGGAGATCCTATTTCATGCAGATGACCCACACTTTAACAATAGTGTTATTAATCATGATGCGGAAGTACATAGGGTCCACGTAGATGACGGATCATGAATTAACTTAGCTTATTTTTCCCTCATCAAGTATCTCATATATTCTTTCGAATATATCAAGCATACTCATTTGACTTGCCATGGATTTGAAAAAACCAAGTAAAAACCTATAGGATGTATCTAGTTCCCTTTTACACTTGGACCCAAAATGGTTTGTAGCAAGCTCATGGTTCTAGACAATCCTCTTTCCTACAAAATCTTATTGGGACATCCATGGACACGTCGTATGCACACAGTCACATAATATGGGTACCAATATATTTATTTCATCCATAACAACTGCTCCTTTAGTCATGATTTTGATCCCAATCCTTGGGATATTTTGGTACCATTTGCTAACAAACCTTTCCTAATGCCAAATACTTTCGAGATCCAAAGTATTCCTTGCCCATAATTATTTGATCTTAAGTACGAAATTCAAATTATGTCAACACCCTTAGATGATGATAAGCTTAATGACCTTCAAAATATTTTTGACAAGAGTAGGCTACCTAATGACATCATGCATCGTTTACCTCCCATCCTTTTACCTCAAGATCTATTTGTGCCCCAAATTGATTCTAAGGAGACAACGAGAGAGGCTTCTAGATCTAATCATTAAGAAGGAAAAGAACTAGGCATTGTGAACTTTTTACTTTCATTTTTTGACCAATATTAGTGTTTAAGCTAAGGAGGAGATATAATATATCAAATGGAAATGGATTGCATTTGACAAAAATTACATTATTTCACAAGATGAGTATAAGAAATTGGAAGTATTTCTCTACCAATGTACCTTGGCTAAAAAAAGATCCTTGTGACTTTAATCTAATACCATTGATACATTCTACAAACCTCCTATCTATGATACTAGAGACAGTGAGAATGAAGAGTATATGTTTCCCTATGTTCTTCCCTCTAATCTACCACTTTTTAATTCTCCCTAAGTTATAGAGAAAATATATAATTGTGCTTCACGTGATGCTATAACAATTTTTCCAGCACCCGTACAATCTTGTGAGATAAAATATTCATCGACACTATTCTTGGTGCTCTTAGCATGCCAACTGTTTATGTTGCACCCAAAAAGGTCACCTTAGATGTTATGTTGTTAGATGTTTGACAAACTAGCTTTATGCAACATATGGCTGGTAAGTGGTATGTGGTCATCAAATTGATTGGGAATATCATGGAACCCTCCCTTCCTTATATAACTATTATCCTATTCTAGAAATCTTATATGCTCGGGAATATAAAATCTCTCAACATCATCACCAAATGGAAACTTCTCTAAGAAACTTATGCAATTTTATGATTGTGTCGCTATTATTGATCTTAGGCATGATAATGTAGCCAAATTACCCGAGGTGACATATCATTTCGAAAATGGAAATTCTATTTTAAATGAATATACCATTAGTGTACAACTTTAAAATAATCCCACACATGTGGTCATGTTTTGTGATTTATTTCCCCATTTTCATGAACAACATATAGAAGTTTTATAGAAACATAAGGAGGTATTTGCATGGGGATATGATGATATTCCTAGAATTGATCATGAGATCATCTTCCATTACATCATTACCTATCCTCATGTTGTTCCTATATGAAAAAGGAGAAGAAATTTCCCTCCCAAAATCAATGACCTATCTCATAAAGAAAACGTCAAACTCTTCGATGCCAAAGGCATTCAATTGGTAGATCATTTCAAACAGGTGTCCAATGTCCTTCCAGTTCAGAAGATGGTTACCTTGGCTATCTATATCTTAATTGACTTTCAAAAGATTATCCTCACTTTTCCTATAGATAAATTTCCCTTACCATCCATCTATGATATCATCGATGCCATGGTAGGGTGTGAAATGTGCTTTCTTATATATAGCTTCTCATGGTATAACTAAATTCAAATTGCTCCTAAAGACAAACACAAGACTACCTTCACTCCAGAATGGGGAACATATTTATAAGTTAAAATTCAATTCATAATAAAAAATTCTACTGAGATATATCTACATGTCGTGATGCATATATTTCTGGACCTCATCCACAAGGTAGTCAGGTTTATGTCGATGATCTACTCATTAAATCCAAACGCATTGATGATCACACTCATGACTTAAACATTTCCTTAGGATGCCTTCACAAATACAAGGATCTCCTTAATCCCAAAAAATGCATATTCGGCGTGACACAAAGAGGGATCTTAGGATTCTTTGTATATAAATTTGGTATCGAAGTTGAAGCGGAAAAAATTAAGTATATCGTCGAAATTCCACAACCATCCTCTATAATAAAGATTTGCACTTTCCTTAGAAATCATGGGGAAATATGATGATTTGTACATGAGTTTACATATAACAATCATGCCATTAATATTCTCGTCCAATATTCCAAATGTTTTCAACAATCCTTTGACAATATGAAATAAACATTATCGTAATTAATAACCTTACAGCCTCCTTCATGAAATCTCCCTTTGATGTTATATAAATCTTCCTTTCTTGTGTCCATTGGCGCAACATTAGCAGAGGAGGAAAAAAATTGAAAGGAGCATGCCTTTTATTATATTAGTTGAGCCATACTAGATTATGAAAAATAATATGTATCCATCAAATGGGAGTGCTTGGCTATATATTACGTAGATAAAAAGTTATGTGACTACATGCTATATCAAACTAGATACATCATTATTCATATGGACCTCTTGTGGCACTTCTTCTCACATTCTATCCTCCCTATGGATTTTATTAGGAGGTGGATGGCCCTCCTTATGGATTTGGACCTTCATATAATTGTACGGTGGGTAGTAAAATGCCAAGTCATAGAGGAATAGCTGGCCATCACCCCCATCTCTATTACTCAAGCTATTCATAATGTATTACTCGATGAGAATATCCTCTTCAGTTAGGACATATGCAATGCTATCTACATAAAATAATACTATTATAGTTTCACCGCCAGTCTTGAGATGTAGTCCTCCAATGCCATCAGTGATGTACCCTCCCCGCCGAAAACAAAACCAACACCAACAATCACCGAGGAAGAAATCACTTTTTGATCTTGACGAGGATACATGAAAGCAGCACTTAAATGGGGCTAAATGCCACCAAGGAGTTGGGGTAGGCTTTGTACTCACCAATCCTTCTATCCAAACATTTCCTCTGTCCTATGGACTGGAATTTGTGGTCACCAACAACATGGAAGAATATAAGGCTATTATCTTAGGTATACAAGCCTCCTTAATAATGTCTCCTATATTCAGGGCATAGGGGATTATCGATTTTTGTGTGCGTAGCTTAGTGGTGTATATGAGTATCCTAGGTGTGAACCTTAAATATTACCATGACTTACTCTGAAACATGACCCCACGTTTCGCTTCATTTACCATTGAATCAATTCCAAATTTCCATGTGAACATAATGCCTTGGCCTATTTATTGGCCACTTCTTCCACTCATTTTTTCAGCTGCATTGTGATCCTCATGGTGACATTCTTATGATACAAATCCGTCAAACTACACCTCCTTCGTTTCATCAAAACACTTTGTAATGCCCAGCAAAAAAACCAATTTTAAAAAAAAATGTCAGGAGTTGAGTGTAGGACGCGTCTTGGCATGATATGGGCCATCCAAAGGACCCTGCAGACCTGCCATTTCCCTTTGATAATAATAAATGCACTGTATTTGTAACCCAGAGACTTTAAACCACGCGGAAACCCAGTCAACGTTATAATTTTTAGCAGTAAATGGATAGTTGCAGCGAGCGAAGTGTGAGGGGATTGTGCTTAAGGGAGCTCTCACCCCTATCCGTCCTAAAATATTTTCCATTGTGGGTTAAATCAGCACTGCACATGGAACTAAATCTGTAAGCCTTTACCTTAAATTTGTATATGCAAGCTGATCGATCTGGGTCTGCATATTTTCCCAAGCGCTCTTATGTCTCTAAGGGAAGAAAAATACTGCCTACTGCTGCTATGTTTATTGTATGCAAAAGAGAAGATTGGGGTGACATGTGGTAAGACGTTTCTCCTGAAACCTCCAGAGAAAGATCCGGGAGGTGCAACGCTTCTAGCTGAGTTAGCAATGGAGGTTCGTTTGCCACCTGGTGTTCTCACTTTGTTCATGGAACACATGATATTGTCAACCATATTTGTGATGATCCAGATATCAAAGCAGTCTCATTTGTTGGCTCCAATGTGGCTGGCATGCACATATATTCCTGGGCATCTGCTAAGGGAAAACGTGTCCAGTCTAACATGGGTGCAAAAATAAAATAAAAATCAAAAATCAAAAAAAATTACGCAGTCAATAGTCATCATGCCTGATGCAAATATAGATGCTGCATTGAATGCACTTGTAAGTGCTTGTTTTGGTGTTGCGGGACAGCGATGCATGACACTTAGCACAGCTGTATTTGTTGGAGGCTCAAAGCATAAAAGATAGAGGAATTTTTTCAGATGTTGTAGTTGCAATTGCTCTGGTAGACATGTATGCAAAATGTGGAAGCATAGACAGGCACATGAACTGTTTGACAGAATGTCTTAAGGGATTATTTGATCTGGATCTGTATTTGTTCCTGAAGCAATTTCAATAGTTGTCAGAGGAAAGGAGAGCTCTGTTTTCTGCTATAAATAGTCTGTCCAGACAGAAATCTCTTTAGGTTGCAAATGGATTTGCAACTCTTAGTGGCATTGACAATTTTTTTTAAAAAGTGATTCACCAGCATCAGCTATTGGGGAAAGTCAAAGTGTAGCAGGGCCATCATCTTCAACTCTGAATGTGGAGACTGTTTAAAACAAGAAGTGCACAGTTGACGAAGACCAGCCAATGAAAGGACTTATTGGAGGAGATTTTTGTTGGCAGACGTGGATCTCCAACTAATCTCCTTTACCACATCACCCCATCTACTCCAACCACCACATTTAATTCTCCTTCCTCTTTTTGTTTTCATCCAGAAACTTCTATTTTTGGCGGATATCTGGAGGCTTCTCCTGTCATATAATTATATGTTAAAAAAATGTTTATACTACTCTATTTTTTGCATTAAAAAAGGGTAGGAATATACACAGCAGCTCTGGTTTTTCTGCGAAAAGGCATGATAACAAGTGCACAGCAGCTATAACTGTTAAACTCTTATTGCTGTTCTTATTTGTTGTGGATCTAGAAATTATAATACTCTCCATTTGGTAGATTTAATACAGTTTTTTTTCTGTTTTACTGTATTTTTTCTTTTCCCCCTCCAGCAAATTGGTATTAGAGCTAGAAGTACTGGAACAACAGTTAGCAGAGACAAAGCTTTGGAGGAATGGGAAGCACAAGTGGAAATATTGCACAACCCCAAATACCAACATTCAATGGCAAAAATTATGATTTTTGGAGCATAAAAATGAAAACTCTGTTTTGCTCTCAGGATGTTTGGGACTTGGTTGAGAATGGATTTAATGAACCAGCTGACCAGCAAGAATATCAAGCTCTTTCACAAGCAGAGAAGGACTTATTGAAGGAAAACGAAAATAAAGGATGCAAAAGGCATTATTCTTCATTCAACAAGCAATGGAGGAATCAATCTTTTCAAGAGTAGCAGCTGCCACAAGATCAAAACAAGCATGGGATAGTCTGCAAACAGCATACCAAGGCACAAGCAAGGTAAAAACAGTGAAATTACAAATGCTTAGAAGGGATTTTCGAAAATCTACAAATGAAGGATTCAGATTCAATAGATTCATTCTTCTCACTCATGCAATGACAATAGATAATCAAATTAGATCTTACGGAGAAACTCTTGAAGATTAAAAAAATTGTAGAGAAAATACTTAGAAGCTTGCCTATAAAATTTGATTCAGTTGTAGCAGCCATTGAGGAATCCAAGGATCTTACATAACTATCTGTAGATGAATTAATGGGATCACTCTTAGCACATGAGAAAAGATTAAATCGGTCAGAGGGCATCATCATTGGAGAATGCATTCAAAGCTCAGCTTTCATTTCGCAGAACAAGAGGGAGATCAAAATTATAGCAGAGGCAGAGGACATTTTACACCAAGAGGAGGAAGAGAAAATACACAACTTGAAAGCAGAAGACTAGTATCAAGCCCACATATCCATTCTACATCAACAAGAGGAAGAGGCGGCAGCCACTCTCATAGCCCATCATCAAGGAGAAAGGTATGATAAATCCAATATTCAATCGTCATTATTGTAATAGATTTGGGCATTTTGCATCTGAATGTCGAAAAAGAAAATATGACACTTAATAAGCAAAAAGGCACATTTCACGAATGAGGACCAGCCCAACACTAGTGAGCAAAACACCATGTTTTATAACATGTAATGTAGCACAAGAGAGTTCCAAAGAGGTATGGTTCCTAGATAGCGGTTTTAAGCAATCACATGACTGGGGATTAAGGAGATGTTTGCAACAATTGATGAATCAGTAAAATCAGAGGTAAAATTGGGTGAATGATCACCAATGTATCAGTTCATGGGAAAAGGATCAATTAATATAAGAATCAAGAAAGGTGAGAAGAAGCATATCCTTGATGTATACTATGTTCCTGGGATTGCAACACAATCTCATAAGCATTGGGAAACTAGTGTAAAAAGGATATAGAATATACTTTGAAAATGGTGAATGTGTGATTCTAGACAAGAAACCAAGCAATACGCTGATTGCAAAAGTTGAAAATGACAAAAAAATAGGATGTTTCCACTTAGAATCCAAAGTGAAACTATTCCTAGAGCCACACAAGTTGCAAAAGGTTGCTGAATTAGCTCTTTCGAAGCTTCTTACAAAAATGAATCGTGGCTATGGCATTTAAGATTTGGCCATTTTAAATTTCAAAGGATTACAACTATTATATAAGAAAAGAATGGTATATGGGTTGCCACCAATAGAACCACTTAAAACAATGTGTGAGAGTTGCATATTGGCAAAGCAACATAGACATAAATTTCCAGTTGGGGAATCTTATAGGGAAAAACATCCACTTGAGATAGTGCATTCAGATCTTTGTGGAGCGATGCAAAACACCATCCATAAGGTGGAAGTCTTTATTTCTTGACATTTATTGATGACTTCAGTAGGAAAGTTTGGGTTTATTTCTTAAAAACACAAATCAGATGCATTTTCTGTTTTTTAAAAGAGTTCAAGGCAAAGAGTTGAATAGGAAAGTGGACATTATATCAAAGTATTGAGAACCAATAGAGGTGGTGAATATATATCAAATGATTTTCAAAATTTTTGTAAAGAAAATGGGCATAAAGAAGCAACTTACAACAAGATATACTCCTCAAAAAAATGGAGTAGCTGAGAGAAAAAATAGAACAATTTATGGAAATGGCACAAAGTATGATAAAAGAAAAACACCTACCAAATGAGTATTGAGGTTGAAGCTGTTACATGTTCAGTTATACATATTAAATAGATGTCCAACAAAAGCAGTGATAAATAAAACACCAGAAGAAGCTTGGAGCAAAAGGAAGCATAATATAGCACATTTGAGAGTCTTTGGATGTGTGGCATAACTCCTTGATACCTCAAGAGTTGAGAAAGAAACTAGATGATAGAGGAGAGAAGTGCATATTTGTAGGATATAGTGAACAATCGACAAGCATATAAGTTATATAATCCTATCACAAAGAAGGTCATAATAAGAGTCGTGATGTTAACTTTTGTTGAAGAAGAAGCGTGGGAAGGCAGTATAGACAAAACAACTACAATTGCAGCTATTGTTCCACAAGAGAATGAGGAGATTGAAACTCAAGTTGTGACTTCTACTACTCAAGAAAATGTTCCTTCAACATCTTCTAAGGCACCCCACCACTCCAAATCCAACTACTCCAGCAAGTAATAACAACAGTCGAATCTTCTAATCCAACACTTGCAGCACTAATATCAAGGTCTATAAACACTTCAAAGAAGTCACGCAATCTAAGAGAGATTTATGATGAATTACCAAGAGGCTGAAAATGATGATTTATGCTCTAATTTTGCATTCTTAACACAAGCTGATCCAATTTATTTTGAGGATGCCATTAAAGATGACAATTGGATTGCAACAAGGAATGAAGAAATTCAATCAATTGAGAAAAAATCAAACTTGGGATCTAGTAGAGCTTCCTAAAGGCAAGGATCGTGATTGGAGTTCAGTGGGTTTACAAGACAAAGTATAATGCTGATGGAAAAGTAGAGAAACACAAGGCAAGACTAGTAGCTAAAGGCTTCACCACAACTATCTGGCATAGACTACAATGAAACATTTGCAACCAGTGGCAAGATTGGATACTATTAGGATGGTTTTAATCCATAGCAGCTCAAAATAATTGGAAGGTTTACCCAAATGGATGTCAAATCAGCATTCTTGAATGGCATTTTAGAAGAAGAAGTGTATATAAAATAAGCCACCTGATTATCAAGTTTTGGGAGAAGAACATAAGGTATACAAATTGAAAAAGGCACTATATGGTTTGAAGCAAGCTCCTAGAGCCTTGGTACTACGCAGAATAGACTCTTACTTTGTAAACAATGGGTTTAAGCAAGAGTGGCAATGAACCAAATTTTATATGTCAAAGTGAATGATGAAGGAGCAAATCTTGATAGTTTGCTTGTATGTAGATGATTTGATATTCAAAGGTAACATGTCAATTAAATCATTCAAGGCAGCCATGGAAAGTGAATTTGATATGACTGATTTGGGGATCATGAGATACTTTCTTGGAATAGAGGTAAGTCAAAGTGATCAAGCGCATTTTTATATGTCAAAGAAAATATTGCTAGTGACTTGTGTGAAAAGATTCAGGATGAAAAATGTCAATGCAGACCCTACACCAGTTGCACTGGGTTTTAAAACTTAGTAAGGACGACAAAAGTCCTAGTGTTGATGCAACTTTATTTAAAAGATTAGTTGGCAGCCTCTATATATCTAACCACCACAAGACTGGATATCATGCATGGGGTTAGTTCTTATTTCTAGATTCATGGAAAAACCTAAGGAATCACATTGGAAGGATGGAAAAAGAATTTTAAGGTATATAGCTGGAACAAAGAACTTTGGGATTTTGTATACAGCTTCAGATGACTACAAGCTGATTGGATATATGGATAGTGATTGGGGAGGTAGCTTGGATGATAGGAAGAGTACTTCTGGTAACATTTTCCATCTTGGATCAGGTGTTATCTCCTGGGCATCAAAAAAACAACCCAATTGGGACACTCTCATCAGCTGAAGCGGAATATGTTGCAGCCACATCAGTAGCTTTGCCAAGCAATATGGATGAGAAGAGTACTTTCAGATTTGAAGCATCCACAAGAAGAACCTACAGAAATTTATTGTGATAATAATTCTGTAATTACTTTATCTAAAAATCATGTCTTCCATAAACGCAGCAAGCATATTGACACAAGATATCATTTTATTTGAGAATTGGTGAACAATGGTGACATTCATCTTGAGTTTTGCAGGTCCAAAGAGCAACTAGCAGGACATCTTCACAAAACCACTTGCAAAGCATTTCTTTGAGCATCTCTGGGAAGGAATTGGAATAGCAGACATATATGGCAGTGAATATTAATGGGGAGTGTTGGAAAGACGTGGATCTCCAACTAATCTTCTCTGCCACATCAACCCCATCTACTCCAACCACCACATTTAATTCTCCTTCTTCTTTTTGTTTTCATCGAGAAACTTCTATTTTTGGCGGATATCTAGAGGCTTCTCCTGTCATATATTATATGTAAAAAAAAGCTTATACTACTCTATTTTTTGTATAAAAAAGGGCAGGGAATATACACAGCAGCTCTGGTTTTTCTGGAAAAAGGCATGATAACAAGTGCACAGCAGCTATAACTGTCAAATTTCTTATTGTTGTTCTTGCTTGCTGTGGATCTAGGAATTATAATACTCTCCATTTGGTAGATTTAAATACAGTTTTTTTTTTGTTTTACTATATTTTTCTTTTCCCCCTCCAGCAATTTTGTGGTAGAGACATCCGTGCATTTTCTTGTTCACAAATTCACGCTACATTCTATCCTAAATTTGAAAATGAGAAGTCTGACCAAGAGATAAGGATGAAGATGATTGGAATGGTATCACAAAGCAAGGGCACCTTAGAGGTTTCACTAAGGCATTCAGGATCTCTTTTCATGTATGTTGGTCGTGAAGGTGGGGATATGCTAAGAATAGCTATGGGAACATCTATACAACTATTGGTGTCTTTGTCCTTGGTCGGATATTTCAAGAATCATGGGTTTCTCATGTAGCTACAAGGCAAAAAGAATTCATTGATTTTCTTCAGAAGAATCACATGTGTATATCAATGGAATTAGTTACTGCTGTATTGGGAGACCATGGGTAGAGGCTTCTACAAGACTGTGTGGTGATAACTGTGGTCCTTTTTCAGGGTTTATAACAGATTTTTTGGGCAGGCAGGCATTTAAATGTATAATCTTTCTCTTGACACGTGAAGTGTTTGACGGAATTCTTGGAAGAGGGATGAAGCCTTGTGGAATGCAGGTAAACCCACTTGGAGCACCACTTGCACAAAGACGCTAATACTTTACAGTAATGGTCTCCTTAATTGTATATTTTATAATTTCTGTATAATTTGTTTATTTATTTGCAATAAAATAAAAAATACTAAACTATTAGATACTCAAACAATTGAATATTTCAACTAGACAACTAGTGCAATCAATAAAAACTCCACCTCGTGACTTATACTACCGACTTACAATTTGACCCTCAACCGTGTCGTGACCACAACCTCATGCATTGTTAAACTCATGGTGTCAAAATTTGGTGCTCGTGTCCATGGGTTTTGGTGAGAGCTAGATGAGTTGACTAAAATAACCATTATTGTCTACCTTGCATGTTAAAAAAAATGTAATTTCTAGAGACTTGCAAAAAAAACACTTTGAGCCCCGTAAAAGAGATGTCAAATGTTGTATGTGTTCCTTCTTATGTAGAAAGTCACATCAAGCATCAGCTTGACCTCATTTGACCATTTTTGTTTTCTTCGCCGCTCTTCTAGGAGCCTTGTTACTCTGTTTTTACACTTTTAGGGAGCGGCTAAAACTTAAAAGTTGGGTTTCGTTTCGGCTCACCATTTGGACCCTGAACAACGAAATGCTATCCCGCCTTTGCTTGTTTCAAAATATGCCAGTTCCTATGAATTCTTGGTGTATAGGAGGACACATAGGAGTTTACCCATCATGCATTGTCTAACAAAAGATAGCTTTTGAATCTAGTTTCTTACCCTCTAAGCCTAAGTTGGGCGTTTTTTGCAATTAGAAAAAAAAAATGTAAAAAAGAAAAAAAAAAGTTTTAGGACCGCAGTCAACTTACCAAACCCTTGTGGAAATTTATTAACACTTTTAAATATCTATTTGGAACTCTATCTTGTGACTTGTGTGAAATTGTACTTTTGGCAAAATAGTGTTTCTCTCTCTCCCCTCTCTCTTTCTCTCTCCTTGGTTAAGAAGTGAAATGAAATGAAATGAAGTCAATACATATCTCTAACCCTCTCCTTTTGGATACAAATTATTATTATTACGTAAATTTGTTTACTAAAAAATGTTAATTATGCTAGACCTAGGTTAATGCCATGCTAGTGATTTATTGTTGATTTCATGCTCACATGGTTTTTGTAGGATTGAAGTAAGATGGCGAAAAGGCCTGCTGTAATTCATTTATTGTAATTTATATATGTCATTGGAAAATGCATATATGTATAATGTATTGCCATGTTACAAAATAAATTATATTTGAAATTTGGTAATATTTATGAGATGTTAGTTTAAGATTGTTTGAAAATGTGTTCATAACCATAAGTGTCGTGTTGATTCAAAATTATGTATCATAAAAAGTTGGGTATATGTGTTAAACGAAATTGAACTTAATAGCTATAGTGTAATTTCAGTGTGCAATTGATGAGTAAAACATTCGGTGTTGTGTTTCTTACTCTAAAAATATAATAAAGGAATCCAACCACAATAGTCATCTCTACTAAAAGATTCATGCATAACTCTTCTTCATGCATGATCCTTCTTAGCATTGAAGAAATTGAAACCATAGAATGAACTTAAAAATTTTCTCTCGATGGCACTTCCTATTTTAGGTAAATAAGATCTCATCTTTGAGTTTATCATTATAACCTATATGCTTAACGACATCATCATGAACCCGACAATTAAGAACCACACTGTAAACCTTTGTCTTGGGTTTTTGGTCCCCCTCCTAGGATTTATAGTTGTGTTTGTGTAGAAGGAGAATGTGTTCACTTAAGGTAGTACTCCATAGGAATCCAACATTAAACATAGTGTAAAACCTTCTTGGAATGACACACATGTTGAGTGGCAAAGATCTCCAACAAACCTTAGAAGTCACCTTTAGGAGTTGGGATCATAAAAGAACTTGATACCCAACCTCATTTTTTGTTTTGGTTCTATGGTGTGATACTAAGAATCAGTTGTGGAACTTAACAACATCCTACTTTATAATTAATTTGTGAAAATGTACCCGTAAGATGATATGCTTGGAGAAAGGTGAAATTTGGATAATTCATGTAATGTGTTTTAAACCATCTTGTGATGAAAAAGGGAACCACATTGTGTAAAATTTAATGCAAATCTTAACACTTTACAACAATGGACCTACTCCATCTTGCTCTTCCACTAGTCCTATTAAGTAATGTATGTACATTGTGAAACTAGGTGATCATGTTCTTGTAGAAGTTCGCTAGGAAAAGGGCTAGTAGACTCACAAAGCATGCCAATATCCTTATCTTCAAATGGGTTGTTCAAAAATTCCAAGACACCAATTAAATCAAATTAAGTGAAATCATTTTTAGACAAATGTAAACGATTCGAGTAGGTCCTATGTTTTACAATACCTACACATGAGAATACTAGAATGAATCCCTTCAAGCCCTCTCAAACAAGAGTTTCATCTTGAAAAGAAGTGTCGAATATACCTAGAGTTATAAAATGATTTTAGAGATAAGGATGTTCAATCTCTCTAGTTGTGACCTTAGTAAGGTGTGAAAAAAATTATAATTGAATGTCTCCTGGAACACGCATCTAATAGTTAATTTTCTAGGAATCCAAACATGGTGGATTGTGAAATCATACCCGTTAGTACCTTAATGACTAAGAAATTAAGTGAAACAGATGGGATTAGTTGTCATAACTTAAAACAAAATAAACTAACCTTAGAAATTAAATGCTAATATGAAAAGAATGTGAAAACTTTCTACTCTTGAATTAATAAACTTCATTTGCTTCATTAGAACCTCCATTATTGCAACAAAAGATAAACGGAAAAATCCCAATCAAACATATAACTTATAAAATGAATCCTTGGAACACACAATAAAAGGATCATGTATGTACATATGTTCGTACCAACAACTAGGGTTACAACATTCTGGTGTGATGAGGGAAATAAGAAACATTAGATGGGATTACTACAAGTGAAATGTTAAATGAAGTAAAGATAATTGAGTCTAGTTATAAAATAATTCATAAGTGATTTCAAAGAAAATAAGGTCAATAACGAAACATGAATGTAATAAATATGTAAACCAAGAAAGTGTTGTCGTGGATAGTGCCTATATGGGAATCATAATGTAGTTGAATCATTGTGTTGTGTGTTTTCGTTTGGAAAAAAAGGTGGCCTTTATGTTCATTGTGTACTATTCATGTTATCTATATAGGATAAGTGTTATGCAAGCATCTCATGTGTTATGCATTGTCCTAAGAGATACCCTACATTGTCATGTGGTGTCATGTAAATAAAAATGTAAGTAAGAAAAAATTCCACTATTTTTAGTGTTGTGGGCATTACACACCTAGGATGTTTGTTACTACGCCATTAATCTACTTTCTCTATAATGGGATATGATTGTGTGAAATTTGGCTAGCATAATCTCTCCTTCCAATCTTGTCACATCTTTGTATGCTTTTATACTATAGTAGGGGGCAGCATGTGGAATAACCATTTCCTAAGATATATATATATATATATATATATATAATATATATATATATATACACACACACACACATATGGTAGGGGTAGTACTTGAGGACCACCTTAAGCATTATAATCTTATTGTAAGGTTTGGGAGGTTTCCCCCTCGAAGTGGCTAATTGATATAAGATATTCTATTTTGTTATTCATTTATCATTTTCGTATTATCTAGGATGTTTTTGTTGACAACATCTAAGAAGGTTCATTATAAGTGGTAGTAGAGCTTTGATATGGAAAGCTTTTGTATGGTGATTTATTTTTCTAGTATACCAATAAGTGGTGGTAGGAAAAATTATTTTTTATTTCAATTTTTTTTTTAACTTTTCTTTCAATTTAGTATTTCTTGGGGAATTTTTTTTACAAAAATGAAGTGTTAAAAAAAGGAGTCCCGAATTTTTTCGGGGCATTTCACAAGATAACAGTCATTTGTTTCGTCTTGTCGTCAATATTGCAATGGTAACAAACACCCATAACCTTTTTCTTTACCATTTATACTCTTTTTTTTGTCACCAACCACTAGTCTTATTTTCACAAGAGCTTTGTTACTGTATAGTCCACCAGAGACCCTATTTTTACCACCCTGAACCCTAAAACTGAAAATGTTAACCCTTAACCCTAAAACCTGAGTTGTAAACCCTAAACCCCCCTAATCTGTATACCCTAATCAATGGTAGGATGCTTAAATTTTTTGAGTGGTAAAGGATCTAACACAATGGGAAAAACACGTATTAAGGAAGAGGTAAAGTCTGAGTCATATTTTTCTTCTAAAGTAGTTGAAATCAAGGTAGGTTATGAAAACATGGTGAAGAAATATTATTTTTTCTAGGCTACAACAAAGTCTCATGACATCATTGCATAGATACATGCCAAAATTGCCTCTTTCATTGCATCAGTTGTCATTATAGGAAATATTGGATTGTATGGAAACCCTCCGCCATATACACCACCTCCAATAGGTCCTAATGGAGGATTACGTAACCTACTACCAACGGTGGAGATGCATAATTCACAAATTTTATGGGAAGAATCTTGTCACTAGAGTCCAAAAAATGGACAACGTTTTTTTAACTACACAAAAATATTGGTATAGAGAAGGTGATTATATGATCCTTATACCTGGAACAAGACCAATTCATTTGGTATCACTAGTTGAGAACACAAAAAAAAAAAAAACTCAATCTCTCCTCATCAGCATTCGGGGATGAATTTTAGTTACACTATAGCATTGGTGTCATTGAGAACTACTTTAGTCAGCTCACAAGATTATGAAAATAAGATTTGGTCAAGGATTACATTCAATAATTTCATAGTTTATTCTTGAGAGTGGAGGATATCATTGATGCGAAACTCAATGACCTATATTTGGGAGGTCTCAAGGATAACATCCCACATGATGTTCATATTTTTAACCTGACTTGAATCTATGACTCTATGGTCCTTTCTTAGAGAATGGAAGAAAGGAATCTTTCCAAACTTACTATATTCACCTCAGGTCAAGAACTACATATGCCTTTGCCACTTGGAGCATCATTCTCCTATCCCATTTGAAAGACTCCTCAACATATCAAACAGAAATGTTTAGAAGGGTTATGCTTAGATTATGATATCAAATATATTCAAGCTCACAAATTTCCTGAGAAGAAGTTATACATTGAACGATCATAGGAGGATGAAGAGGAGGAGAATAACATAGAGGAGGTGGAGGAATATCCTAAGAGCGGCTCAGAAGACTCTCCAAAAATCATTTCATGTCATTATTTATCTAGAAATAACACTCCTCACAGCCTATAGGTGGTGGGTTTCCTCAACAAACAAAGCTTCACCATATTGAGATTCAGCGAGTACACATAACTTCATCAATCATAAATTGGCAGCAAGATTAAACTACTTAATTTATCCATCCCCTGAATTTCAAGTCATTATTTCTAATGGGGGCATAATTAGTTGTTCAAGACTATTTCATAGTATTAAATTATCCATGGGTGAGTACAAACTTGACACTCCTATGATTTTGATTCATATGGGTGGTGAAATTATTGTTTTGGGAGTTCAATGGCTCATAACCTTGGCGAAATTTGAGATAAACTTTCTGGAACTATTCATGTGCTCCCAATTTGAGGGGTAATAATTTTTAAATTTTGGGACTATGGGAAAAGGCCCCATATCTTGTCAGCTCCCATCAGACTTAAAAGTTATCACCTAAGGGTGTTGATGGGTTTTTCACACATTTGTTCTCAATCAAAATCAGATAAATAAAAAGTGACACCCCTCTGTATTTACAGTTAATTCGGGATAACCACTCAAAGGATTTTGGTGAGATACTAAAGTATCTTCCTCTAAAGAAGTCACGTGATCATGTCATTCATTTACTTCTAGGAATTCAATGACCTAAACGTCCTTCTGTATAGTTACCCATATGTCCAAAATATTGTGATTAAGAAGATGGTGTAAGAGATGTTGGAAACATGTATTCTACGCACTAGTCAGAGTGCATATTCTTCTCCTATGTTAATGGTGTGTAAGAAAGATAAAAACTAGAGGATATGTCTAGATTAAAGAGATATAAATAAGTAAAACATCAAATATAAGTTTCATATTCCTTTAATTGATGATTTGTTAGATGAGTTACATGGTGTTGTATATTTCACTAAGCTAGATATTCGTTCGGGTTACTATCAAATTCAAATCAATGATGAAGATGTCCATAAGAAAACTTTTCAAACCCATGAGGGTAACTATGAGTTTTTGGTGATGCCTTTTGGCCTCAACAATGCCCCCTTCAATATTTACAGTCTCATAAACACCTTATTTCAGTAACTTATTCATAAACTTATTATGGTATTTTTTTATGATATCTTAATTTAAAGAAAGACATGGGAAGTGTTATCTCTCAAAAGTGAACCCTGAAGAGAGATGGCTACAGGTTTTATAAGCTTGCACAAATGATCTCTCTCTTTCGTACATACAATGGAAACACCTCAGGTTTGTGGGTATACCTATTTTGAGGTGAGTCTTTGGTATCAAGGCCAGTTCCTTGTTGTTGTATACTAAACTACTTTCTGGTAGTTTTATGGTAAAAGATGACTGTAATAATGATTAAAACTAAGGTGATACACCAAATTGTATGAGGGCTTTGATTGAGTGTATGCACAACTGATCTATGAAGGATTTCTTGATGCACGAACCAATAGTTTTCTACAAACTATCTAAGGGAAAAACACTTTATTATATTGAGGGAGGATCACAACAATACTAATAAGTTAACATGCACATTAAATTTAAGTAGAAAGAACTGGAACTTGTAGCAGGGTAAGGTGGTTGATCAGGGAATTTGCATTCAAAATATTAATAAAACATACACAAGACTGCACAGTAACATGGAAAGGTATAAAACACTTCACACTCAGAGGGAAAAACTAGAAAAATTTGCTTCAATACTCATATGTCCAAAAGTACTCCGGTAACTTCTGCTTGTGCTTTGCAAAGGCACACAATATATATCAAAATAAATTTTCCCACCCTTCCTAAAAATAGACTAAGGCTGTACTCGCCCATGCATCCTACTTTTATCCTTTATTTAATAATAATAAAAGTATAAAATAATACAAACTAGTACAAGAGGCATTAATAGCCTTTTATTACATCTCAGTCAACTGAAGATGACTGATCTATTTTTAAGAAAGAGAAGGGTGAATTTTTTGCTAATAATATAAATGCTTGCAAGGCAAGTCTTCTTCCTTTGAGCATGCAAATTCCTCTTCTTCTCTATTTTGTCCTATTGTGAAGGCATGCAAAAATATAACTCCCTGTATGTGAGAAAAATATTCCAAATATTTGCAATAATACTCATCCAGATATTTAATATCACTAGGACCACCCTTTCCTCTGATGCTGAAACTAGTAATACTCAATCATTCGGCCCCCTACACCATGGTTTGAAAATAGTCATATTTAATCATTCGGCCCACTTTGATTAATATTATATGGCAACACATAGTTGAATTTACATGATTAAAAGGACTATAGTTGATATCTTACCTTTTTGGTGATCATTATGGTATAATTTGGTCATCTTTTGATTATTGTTAACGCGGACTATGGTTTAGACTTTTAAAGTATTTTTCAATGATTATTATGTGGGTACGTGGGTTGGCCCCTTCCCACGATGACTCAGCCCTCCTTGCATTTTTTCGGTGGCTTCTGTAACTTGGGTCAAGTTAATTATAACCCTAGTGGTTTTCTTTGAAGATTGGTGCCAATTTTAGGCCGTTGATCTCTGTACCTTTTAGCCTGTAACCGTCAATTTTTTGACCCTCAGTTAGGGTTTCTTTAAGCATTGAATGTTCGTTGGTGGGAGGCTAACCATAATGGTTTGCTTGGAACTTTGAGATTTATAATCGAGTGTTGATTAGCTAACCTTTTTTTTGGTGACCGTTGATCCTTAATTGTGGTTGATTTGTAACCAAACCAATGTTTGTGTTGAGGCGGTAAAGAGATGCTCTAGTTTGATGATCATTTCATTTTAGTTTTCTAATATGCGGGTGAAGCCCTGAAATTTTTTTTGTAGACCAACATTGAAGCTTTGGAAACTCGATTCAGTCCATTTTGGTAGCATTCGAGCATTTGTATCTATCTTCTTTTGATATGTTGGAGTTTCTTTCTTGTTCTGATGCTTGATTTCTCTACGGTTTATTGGCTGCCATAGATGTTCCATTCAGACGTTGCATGGTTGTGATGGTTTTTATCCTAACCATTGTGGAGTTATATTTTCACAATGGAAACCATTTTCCTTCACAAAGCTCAGCTTTTCTTGAGTTCCCTGTGGTTGTTCTAAGACTCGATTTTCTCCTTTTTGAGCTTTGCTTCTTTGTGTGATGAGGAGAATGGTAAGTTTGACCTCTGAACAAAGTAATTTGATTGTTTTCATCACTGGCACTTTTTCCTTCGAGAAATAATGATAATGTTCTCTTTCGATGCGTTTTCTGGTGTTTTTTGACTCAACTTTGGTCATTTTTGAGTTTAACCTACTCTACTCGAGCTTTTCGATGACTGTCTCAGCTTTGAAAAACTAGTAAGTACCGTTTCTTACCGCGATATTTCCTTTAATACCCATTAATGGATCTACGATAAAGAACTAAGATCTATTATTTATTTTTATTTTTTAAGATCCACCGTTGTTGGGGATTTGAAGCTCGAATTTGATTTATTTCGGCCTTCTTATCTTTGTGTGATCGTTTTGAAACTCGGTCTTTCTTTTCGAGCTCGACCTTTGTAAGTTTGAAACATAGTAATTATGGAATTCTCCTCTGCATGTTGTCTCTTTAATGTGGATCTGTAACTTTTGTTCCCCCCAAATCTGGGTTCTGCATTATTTTTTTGGCATGTTTCTGAGAAGGGTTTCCATATTTTAATATCACGAGATAATTTGTGCATTTATTCACTCTGTGGCATTTTTTTTCTGTTCTATGAAGATATCATGGGGTTTTGACTACAAAACTAGGCCACGATGAATATTTCTTTGAGCCTTACTATATAATTGTACTTTATATGATTTAGCTTCTTCTACCTTTTAAACTCCATCACTAACAATTTTGAAATCTATCATTAGATTGTGAAATCTACAAGAAATCTGCTTTGCAATTAGTGTATCATGCTTGAACAAGTATTTGATGTGCTTATTAGAACTGATCCTTTGGGCTAATTTGTATTCTTTAAGAAATCTGAATCATCCTCCATTTCATTATTTCTGAAAAACTTCTCTCCTGAATAGATATAAACCTATGCAAGAACGAAACTTTTGACACTCACGTATATTTTTCTTTTTGAGTTGTAAACATTTTTTCATGTTCCTGGTGAATATATTCTGTAACTGTAATTACACTTGTAATCTTTAGTATCAACAGTAATTTTAAGCAATTATTGATCTATTTTGATATCACTATGTAGCACAAGCCTTGATTCAGATACTTTACCCTGTTACTCTCATTGCATTTCTTGTATTTTTAGTTTGATATAGATGCTGGAAAAGTTGTAAATGTTGATTTTATAGGGCGAATCCTTGCAAATTTTTTTCCAGAATTATCTCTCTTTTGAAAAATATTTTCAAACTAGACATGTTCCTTCCTTGCAAGTATCCCCTCTATTATGAGAAGTTGAGCTCATGAAGACCTGTAGCTTAATCTGGTTTTTACTTGTATAGCTACTATATGACGATATTTCATGCATTTTGCATCTTTTGTAGCTTACTTCAAACTGTCATTATGAGATAGATTATTTTTCACCTGTAATGGCTTTTGATTATGTTGTAGATGAGTAGAACCTTGCTTGAATGAATGTATTTAATTGATATTGTAGTAATTATGTTCTTTCATATATGCTTTATTCTGAAAACTATAACTTAGAAAATATGAAATTTGTGAGATTATTTAGGAATTTTCATTCACTTTAGTTTTTTAAGATATAAATAATTGTTTTCTGCAATTATATATTGCTTTTCCTTTCATTACAGCTTTGATATGTATGCAAAAAAATCTGAAATGTTTATTTTACATGGTGAAGCCCTATCAATTTTTTTCCAGAATCTTCTCTCTCATCCTATTTCAACTATAATCCTTTTGATTTTAGCCTCAACTTATTGAAATCTAATTTTTCTTCTTCTTTAGAAACTAAAAAGTGTACTTCTATCTTCCATTCTCTCTTCTGATCTCTCACCTCTTCCATTTGTAGAATGTTTGCTAAACTTTGAGTTGCACTCTTCCCTCTTCTTAGTATGTACTCATGACTTATTTATTTATTTCTTTGGTTGCAACCTATACCTACACACTTAGGGAAACAGTTAGGAAGTATTTAGGCTTTTGGCCTCTCTTATGTCCATGGTTTCTTCTTCTCTTTTCACTTTCTTCTTCCCGAGTGATTAAAGAATGCATGCAGTTTTCCCTTTAAGAAGAATACATCTCCTGCTTAGGATAAAATTCTATGCACGAAGTAGGATAGTGTAGGAATATGGTTTGATCCGTAAGCTCGTGACTGATGATTGATTTTTTTTTCTTTTCAGGTACCATGACTTGAGGATGAAGGAGCTAGCATGGAGATGCTCTACACAAAGAAGAATATACAAGGCAATGATGGGTTCACTCTCATAATCCTCTGCTTTCTCCTTCATGCATGTGTATCTTTATTTTTAATAGTTGTACTTTACTTTTCAGTTACATCCCATGGCTTGTATGGAAAACATTTGACTCTCCTTATGAATAAAACATTGAATTCTGTAAATGAGTTGTATATCTCTTTCTGTATTTTTGCTTTATGTATGGATTGTATAATGAACTAAGCAACTCAATAACATAATTGAATGTCTTAATCATGAAGGAAAGAACATTGAGTAGAACTTGTAACATTTAGTAATGAACTCTAATTTTATGAGATCTGCACTTATGTTTTCTATTCCAAAACTTTACACTTCACCTACTCTACAATTAGACATTCTCATCAAGACAACGTAAATGTCATTCGGGGCTTGTGTTCTTTTGCTGAGGATGGTCATGAAATTGCAGACTATGTGATCTGTTACATTTTCTAACAGCACACATAGTTTCAGATTTCATGTAATCTCTTAAGTAAATCAGTAGTAATGACATAATCTAATATAATCTCCCCTAGCTCAGGTATACTTCACCTATTCTATCCATTGTAAAAAAAAATCGAGTTATCCATTTTCACACAAGTGCAAAAATTGTCAACAGGAAGATCATTTGTAGCATGTGGATCAAGTGCTCCTCGCCCTCGAATAACATCAACTTTATGCCAAACCATCCAAAATTCTTTTAGGGTGAATGAAGTGGAGTATTTAGGGCACAATATTTCACATGAAGGGGTAACAATGGACGATCAGAAGATCAAATCCATGACAGAATGACACATTCCAAACAAATTTAAAGTGTTGCAAGGATTCTTGGGATTAATAGGTAACTATTACAGGTTTTTCAAGACCTATGGGGGCATAACAATACTTGTCAGAGCTCTCCTAAAGTGAGATTCCTTTGAGTATAATAATGTTTCTAATATAGATTTTGAATAGCTCAAAGAGGCTATGTGTACTATCCTAGTCTTGGCTACTCTAGACTTTTCAAAGCCTTTTACTATGAAATGTGATGAAATTGGATATAGAATGAGCGTGGTTTTCATGGAAGAAGGATACCCCATTGCTTTTGAGAGTTACTAAATCACAAGGAAGACCCTTCTCAAACCCATGTATGAGAATTAAATGATGGATATCCTCCATGTTGCAAAACAATGGTGACCCTACCTACTGGGTAGGCACTTCAAGGAAAAAACATATCATGTTAGTCTCAAGTATTTCTTTGAATAGAGGTTATCATATGAGCAACAACAAACATGGGATGATAAAATTTTGGGATTTTACTTTGAAATAATTTACAAGAAGTGGAAGGAAGATGTTGTAGTAGATGCACTCTCAAGAAAGAATGAGCCAACTGAAGAATTACTTTTTTCCATGTCAGTATTGAATGGGAACATGATGTAGCAACACATGATCTCATTCATCATCTTATTCAAGATTCCAAAGTGTCATAATTTTTTTTATGGGATGGTGCTACTATTTGGTATAAGAATCAATTGTACTTATGTAACAATGTAGTACTTAAGTATAATATCATTCAGGAATTACACTCCTCTCATATAGGTGGGCATTTTTTCTTCTAAAAGACATATCATCAAATAAAAAAGGACTTCTTTTGGGAATGGCTAAAGGGTTATATACATAAATTTGTGTCGGAATGTATGATACGTTAGAAAACTAAGGGCAAAAAAATTATGACAACTAGATTTTTGCAGCCCATGTCTATCCTAAGCTAGTGGTGGGTGTAGTGCCAACCTCTCTTTGACACCTTTTGATACTAATCATGACACGATTGACTATATTATGGACATTGTTATAGTTTTGATTTAGTATGAAGTTGGATGTTACATCATGGATTATTGTTGATTTTGGTTCATATCTGATGCATGGTGTGTATTAGAAACATTTTATATATTAATGTTGATGTACTGGTTGGCATGGTTATACTTATGGATGTTGTTCGACATGTGCTATTTGGATATTTTGAGTAGACCTAGAAAATGAGAATTGAATTAAAATTGATGATGATATAGTTGTGCATGATATGGTAAGTTATATTGTTGATAGTCTTGATGATTGTTATCATTCACATATATATTGATGATCTTGAAATTATATTTATATTAATTTGGATGTTCTGATATGGCCACAAGGCCAAAGGAGGTATTTGTATTTTACAGGTTTAAAATATCACAACAAACATTGGGGGATTGGATACCAACCACTTTGGAATTCTAGATGAATTCAACAAGGTCACCATAGCAACTGTATTTGTTTGTGTTAGGGATTCCCATGGGGAAGATCACCTTTAAATGTGACCAAGGGGTTTTATGTATTACTTATATTTGGTCCCTTTGTTAATGTTTGAATGTGTTTATTTTGTGGTGCTTTGACCCTTTCATTATTTATTAAATGGTATGTAGTATTGTGAGTAATCATGTTGTTAAGTTAATTAATTAAAATATGTCATAAGAAAGTAATTAATAGAATTGTTGGCCTTGAATTAAAGTGTTGTAAGAAATGTGTACATGATGTGTAAGACACATGTAAGTTGATTTTTTTGGAGTAAGAAACACTTCATCTTCTTTGAAATTCGAATTTGTCCTTGGAGGCTGATTTTGGAGACTTGTGGGACAAGTTAAACTTGTTCCATGCCTCTTAAATTTGTATACCAACCTTACCTATGGTTGGAGAGTTAAATTTAGAATTTGTTTATGCATTTTTGTAAGTCATGTTGAATGTTGTAATTGCACTTTTTGTACATGTTTTAATTTTAGTCCTTTGGGGCGTGGGTTTGATTGGAGTGTGTAAGTAAAATTGTCATATTATTCACCCACCTATTGATTATGCATTGGAGAATGAACTTGAATTTGGTGTTTGGGTTGAGAATGTTTGATGTGGCTTCCTACATGGATCCACCTCATCCTCTTCTCTTTTCTCTTCTAATTATTGAAATTTCTTAGCTTGTTTTTGGGTTGCTTGACTTTTATCACTTCATTTTGGGAGATCTCTTTTGGTTTTGAGAGCTCTTGCTTTTGGAGAAGATTGGAGATTTTTTCATGCTTGTGGATTGTTGATCTTGGACTATTTTACGTTGGAAAGCTGACTGTTTTGAAACCTTGGAACAAACTCCATCATGGGGAGGTAGGATCTTGAATCTTGAAATGCTCTTATTTTGTTTTTATGTTTATGTGAATGGTTGAATGTTTGAATGTGTTGTTTTATTTGTTGGCTAGATGGGTAGATGTCTTAGGGATGGTGTAGAAGAATACTATGGGGTACTCTTGAGGGAGGAATAAGTGTTTTGGGGAGGCATAAGTGTGAAGGGAGTCGAGATTTGGGTTCCACCTTGTAAAAGGAAATAGCTTGCATTTTTTTACTCATTATGGGGTGCCATAAGAGGTTGGGGAGGCATAAGGAAATGTGAGGAATAAGGGGTACTTGGGGGAGGCATAAGGGTATGTCAGGGATTTGAAATGATATGTAATTTGGAGGTTTTTTCTCATGTGGTGATACCCATTTCCCCTTTGGGAGGCATAAGTAGCATCCCCCATAGTTTCTTGCTCCTTTGGCTTGCATGATGAATCCTGAGTTTTGTTTGTTATGTCTTAATATGGTTATAAACTACACTCTATTTTGGAATTTGTTTTTAAATGTGAATTTGCATGTGTGTGTGTGTGTGGAAGCCTATTGTTGCCATGAATTGAAACACATCCTCTATTACATTGTGGTTGGGGCTCGGGGGCCAATGAAGAAGGATGGATTCTCCTTTCATTGGATGTCTTGGTTGGGTGGAGAGCATTGCCTTTCCCCTGCCTTTGTTGTGATCAAAATTGGAGAATGATGGATTTGCATGTTGTTGTTCTGGAGCAAAGGAAAACACAATTTTTGACAGTCCCTTGTGAGAGTTCTATATGTGAAGTCATTTTTTCTCCACTTGAATTGGATGACAATGTATTATATTTCGTTATGGAAAGATGTTTTTGTATTGGATATGAAAGTTGAAATTGGAAATGAGAAAGAGATGTATTCTATTTTTTGTTTTAAATGTAGGAGAAGGAAATTGTATTATGTATATTGGAATTAAGGAATGAAAGAAGAAAGATGTAAAGAAATCATTTTCTAATTTATGGAAGTTGTTTACCTTGTTCAAATAATTTGGTGTTCCTTAGAAGTATGTGTTTGAAATGTATTTTGAATTCTCTATTGAAAAAATGAAAAGTGAATACGTATGATGAAATGTCATGATACTCTGTTTTGTAGAAACGAATGTTTGGGAAAATCTGAAGTTGTATTTTGGCATTTGAATACCTTGTTTGAATCAACTTTATAGATTTGAGTTGGAAATGAATGCATATATATTAAATTTGGTAAAATACAAAATAGATCTGTTTGTGTTCAAGTATAAATTCTACTTGATGTCAATGTAAAATCTATAAATTTCTTTTATCAAAAATGTACAGAATGACCCTACAACAATGAAAAATAAAATGAAACATTGAATTGAACTTAATATTTTAAAGGCTCCCCCAAACAAACTAAACCACTTAATAAATGGCTAAGAATCCTTTCAAATAAAAAAAAGGCAAAATTGCAGTCGTTTTGCTGTCAAAATTGAGAAATTTCAAATCTACCTTGAATATAACAATTGACCCTTGTAATCCATCCTAAATTCCTCTAAGAGCAACCCTCCTTGTCCGTTTGGCATGATGGCAAAGGAAGGAGGTCGAATTGAACAAAATTTTATAAGTTGAATGTTACCAGTTTTCATTTTAAAAGCCTGCAGAATGTTTTTCTCAAAATTGAACCATAAATCTTTATCCAAATTAAATTCTTAATGTTTCTATGCAACAACGACATCATAGATTTTTTGAAAAGTCCTTATTTTCTAAAAACATAGTTCCTTATCAAAAGTTATGGCCTTATGAAGTTCGCATAAGAGGAAAAGCCTCTTGCATGCCCAGAGCCTCTTGCACACCTATCTTGTGCACCCAGAACCTCTTGCGAAACCCGTCTTGTGCACCCAAAGCATCTTGAATGCCTGGGAGAGAATGAGTCTCTTCTGTGCCCGTCCTGCATGCCTGGGAGAAAAAGGAGTCTCTTCTGCACCTGTTTTGTGTGCCCAAGAGAAGAAGAGTTTCTCCTGCACCTCTCTTCTGCGCCTGAAAGAAAAGTTTGTTTCCTCACCTCTATTCCGTGCTCGAGGAAATTTCTTCCATGCGCCCCGCAAGAAGATAATATATCTGTGCTAAGGATGAATTTCTCTCTCCTAGTAGGATGTTTTGATAATTGTTGTAATGGAATTTGGAATTTTGTGGGGTACCACAAAAAATTAAAATTATTCCTAAACTTTTCCTAACTAAACCTAGGTTGTTATTGGTCTCAAGTGGTTGTTTTTAGGTGGGTTCTACTCTTGGTATCAAATCCATAGGTTCAAAATCTTGGACCTTGGGCACACTAGAAGACTCGAGACATGAACTTTAAACCTATTACAATATTAAACCTAGCACACTTTCAAATGTAGAGAACAAATTTTTTTATAATTACAAAATTAGTGAACATGGAGAACTGAATAAAACCTAGAAAATAAACTAACTCTCACTTTGGTCTATGCAGGAGGTGCGTAGATAAGACGAGGGGTATTTTCACATAGACCTAGACTTACCACCACCAGATTATGTTGTAGCAGCTATCCTACTACATATTTTATAGAAACTTCAAGCTGTTAATTACGCTCTACATGGAGGGACCGTATGGAGCACATCCAGTCAGACATGATAGGGTGAAATCCACCAAGGATTGTGTGTCTCCTTAGCATAGAGAGGAGCATAGAAGAGATAACTCCCATGTGGAGTCAGTCAGAGCAGATTCACCATAGAGGGGATAGGGAGACCGGATTTTAGGACACAAAGATAGGTCTCAGATCCCTAGGCTTAGAGATGAGCATGCACGAAGGCCTAGGGATCGGTAGGCTACAACTTCAAATCACATTAGGGAGATCCTGAAGCTACGGTTGTCACATTATTCAGGTGATGGAGGTGGATTTCAAGAAGAAGCCTAGTTGGTGACCTTGAGCAGATGCTTTAAGCTCTGCCCTTGTTCTAGCAACACAAAAGCTCATGTTGTGATCCATCTACTGAGAGATGGAGCCTGTGTTTGGTGGAGGACAGAGGATCAGAAGCTCGACATGGATTTAGAGACAGTTACCTGGGAGATCTTTGAGGAGCATTTCAGGAGTAGGTATTTTTCACATAGGTTCATACAAAAAAGGATAGATGTGTTTTATGACCTCCAACAGGCATCTCTTACAGTACTAGAATAGGAGAGTAGATTTTTGGATCTACTCCAGTATGTTGATTACATGTAGGATGAGCATGTATGGATCCACATGTTCATCAGGGGCTTGAATCTAAACATTGGAGGTGCAGTGTGGATCCATTGTCTGCAGACATTAGCTGAGGCCATTGAAAAGGCCTATATAACAGAGGAGACTCGGGGGAAGACCCAGCAGGATAGAGACCAAGTCCAAAGCCATACACAATATATGCATGATGCATGATGATTTGGGATGTTGAGATGGCTTCAGGAGCTAAGATTTTAATGGAATCCTTATTTAAGGAGTGTAGTGGATTTGGGAAATTTCACCACTACCTCAGATTTTCGTATCCTTCTATTGGTCTCTTATGGAGTCATCTTGGGCATGGATTGGTTATCTACACATAGAGCCAGAGTGGATTGTTACAACAAGATCATATCTTGTCCAGATGATCTAGGAGTCGAGTCAGTGATCTTAGGGGTCAGGAGACCTATTTCCATTTGCACCATCTCCGCTATGCAACTTAAGTGGTGGGTGTGACAGGGTTATCAGATGTATGATGTCACAGTTAGTGACTGATCAAAGGATGGGTCTAGTGGACCATCACTAGATGACCATCCCATTTTGGGAGAGTTTTTTATGTCTTTCCATGGGAGCTACCGGGGTTACCACCCCCATGTGAGATTGATTTTCATATAGATCTCGTTCCAGTAGCAGAGCCTATCTCATGAGCACCTTATCAGATGACCACACCAATGCTCTATGAGCTCAATTTATAGCTTGAGGGCCTTTTGTAGAAAGGCCTAATCTATCCTAGTGTATCCCGTTGGGGTGCACTGGTGATTATTGTGAAGAAGAATGATGGATCCTTTTGGTTGTGTATTGATTACCATCAGCTGAACAAGGTAATGATCAACAATCGCTATCACCTTCCGTGCATAGATGATTTGTTTTATCAGATGAAGGGAGCCATAGTTTTCTTTAAGATTGATCTTAAGTCAGGATACCATCACCTAAGGATTACGGAGACGGATATTCATAAGACCACTTTTCGTACGAGATATGGGCACTTGGAGTTCACAGTGATGCCTTTTGGTTTGAATAATTCCCCCACAATATTTATGAGTTTGATTAATGGGGTATTTAGGAATTTATTATATCACTTCATGCTAATATTCCTTGATGACATTTTTATTTACTCATGTATGCATGAAGAGAATGAGAGGCACCTTCATCAGGCTCTTTAGTGTCTTCGTGAGTAACAGCTTTACAGGAACCTAGAGAAGTGTGCATTATTTCAGACAGAGGTATAATATTTGGGTCACATCATCTCTGGGGAAGGTATCACAATCAATCCTTCTAAGATTAGAGCTATTATGGATTGACCAACACCCACTACTTTGACTGAGGTCCACAGCTTCATGGGGTTAGCAGGTTATTACAAGAGGTTTGTTCAGGACTTCTTGTGGATTGGACACCCCATCACTTCCCTTCAGCAGAAAGGGAAGAAATATTTTTTGTCAGATAGATGTGAGTAAGTGTTCAGGACACTGAAGGAGTACCTCACGACAACACCCATTCTTGCAGTGCCGGATCCACAGGGTGAGTTTTTCATATGTATGGATGCTTCTTAGGATCAGGACTTGGAGGTGTGTTGATACAGGAGGGTAGAGTGGTGGCTTTTGAGTCTCGTAAACTAACGGATTATGAGATCAATTATTCAAATCATGAGCTTGAGCTTGTCGAATTTGTGCACACCTTGGTTCGATAGAGAAAATTTATTCTTGGTCAGATATTCACACTCAGGAAAAATCACTTGAGTCTTCAACACCTCTTCATGTAGCCCAATATCAACACTTGTCATTGGAGTTGGATGGAGTTACTTTGTGACTATGATATGGAGATAGAGCATGTGAAGGGGAAGGAGAATATCATTATATATGCTCTCAACAGATGAAGACATGTGATTATGGCCACTTCAATGGGCACAAATTTGTAGAGCAGGATTCTACAGCTGCTTCCTCTTGATAGCTTCTACATTGTAGCGAGAGCATAGTTCAATTCCCAGAGACCCCTTGAGGGGAATTTTGATGGTTTCTCATTAGAGGCAAATGGACTTCTGAGGCGCAAAGGTCGGATTTATGTTCCCAATGTCAGAGGCTTAAAGAAGGACATCTTGATAGAGGCACATGTGCACTATATTCAGCCCATCCTGAGGTGAAGAAGATGATGGATTATGGATTTTCATGTCATTTCCTTTCCCCTGCCCTTGTTGTGATCAAAATTGGAGGATTATGGATTTGCATGTTGTTGTTCTGGAGCAAAGGAAAGATAGTTTTTGATAGTCCCTTGTGAGAGTTCTATATGTAAAGCCTCTTTTCCCACTTGAAGTGGATGACAATGTAATATATTTCGTGATGGAAATATGTTTTTTTATTGGATATGAAATTTGAAATTAGAAATGAGAAAGAGATGTATTCTGTTTTCTTTTTTTAATGTAGGAGAAGGAAATTTTATTTTGTATATTGGAATTGAGGAATGAAAGAAGAAAGATGGAAAGAAATCATTTTTGAATTTATGGAAATTGTTTACCTTGTTCAAATAATTTGGTGTTCTTTGGAATTCTGTGTTTGAAATGTATTATTAATTCTCTATTGAAAATATCAAAAGTGAATACGTATGCTGAAATGTCATGATACTCTATTCTGCAGAAATGAATGTTTGGGAAAATCTGGAGTTGTATTTTGGAATTTAAATACCTTGTTTGAATCAAATTTATATATTTGAGTTGGAAATGAGTTCATATATATTAAATTTGGTAAAATAAAAAATAGATATGTTTGTGTTCATGAATAGATTCTACTTGGTGTCACCATAAACTCTGGAATTTTTTTTTATCAAAAATGTACAGAATGACCCCTACAACAATGAACAATGAAATGAAACATTGAATTGAAGTTAATATGTTTAAGGTACTCCCAAACAAACTAAACCAATTAAGAAATTGTTAAGGATCCATTTAAATCAAACAAAGCCAAAAATGCAGTCGTTTTGCTGTCAAAATTGAGAAATTTTGAATCAACCTTCAGTCTAACAATTGACCCTTGTAATGCAACCTAAATTACTCTAAGATAAACCCTCCATGTATTTTTGGCATGTTGGGAAAGGAAGGGGGGGAGGTCGAATTGAACAAAATTTTATAAGTCGAATGTTACTAGTTTTCATTTTATAAGCCTTCAGAACGTTTTTCTCAAAATTGAACTATAAGTATTTACCCAAATTAAATTCTTAAGGTTTATTTGTAAAGAGGATGTCAAGATATTTCATAAAAATCCTCATTCACCAAAAATGGAGTTTCCTATCAAAATTTATGGCCTTCTGAATTTTAGAGAAGAGGAAAAGCCTCTTGCACGCCCAGAGCCTCTTGTGCGCTCATCTTGTGCTCCCGAGAGAGAATGAGTCTCTTCCACACCCATCTTGCATGCCAGGGAGAAAAAGGAGTCTCTTCTATGCCTGTCTTGTGCACCCAGGAGAAGAAGAGTTTATCCCGTGCCTCTCTTCCATGCCTAGAAGAAAATTTTCTTTCCGCGCCTTATCTTCCACGCTCAGGGAATTATTTTCCACGTGCCCCGCAAGAAGACAATATATCTGCACTAGGGATGTCTTTCTCTCTCCTAGTGTTGTGTAGGATGTTTTGATAACTGTTTTAATGGACTCTTGAATTTTGTGGGGAACACAAAACAAAATTATTCCTTAACTTTTCCTAACTAAACATAGGTTATTCTTGGTCTCGAGTAGTTGTTTTTAGATGGGTGCTAAAGTGGGAAGCTCAGGTTTCCATGTACTTCATCATAGGGCTTCCCATGTAAGATGGTAATAATTTCATCATGGTGGTATTGGATAGGCTCACTAAGTATGCTCACTTAAGTGCACTATCATAACTCTTTAAAACTAGTACAATGGCCTCAACCTTCATGGACAGAGTTCAGAAACTCCATGGTACTTTTAAGTTAATTGTAAGTGATAGTTATCCGATATATGCTAGTAATTTTTTGACTTATTTATGTTAAGTTCGAGGTACCTAGGTAGCTCATACTTCACAATATCACCCTCAATTGTATGGTAAAAAATAGGTAGTAAAGAAATGGCTTGAGGGATATGTATGTTTTTTTATGTTTGATCAATAGGGAAGCTAGGCTCAGTGGCTGCTCCTTACAGAATGGTGGTATAACACATCCTTTCATTCCTCTTACAAGATGTCACCATTTTTGGATTTATATGGGTATGAACCACCATCCATCATGTCCATTTTAAGGATGTATCTTAAGGTTAGGGAAGTGAAGTATCAAATCTAACATCAACAACAAATCCTAACATCCCTCAAGAAAATTTATCTCACTCCCAAAATAGAATGAAACAAAAAGTGGATCAAAACCGAAGAGAAATACATTTTGAATAAGGTGATTGGGGTTTTATAATACTTAAACCATATAAGTAGATGTCACTGAAATAACAAAGGAAGGATAACAAGTGTGCTCCCTAGTATATGGTCCTTATCAGGTCTTACACAAGATTATAATTTTGGTATATAACTTTGACCTATCCCCTTTATCCAAAATACATTCTTTTTTTCATGTCTACTTTTTGAAGAAGGTAATTGGATAATGGGTACCTACCCAAACATAATTACAAGAAATGGATGACAAAATATGCATTATTCTTGAACTATATTTAGTCCTTGAAATGCTTACACAGAAGCTGCACACTAGGATACTGTAGCAATATTTTATCAAGTGGAAGAACCTGCCAAATGAGGATGTCACTTGACGGGATGAATTATTCATTCAGAAGAATCTAGGATTACTCAATGTTGAAGAGACCATTGGTTTCAAGGGGAAGGGCATGTTACACCCTTAATCAACTTGCTCTATAATAAGAGATGATTAGCCGACATATGGCGAGCATAATCTCTCTTAGGTCTTGTCACATCTTTCTATGCTTTCATATTATAGTAGGGTCGACATATGGACTAACCATTTCCTAAGTAAGATATATAAAGAACATAGGGGTAGTACTTGATGATCATCTTTGGTATTTCAATCTTATTGCAAGGTTTTGGAGGTTTCCCCCTCGAAGTGGTTGAGTGATATAAGCTATTCTATTTTGTTATATTTTTCTATTCATTGATAATTTTTGTATTATCTACAATATGGTTTTTACAATTTAGAAGAGGGCTCATTACATTTGTTATATTGACCCGCATGTCCCTGCATAAGACCATTGGTATACCAACATCCATCAATTCATACAATACCATACCTAACCAGATAATGTTGATCTACAAACACAATGAAGAATGCACAAAAATGATCTCAAATTCATACTCAAATATGTCATCATATATTATCACAACATTTAAGGTATCATACTCCGATGCGTTACTAAGAATGATTATACTAGATGTTGTCCATCCGGCACTAGCGTTGGAGATTATAGTATTCATACTAATACATGCATGTGCTTGTGTATGGGTTAGTATTGGCCTTCAAGAGAACCTAACACTCACAACCTTTACCAAAAATTGTGAACCTTTCTAGTTTCATGAAGACTTGATTCAATCCAGTTTGGTTGAGTTATAATCCATCAAATATCTCTAGACCTTCATCATATGGGAATTGGATTACGTTGGGAAATTTACTCGATCCAGAGATGATCATGTATTCATCATTATAGCCACTAAATAATTTACCAAGTGGGTTCAAGTCATCCTCTCACTAACATGTCTAGCTTTACTACCTCCCAATTTGTCTTTAATCAGATCATTTACAAATTTTCAATCCCTATACCATCATATCTCATAATTATGGAAGATTAAAATGTAAATAAATGAAGAAACATTGAGTTATGCTAAGAATAAAACCTATATTCTCAACTCAATACAATCCTCAATGAAACGAGAAAGTTGAGACTACAAACAATATTCTAAACAATATCCTAGAAAATATTATCTCTAAACCCATCCACAAATTGGTATACAAAGCTATATCATGAATTATGGGAATACCGCACCACTTTCTGTACTATCACTGGGGTAACTAACTTTTCCCTTACCTATGGATATGAGGCAGTCCTTCCACTCAAGGTGGAAACTCCCTTCACTCCACATATCACTTTATGGTATCATTCTATATGTGGAAATATGTGAAGCTTATCTCGATGACCTTGAATTATTATAAGAATGACAAAAAATATCATATAGTTATAATCAAAAGCATAAGAATAGAATTTTAAAACATGACAACCCAATTGTTTGTCTATGTACAATTGACGTGGTTGACCTCTTCCTCAAGCTTGAATATACACATTATAAAGAAGTAAAATACACTCATAAATTTTGGGGTTCCTACCTCATAAAATTAATCATAGGCCCCAACACTTATCTCCTTAAAACTAATGAAGTCCTCATCTATTAAGGAGCAAAAAAAATCTCAATTTGTTAAAACATTTCATGCATGAAGGACCTTGGGAGTTTTTTGTTTTTCATTTAATATCTCTTGTCCTTCCTTATCAAATTCACTACTTCATTAACCTTTATCCAATGACAATATTATCATTATAGGATCTACCTTGTGATTTTTTATGCTTTTCAACGTTGTTATCCACCCTATGGGCTAATCATCCATCTTCTCTTTGTTTTCACCTTCAGGTTTATGATGGTTTCTATTTTTAACTTCTACCATACGGATTTTTATGCTTTTCATCATTGCTACCCTTTACTTGGTTACTTCATCAATATGGTAATATCGACATCACAACATCCTTCCCCTAGGCCCCTAGTTAGGTGATTTATGACTTACTTCACTAATGATCCTCTAGTTTTTCATTTTATCTTTTCTTCTTAAGGTTTATTTCAGCATGAATTACACCTTAACATTGCAGGAAGAGTGAAACTATCAAGTAAGAATTTGTGGGTATATTTAATTTTAGCTAGTCTTCTTAGCATTCCTTTATGTAATTTCTTTTGGTATTTGTGTTATATGATGTCTTCTTCTATTGACCACTCTATGTTGTGCTATTTAAATATGTGGTGACCAATGGCTGGGGGATATTTATACACCTAATTTTTCACTTTTCATAGTTCATATCTATTACTAACAATTTATTTTTGTAAATAAGGGTCACTGATGCATATATTTCCTTAATGGGTACCTTATGGGGGCCTTCTGAGAATGAGGAATGGTTATTCATATAACCCTTATAAATTATAATCAATACACGGATAGAGTGTCACTATTTGGTCCCATCCTTTGTTTTCCTTGCATTAGTTATCCTTGTCCTCTTCGGTCTCATATATGTCATATTCATGGTTTCTTTCTTGCATTCTACCCATTTATAACCTTGTTCATCCTTTTTCTAGAGAAATGAAACACTAATTTTACTTCGCATGACACATTATTTCATTTTACCATCCTTTGCGAAAACAATTTCTTGTGGTAGATTATGTCAGTGTTATTTTTTTCCCATGGCCAATGCCTTCACCAGTGGGTGATGATGTCACACACACACACACACACACACACACACACACACACACACACACACACACACACACACACACACACACACACACACACACACATATTGTCACCTCATATTACAATCATAAGAAAGAGGAAGTTAAAACATATAAAATGTCATTTTTCTGTACTCTTTTTTTTCCATATTTTCATCTACTTGCTCAGCCTTTTATTTATCTGTCATCTTTCTTGGATTAGATTAGACACTCTTCTTATAGGGTGATTTGTTACACTATTGGGTCATCATATAACATGTCTAAGACAAGAAATTTTGTCTTCCCCTAATCCACCTAATTGTGATTCTCTCTTAGTGTTCTACTTCTCATGGGAGATAGATGCATCAATGACCACCTCTACACCTATAGGTGAGTGCTCTAACACTTCTTTTCATTTTACATATATTAGTTCATTTCCTTTTCTCATTGTGCTATGTTAGCTTAGTATTTTACATGTTTGGATGTTATTTATCATAATACTCTTATCCACTAAAAGTGCCTTGGGTAAGTACTTGCATTTCCATTTCCATCATATTGTGTGTTATTATCGTTTATCTATAACATCCAACTACCTATATCTTAGTAGGGTCCCTTCCTCTATCTTGAATGTAGATCTTGGAAACCCTGGTTTAACATATTATAGGGATTATGAACTTCTATATATGTGACCCTAGCACAAGTTACATCTCATTTAATTCTATAGCCTTATTTTTTGGTACATGTGTTATTTCCCCCACTCACTACATTGATTGCCTTGTAGAAGGGATGATTTAGGAGTGCAATATAATGAGAGACATTTTTGCCCACATACAAACTCTTCTTCTTTCATGCCCTTATAAGAACCAAAACTCCCTACCACTATGACCATCCATAATGCATTTTTCATAAAAAAAAAGTAGGGGACACTTCAAAATGAAAATTTTGATCCCAAATGGTCTATACATTGAGTTGAAGTGAATTAAAGTCGGGAAAGTATCTTCTAGGACCACTTTAACAAAAAATTTAGCACATGTCATTATCATATAGTTTACAGTAATGTGGTGTAAATCCTGAAGTTACTCCAAGGCTTTAGAAATATCCTATAGAACATCTCTATTATAGTAATTCAAATCCAAGATGGAAAATTGAACCCAAACAAGGTAAAATCAAGGTTTTTGGATCCACATACGAGTCTCTAAGATACCATCTAGATAAAACTAGTACAATTATACCATAAAATTTAGGTCCTTCATACAACACCATGAGAATATGTTCCTCCTTTACAAATAAAAATAAAAAAATATCCATTTTCCATGGCCACAATCTCAATGTTTGCAAATACCTTCCACTTTCATTTTTCTTAAACCTTGAAAAAATATATGCTTGGGTGAATCAATTTTAAATACATAATATAAACTAAACAAAATATTTTCACCTCCCTATCAATAATAACATCTTACATTTCTAACTATAGTCCCTCCTCTTCCCATCAAGGAGACAAAGGAATAGTATCCTACGTCTTATATATTGAGACTCAATCTACTGAAATTTTTTACGTAGAAGTGATCCCATTATTCTCAATGTTAAATCCCACCATCATTCCATCCTAATAAATAAGAATTAGTCTATGGTCTAAATCTTTCGCGTTGAAAAATTAAAATTTCATACTCCAAAAAGAATAATTCATGTTATTTATAAAGAAGATAAAGATTTTCCCCTCTCCTCTAAATGGTAATGGATCCCACACAGGATGTCCTAAGTGGAAGCATTACTTCTAGTGGGGATGGAAAAGGAAACCTTATACCAAACATGCCCCTCTATCATTACCCATTATCGCCCCTAATGCCTCTTGTGGATGGTTGTGAAATTACTCCTATTATCACCTCTATTCAGAATGATTCTTCTTGCAAGGATGCGTTATAGGTGAGGGCCCTGTCAAGAATCTGACTGCCCATTTGAGTGAATCTTTCACAAATAACCTCCTCACCATCATTGCAGGTGGAGCAGAGTGCACCCCTTCATTATAGGAACCTCCCTCCTTCCTTCCTCTATTATATGTGTAAGAGAGGAAACCATTTTCTAGCTGCGCCAAAAGGAGTAATTTACAATAACATTTTCTTCGAATTCCCAAAGGTGTTACAACGGGAACTTTTCCTCAGAACACTGCATCTTGTTGTCTGCGGGCAGTTTCCCACCTTGCAGAGCCCTAAAACAGGCAGAGCCATGGACGTCAGTTATTGCGTATGCTATTTACCAAAGTCATTGCCATGAATCCCAATACCTAAGAGCAAGAGAGCGCAACTATCATGGGCCATACACATCCCGTCGGGTTTGGTTGCGCCCAGCTCCTTGCCCACCCTCGTCAAAACTCCCACGCTCACAGACGAGGGGAAATATGTAAATCAGGGACGTTGTCCTAGATTCGAATCCCCATGGAAGCTACCGTGACCTAGTTCTCTCTACTGGCTGGTGGTCTGGGCATTGACAATGAGATCCCCCTTTGCCATTCCATTTTACATAGCATCCTGCACCAACTCTATCGACCCTCGTTAAATAAATCTTGCTTCATGATTATAAGACGCCTCTTTGGTAATAGATAATTTTTTATATAAAAAATATTAGGAGTGCGATTTGGGAATGTTTTTTTGAGACAAAACAATTTGGGAATTTTTTTTTTTTGAGACAACACTATAGTTTTCGTCTCTAATTAATGTCTCTAAATACCCCCCTTTTGTTGTAGTGTTATTAGTTTAGGAGTAATATCCTTATAGAAACAAAGTTACATCAAATATGGCTCTTAATACCACACAATAGAAGAGGGTTCATTTTTCTCTAGGGTTTGATTAGGTATTAAATTAAATAATTTGTTCATGTTCCCCCTTCCAAATCATAAAGTAATATTTGATTTGCAACAAAAAGTTCAAGTGCAAGCCTAAAAGCCAATTTTATGTGACTCACAATGCACACTGTACCTACACTAAGTAGGAAAAAGTCCACCAATTAAATGTAGATATCAAAATAATTCTCTATAAGAGATCCTTCACATAAGCCTAACACATGTCCAAAAGTTTTTAGATAGGATCACTTATATACAACATGGATTCATATAAGAAGTCCTCTAAGGATAAGATGAAAATTGGTTTATGTTACCTTTCCTGCATAAAATTCTAAGTCATTCCACAACATAGTTAACAAATAAAAAAAACTCATGTAATAACATATGTGTGTGTCTCAATTGTTCGAGGTGTGTGACAACATGGTTCTTATAAATTTTAAAGGATATTTATTCCACAAACTATTGATAATGAGGCTTGAATCCCTACTTAGGAGTTTGAAAGTACTATCCCTTGATCCCTTGAGGTGTCACCATCACCTAATATTCTTTGCGACCTTAAAAAATTTTACCTTGTTCAATTGCTCCCAAGTGTGGCATAAAAATTCCCTTAGGATGGTACACATATCAAAATATCTCCAACCATATCCCACTATGGTCACAATTAGACCCATTAGTTTTATTCCTCAATTGACTAAGTTTTGCTAGCACCTAACATTTTATACATTCATTTAACTAAAGTGAAGGCAATCAATGCAACCTCAAACAAGATAGAGGTGAGTTACTCCTAACAATTATTATGCACCTATTTCATGAATAACATTTTTTTATTGTAATCTATTGGTAAATAATAGGGACTAAATATAACCAATATAATCCAACCTTGTTAACCACAATCACTCATATAAGTGTAGTCTAAGTAAAAAGGATAACAAGAAGGAAAGATTGAGTTCTTAACAATCATTCATATATGTCTAAATATTTAGATTTTTAATTATATTTCATTGTGTTAACACACCACGTTGTCCCACTTAAAAAAAAAATCAAACCATCCATTATAATTTATGAGTTGGTAATATGGTAGAGTTTATGGACTAGCAATCGCATGTGTATAATGCAATGTGAACGCCGAACGGTATATGTTATTTGATTTAGAAAGGTAGTTAACTATTTGGGTGAAATTGTGTTAGTGTTGCAATGTGTTTGAGACAGTGATTGCATCAGTTTTTTGGTTAGTTTTTTTTGTTGAAAAAGACTTGTTTGTATTGTCATTAATATGTTGATAAGGAGTGTGCTACTTCAAGCCAACAAGTTTGTATTATTGTACATGAATGAAAATGTCCTTGTTGTATACAACACATTTCTCATTAAGCCTTGATGTTCTTGCATATTCAGGGTCAATGTAGCCAATGGTAACCATAACATAGGTGCAGGTGTGGGTTTTGGCCGAGGAAATGTACTTGGCAATGCCAAAGTCTGACAAATGTGCCTTAAAATTATCATCCAAAAGAATGTTACAAGTCTTCACATCCTTATGAACAATGCATGGGCTACAATCATGATGAAGATATGCTAATCCTTTTGTAGCACAATTAGTAATCTTTAGCCGAGTGTCCCAGTCTAGCTTTTGTCTTCTTTTATGATTCTATACGAAATTAAAAAAATACACTTGTTAGATTCTTCAACAATCCATTTTAATTAGAAGGTTAGATATTTATTGGATTCTTATGAATCTACAATGTACAGATCCATTTTTCTTCATTATGATCAGTCAAACATTTCATCTTTAAGCATTATTTTCAGTGTACAGAGATGAAACATCAGAATGCAATTGCCACCTTCTCACTATGGTGGGAGAGGAATAATTTTTTTCCTCCTTGTCCACATCAATCAGTCCATGATTTGAATCTGGGAAATATCCTCTTGCCTTCATCTCCCAACACAATTCGTCAAACTTTGCATAAATCCCCTGTGTTTGTGGATGTGATGTGTCTCCTACACAGAAAGCATGTACCATTTTATGGCCTTCAATCCAACTACACCTAGGTTTCTTTTGAATTCCTCTATCTTTCATCAATCTTCTTATCATTTGAACCTCACTCCATCTGCCCACTTCTGCATAAATGTTTGACAGAAGAACATAAGTTGCAGTATTTTGAGGATTGAGCTCAAAAAGAAGAGTCACTGTAAATGATCCTAACCCTATATTCTTATGTGCTCTACAAGCACCCAACAAACATTTCCACACAATGACCATGGGTTTAATTGCCATTTTGATGATAAAATTTAGAGATTCCTCAAGATAGCCAGCATGGCCAAGAAGGTCAACCATGCACACATAATGATCAATTGTAAATGCAATGCAATAAACCAAAGAAGGTTCTGATTTAGATGTGTGCTTACTCAACATTTTGTACCCTGTTTGTAATCAGAAGACATGGGCAGGGATTACAGTAAAGCTGATAATGGAAATCCTAGATCGAAAACTTTTCGACATGAAACAAATGCGGATGTCACCATGGTCCATACCGCCCCTATTTGATTGCAAAAAAAATATTTAGACTATGATGGGTTTTATAAAAAACAATAATTGGAAGAGCCTGTCCATCTGAAATACATAAAGTACAGATAGACCGACTAAAGCTTGAGACAGTAGTAAAACTTAGAAATAGGGAAAAAAAAACATGTTAAAGTAAAGGACTTGAATAAATGTCCCGCATTGATAAAATATATAAAATACTGACTATTCAATTTGAGGCAATGGTACGAGTAAAATTTTGAAATAGAAAAGGAATTATAAACATGTGCCTACATTTATAAAATTCTAGAGAAGGAATGAGGGGACCATTCTAGGAGGCCTGTACATGGAAAACTTCATCAACAACCTCATGTTATCAGGAGTCTGTGGCAGAAGGATGTCAGCCACAACCAGGTAATTATTGTTCCTAAAAAGTTCATCCTTTTCCTGATACACCATGCACACACCAGAGCTAATAATGACCACTCTCTCCACTGCCTGAGGGAATAGATGAGCGAGCCTATATGCCACAAACCCACCATAGCTAATCCCACCCAGATGAAATTTCCCCCACACCCAATTGTTTCAAAAGCTTCATCACTTCCTCTGCCTGAAAAAACTCTGTTCTCCCACTACTTGTGGAATAGGATTTGCCAAAGAAAATAAGGTCAGGCACATAGAGATTGAAATTTTGCAGCAGGGGCCTAATCTGTGGATGCCACTGCCACATTGCATTGGCTCCAAATCCATGAATCAGAACAAAGTTCTATTTTGTGGGAGACGGTGTTGTGGGCACCCAACAGTGCATCTCTGTGGCTTGGTCCACTTTAATCAGCTGGGAAGTCATACCACAATAAATGAAGTAGAGTCACAGTGACCAGTCCCTCTATGATATGAAGCTCTATTTCAAAATTTACGTCTGACAGATGCATTTGCTTAAAATCTTCAATAGCTTTTTCAAAAAACCCGTTTTGTGCATATCCTCCAATCATGGTATTCCACAAGACCACATTTTTTTGAGGCATTTTGTCGAACAGTTTGCATGCCTTGTGTATACTTCCACATTTTGCGTACATATCTAACAGGGCGCTTGCAACTACAACGTTGAAAAAAAACACTACTTTCTATTATGCTTTGATGGATTGCCATACCCTGTTCTAAAGCTCCCATTTTGGCACAGGTTGGGAGGATGCTGGCAAATGTTATGGGGTTGGCTTTTACACCTACCAATTCCCGTTGACAGTTCAATCGCTGCAAAACCCTTCTTCACCATTCCTGCAGTTCAATAGCCATCCTAAAATCAACGCCATTATGCATTAAATCAGTCCTGTAAATAGAGATAAATTTGTAACCCTAATAAACATTCCAGGTATTTTCATAGGCCAGTTAATTGCCTTTGTTTATCAATGCCCTGAGTAAGTTATCTGTCCATACACTGGGTTGGAATCCCTTTTCAATCATTTCATTCATAAAGGCCTCAGCCTCTTTTACTCTGTGTGCCTTGCATAACCCATGCACAATAAAATCATAAGACCATACATTTGGAGTGCAACCTTTCTTCAACATATCATTGAATAAATTGCAAGCTGCTTGAATGTTTTGTTCCTTGCACAAGGCTCCAATTAGTATGTTGAAAGTAAAAACGTTAGGCACAAAAGTTTGCTCTATCAATTCTTGCAAAATGGACTCGAGCTTCCATGTATTAGAAAGTCCACCAATAAACATGCCTGCAATAGGATGAGATCCTTGTGTGTACAGAATTTGAAAAATCACTCTGGACCAGTTGATTTCTCGTAAAAAGCTATGCAGCAAGAGCACATTGTAAATATAAGTAGAGGAGCGGCCACCCTTTTCCTTCATGTCACCAAAAACTTTTAGTGCTGCATTAAACATGCCTATCTTGCATAAAACATAAATAAGATCCTCGCAGCATTCAAGCTTAGGGATCAACCCTTTGCTAGTCATCTCTTCCCAAAATGCAAGTGCCAACTCCACTTTACCTGCCTTGCAAAAGCCACTGATCAAGACACTGTACAATCTAGTGCAAGGAGGATGAACTGCAGGTAGTGATTCAAAGAAATTCAATGCATCAACCAACTCGTTACATTTCATGTAGCCATTTAATAAGGCCACATAGGTGTTGGTATTGGGTGAACATCCATTCTCATGCATCTTCTTAAATGCTAGCGTCGCAATATTAGGGTGGCCTACATTACAAATGCCATTTATAAAGACATTGTATAAATTGACATTAGGGAGCTGACCTGATACATGCATATCTAACAATTCAATAACCCGATCTGAGTGGCCTGTTTCACACAGAACCTTAATCACAGTTCTGAATATGTAGCGACTTGGATGGTGACCATATTCCTGCATCTCAAGTAACAACTTGGAAGCCGTTTCTGCATTTTTCGCAACACAAAAGCCAAGTATTAAAATAGAATAAGTATTTTTGTTCAGAAGTACATTCTTCCTCCTCATTTTTCTTGGGACCAAAACCTTGTCATCAACTTTACCAGCATTACAGAGAATGGAAATGAGTGTGCCACGTGGGGTATCACTTGGCACATTCTGGCTTTTGATCCTCACATCAATGACATCCTGCATTTCATCCAATTTCCTAGCATTGTCAAAAGATTTGACAAGGTCAAAAAAAGTTTGTCTAGAAGGGGTAAAGCCAATGGCTATCTGATCTTGTAGGATTCTGTGAGCCTCGTCCAGCTTTCTCACCCTGCAAAGGGCGCTGATAAGTGCATTATATGTCGCATTACCTGGGAAAAAGCCCATTTTTGATATTCCATTGAATAACACCAGTGCAATATCTACCATGCCTTTTCTTTGGCAAAAGAAACAAACCAGTTCATTCATGGTACAATTATCTGGAAAAATAAGTTTCTTCTTCATCTCATTCAACAAATTGTGGACCTTTTCGAGCCTATTTTTTTTCAAATTGTAAAACTTCTCCAGCCTACTTTTTTTCAATAGACCACTTACCAGTGCATTGTAGCAGGAATCTCCAGGAACAAAACTTTGTGAAGCCCTCGCCTCCTCAAAATATTGCAGTGCATCATCTACTTTTTTCTCCTCCACAAGCCCTCTAATCCACGCATCGTATACTTTAGAAATTGAACTTACTTGTCCCTCTTTCCTAACCTCTTCGACCAAATCACGGGCTTCATCGATCCTCTTTTCTTTGCAAAGTGCACTAATAAATATCCCAACTACAGATCCATTCTCCCTAATCTTGCACAGCAACCGCCTAGCCTCATCTAGCTTCCCCTGTTTACAGAGATTCCCCAGCATTATACAATCTGTGGAACAAGATCTGTTAACATGACCCCTTGAAATGGAAATCTGTTTACAAATGATATCTACAACATCAAAACACTTCTCGTTAACCAATCCATCCAACAGGGCATTGTATCCAATTCTCTGTAAATCAAATCCCTGAAACCTCATTCTTCCAAACATCTGCAGAGCTGCATGGGATCGTCTTGCAAAGAGATAATGTTTGTGGCTAATATTCACCAATTGCCTATTTTTGTCATTTTTTCTCCATAAGCATTCACCATTTGAAATAGATGTTTTGCCTAAAACAATATCTTATTTCGAAATTAAGATTTGCCTCAATTTCTACAAAATAATATTTCAATTAAAAAATAAAGATATACAACCAAAACTCATGATAAAAATAATAATAATAAGATTTACCTCAATTACTACAAAACAATATTTCAAAGCAAAGATTCGCCTCGATTACTACAAAACACTATTTCTTTTCTTGAAGAAATTCTGAAATTGCCAGATGTTTTTATAAAACACATAAAATTTTAAGGGATTCCCCTGAATGTCTACAAAGCCATAAAATCTTAAGGGATTCGCCTCGATTTCTACAGAATACTATTCCTTAGCTCGAAGAATTTGCCAGTATTTTTATAGAATCTTAAGGAAACTGGAAAAATAATTTTAAGATTACAACGAAACTTTACCTAACAAATTTTGGAAAAATAAAACCATCAATTCAATAATAAAAAAAATGTGCCAGGATTTATACGCTTCTATACATGTAAACTTCCTTAAAATTATCCATACCTGCAAGAGCATACCCCATGATCAAAGTCTCGTAAAATCTATAACCCCTCGCATTTTCTTGCTTCTGAAAGGAGTCCAGCCAATCCAACATCAGCTTCGTGGATTTGGCTTGAGAAAGCATTTTCAAAAGGACATAATAGGCAGCCCCTGTATGACGATAATTCTTTTGACGACCCGCCCAATCAAAAAACCTTAAACCTAACAATACATCATCATTGTGAAGCATCTTCAATACTTTGATAACACATTCTTCCGTCAATCCCACTTTGAGCTGGGCAAGTGCGTTTTCCATAGCCTGAGGTCCCCTGGAACGAAGTACATGATAAATATTTTGCGCATTCCTCTCCATTTCTGCGTTTCACCTCTGGGGGGAGAAGCCAATGTCGGTAAGATGAAACTATTTCTTTTATTCTCTTCACAGCGTCTCGTTGCGCTGTGGAACTGTGTCTTACTATATCCCTGCCATGGCTTGGCTGAATAGAATAGGTAAAAGGGAAGAGGGTTTCTGTTGTTTTCGGAGTGGAGGTGATTTATGTTGGTTTTTCTGAGAAGGCGTCTGCAGCTGCTCAACATGATCGGAATTCCTCATGGGAACACAGCCCTAACTCTTCCGTTTCTCTGCTAATCTAAAGACAAATCGATGGTGTGATATTGGCGTCAGGTTTGTATTGAAATCTATTTACCCGAACGTTTAATATTTATTGAAATCGATCGCTGAGTATTGTTGGTCGTGCTGAGGTAATGTTTCTTTTTTATATGGAACTATCTCAAAGCTGAAACCGCTTTACATTCCATAGTGCTGATTTTAGGGATTCCTAAATTTCATTCAAGAATTTCTTAGCCAAGCATTTTTAAAATTTCTATTTCAGGTTGTCGGCCGTGAATCAGGGCGGCGAAGAGGAGGACCGCAACGGCTATGGGGTCCAGGGGTTTGAAGCCTGACGGGAGGTTCATGTGAATGCGAAAGTCATCCGGTGAGTGGTTCAAGAGGCTCGCAAAGTAAGAGGTCCAGGATCGAGCGACTGCAGATCCATGATTATGTTTCCTGCCACTATAAAGCCGGCCAATTCTCCCAGCTCGATCCTCAGGTGTGCAAACGAACCTCCTGCGAAATGGATCAGAGTTGTTGCCATAAACATTATTGAGAAAAGGAGGTTGAAATAAATTACCTGTAACAAGAATCTCGACTGCAAATTCCGTGTAGCAGAAGACAGGAAGCATGACAGATCGCACAGAAAATACATTGTCGGCAGTCATTCCTATCGTTCTGTAAAACAATTATATATTTATGCATCCACCGTCGCGAGCCGCTGAAAAATCTAGGGCGTGAATATAAAAACGTGTAAACGCACGTCAAATTTAATCATATACGGAAAACGTCAAAATAGCCGTCAAAATAAAACCAGTCGCAGAAACGTCGGGAGGTCCTCTATCATAGGGGGAACGCCCTCGGCGTAAAGAGCTGATGGGAGAGCCGATAGAGGAGATTTTATAGAGCTCAGATACAACAAACTTGTGGGCAACAAATCTGTTTAGACAGTAGCCAACAAAGAATATACAAAAGCTAGAACCAGAGTGGAAACAAAATTCTCCATAGTTGCAAGTCCCAGACTCAATTATAGGCAGAGCCTTTGGTAGGTTTAGTTTTTCCCTAATAGGTTGCTTCTCGGGAATCAAACAATTTTTTTTGTTTTTTTATTCTTGAAGAATGTGTAAACCAAATTGTTCAGGGTGGTTCGAGGTTGTACGAGATAACCACGCTCTCCATAGTTAGATGGAAGCCTGGAGCAAAAACCCACACCTAATCATTGTTTCCTGTTTGGCTTAGGCTTCCTAGACTATCCCTGAAATTCTGGGAAGTTGATGTGTTAGAAGGGATTATAAAAGCTATTGGAGACTTGATTGCTCTCTATCAGACCACAGCTACCAAAATGTATTTCAATGTTGGTATTGGATCTTCTCCCCCTGAGAAGATAAATATGATATATAGAAACAAAATTTGGAAGAAAAAGATGATATACAAAGATTTTCCAGTTTCGTATTGTAAATGTAGAAAAGTGGAACACTGGGCTTATGGATGCAAGGAAAAAAATCCCTAGCAGCCGCAGAACAAACAAATTTCATTTGGAAAAATCCAACAAATCAGGTAGCAATGTAAATTGATCTCAGTAATGGAGGAGCAGACACTCCTGTGTGCTGAGATCGTAGTCGAGTTGGGTTTTGAACCTGGGGCAATTGTAACTATCTCTAGGAGCGCGAAGAATCAACAAATCCCGAGAAATGACTTGGATAACAATTCAAACTTAAAATGGGAAAAAAAGCAATAGAGGACAGGTGGACAACTATCACAAAGATTTGGAGGGCAACAATGTTTCAAAGCCCCCCTCTACACATTTAAGTCAAGGGGCATAAAATAACATAAAATAGGTGGTGGATGCGGTAAAGATTACCCCGCAAATGGTATGTTTTAATTTGGAAACCGATGGTTGGGTGGGGTAGAGCCCATGTCAAGAGAAAGCGATGGGGGTTCATTTTAAAATTATTAACCAAATCAACGAAGTGAACACAATTTTTAATGGGCACAAAAATAATAGAGCAACAAAGGAAGGATTTGAAAGACATGTTAATGAAAATGACAAATCTATATTAAACCATGGAGAACAGATTGAATAATCCCAATTCAATTCGGTGAAAATAAATTAAGTGGGTCCCTCTTCGATAGATAATTTAAGGATGATCAGATTATTGGGAAAGGTGGCATAAACACCTGCTTGTAAGGGTAAAGATGGATGGACCAAAATAAAAAAAGAAAATTACATGCACCATCTGTCAATCTGCGATGACCAGGAGTGGCGGAACTAATATGAAATTTTAGGTTGGTGTCTAAACAATTCAATCTAAGATGCTTATTGATTATTTCTTAGTTTTAGGCCGCTCTTGGATAAATTGTTGTTGCTGCTTCCTCTTTCAGTTTAGAGGATTTTCTTGTCATCTAGCCTTTTCGGCTTCGGTTCCATGTTGACCACCTCTAGGATTTTATATGTTTTTTCTTGATTTTAGATCTCTCATAGAATGGTCATTCTTCATGCTTTAGATTCTAGATCCTTGTATTCCTCAATGCCTTATCTGGTTTGTAGACCATCTTTGTAATAGGGAAGGGACAGCCAAACCCTCCACTTCTCCTTTATCAATTTTTTTTTAGATAGGGTAAAAATACAAGATTGTGGCTCTTGGGGACTTACATGAAATAGATACATCATGAGGGAAAAAATAGAGAAAGAAATGAATTACCTTCTACAATAATGCATTACATAAAATCCATTAGACCTGAACATTAGTGGAGATCCAAGTTCTAAGAGAAGAGTACATTTCCAAGATTTGACTCAAAACTAAAAAACTAGGATTCTTACCACCAGAATACCATTCTAGATCAGGTCATGCGTTACAATCTATTTTTTAGTGGATAGACCTGCAAAATGAAGCCTTAGTTTCCCATTTATCAGATCCTAGGAGGGGAAAGAACCAAATAGTGTTTCAAACCTAGCCCTAGGCACATGTCGGTCCTGCCTTGGCATAAATCAACCCGCCCACCCCTAAATTATGGATTGTGGTGCTACATGTACTTCCCAGAGAGACTCCCAACCACTCGATTAAATTTTCCCTGTCTATATATCATGTCTAGGATAGATTCAAAATTATGTGAAATACCGCCCAACTAACCCCTCAGAAGTGTTGTCACAACCAACTCCACTTGTATTCTTTCACACCGCCTAGTGAGCATCAATTAACAACCACTAGAATGTAACACCTAACTTTGCAAAACAATGAATCCCGCTATATTGTTTTTCCAAAAACACCCATTCGAGTACATTAATCAGGAAAATTACATAAGAGTAACTCGGCAACATGGGGTCCACTGATTCAATCTCCTTCTCAGATAAATCCTCCATGCCATCCTCACTACTATAGATGAGGCATCTAGATTCATCATCCTCCTAGAGGTAGTTAATAGTTGTCTACCGATGGAGGTAATCTCAAGCCCACAAAAATCCTTCATCTGCATATCTGGACTATTCTACACTTGCCATATAAAATCTTGGAGCTCTAGGCACACCTATATAACTTGTTTCCATTTTCCATCAGGTTGCAAATGTAAGAATATTTTTTTAGGAACTTTCAAACCCATAGATATATTGGTACTATAATTCGTAGAAAAAACTAATCAAGATCGTGTTTTGCTAGTGGGATTTACAACAATGAGTACACCCATCGGTTTGAAAATCGATAAGGAGACCTTTGGTTTGCCTTTTTTATTGATATCAATGATCTATACTATGACAAGTTACATAAAATCTATCCAACTCATGTGAAGAATACCATTGTATCACCTAGGGTGAAAGGAGAGATCTTCGATATGCATTTGAAAGGGGAAGCTACAATAACTACTTCATGTGAGTATTTTTTTGTTCTCTACATCCATCTCTATAACTAAAAAGAACCCAGAATGGGATAGGAATCATAGAAAATAATGCAGAAAATAGAGATGCTTCTATTGTACAGATGGAAGGGATTGATTCCAAAACCAATCTGGAATTTACAATAATTTTAAGGGATGTTGGGAAGAAGATCAACTATCAAGCATCATAAACATAGAAACCCTTTTTCTCACATGAGTGAAAAGTTTGAGCATTTCTGCATGTTCCCTATCCAGAACTTGTTGAGAATTTCCCAGAATCACTTGTAATACGAGTACGAATGGAAATTTGGATAACATCCAATAAAAATCTCTGAGGTAAGCATGATTTTTTGATTTCAAAACATCCTTGCACTATAACATGCTACTTATTCTTCTAGGGATACTCATATCCCACCATTCATGAAGTCCATTACGAAATACATTATACACACAAATTTGTAGCAACTCTCTTGGAATGGATAAGAGAGGGAAAGTGGCTGACCTCCATTTTACAATTGAGCCCAAAACATTTTCTATTTGAATTTACAAATTCACTTCTTTATATTGCCTCCTTTGTTTCCGATCTAGTTTCAACTATCGAATTAAGGACCATTCTCCAATAACAGAAATACAAGTACCTCCTGAGATGAAGCTAAATTACATTTTTCCAATACTGGTTTTAAACATGGAGATGGGTAACTTAGAAAATGTATGGATGATGTAATAAGAAAGGTCAGTAAGATTTGTCAAATCGATACATTAATTATTGCTTTACACCAATGAATCCATTATGTTAATTCTTGTATTTAACTCATTTGTAGATATGTCACATTGAATAGTCATTTTTGAATGCTATCAATGAAATTTTTTTACTAGTCTACAAGGAGAGGCTAAGGTTAGATACAATGTGTTTCATGATGCCTTACAAGAACGAGAAATAATCTATATGTTACATCAAAATAAAACTCCTTAGGGTGAGAATAAATTTGTTTAATCATAATTATCTCAAACAGAAATTTGGTGGTACTCTTCCATACCAAAGTGGAAGTTACTGATAATTTCCTTCTTATGGATCATGTGTGGAAGCCATGAAAGTACGTATATTTACAGATTCTGATAACACCAAAAAAGTGATCATTAGAATAAATGAAGGATCAGGAAATCTGATGTTTAGTTTATTCAGAATGTTGGGGAAATTACATGTTGATGCTAGTGAGTTTCAACTGCACTTGGTAATAATGCTTGAGAGCAAATGTGACAATTGTTTTTTTTGATTTTTCAACGGAGATGGAAGAATATGGATGAAAACAAAATTTATCCATATCTTCTCAAACGAAGCCACCTCATAAGTGTAAGAGAACTAAATAAAAATAAATTGTAAAGCAATTATGCAGCATAAAATAACAACTAACAAAAATAAAATAAAAAATTTTGCAAATAAAACATATTAAATGCAAACTCAGATCAACAATTGCTGTGCATAATCTATTAATTCGTTCTTCATATTTGTAGAGTGTTGGACTCAATAAAATCAAGCTATGCATGAAACACATTGTGTTGTGTATACTGAAAACACTTGATAATTGTAGTCTAATTAAATAGAAACTGGCTTCATCTAACAATAAAACACCGAACTGCTCTAAAACATAGTAATCTAAATTTAAAACTCCAGCTTTAAATGCTTCCGCATGTTGTGCATACATAAGATTTTTATTTATTTGTCTTTATTAGCTTTATTCCTAAACTTACACTTAACATCTAAAGCTACGAACAACTAAAAAATAAAAGCATGTAAAAAACTAAATTGCTAACTTTGCTAAAGCTAAGGTGCAAATCATACATGCAGCATATGCATATCTCCAACAATCCCCCTTAATTTTGACCATGTCAGGATTTTATTTTTATGGAGCTAAGTGTGCACTTCTATATATGACATATCTCCCATGTGGAGGATCACAAACTCCCAAACAAGTATCTCAAATACTGAAAATATTTATTTGCCTAAAGCCTTTCGTAATGATATCCGCAAACTAATCTTCGGATCTACAAAATTCAAGAAAAATTTCATTTGTTCTTAACAAACTCCCTTGTGAAGTGATACCTTGTTATCTATGTGCTTTCTCATCTTGTGAAAAACATGATTTTTTGACAATGCTATTGTCTGAAATTGTTTTCACAAAAAATTTATGTAGCATCCTCTTAATTCTACCTCAAATGCTTTCAGCACTCTTCTCATCCAAACAACCTGACATGTTGCTCCTGTTGCTGCTACATACTCTACTTCTGCTGAAGATAGTGTGACTATGGGCTACTTCTTCAATGCCCATGAAACTACACATATCCCAAAGTGAAAAGCATAGCCATGGATGTGCTCTTACTATCATCAATACTTCTGACATTGTCATTGTCTATGTATACCTAATGAGTTTGAACTCATTTGATGTTGAATATAAGAATTCCATGATTTCTTAGTTCCACACAGATACCTCAAAGTCTTTTTTCCATCTTGTCAATGTGAATATTTTGTAGAATCCATGAACCTTGAGATGAGGCTCACACCATACATAATATCTAGGCCTTGTGGCCATCAAATACATGACACTTCCAATTAAATCTTTTGAACAATGTTAGATCCATACAAATGATCCGTTGTCATATTATTTCTTCAATCATCAAAACTATTGCAATAGGTGTTGGCACTGATCTTGCAATTCAACATGTTAAATCCTCTTCAAAACATCATTTGCATACTTTCCTTTTGAAATGAAAACTTCACCTTCTCATTGTTGAAATTCAATACCCAAAAAGTAATGCATAAGACCAAGATTTGTCATCTCAAATTCCTTCTACATGGCTGATTTGAATGACTCTGTAGATAGATTTCTAGTAATGACCAAATAATCTACGTATAAAAAAACTATTAGAATCTTACCTTTCTCATTTATCTTGGTGTATAAGGTAGGCTCACTGCTGCTCCTACTAAAACAATTCTCAATAAAATAAGAATCTATTATGTTGTACAAAGAACTAGGTGCTTGCGTGAGACCATAGAGTGATTTCTTCAATCTATATACGCTTCCATCATATAACATTCAATCTCATAACCTTTTTGTTTATTCACATAAGCTTCCTATTATCAAAAAATCCACCCCTCAAGGTAATTTTGATAACCTACATCATTTCTTCAGGCTTGAGCATGCATACATGGTAAAAGGAAAAAAAATCAAGGTTTTGGAGGTCCTTTGGCTCTTTTCCAACCCCCCCCCCCCCCCCATCTAAGGAAAAATTTGAAAAAAAAAAAAAAAATTGGCTTCAGCTAGTGTATTGCGGCAAAGTCAGATATTTTTGTCCCAGGCCGCATAGGTTCAGTTGGAACCTGAAAACCTGATTTTCCCTAAATGGCCGAAAATAGTGAAAATTGGTTAAGTCAGGTAGAAAATGTCCCAGGTGGTCCCTTGGACGTAGGGACATGTGGGACCTGCATCGCCAATTTGAGAAGGAATCGAAAAAGTCGAGGTTTTTTGGCCTAGGCCGCACAGGTACGCAAGGGACGTCTGGGATCCAAAAAGCTGAAAAAGCTACAATCAAAGGGAATCCAAAAAATCAGAAGTTTCTGTCCCACGTGGTCTATGGGATAGTTTGGACGTTTAGACGTACAGGCTCCAAAAACCCAACTTTTCTAATTTGCAAAGCCGGTTGAGAGACATCCAGAGGAAGTGGAGGTCAACAACCCTCATGGCCTAGTCAATACTAGGACATCAAACGCCGAAATTGCCGCACCAATAGGGAATACGGAAAAAGTGGAGGTTTTCGACCCAAGTCACACAAGGAACATTTGGGACTCCAAGACCCGAAATAGCTGCATGTAAAGGAAAATTCAATGTCTGACCCTCCCAAACTTCAAACGGCCCATAACTTTTGACATCGAGATCTAATTTTCATGAAATTTGACTTTATGGAATGAGCGCAATGACCTCTACACCACAGAAACATCTTTAGCTCTAGTAAATTAAATGACAGAAATGCCTTGACATACCCAAAATAGTTACCTGCACTCAGAAGGCCATAACTTTTAAATTTCTCAATGAAAACACACAAAATTGGTACTTTTGAAATTATGATTCCGAGCTTGAAGCACAAAAATAAAAAAATCTACAATGTGGCAAGTAAGAGATGTCGATTTTTTAGAAAATGTTACTTGTTTGGAACAATGATTTTATTTGGCAGTTGGGATGCATTCAATGAAGCATGGGATGACATTTCTCACTATTGCAAGTTATGGGATAGTATGGGGAGGCCTTACCCAAGAAACATACCATCATTTCAATCCATTTACTACCTTTTGCAAGTGGTTTAAGGAAATATTTCAGGATTTCCATTTTTCCCTCTCTCTTTCTCTTCTCAGATTTCTATAAATTGGAGTGTTGGGCTCATTGTAAAGGGAGATAGCTTTGAGTAGAAAAACTCTACCAAATTTGTTTTATGAAGCCAATGTTCTTGAAGCCCTTGTAGTGGACTCCTTGCATGGTGATCTGGGCCCTTATTTTGTAACATTTGAACTGTGTATATCATGAGGCAATACATACAAGTTTGTGGATACTTCTTCCCTTGCTGTGTTATTTACATTATTATTTCCCTTTTAAAATTGTTACAAATATATTGTGTCTACCTTATACTCTTGCACAGATTCATTGTCATTATATGTACATGAAATATTGTTGTGAATACAGTTGCTATATTGTGGAGAATTGTTATCACCCCTTCTAGTATGTACTTTACTTCCATTTTTCTCACATTGGAAGACTATTCTCACACTCTCCTTTTTTTGTGTATCCCATAAAAAGTTAGATTAGGATTATATAGTTTCTCTTGCATTAGACTAGATTGTGGCAAGTAGTTTCAAAGCAAGAACTAGCTTTTTATGGAGGTCTATCTCAAGTAGAAAGTACCACAACTTGGAGATAGTACCCATGTTATCCAATCACACTGTAAACTCAAGAACACACACTTGTGCAAAACATAGGGTGTTGTGATCCAGAGATCATAGTTCTGGCATGCCCGGGTGGGACATGAGGTCTTCATTATAATTGCAACAAAATTGATGTGCACTTGTTGTAGGTTCCAAGCTTGTAAGAAGATTTGAAATTGCACATCTGGTGACTCATAAAAAGCAAAATTCACTAGTTTTAGTAGTTCAAGCTTGGAAAACTCATGAGAAGAATCCAAACAATGTCAAGAACTATAGAAGAGGGACTCTTTATCTATTTACACTTATCCCCAAATAGAGCGAGAAGGGGAAGAAGAGTTTAAAGGTCTCCATCTCTACTAAATAAAACCTTTTCAATACCTCCACCTGGAAGGCCTTTTATTCAATCAACTAGATTTCTTCGACCAATCAAGATGGCATAGCCAAATCCTTATGTCAACTTCACTAGCAGAAGCCCCACTCGCTCTCAATGCACAAAACCCAGTTCCAGTTGTAGCATTTAAGAACACTCCCCATATTTCACTAGAGAGAACCAGAAAACTCCAATTGACCCACTTTCAGGACATTACAAATGTCTACGTAAGTCATGAAATTGCTGAAATGGACATTGCTATAAAATTGTTTGAATCCTCCTTTAAGGGTAAAGTGTTGCAATGCTTTAGAATCCTAACAGAAGGGTCTTTTTAAAATTGGGACCATTTATGCACAACTCTTCACAATCAATTTAGAGAAAAGGGAGATAATATTTCTTTATTGGAGAAATTGACAACAATCAAGAGGGTCCCTAATGAACAGTTGATTGATTTTAAATTTATACTCTAGCATATGTGGGATAGGAATTCATTGGCCGTGAGACCAACAACTAAAGATGTTTTCCTATACTTTTGTAAAGATTTAAATTTTGATATTTCCATGATGATACAGTCTATGGGAGGTATAACTTTACCTACAGCCTATAACATTGCTATTAGAGCTGAAAATTACTTAAATCAAATTGGAAAACTTGCACCTACGACTCCCATGCCTCTCTATCAAGAGCCTGGAGCTCCAAGAACTAGTCAAGAACCTACATTATCTCATGTTCCTGCCCCTAGAAATCAGAGTGTGACTAAATTTTCTACCTCATCTTCTAATACCTCAAATGATCTCCAAGAATTCATGAAGCAACTACAAAACTTGGGGTAATGAGTTATTGATAGTTAACAGGTAGCAAGCCAAAAATTTTAGATCATATCATCCTCAAACTCAACCCAATAGGCCTCCATATCAGCCTAATAGGCCACCCATTCAAACTAAAAATTAGAACCATGTCAGGCCTCCTGCTAATAGACCATTTCATCCTTACAATCCTAATGCCACATCCACATCTAGAGCTTTGGTACCAGTGTAAAATAATTTGGCTTAGGAATATGACCGGTGTTTCCCATGCAATCAACCTCATAACGAGTCAATGTGTTTCGATGGTTCTTTGAATCAAGCCCTTATGGTGACAAAAACTAGTGTGGAATAAGAGACAAGCCAAGAAGGAAATCAACATTAAGAAGCAACTCAGCAAGGACACCTCCAAACGAGACCACACTTGTCAATTGGTAGGCTGAATATTTTTGTGGTATGAATCAAGCACCTTGTCAAAGTGTAGCAACCAATACACGGTCCAAGAAAAGGAATATTAGAGAAGGAAAATCCTCAAATTCAAGGGATCCACAACCCTTTATCACTTGACAAGGTATGGATAATCAAAATGCAACTCCTAATGTGTAAAGTTAGCCCGAGCCACCTCCTAGACCAGATCAAAGTGCCAGTTTTAACAGCCTATGTGCGATGAGAAGAATGTGTAATAAAAGGGGTAATAGAGATATAGCTCATCTCCATTCAACATCAATGAGTAGATGAAATAAACGAATGTAATCATCTCAATGTGGAAAGAATTGGCTATCCTAGGACAAAATAGAACTATTGTAAGCTGCTATGGCTAATTGGTCAGCATCAAATTAGCCACCCAATCAACAAGAGAAGGTTCTTACTAATTTATCTCAACAAGAAGGAGATCAAGGAGGCTACCAAGGTAGAAATTGTGAAGCCCCCACCATTCTACATCTCATTTATCATAGGAGATAAGTTGGTGCATAATTACAAGATTGATTCGAGAGCAAGGAGCTCAGTCATTCCAAAATAGATAGCTGATCAATTGGGCCTTTAATATGAATTCATCTCTAAAGGTGTGGTGCATTTGGATGGGACAATAGTGACAGTGGTTGTAATAATCAAATATTTGAGCCTCACATTGCATGTATGTCCCAAGGTGATTGTCTCGCAAGATGTGCCAGTCATAGATTTACCACCACTTTTTGCATTATGCTTGTCAAGGGACTTCACTGCTAAAATTGGAGGCTATTTGTCTGCTGATTGGTCACACATATTATTCAAAACAAGGTATTGAGCTAAGGCTACAATCATATTTGAGCCTATTGCAAACTTTCATATTGAACCTCACACATCGGTCTAATCAATGTGAATTGTTCAGCTTTTGATCAAGAGGATTACCCAAGCACTCATGAAGTAGATACCAAAGTCGGATGCATTCCAGACTTAACTCTTGATGAATGGTCAAATAAGAGGCATGATTTTGACCCTTACAAAGAAATGGAAGAATCTGAATTAGGATTCTATTGCTTGCATGAAGAGAATCAACCTCTTCCCAACATTACCAAGCCAGATCATAAAGATGACAATGAGGTATGGAATTTATTCTTTGATGGATTAAGGAGAGTAAACAAGGTACAAGAGGAGGAGCTATGCTCATTTCCCCACAAGGTACAAAATATTACTCAGCTTTCTGTTTCAATTTTTCTTGCTCAAAGAACACCGCTGAGTATGAAGCCTTAATTCACAGATTGCATTGGGAAAGAAAGAGAGGGTATAAAAAATTTGCAAGTATTTGGTGATAGTGAGCTGATCATGAACCAAGTCAGAGGACCAAAATGCTGTCAAAAATGATCTATTGAAGAACTACAAGAATCGTGTATGGGATCTCATTGAATATTTCGAAGCATTTAGCATTAATTCCATCCCAAGGAATAAAAATGAAGCAGCAGACAAACTAGCAGAAATTGGGGGCAGCATTTTGATGTTGTAGAAAGTATAAAAAATGAACAATAATAGCCTCATATCAAAGTGAATGTAAGACCAGCTATTATAGATAATAACACAAGTTGGCAAGTCTTTGAGAATGATCAGAAAATTGTCAATTTCCTACAAGAAGAAGCTGATTTCTCTGCCAGAAACCAAGACAAGTTAGAACAACAATAGGGGCGACCAAGTGGTGCAGCTGAGAACTAAAAAATTATCAAAAGGACTCATAACTTTGGAGTCAATATTCAACCTAAATGATCAGTTCTGAAAGGAGAAGGAAAACATTCAGGTAAAGGTTGAAGATTTTAGAGCCCATTTTAGTAAGTGAAGGCAAGGCATTACAAATTGGGGAAAGTACCCAGTAAGAGAAATCTAAATTTGTTCAACTTTGTCAAGAATTCCCAGATGTCTTTGCTTGGACTTATAAGGATTTAATAGGTTTCAACCCAAGGCTACCACAACATTCTATTGATCTGGTTCCAGAATTCAAGCCCATCAGACAAAAGAAAAGGCTGGTGAACCCTCACATTGAACCTATCATGAGGAAAGAGTTTGAACAAGATGATTGAAGCTAGCATAATATTTCCTATCAAACATTCAATTTGGGTTCCAAACTTGGTGCCGGTGAGGAAAATTAATGGATAAATCAGACTATGCATAGAATTCCATGACCTAAATAGAACATCACTCAAGGATCATTACCCACTCCCACCAATGGAACAAATATTGCAGGTTGTAGCTAGTTCCAAAAGGTTTTCATTGCTAGATGGCTACTCAGGCTATAATAAGATAATGGTGAAATAATATGATCAGTATAAAACAACCTTCACCATGAAATGGGGCATATATGCTTATAAGAAGATGTCATTTGGATTCTCAAATGCTAGAGAAACATTTCAATGAGCTATGGATATGGAATTCAAATTCTTAATCAACAAGATGGTGTTGGTATATCTAGATGATATCACTATCTTCTCAAAGAATGCAACACACCATCTCTTTCACCTCAGGCAAGTATTTCAAAGGTGTAGAAGGTTCAGAGTGTCATTAAATCTAAAAAAGTGTGCATTTTTGGCACATGAGGGAAAATTGTTGGGCCACATTGTGTTAAGATAAGGGTTAGCAATTGATCCTGAAATATTTGAAGCCATCCGAACACTTCCATTGCCACATCACAAGAAATCTCTCCAAAGCATCTTGGGAAAGATAAAAAATTTCCACATATTTGTGCCTAATTTTTCCACTATTGCAAAGCCTTTATCAATGATGTTGAAGAAGAGTCTTGCATTCAAATGGATAGTAGAAGGTAAAGAGATTTTTGAGGCCATCAAGTATGTAATATCATGAGTTATAACTCTTATCATCCCATAATTTTCAAAGGACTTCATGATGTATTCTTTCAGAGGATCAGACACAATCTCAACTATCTTGGTACATCTGAATAAAGAAGGTTGAGAACAACCCATAGCATTATTCATTCAAAGCTTGGAAGATTACGAAGTAAAGTATTCTTTCATTGAAAATCATGTCCTTGCTGTCATTAGGATCTTGAAGACGCTCAAACACTTGGTCTCAGACAACAAGATTCAATTGCTATTGTATCATGCTAGTGTCAAGGATTTGAATGAGAAGAGAGAAGGTTGGATCACTCGTGTAATGGAGTATGATATTGAAATCAAAGTGACCAACCTGGTTCATGGTAAAGGTTTGTGTGAAAAACTTGCTTCCGAGCAACAAGCTAAGTCAACCGATGAAGAAGATGCTTTCCTACTACTGCAGAATGAGCAAGAGCGGCCACTTGATAATGCTCCCATTTCATGTTAGACTCAAGACTTGGTGAATTATCTCCAAACTGGTTTGTGCCCTCTAGAAATGAGGAAAATAAAGAGGAGATACTTTAGATTACAATCCATTCCATATGTGCTTATTGATGGTGTTCAATTAAGATGCATTAGAATAGTCCAAGTTGAGAATATATTACATGAGTTCCATGATAGAGAATCAGGAGGCCACTTTGCTCCGCGACTAACAAATCTTAAAATCATGAAGGTTGGCTACTATTGGCCTGCGGTTTTTAATGATTACTACTCATGGAACAAGAAATGCAAGAAATGTGCATTCTTCACAAGGAAAGGCTAGCAGCCCTGCCCCTTCATCTAATTTTAGTAGATCAGCCATTCATGCAATGGGGATTGGACTTTATTTGATTGATTAATCCAAATTCAAGTCAAGGCCACAAGTGGATACTTACAACAACAGACTATTCCACCAAGTGGACCAAAGAAATGGAACTTAAGGAGGCAAATGAATCCATCATCTTGGGTTTCTATAAAGGGATAGTCACAAGGTTTAGTGTCCTTATTACCATCATATCAGATAATGCATTGGCATTCCTTGGCACCATAATCACTGAATGGGTTGTCAAGAATGGTGTATATATCAGTACTTCATCAAACTATTACCCTTGGGGTAATGGCCGAGTATAATCTAAAAACAAGAACCTACTAAGAATCATCAGAAGAACTTGTTAGTGTAAAATCACAACACCCCCAAATGAGTTATGGATCTGATTTTCTAAGGCATGGTCATTTGGTTTGATTTGCATACCATTGGATCATTCCCTAAGCTATGACACTTGCAAATGGGAATGATCCTCCAGAGAAGGTTGGTTCCTCTTCCTAAATACCTACCACAAGATATTCTAGTGTAGGCAAGATAATCTAATCCTAATCTAACTTCCAAGGAGACAAGGAGAGAAAGAAAACAAGGAAAAATAGATCCTACACTAAAACGCTGATACACCAGAGAAGGAAAACGTTGATCATCTACCAAACTATCATGGAACAAAGAGAGGTGAGTCAATGGAAAGGATGGACATCAGCATCACAGACCGTAGATTAGATTCACATAGAAAATGTTCCGAAACCCCATGAACAAAGCTCCCAGATCTGTAAATGAACATTCAAAACATGCAGAGATACCCTGTAATGAAGAGAGGCAATAAGAGACAACCAAAAACAAGCAAAGGATGGAAAAATGCATCACAAAACATGTTTTCTATTGCTTCATAGTTTGCACAGAACATCATTTACGGACAAGAGGAAAAAAATCCCATTCATAGAGCAAGGGAGGATGTTCAAACTCCATTTCAACCCTCAGGAAGAAATAGAAGAGGGAGGCAAAGAAGAAAAATGAACAACTACAATAACAACCTTAAAATGATGCCTTTGTTTACAATATATAGCAAAATGTGAAAACATAGGGAAAACATGAGAAAATCCAATTCTCTGCTCCAACCACTGACAACATTCAAAAATTGGTCAAGAAGTTCAAGGATCCTCTGCAAATTCCATTCCCCAATGCATTTTCACTAGCTCGAGTAGAGAACTGCCATTCTTCATTAATTTTGGTGGTTGAAATTGGTTTTCTTGTGTTTTCCCATGCCAAAATACATTTTTGCATTTTCTCCAACAAATATTTACTAAAATTCAAGAAATTTAAGACTCCATGATGAAGAGAATCTCTAGATCTTTCCATTGGTACCAAGATTGTCAAAAATAGAGTTCTAGATCAAAAGATATGGCCTTCTACATTTTTTCCTTAGATTTCCTACAAATTTGGCTTCAAGTGAATTTTGAACTTTTTCCCCTCAAATCCATTGATGACATGGCATCCATTGGGTTTGGCGGAGGTAGGGGCTTCCTTTTCTCCATTTTACATTTTTTTGACAAAAAGTCGAAAAATCCAATTTACCTCCGAAGTCCTGCATCCCCACATTAGCTTTTTGATGGGGCCATGGGTTGCATTTTGATTTTATGCCTTTTGGAAGAGAAGGCAATTTTTCAATTTTTCCTTCGATACCCCATCAATCCGAGTTCCTTTGGCAAAAAACTCTCCCAAGCTCTGCAAATCCGCCTTGGGAACATTTTCCCTTCTAACTCCATCAAGTCATAACTCAAAAAATACAAGGAGTTAGAAAGAGTTCTTTACCTTTGTAGAAATGGGAAGAATTTATCTATCTAATGGAGCATTTTCTAGAAACCTTTAAATGCTTTAAATGTCTAAAAGATTGACTAAAGCACAAAATGTAGTAAGTTAACCCAAAAATAATGGGAGCTTATTTTGGTTAACAGAACTCTTGATGAGAATCAGAGAACTTGGCACACAAAGCTCAAATAATCTCTATGGGCTAATAGGATCACACCCAAAAGGTCTACAAGAAACTCTCCATACAAGATTGTATATTGAAAGGAAGTAGTAATTCCTATATCGCTTGAGTTTCCGACATTGTAACTCATGAAACAGTTGCAACTAGCTGAGTATGAGCCTATGGAAACCAGGTATGCATATCTGATAAAATTAGAAGAAGCAAGAGAACATGCAGTGCAAGCCATGGATAAGGATCAAGAATTGATCAAGAAGAGATTTGACAAGAAAGCTAGGGGCCAAGACATTTCAAGTTGGAGACTTGGAACTGAAGTGGGATGTTGATTGTGCAAAGCTAGGAAAACATTCAAAGTTTGATGCCATATGGAGTGGCCTATACATGATCACTGAATGCAAAGGTAGCAATGCCTTTTGGATAACTAAGTTGGATGGTGAAGAATTAAATATTCCAGTAAATGGAATCTATTTCAAACATTGCTACTAGAATGAGAATCTCTCGTCATTGTAATATAAGTCTAGGATTTCCAATTCCTCCAAGTTCTTGTGAACATTGTTGTTGCTATTAGAATAGGTTTCATTTCCCTAGTGCTGGTGCACATGCTCTATTTCTTCTAGTACATGTCTTGTTTACAATTCATCAATCTTCTAGTAAACAAAGGGACTGCTATAGTAGAAAGCTCATGGTTTCCTGCTATAGTTGCAAATTTCATATTCCAACGAATGTACAACAACTAAAATCATATGTCGAGGCAACATTCATAGATACTCATCATTCATCCCCATGGATCACAGTTGTAGGAATGGGTGAGATCTGGTTTTCCATCAATTTTCTACTCCCACAAATCTTATTTTCAATATTCTTTTATCAAATTGAGAGTGCAAGCAGTAGAAGGCAGTCCCAAGTTCACAAATAGTGTTTTTGTGACTCAAGGATGTAGATCTTCAAGTCCAAATCAAATGTAAGATTATGAAGAAGACTCCATGCCCAATAGATTGCTATAGGCAGCTGGCCATACTTCATCTAACATGCAAATAACCCCACTGAGTCACCAAAATTGCTATCCAAAATCCACCCCTCAAGGTAATTTTGATAACCTGTATCATTTCTTCAGGCTTGAGCAGGCAAAAATGGTAAAAGGAAAAAAATCAGGTTTTGGAAGTCCATTTGGCTCTTTTCTCACCCCCCATCAAGGAAAAACTTTGAGTTAGAAAAAATTGAAAAAATCCAAAAAATTGGCTTCAACTAGTGTATTGTGGCAAAATTGGATATTTTTGTCCCAGGCCACATAGGTTCAGTCAGGATAGTCGGGACTCGAAAACCTGATTTTCCTCAAACGGCTGAAAATTTTGAAAAATGGTTAATTCGGGTCAAAATTTCCTAGGCATTCCACAGGACATAGGGACCCGCAGTTCCCACATCACTGAAATCGATGATTTGCGAAGGAATCGGAAAAGTCAGGTTTTCTTTTGCCCAAGCCACACAAGTATGTGAGGGACATCTGAGATCTAAAAAGCTGAGAAAGCTGCAGTCAAAGGGAATAAAAAAAAATAGGATTTTTTGTCCTGCATAGTTTGTGGGATAGTTGGGACATTGGGATGTGTGGGATCCAAAATGCTGACTTGTCTGATTTGCAAAGAGGGTCGAGAGACATGCGGAGGAAGTAGAGCTCAATGGACCTCATAACCAAGTCAATGCTAGGAAAATTGGGACATCAAAGGCCAAAATTGCCATACCAAGAGGAAATAGGAAAAAGTGGAGGTTTTCAGCCCAAGTCACACAATGAACGTTCGAGACACCGAGACCTGAAAAAGACGAAATAGCCGCATGCAAAGGGAAATCTAATGTCTGACCCTCTTGAACTTGAAACGGCCATAACTTTTGACCCCAAGCTCTGATTTTCATGAAATTTGACTTTATAGAACAAGAATGACATCCTCTAAGCTCCACTAAAGAAACATCTTCAGCTCCAGTAAATAAAATGATAGAAATGCCTTGTAAACCCAAAATAGCTGCCCACACTCAGAAGGCCATAACTTCTACATTTCTCAACAAAAAAGCAAAAAATTTGTACCATTGTAATAATAATTCTGATCTTGATGCACAGAAGTCAAGAAATCCATAATGATTTTGTAGAAAACGTGCCTAGTTTAGAACAATGATTTTATTTTGTAGTTGAGATGCATTTAATGAAGCATGGGATGACATATATCACTGCTGCAAGTTATGGGACAGTATGGGAGGCCTTTTTCAAGTAGCATACCATCATTTCAATCCATTTTATACCTTTTACAAGTGGTTGAAGAAAAAAAAAATTGGATTTCCATTTTTCCCTCTCCCTCTCTTCTCAGATTTCTATAAATTAGAGTGTTGGGCTCATTGTTAAGGGAGATAGTTTTGAGTAGCATGACTTTGCCAAAAAAAATCTGTGAGGTCAATTTGTTGCAGGCACTTATAGTGGACTGCTTTCATGGTGATCCAAGCCCTTATTTTGTAACATTTTAACTGTGCATATCATGAGGCAATAGATACAAGTTTGTGGATAATTCTTCACATGTTGTTCGCATTCTTCTCGTCCTTTCAAATTCATTACAAATATTTTTTTTCTACCTTATACTCTTTCAGGGATTCATTTTAATTGTGTGTGCATGAAATATTGTTGTGAATGTAGTTGTTAGATTGTGGAGAACTATTATCACCCATTCAAGTATACACTTTGCTCTCATTTTTCTCACATTGAAAGAATATTCTCACACTTTCCTTTTCTGGTGTATCACTGCTTTAGTGTAGGATTTGTTTTCATACAATCTCTCTCCTTGGTACCTTCAAAAGTTAGATTATGATTAGATAGTTTTGTCTGTATTAGAGTAGATTATGGCATGTAGTTTAGGAGCAAGAACCAACTTTTTCTGGAGGTCTATCTTAAGTAGAAAGTCCCACAACTTGGAGATAGTACCCATGTTAACTAATCACACTGTCATCTCAAGAACAAACACTTTTACAAACCATAGGGTGCTGTGATCTGGAGATAACACTTCCTCTTTGAGGAATCCATTTAAGAATGTCAATTTAACATCCATCTTATAAATAGGCCATTTCATTTGAGTTGCAATTGCTAAAATCATTTTTACCATATCCAAACTTTCTACTGGTGAAAAAGTTTCATTGTATTCAACTCCATATTGCTACATAAAACCTCTTGCTACCATCCTTTCTTTGTGTTTTTGTAATTTTCCATCGCCATTGTATTTGGTCTTGTAGACCCACTTTACTTCTATCACGTCCTTTCCTTTTGGAAGATCCGCCAGCTTCCAAGTCTGATTTTTCTCTATAGCATCAATCTCATCATCAATGGCTTGTGCCAAAACTTCATTCTTTATAGCCTCCTCAAAATATATTTGATTTCCATCTTAGGAATAATTCCAAATTTGAAAATGAATTAGTATTATAAATCTCACTAAGACTTCTTGTTTTTTGTTGCGCAGGACTATTCAATGATGGACTTCGTATTATACATACATACATGTGTGTGTGTGTGTGTGTGTGTGTGTGTGTGTGTGTGTGTGTGTGTGTGTGTGTGTGTGTAGGTATTATAAGTCTATACTTATATATAAATCAATACATATAAATTGTGTAGTTTTAAAATACCTATATACATACATATACATACATACATACATACATACATACATACATACATACATACATATATATATATATATATATATATATATATATATATATATATATATATATATATCAAAATTACTGGATTTTGAAAAAAGAAAGAAAAATGAATACTAGGGTAAACATATACCCAAGAGGCCGAGAAACTGAAAGTGGTCATAGAAAGAAGGAAAAAGGAAGGAAAGATCACAGATAATAGCGAGTGATTAACCACTAGACGATAGAAAAAAGAAAAAATTGATGGGCTTAAAATCTTTTCAAATTCCAGTAGAAGGAACTTTCGCAAAAGCTAACTTCTTGAGAGGAATCAAGAGACCCCATGGCTTAAATTACTAGATCTAGTGGTATAAAGAGCACATGGAAGATTTAACTTTGCATTGATGGGATTTTTTTCTAGAATATGATTGAATATTTATCAAGTCAGGTGCTGGATCAAGAAAAAGTGGAAGAGTTTAGGGCAAGTCAACACCATCGCTGTATCAAACAAAATCTTCTTGTTTATCTTCACGCTTGAAGAAGATCTTATCCAAGTTTTGTAGGGTGGACCATGGTTCTATGGAATCACCACTCTCTCTTTGATGAGATGGAAACCAGGATCCAAAAATAACATCCCAACTACTTGTCATGTCTTGATAAGGCTTCTAGGACTTCCAATGGAGTTCTAGGAGGTAGATGTATTAGCATACATTTCTAAAACAATGAGGGGTTTGATTGTTATAGATGTAAAAACATTATCTAGGACCATATTTATTACAAAAAAGATGTGCATCAACATCCCATTTGGTTCTTCCCCTCATGAGATCATCAGTTTTGACAGCAGAGATGGGATCTGGAAACAAAAAAACTTATAAAAAGATTCACTAAATTTCTATAACATGTGCAGGATAGTAGGGTACGATAGAAATTGTTGTAAAGGAAAAAAGAATGTTGGACAAACTACTTACCAAGAATAGACTAATAAAGCACCTCATAGCCAAAGCCTTGTTTTTTTTATTGACTTGAGTAACATGTTGTAAGAGAAATCATAGGATTGTGGAAGATAGGATGTAGAGTCAAGAATCATTGGTAACATGGAAAAGAAGTGCCACTCAACCTCCCAATAGGTCAGAACATGAAAAATTTGTTTCCTTCATCCAAAAAGGGTGACGTGGATCTGGGTAAGTAAATAATAACGGTTGAAATTATTAATGGTGGGGATAGCTCGCTTATTTCGAATTCGAATGAGAAAGGTACATTTAATATGGATGTAGTTATCTCTTTAAAAAAATCTCATAGATCAGAGAAAAAATATGGGATATCTATTGAAAGGACTATGATATGCACTAATGAAAAGATATCCCATTCTAGCCAAAGAAATGTGGTCCCTTCCACCTCATAATGCATGAAGAAGGGCGATTCAAACGAGATTGATGTTGGAAACTTTGAAGCACAAATGGTGGAGTCAATGAAGTTTAGTGGAAAAAAATTAAAATGAATAAAGAGGTGGTTCAAGCAGGGTCCTTAGTTAAGAATAGTACCATCAAGTAAGTGAGTCCCCTTACAAATAACAACACTAGAATCTCGATATTTAAAGAGTCCTTGGGTAAGGTTGAAATTATTGCTTTGTTTGATGGTGAGGATGGATGGAAAAAGGTCAAAAAGAAAATTCCCCACACTATCCATCCCTTCATGACCTAGGGGAGTGGAAGAAAATTCTAGTAGTTCCTAGTTGTTCTAGTTTAACTTTTATCTAGTTTTCTCTGGTCTTGAGCATACCAGAACTAGTCCTTCAATATTTGTTTGTCTTTTCATATTTCCTGTAGATTGCAATTTTTTTACAACTATTGTGTGGATATATTTGGGCTTCTTGTTAGCAGTTTTCCCTCTGCCTTTGTGTTTTTATGTTTTTTTTGGTCTTCATGTCTATTCTGGCTTTTGAGCCTCTCTATCTTTCAGGGTATGGTCCCCTCCAAAAAACTATTTACCACTAATGAAAAAACATATACCCACAACTAGGAAATCTGGTAATTTAATTATATATATATATATATATATATATATATAAACTTGGAAATACAAACCCTAAGGGAAAAAAACTGGAAGGGAGAGTAAAATGGAGGAAGATTTCCATCCCATTTGCAGATCTAGAAGTAAAATCCTCCATAGTTTCCCCTAAGATCCATGACCTCCATCTCCTTCAACCTGCAAAATCAAAATGTGCAAATGAGAGGATTAGGGCAACCAAAGGAATAAAAGAGAAAACATTAAGAGGAATTAGGGTTTTTACTCAAACCTAGAGCTAAAGACTCCCATTGATTTAATCTAAGGGTGAAGCGGTGACCATACACCTTTTAATTTGTTGGCATTTTTGTGGGAATGATATTTTTAAATAATGGGTATGTGTATTTAACGAATGGGGCTACCTAAGGGGTTAGAATATGTTATGGACCCTTTCGATTATGGTCAACACATAAATACGTTATTTGACTTGGATTATTAAACTAATGCGAAGTATGCGATATTTTAATAAATTAATTAAGGGGTTAAAATAAATAAGAGGGTGTGTGTAATGGATTAAATAAATTTAAGTCAGCTTGGGAAAGGAATTCAAATAATTTGAGAGGAAACTAAATGGATAAGATCAATGAGATTTATTTATTCGATAATCAAATAAAATTAATGGGAAATTAAAAGGAGAATGTTAACTCCCTAATGATTTTTAGAATAACTTAATAATATTTAATTATTAAATATATTCCAACTACTTGGGGATGTGTAGAAAATTTACAGGTGAATTAATTTAAACGTAACTAATGTTAGTACCCAACAACATTTATTTTTTAAAATACCTCAAATTTTTTCTAAATATTTAATATTGTTCGATGTGGTTTCAAAGCATCAAAATATGGGCATTACATAATTTCCCTCTATTCAACACATTAAAATAAAATGAGAATGAATTTGAATAGTATAGTACACAATAACGTAATATTGAACTACCGACAAAATACCTACACGACCCTTTTATATGTGTAAAGTTAGAACACATTTCTATCAATACATCTCTCCTATATATAAATGTTAGTCCAGCTCTGACTAACTCCTTTTAATTAAAGTCAAAATTTTAAAGAGCTAAAATTCCCATGATGTGATTATTATTTCTACATTGTTGTGTTGTGCATATTCCTATGTTATTATCCACATTATTACCAACTACTCTACTTGAACATGAATGAAAGTTACACAAATCTTAACCCACTCAAATGTAATTCGAAATCTCCAATATATGGTCCCGATAGTCTCACCCATATAAACCCACATGGTCAGCTTTGAACCCCAATACACTATTCAACATTTTAAATAAACGTTTAATATTATCAAAACTCGAAAATAAAAGGGTTGGATAAAAGCATGGCTTCACAAAAATAAAAGGGTTGGATAATAGGCATTTTTTACCTTCTAGATTGTAAGTTTATACCGTGACAAACATCAAGAAGAATATATATTCTCTCATCAGTATCTAAAGGTATTTGAGTCGATTGTGACAAAGTGCACGTTGAGAGTGATTTGTGACATAAGTGAACTATTTTTAATTTCTCTACTATGTCTAATTTAATATTTTCCAAAATAAATAGGTGTCTCGTTGTTTTCTTCCAAATAGAGTTGTCACCTTCGACTTATATCCATACGAAAAAGCAAAGTTCCAAATCTATAAATAAAAAAATTTAAAATCCATTTCTTTGTGAACATAAAAAGGAAAGTTGTTTATAAAGAGAAACACGCCAAGGGACTCTAAGAAGCATGTAATATAAGAATGATTTATAGGAGAGAATCTAACCTGGAGTTGTGGTGGGCAGTCATTCAAGTATTCTTCTAATGTTATACCACTGCCTTCCAGCGCATCACCACTAGTAAAGACAATGACCACCTACTTTAGACTGTTGGCTCCAAATAACAGTTGTAAGCTATCTAAAACGCCAGCTTCTTCTGGAGTAAAGCGGTTTTTAACAGACACCACAAATAGGACTCCATGCACCCCATTCTTAACAAGATCAATACATTTGACAATTTCTTTCTCAATAAATACTTTAGAAGCCTTCGTGTCAACAAGATCTGCAGTGAATAAAACGTCATCCTATATTACTTCTACAACATAACATATAAAAATTGTTGCTGTCTTGATTGAAGAGCGGTTCAAAAAAATTATAGACAACAACATTAAAAACTATCTAGCAAAGAATCAATATAATCTTAAACATGCATATTGGGAATCTATACTTCTATTTTATGACACATGAACAATGAAGGGGTGAGAATATCAGGAAGACATCAGAAAAAAGGTGGTTTCCATGCAGTGCCGAATTAAAGGTTAGGAGCACCCTAGGCAGTAAATGAAGTGGATGCCCTTCCTAAAATTTTAGTTAATAATTTATTCCCATAAAATAACTAAATAAAATCCGCATACATTATCATTTTTTAGAATTTGCATAAGGATCATAATACATCATTAATTTACAGAAATTGGTATACAAAAGGATTAAAAATATCCTATAAAATTATCAAACAAGCAAAAGTGATAATCCATGGATGGAGTTAATTAATCATAGGAGGTGCTTAGAATATGAAAAATATAATTTTGTATCCAAGCTTGGTTACTTTTCTTATTTACCAATCTCAAGTAGGTGATGATACTTAAAGCTAAAATATGCACCGCTTTTTTGAAAGAAAAAAAATTCTTAGGTGGCTCCCATCATTTTATGCATTCTGGTATCTAGACCAAGCCTACTAATCCCTCCATTAAAAAAGAGACATTTCCCATAAAACATTAGGAATAGAGAATTAAATAATTATTTCCTTCAATTGTACTTGGCTCTACTAGCTGCAACATGTAATGCCCCGCTGGGCATCGGCTTCCTTTTCTGCTACCTGACCTCCACTGCCACCTTGGCCTCCTCCCAACCACCCAACCTGCCAACTATTATGACTATCACGTCTGTCCTTGCGTGAGGAGTCGGTGGAGTCCTGATTTTCTGCACCTTGATCTCATTTTGATTCTCTTTCAATGCGAGTGGTTGAGAGGCCTTGGAAAATCCCGTTTTCCTTTGCTGGGCACCTGTTCCCAAACTGTCATTTTTACCTGGTTGTGTGGGCAGAGAGGCCATCGGATTCCTTTCTGTCAAGGTGTTTTTATTCATGTCTTTTCCTGGACACCTTCCTCCTTCTTGCCCTGGCCGCGTGGGGGAAAAAGGTATTTGATTTGGACAGACAGAGAGTGAGATGCATGTTTGGTGGTAACTGGTAGCTATGATTACCTATGCGGAGAGAAGAAGCCTTTGTATTAACGAACTGATGGCACTGCAACTGCACTCTTAACTCTAGGGTTCATTCATTCTTGCGAGGTAAGAGTTTTCAACTTGTATTTCAAGCTTCCTAAAATGAGATTTTAGAGGGAAATGCGGGTTGAGCATGCAAAATGGAAATCTAGAGGATATGGATTTGAATGTTTTATGCGGAATTGAAGGAGTTGTTACTTTTTGGCCTAGAACAGAGGGGGAAGAAGTGATTTTTGGGCCGCCTATCCTTCCCCGCCTCTAAATATATAGCTTTTCTCAAATTATCAATGCTGATCTTTCCAGATATGTGGCTTTAGAGCTTTTCTCAAAATATGATTTCCGATCATCCGATGCTGCTGTCTTCTCCTTCTCCATCCAAAAATGGCAGTGGCAGTAGCAGCTTTAATTGTGTTTTCCCCAATGCTAACACTGATACTAATTCTAATGCTTCCTACTGCCTGCCCTCTCAGATCCGATCTTCAAATGTAAATTTGGACGAGGCATCCTCAAATGATAACAGCATCAGCCCTCCCCAGCGCACGCACATAAGATGGGATTCCTATTCCTATACCGATTCTAATTCAAGCCCAAACAGAAAATTCCACTCCCCTGATGTTGAATCTGCCACTGAATTGAGCCGGTTCCGATCGAAGGGTGAAACTGAAACTGAAGAGGAGAACATGTATCGGTCGACTGCTCCTCGAGGAAATTCCTCAGAGATTCGTCATCGTGGTGGCGCATTTGAGATTTCAAACACACCAGACAATCCTTCAGCTCAGAGAATACAGAATGCCGGATAGCCACCAGATTCATCAAAGTGAGATGGTTCGAGAGTTTTAGAGGCGGAACGTCTTGCAACAGATGATGAAAATCAAAATGATAGACTCATATATATATCAATGACCCCAAATCGACAAATGGAAAATATGAATTTACTGGAAACGAGATTCGAACAAGCAAATACACCATCATTACTTTTTTTCCTAAGAATTTGTTTGTTCAGTTTCATCGACTTTCTTGCATTTATTTCCTGGTGATTGCTGCCTTGAATCAGCTGCCTCAGCTGGCAGTCTTTGGGAGAACTGTATCACTTTTCCCTTTGCTATTCATTTTGTGTGTGACAGCTATCAAAGACAGGTATGAGGATTGGCGTCGACATCGTTCCGATAAGAAAGAGAATAATAGGGAGGTACAAGTGCTGCAGGGTGTCCAATTCATCTCAAAGAAATGGAAGAATGTAATGGTAGGTGAAGTACTGAAGATACCTGCAAATGAAACTATCCCGTGTGATATTGTTTTGTTGGAAACCAGTTATCCAAGTGGAATTGCGTATGTACAGACAATTAATCTTGATGGAGAATCAAATCTGAAAACTAGATATGCCAGACAAGAAACTGCGGCTAAGAGGCCTGAAAGGGAACCTCCTTCATGCCTTATTCATTGTGAACAACCAAACAGAAACATATATGGTTTCATTGCAAACATGGAAATTGATGGCAGAAGAATTCCACTTGGGCCATCAAACATTGTGCTTCGAGGTTGCCAGCCAAAAAAAAAATACTGCATGGGTAGTTGGGGTGGTTGTTTATGTAGGTCAAGAGACCAAAGCAATGCTAAATAGTTCAGGTGCACCTTCAAAACGAAGCATATTGGAAGGGCACATGAATAGAGAGACATTATGGTTATTTGTCTTTCTATTTATTATGTGTGTAGCTGTGGCATTTGGAATGTCTTTGTGGCTCGTGAAGCATGAGGGGGAACTTGATACTTCCCCGTATTATAGGCAAGATATTTCTAAACTTTTCTACTGTTATTTTATTTAAAATTATTGTGAAATCGAACTACTTTTCCTTGCATTGATTTGTCAGTTGGATGTCATGATGGGAGATTTCCCTTTCTGCTTGTTTCTTCTTGTTTTAGCTTTTATCGTTGACAGTATGTGGGTCAAAAGGATGCGTGTGCCCTCTCCTCTAAATATTATGTTTCTCTTACTCAAATGATAGACCTTCGTCTATTTTTTTATGTATTAATTCTTCTCTGCGATTGAGTTGCAAGTTATTATGTTGATCATCTAGTATTTTCAATATTATGGAAGTAAGTTACGATAACTATGAAGCTCCTCCCTAGCACCCAAGTTGTCTTTTGACGTTTTTTGTTAGCCCCTTCACAAGTCCCTTTGATAACCTTTTGGCATCGAGAAAGAAAGGTTGTAGGATTGTGTGAGCAATGTGTGGGCTAGCCAGCTTAGAGTTTTGGTATTAAAACTGGTAGAATGAAAAGGTTTGTATGCAATGTGTTTTTCCGTCTCACGTGTTTAGACTCTTATACTATCTTTCATCTTGTTTCTAGGCTTTTAAGACCATCCTCAAGAAGTACCTTGACCATCCCTATCAACTTGAACCATAACTAGCTTTTCAGATCAACTAAGCTGGAGGTTTCATTGTGCGAATCTAGTACCTCGTTGACACTAGAATAGTTTAGTCCAATCCCCCTCTCAGAATTATTTCTTATGGCACTCTTCTATTTTTTTCCTAACTTGCATTATTTTCTCCCTTGTAATGTTAACGCTATTAATTAATATTGGTCGGTTTTTATGCACGTAATTACCGTAATAGTTTGTGATGGGAATTTCCTTAAATGTGATTAATCTTCGAGAAAAACTCATCTTTCATTTGATAATCTTATGGATTCATAGCGGAAGGTTTTGTTTTGATAATGTCACTTAGAAACTATGTTTGTATCTATTTGTGCGACGGTTGACTGTGTTACAAAGGGTTGTCGTATAATATGGTTGTTTTGGGATATGGGTAATTTATTTTAAGTTAACCAAACATTAGTATTGTAGTGGAGGTTTGAAAATCTTTAGTGTTCTAAAAATTTGTTGATGACATTATTGTATACTCTTGTTGGACGGAACCCCCTTCTTCTCTCGCGTGTTTGCTACTAGCCTATAAGACTTTGACCCTTCTTGGATGATTGGAAAATCTTTGTAGTTAATGGTCAAAACTAGTATACTTGCCTTCACTTTGAAACTTATGTTGTGTGTATACTCTATTTGATTTCCGGTTTGAAACTCAATTATACATGGCTTTTGTGTTAATTTTTGAAACCCGTGGTTCCCCTTCCTTGGGCTGATCAACTCTTGTTCTCTTAGAAATATATTATTTTAGCCTAAGCGTTTGGTGCCTTTGATAAATTTATAGATGGTTGGTCTATTTATATCAAATCTCAATCTTGTAATTATTGTTTAATTACTTACTTTATGGGAATTCTGTTTTTGCTAGATTGTTTATTTCTCCTTATAGGGCCAAGAGCCATTCTCATACTATTGCTATACTTTCGTTGCTTTTACTCCTAGCTGAAGTACAAGGTCTCCTCCTTCTTTGATTGGCATGATAGAGAAATTATTATAACTTGATGTGTTGATAGTGTTTAGAGGTTTGACCCAATTCTTGTAATAAAGTGCTTCCTTTTCATGGTACTGTTAGATAATAGTTATGGTGGTTTTGTGTAGCCTTATCTTGCTCAGTTCTCGTGAACTGACTCTTGTAGAAAATTTACTGCAAATGGATTGTGTAGATGAGGGATAGATTTGTAGACTTTTGTCATCAACCTCAGTTGAGAAGATCCTTTGCTCGAAACCTTTTTATGTTGTTCAACTATTGTTAACGTCTAGTGGAAAGTTTAAAAGAGGATTAATGTCTTAGTATAAAGTATTGTGGACTTTGTCATCTGAACTTTGGAAACCTTGTATTGTTTGACCATCTTTGAAATTATAAGAAAATTTGGTTATTGTTGTTGAGTGACTTTGTTGGAGTATCAGTATTCTAAGAATTGATGTAATCTTGTTTGGTTCTTGTAAATGAGTGTTGCTTCAACCTTGCCTTGAGAATAAATTTTGAGTCAAACCTTGATATGACTTAGAAATAAAGTGTCATAAGTAAACTAACATAGGATTGTTGAATACTTCTAGAAGTTAAATTAAAACTTGTATTCAAATAAAGTAATGTAGGGGTCACCAAAATGAGAGCAAGAAATTCTTTAAGTAAACAAGGGCAGGACTATCATTGCAAGTAAACTTTATATCATGATAACCCTAGCTCCTTTAGTGAACATTATTTCCTTTTACGGTGAAATTTGTAAAATGACCCTAAGGTGAAATGAACTGTTAGATGTTTGAAGATGATAAGATTTAATAAGCCAAAGAAAAGAAATTGGAGACCTCACCATCTTTCTCACCGCCATTTGGAAGGTAAATTTTTTACTCCTTGTTAATACTTTTAGCGAAGCCTAAGTAAAGTTGTTGATAATTCTGGTTAAGAGCCCTAGCTTCAATTAAATACTGGCAATAACTAATGACGTCCTAAAGATGTTTCATCTCGACCTTCTCCCTCTAACCCTTTTCCAAGGCACCTTGTATCTCTTCTCTTAAGTGTGTTGAACTTAAAACCATGTTGTCTTGTGGGCAAGAACGAATGTTAGTAGCGTTAGTGGTGATCAGATGGCCTTGTGGAATTTAAATACTCCTTTTTTCTTGATAAATGAACTAAGCAAATAAATGTCATAATAGAGAAGATTTAAAGATAATTACTCAGTGTCAAAGGAATAAACTTAGCTTGGTAAGATGAATTGTACGAATCATATCTTGAGCCTCCTTGAAAACGTAACCTAAGATTTGCAAGATGTCCTTTTAAAATAAATAACCCTCAAGAATATCTCATTGTGGTTGGCCCTAACTGTAAGTATGTTCTGTGATTGGACTTCTATGTTGTCTTGTTAAAAATAAAAGTAAATTGTCCTTGATAGGTTTGAACGTTTCCGTGCTGCCTTTATGGCCATCCTTGTATCAAGTTGTTCACAGTGTTAGTTGTATCCTTGGTGACGACATGTTGTGTCATGTTATGTGTCAAGCAAGTCAAAAAAAAAAGTTATCCTGTATTTCATTGTGTTGTTCGTGTGTGGATTTTTGGGTTGCTACACAACGTGACATTATAAAATATACGTGAGACATTTCTAAGAAAAAATTACACACCTAAATTATCTAGAGCTACATTAAAGAAAGGGTACTAATACCAAGAAAATTGGACGAGCTTAAAAATATGCATATTTATTTTACTTGTAAAAATATTATAGTACATTTTTATGTTTATGCATGAAATTTATATTACTTTATAATAATATCAATAAAAGGGTCAATTAATATTGACTTTAGTTAAAAAAAAAATAATATTAAGTTATAATAATAACAAAAAATAATTTTTTAAAAAAAATTTAGGCGCCCCCTTAGTGTTGGTGCCCTAGGCAATTGCCTAGTTTGCCTAGGGCTTAATCCCCCCCTATTTTCATGTGTCCAACAAAACAGAAAAAATCTAATGTGATGTGAGAATCTGGAAATTGAGGATGGAGATCAATGGTTGGAATCTCTTCAGAATATTTCATATCCAGTGACTTAAGACACCTCAAAGCTCTATTAAAGATGGGTTGAGAAGATCACTAACGAATGAAAAGAGATCATTTCCATCCTACAAAACAGAAAAGAAGGGAATGTAGGGCGCTGTGAAATTCCAGAGATGGAAAACGGTAACGAAGAGGTCGAAGATTTTCCTAAACTCATTTAAGATATAACTATCCTGAATATAAAATGTAATCAAATCAATCCAGCTATTGTCCTAAGGGAGGAAGTGACGAAATCCGGAAAAGGGGAATATATATATCCCAAAACTTAAATAAATTACTATCGTTAAATTAATAGTCCTCCATTATCCAGAGGATATTCTGGTATGCATAATTTTTGTAAACCTCCCTAAACCATGACCAAGCTATAGAGTGTTTTGAGACCTTTCCGATTATATAACAAACATCAAAAACGGAGTCCGGATGCAGAAGATATCGCGGGTCAAATAATAGCTTTAAAACAGGGCAAAGTAGTAGGTCAACTGGTGAATCATAGGTTGGAACATGGCAGAAGTAAAATATTGTTAAAAGAGTAAAAATTAACATTTTAAAGCCTCCGTTCTTTGACACACGAAAAATTGGTGGGCCCCATTATTTACTGGCTGGGGAACCTCAACCAGGGTCGACACACTTTTTTAATGGAGGGGTGCCTTGGCCTCTGACTCATTATATCATCGTTACAATATGGCTTATATATGCCACATGTTTATATTACTTTGCCAATGTGGAATTTTGTATTGCAGGATTGTATTGTGCAGGGTATAGCTTGACTTAGCTATTTACTAGCTCATTGCAGTGGTCAACTCCAAACTGATGCGACCTCATTACATCCTTAATGATCGTGGTTATCCAATATGTCTCGGCCTTATCCATATTGACAAGGCCAAATTCCATATAACCATCTCGACACTTAACTATTGGCGCATTAGATAATGCAAACTTAGACGACTAAGCGTATGACTCGGGTGATTCATGCATATCTCGGAAGGCCCACGTGGGCTCAAAAACTAGTACATCTATAATGGTGAGCGGATCAGATGTATAACTTGACCCATTGGGTTGGGAAGCATAGATAACTTGCTACAGTCCTGACCCTATCCACTCAACAGCCAACCCACACATTAGTTGATGAAATGTCCAGCTTGCCACAACGTGGCAATACACAACTTGGCCACTATGGGGAAGTTGAACAATGCACAACTCATTGATTGTTACTGGACTGAGAAAAATGTGACAGGTGTGGTCTCAGCCACGAGAATATTGGGATGCGAAGCCCAATAAAAACATCAAACCACCCCTTGCGTAGAAATGTGGGATATTCCCCACATAAGCCAAAACAGCCCGACGTAAAAAGAGTTAGTGGGAATGGACCACTTAACCGACTGCTAAACAGAAGCTCAACTCACCGATTGAGATACATTGATCAACGAGGGATAAAATCAACTCGGTCTTATTTATACAAGAGTATTGCATGATTGTACAAGGACAGTGAATAGAGAAGTTGTATAAAACCTTAATTTTGAGGCGCCTAGGGTCATTTTGGGAACTCGGTGTAAAAAGAAAAGTTGCTTGGGATTCATAGTGCAAGACAGTGATAGTCTTATTTTTCCACGAAGTGTTGCAATTATTTTTGTATATGTTGTTTTCAATCACATTTGCACATAAAATCCACTGTGGAGAGCCTGCGGAGCCACATTTGAATTTGTGGATGGTGTCTGACATGAAATAAGAGTATACAACATGTTTCTAAGCTCCAATTTTAGGTATAAAGGTCTAGTTTGTCTTTATTAAAGGTGATAAATTATACTTCAAAGGGAATTAATAGATCGATTAACGATTAAGTGAATCCGGAGACGTAGCCTACGAGTGAACTCCATTAGCAAGTTTTTTGTGTGGATTTTATTTTTAATTTTGAAACTTTTGATTAGAAAAAAATTAGTATATTAATTTGATTAAATTGATAAAATAAGGAATTTATTGATTAATTAAAAAAATTGGCAATCCGCCATCTACTCCAAATTAAATGAATGCACGATTCAATTTTGGGAATAAAATCAGATTGAGTGCATATTTAAAATACGAGAATTGATCAATTTTGGAGAAATTAAAATCCAGAAAATTGATAAAAATTTAAGATCTTGGAAAACGGTTGAAAAAATGAAAATTTGAACTTACGTTTTTGGATCACTCAAAAATAGGGTAAAATTCTAATTTATTAGAAGGTCATTCACCTCAAACCATTTAAATGGACACTTGGCTTAGTGAATAAGATTTTCTTAAAGGAAAAAAAATTCACGCTACAAGAAACAAAGATGAACAACAAGAAAGTTTGAATCCTCAATATCGAAAGGTTCTTTTTCTTCATAATTATTTTGGTGATTAGAATGTATTTGGAACCCCAAGTTTACTGATATCAGTTGCTGATAAAGGTGCACTCATTTGAATTAAAGTAGCATATTTTTTTACGTACCACATCCCCTGCTAACCACTCATTGAGTTTGAATTGAAGCTATTCCGGGTCAAGACGTTTGCTGAAGCATATTAGTATGAAACAATTAGTGAGGAAGATTAAACGATTAAGAGAATGTGTGAACACAAAGAATCAACTATATAAGGGAAAAAAAAAAATTTAAAAAACATAAATGTTGTACACATTCCAATGTAAAATGAATGTGAAAATTTAACTTGTTTATAATGCAAGATTAGAGGATCTTAGAGATGAGGAAGTCAAGAACCTAAAGAATAAAACTACTGAAGCTAGTTTCCATAGAGGAACAACCACATAAGTAGTGCATGACAATGTACAAAAAATCATAATACACTTGCAAATATCGGTATGTGTAATGCCCCATCCTATCGTACCTTTTCAGCAAGCCTTCTCTAAGGCCATCAACTCGTAACTAGATTATTTCAGATGTTTCTTTTGTTAAGTTAATGGTTCAATAGTCATGGATCCTTTGCATTGAATGTCAATCAAAATTTTATATACTATCATCGCACTCTACTCTATGAATGATGATTTTCCAAGTATGTGTCATTTCTATGGGTGCCATCTTTCACATCATATGGATATGGTTCACAATTGTGATCAAGTTTTTATCAAAAATGTGAGATGATGATGATATTTGTAAAAGTTTTACATTTGAATTTCGGTTGGTGTTCTAAATCTCATGCCCCAATAAATGCGTTCAATGTTGTCATGGCAGTTGTACCCAATCAAAATTGTGTGATTTAATTTTTTTGAAATGATGTTTGACGGAACTTGAATTCAGTGTGTTAACTCAAATTTTCTTGTATTGATTAATGAACTTGAGATTAAGGCCTATTTTTACAATGACTAGTCCTTGAAAACATAGTTTATCCTTCAACGGGATAGGAAATTGTCATCCTCTTCATGTTGCTTATTGCTTCTATCACATTTTAGGATGGATAAATAGTGACGTTTAACGAATAGAGGTATTTACAATATTTTTCCAGCTCTATTTGAACAGTGGAAATATCTCTCAAGTTGGTGGAGGTTATAAATACTAGCAATGGAGATATAATTGGATGTTGGAATAATAAATATATATATTAAATAAATAAAATCAAAATGAAATAGGTAATAATGAGGAGAAATAAATTATTCCAGCCCACTTTTCACCCCTTGTTAGCTATGATTAAAAAATACTCTATATATTTGGTTGGCATGGACTCCTTCCCCAAAACAATTGAGGGAAGAATTTGTTTATTTTTTTTCCATTTTTGATTTCTTTATTGTTTAAATTCCTTGGATCCACCTTGACGTGTGTGCAATTGTTACCAAATGTTAGGGATGACAGAAAAATGCCTGCATGAGATGTGGACCTCATTACCTTGCGAGAAGAGTATGTGGTTTAATGCAATGTAGTTGGTAATTTTGAAGGAAAAAACTCCTCAAACGATGCCGATATACTCCTTATACATTTTTGACTAAAATACATGTATTCCTTTTTCCTTCCATGCTAGAAATCAAAATTGGGACAAATTTCCAAGTGTCCACCAACACATGTAAATGATGGGATTATTTGTTTTTGGCTGGCTACCTCCTACACCTCCACACCCAACTGAAGCAGATTGGACGAATTTCTCAATATGTGTTTTCTTAAAAGGCCCTAGAAAATTCATACACATAACGTTTATTAGTATAAATCTGGGTTCCACTCACAAGTTGTCCACAAATGGTGTAGTACCCCTACCTGACAGCATGCCATTGCACAGGGGAGAGCGACACCTCTTCAAAAACTTTTCAAAGATGTCTTTTCCTTCCGAAATAATACAGGAACTTTATTTTGAGATCCCCATGACCTAACCACAAAGAAACCCAAGGTAACGTTGTAAACATGGTAGTATGTGGATGCGTATAGTGATTCTAAAGTGTTACAGGGAACTGTGCAGAATGGAGCGCTCACCAATAGCCAATAGCCGCCACAGTCAATACCATGGTGGGTTAAATCAATTTTGCACACTGAGGTAAATCTGAAACCATTATCCCCTCATTTTTCAATGTGAAAATTGATTGATTTGGATATGTTCCTACATTTGAAGCGGGTTCAGTGTCTCTGCAAAATTATTCTATTTCCCACTTCCTCTGCACCCAAGCGTGTTGTTTGTTATTTGTAAAAAAAAGGGGAAAGAGGAAACTTTGACTTGCTAACTGCTGGTTTATTGTTGTATGGAGAAGAAGCTTGGGGATGAGGAAGCACTTCATCTAGACATAATATCAAACTATATTGATTTTTCCCTTTGTCCTTTTGAGTACATGTGCTGCGCACATTGTAATCTTTGGAATGCCCTTTATGATGTGGTTCTTATATGTTGTGAAACCTATCATATTGGGATGAGTGAGGTGATCATGTCCAAGTCTTGCAGGTATGACCATATGCTGAAATAATTTAACCCTCTTGTGTATAATTTCCCTTGGTACCCTAGTGGGTGGCCAAAGCCTTGCAAGACAATTTTTGGTTGTACCTACAATTGATCTCTTGTGAGATTTAAAATATGTGAGTATAGACTATGTTTTTTAATTACTTGCGTATTTACCCATTAATTGAAATAGGTCCTTAGGAGGCTTTTGTAATGCATAAGATTATTTAGGATTTGTCTCTTATAATATGCACTTAATACTTGTGTGTCTAAGAGCAATGAAATGAGTTGTCTTGTGTGAGGTCTTACTCCTTGTAGTCTTAAATCCCTAAGTTTTACGTAAGTGTTATAGAAATAATTTTTTCCTAAAATGATGTTAAGAAGGAAATAAGTACTTCCGTAATGTAGCTCGTAATAAGGGTAAATAAGATTAATTTATGGAATGATCGTTACAAAAAATTGTATACCTTTCAGCGATGTCAAAACTAACTAAAATGTCAATGTGATCATAAAATGAACGTAATAAAGTAGAGGTCCACAAATAATATAAGAACCTAATAAATCGAAAACCCAAATATGATGCATGATCACATTATTTTTTTGCATAAATATGAATCAAACAACAATACTAATGAAATAATAAAATGTAACCTTGAGAATGGGATACCTGCAACTGTACCAAAGGTCTTGTGAGATAAAGAGATTGCACTCTAGTTGGACTTGTAAAAGTTAGTATAACTCTTGGCGTAGTTAGGAATATATTACATCTATGATCACCTAGGAAGTAGAATCTATGGTCAAAACATGTAATTAACTCATTGCTACCTGAGATTGAATCCTTAAGATGATAAAAAAAATTTGTTTGAGATCTAAAATCCGTCACTTAGATTCAAGGAAAAATATCTATAATGGGACCATAGGTGTAATGTGCTCTTCCATGCGCAATATGATTGTGGAAATATGAATTCCTAATAGGAACAAAGGATTGTGAATCAAGAATGATACAACTTAATTACTTAACCTACATAGTTGGTTGAAATAACTTAAAAATTAAGATAATGTATTGTTAGTATTAAACAATGCTATGAAATGAAATCGAGATAGGTTTTCTATTGATCTAGTAACCTTCTATTTTTTTCTTCTTGTGAATTTTCATCCTTGTAACGAGTTTATTTTTCCTAACCAAGTAAACACAAATCTATCAAACAAATCCTTAAGTCAAATATTAGAAGGTGCATGTGTGTATATACATTCCTAATCACAATCAAACTATAAAAATTTATTTCCATAAGAGAAACGAGAAAATTCTAAAGGAGACACTATAGGTGAAATGTTAAACAAAAACATGCAACCTAGTTGTAAATAAATAGAGGGTCCCATGTTATGTGTTCTTCCAACAATTATAGTCAACTAAACAATTTATGAGAAATAAACCTTTAACATAAGAATTGAATACTAGGAGAATCATAGTTTTTTAAAACGATTTTTTTTGACAAATGAACCATGGATTACTAATGGAATAGTAGAAAGGAACCAGCCACACATTCTCTGTTAAAGACTAATGCTCTATAGTATAAAGCAGTTGGAGTTTGAAAAACAGGAATTTTTAAACCTTATGTGTTTAATCATGTTTAAAACTATAAGGTCATACAATGGAAACTTAAAAGTAATGAATATGTAAACCATGAGAAGGCCATGTCATGGAGTATGCCTATCCTATGTTTCTTACTGTAATTGTGTCATTGTACTGGTTTACATTGTTTGAGTAAGACATTGATGTGTACCCAATGTTATCCTATTGTATGAGTGGGTTTATGAATATGCAAGTGTCCTACGTGATGCCGAGTTTCTTTATTTGGATCCCATGTGGTGTTGTGTAGCGTGTAATTAAAGTAAAAAAAAAATTATTCTGATAATTTTGTTCTTGTATTTTGGTGTTAAAAATTTGAACATTACAAATGGAAACTTTGAAACATGCTATGTGTTTCCTCAAGAAGCATTGTAGATATTTCACCAAATATAACCAGCACATGTTTACATGATCGGTTCACTTTTTCCACCATACGCCCTGCATGTGAAAAAATATAATCGGTTCACTTTTTGTTTTGCTGGGTGCACAAGAGAACTGGAGGAGGGATAGATAGCTCTAGCCACTTCCAGTTGTTTGAGGGAATGCTAAACCTTATCATCTTGCGCCATTAAAACCTATATTTGGTTTTGTGTATTTTTTGATTGGTGGCGTTTGTAATTTGGAGGAAAAATGTAAAACATTTCAACAATGTGCCATCTAAAATGTGTTGACAGCATGGAGTTTTGTTTGCAAGATAAACAAAAAGAAGATTTGTTAAAAAAATGGAGCTATAACAACTTATAAGGAAATGTGATTGACAAGTGGAAATCCATATTTCACAACCATTGCTGGTGTTCTATGTGAATGCTCGAACCTCTGGACATGTTGGCTATTGTCTGTACACCTTAAAATTTATTATTTAAATTCCAGTTAGATAGGTTGTGGTTATGTCGATGTGTTCGCTTTGTGCTTGCAGACCTAGAATGAATTTATGTTTAGTAGTCTTCCAGATATGGTAGAATAAGAATATTAGATAAGAGTATTAACTATAGAAACTAGTTTCTCCTTGTCGAATATGGTATTTAAAATTGTTTTAGTTGGCATGTATGAAAATATGAAAATGTAAACAAGGCATTCAAGTTGTGGTACAATGCTTCAACGAGAGGTGGGTTCCTAGAAATTGATGCCTATTGGGTTTCAAATAATAGGCCTTTTGGAGAAGATAGGAAATTTCAAATAAATGAAACTATAGAGCACACAAACCACCTGAAGCCCTGTATACTTTACTTTCAGGCATGGATACACTCTTATTTTTTTACTTACCTCTAAACTCTCAATTATTTTATAATGGAATAAATGATAGATGCAATTTTTGTTTTATAAAACATCAACAATCATGTCAAACAATTCATATTAAACTATAATCCTAAGTGGTTGCCTTGGATGGTTTTCCTAATATTAGGTCATGGAATTCGCCAAATCAAACCCACAACACATTCATTGATTCTTATACATCATGAGCAGTCATACTAGAATGGAAAATAGAGTTTTAAATGAAAACTTGGAATATTGAAAATTGTTTCAAATTGTGACTAAATCCTTTCAAATCGTATGCACAAGAAGCACCTTTAGACCTATGTTCTTCGGTTGATCAATCACATAAATTTTATTTGGCATATGTAGACCTCATGTGAACCTAAAAACCTGACCAAAACATTTTATCATCATTTTTGTGGAGTGGGTTTTGGGTTGCTTTGGAAAAAAGTTTCTTAGAGAAATTATTTTTCAATGACGAAACCCTCTATAAATGACATCGTTGTTTGTGCCTTGAAGCCCAAAAAGAAAATTTGACCTTTCAAAACATTTCATTTTTACATAAGGAATAATGTAGTGCAATGTTTTTCACTTGTTAACTTCAAAAATACAGTTCTCCACCCATCTTAGAGGTCACTTGTCTTAGTTTGTTGTAGATAAAATGCCCAATTTCAGCCAAATGGCTCTAAAATAGTGTCACCATTTGAGACTAGGGAATCAGTTTTGGTTTCCGTCAGCTTTTTTTTATTTCCTTTAAAAAAGAGAATAGGGTAGAGTTGTTAGGTATCCCATTTGTGTGTGCCACACTTTTTTGTTAGTTTTCTTTGTGGCCACTTGGACTAGTTTTTGGAGTGGTGTAATAATGACTGCATATCCACATTGACTCTCTAAGTTTCATTTGACGCTTAAAACTAATGGGATGTTGGAAATATGTATGACGAGTAAAACAATGTGATTGGGTAAACTTAATCAAGAATGTTAATGGAAATTCTTGAATCTTGAAATTTAGTACACCTTCTTAGACTCATGAAGTAACACGAAGATATGAAAATGATGTTAAAATTTGTAGACCTTGTTGTTACTTAGAAAATGATTGAAACTTGAATGTATTAAAATAAAAAAACTTTTTATTTTCTATCTCTCGCACTCTCTAATGATTTAAATGTATTGGGTTGTTTGGATAAAAGAAAATGAGTATTTTCTCTCTCTAACATGTCACTCTAAAAATTGAAAGGGTGTTTGATTTGGTAAAAAAGGAAATTGCATATTTGTGTTTCTCTCTATCTCTAAATTGATTTGATATTTTTTTATGTTGTTCGATGTGAGGGGTGGAACATACCACCTCCTATTACACATGCATGTATTGATGGTTTTACATGTTGCAAACAACATGGTGGTATACAATAACTACTAGATTTTAGTGTTAATTTTTTTTTCTAGCATGGTTTTCCTTCAAAGGACAAAAAATGAATTATTTTTCCTATTTAATTGTACTCTAGTATAGTTTATATAATAAATAGTGAAGATAATTTCATTTTCAATGGAGTACCGAAGCATGAGAATTCTATAGTTAGTACATGAACCTTTATTAAATGATGCATTTGAAAATTCATTCTCATGTTTTGTAAATGTTTTTTTATGGATGGAAGAAATATTCATTCATTATGTATGTGTGGTTATTTAAGGAATTGATATATATATGTTTTTTACCATATAGGTCAATTGCATTGGAGAAGTGTTTATTGTTTATTTCTATGAATTGTAGTGATTTTAATTAATTGTTAGTTAGAGAGCTTAAGCCTAAATGATGGACCTAGTTTCTTCTATACATGGAACCTCTTAGCTTTAAAAAAATTAAAATCATAAACTTATGATACCACATTAACATGTATGTTTAACATCATAAGACATGACACCACCTAATAAGAATTTCATATGAATCCAAACTATGAGATTGTTAGTCTAAACAAAATTTGGATAACTCTACTCTAGTAATCCTGAACAATGCTATTCTCTAGAAAAAATAAAGTCATGTGGCATTCCTCCTTGATTGCAACTTAAGAGAAGTGATGACTTATGGATAATATAAAAGATGAGAGTCTTTTTATTGTGTGAATATTCTCAAGAAACCATCATTCATTCATAATCTAAAAGTCACCCGAGAGGAGGAGTTCTTGATTAGTGATCAATTTCGTTAGGAAGCCTACAACTTACCTTCGATATTTGGACTTGGTCTCTAACCCCTTATGATTTCGATTGGATCCTTGTAGGATTGTGTTGTATGTGTGTATGTATGTATAACGTAATTAAATCAAATTTATATTTAAACAATATACCAAATGCTTTAAACATTCCCATTAAGGTATTATAGATAGAATGTTAAATTGACAAGTATCACAATATTCTTTTGAAATTTATGAATATATTGCAAAATAAGGGTGTTGATTACCCATGGTTTTACTTTAGCATGGTGTAGTTTCCTTGAGTGCAATGAAATAAATAATCGTCATGTATCTTCGAAGCAATTGGTGAACAAAACCCTAAAATACATGAGTCAAAAGTAAATATGGTGTCATGAATGAATTTAAATGTCTAAGTTTAGTGAATCCATAAGTTTTAACAAGTGTTTAGGGTTGTGTTGTTTATTACAATGAATGAAATGTTTGGAGAGAGATCACATTCCCTTGAGGCCTGCATCCCTAAAAATTTAGTAATCATTGTGTAACTTAGAATTGTTCTAAGAGAGTTATAATAAAATACCAAAGTACCAATTTTTTTAAATTATTAATGGTAAATGGTTTTAAAGGGGACCATACCCCGAGATACAAAAAATCTCAGAAGTCGGATTAAACAAGTGAATATCAGTCATTTTTTGACAAGTGGGGACCACATCCCAAGAAGAAAGTCTGAGAAGCCATAAAGAAAAGTTAAAACAAGGGCAGGGGTCAACCTACCAATGTGAATCCAAACAACAGAAACAATGAAACTATACAATCAATCTGGATGAAAGAAAAAACATTCTTGAGGATATATTTTTTATTTTTCTACACTGTTTTCCACCCATCAGCCACCTCATCGATAGGGAGAACCACCTTGATATCATTGATCAAAAAATATGTGTTGCTCTCCGTTGGAAGAGAAGGGGGTATATTTTCCTTAGACTTTTTGAAATTAGATTCAACATTCTTCTCATTCTCACCAACAAGATATATGATGGAAGTTTCTTGTACTGAGTTTGTATCAACATCTGACTCAACATTCGGATGCAAATCTTCCATATTATCAATAAACAAATTCTCAGGAAGGGCCTATTTACACCGCTTGTTCTTCTCATTTTTGGGCTTTGTCATTCCACATTCAAAAGATGAGTGACCAAGGGTGAAACACCTTCTACACATGAAGAGAAAAACTTCATAATCAAGAGGTTGTGTCCTAGTCCAATTTTTCACTTTGAGTTCAATATTTACGGGGAGGGTTTTTGAAGTGTCAATTTCAACAAGCATCCTGGAATACGTTGTATGGGTGTAATCGGTTATTTGGGAATCAATGAAAAGAGTAAAGCCCAAAACATTACCAATAGAGATTAAACAATCACGGCTCCAAAATTACAGAGGAAGATGAAGAAGTCTAATCTAAATGGGTTTACGAGAAAAGGATTGTGTGAGTGGAATAGAAGAGGGAAACCTAGGTTTTAGGATGAGGTATCATGATTTATAGACCCATAGTTTTCACACTATGATATCTTTATATAAGTTATTGAACTAAAAACCATTGTAAAAATTCCTTTAGCACACGGGTAGATATCTAAGCTTCTATTGATAAAGGGAATCCAATAAAATTTAGGAACCCATTCATGAAGATCTAGTAGACTAGGCCATGGACCAGTGAACCTGCAAATCAAAGAATTTTGCTAATAGAAGTGCTCATATTCTAGGACTTCTTTGTCGAATATGATGTTGGGGATAGTGGTGGAAGGAATCATGGTGTTTGCATCCCTGCACAACATCTTTGAAAAAGAGATTAGCAGGCTTTTGGGAAACACCAGTATTAAGACCCCTACCCGAGAGAGAAACAATATCATCGTTGACTGGCCCAAAAGGATCTCCATCAAGCTGATGCACTAGAGACGAGCAGTTGAGGAAAGAATTAGAGCGCAGATCATGGCTAATGGAAGCACTTGAAATTTGGAAGAAAATGAGACATCGCTATAGGGGGATAAAATCCACTGCCCCATAATTTGAAAAGGAAACTAGAACCTTTCTGCCTCCAGGGGATGCAATGCCACCTCTAGAAAATGATAATCCCAACACAGAATAAGATGCAACAGAGCCGCTGGAGTGTCGTCACCCAGAAGCACCCATGATGTCATTGCCAAAGTTTTTACCGCTATGGCTAGGATTTGTGAAGTTTTATGCTTAGGGTTCACAGGGAAGATATGCGTAGGATAGCAAAATTTTCCAGAAGAAACGCCTCCAATAGGATTGACGCTTCCCCTGCATCCGCCATTAGCACCAGAGGAAGCGTTGCCCCTACTTCCGCCAACGATAGGGTTAGGGTTTGCGTTTAGCTATGGAGAAGGCATGATGAAGGTCCTAAATGATGGTATCAATTTCATACCAAAGTAGCAATGTAAGTGTAATAATAATGAGAGTATACGAAGTGTCAGATTAGGAATAAAATGATACTTGGATTTTGTATTATAACCTAACTAGTCATTCTAATGTTTTTAGAATTGAATATAAATTTATCCTAGTGAGATTGAAGAATCTTAAAAAACATAAGATCTTATTTGGAATACTATATTCTGACATGAAAATATTAAATTGACCCAACTACTTATTGAAATATAAAAAATTTAGAACAGAAAAATAAATGTACTTTAATGAATGGAAGTATTGTGAAATAGAGAAATATGTAGCTTTGAGAATGAACATATGATCTTACATACCTAATACTGTTCATAACTATAAGATTCAATAATGTAATTTAACTATCAATAATATTTAAGAATGAAAATGATGTGTGGTAGATCTTGTCTATCCTTTAGTTAACGATATTGTGATTGGGTCTTTGATCTACATTCGTTCGTTTGAGATAGTGTGACATCAATGTACACATAGGGTTATCCTTTTCTAATGTGGGTATATGTTTGTTTAAGTGTCTCATGTGATGTCAATTTATTCTAATTTGTTGAATGTGGTGTTGTGTAACAAGAATATAATGACAAAAAAAAATTCTGATAAATTTACTATTGTAAATTGTGGGAATTACAATACGACGACATCGATTAAAAAATTTATTCCATGGTGGAAGCATGAAGAACCTCATTTATGAATAATCCATCAATTTAATAAATCTTTCAATCACTTCTCATAGAAAATATGACCATTGGCATGGGTCACTCCATGTAACGCTCCACGTATACAAATCAAGTTGGAATATCATTTCACATACACTACCCATCCTAAACCTAGAGAAAAGTATTGGGTCTATTTTTATATGTAGCGCTAATTATTTTTTACAGTAACATTCTTGGGCATGCATACATTCACAGTCACCATGTGCATATGATCATTTAGTTAAGTGTGAATAGATTACGTAGTAGTAAGATGTACTAGACATAGGATGTGCTCCATTATCTAAACATATCATGCAAACACTAGAAACAAACTATCTTCTCTCTTATGGAGGATGTTTTTCTCAAGGATTAGAAATTTATGATCCATGCATATCAATTTAACTTTATAGATTCGTGTTTAGAACCTTTTCTAATTGCGTAACTCGAGAAAGTCTTAGAATTCAATTCATTATAAGAAACACATATTAGTTTACCTATCTTGCATAACATTAGAGAAAATGTCATGCATTTAAGAAGAGTCCATACACAATTTTAGATGCACATCATATATTAAATAATCATGTGCCTCCTCTGAAGCAAGGAAAAATGTTAGAAACCATCTCACAACACTATGTGGCACGCATAAGATGTTGTGAAATTATGCACCAATCACGTCGTCTCTTAGCCATGATGGATTCACTATGTAAAATTAATCCGTATCACATAAATTTGTAAGATACTAAATGGTATCCATGTTTCCAAATATACATCTCGATATTCTAATATTAATATCTCTTCCCACTAAAGTGGTGGAAAAACATAGTTGTTCAAATAAGAGGCCATCATATTGAGATTGCGTAGGAGCTAGTTTCCAATGTGACCGGGATCAACATGAAGGGCGTCAAGTTTTACTCTAAACAATATGACAAGGACTAAAGGATATTCGTCAAAGAGGGGGAGTATCTAAACCATACTTGTGGTGGTTTCCTAAGGAACTATCTACCTAAGTATTATGATGATGTGGCCATTATTGTTATGAATTTTACTATATTCGAGGACATGTTCCAAATAGTACTCAACACTTACCTTGTCTTCTTGAATCATTTTTGGCATCATATCTTTGTAAGTTTATCTCTATACATTTCAATGCTTCTTGAGCATTCTATCAAAGACATTCAGTAGGGAACGATTTTTCTTCCCCTTAACAAGGAAATCATTTTTCTCATCTTTAGCCATGTCTCTACTACGAGCTTTAAACTATAAAATGGTAACCATTTTAGCCACCCTCAAACTACCCCTAATCCAAAGAAAAGACAATGAGTGGAAATATTAACTCACAAAACTCTCCACAACTAGGCTAAGAAGCATTAATATATTTTAGGGGAACCTAATAAGAATAACCATGCCCAAGGTAGTGAAATTGAGATTACAACTCTAAGTCTGAGGCACTATCTTTTGGAAACTCGACTGATAATCCATCCAAGTGCAAAAATGATTCTTCCTATTGTTCTAATTTTTTTTTACACAAGGAAATTCTCAACTGGTTGAGAAAATATATGAGGGTAGCTAAGGACTCAATTAAGGGTCTCAAGATCACCAAAAATAGTAAGTCTATTGATGAGAAAAATTGGGAGAATTTGTTTTCCAAGCTTATTATTATTGAGAAAGGACACATCTATATCCATCAAAAATAACGATACATCATCTATCTTTAAAAGTCATTTTGGAGTTGGGAGAATTTTTTTTCCAAGCTTATTATTCTTGATGAAGGACACATATAAATCCATCAAAAACAATGATACATAATCTATCTTTAAAATTCATTTTGGAATTCAATACCCTTGAGGTCAATCTTTCTTCCCCCTTTATTGATATGTAAGATTAGCCTCTCAAGGATTATAGGAAATATCATGGAAAATTCCTTCAAAAGGGAAGTAGGGGAACCAAAATTCTAATTTGATCCATAATCTCCACTCCTGGGTGACTACTATGAAGGAGAATTTGGAAAAAATTATGAATTATACTATTCTTTGGGCTTAGATTCTTCCGCTTCTAGTTAATTCCTTTGTTATATTTCTATTAAATCTTTGTTGTAGCTGGATGCAATTACATTTATTTTTATTCCTTGTATATTGAAATGATTTATTTGGGATTTTATACTTTCTTCTTTAGTTGTAACTTAGTATGGCCCTAACAAAGAAGCCCACATTTACCAATATATGAAAAAAATAACCCCCTCGCAATATGAATTTTGAATTGTAAAATACACCTTATTTTCAAACCACCCATTTTTGAACTAAAAAAAACTATCCCTTTTTCAATTGACATTTTTAATACACCCATTACTTACACAACTTGGTTTTGGATTCAATTCGTTATGTATAATTTCAATATGTAGGCGGCCTGGCGGAAGGAAAATTGGATTTTTTCCCTTAGCAAAAAGGGGAGTTAAAATGAGAATTGGGCCCGCGGATTTTAGCAATAGAGGAAGCGATACGTGGTGAGGGAGAAATCGCGTGTGTGGACCCATGGGGCAAAAAGTGAAAAATTTTCCAATTTGCAAAAAAGGTCAAAATGCACAGAATTGAAGCGCGATTTCAATGGGACCCACCATATACCACGTGTCAGCTCCGAATTTCAAGGGTGGAGTGGTGGAGAAAAAATTCAAAATTTTCCATTTTTCCAAAAAATGTGGAAAAGTAAAAAATGATCCCAATTTCAGTGCCAATTTTTTTTTACACATGGAGGGTACAGATTAAAGGACAAAGATGGATAAGATCGATGGTTGCTATGCATCCATTTATTTTGACTGCCATGGGAGCTCCAGGAAGCTTGGAATCATGATTTTTGCATAAAAAATTGTCAAATTTATATTGATTTTGTGTCGTCTTGGCCTCCCAGGATCATTGTAATCGGTTTCATGGCTCAATATTTTGATTTGAGATGTTTTTGAAGAAATTTTTTGCCCTAGCCCAAACAAACATGTGAAATGACAAAATCAAAAGTTGCAGAGGTAATTTGAAAAGGTAAAAAGGTGAAAATGATGAGAAAAAGGTGTTTGGATGCTTCAATGATGAAAAAAATGCCTCCAGGATGAATAATGATCTAGATATTTGTAATGATTTAATCTTCTTGGACACACCTGGCAGCCTGCAAATGTTTTTTCTATTTGATGTCATTTTCATTGAATCATGTGGATTTTTTTTTAACAAACTTGATCCCATGGCATATTCTTTGCTTGGGAAAGAAGGCTCCAATGTGGCATAAGGTATGTAATGCATTCTGAAGAAATTGTAAAGGGTTGGAAGTTGAAAATCACCAGCAAATTCTAAGAGAAAGCTCATTTTTCTGAAAAAAACCCACCAAAGAACCAAAATAATTTCTTCTGTGTTTGATCTTCCTGTATGTGAGTTGGTTACAAGTGTATAACCATCACACAACTCTGAGATTGTTCATGAAACTCTCCCCTGATAATGAATCTAAAAAGATTTTGAGTTAATCTGTGTTTTTCTGGGCAATATGATGTTTGTTATCATTTTTAAATGCATGCAAATAGTTTTCATTTTTCTTGTTGCAATCTTGCATTAAAATTCTTTAGAAATCACACAGAATCTCCATTTCTTGTTGATAGTTTAGTGGCATTTGCAATCTCATGTTCAGAAGTGCCTTCATCTGATAAAGAGATAAACAAACTTAAAATCACTTTACCTTCCTTAACTATAGAGATTGATTGCAAGCCTTTGGGGGTACCTTAGGCATGGTTTGATCATGGATTTTTGTGTATAATTTAATTCTTTACTTTAAGATTTTGTGGTGAATTCCCAAATATTGTGTGAAGAGTGCAACCTCAGCTTCCATTTATGCCTCTTCGGGTTGAAAGAAAATCCTCATTATTTGAAGCATTTTATTTGATAGTTTTTCAAGTATTGTAGAGGTTGTCAAAGATCTGATATATCCCAGTTTATCTTGTCAACACCCCACCAAAAAATTCATTCAAACAAACTAATCCTACCCATACCGCCCCTGCATTGCATTGTGTGTAAACAAAAGGATCTAACCCTTATACAAAAATGCACAAGGTAAATTAGAATCACACCATGTCTCTAGTAGCCTCAACCTTTTCTTGAAAGCATTTCCATCATTTAGTAATGACAACTCTGTGGAGTTTGAATAATGGAAGATTGATCATGTTTTCCCAAGGCCATCTCCATACAATATGCACAGTATAAGGATATCTCCACCTCCTACATTAAACAGAGGTTGCAATATAGGTTCTCTTACCTTGGTTAATAGGCACAACCTAAAATAGTGAGGGTTAGATAAAAATCCATTCAAAGTGTTATCCATATCTCCACAAACTTGAGTGCCAATTAGATCACCTCCCTAGCTACAAAATGACACACATCATGATCTATCTGAATTCAAGCTTCATGCCATATCTCTGATGCTGCTCAGACTGAAAAGGAGAACAAATTTGGGTACTAAATCAGTATGTCCCTAACAAAGAAGCCCACCTTATCCCAATATATGAAAAAAATAACCCCCTCGTAATACGACTTTTGAATTCTAAAATACACCTTATTTTCAAACCACCCATTTTTGAACTAAATAAAACTATCCCTTTTTCAATTGACATTTTTAATACACCAATTACTTACACAACTTGGTTTTGGATTCAATTCATACATTTAAAAACATATATTATCTTTCTAGTTTAAACCTTAATCAAATTCATATGGGATTTGAAAATTATAAAATTTCATTATGTATAATTTGATTTCTCTATTCCTTTCTTTTCTATTTACATTTTTTTCCCTAATTAATGTCTCTATAGTAATCAGAAAGGAATTTTTTGCTTAAATTCTTATTTAATTTTGTTTTTATTCTTTTGAAATACATTCTCCTTAAAAAAGTATTAAATTAAAGGACAACAATTATACCTTATTAGGAAATATGTCCTAGACATTGAGAGTTATGTAGTTATTTGTCTATGGAAATATGTGTTTGTTCTCTAAAGTACATGATACTTATTTGAAAAGGAAGATAGTGAAAATGAGCTGAATTTAGGGATTCTTCTTCTACTCCAAAATTACTCCTCATCCCTTATCCCTATCTTTCTCTATACACTATGCAAAAAAATTTAAAACTTTTATAATTGAACTCGTTTTGAATAGTATACTCATTCCATTTTGACTAATATTGTAATGCCCTATTCTACGTTACACCTGTTCTTCCTGTGGCGATCGAGTGCTAAGCATGGTGTGTCATTGTGCCTTTGTCGACCTCGATTGCTAACCATTATGACTATAATTGATAATTATTTTACAAGCTGTAAAATGATAATAATGATAATAATAATAATAATGACATTATGATTGTATTATCGATCAACGATTGTATTTTATTATTACCTTCTTTATATCGATTGTTATAGATATCATCCTCTGTTATCGTTAAACTATCATTTTGATTTGTTTTTTGCTCCCGCTGATCGAGCCTCATCACGCAAATGAGGAAGAGTAGGTTTTGTGGTGGCGCCATGGTTTAATCACTCAACCCACCCACTTATTCAGGAGATACAACATGGTCATGAGCTGACGCATGGCTAGTTAGCTTGACTGGGCGTTTTAGGCTTTAAGACTACACAAGCAATATTAAGGCTCGTGTAACCATTCGCTTATTGTGGTGCCCCTTTCCTTTTTCCGCTGGGGCATACCTGAGATCCATAAAAATAAAAATAAAATAGAAAAACGATATAAATAGAATGAGTTTTAGAATAAAATAAATAGAAATAGAATAATAATAATAATGAAAGTAAATTTTTTTTGAAATAAATAAATTTAAAAAAATGGAAATGGAGTGGAGGGCATGGGAAGGCACGTGATTTCTTGGCAAGGTGCAGAGGTTTGGTGAATGTAATCAAGTGCTTGACCAAATGAAAGAATGGGACAACTTTTCAAAGAGAATTAAAGGCAGAGTGGAGTTTGTAGGCATGTGGGTGAGAGTTGGGTCAGTTTGGCAGGGGGCACCCTCAATAGCTGTCACAGTCTCACCAAATGCAATAAACAATTTTCTAAAACCACTCAATTCTGGACCAGTGCACTCCTAGTCTGTGCCTATACCAAATGTGGAGCTTTGATACAAGTTGTGGAGATCCATCAAAAAAATAATTGAAAGGATTTTTGTCCGATGTTATAATCGGGAGTGCCTGATAGACATGTTTGCAAGATATGGATGCATAAGGCACATGGACTATTTGAAGGAATACCTGAAAGAAACGTGTTTTCATGGGCATCAATGATCCAGACTATGCACAATATGATTTATTGAAAAGTGGTTGGGAAATTTTAATTTGTAGAGGCATTGGAAAGCGCATTATTTCCCTCTGCTCCATGGTGCAAAGCCTGAATCACAATTCGATCGATGGCTTAAATCTAGATCAGCTGCAATACGCCACAGAGTTTCCAGATGTATGGTGAAATGAAGGTCTATCACCCTGATGTTGCGAGGGTGGGTGTGGGTTCTCAAAGTCATGCTGTACAGGCAGTTTGAGTGGAGCATAGAACTAAAATTCTCCTAGGAGAGTGCCGTGAGGAAATGATTGGCTATATGCAGCAGCTACAGGGTAGAGAAGTAAACTTATCCCAGAAAATCAGTGGCCTCCAGAGAGAGTTAAGTGCGACAGCTGCTGCAGGGTGATCCCAAAGAACCGTTGGTGTTGATCCTGATGTTCTGGTTGCACGCGACCACAGTAGTGAGTTGAGCTGTCTTGCCTTTCCATTTTGGAAAGTCACTTCTGCCCAGGTGATGTGTAAAGTGGAGGGTATATCTTGGAGAGAGAGGTGGGTGAGCGCAGAGGTGGTGATAGAGGCGGATGAATAGAGTGTGTGGGAGGTGCTCACTGACTATGAAAGACTGGTAGAGTTCATTCCAAACCTAGTTTTGAGTGAGATAATACAAGGTAATAAACAAGGGAGATTACGAGTGAGGCAGAGAGGAATGCAATGCAACATGTATTGGCATATTGAAGCTCAAGTTGTATTGGACCTACAGAAACTTACCCATTTGGAAAATGGGAAAGAATTACACTTTTCTATGGTTGATGGGGATTTTAAGCAATATGAAGAGAAGTGGTATTTGAGAGCCGGTCCTAGGTGACAGATCACACCCACAGGCATAGGAGATTTACACAATGTTGGAGAAAATGTCTTGGGAGATGAAGGTAGCAGGATATCTTTCAGATCCAGAGCATATACAGAGGTTGTTTCTTCAAAATCGGATATGTGACAATGAGGGTGTTACCAGCAGACCTGATGAAATTTATTTACAAAAATCCTACTTGTTGTACGATGTAACTCATGAAAGAGAACCTCATAGAGGCCGATCTATTTCATATCATAATATTCATGAAACACAATTTTCTCTACTATTATATGAGCTGCTTCAACAAGTCACTAAGTTTGTAGGCATAAAGTTTTCTGTTGGAATTATCACCTTACAAGTAGCTGCATTGAAACAATCATATGCATATGGAGATGGCGTTTTAAACCAGGCATGTTAAACCTGCCCTTGCAATCTTCTGCTACCCTTTTATTATGTCATGAATTGAATGTCCTTCTTTTTTCTTTTTTTTTTATCTATTATGGCATTTAGAATGGGCTTCTGCTTTTTCCTTGTGAATCGACCCAAATTGAAGGAAAGGAAGGACTGTTGGTAGTTGTTTGTTTTTCATACCCTGGTAGTAATTATGATAGCATGTATATACTCCTTTCTGCCTCGTTTTTTCTTTTTTAAATAAAAGAGTAACTGTCATGTGATAGCAAAATAATGGTTGAAGTTTTATACTGTGGGTGTTAGATCTTTAACCTGGGTGTTTCCTGCTTAATTCTTAAAATTTGGGTGACATTTAGAGACGATAGTGAACAATGGCCGTTGAGTTCGATTTCTAAACCAGCAGTAGCAGATATAAACTTGAGCCATGAATAAGATTAGCGGATAATTGTAGATTTGTCGACTCATGGCTAGTTTTACGCCAGATGTTTTTTTTTGTCTTGGTAAAAGCTTTTCTTGGGCTGAATCTTTGTGTAGACCTCGCATAGTGAGCATGATGTTTTCTTAGAGGCCTACGTGAGTGAAATTTTGACTGCTCAATACAGATCCTGTGACGTGATTCACAGTAGTAAGATAAAAGAGTTTAATCAAAAATTTTAGTAGCAGATGTTTTCTTTGGAGCAACTATGAGGATAGGTCGAGTTGACAGTCGTAAAATAGATGGGTATGCCCAAGCTTTTCATATGTTATTTTAGAGACGGAAGAGAAGGCTTAGTTCGTCGGAAGAGTATTTTACTTTGTATTCCTCCTTCGCTGACTGTAAACCTTGTGATTGGTGACTCGTGTTGGGTCACGGTAGAGGATCTTGTGTTGATTCACTTATATTTTCAACAGACTATCCCTTGCTTGTTTAAATTTAAGTGTTGAATGAAATGGGTTTCTATTAAATCCATTATGTAGCTTAGTAAACCTTCAATAATTCAGGTAGGGAATTTCTAAGTAAGTGTTGACTGAGGCATGTATGAAAATAGAATGGTTACCTTGCTTCGAATTGGGTTAGACTTGTATGAAAATGGAAAAGGTAGGAATCGACTCAGTTACATATTTTAGTGAGCTAAGTCCTTAACTCTTACAATGATCATACGAGTGGTGGATTACGGGTTTATTACTAATTATGTGATGTAAGATAATAACAACTTTGGTGAAAAGACTTCTTCTTGATCCTTACTTGTGTAAGCCAACCATAGTTGTTGAATGTAATTTAGTGGGATAGAATTTAATTCATTTAACTTCTTGAAGAAAAAAATAATTAGGTTTGGTGAGAATTACTTGGTATATTGAATCTTCAGATTTAGTTATTGTGTTGTGAGTATTATATGTATGTTGGTTTATTCAGTCGAGTGAAGTTAACTTTAATCTTTGAGTGATTTGTGTTCATATATGGTTGGGGCCTATATTCTTCCTAAAACATGGATGTGCGTTAATGCAGTCTTGTTATGAAGCAATTTTGAATATGTTAAGTCATTTGACTGATCTTTATCTTTTTGGTTAATAATAATAGAATGATGTTTGGGTGTTAGATTTCAATAACGTAATCCATAGGATTACATGACTGAAATCTCAATACTTTCAACCTTGTTGTATTCACCAATAAGGTCTCACCTTGTTTGTCTTTGGAATATCTCTCTCACTTGAATATTGGGATTCCTCCTTTTTGGCTAGTATAAATCTCTTCAGTGGTTTTTGATTTGATCCATTCTTGAGTTTATAATTTTACTTTCATGATATTATAAAATGTTAGCTTACTGTTGCAATGGGTAGTCTTAACATGCTCAATTCTAGTGAAATGACTTTAGTTAATATTTGTGCAGATGGATTATGCGAGTAGACTAGAGGAAAAGAGTGTTAAAGGTTCATCTATACAATTTATGAAGTTCCTTGTAAAAATGTCCAATGTGTTGTAAATTGTGTAACATTGCTTGTAAAGAGAGTTTATGTGACCTCTTGCCTGGAATTGTTCGGAGAATTACGTGAAGTAGTAGTTTTGTCTTTTTTTTGTATTTTGGCTAGTAACTCTTCTTAGTGAGAAATAATATTCAATCTCTTCACTGGCATAAGCATTGTAAAACTTTGATCTTGAGAATTAAGTATAAATTTAAATCTTTCTAAGACTTTGTATTGATGGGTTATATGTAAGCTTTAATGGGGTGGCTTTTCCTTACAAAAGATACCTAAAAGTTTTATTCAAAGAATTATGTTGTGGTTTAGATCCCCTTGCAAACAAACAATACCTTAAGTAATCAAGAGTGAGACCATCCTTGCAAAGTGATCTTATATAACGTGTTATCCCTAACTGAACTAGTAAACACTACTCTTTTGGTGAATGCTAAAGACAAGCTTAATGGAAAACAATGTTTAGTTTCTAATAAGATTTAACAAGTAAGAGAAGAAAATTTTGAAACCGCTCAATTTATCTCTCAGCCTATTTAAAAGTAAGTAGCTTCCTTTGATAAGCTCTTTCGGTGAAGCCTAAGTAAGAGCACTATTTAACTATGTATAAAACCTCAAGCTTCAAATAAACCTTAGTAAGAACTAATGACGTCTTAAGGGTGAATTCATTTGACCTTCTTCCTTTAACTTTATCCAAGGTGTCTTATCAAAATAAATAACCTCCAATCATTTCTTATTGTTGCTTGCCCTAGTTGTGAGAGTGTCATGTGGTTGGGCTTCTATGTTGTTCTGTAAAAAAAAAATATTGTCCTTGATAGGTGTGGATGTTTCCGTGCTGCTTTATGGCCATCCTTGTGTCGAGTTGTTCACAGAGTTAGTTGTATCCTTGGTGACGACATGTTGCATCATGTTATGCATCAAACAAGTCAAAAAAAAAATCCTGTCTTTTACTGTGTTGTTCGTGTGTGTGATTCTTGGTCGCTACAAATATTTAAAACCCTATATAAACTCAAGTGATAGGTAAATATTTCAATTGTGAATGCCCAACGATATTAGCACTATGAAACACATTTCAACACTTAATACACATACAACATAGAAAAATATTCATTGAAAAAGCCACCACCATTGACCATGTGTAATCATTATGCAAAATTATATTATATAAGTTGAAGTCAAAAAATATGCATAAAAACTTATCAACATCTTACACCCCTGGTAGACAAAACATGTAAATCCCATAATGTGAATATTGGCACATGGAAGCTGAATTTCCATAATGTTTTTTTTACACCTACAAATATTTTGATAAAATATAAATGTATGTAACATTGCACCTTCAAATATTTTGATAAAAATCTACATGTGTGTAAAATTACACAAAAAGAACATAATATTAAAATATACAACCATCCATACGTCTCAAGAACATGCAATGTACAGAACATGTACTTATTCATATAATTGTATTTTTTAGTTCGATTTCTTTGTCTAATTCTCTATCATATTCTATATTTCTTTTGCAAATACGCACACAAGCTGAGATCCTCCTTTAAAGTGTTGACCCTTATAATAGATTGGATCTAGATGCATACTTGATTTTTGTTGGTACAAAGTAGGATTTGCTTATTGCATGATCATTATTTCAATATAGTTTTTTTTGTCATATTCTCTAGCTTACATGTTATTTTATTATGTTTTATGTTCTCTTCCATGTTTTCTCTCTTTTTTTGTTAGTGTAAGATTTTTTTTTTAATTAGAGGAATTATTACATATTACAATTTAGCAAAGTCTCTACAAGCCTCAGTTAACTTTAACCTACTGTGAGGAGGGGACCACCAAGTACTCATGTTTCATACCACCTCTTTATAAAACTATAAGTACATTGTGCTAATGGATCCCTTAGAAGATTATTTGTCTATTTCTAGTTCCCTGAAATAGCACTACTTGAATTTTAAGGCTATTTTTCATTTGGGATCTTCTAACAATTATAGTTGCAGTTGATGATTATGGTTGTTGTTTAACATATTTTCTTGCATTTTGTGAGTAGATATGGACTTTAAAAGATTCTTAATTTCAACTCAATAAATATATATAAAAACATGTATGTAGTAGGGCATTAAAAATAAAGAAATAATGATTTAATGTTAGAGTATCATTAGATTTAATAAGGATATCTATAAATCCTTTGGAATTCGTTATCTTGAATTAAATATATAACTACACATTATATTGAACTATTATAGTTCCAAAGATGAAGATTTTTTTTCATTATTGGTAAATGGTTTTTTGGGAGGGTTCGCACATCAGATTACAAAAAAATGGAAAGGACAAAAAGAGCATGATGAACAAAGTGGTTTTGTGATGAGTGGGGACCACACCCCAACAACAATCCTAACAACTAGATAATACAAAAGATACATAGGTAGTTTTTTGATCCGTGGGGACCAAACCTCAACAAAAAGGCCTAAACTGCTAGAAAGTGCAAAACATAACAAAGGTAGAGACAAAATGTCATGAATAAGAAAAAATGTAGCCAAATAGTAGGTACAAAACCAACATAAAAACAACAAAGAAACAAAAAGAGTAAGGAGGAAAAAAACCTTCTAACTAAGACATTGTTGAAAAACCTTTTTCACATCCTCCAATTCCTTAGAAAGGTTTAGGGCTGGAAGCTTTTCAGGATCTTTTCTACTAGAGGAGATCACCTTCTTCATATCCATTCCCCCATTCAAAAAATCCTCCGGTAGGCCACTCACATCGTAGATATGCTTAACTTGAGTATGAAAAAATTCAAGAATGTCTTTATGCATACTTAGATGATTTAATTATTTGGAAACAATTTTTTCAACAGTGGCTTCCCAAGTGTGTTCCTTCTTAAGAAATACTATCAATTTGGTCTCAAAACACTCCATCTCAGGTTGTTTTCCCTTGGGGTTGAATTGAGGAAGAGGAACATCCAGTTTCTGACTAATATTCAACAAGCTCTTAGCAATAACATGTTCTTTGTTCTTATAAGAGCTTCTAAGGACCATCCTAGCTGGTGGAGAGGGTTTTCTAAGCCTTTTAGACTTGTTTGAGTAGGGGGGAGAAGGGTTGAGGAAGAAGGGTTGTTGGCTACCATTTCATGACAGTACAGTTGAATTAGCATAACAAGCCATCTCCATTATAGGGTGATTTCGTCTCTCAATAATGTCATGTCCATTATTGTTGACAACATAATGGTTGTGGCTTTACTGTTGACAACATAAAACAAACCATCTCCATTACAATGTGATTTCGTCTCTCAATAATGTCATTCTACTCAGGAATGTAGGGATCAATAATATTCTGTATAATGCCTTGTTGGTTAATGAATGCTAAGAAATTATTTAATGTGAATTCCCCCCTCAACCTGACGGGAGCAGAAGAAGAGTTTGGTTGGTTTCCTTCACCATAAGCTAATAGAAGATCTGGAAATAATGAAATGCCTCACTCTTCTACTTCAGGAAAAACACCCATGTATTTCGAGAGTAGTCATCCACGAATAGTTGGAAGTAAATCTATCATGAAAATGAAGCAGGTAGTTATCTGAGAAGATCAACGTGAATAATCTCTAAATGTTTCTTGACATGAAAGGTGTTTATATTGAATGGATCCCTATGTTGTTTACCTGCAAGGCATCCAAACCAAATGACAAAGGAACTTACAAACTTGGGAAGTCTTTGTACCATTGGATTTGAATTGGGAAGGTACAAAGATCCAACAGAGAGACCACCATAATGGTAGTACAAGAGGCCAATAGTTTCTATCGTAGAGGTAGATAGACCTAATATAAAAGACTAAACAACATCTAAAGAAAAAAAATTTATCTTTCAAAATTGTTCAAGAAAGAACCATGCCTTGTCATGAGATCAAGCAGGATTTGATATCATTATCAACAAGAAACTCCACCTTCTATCAATGATTCAAAATATTGGATGTTAATCTAGGAACATATAATACCTTTGTGAGTGTACATTTGCATGTTTCGTGAGGAATGACGACTTGGCCCATTTCTTCTGCAACATACTCTTTATCATCAGTGATCCTAACCCAATATCTAGTGGGTTGGTCTCTCAATGAATCAAATAGATTCATGTTTCCTTATATATGTTTATTGTAACATGAATTTATCCACTAGACATTGCATATGGGTTGTGATGTCTATGAGACTAACACTAAGTTTAAATGTACACCAAAATTGGCTTCTTTAAGTGTTTCCTCATTAGATCCAGCATCAAATAGAGGTATGAGATGTCCCTTCTACTTCTGTTGGTGGGGACATATTTTTAATTTATGAGAATCTTTTCTCCGTACTATGCTTTCTTGACTAGAAGAGCCTTTCTTGAAGCCATTATACCACCAGTTTTCCTGTCATGGGTGTTATTTCAAAAAATGTGACAGTACCTCTTCAAATTTTGATATTTTTTTTGTTGTGGACACTATTCTTGCTATTGTTTTTGTCGTTACTTCTTTGGGGATCACTTATGGAACTTCAGACCATGTTGCTTCTTTGAGATAAGATATTTTTCTTATAACTCATAATAGACTAAGTTGATGGATTTTCTTATTGTAGTAGGTTAATGAGTTATTCGAAATATAGTGTCCTCTTCGAGACATTATGTATCATGACAAACACTCTGAATAAGGTAGGGAGAGATCTCAAGGTGATCGAGATCTAGATGTTTTCCTTGATTTTCTCATTGCATGCTAACAATTCTAACTACAACTCGTCTACTCCACTTAAGAATTCCTTTACTTTCTCATCGAACCTGTTAGATATGGTTTAAAGCCTTAATTGTAGATGAAGGATCTTCCTCTAATTTTTTGACTCACAGATGGTCGTTAATTTATCCCACACTTCCTTTTCTATCACTGCATCCCAGAAATGTGGTTGCACATCATCATTGATTCTTAACATAACTGACATCAAGGCTTTGGCATCATCGCTTTCATACTTTATTAGCGCATTGGGTTTAGTGGGGACTGGCTTGGTTCTTGGGATGATGTTTGATAGTCACTCAAGTTGAAGGATGGTATGCATCTTGGTTTTCTAGGTGATAGAGTTTAGCCCTTTAAGAATTTGTTCATTAGACAGAAGTAATTTTTTAGCAGACAATGAATTATTTTATTTTTTTAAATTTTAATACTTATGAGAGAAAATTACAAGTATGCTTACTCACTGGAGAGAGAAATGAGCTTGAAGATGAGCTCACTAATCACAAACAATGATGAGATTTGATGCTCATCTTAGACATGTTTGGGGTTGTGTGACATATTTTACTATTTGTTGTCCTACCAAATCATTATTAATAGGGTATAATTTTTTCCCAAATCTATAAAAATGCAACCCATAAATAGTGATAAAATGTCAATTTTACCTATAGTTAATTTACTTGGTTAAAACAAGTTTGATTAACATAATAAATAATCCAGAAAAGTTACTAGTTGAATATACGACATGTATAACTAAGTAGCATTATATTGACACTTGGCACCTTGGTAGTTTGAGAATTTGGGGGTGGAACTTAAATATAATAATAAGAATAAATTGACTTGACAATTCGAGTTTGTTTTTAAAATTCAAAAAAATGGCCTAGTCACAGGCACAATGAACTAGTCTAAGTACAACAACCAAACTTTCACTATTTTACCTAGATGTACTATATAATTATTAAAGATTTAATTAATCATCACATGGTAGAATATAACAGATGAAAAATTTAAAATTTGAGAAATTCTTATATAGAAATGTATTCCATCCACTCAAACAGAATGAAATAGCAAGAAGGTAACATAATTGACAAGTCCAAAAAATAAGAAAAGTTTGACTGCAGGCTATAGTGACATTGTTTCCTTTCCAAGAGTTTAGACACACACCTGATAAGTTACCATTTAATTATCTTATTAAAAAATTAGAAAAAATAAGGGTTTTTCAATCTATTAGTTTCAAATTCTATTTTCAACTATTTGGAATAGAGAATCCCATGGAAAGCCATTACATGAAAATGCATGATCAAATTAAATATTTGTAGGCATACTTTTTTTAATAGGTTGAATAAATATTTCTGAATAGATCTATGGCATTGTCTTCAATTTCATTAAAGAGGTAAAAATTCGATATGGGTCTATAGCAATATCCTCATTGTAAGTCTCTAGCTATTATTTTTTATTTGGTGTGATTCAACCTAGTTAAAAAAGAAAAATTAAACACTTCAACACATTTTCCAAGCAAGAATAAATTTAATGTTAAAACCCATTTATTAAATATGTTGAAATGTTCAACATAAAATATGATTATGTTGATAATCTTTTTAAAACGTAATTAGATGGTCTATAATAGGATTAGGCCATCATCAAAACTTTTGTTGACGGGTATAGGGAGACGTCAAATCTCATCCCTGATCACGAGCTGAGAGACAAGGAAGCTTCTTGCGGTGTTCAATCTCGTCTTCAAAGTCTGCATCCTATCCGGCTTCAAGTTTTGCTCGTATTCTCCTTGCTTGGCAGCGCACATCGAACAATAAACATTTGGGAAGTCCCTGGTGAATGACCTCATCAAACTGAAGGTTGTGACTATCATGGAGGGCCTAAAAAGGAAAAGTAGAAACCGGATATTTCCTTAGCGTCATGACGGTTTTCCACATCTTGCGAGTCTCCATGGCGGCTTTCGGTATTAAAAATATTCTTTTGTGCTTGACATATGCGGCACAAGTCGGTCGATCTGGATTGATCTGAATGTGCATTCAGAGTCACTGCATCCAGGTGAGATCTCGTGGGTCGTTTCAATGCCAAAGACAGGTTCTACGCAGGCACAAATCGCAGGTTAAGAGTGTCAATGTTGGAATAGCATAAAAACACCAAAGTATGTACCAGGTTTCAATGTTGTTTCACATGCATGCACTCAGCAGTTTCTCACCGCCACGTCATAGCTCCTCACAGCAGAGAATCCTTACACGTTTTACATGCGCATAGCAAATAACTAGTAGATTAATACACCATATCATTCCACATAGGATTTTTTTTCACTTGTTCATGTCGAATGAGACAGAAAGCAAAACGCCGAAAAAAAAAAAAAACTTCAAAACTGCTACGTCCAACAAGCACAACACAAAAAAACCAAATGGAACTTTGATTTTCATAGAAAAAGAAAAACTTCTCCACGCAGGTCACGTTAGAGACTCCTTTCACACCCAGGTCGCAAACTATTGTCTTTAGGATGCCAAACAACATCTCTATCTGTAGGTCGCTGGTTTTTGAAGCAGCAGCTAAACTTTCACAAACAGATCCCTCTCCAAATGCGAGACGCCCAGGTAATAGGTTTTTTGAATGCCACGTCCAAGGTAGCAACTTTCCTACGGAGAGTGTTAAGTGATCAAAAAATAATGATAAATACGGATAAAAAAACACTCTCACTAATCTTCGAAGGACTGCTAAAAACCTTCTAAATAATATTGAAAAGTGAAAATCCTTCTAGCTGTTGACTATAAAATCATGGATGTGTTCATTATTTTAATATTTATGATATAAAATAATAATAAATAACATAATTTTTTTAATCCTGTATTTTAATATCTTAACACTGAAAATATGGAGTTCGATACGGTTGAATAAAAAATACGGAAAATCTTTAAGATTTCACGGTATTTGGTAATTATGCGCCACGTCTCAGCAGGTAAATGACAAAAAAATGATAGAAAATGAGGTAAAGAAAGGAGCCATGCTTTTACTGGTCTAACATGTCTTTAGATGTCCAAGTATGTTTAAAACAACCAATAAACCTTCCACAGGATTTCCACACATGATCTAATACCAGATTGTGGCAAATTAATACAGAGCTTAATTGTTTTATTAATCACCGTAGAAGATAATTTATACAAAGAACAAAGGAAACAAAACCCTAGAGGATAATTTATACAAAGAACAAAGGAAACAAAATTGGAAGTTGCTAAAAAAAATGTAATAGACTCCTATGATGACAACATACAGATTTCTGGTGACTACTTATAAATTTGTTGTGTAAACGACGAGTCTAATTTGCTAATAGAGCTGGCTCCATTAGAATTTACTGGTCGATACGAAGAAGCAGAGGGTTTTACAGGAAAATAGTGACACCCTTTTTATTGGTTTTTGTGGTCCACACATCAAAAGAGGAATATTTTTGGACTCCATTTGAGCCTTTTTCGTTTGACACTAGGTGGGATTCGGCCATCATAGGACATTTGTGAATCATGTGGTCAGAAGCCTGGCAGCAAAAATAAGAATTAGTTAAGTTAAAATAAAGGACTCGTTGAGTAAAACTAGTATCTCCAACATGAATATCAATGGAGTCCTTAAGGTCTTTGGATAAATCCACCTCAATGCAACATGGTTCTGAGGATGAGCGCTAAAAAAATTACGTTATTCTCGATAGATAAGTTGACATAAGGGTTTGATCAAGTGTTTGAAAAACCTCCAATGTGGGAGAGGAAGCCCTGAAAATCTTACCCATACCCAGATTTGATGATTGGCTTGTTTGGATACCTAAAAATCCATGGTCCAGTGAGAAAATACCACGAGTGTGTTTCAAATGAACTAGGGGACATGATTGAAAATTGCTTTTCAATGTTTAATGTTATTGAAGAGAAATAAAAAATCCCTAAGTTAGGTTTTGCACTCCTTTGAGCTTGACACCATGGTGTTGCCAATTGTTATGAACCCATTGCTTCAATAGACTTTTAGGGGGACTCAAGCAATAAAATATCCACCAAGGGAATATTATTCAATTACTTTTTATTCAATCCCAACTTTATTCAATTACTTTTTATTAAAATAATCTGTAGCACACCAAAAATTACCAACACAAGAACAACACAGTGAAATACAGGATAACTTTTTTTTTTTTGACTTGCTTTGACTCAACACGACACAACATGTCGTCACAAGGTTACAATCAACACTTGGAATCATTTGTTACGGGGAAGACCACAAGGTCAGCACGGAAACGTTCACACTTATCAAGGACAATTTATTTTTCTTTTTGACGAGACAACATGAAAGTCCAATCCACATGACACACTCACGGCTAGGGCAAGCCACAGTAAGAAATGGTTAGGGTTTATTTATTTTGGTAAGACACCCTTTAGCTCATGACTTAAGTTTTTTAGAAGGAATCAATATATGTTTCGCACAAAGTTCATCTCACCAACTGAGTTAATTTCTTATACACTGAAGAGTAGTTCACTTAAAGTCTTCTCCTACTTACTAAATCTTAATATCTTCCAGAAACTAACGATTGTTTTCCTTTAAGCTTGATTAAGAGTTCACCCCAAAGGGGTAGTGTTCGCTAGTTTAGCTAGGGGTAACAATTAATAAATGTTTACTTCACAAAGGATGTTTTCATTTTGAACACTCATGGAAGTATTTGATTTCAAATAGATCGCCTTTACATTTATTTGCTGAATATAAAAATTATTATTTTTGTTTAGCTTCTTTAAGGATTAACCGACTCATTTTACTTTACTTATAAAATATTGTCGCTAAGTCTTAGAAAGATTTAACTTAATAATTTATTCTCAAGATGAAAGTTTTACAATACTCTTATCAATGTAAAGATTAAATGCCATTTCTCACAAGGATAATTTCAAGCTTAACTGCACAAGAACAAGACACTTTATTTCACCATTACCAAACAATACAAGGCAAGAGGTCATACCAAATCTCTTTACAAGCAATGTTACACAATTTACAACACATTGGACATTTTTTTTTTACAAGGAACTTCATAATGGTACAGATGAAACTTTTACACTCTTTTCTTCTAGTCTACTCGCATAATCCATCTGCACATTTGTTAGCACATGTCAGTTCGCAAGAACTGAGCACGATAAAAGCTATAACATTAAGACAATATGTTGTTATCTAACTGTTTCAAGGAAGAAAAGCACTGTGAAGAAGAAAACAATAATCCAAGAGTCTAAACAAGAGCAATTAAAGAGCTGTCCAAAAACATAAAATGCCTAAATAAAAGGGATGGCACTAACTCTATTCAATTATCATTTTCACATAGGAGCAGTTAATAAACATCATAGTGAATTACACCCATATCACAATAATGACCGTCATTTAAACAAGATAACATTTCGAAACAAAAACAATTACAGGAAGAGAATTAATTTCAAACGTAATCTATCCCTATTTGTTTAAGTTAGTTCACCAAGCCAAGGATTCACTATGCCACTGGAAGATCCCAAACAATCAATCGACATGAGGATATCTAAACCAACATGACTTATTAATATTAAGATGATGTGCCTATAACAGTTAATTTTATGTCAGTACAGATTAAAAAAAAATGGAAAGAAAGGGATGAAACGCACAAATGACCTCGCATGGGTCACATCCTATCCTAACAATCCTTCTATTAGACTTTCTTCTAATCAAGAGAATGTATTAAGAAAAAGGACAAACTTGACAAGACCAAACATATCCATTATAAATCTTACAGGAGGGTTACTCAATCATTCGCAAGAACACGACACAAGATACATAGCTTCCAAAGGATCTGTCGTCAACAACAAGTTGACTTAAACCTTTCTGGTCAATACATAACCATTCTACTACAATGACAGCAAGGAGGTCGTATCACAACGATCACCACGAAAACCAGTCAACCAAAGAGTTTCCAAACACACCAACCTATGAGTCACAGGAGGATGAAATTTAAGCATCTTTACGGAGCAAAACGTAGAGTAATTTCTTACGCATAAAACCCACATCTCAATTTTCAAGATTTGAAAACTTCCTCATTAATGATCCAGTAGATCTCGTATCCTCCAACATGTGTGAAATAAAATCAAGGTACGAAAGAGAGTATTTCCTCTGACATTTTAAACTATCCAAAAGGAATGTGAGTATCGTCAAAAGAAGACATTCCATAGGATCAGCTACATTCCTCAAAACATACAGCAGTTACCAAGGGAGAGAAGGTGATTCCAAAGACGACAATCCCCAAACGGTGAACATGAATTGATATCAACTTATGACGATCAACCATGACACTCGAAGAATAAAAGTATTTCTTTGAGCGATTCAAACAAGTAACAAAAGCAACTAACCTAGTTCAGAGTAATATCAACTTGGCTCAAATCGATAATCAGTCAAGCTAAGCACACACCAAGCCAACCGGGAAGGGTTACTAGAAACTAAAAGAAAAGAATAGAGACAGGAAAAGCATCATTCACCTGTACACAATGCACTTGTAGTACTCAATCCCTAATTCGCAAATACTCGACATAACCCAGAACTAAAGATCTCGAACCGAAACAAGAATAAGAACAAAACAGGAACTGTAAGGTTGAGTCCAACAACAATGTTTGATAAAACATTCAAATCGTGAGACCAACATAAGGAACTAGGGGGTGTTCATTACAGGACCCCACCTCTTTTGCTTTATTAGACTTAAGAACAAAGTTCACCCAACTAAAATTTATTAAAACCCAGAAACAATATAGAGGCTTCAACCAGCGCAATCATTTCTAACGCCAAAAAAAAGAATACAAATGAGCAAGGGAACTGGAAACCAAACAGTATACCATCACACGAGACAATAATATGAAGAGTAGAGTTATTTAGTGATTCAATTAAATAACAGCATAAGAATTAATGGTATAGAGAATATCGTGCCTGATTAAGCTCCCGCAGTCGATGACAAGATGAACGGGACCTGCAACAGCAACCGAAGCCTAAATCCATTTTCTTCAAGCTCGTTGTGCGCCCAAACATCGAACATCTTCATGTTGGCACAGGTAGGAGTTCACAGCCAGGGTGGGTGGTCTAAAATGCTTGCCATCATTCTCCCAACACCGCTCCAAGATCAGCCCTAGAACTTCTGTAGGTCCCATTTTGGCAATTGAGCTTAATCCTTCGTCATTCATCCAAACACCTCCACCATCTCCATATGCATCTGATTGTTTCTAATTTGGACCTCCTAACCTTGGTGCTCTCATATTAGGAGCAGCCCTAGTTTGAGACAAAGCAAAAGGAGATGGCTTATAACCAAAAACAATCTCTTGGTACAGACTCCATATCCATAAAACAGTCCTTAGACTTAGCATCCTCAATTAAGGCTGACCAGTCACTAGATTGCTTCAATGCAGCTGCTTTGCGAGCTCGTGCCAGTGCCACATTCATGCGGCGAATATCATCTACAAAGCCAACCCCATGATTTGAAGCTTGGACACAAAATAAACTGATTACATCACACTCCTGGCTCTGGTAGGCATTTATCTTATTGATGGATAAACCTTTTCCTTCATTAGATTGAGGACAGCAACATACACTCGGTGAAAACATTTCAGCTGTAGCTTGAAAGTGTGATAATTCCATCAGCACCCTTTATGCCTGCCAACATAGTGACTCGTAGAAGGTGCTCATATAGTTGCAAGGCAATTTGTGCTTCATGAATATTCTGATATGAACAGATCCACGCCTCTATGAGGTTCTCTTCCATGAGTTACATCAAACAGCAAGAAGATCTCTAAAGAGAATCTTTGTAAATAAATTTCATCAGGTCTCCTGGTAACAGCCACACTGTCACTTAATCGATTTTGATAAAAAAATCTGGTAGGAGAATCTCGAATTTGAGGATGCATTCTGTACTGAACAGACAACAAGGAAGTTGGACAACCCGTTGGTTGGAGCGCTCAAACAAAACTTCTACTACAGCACATGCCTGCTGCCAAGCTAATGAATGATGCGGGCAGTTGCTGTGGATCCCGAACAAGAACACACCATACAGCACCCAATGAACATGGGGGTAACACGCCTACCTCCCTATCTTGTAGCTTCAACTGTAACCGCCATATCAAACCCATGGCCAGAACAGCAAGGAACAGTGGTGAACACGATCTCAGCCTCATTGCAAAACTTGCCTCAAGGTTTGTCCGAGCTTCTTCCACGCAAGATCTGTCACCTGGACAGAAGCGACTTCCCAAAATGCAAAGGCGAGACAGCTCAACCAAAAACTTTATCCCGTTCTTCTACCACAGCGGCGAGATTTTGCAACAGCCGATCATGGCTGTGGTCGCGTGCAACCAGAACAGAATGGACAAAACACCAAAGAAGGTCAACCCGCCAACACGTTGCCCTTGCAACACTTTCACTGTCACTTCGCCGATCTGAGAACATAGCCAGAAGGGAGAACCCGAGTCTGAGGATGCAGTCGAACTGAACAGATAACAACATAGTGGACAACCTGCACATTGGAAGCGCTCAAAACAGCTACGGGATTTTGCAACAATAGAACATGGTTGAGGTTGCGTGCATCTAGAACATCAGGATCAACACCGGCGGTGCCTTGGGATCGCCCTGCAGCTGTCACACCTCACTCTCACTGGAAACCACGGATTTTCTGGGATATGCTTTGACTTCTCTGCCCTGTAGCGGCTGCACAAAGACAGATTCTTCTTCACGGCACCCCCCACTTGCCAGGAAAACAATAAAAAAAAGAAGCCTTCAACCCCACGCCAACCAAAGGAGATTACAGACATTTAAGAAGTGACATGATATGTCACCCATCCGCCAGCTCAGCAAGGTAAATTGCAACGAGGCACTACATAATCAAAATTTAAACATTGAGTATTTCTAATGTAGTTTTTATTATCATTTTGTTTAATATAATCTTTCGTTTTCCAATATTAATATTTTTTGTATTTTAAGAATTGTTATTAACAGATCCTTTACAATTCTCTCAATTTCAGTTCTTTTCTCTTATCATTTAAAAATATATATTGTTGGGTAATTTAGAAATATTAAATAATGCTTAATAATATGACTCTGAAGAGGGAAATTCTAATATAAAGTGAGCACCATGAAACTATAAAATTTTAACCCTTAACACATATTATAGGGAAACTATGAAATTTTAGCCCATAAACCTTAACCATATAAGACGATAAAATATATAACTATCGTTTACTTTTATAAATAATTACTGAGCACCTTATTTTAAAACACATGTTTTTCTACCAACCCTTATATATGCAAATAGCACTAACAATACCATATTATTTTTTTTAAATAGTGAAAAAAAATTATTTAATAAGCCACTTATGCTATTGAACAAATTTTTCACCAATCCTTATTGAAAATATATAAAAATATAACGATTACAGTCGAGGCGCTAAAAAGGACCATACAAACTAACAAATTTTTAAAAATAAATTGTTGTTCAATTAGGAAGTGGTCCCATGAGAGGAGGGTTCCTATTATTTCTTAGCAATGCTGCAGAGTAATTTGAGGAGTATTTTAAACCTGAATGGTCCGATGGTATAAAACAGTTTTGAGAATGTGCTGCAATTTTTAAGGAGATATATGTAAAATTGTTATATTTTAATTTAAATTAAAAAAAGAAACAAATTTGGTCATTGAGTAGTTGACATTTGGCAATATATCTTGCTAAAATATAGAAGCAGGTGTGGGAAACTTCCAGCCCCTCCTTTTTATCATCTGCTTAAACTCTCCTCCTAAAAAATTTCTGCTACTTATTTTAAGGAAAAGATTCTAAAGTTTCATGTTTACTTAAATTTTATTTTTCATGGAGTCACCTGCTGAACAAAAATAGGAGCAACAGCCCCCTCCATGGGACCCCTGCCTTAGCCACTCTCTCTTGAACACAACCAACCCTTATAAAAATATAATCATGAAAGTAATAACACTAGGACTCCAAAAAAAAAATACGAATGAATACTCACCCGGCGTGTCTACCACTTTTAATATTTTTCCATTGTTCAACGTACTCTGCTCCAACTAGCACTCTTTTATAGTTGAGGAAAAACTGACCCCTGTTTTAAAGGCATCTCGTCCCAGGAAAGAATTTCCTATTGAGCTCTTGCCATTGCCAGTGCGACCCATCAGAACTACAGTTGTGGCTTCCATTTTAATTTGCTTTGGATATTAAAAATCAACAATTTAGACAGCTGTAAAAATTTTAGCTCAAATAAAACATCACGCCTTAAACTAATCAATAATGAAAATCGAAGAGATTTTTGTTAGAATACTAAAAAATTAAAGGGAAGTCCCAGCTCAATAATTTTCCTACAGCTTCATTCTCAGAGTAAAATCACAAACATACCTTCTTCTTCTGAAACCCAAGTGAGTAAATCTGAACTTATAAAATGTTATAGTATGAAATCCCTGCTACCTCTAGGCTGTTTTATATAAAAAAATTGTTTGTAAAGCAAGACACAAACATTGCGCAGGGAATAAGACGGTGGGAATCAACGAATAACTCTATAATAAAAATTCTATTCTGTGCAAAAGCAGAGGGAATATAAAGAGTGCATGAATTATTTATTTAAAACTGCAACATTCCCTGCCGGCCATATATTGGTATGAAAATGCACCATGATGTGACTTAAAGAAAGCCATCCTGAGGAATCCAATTCTGATGTTTAATTAATTGATTAATGTTTCATTTTCTTGATGATGAAAGGGTATCCATTCAAAATTGTCTTCGGACGCACACTCCGCTGCTGTCATCTCTGCATGCGAATTTAACCTTTATTATTTCATATAGAGGAGTTTCAATTTCCTAGTTAGATAGAAATAGCTGTTGGGTGCGTGCCATCATTAATAGTGGATTCCATTTTTTGGTATTTCCAGCTATATGTACTATCGACAATTTTTGCGTTTGTGCAAAAATGGGCAACTCGAAACTTCATTATGATGGATGACATTGGTGAAATGAACATAATCTAGGGGAAGTCTTTTCAGTTTATATTGTTTCTATTGAAATAATTAATGATTACATAAAATATGCAGCTATGTGTGTTGTTACAAACGTAACAAATCACATAGTCTACAATTTCATGATTATCTTCAGCAAAAGAACACAAAGTCCCGAAGGACAGATGTGTTATCCTGATGTAGACATTGAATTGCAGAATAGATGAAGTGTTAAGTATTGGAACAACAATCATAATTGAATATTGTAGCAATCACAGTTCATTGCTAAATGATATAGGTATTCTTTAAATATCTCTCTCTTATGATTAAGACATTCAATTATATTATTGAGTTGTTTAGTTCATCATACAATCCATATAGAAAGTTGAAATGCAGAAAGAAATGCACAACTCAATATCAGAATTCAATGTTTTATTCATAAGGAATTTCAAATGTTCCCACACAAGCCGTGGGATGTAACTAAAACATAAAATACAACTACTGAAATGAGAGGTACATATGCACGAAAGAGAAAATAGAGGAGTATGGATGAACATGTCATTGCCTTGGGGGTTTATTTTTTGGTTGATGCATCTCCAATTCCAGCTTTGTTCCCTCTTCATCTCGCTGCTTAACGGAACTCTACTTGAAAACAGAAAAAAAAGAAACTATCATTTTATGACCTCAGGGTACAATCCATATTCCTATACTTCTCAAATTCATGTAGGTGGATCTCTTAACAACATGAGATATGAATTACATGAGGATCAAAGGCACATCTGATAAATTATGTTTTTGTAAACAACACACATGATTATCTACTCAGAAATAAGGAGAGACAGAAGAAAAGAAAACTATGGAACATAAGAGAGGCCAAAAAGCCTAAATATTTTCTAATTGTTTTCTTAATTGTGTAGGTACAAGTTGCAGTCAAGAAGAAATAAAATCATGTCTTAAAGTCCCCACTGTTAGATAAAGATTGCATAATTCAATAAACTCTATTCCATAATACATCAAATTGAAATAAGTCACAAGTACATATTGTTTGGAGGAAGAATACAACTCAAAGGTGTAGCAAAAGATTCAGGTTACAGCTGAAACATAATGAGAAGGAAATCTAAGAAAAATTTGATAGGGCTTCATCATATAAAATAGACATTTTACCTCTTTCGATCATGCTATTTTAAAGTAACACATGCTTTAAAAGCTATATGTAAATCAAATAGTAATGCGGAAATCAGAGAATGTGTGACATGATCAAAGATTATAGTTATCAGATTTCAGCCCCAGCAACAAGCCATGAAGCATCTAAATGAACTGTTACAGTGCCAAATTTATTTACAAGTGCATACTTTTAGATTACATCAGAATAAATACAAAATGCTACATAGATGCTACAATATCAATAGAGTACAACTATGAATAGAAAAGTGGATTCAATTTTTTGAATATAAATTCATAACAACCATAATACCCAAGTCTTCATGAATTCAACTCAAGCAAGTGTTTCTAGTTTCAACACCCAAGTGAATGGAGTAAAGAGAAATGAAGTATCAGAATTACATAAAGAAATTGTAGAATATCAACTTCAAAAGCATGATAGAAAGGGGCCAATTAGAAATGATTAAAGGAAAGCCTATGGCTTTCATATTTTCTAGACAGATTGATAAGTACACAGGAATCTACTGTCATTTCATACAAAGAGGATCGAGTACAAACTATAGAAAAATAACATTTGCACTTGGGCATATAAATAAATTTTCTTCACTTATATCTTGGAAGGTTATTGAGTAAAATAAGCAGTTGCATAATAGAAATCTAAGTCAAATCTTTTAAGCTAAAAGCATCTTTCAGATACAACTTAGTGGACAAAATACAAAATGCAACAACATAAGAGTGCATTTTCAATTCTAAAAAGGATATGTGTAAAAATGATCGGTTAGAAATGAATAAGAAAAGGACATAGTCATAGGTTTAGAGATGATCAAAATGACATAGTATCTACTAAAAGAAGGTATATCTGCAAGTGTTCAACAAGTAAGATTAAAGCAGTAAATTTAAGGAACCCTATCTCACATAGACTACATGCTTATAAGAGTCACAATCATGAAGGTATGAGAAGAACATCGTTATGATTGCCATGAATATGCAAATTACAGTTACTACAATTAATGACTGAAAAGTGTATAACTATAACACTATGAACTCAATGAGCATGATTCACATTTCAGATGATTAGTCTTTATATGGAACCAAGGCCACTTGTAGCTTAGAGTCAGATGATATTTCATAAGAAAAAAAAGTACAAATCTCAAGATCCAAATACAAAGAAGAATGTTTTTTTTTTTTCTAAATATGAAATTCATTGTTTCAAGCATCTATTCCAAGTTGCAAGATATGAAAAGAGCTCTCATGGGAAATTCAAGTAACATCTACAACTATGATAAGATATGATTACATTAGAGACAAGCAACCAGGTCTCATTTATATAATCAATCATTCACTCAAAACATTCAAGTCTAAAATATCATGTGTTTAGAATAAATTACAGTGACTCGAGGTTAGCAAAATATGTAAGGAAGTGAATATAGCTTCAAAATTTAGGGCACAGAGTATGAAAAACCACAGACAAGAATCCAAGCCAAGAATAAATTTGTTAGTGTCAAGAGGGTTTTCATGTTGTAAGATCTACAAAGAAGAGTTAAAAAAGATACCCAAAAGCTCAAACAAGCTCAAGATACCGGTAATAGAACTGTTTTCAAAACGTAGAATGCTATCACAAATCAGTCTTAAAAGTTTGAGAGAATGATCAAATGGTTTTCAAAAGCTACAAAACCTCATGCCAGATATAAACCAAGTCATAATAATGAAGAGAAATATGTTGATATAGATACGTGTCATAAAATAGGTTCGGGTCACTATGGGTAATGTCATAAAACAAGAGCAGAATGAGATAGAGTGCAAAACAATTCCAATCAGAGAAAAGTATAGATCACGACCATTAATCAAAGAACCCATTAATGGGTATCAGTAAATCAGGGTTGGATCAAAGTATTAGAGGAAAAAGAAAATTAAATCTACCAAACAACTCTAAATTTGAAGCATAATGGAGAAATAAGATGTTGAACTCAGAGATTAAGTTAACAAAAGCTGAACAAATGATGATCATAAAGGAATTTTAAAAGAAGATGCAAATTTTTCCAGAAGCTTAAAATACCCATTGATGGAAACATAACTTAAGGCAATAAAGTTAAGTCCCAAATTCTGTTATGAGAAGCAATTATAAATTTGAAGTGAAGAGCCAAACAAGAACAACAATGAAGAATACCCACGAATCCAAATGTTAAGATCTACAACATAAAAATAATGCAGGAAGAAATAAAGTCAAGTATAGTCAGAACCTGAGTACATGCATGGATGAACGAATGTACATTGTGACTGAAAAGTAATACCCATTTTGGGTTATCCTGAATAAGATTTTAAATTTACACACTCAGAAAATAATAATTCCATGACTACGACTACAAGGGGTCAAGAAATAGAGAAGAAACTTACTGTAAAATCAACAATGCATATTAAAACTCTCAAAGCCTCGAATCATACAAGGAATGTTCCATCAATCAACCAATCATACCTCTCACTAAAGGGAAGTATCAGAATAAATATGAATACAAAGCTTTGAGCTAGCTCAAAATGATTAAGATGGTGAGACGAGCTGATGAAACTTTGAAGAAAAGAAACGTAGAGCTTATCAAAGCCAAACTTGCAGATTTTCATTTTCTAGAAATCAAAGAGATAAACATTCAAGTATTCAAAACTTTAGAGGATTCACAGAGCTCCATAGACTTAGAAACCATTTCATAGAGGAAACCTAGCTTGAAGGTTACCTAAAAAATGATGAGCATCAACGAAATCCACTCAGAAAACTCAAGAAATCAGAAAAAATGAAATACAAATGCGTGAGAGCTACAAAATACCAATCTGGTAAAAATCTGAGCTTGAAAGAACAAAATGGTGACCATGGTCAAATCCTACATAGAGCTCAAATTAAGACCAAAAACTCCAGAAAGACCACATGTGTGATCTCACAGAGCATCGCAGTGACTAAAAATGATTTGAATCGAGCTCACAAATATCAAAATTGATGTCGAGCAAAAAAATTTCCAGGGATTCGTCCACAAGCCGAAATATGAAATTAAATGATCATTAGGGTTGGAATGATGTTAATTATGTGAGCTAGAGAGGGGATTTAGTGAAATTCAACTAGAGTTACAACATCAACGATGGAGATTGCCATGTACAAAGATCAACTATCAATACTGCAAACCACTGCAAACTACCTCTTCAACCATGGTTTACGAAAACTACCTTATTAAATGCTATATTAGAAACCCTAACTGAGGATCAAGAATGAACAGCGAAAGATTAAAAAGGACACAAACCAACGGCTTGCATCAAAGCACCAATTTTTGAAGCAAACGATCAGGGTTACAGTTAACTCGACCTGAGTTAGATGCCAGTGACAAAGCATGTGGAGGAGTGATTCATCATCACGAGGGGGCCAATCCCATGATTAAAACAAAAATTATTGCATATTTACTATTAAAAGTCTAAACCATAGTATATGTACCAAGTAATCAAGTGGCCAACCAACTATACAATGCAATGATAACCCAAAAGTGGCTGAGCACTATAATGATCATACGTTATATGAAAGTAGTCAATTAAACCGAGTGAATTGCATGGTCATCAAAAGTGGCTGAGTATTATATGGTGACCCTTTTACAAAGTAACCCCCTTGTCTTATTTCAAAACATAATAATGTGCTAAGTCCACAAGGGTGGCCAAACCAAATGAAGACTAGTGGTTAACTTTAAAAGTGGTCCTGACTAATTATGATGTATTGGACATGACTTGGAATGAAAATTTTTTATGTTGAGTTTCAATATTTGTTTTGCCAGAAATTGGGAAAGAATTCCAACATTTGTCAATCCTTAAGTTGATCATGGTTTTCTTTATTATCTTAGAGCATTAAACAATGATATTTCAACTATGATTCAGTCTATGGGAGGAGAGATTCTCCCAGTAGCCTATGATATCACCATTCGAGATAAAAATAGCCTTATTCAAGCCAGAAAGTTAGCGCCAAGGCCTTCAATGCCTTTTTTGGAAGATCTAGCATCTATTCCACGACCTATCATGATTATAGAACCTATTGCAGCCCTATCAGATGACGTGTTTAAAGCTTTGTAGGCTATGGCAACAAGATGAATTCAATTGAAAATAGAATTATATTACCTAGTAGGCCTTATCCTACTCCTTATCAGCAAAACCAACAAAATAGGCAGCTCTACCAACATAATCAAAATTATAGGCAGCCTTATCAGCAAAGGTAGTTTGACTCAAAGGCTCCTAGCTCATCTAATGCTTTATTCCTAGTTAATATGGCTATAGAAGAGTGGTGTCAACCTTGTAATAAGCCTCATTTAACTGTAAGTTTCCCAAATCCTTTTATAAACATAAGTCTTGTTGCACAACCTCAACTTGAGACATTATTCATGCCTCAAATGGAGGGTGGGTACCAAGAAACTCATGTTCAGAAGGAACCTCAAAAGAACTTAGTCATTTTCAATGAGGATGATTTTATTACAGTTCCCACTAGGGATAAAGAAAAAGCTACAAAATGTAAAAAACAAAAAAATAGGCATGCTCTACCAATTGTCACTGAAAAAACAACTATAGGCCAAAAACCAGCTAACAGTGTTGTTGTTCTTTAAAAAATGGTAAATGTTTCAGTTGGTAAGAGTAGCAAAAACAACTTCAGCTTTATCCATGAAGGTTATTTATACCTCAGATATCGAAAGAAGTTGAAGAAGAATTAGTTTTTACCAAAGTATATTCTAAAAAAGTATAATCTGTCTCTAAAGTTGTTGCTTCTTGTAACATTGTTGATGTAATGAAAAATCATAATGTTAACATATCAATGTGGGATCCTCTAAGTATTCTAGGGCAGTAAGATTTACTTTCTCGTGAACTTGCTAAGCTGAAAATTTCTTTTAAAACAACAGAAAAAGAAGTTCAAATAATAGATATGGTTAAATGTATAAATCGGTATTATTAAGCACTGGAACATTGTTGGTCCTTGGCTAATGAATCAAATAGTAATGAAATAATTATTTCAAGATAATCCCATATTATTGGTAACACCGCCATAAAAAAGAATACCTTGTCAGGGAGAATCAATCTTGCGTGAATAAAATCCCCTTTGCATACTTTCATTAACTCTAGATTAGACCTTAAATTTTATCTATTAAGATAACTACTAAATAGGATTTTTTTAATAGAAAATCAATGGATTAATCAAGTATTTTTTGATAAGATTGGAATTAAATAAGTTGATTGGCTAGACTAGTCACCTTTTCCAATAAAGGTTGATATTGAAAGGTCAAAGCATACAAGTGTGTCCCACTTTTTCGCCATAAATATTTTAAAATATGACTAGTAAATAAATAATTAAAAAATTAGGTAAATTCTAGATGCCCTGCACCTTGGTATTTATAGCCTCTTAAAAATGCATGTTTGATCATTTTATATGTGTTTGGTCATGTTTTGGTTGTTAGACATAGTTTGCTGAAAGTACAAAAACTACAAAAAAGTGGGACACAGTTATATGCTTTGACCCTGAAGCCACTAGCAAGCTTGTACAAGATATAAGCGTGTGATGGCATATTCACTTCATATATTTATCTACATGATCTCCATTATTTTTAGACCTTTCAAGTTTCTTTCATGAGATTTCAATTATTGTGTTATGGCTGGAACAATGTTTCCCTTTATTTAATTCTCCACATCAATGTGTGAAATAGGATATTCTACCAAAAAATCATGTCATCGTTTGAAATCCATTTTTTGGATTAAATTAGAAAAAGACACAGTTGCTAATTAGGTAGTTCTTCGAGATGATTGTCATTCTATAGAGGGACATCCAAGGTTGAATGCAGAAGTTACTTCGACATTCACTTTCTACCTTCTTATCATACATTCGGGGAAGGATTGGGATTTGGATATGGGTCATTGTTGGATCAAGCCAGCTTATAGGGTTGACATGGAAGTGGAAATGGAAAAACCCTCGAATGTGTTGTGGCCCTTGATTTTCTAATGCTTATTATAAAAAATAAGGTTTGGTTGACATGTCCATTTTTTTAGAGTTGTATAATCTGTTTTATGTGCTAATGTGTTTCGTGTATGAAGTTTTCAAACAGGGCAAGAGATCATCGATGAGAGTTAGGTCATTCCAATTTTATGACCTGAATGCTAAGTTTTATTTGTTGCAATAGGAACCAAAATGTTGGGATATTCTTCATAAGTAATTCTGTGCGGCGTATGATATGGTTAAAGAGTCAGGATGTTACATGGAAAAGAGAATTTTATTCCCAAACTACCTGCAAAATCCATTTTCAAGCCCATTAAGGTGGAGGTTATGGAAGTGTCATCTGATTCAAAAAAATAAGTGCTTCTAAAATATGTCAGGTTATAACATGTTTTTTTTGTTATATATAGTGTTGTTATTTCCCTTGTTTTCGAATCATCATGTCTGTCTTACTAGTTTGGGGGTTTGTATTATTCCCACCCACTTGTGTTTTTGGCATAGTCCCTTACATTTTTTTAGCAAAATATTATTGGATCATTCAAGTTTGTAGAATAATGCTCTCATTGTATCTGTAATGTAAATGGAAAGGGACCCTTCAACTCTCCTTTAATTATAAAAAGAAAGAAATCATAAATTATAAGATTATGTTATGTGTTGTACTAAGTAATTTAAATAATTAATCGCTATTAAATTTGATTTGTTTCAAGTTGTCAATTTCTTAGTAGAAGTTAAGACTAGTGGCTATTAAAATCTATATATTATAGGATATCTTTCCATCAATGTATAAAACAATTGTTTATAGCTTTAGGTTAGAGGGGCTTGAATACAAGACAATAATTATCCTAGCAGTCGCTAATCTCAAGACTTTATTATGTTAGACCCAACACAATAGAATAATCTATGACCTTATCAGTCATTATCGTTTGAATATTATGTTGTAGAATTTTAATAACATATTGAACTCAACTACCGCTAGGATGAAAAATTAATTATGGATTATGTGTAATCATGAAATTTGTTAAATTTTTTAATGTCGTGTAATATTTGTTGTCTTTGAACTTCAAATAAATAAAGTAAACATCCAACCTAGCAGTCACTAGTATTACAAGGTTATATTGTACAATCCAAATATAATAATTAAGCTTAGTTAGTTTTTAATTTAGATCATTGCTAATTGTCCTTTATGCAAAGCAAAAACTACCCTAGCGTTTAATAATCTCAATTTTTTTTTATGTTGCAACAACGAATTATAATAATCTTCGATCTTAGTGTCTATGTGTATTTTGGAAAATCATTTATATTTATCTTGTCTTCAAATATTTTGTCTTATTGTATATTGGAATTTCCAAGAAGTTACATAAACATCCACCCTAGGGGGTTGCTAGGATTGGAAAATTATATTCTAAAATCTAAATATATTAATGGAGCTTAGTTTATTTTTCCATCAAGTCATTACTAATTATCTTGTATAGAAAGACAACAACTATCGTAACGACTACTAACCTCAAGTCTTTATGATATTGCAACAACTCTAATTAATAATATACTGACCTTAGCAATTAATGGTTTTCAAATCTCATGTGTTAGAATTTGAATATCATAATAAACTCTACAGCCGCTAGGCTTAAAATTTCATTTGAAATTATGAGTATTTAGGAAAGTCATGAATATTTATCTTCTCTTCTCTTGAGAACATAAAATAAATGTAGTAAGCGTCCACTCTAGTGGGTCACTATTCTTTGAAGACGGTCTTACAAAATTTAAATATAATTGTGGAGCATAATTAGTTTTCAGTTGAGTCGTTACTACTTGTTCTATATGTAAGACATACAATATCCTAGTATCTTCTAACCTCAAGATAGTCTTATAAAATTTAAATATAGTAATGGATCATAGTTAGTTTTTATGTAAATCCATTACTACTTGTATTTTATGCAAGATAACAAATATTCTAGTGGACAATAACCTCAAGTCTTTATGATTTTCCACTAGCACTATGTAATTATCTTTAACCTTAGTAGTCGATAGGATTATCATATAATAAAATTCAAACAACATGTTGTACTCAGAGGCCACCATGAAAAAAAATGGTGTTGAAGCTTAGTTCATTTTTTAGTTTTTAGTTGATTCGTTACTCAATATCTTGAATACAAGACAAGAATTATCCTAGTGGTCGCTAATCTTAAGTCTTTGTTATGTTACACCAACACATTGGAATAATATACGACCTTGGCAGCCAATATGATTTGAATATCTTGTGATAGATTTCGAATAACATATTCCACTCGGTGGCTGCAAAGCATAAAATTATTTTTTTGAATATGTGTATTCTTAAAAATCATTTAAATTAATCAAAGAAAGAAACTAAAAATCCACCCTAGCGGTCGCTAGTCTTAGAAGGTAGTATTGTAAAATCTAAATATAATATAGGAGCTTAGTTATTTTTTCATTCAAGTCGTTACTAATTCTCTTGTATGCACGGAAAAAAATATCCTAACAGTCATTAATCTCAAGTCTTTATTATGATGCACCAATCTTATTTAATAATCTTGGACACTAGCCGCCGCTAGGATTCAAATATCATACTAGGATTTGGATATCATAATACAAAAATCTAAATATAATAATGGTGCTTAGCTCAGTTTTTAGGTGAGTCGTCACTAGTTGTATCATATGTGAGTCAACTAGTATCTTAGTAGTCGTTAGTCTGTGTTATTGTTTGAATAAATGTACTAATGAAAATCTATAATATTTTTCCTGTCTTGGAATATTTGTTACCTTGTATTTTCTTGTAATAGCTAAGAAATTTCATAAACATATAGCTTAGCGGCTGCTAGTCTTGGAATATGGTATTTTAGAATTTAAAAATTGTTACCTTAGATTGGCTCAGTTTTCGAGTAAGTCGTTACTAATTGTTTTGTACATGAATATTTTCGATAAAAAAGAATTATTCCTCACTGGAAACTAGGTTAAACAACATTTTTCTTGATTGAATTTACAAAAAGGTATGTAAATATATGAGTACAATATTGTATTAATATATTTGAAAAAGTTCTAAACTCAACCAATGATATGTAGCATAATAAAAATATATGGCATAACATAAGGTCCGCAAAATGAAATATATGTTTGTAAATAGTATGATTAACATTTGTATTTAATAATATTTATGAGTGCATATAATGTTGTTACCTTTTACTAAACATAAAAAAAATGATAACAGAAGAAAAAGAATGATTTATTCAATGTATTCAATATACTGAATGTATTCAATATATCCTAAAAAAGAGCAGATCCAAATATAAAGGCTGCAGAAGAAGGAGAGGAAGGTGAGAGTTATAACTATCCACCAAAAAATACATAACAACAGTGTATTATAAACTAAAATAATGCTAACATTCCCCCCCTTAATACATTGCTCTTACAAACATACCCCCTAAACAAATCAAACTTCACTTTCCCGAGAGGTTTGGTGAGAATATCTGTAACCTGAAAATCAGTAGGGTAGTACTGAAGCTGAATTTGGTGGTTTAAGACCTATTCACGAATGTAGTGACATTCAACCTCAATATGCTTTTTTCGTTCATGAGAAAAAGGATTCTTCACAAGCTTTAACACACCTTGATTGTCACAATTAATGATGGGAGGTTTATCTTCAAGAATCCCTATATATGTAAAAATGTGAAGTAACCAAATCACTTCGCACATAGCTCCTCATGCGGTGTGGTATTTAGCCTCAGTGGATGAGAGAGCAACAATAGTTTTCTTCTTGCTAATCCACAAGATAGGTCCAGATCTGAGATGAAAAACATACCTTGAAGTGGATTTCCTGTCATCAAAGGATCCTATAGAGGCCGAGTCTGTATATGCCTATAAGAAGAACTGAGTGTTATTCTAATACTCAAGACCAAAGTCAACTATACCTCAGACGTATCTCAACACATGATTTACTACTATCTAATGACATTTCTTTGGCTCCTACATAAATGGCGAGATAGCTCACTACCAAGAAAAGATCTGGCCTGGTATAAGTCAAGTATATGAGACTCCCCACAACTTGCCTATAGTGAGTGCCATCTACATATGGTGAATCCAGGAATCTAGATAATTGCAAACCTTTTTTCATAGGTGTGGAAATTGGTTTATAATCTGACATTCGATACTTCTCTAGGAGTGTCTTGGCATATTTCATATGAAAGATGAAGATATGATTTTTCTTCTGCCATATCTCTAAGCCAAGATAGTAGTGAAGTAGCCCCAAATTAGTCATGTTGAAGGATTTCTTTAGATCATTCTTTACATCATCCACAAGATCATCTACGTACAAAATTAGAATAACAATCTCTGTTCCTACCTTCTTGATATACAAATTTATATCTGAGGGGCTACGAGTGAATCCATGCTGCAATAGGTGATCATCAATTTTTATATACCATGCCCTAGGTGCTTGTTTGATTCCATAAAGTGAATTTATCAGATGACATATCTTGTGTGGTTGATGCTCATCTATAAACCCTTCAGGTTAGGCCATGTATACTTCTTCTTTGAGATCACCATTCAGAAAAGCGCTCTTGACATTCATCTGCTAAAGTTTCCGTCCAATTTGTGCTGCCAATGCACAGACAACTCTGATGGTTTTGATCTTCACTATGGGTGCAAAGGTCTCATCATAGTCAATTCCTTCTTGCTGAGCAATAACCCTTTGTAACAAGTCATGCTTTGTGTTTGTTGATTGAACCATTTGCCTGATATTTTGTTTTGAAAATCCATTTGCAACCAATGGATTTCTTACCTGGAGGCAGATCGACAAGTTCCCACATTCGATTCTGAAGTAGGGAATCATATTCAACATCCATAGCCTGTTTCCATTGTGGTTGATCTAATGCCTCACAAACAGTGTCAGGTTCGGTCCTATCAACAACTAAAACTCATGAGTGAAAAATTTACCTCATGTCTGGATTGAATTCATGTTCTGAATCTCATAGAAGTGCTTGGAAGTGAGTTCAGGTATGCATCCCCGATAGTATTCTGGAACCCATTTCAGACAGTTGGTGCTACTGTTTTCTGATGTGAAGATGTGTTTTCCAGTGTGCCTAGATCAATGAAATAAGTCTTTACTCAGCTCTTCTTGTCTTTGAGAAGAATCATCTTTCCCATCATCTAGATGAGTGAGGAATATATGTGATGAGGTTGGTACTGAGATCTCCATTGTGTGGCAGGGAGTCAAAGGACGACTCATCACATACCACATCTCAACTCTCCGTAGATTTTCTTCATCTTAGGATCCATGAGATGATATGCCTTTGAGGTAGTAATATACCCCACAAGAAAAGACATGGCAATGTCTTTGGATCGATCTTCTTCCTTTTCTTATCTAGAACATGCATATATGCCAGTTACAACCACAAAACTCTCAAATGATGGATAGAATGTTTATGTCCACTCCATACCTCTTCTGGTGTCTTGTTTCTGTAAGATATTCATGGGTGACCGGTTGAGTAGATACACTGTTGTCTGGACTACTATTTGCCAAAAATTGATCCTCCAACTTGGCAGTGGAGAGTATACAATGAGCCATTTCCATGATAGTCCTGTTGTGTCACTCAGAAATCCCATTCTGTTGGGGGAGTGTAGGGTGTAATCAGATGTTGCTGAACAACCATGCTACTTCAAGTATGTAAAGAAATTATTTGATACAAATTCCCCCCGCTTGATCTGAGCGGCAGGAGAAGGAGAGGCTTCCCAGACTACCTGGTGGCTAGCTGGTAAAAACACTTGGAAATTGGAAAATGCCTCTCTTCTTCCAGAGGAAATATACCCACATTTTTCATGAGTTATCCTCATTGATGAGCTAGAAGTATTCAAAACCTTAGAAGCTAGCGGACAGGGGTTTGCATAGATTAGTGTGTATAACCTGAAGATGCTCCGTAGAATGATAAGAACTCTATTTGAAATGGACCTCTATATTGTTTTCCCGCAAGACATCCTGAGAAAATAGGTAAGTAATGGGAGAGTGGAGGAAGCCCTCTTACCATTTCCTTGGCACTGAGTTGGTCGCAGAGCCCTGGACAGAAAGATGACCATATCAAAAGTGCCATAGTGCAGTGGACTCCGCCGTTGAAGCAGAGAGAGCAATGTTAGATGAAGTGACCACATCCAGTGCAAATAGATGATCACTTCATAAATGCTCAAGCAATTACTAAGTCTCCCTGGGAAATAATGTAGGACTGGACCCCCTTTCTCATCAAAGAATCCAAATCCACATTTGATGATTAAGAAGTTTGACTCATAGACAAGAGATTTGAGGTCAAACCTAGAACATATAGCTACCTTCATGAGAGTACATCTTCATGTCCCAAGAGGAATGATGACATCACCAATCACCGCATCGCAATATACTCTTGATTATCTACGATGGTGATCTGATCTCCAGTGGGTCCGGTCACTCAGGGCATGGAACAACTTCTTATTGCCATTCATGTGTTTGTTGGCACCCACATCAATCAACCAGACACTTTATGATGGCTGCATTCTGTGAGACTAGGAAAATGTCTAGATGAGTTGCGTCTAGAACCTGTTATCCAAAATTCACCCCCCAGGGTAAATTTTGATAACATGCGTCAGAATATTCAAGTCCCAGGCAAATTGATTGTTTCAGAGCAAAAATCAGGTTTCTAGGGTCCCTTCAGAAAATTTTCTAACTCTCCTATCCAGGTTGAAAAGAGCAAGCTCTGAGAAAACGCGGAAAAAAGTTACAGAAAGCAAGTAGGTTGATCCAGAAAAAATTGTGAAAATCGGCTAAGTCCTAGTCCTAGAAGCATTTGGAACAGGTGGAACAAAAAGGCACAGATCGGCCGAAATGATCACAGATGGTCTGAAAGCAAATGGGACATCCGGGCCAAAAGGACGCGCGGGACGCGGAAATCCGAATTGGCCGAAAAGAGAGAAAAAAATTGGCTAACTACTGAGAGGGTCGCCTTTGGGACGAGCGGGACAAAAAGACGCGAACCGGTCGAACCGGGTGAAATGAGTCAAGGCAGCCTGAAACAATTTGGGACGCGCAGGCCAAAAGTACGCGTACCGGCCGGATCGGCCGAAATGAGAACTTTTGTCCCGGAACAGTTGGGACAAAAGGGCGCGAACCGGCCGAACTGGGTGAATTTGTCCCAGACGATCCGAAAGCAAATGGGACATATGGGCTGCGAGTACGTGAACCGGCTGAACCGGGTGAAATGGGAACAAGCAGTTCGAAACAACTGGGACATTTGGGACAAATGGGCGTGAACCGGCTGGTTCGCCCGAAATCAGCACAAGGAGCACTGTGCTAAATGGGACAAAAGAACGCGCGGGACACGAAAAGCTGAAATGGCCGAAGGCAGGGAAGAAAAGTCAACGTTTGGTCTGGAAACTTCAAACGGCCATAACTTTTGACTCCGAGCTCCAGTCAGACAATGCTCATTCCCGTCAAATGACAGAAAACGCCTGCCAGACCCAAAATTGCTGCCCACACTCAGAAGGCCATAACTTTTGCATTTCTCAACGAAATTGCACAAAATTGGTACCGTTGGAGCCGTGGTTCCGAGCCCGATGCATAGCAATCAAGAAATTCTGGATTTGATCAAAAATTGATTGAGATTTTTAAGAAAACGTGGCCCGGGTTCAGAACAGTGTTTTATTTGGTAGCTGGGAGTGCATTTAAGAGGCATGGTCATCATTCTTTCTCTGCTGCAGCACATGGGACAGTATGGGGAGCCTTTTGCAAGTAATGTATACCCATTCCACTCAATTTAATGCCTCTTACAGGTGGTTGAAGGAAAGATTTCGGGATTTCCCACTTTCTCTTCTCTTCTCCTTCTCTTTTTTTTTTTTTTTTTTTCTATAAATTGGAGTGTTGGGCTTATTGTAAGGGGGAGAGAGTTTTTGTGGTAGCAAAGCTCTGCCAAAATTGCTTTGTGAAGCCAGTGTGTTGCAGGCCCTTGTAGTGGACTCCTTGCATGGTGATCCAGGCCCTTATCTTGTAATAGACTGAATTGTGCATTACCAGGAAAGCAATAAAATACAAGTTTGTGGATGTATCTTCCCCTGCTGTGTTTTTCTTGCATTCTTCTTGCCCCTTTAATCTTTCTGCAAGTATATGTGTGTCTATTTATTATGTTCTTGTAAGAATCCATTATCATTGTGTGTGCTTGGAATATTGCTGTGAATGCATTTTGCTGGATTATGGTGAACTGTCATCACCTCTCCTAGTGTGTATTTTCCCTCTGTATTTCACACATTTGGAGATTACTCTCCCACCCTCCTTTTCTGGTGTATCACCGTTTTAGTGTAGGCTTTCATTTTATGCATTCTCTCTCTCTGGTCCCTTGGAATTTTAGGTTAGAATAGCTAGTTTCTCCTGCATTAGAGTAGGTTGTGGCAGGTAGTTTAGGAGCAAGAACCAGCTTTCTCTGGAGGTCTATCTCAAGTAGCAAGTCCCACAACTTGGAGATAGTACCCATGTTATCCAATCACACTGGATGCCTTAGAGTGATCAAACTAGAAATCTAATCAACATCCAGGGGTGCTGTGATTCGGTGATAACACTACCATCTTCGAGATCAGAAGCCTTGTCTTCAAACTCCTCATGCAACTAATTTGATGACATCTTCCTACTCGGAGAAAAATCATTAATATTTCAAATGTTACAACATATTTTTTGTTCAACGTTGTGAAAAAAGTCTTGAATTGGAAAGGAAGATAGTGCTTAATGTGATAGGCACTAGAAGATTTTCCTCCACCTTCTCTCCGGGTGCTACAAGCTCTCTGATCATAGTTCTACCAAACGTGTGCAATAATTCATGTGGAGCTTTATGTGGCTATCCTTCGATACTAAGCTGTATGCATTTTTCTACTAGAGACTGGGTGATATTCATTGAGAAAGTTGCTACTGTGGATGCTGCTTCTTATTCTGGGCGCTGACTACCCTTTCCGAGGCTTGTTGCTATGATTTTTCCTCATGATGAGAGCCTTGTCTTCGAAGGCTTCTTGAACATTCTGAATGGTTTCTTCCTGCTGGAGATAATTCACCAGTGTGGAAAAACTCACCTCCTGTTGAGTGATAGTCAACGTGGTGATCAGTGTCTGAAACTGGGAAGGAAGAGCTCGCAAGGTGAGCAGGACTAGCAACTTATCATCCATTGTTTCACTGAGAGCAAAAATTTCTATGCATAACTCGGCCACACGCCACAAGAAGGCTTTGACTGATTCATCATCATGCATACTCATCATGTGAAGCTTTGTCTGAAGATACAATATCTTTTTCAAATTCTAGGCTTCATAGATGGTACACAACGTGGCCCATGCCATAGAGGAAGTGGTTGCTTCCCGAATGTGAGGTTGAACCTCATCAGAAAGTCTCAGAGTGATAAGCATTAATGCTTTTGCATCATCCTTTTCATACTTAGCCAATAGATCAGCATCTGTGGGAGGGGGTGTTCGTGCCAGAAACGATCCCCTGAAGATCTTCACACTGAAGAATAATCTGAATCTTGGTTTTCCATGTGGTGAAATTTGGCCCTTTTAGTAACTGGTCATCCGACAACAAAATGTGAGGTGCAAACATTTCTAAAAAATCAAAATTGTATTTTATTTATTGATTGTTCAAAAATGGTTACACATGCTTGCTAAAGGAACCTATCACAAAGATGGGCTCTATAAGCTCATGTAATGAGATGCTCCTATGGGTGTTCTACTTCACGTTCATCATCTACATCATAGCAGCATTCCAATTCTTTGCAGATTTGGTGCGCTTGACAATACACATTGAACCAGAAATAGTAGAACAATCCTTGGCACACCAATTCATCAAATAATAAGTTACTAGTATTCAACAATTCATTAAGCAAGAAAAATAGATGCCAGTGGTTTCCTCTTGGGCTCTCAGAGGTGACTCAACGGAAGGGTTTCTCACAACACTCTCATCATCATAAAATGTTCGACATGTACGTGCCCTCTTGGCACTCTGCTAGGGAAATCACGCTAGAAGGGTTTGTACTTGGCTCCTTGGCATCACACAGAAGCACCTCCTTGCTATCCAACACCTCCTTAATTCCAACGTTGGCTTTTCCTTTCCACATAGTGCCAAGAAATTGTCAAATGTGGATTTTCTTAGATGCGAGTGCTCGTGGTGGGCAGAAATACAAGGTAGATGGCACGGTGGCCTTGTTGATGAGATCCTCCATGTAGGTCACGCAGGCTCCTTGCTGACACGGCTCCACGTAGGTCAGCACTCCTCTCCTTTGGGGCTTTCTTTTGTTGGTTGCAGGTTTGACCTTGCTAGCAGCACTCCTCCTTGGTGCCTTCCTACTAGCAGCACAGGCTTATGGGGTGGTGGCTTGTCCCCTTGGCGTAGGCCTGGGCTCCTTCCACAGTATCTTCTCCTCACGACTCACCACAAATTTCTTCCTTCCAAACGGATCACGACTCACCACAAATTTATTCCTTCAAAATAGCTCACCTCCTCCACGCACAACACATACAGGACCTTTTCCTGCACCCTCCACCATGCACAGGTCACAAACAGATAGTCAACGCTCTGATACCAATGATAGTAGAAGACAAAGAATGATTTATTCAATGTATTCAATATCCTCAATGTATTTAATATATCCTAAGCAAAAGAGCAGGGCCAAATATAAAGGATTGAAAATAAGGAGAGTAAGGTGATAGTTATAACTGTCTACCAACAAATACATAACAACAATGTATTATAAACTGAACTAATGCTAACAAAAACTTCCAAAATACATTACATTTAACTATTTCTACATAAATGAGATACCATAAATGAGATCTTGAAACCCTCTCAGGAGGTCCCGACGCTGAAAATTGGGGAGGATCTACTTATAAAGATTCTTAAGGAAAAGGAAAATCTTTCTCAGCTGGGACTCATATGCAGATTCCATAAATTTTGGCCTAAGATTTCTCAGCTCCATGAATGGATAGCCCAGAGATGGAGAGAAAAAATACAAGGTAAGATCGAGCTTTATCCCTGTGCTAAAGCTTACTTCATTGCTGTCTTTGAAACCCCTGCTGATAGGGTTTTAATTTTTAGCCAGCATTGGGTTTGGGGGGAACATGGACTTATGTCCAAACCATGGTATCCATCATTTGATCCATTAAAGGAGTCTTTTGATACCTACCCGATTTGGGTTCGTTTACCAGAACTTCCGTTACAACTTTGGAAAAAATCTTGTCTCATTGCTATAGGTGATACTCTCGGCTCATGTGTGGCAGTTGATGGTAAGACCTCCATTCAAACTCATACTACATTTTCTCGAATACTAGTTGATATAGATACCTCCAAACCTTTGCCAGCAGAAATAAATCTTTAGATTGGAGAAAGGCTCTAGGTACAGAGGATTGACTATGAGAGACTTGCCTTCAAATGTCAGTGTTGCTTCCAAACTGGTCATGCTACAAATGATTGTGAACATTCTAAATGAAAGACCAAAACTGCCTGGTGGAAGGATTCTCTCCCTGAAAATCTCACAATTAACTCAGATCCGGCTGAGGATTCTAGTGCCTCCTTGCAAGTTGACTCACCCGTTGTGGCTGCTCCATAGGCCAACATTGAGAAATTACCTACAGGCTATGCTCCACAGATTGCTGATTCAGTATTTAAGGAAGTTTTGTCTGTGAGTCACATTCACACCAAATCCATTGCAGATGCTTTGATTGCATTGGATGCTGAAAATCCAGAATGGACAGTGGTGGATCGGAAAAAGAAGGGTAAAGTCAAATCTAAATCCCCCCACCACTCCGGACAAGGTTTGATTCTTGTTTTTTGTGCTATTATTGTTACATCTAGGCATATGGCCACCTGCACAGTTGCTAGGCAGCTGTGTTGCTGCTTTGTTGTTGTTTTTTCGCTGCTTTGAAGCAACTGCTCTGTTTTTGCTGGTTCTTGGCTGTTTTTTTTTGTTGGGCTTTTTGGGGTTAAATTTTGCTTTTGAGCACTTTTGTATAAGGGTATAGTCCCTTTCAAAAAACTATTTTCCAATGATAAAAAAAAAATATTTCTACATGATAAAACAAATATGAATAATTATATATATCAACAAGGAAATCATGTAAGAATTGAATATTGAAATAATTAGTCGTGGCTATTTATTTCAAATAATAAAAATCATTAAATGAGGTCAAAAAATTACCTAAACTATAAAAAATAAAACCATTATGATTTTTAAAAAAATGAACATGCGAATTGTGTTTTGCAACTAGGGATAGATGCCACCACTTACGAGAAAGAATAAACACAAGAAAGAGATTAAAAAATACACAAAAATAACTAGAGAGACAGATAGAAGGGATAAAAATGGAACATGTTTAATAGACACAAATACTTGAGCTACGACTGAGCATAAAAATGGGTTTTCGAAAAGAATATATATTGTAAAAGGTATTACAAATTCTTTGGTCATTACCGTAAAAAATGTGGTTTCAGAGAGAGAAACATGTTTTGACAAGGATATGAAAGAGAACTGAAAAATATGGCAAAGGGAAAGGCAAGGATGTATTGCGGTGCAAAACACAAGAACTAGACAAATACAGAGAAGATTAATGTGCCCACCATTGACTATGGTAGGCATACAATAACATAGATTCTTTTGATAAATACATGTTTTAGTTGTATTTGAAATTTTTACGTGCTTGATAATGTTTGTTAAATATTCGTAATCTATCAGGGTTCATTTTAAGAGACCTCTTGGAAATCGGAGGTGGAGAATACCTGGTGAATATCCCCGGAACTGGTTTCGCGGGAAGGCAAATTTTTTGGGGGTTGTATGAAAAAATTTCACCTAATTGTCAAGTGGCGCGACAGAAGGCTGTAGACGCACGATAGGAGATTTTGCTGTCGCGCGTCACTAGATTTTCTTGATGTGCGACAGCAAAATCTCTTGTCACGCATCTGCAGCCTCTGACCTCTACTTTCTCATCAAAAATCTCCATGTCTGAGGTCTTTGTCACGTGTCAACTCTACACTTGTCTCGCGTCAGCAATCCATTTCCTGTCACACATCAACACTGCCCTTGTCGCCCGTCAACACCTCCTCTGTCGTGCGTCACCACTGCACATGTCACGCATCACCACTGCACATGTCGTGCGTCACCACTGCCCATGTCGCGCGTCAACACCTACTCTGTCGCGTGTCACCACTGCCCATGTCACGCATCACCACTGCCCATGTCGCGCGTCACCACTACCCATGTCGCACGTCACCACTGCCCATGTCACATGTCACCACTGCCCATGTCGCGCATCACCACTTCCTCTGTCATGCGTCACCACTGCCCAAGTTACGCGTAACACTTCCTCTGTCGCGCGTCAGTACAGCTGTTTTCGGGCGTCAACAATCACATGCTAACAGTAATCTGAATCTCTGGTGCTTAAGGGTATGCGAGTTAAAATTTCACACTATTGGTAATTTGTTAAGCTACTTGAGGTATACTACTTGGCGAATCAGCTAGGTTTTTATAGGAGATGTTTTCAAATGAAGGCGAAGCCGACCCCCCAGAAAAAATATATTATATATTTTAGGCGAACAGGACACCGGCCCACTCCAAATAATTCACCTTTTCAAATTTTCATAAAATGACATTTTCGCCATATTACGAATATTCGCCGCTAAAATTATCCCTGTAATCTATCATTAAAAAAGTATCTCCGAGATTCTATCTATAACCTTTTTACATGTTTATTTTGATTCCATCCTTCGTGGGCCTCCTGATCTGCACTCGTACCCGTGATTTGTCCACAATCAAAAATTTCAGTCTCATTCGCGTGCCCCCCAAAAAAATTATAATCACTTCATCATCTTTTCATTAAAAAATATGGTCAAGAATCAAGCACTCAAACCAATAAATTAGAGTGTGTGTACATGTTGTATTCAGATTGCAAGAGTTTCTTTTCTATGATTTCGCAATAAAAAAGAAATCGTTATATATATTTCTCTGGTGTATTTATTTTTTCCCAATACATTGAACGAAAGAAATTCTGAAAATTAAAAAAATGAAAAAATAGGAAATTTTCAAGTTTTGAATTTCCCTTTCTTAAAGAAAAAGTGCAGGATTTTTATATTTCAAATATGTGCATTTAATGTGGGGAATATATCATATCGAACTTTCATTTCACCCATCATTAATATTTGCATTTAATTTGGGGGATAACGTGGGGTATGGGGAAATTGAATTTAATAATTTTACGTACTTTAGAAACAATTGGGATGATAAAAAATGTTTATTTGTGAACTTGTGGGAAAATGAAAAATGTGAATTTAGGCATAATACAAAACCATTTATAAAATAGAAGTGCACATTTGTAAACAAAAATTTAAATTTTAATAGAGCGATATACACACATTTGTTATTAATTTTAATCGAAATTGAATTCGATTTTTTTAAGATATAATGTGCGTTAATTCGAGGGATAGCATGGGATACGGGGAAATCAAATTTAAAAATTCTAATTTAGAAACAAGTGGGAAAGAGACAATTGTTTCTTTGTAAACTCACGAGAAAAGGAAAAATATTGATTTAAGCATAATAAAAAACCAGATAGAAAATATAAGTGAACATTTCTAAAAAAAGGTTTAAAGTTCAAGAGAGTGATATACACACATTTAATATTAATTTTTATCGAATGTGAATTCAACATTTTAAAACATCGTGCGCGATAATTTAAAAAAATCGAATAAAATTTAATATCTTGCATGTTTGAACTAGTTAATTACACAATTATATAATTGACACATTTATTAAGAAATTTGTAATTAGCGATACAATTAACAAATAATCATTATCTATAAAAATCTGCATTATTAAGTTGTAATTGTAATCCATCAAAATGTTGACACGTGACATGAAATTTCTAATATATCTTGTGATCATCAATATTTTGGTGGTATTTACACTTTACTCTAGAAAAACTAAAACATAATTTTACGCTTTACTAGAATGTGAGAATAGTTTATAGATAGGAAAGAAAATAGTGACCAATAAGCTCTATTAGAATGATATTTTTGCAACAAGGAATTAAAAATATTAAATACTTATATTTTATAGGGGATCATGCTATTCTTTTCAGTACGTGTTAATGAACAACTCTGAATGTCACATGTTGTCCATCTATTTTTTGAGTAAAATCCTAACGGTCGCTAGCCTCTACAACTCCTAATTCCTTTTCAGAAACGTAAGTAAATATATCTACAGTTATGGATCACTAGTATTTTTCTCTAACTATAATCATATATTATTTGCTATACAATCCTTACATAGCCAAGTGCTGCACTACATACCCTTGAAAGATATCACATCTTCTATATTACTAATAAGTTTATTTTGTTTAACACATAATTTATATTGGTTCGTATTTAGCAAAATAGTTAGTGACCGCTAAGCTCAAATACTGATAGAAATGAATGATTGTGTAGAAAATAGGAAAAACAATTACTTAATTTTAACATATCACTAGAATAACAAATAATAACAATAGATATTAGTGGTAACTATGCATTTTCCATAATATATTTCGATGACAAATATGTGAGATATGGACAATTTTTATTGTCGAAATCTATGAAGGTATTTGCATAGTCTCGAAGAAAGATGGTTATTAAAAATGTTTTGAGGGTGCTTGTATAACATCATAGGGACTGCTAGGCACACACCTTTGGATATTTTATTTTTTACATATCAGTGGGAATCAATGAAAAATCTTAGCAACCGCTAAGCTTTCCTACTTATTAGGAGTAGATTAGCAACGGTTAGGCTCAACAATTTTTTTAATTTTGAATATAGAGATCAAACAATAGTTCATATTAAAAAAATTCTTAGTGACCACTATGCTTCAATACTTACATAAATGAATGATTTGACGGCAATTAGGCTAAAAAACTATCTTATTTCGAACATAACACTCTAATAATAGATCACAACAATACATATTATCAGTCGCTAGGCATTTTTAATAATATATTTATATGATAAATATGTGATATATGAAAATAGTTTACTATCAAAAGCTACAAAGGTCTATGAGAAATTTATAGATTAACAACCTCAATGCTAAATTGTTTATTAATTTTGATAATAGATATCAAAAGATAGTTCATATTAAAGAAAATGCTTAGCGACCACTAAGATCAAACACTTATAGAACATAGTTCTCTAGGATTATTGTTTATTGAGAAAGGAATAAATTAGTGGCCTCTAGGCTAAACTGTTTCTTAATTACAGAAATAAAGATTAAAAAAATGTTCATATTAAAGAAAATTATTAGCAACCACTAAGCTCGAATACTTACAGAACATTGCGCTAAAAGAAACATATCATAATAATGGATTAAAATGTGGTCACAAGGCATTTTTCATGTTGGTTTGTATCAAATAAAATGCATACAAAATTTTAAGCTACATTACTTACTAAAAAGAGTGGCTTGGCACTCACTAGGATCTACTTTTTCTATTTTTTAAAAATAGCGACCTAATAAAAATCATTGTTTACCTTTGCCAAAAACATAAAATTTAGAGCATAATAATAGAATTACATATTTTAAACCTAAAGACGTATCTTAATCATCTTGAACCTACATATTTCAAGAAATAACCTGTTAAACAAAATAGTCCTAAATGATTTACTAAAAATCGAGGGAAAAGATTAAGATGAATCTTTCTCGAGAATGAATGATCCAAGTCCATGAAGAACAATGCATATTTTATGTTTACCAATTATTTTTTGATGAGAAGGATGTTAGTTTCTAGCCTTTATATTGTCAATGAATCCATCTTAACAATGCAAAAATCAATCTAAACAGGTTTTTGTCATTATTTGTAATTATATTATATTCAATCGACTGTCCTTAGCAGAGCCAAGTCCATGAATACATACCTTTGAGAAGACTAACACATTATGTAGTTTTCATTTGATACATTGTAAATAAAACGTAATTCATATCATTTTCATATAAATAAAAATGTTTTGTAACTGATAAGCGTCGTTAGTTATAAAAGGGAAGATGTTGTTATATCTATGATCAACAATTTCTGGTAATAAACATAGCCACATAGTATGACAAGGTTATATCATTAAAATAGATGTAGATCAGTTAAACCTAAAGAAGTATCATACTCATCTTGGCCTTGCATATTTACTTAAAATCATCCTTTAATGAAAATATATCTAAATGATCTACCACAAACGCAGGGCGAAGGTGAACATGATTCTCGCGCATTATTAAATGACAAAATTATATTACATTGATCTAATATTTGTGATATACTCTTTTTGTATTTCAATTTATATGGTTGCTATTTTGAGCATTCCCAATTGTGTGTTTGATAAAATAAACAGACTTTTGTTGTCCTAGGAAAAACAAAAATTTGAATCTAAGTGCTAAATGTGCATGTCAGCCTCTCTTCAATCCTCGAAGTGTGTTTGGTAAGATAGCCATGAAAAATAAGGGTGGCCATATTCCATATGCTAATCACATAATTAATAACACGACTAATGACTATAATTTTTGTAAATTAATAAATGTATAAATGTATAAATAAATAAATAAAATTATTGGAATATTATTGGTCCATTGATATTAACTTGAATAGTAATCTATTAATTATTGGAGGTAAGTATCATATTATTGCTAATGTTACCATCAAAAATTTTGTGTGAATAGAATTTATTTTTTATGCTTTCATTAATTACAAATTGGATCTCAAATCTTATGTATTTTGAGGCTACTAAATAGCTAGATATTATACAAAATCAAGGGATTGACCAAGAGTTTTCTGAGAAGATCCAAAATAATTATGTTGATTGGCCAGAATCATTACCTTTTGCAAAAAAATTTGATATTAAATCCCCTAGTAAGCTTGTATTAATTACAAGCATGTCATGGTATAGTCACTCCATATATTTACCCATCCACTCTCCCTATTTTCACACCTTTCGGGTTTATTTCACTAGATTTCATTTCATCTGTCATGGCATTTTCAATGTTAAATTTCATGCAAGTTTCTACATCGGTGTGTGAAATGGGATTTTATACCAAAATTTCATGTCAGTGTTTGAAATCCAATTTTTGGATTAAATCAGAGCGATACATGGGTTCTATTGATAGAGTTCTTGGAGATGATTATCTTTGTCTTAAGGGATGTCCAAGGGTAAATACAAAATTTTCTTTGATGTTTGTTTGTCATCTTATTATCATACATACGTCAAAGGATTAGGTTTTGGATATGTTTTGTCACTAGATCAAGACAACGTATAGGGTTGGCATGGAAGTAGAAATGAACAAAACCTTGAGTGCGTCACAGCCCTTAATTTCTCAAGCTCATTATATACAAGAAGGTTTAATGGATGTGGACTTTTGTAGAGAGTTGTACAAATGGTTTGACGTCCTAATGTGTTTCATGACTCGTGTGTCCAAATGGGGTGAGATACTGAGGGTGGGATCTAGTTCATTCTACTTGCCTAAACTTGATGATATGTTTTTTCCACTCTAATAGGAACCAAAATGTTGGGATATTCTTTGTCTGTAAGGTCCTGAGGCATACAATTGGTTAAAGAGTCGGGATGTTGTTGGAAAAGAGCATCTTTTTTTGGAACCACCCCCCCAGACTATTTTCATCTCCATTAAAGTGGAGATTACAAAGCTATTAAATGATTATGTGAAATAAGTGCTTCCAAAATACAATAGTCTTTATCTTTGTTCTGGTTTTTATATGGCGTTCCCAGTTCCATTATTATCAAATCATCCTATTTGTCTTACTAGTCTAGCATTCTTTTCTATTCCCAACTACTTGTGTTTTTGGCATAATCCCTTGCAATTTTTTAGGAAAGTATTGATCGATCATTCGTGTTTTTTAGATTTATCCTCTTGTTATATCTTTACTATAAAAGGAAATGGACCCTTCAACCCTCCTTTAGTTATAAAGAACAAGAAATCATTAATAAAAATTTTTGTTATGCATTGCACTAAGTAATTTATATAATTAATCACTATTCAATTTGATTTGTTTGAAGTTGTCAATTTGTTGTTGGAAGTGAACACTAATGCTTGGTAGTATCTATATATTCTAGGATATGTTTTGGTCAAATTGAAAAATAATATTTATAGCCTTAGAATAGAGTAGCTAATGGTGGATTGATGGCTATGTTCCCATCACTATAAAAAAAAATGAGGTACACTACATCGTTTTGGAAACCTGGAGGTCTTTACTATAGAAATATATGGAGGTCTTTGAGAAAGGAATAAATTTAATTCTCTTCCTCTAATAATAGAAGATATTGTAGCTGTCTCTATTTATTTTAGAGAAACATTTCCTCGTGTCATTAAAAAAATTTCATGTTTTCCTCAAGATAGGTGTAGATATAAATGCAAATTTTTGCTACATACGAATTCAGTTTTGTTTTTTATGGTTCTTAGATATTAACAATTAACTGATGTAAGAAATAATAGTTTTATTTTAAAAAGATCAAGTTCTAGAGACATTCTTTTATTATTATCAAAAAATTTGTAGACTTGGATATGTATGATTTTGTCTAATAAATTTGTGGCCCAATGTAGCAATCAACATCCATCTCAAAAATGGAAATTGTTTGTATCTGTTAGGTTTTAGTACAACTATTGTGCATAATTATAGCTCTGTATTATTCAAATCATCCAAACGCATTTACAAAAATCTCTGGAAACAAAATGGAGTAAGATGTTAAAACTAACATGGCTAGACATGATTTCATATTGTATAGATTATCAGACAATAGATCAGAAAGCAATATGTTATTACCATTTCTTTATTGAGATTTCTATTTGTTACATTCATGTTCTCTAAGGTTAGTCATAATGCACATGAACATGGAACTTTACATGTATGACGAAATAATGACAATCATAAAAAATCTAAACAAGAAATATGTAATTGGTTATGGTGCTACAAACACTGTTTATAAATGTGATCTTAAAAAATCAAATAATCCAATTGCTATAAAGAGAATGTACAATCACTACCCACTAGGATTTCTTGCATTTAAAACTGATGTGGAAACAATTGGAAGCATCAAGCAAGAGTCTGCATGGATATTTGCTTTCTCCACTTAAAAACCTCATGTCTTATGATTACATGGTAAACAGAAGTCTATGGGACATCCTATATGGTGAGTAAATTTATTATGTTATGATGAAAAATGGATATGTACATTTTAGATTCTTTTTTGAAAAATAAGCATCTAATGAATCTATAACCTTCATATAAAAATGGATTGTATGAAAATAAAAAAAGTTTTTTATTAATTTTTATTTTCATATAGGAAATAAGATTAAGCTAGACTAGAACACTAAACTAAAGATTTCTCGTGGTGTTGTAGAAAGATAGCCATATCTTCACTATGACTGTAACCTAAACATTGTTAACAGGGATGTGAAGACTTCTAACATTCTATTGGATTATAATTTTGACACACATTTGTCAGACTTTGGCATTTCCAAGTGCATTTCCTTGGACAAAAACACAACCTCTACCTCTGTTATGGGTACCATTAGCTACATTGACCTAGAATATACAAGAACATAAAGTCTTGATGAGAAATCTGATGTATAAAATTATGGGATTGCTCTTGTGGAGTTTCTAATGAGAAGGAAATTGTGGCCAATAACTCCAATCTTTTATAGTTGGTAATATTTCATTTTGTTATTTTCATTTGGAGCTTACACTATATATTGTTTAAGTATTTTTATGGTTTTCTTTTTCTGGAACAATCAAATGTGGATGGAATGGTCTTTGGCATTGGCAAGTGAACCTAGATTCTATCAAAAGAAGAAAAAAACACAGTCATGGAAATTGTTGATATAGAAGTAGAAGCAACCTTCAAGGATCTTGTACTTTTAAGAAAAATATTTGAGTTGGCTTTTCTTTACACCAAGAAATGGCCATATGTTTGAACCACCATGCATGATGACTTTAAATTTCTAAAGTCGACATTGTCAGTTCCTTCTCCTATGCAATTTCCTAGTATCGGAATAAACCAACTAACCCATAGTAATAATAAAAATAGATATTTGGATGGATATGCAAATGGTAAGCAATTAGATGTTATAGGGAGCACAATATTCACTTTTGATATGTGTTGGAAGCACAATGGACTAAGAGTGGTTAAATTAATTATACAAAACTTGAACTTCTTTTACCATGAGAAACATAAAATTCATTTAACCATTCATCATTCATAATCACATGTGAGCTTATTAGATGTACATTTACAATTAACAAGATCATGCAATAAGAGAGAGAACACATAAACAACATATGTAAGTGGGAAACCCTCATGGGGAAGAAAACCCATTGAAAAACCATTTCTTATATTACTCAAAGTAAGGACTTGCAAGAATACTACACATCCTGCAAGATTTGTTTAGTGACGCACTTTATGAACCAAAAATTGCATGTGGTACATTGTTGGAAAACAGTTATAGAAGTCCCCAATGATGATTCACATCCTTTCAGAATATTTTTGAGCTCCAAAAACCATTTGTAGTATATATTTGTAGCCTAGATGTTGTTACATAGTTTTTCCATGCTTTTTCGAGCTTCTCACCTCATTATGTGCATGTTTTGACCTTTACTGCTAGGACCACTGCTCTGCTTGGGAGGTGGTTTTGAAACAACCGCCCAGGAAGGGAAGTAGTCCTGTGACCACCCCGCGCTGCATAAGGTGGTGGTCCTGAGTGATCTTTCCAAATTTCGTCATGCGTATTTTTAACATGTGACGATTCACTTAACTTCACTTTTAGGATTTGTTTGTGAACCAATTTGTCTAAAACTAGTTCTAATTACTTGGTTATTCTTCTATCTTCTACTTTTGCATGTGCTTTAGTTAGTTATAACTGCCTCTTCTTACATTGTGCATGAAGGAATATATCATCCCCAATTTTTATATATTTCATGCCTGTGTTGAAGAAAAAGGCCTAATAATTTTTTTGTATCTTGCATAGTATTGCTGCCACAATCCCACTCAAAATTGCATAGCCAAGATCGGATCACTTATGTTATCTCTGTTCTACTTGCATTGCAACCATACTTCCTTCATGCTCAAGCATCTTTTTCTACTAATGTTCTTGCATTCCCAATTCCCTGGAATCATATGAACACATAATGAAAGAAAGGAACAAACTGAGGGGAAAAAAATAGATGCAACTGGATTTTCCAAATCTCTTGTTTATCCATGTTAGAATTACTTGTTTGTTTTCTTCATTTTCCAAATTATCAATTTTCAATCATTAGTTTCAATTACATATAGAATTGTATAGTAAAATCATTCATTTTAATTGATTATGAAATTACAAGTAGATCAAATCTTTAAAGGGTTTGGTCTTTGAAATTACTAGGGAATTCTTGGGGAACAATAGAACTTTCATGGTCATGATTTGTTCTTCACCTATGAGTCAGGGTTTGAAGGGTTTTGATTAGATTAGGTTATTTGTTTTAGATTTAGATTCACATATTTGCATAAGTAACCAGCTATATCTGGTTGATTACTTGTCTTTGGTTTGTTTATTAGATTAGAACACATTGCTTGAAAACAAGAAAAGATAAAAATACATTTACTTTTATTAGATTAGTTTAATTTCATTATTTTTATTTGATATATCATGAAAATACCAAAAACATGGAATATATTTCCTTTTATAGTTAGATTGTTTTGTCATGATCATTTCAATTTCATTCTTTAGGACCATGAACAACCCACAACAAGAAAATACGTATAGTTGTGATCATTTGGTCCCATAACCCAACAGGTCAGAGTTGATAATAGATATTGATACAAGTTTACATTTTATAGTATTACGTACACCTGCTACATTCTTTGAGAAAATAGAACTAAACACATTAAACATTGTTGTTAATCAAGCCTACAATTATTGGAATGCTCCTGGCAACAGGGTTTGATTACATGCATGACCATAACAAGACCAAAACCTCTATGAGTTTTCAGTTGTTATCCTCATGTCCCATAACCCAACGAGGATGCTAACCGATTAGATATTAACACTTTTTTGTGTGCATCATTATTTAGGTCATCGCCACTTTTTCTTGATATCATTGCATAACTTTCATTATTGAACATAGCATCCAATCAGGATAAGACCTTCCGGACATAACCAGAAAATTATCCATAGTCCCTACGGTTTCATTATGCCTCTCCTTCTTACTTCCATAACCTTGTCTAGAAATCTATATGAGGCACCCACAAGCCAATTTCTACGTGTTCGAAAACCAGTGAATAGAATCTTGATAGAGCTCGATATTGACTGGAGTCTCCGAGAAGCTATCATATTGGATTGATCAATCACACCACTTTAGGTAAGGAGATCAGTATTTTCCTTAGATTCATAAATCTCGTTATTACGTGTCGAAGATATAAGGCTACCTCATTAGATTATACATCACCGCCACATATACACATCATTTTATATTCTACACCAACTGTCTTGGCATGACCTTGGGAAGTCAAGTGCGAATAAGGTCACGTGTTGATTTTATTTCGTATAAATTGGTGAAATCGATGTGAAGGATTGATTCCTTCTTTTCTCCTTTTATTTCATTGTTATTACCTCACCTCTCCATTTTTCCCCCTATTTTTCATAGGAATATTATACTTTCTATAATATGTCTTGAAGAGATTTTTGTGGGCCATTTGGCTCTAATAGATATTACACCAACGTGTAACCATAAAAATCCCCTTTTCTTTTGAGATGGGGCGATAATTACAACAACATTTAAACCTTCCCTAGTTACACTTCAAATCCCATTAGCTATGTAAGGATGGAGGAGGTTGATCAATCATTAAACATGCAAGACAGTCAAGCTAATGAAAACCATGTTGTTATAAAAAATGGAATAGGTTCTTACCATAGAATATTGTCAAGACCTCATACTTCCATGTAATCAACAAAAGATGATATATTCACATGAATAAAAAATCCTCTTCATTAAATAGAATGCCTATCCTAAGATTATTACTTTTGAGGAATACAATAATAATAACATTGAACAATTCATAACAGGGTATCATGAGCCTACTCAATCACACCCTACACCATAAGAAACCCAAAAAAGGACTCAATCCTCTCCTAATAATCTTATATCTACTTTAACAGGGACAATTAGAAAACTAGAAATTTCCCAGACTTCAAAACCAACACATGCAATAGGGAAGAACACAGGGTACCTAGTTGATACCAAAGGATACATCCCTTTCAATGAGCAACCAACATAATATATTGTACAACAAGGTTATCCGATTCATTCAAATGCATGTGATCTTCTCACAAGATTAGACACACTAGGGATGGGTCATGTTGACAATTTTTACACTTGTACAAAAATGGAACCTCGAAACTTCGTCATTATGATGAAATTCATGGGTGAACTATAACTAAGCTAAGGAAGTTTTGATGTTATTAGTTAGTATTGAATTAATAAATGATTAAGTGAAATCTTCAGCTATGTGTGTTGTTACAAAATGTAATAGATCACATAGTCTACAATTTCATGATACCATCAACAAAAGAACACAAAGCCCCCAAAGGATAGTTGTGTTGTCTTGGTGAAGAAACCGAATTATAGAGTAGGTGAAGTGTTGAGTTTTGGGACAGAAAACATAATTACAGATTATAGAAATCAGAGTTCATTACTGAATGTTACAAGTTCTCATTAATTTATTTCCTTCATGTTTAAGACATTCAATTATATGATTGAGTTGTTTAGTTCATCATACACTCCATTCAGAAGCTTGAAATGCAGAACGAAATACACAACTCAATTTCAAAATTCAATGTTTTATTCATAACGAAGGTCAAATGTTTCCCACACAAGCTGTGGGATGTGACTAAAAAGTAAAGTACATCTACTAAAGAAAGCGGTACACATGCATGAAATAGAAACCAAAGGAATATGAGTGAACCCATCATTGCCTTTATATATTATTTGTTGTGTAGATTGTCCCCCTTCCAGCTTGTTCCATCTTTGTCTTAACAATTCAAAGCATGGTACCTGAAAAGTAAAAGAAAGGAATCGTCAATAAAGATCTCGGGGTTAATCCTTATTCCTACATTGTCCTAATTTGTGCATATGGATCTCTAACCAAAAGAAGATATATAGTACCTAAAAATGAAACTGCATAGCTTACTTAAAATAAGAAATAGAAAATAAAATAAGGAAAATGGATACAAGAGAGGCCAAGAGCCTGATTATTTTCTAACTATTTTCTTAAGCGTGTAGGTATAGGTTGCGGACAAGTAGAAAAGGACCATGTACATGCTAGAAAGAAGGGTTAATGTCACTTTAAACTTAGATATCTTTTGTAAAAGGAAAAGATTACAGTACACAACAAAGAATATTCATGTAGACTATGTACACTTTCCAAATTTTAGTCAAGGAAGAGAGCATTCTGTGAAAATTTTGACAGGGCTTCACCATGTAAAATGGACATTTATGAATTTTCCAGTATCCATATCAAGCTGAAATGAAGGGAAATGCAATAAAAGTAACAGATTACAATATCTCAATGACGTATTTGAATCAAGGCTTATGCCTGAGAATGGTATCAAAAACCGAAGAAGAATTTCTTGTAATTTTGAGAAAACCACTTGTAGGGTACAAAGGCATCTTAATTACAAAATATCAAAAGTATATTTCTATTATAGTTGGCATTTTCAGTTCAATATTCAATCATAGCAATCTTAAAATTCAGAATCAAAGAGTATAAATGTAGCTACAGGTTATAAGTAGGCATTTCAAAAAGTGAAATGAAGAAAGGGATATATAAAATGCAAAGTTTTCAAGCAACCCATTTTAGTTATAGTTTTATCAACATCATTCAACCTTGCAAAGCTTAGACCAGTCAATACATAGTCAGCAAAGTAGAGAGAATCATTTTAAGAAAACTCACATGAGGTTAATAAGCAGATCTAAGCAGTATAGAGTAAATTATTGAAAACTCAGCCATGGATCAAGCTTGATAGGTCAACCCTAGATTTGAAAACTTCAACAAATATTATTAGGATGTACTATGGAAATATTCAAAGATGATTGAATGAAAAGAATTTATGAGGCATATAACTCTGAATCATTGATACGGAAGAATTACTCATATGTTTTCCTCATTCCAAAATGAGCAAGTTCCAATAAGAGAAATCAAAATTGAATTGAAGAATAACTCTACGATGAAGAAAATCAATACTAGAATATCAAATACAAAGTATTTTGTATATACCATTGCTCAATTTTGAAGGAGAAAGTGTAAATGAAATCTACATCTAACCAAAAAATATCCAAAGTTCAAACTCCTTTAAAATTTATGTTTCAACATGGTATTGGAAAGTTATACGAAATTGGCCAAAGCAAATGGAACTAAAAAACAAAGATCATGGCCAATAAATAAGACCTATTCATGGGTAGCAAAGAATCAAAGTAGGAAAGAGAAATCAATGAAAAAAAAATAGGTTTCACATTCGAAGATAAAGAAACTCACCCTTTTTGGCATTCACAGTTCAAAGATGTAGAGGGCTTGAACTAAGGAAGACAATAACTTCCATGGAAGTTTCTAACAGAATGATCATGAAAAAGCTCCAATGGTGGCCAAGGAAAAGGTAAAGATCTCAAAAATCCAGAAGCTCACATAGCTCTGAAGAAGGTAGAGGATTATCTTGCTCAAAAAATGAATCAAGCCCAGAGACCATTTTGCAAAAGTGATAGAGCTCGAAAATCTAACAATGACGGCCATCAAGAGGAACAACATAGAGCCGAGATCAAAAATCAACAATGACACCAATAAATTTTGTCAGGGATTCACCTGCACGACTGAAAATCCAAATGGAATGATCAAGTTAGGGCCAAATTGACCTTTAGCACGTAAACTCGAGAGATGAGTTAAAATAACTCAACCACGGTCAAGTCATTGACGATCAGAATTCAACAAGTACAAAGATCATAGGTTGAGGATCGATCTACACTTTCAATTCAAACCATGGTTTGAGCCCTTTAAAAATGTATTTAATACATGTCAGAAACCAAAAAATCATACTTTGGAGATTGACGATCAAAAATAAACAAGTACAAAGATCGACTCTCACAAATGGATCACCAAAATCGATGCAAAAGTCATCCAAGTGGAATGGTGGTCGTTTACTGACTTAGTCAACTTTCAAGATTTCAAATTGTCAAAATTTCATCCACAGGCCCACCGACCCGAAAGAGGACACGTGTTGTCATTACAAAAAAAGTTGTAAAGTGGAGGTCGGAGATACTTTAAGTTTGAAACCTTTTGCAAAAATGTTAAAATTTCCAAAAATATCCTGCAAGCCCCACACCCCGCAGGGCAAAAGTCAACAGTAAATAGAAGTCAAAGAAAATGTGGAGCGGTGAGCCCTCTCTACATTTTGATACCTTTTTGAAAAGCTTAAAATTGCCAAAATAAGCCTGCAGGCCCAAAAGTCTGCAAATGACTTTAAAGTCACAAAAGGCCTGAAAGTCCGCAAAGGGCTCAAAACTTCAAAAAAGGCCTGAAAGTCCTCAAATGACTTAAAAGTCACAAAAGGCCTGAAAGTCCACAAAGGGCTCAAAACTTCAAAAAATCCCAAAAGTCCACAAAGGTCTTAAAATTTCCAAAATTTTACCCGCAAGCCCGTAAAACTAAACGAAGAAGAATCCACGTGCCATCCAAATTATCATTTCAAGTTTTGACTTTAAAAAATGAATTATAATGTATGTTTCAAATAATGACAAAGATTGCTGAAACATGGTGAAGTGTAAAGTGGTCCCCACAGTGGGTGTGTTTTAGGTATTATAATTATTTCTTTTACCCACGAATAGAAAGTTGAATTTTTACATGCTCCACAAGAAGGCATAACAAAGAAAGAGACAAAGTTGCATGTTCAAAAGAGAAGGACTTTCCTTGCAAGCAAGATTATTATTAGAAAATTATTTACCATTGCTTTCTTAAAATAGAACAGTTAACTTTAGTTTGAATGCACTGTAATCAAGGCTATTAATGCCTATTTGTAATTGCATGTTCTATTTTTTATCCATTTATCTATTAATAAATAAAGTATAAAAATAGCACGCATGGGCGAGTACAAGCCTTGGGCTATTTTTGGGAGGGGGGTGAACTTTATTTTGCTATATATTGTGTGCCTTTGCAAAGTACAAGAGAACTTAGAGAGGACTTTTTGGATATAGGAGTATTAAACTGAATTTTTGCCAATTTTTCCTTCTGAGTGTGAAGTATTTTCTGCCTTCCCAATTATTTGTAGTCTTGTGTATGTTTCTATTAGTCTTGTGAATGTAAATTCCCTGATTAATCATCTTACCCTGTTGTAAAATTCAGTAGTTTCTGCATGATATTAATGTACATGTTTAGCTTTCCAGTATTGGTGTGATAATCTCCCTCAATACCTCCAAGTGTTTTGCCCTTAATATTCTGTAAAAAAATTGTGGGTTCGTGTAAAAAAAATACTTCACATCTCAATTATGCATATACTCAGTCAAATCCCTCATACAAATTTGGTGTATCTCCTTAGTTTTAATTATTTTATAGTCATCTTTTACCCCTAAATCTCATAATCAATTTAGGATACATCAATAAGGAACCGGTCTTTTAATCCCAGAGACTCACCTCAAAATAGGTATACCCATAGACCTGAGGTGTTTCCATCGTATCTATGAAAGAGAGAGATCAATTTTGTAAGCTTATAAAACCTACATCCATCTCTCTACAGGGTGCACTTTTGAGAGATAACAGGTCCTCATCCTTCTCAAGATTATCTTATGCAAGGGCTGACCGGAAGTGTATTCTCAAATTCCACCACAATGGGCAGTGCAACATTCCCTAGTTTTACACCCACTAGTCTATATCCTGATACTATTCCACCTTATATGCATATGTATTAAAAAAACCCCAATATTGACCCATACACCATTCCATCTCTCTACATGCAATATCAAAGGACCCCATACATTGTCGCCAACGCTTATAATATAACTTATTCAAATCCTCCTCCTCTGCCTCCTCATCAAGGATACTCAATGGTGGAATCTCACACAATGGATACATATGATGAGTACTTCAAGGAGCCTCTTTACTTCACCATACATGGTGTCATGCTTCCACGCCCATTTCCAGATCTTCCAAAATCTAAGGGAGAAGGAGACCCGAATGCTCATATCAAAGCCTATGCTATTGCTATCATGGAATTACTTCCTTGGGATGTTGTAGTGGCTAAGATATTTCCAAAGAATGTAGAAGGAATCAAATTGGGTTGGTATTACCGTATTCTGGAAGCTTCTATACTCTCCTTTAAAAAACTTGTTTTTGAATTCACCAAAGGATTTGACATGAACAAGTTCTTGCGTATATGGATTATGGAGTTTCTGCAGATTAGAAAGGAGAAAAATGAATATGCCACTCATTTCATCCAGAGATGGCGTCAAATTATTTATTCCTCTACAAGGGAACCCAACATGGACTAGATGGAACTTTGCAATCTTTTCCTTCACTCGCTTAATCGAGAGACTAACTAAGAGGTACAAAAGTTTCCTTTCCATAGTTATGAGAAAGTTTTGGAGGGTGTGCTTTGAATTAACCAAGCACTATTGATAGTGAGCATAAGATATATTGTCCCAATGGTAAATTGGTATCCCCAAATCAAAATAATGAAAATTATAAAAACAATGGTGCCAAAAACCAAGTACCTAAGGGTGTGAATCACAATTACGGTGCTACCATGAATAGTGTTATTGATCAAGCCAAGAAAGTAAGTTTTACAAATGATGGAAAAAATAACTATAACAACTCAGGAAATCAAAAAGGCCCTAACACTGTGAAATCTATCAACAAGGTTGATGTAAATCATCCACCATAAAAAAAAAAACCCAAGGCCCAAACTGGTATCAAAACTTTTGACAAGGGGAAAGGAATCATATTTATAACAACCAAATTCAAAACTAAAACCAAGGTTATAGTAAAAAACAACAAGATGCTCATCAAATCCTAAGAGATTACAACCCTAACCTATATTATGGTTTCCATAAGGTTTGATTTCATGATGATAGGACTTTGCACGATTGCAACAAGTTTCTGAATAGACTTCCCGAAAACCAAAGGAAACTCTTTGTAGACATGTTCCTAGAAAATCCTAAAACAAACCCACAACCTAGTCATACAAAACCTCTCACACCTCAAAATGTGAACCCTAAAATTCTTAGGGATTCCCAAGCAAAACTTCAAAATATGAACAAGGGTATTCCTATAGGAAAAAATGACCATGAAGCCTCAACCTTTGAATACTCTCAGGTTTCTCCGAACCTTGGTTCAGACGATAATAATAAAATCTTGGGATTAATTAAGATAGAGGTTGAGTGAATTTAATGCAAGAAATCAGATAACATTTCACAACCCCTGCCTGCTCTTTCTTCCCCACAAGATGACATTCCTACAATCTATAAACCAGTAGGAGCATATGATTTAATATCAGATTTGAACAAGACCTTTTCTCACATCTCGTTTCTAGATTTGCTGAAGAATTCACCTAAGCATAGTTATACGTTACTCAATGCACTAGGTATTGGTCATCTAATCCATGTTACACCACGTCCTAGTGCTCAAATAAATCATATTGACTTTGACATACATCCTCCGAGATAGAATGATAGGGATACTAGGTTTGCTTTCGATATAGACAAGATGCCATATGACGTTGAAATTACCTAAAGAAGTGATCCTTCCTTATTTTACAGGTCTGGTTTTATAATAATTACACTAAGAGAGCCATGATTTATGATGGGGCTGCTATAAATGTCGTTCCATTCTTTTTCTTACATAATTTGGGATATGGAGAGAAAAATTGTTCCTCTACAAGAAACAAATTATGGTGGTACAACATTCTTAAAGAGACCTCGATTGGAACCATAGTTCTTCTAGTCACACTTGGTCCAAAAAAAATCTTAATAGAGTTTTACATTATCGATAGGGAAACAATTTATAAAATGATCCTTGGGAGACCCTGGATTCATTGAATCAAGGCTATCCTCTTTACCATATTCCGAGAGATTAGATTACTCCATTTGGGGAAGGTCTTCATTGCTCAAGGGGATCCTAAGCCCTTCTATATACACTTAGATAACCTCATGTAAAAGAAAGGGGTCTATATAAAGTATGAACTTCCTGTAAATCAACTAAACAAATCAACTCCATCAAAAGAGTAAGTCCCAATCACCCCAGGCATGTCGAAGGTTGAAGTCATTGACCCAAAACTATTTGAGGTGGCTAAAAGAGATAAGGGTAAACCAATAGCTGTGGAAGCAGTGTCCACTAAAACCACATTGGAAATTATGAAACTCTTAGAGAGTGACGATCCAATATTCCTCCCATTTGAACAACAAGATATTGGTAATCTTCTTAGTTTAGCATCTCTTCCCTTCGATGACTTAGGTCTAGTTGTAAATAGGACAAAATTAAAAAGTGAAGAAGGGAAATTTGAGATTGAAACAGTACCCACCAAAACCATCTTTGAGTATTCTTCTAGATCTTGGTGTTAAGCCCTCACATCCTACTAGTTGCGCGAAGTCAAGAATGGGGCATGGTCATTGTCTTATCATATCACTGTATCACCACGTCTTGCCAAAACAATACGAAGTACAAAAAAAATGTTTAAGGAAACAAAATTTCAGCAGCACAATGTGTTCACATTATCATATATCATAATTATAAAATACAAAAATAAATCATTTTTCTATCATTCACATCCACTGCATACATTCTGAAAAGCATATAATATCAGAAATTCTTAAAAAGAAAGAGTACACACATGTATCAAACAATAAATGGAATTCAACTCCGTGCAAAGAATAACTAAGCCAAAAAGAGATATATGTGCATATCATGGCAAGTCATAGTTTTGTACATTGCCATTGCACACTAGATGCAGTCAAAACACTCGCAATGAGCATGAAATACCAAAACATCATATATGCCTCACAAAATGGAGATTAAAAAATAAAGGCACTCTGCCTATCCGACTCTTTAAGGCCCCTTATGACCACTCTAGCTACGAATTTCTAAGGAGTTCTTCTCAAAAATCACTAAAACAACAAAGGGCCAAGCCTAACGCAAAATACCATTCCTAAATCCATTCCGATTGAACCATACTTAAACACGAAAATGGTCAACATGGGCCCAAAGCTCAAAACTCACCAAGTCGGTATGTAAAAATAAATTCGAAAATGAGTTTGTTTATATATATATATATGTTGTTATAACTTCATTTTGAGTGCATATGTTCACAAGGATGGAGTGCTAGCATAGGTATATTTCTATATCCCTACACAAATGGTAAGTCCTTTATTCGTTTTAATTTAGTGTTTATTTTTTGATATTTTATCTATCTGCACTTGAGCCTTCTCTTCAACTTGCAGGTAGTGGGATTTTTTACGGTGACTTTTCAAAAAATAGGCATGTCAGGTATAGCTTCTAACTCCCCATTTCATGAATTCCATACTCAGACTCTATGTTTTACACCTCTTTCATGGCTAAGATGCTTCTTAGAGGGGGTAATATGTACGCACCCAAAATTACATGTGATACATTTTCAAAAAATGGCTACAAAAGTCCGCAATGATGATTTGCATCCTTTCCGAAGATGTTCGAGCTATAAAACCCATTTGCATGTATATTTGTAGCCTAGATGTCCTTACATAGGTTTTCCACACTTTTTCCAGCTTTCCTCCTCATTTTGTGCATGCTTTGACCTTTAGTTCCAGGACCACCACCCTTCCTGGGTAGTGGTTCATAAACAGCCGCCCAGGCAGGGTGGCGGTCCTGAGTAATTTTTCCACATTCCATCATGTGTGTTTTTAACATGCGATGATTCACTTAACTTCACTTTTAGGATGCATTTGTGAACCAATTTTTCTGAAAATAGTTTTAATTACTTGGTACTCCTTCCCTCTTCTATTTTTGCATGTTCTTTTGATAGTTGGAACTACGTCTTCTTGCCTTGTGCATGAAGGCACATCCAAACCCCATTTCTTATATATTCCATGCTTGTGTTCAAGAGAAACACCTGAGAATTTTTGTGTATCTTGCATAGTATTGTTGCCACAATCCTACTTAGAATTGCATAGCCAAGATTAGATCTCTTGTGCTATCTCTTTTCTACTTGCATTACAACTAGACTGCCTTCAAGCTGCGATTGCTCAATCACCTTATTCTGCTAATTTTCTTGCATTCCCAATTCCCTGGACTCATATGAACACACAAAGAAATAAAGGAACAAACTGAGGGTACATACATAGATACAACTAGATTTGCCAAAGCTCTTGTTTATCCAGGTTGGAATTACTTGTTTGTTTTATTCATTTGCCAAATTGTCAATTTTTAATCATTAGTTTCAATTACATAGCAAACAATATATTGAAATCGTTCATTTCAATTGATTAGGAAATTAAAAGTAGATCAAATCATTAGAAATTTTGGTCTTTGAAATTATTGGGAAAGTTATGGGGAACAATAGCTCTTTCAGGGTCATGATTTTTTATTCACCTCTAAGGTAGGGTTTGAAGGGTTTTGATTAGATTAGGTTTTTTTTTAAGAATTATATTCACATATTCACACAAGTAACTAGTTATATCCGGCTGATTACTTGTCTTTAGTTTGTTTATTAGATTAGAACGCATTACTTAAAAACTAGAAAAGATAAAAAATAATTAATTTTATTAGACTAGTTTGATTTCATTTTTTTTCTCTGATATATCATGAAAACTCCTAAAACATAGATTATATTTTCTTTTATAGTTATTTTTTTGTATCAGGATCATTTCAATTTCATTTTGTATGACCATCAATGGCCCACAACAAGAAATGATGTATAGTTGTGATCCTTTGCTTCCACAACCCAACGGGCCAGAGTTGATAACAAATATTGATACAAGTTTACGTTTGATAGTCTTATGCACACTTAATACATTCTCTAAGAAAATATAACAAGAAAACACATTAAACATGGCTGAAATAATTTGAAGCCTACAATTATTAGACTGCTCTTGGGAAACATGGTTTGATTACGTTCATAACCATAACATGAACATAACCTCCTCAAGAATTTGGTTGTGACCCTCAGGTCCCGCAACCCAATGGAACGCTAACCAATTATATATAGACACTAGTTTGTGTGCATCAATATTTAGATCATCATCACTTCTACCTGATATCATTGCACAACTTTCATTATTGAACATAGCAATCGATCGGGCTAAGACTTTTTGGACCAGACCAAACAATCATCCATAGTCCCTATGGTCTTATTACACCTTTCATTCTTACTTCCATGACCTTGTCTAGAAATCTATACGAGGCACCTGCAGGTCAATTTGCATGTGTTCAAAAACCTGTGAATAAAATCTTGATAAAGCTCGATATTAACTGGAGTCTCCGAGCAGCTATCCTATCGGATCGATCAATCACACTAATTTAGGTTAGGTGAGCACTCTTTTCCTTAGAGTCACAAATCCCTTTATTATGTGTTAAATATATAAGGATATCTCATTAGATTATCCATCACCGCCACATACACACATCATTTTCTATTGTACACCGGTTGTCTTGACACGACCTTGGGAATTTGGGTGTGAAGAAGGGCACGTGTTGTTTTTATTTTACACAGGAACCAATCCAATAAGGAGCACTGACCCCAAAAACTTTGTGGATATTACACACAACAAAGGACTCAAGTGAATATTACACGTCACAAGAGATTTCTTTCGTGAGGCACCCACCCCATAAGGAGCACCAACCACTAAACCCTTATTGATATAAATCACAATAAGAGACTCCTATGACTATGATTCATCATAATATATTTGAAGAATTATAACCCTTGAAAATATTCTTATACCATAGCTGATAGTGATCCCAAATTTCAGTGGAAAACATATTTAAACTCTCTCTAAAGCACACGTTTTTCAACTTGATCTCTCTAGGTCTTCATGGACATGTCTTGCCTCAAAAATATTGCACACATGTCTTCAAAAGTATTCAAATTTTCATGAACCTAATAATCTCTTAAAATATTCCTTTTTACCTTAAATTCACTAACCTATGGGTTGCACTCTTCACCCATGCAAGACTAGGTTACCAAATAAGCCAAAACATCACTTTTATATGCATTTCTTCTTTCTAACCCAAAGGATTTCAGTCCTTAGACCCATGCATCATTAAAAATATCCCATAACTTTTCACAAAAACTAAAATTGACCCAATTAGGTCGGGCTAGCAAAAACCCTTCATTTCAAGATCTGAACATCACTAAAACACATGCACTAGGATGCCAAAATTCTCCTCATTTCAAAAATAAGTTTAGTAAAGATCCAATATTCATAAAAAATGAGAAATACAGCATTTAAAAATTAACTATGGTCACAATTTTTGTTAACAAATCAAATAATTTCATTTAACAGGCCCGATATCCTTTGTATTTTTAAGAATTGTTGTTTCCTACACCCTTCAACACCATGGAAACCTTATAAGATCACAAAATCACTAATAACCAACAAAAAAATTCCATCTAACCTCTCCAAAGAAAGGTAAGAACCTATCTAATTCTTATAATAAAGTTATAAGTCTTGAACCATCCTTCACTTCAAACAATAAACATTTGTCTTCACCAAATCAACCTGCCAAAAAATCTATTTCAAAAGGTTAAATCATAAAATAATTTCTACATAGATTCAAGACCTCTAAAATGATTCATTTTATGCCACATTCATTAATATTAACATTATAGGTTATATGAAGCATCATCCAATCCATCTCATGCTTTAAATAACATCAATCTTGCACCAAAAAAAATGTTTTCTTGATGTTCTAAGAATATTATTTCTCAAAGAATGAATTGGAATACCTATTTAATTACCTCATAATAATTTAATATATATATAAATGGAAATAAATATGAATATACTTTCCAACACAACTTTAATCATCTCAAAAATCCACATGTAGCTCATGTTATGACTATTTTACTGGACCTTGCTATTTGAGACCCTAAAATAGCCCTTTGACCAGTCAACCTGTTTGGAACTTAAAACACCATGAACCTACATCAACATGTTTTGAAAAATTCATGTAAATATAGAAAAAATCCCAAGTATCATGTACAATCAATTCCTCATGTTACTCCTCTATACCATCTTGTCCTATAAACTTATTTTCCAGAAATCACTTTTTTCAGGTGGGGCCTACATATCACCATTCCCTCAACCATACATTTTTTGAAATTCTAATAATTCCTCTTAAAAAATCATCATTTTTATGATTCAATAAAAATTGGGTCATACCTCTTCAATTTCTGTCAACTGCTCCTAACTAGGGTTTTAGACCTCTTTACCTTCTTAACATTCCTTCATAAAAATGTGATGATCAGATGACTTAATTATTTTTTTGAATCCTTTGAAACTCACCTTATAAAAATATGGAAACTCCACAAGGTCCCATGTAAATCACACTATTTACAACGAGCATCAAAAGTTTAAATTCAAGCTTGATTTTCACTTGTTCTTGACCTTGTCTTACAAAATTTGTTATATCTGGAATAATACAGAATATCAGCATCTGAAATTTTTCTTAGAGAATCATAACACATTCTTGTAACATATCAAATTATCATAATATCATTTCCGTAGATCAAACTCTCCATTCATTAAGACTTACATATACTTACATGGTTGATCCTCATAGTATCAACTAGGGTCAACGTAAATAATGCACTAACTAAACAAGAAACATCTTAAAATGACCCAAACATATCTCAATTCCATGATTCACCTTAATTCATGCTTCCATGAGCTCATATAGTACCAAACCACTCTGTTACTCCTCCAAGCACCTATACCTGTTCCCAATCAACACCTGTAACAAAGTTAATCACATGTACCTTAACTATGCCACTAATATGATTTCTTAAAAACCCTCCAAATAAGATATCCTTTATGTCAAAATGCTTCCCAAGAAATCAAGAAGCTCATACAGCGAAGCAACACCTCTTAGGCACCTATATAGGTGTAACGACACAAAAATCCACACACGAACAACACAGTGAAATACAGAATAACTTTTTTTTTGACTTGCTTGACACATAACATGACGCAACATGTCGTCACCAAGGATATAACTAACACTGTGAACAACTCGATACAAGGATGGCCATAAAAGCAGCACGGAAACATCCACACCTATCAAGGACAATATTTTATTTTTTACAGAACAACATAGAAGCCCAACCACATGACACTCTCACAGCTAGGGCAAGCCATAGTAAGAAATGATTAGAGGTTATTTATTTTGATAAGACACCCTGGATAAATTTAAAGGAAGAAGGTCAAATGAATTCACCCTTAAGACGTCATTAGTTCTTACTGAGGTTTAATTGAAGCTTGAGGTTTTATATGTAATTATTAGCGCTCTTACTTAGGCTTCACCGAAAGAGCTTATCAAGAGGAAGCCACTTACTTTTAAATAGTCTTAGAGATAAATTGAGTGGTTTCAAAATTATCTTCTCTTACTTGTTAAATCTTATTAGAAACTAACCATTGTTTTCCTTTAAGATTGTTTTAAGCGTTCACCAAAAGAGTAGTGTTCACTAGTTTAGCTAGGGATATCAATTTATAAAGATTTACTTTCCAAGGATAGTTTCACCTTTGAGTACTTCAGGAATCTCTTGTTCTCAAGTAAGTCATCTCTACATTAATTTATCTGAATATACATATATTTTAGTTAACTTCTATAAGGGTTAACAGTTCCAATTAATTTTACTTATATCACATCATTACAAGGTGTCAGAGAGTTTTGACTTAACACTTTATCCTCAAAAACAAGGTTTTACAATACTTATGCCAATGTAATGATTGAATATCATATCTCACCAAGGTAAGTAACTAGTTTAACAACAAAATGGAAAGAACACTTCACCACGTAGTTTTCCAAACATACCAAGGCAAGAGATCTTCTAAACTCCTTGCAAGCAAAGTTACAAAATTTACAACGCATTGAACTTTCTACAAGAACTTCATAATTTGAACTAATGAAACTTTTACACTCTTTTCTTTAATCTACTCGCATAATCCATTTGCACAAATATTATCTAGAGTCAGTTCGCTAGAATTGAGCATGATAAGATATAAACCTTACCTAATAACTTATGCCATCTAGTATTTAAATAAATGAAATTTTGCAATACTCCTTATCAAATAATTTCTAACATACATTTAAAACTTAACTACACATCTCATGATAATACATTTCATACTCATTAATGTTCACTTCCTTAAGATCTGCTTACATAAGAACACCATTCCAAGAGACTAGATATACAACCTTAATCATGCAATTAATCGTACTTAAATTACAGTAGGTAATAATGACGCTCACCTAATACCCTCGACCTACTTCACATATATAAGTGTCTAACAAGATTATCTTTCAATTAAATAAAAGCACCAACGACATTAAGTTTATATATTAAATACAAGTATCAATCTTACATTGTTCATCGATATTACCCAAGTATCAAACCTTCGTAGATAATCAGTGGTATGTAAGTATAGTTTAGATATTTATCCCGCAATTTTAATATTATACTTATATTAACAAGGATTCCACCAATCCAAAGGTTCATGTATTATTTAGGTGTCCTTTTGGTTGCTTATTCCATGTCTTTATATATTTCTTCTAGTAAAAGAGTCCAACTCATAAGAATGAGTTATGACCGACAACACTGTCATCTGTTGGTAATATGCCAAAGATACATTTGTCTAGCTAAGATATACAAGCGCAGCCCAAGCCACTATGAATGCAAGTATCAACATTATCTCAACTCCTAATAAGATGCGAGTATCAATTTTTTTAAACTAACCATAATAATCATCGTAAATAAATGAATTATTCCACTCATTAACCAAGCATTGAAATAACATATTTATCCTTACCGGATACCTGATAACATAATATACCCTGTTATCTAATTCAACCTCCACTTGCATACCCCAATCTATGGGTATTAATAATTGTTCTATAAAATGAAGTTAAATAATTTCAGGTGGACTTATATCCTTACTATCATACATGGTAAGCACAGTTCCATTATTGTAGCTGTCACCTTTACTTAAGGCTATGCATGACTCCTTTTTAGGGTAGTTATCTTAACTTCTCTATTCATCTGTTTTCCTACCAAAAGTCTTTCGACAAGCTTCAAGGTCAAAGTATAAGATAAATTCATAATTTTATATTTCAAGCGTTGCCTGAATTCGTATGCATGAGGGCATCACAAATCAATCAAACTTGAAGAATGTCGATGTATCCAATATTACTTTAACCGATCCAAAGGTCCAAGTAGTGCCTCAAAAATTAAGCCAAAGAATTATCCACATAGGATTATGACTTGCGTGCATAACATATTCGTAAAGGTCATAGAAAACCCATTAACACATGCTTCAAGAGGGTTCCAATCTAATAATAAGCTCATAGTAATAATAATAGCAGAGGGCCTGGTGAGGGGTTTTCTGTAATCCCCAAGGTAGATGATAATCGAATGACTCAGATGGAGCTATCTAGAAAGACCAATTAAACTAGTATGACTCTTCCCAAGTAGAAGCCCCCAATCCTAATGGCAGTTTAAATTATTATAAAACCACAGTAAAATCCAAATACAGTCATATCGGAAAGTTCCCTTTTTCAAGCCATGTTCTACATAATATAAACAATACAAGAAAAATTATAAACCTCATTCACGCTCCATACTATTTTCTATAGAAACCATCATTCGAAGGAAAATCACGGCAAAAGACAAACCAACATTATAAGATCAGTAGGCAAGAATCAACGTAGAGATTTCTTCTACTCAAAAATTAAATAAGATAAACTGTAAAGGGGGAGAGAGATCAGTTCATGCAATTATAATTATAAGTCATCCGAAACCCAATCTCTACAGAATTCAAACAGAAATTGCAGAGATTGATTTGCCCAAATACTAAAGGAAATAAATTATTAAGAGAGAGGGTTAGGGCTTATCATGCCTGTTCTAAATGCTATATCTCATGGCCATGCCCATGCGGACCCCTTCTCCCAGCAGTCCCAAAATTATTTCTCCACCAAACTCACGCTTCTCACCCACACGGTGTCCTAAATACCATGCAAAAGAAACAATAACCATTTCGGTTACCCATGAGTTCAGTACAAATGTCCCACCCAACCAAGTCGATCATTCAACTCAACACATGCGGGCCTACATGGTATTTCGACAGCCACTCCTTTGGCAACTCAACTGCAACCATACACGTGGGTAGCCAATAATCATCGGCCCACCAAGGTGGCAAAATGAACAATTAGCATGGAAACATCCACGTATCTCTAGCAAGTTCAAATAATTGCAAGAAAATTGTGCTTCATGAATATTCTGATAAGAAACAAATCCACCTCTATGAGATTCTCTTCCATGAGTGACATCGTAAGACAAGTAAGGAATCAACAGAGAATCTTAACAATAAATTTCATCAGGTCTTCTGGTAACACTCTCACTGTCACATAGTCGATTTGATAAAAAAAATATCTTGAAGGAGAATCCCGAATTGAGGATGCAGTCGATACAAAACAGATAACAACATAGTTGGACGACCTACTTGTTGGAAGCGCTCACAAAGGCTTCTACTATACTGCAACATGCCTGCCGCATGGCTAGTGTATACTGCTATCTCTGAGAAGATATCTAAGCTAATCATCCTTTTTACTTCATAAGGAAAGTAACAACCTCTAAGAAGAAATGTGCAGCTACCATTCTCTGTTCTTTGTTATATTCTACGTATTAAAGTAGAAATTTCTGTGAAGAGATGTTTTTCTGCGAAACAAGTCTCCACATCTGCCTCTGTATATCCTATGGCTGCTTCAAAAGATATGCAGCTTCACCCATGTAGGTGAGAATCAAGCAAGGATAGATAAATCCTATGAAAGCTATCCGCCACACAAATCCAAGGATTATTTATTCACCTAAAAGTGTTCGAGCAGTCATTGCACATACAAAATCGAGAGAATAGATTACCTTGATTGAAAACCGGGAAAAATGTCCCAAATCTGCAAACATGGCCTCTGCACCTATAATGCAAGGAAAATGCCTCCAAGGGACTCCCATCTGGCTTTTTTTTGGTTTTTGAAAGGAGATTATACATGTAAAATGGTGAAATGGCCCTGAAAACTTTTGGATTCCAATGAGCTATGTTGAAAACACCAATGCTGCTGATGCAGATGAGCCAAGTTATCACAATGGGTGCAAACATAAAGGCAACATTTTATGTCCCAAAATGTTGTAGTGCAACGAGATCCACCAAAATCACATAGGAAATTACCACAATGTACCTGTCGTGGAGATTAGTAGCCCTGATTTGAATTCCCTGAACTGCCGAAAGAACAGAAATTGTGGGCGTGAGCACACCATCGCCGAAGACCATGGAGTTTCCCAGCATCACTACCAGTAATAGCCCAACGCGGAACTTATACCGCTTTTCAAACAACGATTTTATCGAACAATCCAGACCACTTTCTCGCGCTCCTTTTCCCCCCAAAAATGCATCAGGAAAGAACAGAAAGCCACGTACATATTTTGTGTTAACACGCCCTCACCCACGGGTAGAGAAGAAGGAAAAAGGCACGCGAGGAAGGAGAGATTGGATTCGTGTGTACAGGAAAAGGGCCAGTATGCAAGAGTTTGCAACAACTGATCTCGACTGTGGTCGCGTGCAACCAGAACATCAGGTTCAACACCAACGGTTCTTTGGGATCACCCTGCAGCAGCTGTCGCACTTAACTCTCTCTGGAGGCCACTGATTTTCTGGGATAAGTTTACTTCTCTGCCCTGTAGCTACTGCATATAGCTAAACACTTCCTCACGGCACTCTCCTAGGAAAAGTTCAGTTCTACGCTCCCCTAAAACTGTAACACACCAAAATTACCAACACAAGGACAACACAGTGAAATACCGGATAACTTTTTTTTGACTTACTTGAAGATAATACGACACTACACAAGTTCTCTAGGGAATACAATCAACTAAAGACATGCTTTCCACAACACGGACCCACATTGGTTACAGATAAACATGAGGCACACACTTAGGACACAATGATTCATCTAAAGTATGCAATTTTACAACAAGGTTTTCCCACAGAAGGTTTCTTTAGAATCATGTTTTAGCTGTAAGTGTTCTTACATTCTTTACTTTTCACAGAAGAATCATAATAGGAGAATCTGAAAGTCATGTCTCCTTTGAAGAATTTTCCCCTACCTTGATAATGTTAATAAACAGTGTAAACCAATTATTGGATGGTAAGAGGTTGCTTCATTAACTTGATTAACTGGTTCATTGGTTAGGAGGCAGTTTGTTTATCAAGGCTCTTAACTTCATCAAACTGTTTTCAACGTTGTGCTTTTAAACATATATGTTTTACCCCTTTTAAGTGGTCATATTTTTATTTTATTTTATTTTTACAGTACATGACTGTCTAAGACTTGGATTCTTCATTAAGATCTTATTAGTGGTTAAAAAGGATTTCATTGGGGCAAGAGTCTAACCAGAATTGTTAAAGGTTTCACTTGGGCTTCACTTGAAGAGATAGACATAAGTATACTGTTTACTTTTTCAACGGGCAAGATAGGTCGAAGAGTTTCTTAGTCAAGTTCCTTCTATTTATTATAATCTTATTATCTTCCAAGAATTCAATCATTGATTTCACCTTAAGACCGATCTGAGGATTTACCACAATAAGAGATTGTTGATTAGTTTACGCGGGATCACAAGGTATATTTGTTTCTCTTGTTTTCTTTTTGCTAGGTTCCAAAACATGGTCCTTTACCAATCGACACAAGACCAAGGTAACTAGAGCGATGCAAGATGATTCAAGTTCGGGTAATTAGAATTTGGTTTGACAATTCAAGGATAAATCATATTCTGAAAAGTGAAAATTCAACAAAGGATACGCATGTCAAAACAAGTTCATTTAATCTTATTGACAATAACATTTCTCAAATTGACTTTCAAACGATAACAACAACCTACAAGAGAACAATACAAAATTATAACACAATGCCTTCTAGATAGCCTCCAAAATTCCATACCAATGCTGTAAAGTAAAAGAAAAACATTCGTACAACAGCAGTTCCTAAGAAGGCTGGAATCCACTTTCTACATGTGTTTCTTTTTCTCTCTCTCTCTTTTTTTTTCCTTTTCTACTCAGAAAATCCTCCTGCACATTTGTTAGCACATGTCAGTTCGCAAGAACTGAGCACGATAAAAGCTATAACATTAAGACATTATGTTGTTATCTAACTATTTCAAGGAAGAAAAGTACCGTTGAAGAAGAAAACAATAATTCAAGAGTCTAAACAAGAGCAATTAAAGAGCTGTCCAAAAGCATAAAATGTCTAAATAAAAGGGATGGCACTAACTCTATTCAATTATCATTTTCACATAGGAGCAGTTAATAAACATCATAGTGAATTTCACCCATATCACAATAATGACCGTCATTAACAAGATAACATTTCGAAACAAAAACAATTACAGGAAGAGAATTAATTTGAAACGTGATCTATCCCTATTTGATTAAGTTAGTTCACCAAGCCAAGGATTCACTATGCCACTGGACGATCCCAAACACTCAATCGACATGAGAATATCTAAACCAACATGACTTATTAATATTAAGATGATGTGCCTATAACAGTTAATTTTATGTCAGTACAGAATAAATAAAAATGGAAAGAAAAGGGATGAAACGCACAAATGACCTCGCATGGGTCACATCCTATCCTAACAATCCTTCTATTAGACTTTCTTCTAATCAAGAGAATGTCTTAAGAAAAAGGACAAACTTGACAAGACCAAACATATCCATTATAAATCTTACAGGAGGGTTACTCAATCATTCACAAGAACACAACACAAGATACATAGCTTCCAAAGGATCTGTCGTCAACAACAAGTTGACTTAAACCTTTCTGGTCAATACATAACCATTCTACTACAATGACAGCAAGGAGGTCGGATCACAACGATCATCACAAAAACCAGTCAATCAAAGAGTTTCCAAACAGACTAACCTATGAGTCACAGGAGAATGAAATTTAAGCATCTTTACGGAGCAAAACGTAGAGTAATTTCTTACGCATAAAACCCACATCCCAATTTTAAGATTGAAAACTTCCTCACTAATGATCCAGCAGATCTCGTATCCTCCAACGTGTGTGAAACAAAATCAAGGTACGAAAAAGAGTATTTCCTCTGACATTTTAAACTATCCAAAATAAATGTGAGTATCGTCAAAAGAAGACATTCCATAGGATCAGCTACATTCCTCAAAACATACAACAGTTACCAAGGGAGAGAAGGTGATTCCAAAGACGACAATATCCAAACGGTGAACATGAATTGATATCAAATTATGACGATCAACCATGACACTCGAAGAATAAAAGTATTTCTTTGAGCGATTCAAACAAGTAACAAAAGTAACTAACCTAGTTGAGAGTAATATCAACTTGGCTCAAATCGATAATCAGTCAAGCTAAGCACACACCAAGCCAACCGGGAAGGGTTACTAGAAACTAAAAGAAAAGAATAGAGACAGGAAAAGCATCATTCACCTATACACAATGCACTTGCAGTACTCAATCCCTAATTCACAAATACTCAACATAACCCAGAACTAAAGATCTCAAACTGAAACAAGAATAAGAACAAAACAAGAACTGTAAGGTTGAGTCCAACAACAATGTTTGATAAAACATTCAAATCGTGAGACCAACATAAGGAACTAGGGGGTGTTCATTACAGGACCTCCACCACTTTTGTTATATTAGACTTAAGAACAAAGTTCACCCAACTAATATTTATTAAAACCCAGAAACAATATAAAGGCTTCAACCAACGCAATCATTTCTAACGCCAAAAAGGAAATACAAATGAGCAAGGGAAGTGGAAACCAAACAGTATACCATCACACGAGACATTTATAGGAAGATTAGAGTTAATTAATGAATCAGTTAAATAACAGCATAAGAATCAATGGTATAGAGAATATCGTGCCTGATTAAGCTCCCGCAGTCGATAACAAGATGGACCGGGCCTGCAACAGCAACCGAAGCCTAATTCCATTTTCTTCAAGCTCGTTGGGCGCCCAAACATTCGAACATCTTCACGTTGGCACAGGTAGGAGTTCACGGCCAGGGTGGGTGGTCTAAAATATTTTCCATCATCCTCCCAACACCACTCCAAGATCAACCCTAGAACTTCTGTAGGTCCCATTTTGGTAATGAACTTAATCCTTCGTCATTCATCCAAACACCTCCACCATCTCCATATGCATCTGATTGCTTCTAATTTGGACCTCCTAACCTTGGTGCTCTCATGTTAGGAGCATCCCTAGTCTGAGACAAAGCAAAAGAAGATGGCTTTACAACCAAGAACAATCTCTTGGTATAGACTCCATATCCATAAAACAGTCCCTAGACTTAGCATCCTCTACTATTTCTTGCATCCCACAACCTGCAATCATGGCTGTCCATGAGAATACATCACTTTTAGGCATTTGTTCAAATACTCGACGTGGAACTCTAAAATTCCCACATTTGCAATACATGTCTACAAGGGCATTCATTACTATAAAAAACAAATCAAAACCACTTCTTAGTATGAAGACGTGGATCTCCTTCCCCTAATGCAAGTTCGACAGGTGAGAAGTTACTGGAAGAACAATTACAAAGGTAACATTGTTGGGCTTCATGTCAGCCAGATGCATTTGTTGAAAGAGATCTAAACTTTCCTCATAATGTCCACTCTGTGCATACCCTGCAATCATTGTAATCCATGACACTACTGTTTTCTCAGCACATGTTCTGAATCTGAACAATATCCTGCTACCTTCATCTCCCAATACATTTTCTCCAACGTTGCATAGATCTCCTGAAATTTTTCTTGCAAGGCAAACTGTGCTTCATGAATATTCTGATATGAAACAAATCCACCTCTATGAGATCTTCTTCCATGAGTTACATCGAAGAACAAGCAAGGTTTCAGTAGAGAAACTCTGTAATAAATTTCATCAGGTCTGCTGGTAACAGTCACACTGTCACTTAATCGGATTTGATAAAAATATCTTGTAGGAGAATCTCGAATTTGAGGGTGCAGAGATATAGAACAGAAACAACAAAGTTGTACAACCTGCTTGGTGGAGGCGCTCAAAAGACTTTGACCAAACTGCAACCTTCTACCACCTGGCTACTCTTGTTACGGGCTGTTTGCTATGGATTTCCGACCAAGACACACCTCGTGGCACCCAAAGAACGTGGAGGTAACACGTCTACTTCCCTAGCTGTGGCTTCATCTACAACCACCATATCTAACCCATGGCTAGGCACTGGCAAACATCCAGTCAGTATTAGAAACAATGTGCACGCAAACTCAGCCTCACTTGCAAAACTTGCCTCAAGATTTGGTCAAGCTTCTTCCATGTTAGACTCACTACCTGGACAGAAGCGACTCTCCAAAATGAAAGGGCAAGACAGAACAACACGCTTTAAAAAGATTGCCTCTCAGAAAGAAAACAACATTTCTTACACGTTTTGCTAAAAGGGCAGAACCCGCCATCAAAACTTCTACAGGATCTCGAATTTGAGGAAGCATTCGCACTGAACAGATAACAACATAGTGGACAACCTGCTCATTGGAAGCGCTCAAAAATGGCTTCAACTAAAACTTTATCTCGTCCTTCTACTACGGCTGCAAGATTTTTTGATAACTATTCACGACTGTGGTCGCGTGCAACCAGAACACTCCTCGCCACGCCCAAGAACAAGGAGGTAACACGCCTGCTACACTATCTTGTAGCTTCATCCACACCCACGTCAAACCAGACTCACGCAGCAACTAAGGCCAAGAAAACGTGCCAGGAGAAAGAAAATAAAATGCCCACGCAACAAAGAACAATGACAGTTTGGGAACAGGTGCCCAGCAAAGGAAAATGGGATTTTCCATGGCCTCAACCACTCGCATTAAAAGAGAATCGAGGAGAGATCATGGCGAAGAAAAAAAAACGAGCTCCACCCACTCCTGTCTCCCTCACGCAAGGACAGCAAGGAAAACGTGGTGGTCAAATCAACCCGTAGGTTAGGTGGTTGGGAGGGGCAGGTAGAACCAAAGAAATACGATGCCCAGCTAGGCATTACAAAAACTATCTGTACAGCACGATTTTGAGACCCATACCCACCCACACAACATCAGGGTGACAGACCTTCATTTCACCATCAATGAATCCACTGTCCAGAACACGCTGTAGCCATTCATCTCAAATCCCAATAAGACACTCCTCTCTGCTCACGCGGCCAGAACAGGTCAGAGAGAGTAGGTAGTAGAAGACGCATTAGATTTGCAAATCAAAAAATAATAAATGAGGTGCGGCTACTAGCAAGGACTACTCCACCGAATCCTCACGCAGGGACAAACATGACAGTCTTAAAAGTTGGCAGGTTGGGTGGTTGGGAGGAGGCCAAGGTGGTAGTGGGGGGGGGCAGGTAGCAAAAAAGGAAGCCCATGCCCAGCGGGGCATTACAATAGGCTTGCAAGAGCAAGTACACCTCATAAATCCCACTGTAGCAGTTGATAAACATATGAACCAATATGTTAGCATCATATACATAATAATTATATCATCCTACTACACTCAATTTTTCATTAATGTGGTTTTGCATCAATGAAAATAGGTCTCAGGACACCATGCCAACAGTAGGAATTTATTTGTGAAATTTAGTGAGGTGATTTCAATTTTTTTTTTACTAGAATGAGACTTCGACGGTATTGTGAAGGAAAAAAAATCATCCCTAGGAGTCCTCTCTATCCCAGGGTCTTCTTTTCTCAATGGCTGAGCTGATTTTCAAGTAAACAATGACCAATTTTACCTATTACAGTCTAAATTTGTGTCCATAATAATTCAGACCACTCGGAACCCTTAAAACAAATAAAAGTGTGCCCAAATTTCTTTTTGAATGGGAAAAAATTGGTTTAGGAAGTTTTTTCCTTTTCCAGTTACCGAATAGGATTTTTTTCATTGTAGATAAATCAATCCACTTCCGTTACTACTAGTAGTACACTCTTTTCCTATTTCCTGCTCGTAAATACTAGTCTCTACTTTGATAGTACCTCCACTAGTACTTTACTCAACACTACTTGTATGCAAAGCGGCAGTTTTTTTAAGAGGCAGCAAATATATTCATGTTTTTTGCAAATAAAATTTTCCACAACAGGATACCACTCCTCATATTAGATTTATAACTATATAGGTATGAATTTGTAACAAATTTTAAATGTAGGGATATAACATTTCAATGTAAAGATGATGACAAATTAGCTGTGTTATTTTGAGTACTTCTATCATCAAAAAATTCAGAGCATGATGGGATATACTTTGAGTTTGTAGGTCTAGGAAGACATTCATTTTCAAAACCTGCGTGCCCAGTAAAAATAAATGAGACATGGAGCAACGTATATACCTCTCGTTTCAACCAACACAATATTTTCATATTTACTATGTTCTATGAAACATGCATCATTGATTTGGATTTCAAAATATGTGAAAATGATATTACAATTAAGGTCCTTAGGAACAAACAAGGGGCCTTATAATTTTACAAGGATAATATAATGGGCTATAAGAGGGAAACTTTTGAAAACAAATAGTAGAAAAGTGTTATACCACATTAAGGTATGTGATGCAAATGTAGCTCATTCGCATAGACCAACATTGGGAAAAAGGTGTTGGAATTTCTTGACTCACAAACAATACAATTGTGGCACAACAAATCTTTTGATTGTTGTAAAATATAAAATATTGGTTCAATGTATCTCCGAGGGCGTAAGACATCATTTCTCACAAACATTTTCCTTGCATTTTGTCAAGGATTATTTCATTTCTTTTCTCACGGAAGTCACTTGTTGTTTATATGAAGAATTTGTACAACTTAGGAAAGCATATAATTTTACCATATTTCAGAGTAATAGAATTTTTGATATATTTAAACTCCCAACTATGTTGTTTTATTTTAATGAGCAACGTATATACAGATTCTCTCGTTCTATCAATTAATGATACACTAGTGATTCTTAGATGTCATGATGGGATATAAGAAATACATGCATACTTGAGTTGGATTTGTAACAAATTTTAAATGTAGGGATATAACATTTCTGAGGAATGATGGGATTTTTGATTATCTAGGAAGACATTCAAAACCTACGTGCCCAATAAAAATAAATGAGACATGGAGCAACGTATATACCTCTCGTTTCAACCTACAAAATATTTTCATATTTACTATGTTCTATGAAACATGCATCATTGATTTGGATTTCAAAATATATGAAAATGATATTACAATTAAGGTCCTTAGGAACAACAAGGGCCTTATAATTTTACAAGGATAATATAATGGGCTATAAGAGGGAAACTTTTGAAAACAAATAGTAGAAAAGTGTTATACCACATTAAGGTATGTGATGCAAATGTAGCTCATTCGCATAGACCAACATTGGGAAAAAGGTGTTGGAATTTCTTGACTCACAAACAATACAATTGTGGCACAACAAATCTTTTGATTGTTGTAAAATATAAAATATTGGTTCAATGTATCTCCGAGGGCGTAAGACATCATTTCTCACAAACATTTTCCTTGCATTTTGTCAAGGATTATTTCATTTCTTTTCTCACGGAAGTCACTTGTTGTTTATATGAAGAATGGAACAACTTAAAAGCATAAATTTTACCATATTTCAGAGTAATAGAATTTTTGATATATTTAAACTCCCAACTATGTTGTTTTATTTTAATGATTACTCAGAGAGATATTTTATAATAATATACACTAGTGACCTTAATGTCATGTATAATATAAGAAAACAATACTTGAGTTGTTACAAAGTATATTTTCGGGTGAGAGCATAATTTTATTATAAGTTCAACTAGAAATCAAAATAACACTAGTATCATTTAAGTCTGGTGTCAAATTTAAGGATATGCATATAATAAACATTTAAAGTGTGAACATCGCACATTCAAAGCACTAGCCTCGCACTCTAAAAGTGCAAGCCTCATACATTAAAAGTTTGAGATTCTCACTTTGAATGTGTGAGTCTTGCACTTTTGAAGTGTAAGACTCACACATTCAAAGTGAGAATATCAAACATTGAATGTGTGAGGATCACACTTTTAGAGTGCAAGGCTCAGAGTTTTTCAGCGTGCGGGGCTCACACTTTGAAAGGGAGAGCCTCACACTATCAAAGTGTGGGGCTCGTAAATAAGATTTAAGTGCGAGGCTTGCAACTTCAAAAATTTACGCCTTTGCACTTTCATAGTGCGAGTCTCATATTTTTTTCAACTTTGAAAGTGTAAGTCTCATAAATTTGACAATGTGACTCTTACCATTTGAAAGTGCGCAGTTCACACTTCGAACTTGCTATTGTAGGGACTTATTGTTAGTGTTTATTTTTAATTTAATATAATGAGATCATGACTTATAATAGTTAGCATATGCTAACCTTACATCAAGCCTTTTGCACTTTCATTTAATACAACTAATGATGACTTATAACAACTAGCAGAAACTAATCTTACATTGAGGCTTTTACATTTTTAGTTAATACAATGGGCTCATGAGTTATAATATCTAGTGACCACTCACCTTACATCGAGGCACATGAATTATAACAGTTAGCGAATTTTCACCTTAATACCACGGGCTCACCATATAATAGTTAGCAACCATTCATGAGTCTAAACTTACTTTTGCAGGAAGTTATTGCTAAAATAAAAATTTATTAATCCAACGGGCTCATGCCTTATAATAGTCAACAAATCCTAGCCTTACATACTCCCAACATTGAAAATCTAAAAAAAAAAACAAAATTAGAATCCAATAATAATAGCCAAATTAGAATCCAATAATAGCGATATTAGAATCCAATAATAGCAAAATTGGAATCTAATAATAGTGAAATTGTAACTAGAATAAGTCCAATAATGACATATATGAAGCCAATATTGCTACTAATAGATTCCAATAATAGCAATAATGGAATCCAGCATAAACAAAAATCAAATCTGATATATGCTAAAATGGAGATGGATTTCTTCCAATACTTGAAATAATGGAGTCCAAATTTACTAGAATATGTCCAGATTCAGTGAAATAAGCGTTATAAGTGTTGGTGTTGTTTCTATGATTTTTGTGGGAGTTTTGGGGAAACTTACTCCTTTTATCGATAAACCACCATATGATAATATTAGATGCACAAACTTGTTAAGGGAAGTACTCACGACAATTGTTACACTAGATAAGGTATTTAGACAAAAAGGAGAAAGAAAAGGCCAAAAATGTTTTCAGAAACTTATAACTAATCGCAAGGATTCCAATCTGACAGTTGTTTTTTGGATATTGTTAATGAGTTGAACAAATGCTGCATTAGACAAATCTAGAAATGAAGAACTTGATAATAATATTCACCTAGTCATGATAAGATTAAGGTGAATAACCATAAAAAATTCATTCATTGAAAAGAGTTGTTGCACATAGCATTACAACTACAACAAGTACCCCGCCAACATACTTGAAACACATCCAAATGATAATATTTATGTAGAATTATTAATTTCTAATGATGCAAGGGTGATTTTAACATCCAATCTTTTCATAGAAGCAAGTCTTGTAAGTGGAGCTCTAGTATACACACATGGTAGTGGTCCACTAAAACCACCAACATATGTAATGGTCAAATTTGATAGTTATTTCAAAACACCATTTGAAGATAGAGCTCCACGTAAAATCCTAATTACACTAATACAAAGGGGATGCACACACCAATTACCCTTACGGTTGGCATGGGCATTTCAAATACATAAATTGCATGATTGAATCTTTCCAAGGCTAAAATTGATATTGTAGAAAGGGAAATAATTGGTTTAATATTTGTGGCTATCTCTCAAGTAAATTCATTGCAAAGTCTAAGAATAACTTCAGCATTTACATATGAGCATTATGAAAGGATGAATAAGGGGAAAATACTTTCGAAACGGAAGGCAGAGGAAGAAACACTTAACTCCTTGTAATATAAATAATGTCCCCTGTGTAACACACATTTCATTCTATTTTTTTTCCATTACATGTGATGTACATTTCACATTTTCATTCATATGAAAAAATGCTTTATTTTTTGAACATGATAATACGGAAACCTTACTAAAAAAATTCTAAGAACTTCGTTTATTATAGACCTTGAATTTTTATTGCTTATACTTTATTCTCTTAAGAAATTTGGTTCCCTCTTTAAATGCATTTATGAGGTCGCTTGTAATATTTTTGAGTCGAAAAGGATTAATTTTTAACATTTTCTCAATTTAGTTGTTGATTGTGACATTTTTATCAATATCAATATTTGAAAAGATTATTAAATGCATGAACTAAATCCCCACCTTCTTTTCCCAACTTTATTTTTGGTATCATATTATGTATAATGTAACTCTCACGAATGCTTAGCATACCTTTAATATATAGATATATCTAAATATGCTAACAGGTATATTTCACAAGACGTCTAGTCCACTTATGTCATGCATTTAAAATAGGCACCTCATGAACTATACTTCTTGGCTTAGTTTACATTCAAAGATTCATATAACCATAAATTAAAACATCATATGTAAAATATGTCAAGAGCTATAGTTCACGACGTGCCTATTTAAAAAGTGTGACATAAGTGGTATAGGCGCTTTACGAACTATACCTTTTGGCATATTTTATAAATATATTTATATAATATAAGTATGCTAGTTGATACCACCAATGTGATGTCTAAGAGAAGAAGAGGAAAACATAAATTTAGATCATCTTATGATAGAAGGAAATTGAAATAAAGGAGACATAATTATTTATAGAACATTTTTCTTTCACAATGAAAAATAAAAAGAACATTGCCACGTCATGCAACAACTCTACTGCAAATTTTCTATATCGAATCTACATGTCTTTTTAATATAATAAATATATGAGTCGTTGTTATCTAAGCATATGTGCCTGCTTATATTGGTATAGATCCTTTTATTAGGACTCCTTTTAAAATTTACATAATACCTATTAAAAATATCGACAATGTAAATGTTAAAAAATCTTAACAAGAAAAAGAATTAGAATTCCGTGGCAGAAAATAAAAGTTGGGAATTTTCTAAATTTGTGGTAAAATAAATAATGGTGCATATGATTGCATTGTTCAAGGAGTTAGGTGATAGTATAAATCCATTAGATTATAACATTTGAAACTCACAATCCTTTACTGTAATTTTTGTATAAATATTTTAAGTTTAAACTATTTTCACTCTTCTTGATTTTTTTAAAGTATTTCGATTTTATATTTTATTGTTTATGTCATTGAATAATATTTTTAAAAAGAAAGGTGTTGTGTTAAAATGAATGAAACCGAAAAGGAAAATGATTGTATCATATGCTCATCATATATCTATGCTAAATTAATAAACTAATTGTTAGCAATCTTCATATACTTTATAAAAAAATTAAACTATTAAATTAGGATTATTAATATTATTGTAAATCTAAATAATCATTTAAAAATAAATACAATTTTAATATGTTTTAGAAACCATATTATTTTTTAAGTAAATTTTCAGGTTAACTATATTACTTGTGTATTTAGAACACAAAATTTACCTCTCAAAAAGGCACAAAACATTTTAATCTTTGTATCAAAACAAATATCTTACACGATTACTTAATGTAACTTCATTAATGAGCCATTTACATACGTAGTGGATTTGGGAGACCCCAAGAAATTCATTATTTGGCATCCTAAAATTTTACGACCCGAATTAGTAAGTTGAACAAAAATGCAGGATGTCGAGATGCATGCCAAAAACTAAGGGAAGGTGTTGTCAATAAGACTATAAAGATGGACTGTCCATAAGCACCAATTCGGCTAACTATATAGAAAAATAATCAGCCCATTAAACTCTAGAATATGCAGACTTCTTAATTCCAATAATAAGCTTGTGGATATAAAATATTAGGTGACCATATAATTACGTACATAATCACAGAGTTTATCTAGGGTTGAACACTAATTTCCTTATAAAATATTGCATACACGGCGTGTTACTGTTATGTATTCTTGGTATTGTCGGCGTGTATTGGCCGCCTGAAGAACATTCTTAGCTTCCTGTAATTCTTCTCGAAGCTTCCGAATTTTTTCAGCGGAATTTTGTTTTGTTACTCTTGCTTCATTTTCAGCATTTTTCCGGGCGTACTCGACAGATTCTAACTGCTCTTCTAAACTTTTGTTTATTTCTCCCACCTTCTCTTCCATATCATGCTTGTTCTGCTCCATCTGAGATCACATAGTATTTAATGAAATATTGTAAGAAGAAACTTTCTGATACATAAAAGAACTAAATATTTCCTCCAAACGATTAATGTGAAAATAGGCCCTTAAAATATATCGATTTCAATGTTTATCACCGCCATGTCTTGTCAATGATCAAGAACACTCAATATTAAGATTACTCTAGTTTTGCAGAGAGAAAATTTACATGATCAAGAACACAAAAAACCTTCTTAAAAGAAAAAAAACCAAAAGCATTTGAATTAAAGGTGAAGACCAGGTGAATGCAACTATCAGATTATATACGCGTCTGTAACCTGCCAGGAATGATGTTAATATTCTGTACTCTCAAAGCATTAAAACTACGTATACATGTAACAAAACACTATCAATCGCACTTATGGCAGTGTGATTTTTTCTGTTGATTCTAATAAAATATCACTTAATATTGACTTAAATAAGATATGCTTCTAAACCCTATCGGAATTTCATCCGAGCGAAAAATATTGTCATTGGTGACTTTGCTACCTGCACCAACATTGGCCAAAAATCCTCGTGGTCTATTAATTCCTCTGAAAATATGTCTAATGAGATATTGTGAAAGTAGCTAAAAAGTGCAGTGAGGAAGGATGACGTATTAAGAATTTTCATAACACAAGCTACGAGAAATTTTACATTACTTTATCCAAAACATATTAATGAAAACCTTCCCAAACAAGGAATCACACAATTGTGAACACCAGATCACATTGTGTATCTGTTATGTCTCATTGTCACGGCCAGATTAAGTGATATAAGCACCTTAGGTAATACCGGAGCTAACTTCTTTTATTAAAAAAATTATAGTATAAAAATTATTATCATAACTAAATATTGTATAAAAATATGTTATGTTATATTTTTCGGCTAATTCTTTAACATTTTCTCATTTCTTTGCTACTTATTTTCCCCAAAAGTTTTACACATTCAGTTTTCTTGATCTCTCATCCCAAAAAAACTTGCAAGACTTTAGAAGAATGCAAAATATTAAAATTACATAAATATGATTTAAATTGAAGTATCAAATAACAAAGACAATGACATAAGTATCACAACTTATTAAATATCATAATCTTAATAGAATTATTTAATATTAATTTTATTATCAACGAATAAAATTGGATTGGTATGTAAGAACGGACACTAACACTTACTAGTGTATATATTTAATAAATTGATCTATTATTAATAAAAATATATAATAAAACAAAAAGAAAATTGTACCGCTTAAATGTTGCCTGCTTCGGAAATTGCCTAGTTTACCTAGGAATTAATATCCGTGATGCAAGAGCATCCATAAAGAGACGGTCCACTGCAAAATTCTTGTTTCTTGGAATCAATGGGAGTTGTGAGAGAGCGTTAGAGGTTCCAATGGTTCATACAAGTCATTTTCAGGCGAGCAACGAGGATGGGGAATTTAAATTGTCCTTCTTTTGCACTTTCCCTTCAAAAAGGGACATTTGCAATTACAAGGCATGTAATGAGCTTATTGCTTGTGAAATGTGTTCAAGTATGTTAGAGGGTGTTAGGAGTATACTAGGGTTTGAAAGTGTCTTGTTAGGTGGTAAGGGGTGTGTGGTGAGTCTTTGTGTGTGAAGTGCATCATTAGGATGCTTAAAAGTAATGTAAGACATGGCAATTATACATTTTGAAGGTAAATGGAAGCTGGAAGGTCACAATGTGACAGTCATGAAGCATCTATCAGCTGAGCTACATGTGAGGTAAAGTTCGAATATAGGACTATGGTAGTTAATTTTGTTCTCATTCCTCGTGGGGAGGAAGAGGGTAATAATGGAGTGAAGAAGTAACAAGTGTTTGTATGAATATTTTAGTAGATATATGCATATTTCTATATTCTATGGATAATATGCCTTTTCAAATGTGTTTTCTTAGTTTGTATTAAGAACTAAGCTCTTTTTATTTCAATTCATGAATAATACAAATGTCGGATTGCTAATGAGACTTCTATGCATTTGTTTCAAATTGTTATGAGGAATTCAATACCCCTTTTTGATAGATAAGGAATATGTTTGGATTGTGTGTGATGTGGCCATGGAGCAATTGCATGTATCCATCTAATAGGTATGAATGTTAATGAAATATTCCTTCTGTTGGGTTAAATACATGTATAAAAATGAGAGGTTGAAATATTTTATACCATATTTAACCAAACTAATATTGTTCATGTATGTCATAAGATTCTAAACTTTCCATGAAGACATCAATTCATCCTTGTTGTGGCCTTATCAAGGGTTGATCGGTAATGTTATTTATCAAGCCACGTTTTGAACAAGCATATTCCTTAATAAGAAAATTGTAACGCCCCGTGCATCGAGGACTTCTGGTTCTGAGGAAGGAAAGAAAGCTAGGCATGAAACACTTCCTCTTCTTTCGACGACAAAAAAAAAATTTCTACCTGGCAACGTGTTACCTTCTTAGAGGAAAACAAATTCCAAATAACAATAAAAATGCCATAATAAATATTCCTTATAGCCTCTGGTCACATTGAAAAAAAAAAAAAAAAGAAGAAGGGGAATTGTGTTTTTAGGGAAATGGTTCTCATTTTATATTCTATGCATCCACATTGTTAGCTTGTGTTCTGCCAATAAGATCGTGCCCCTTCTACACATTCCTTGCATGAACTAGAAAGTTATAGTTTTCATTGTCTTGGTGTCTGTACGTGGAGACTTATACATATATCTAATTTATCACGTGCTTTCTTGGCAATGCGTAGTAGCTTGGTGGATGTATTTATTTGCTTGACCAAATTGAAAGAGAGGGGAAAGTTTTTCAGAGTATTGAAAGTAGGTGGGGTGAGAGTTGGTTCAGTCTGGCAGGGGGGCACTCCAGTGGCTGTCACCGTCTCACCAAATGCTTCTAACCACACAATGCTAGTCCAGCACGCCTCTGCCTCTGCCTGTACCTCGTGGAGTGTAGAAATGAATTTATCCTAGGGCAGTGCCGTGAGGAGGTGTTCGGATTGACAGCAGCTTCAGGTAGAGAAGTAAACGTACCTCAGAAAACCAGTGGCCCAGAGAGAGTTTTGTGCGACTGCTGCCACAGGGTGAACCCAAGAAGCCATGGGTGTCGATCCTGATGTTCTGTTCTGGTTGCACGCGACCACAGCCATGATCAGCTGTTGCAAAATCTCGCCGCTGTGGTAGAAGAACGGGATACAGTTTTTGGTCGAGCTGTCTCGCCTTTCTTTTTGGGAAGTCGCCTCTGTCCAGGGTGGCAGATCTCGCCTAGAAGAAGCTGATCAAATCTTGAGGAAGGTTTTGCTGGTGAGGCTGAGATCGTGTTCACTACTGTTTTCTTTTGCTGTCCGGAAGTTTTGTTTCCAGCGCCTTGCCATGGGTTTGTTATGGCGGTTCAGATGAAGCTGCAAGTTAGGGAGGTAGGCGTGTTACCTCCACGTTCTTTGGGTGCGGTATGGTGTGTTCTTGATGGGGCACCCACAACGAACAACCTGCACAGTTATTTGCTAGGCGGCAAGAGTTTTTCTGTGAGGCAGAAGCCATTTGAGCGCTCCAACAAGCAGTTTGTCCGACTATGTTGTTTTCTGTTCAGTTTTGAACGCATTTTCAATTCGGGATTTCTCCTTCAAGATAGTTTTTATCAAAATCGATTAAGTGACAGTGTGGGTGTTACCAGGAGACCCGATGAAATTTATTACAAAGATTCTCTGTGGAGACCTTGCTGCTCGATGTAACTCATGGGAGAGAATCCCATATGCGTGGATCTGTATCTTATCAGAATATTCCTGAAGCACATTTTTCTTTGTAATTATATGAGCATCTTCTTAGAGTCACTATAATTAGCAGGAAATAAAATGGTGCATGCTTTTGTGTAAGGGACAGATCACACCCACGGGCAGGAGATCTATGCAATGTTGGAGGTTTTATTGCTATGTCCAGGGCCCTAGGAGACAGATTCTTGAAACGGTACGTGATATTTGAACCTGAAGTAACATGTGTAGATCGGACACATGAAGATGAGTGCCTCATCCTAGCTAGTGATGGTCTATGGGATGTTCTGTCAAACGTTTCTGCCTGTGAAGTTGCTAGAAAATGTCTGGCTGGCTATAGACCTCATTGCTCAAAGGGTATTACAAAATATAATCCTATAGGTTCCGCATATGCTCTTCTTACCAAATTGGCTTTGGGATGGAGAAGTGGTGACAAGAGTTCCTCACCCCCTTTCCGAGGCATCTAGGAAGACCGAGGAGTCGAATGAAGAACCATTCTCAAAGTCATCGGATCAGGATTCAGAGTCTCCGACAGAATCCCATGAACAAGCATCTCCCATTACGGTAGAGAACTTAGCTTCTGGTATTAATGTTAGAGATTCTATTTTTTTTGCAAAATGCAGTTTCCCAAACTGAGCCATCAAAGCAAGATCCAGTTGTACAGTTGGAATCTCAGTATTCGATTGTCAAAAACTGCTCCAAGCTATGCAAGTGTTGGTTTTGTGCCTCAGATTAGCCATTATCCTTCATATGAACCTGCTTTGTCCAGCCCACATGATGTTTCTCGTCAACCGAGCATTGTGATGCAGCAAATGTTTGATCACAAATGGTTGGAATTGCACCCAGTGCCATGTCTTTCCCACATCAGCAAATGCAGTTGTTTCCCCAAGCTGATGAAGGAAAAGGTTTGTGCATCATCACGGTAGATGCCTACCCGAGCAAGGAGCGTGGTGTAACCTTTGTGTCTCGTGTCCGAGCTTCAAATCATGGGGTTGGTTTGTAGCTGTTTTTTCACTGCGTGAATGTGGCGCTAGCACGAGCTCGCAGAGCACTTTGGGTTAAGGGCAAGCAGCGGCTTTGAGACAATCTTTTACTTATGGTGATGGCGTTCTAAACCAGGCATGTTAAGACTAGCCCCTGAAATATTTTTCTTTCTTTTTTTCAACTTCATGAAATAAATGATCTACTACCTGAAATGACGCTTTAATATGGAATGTTGTGTTTGATTCTATCGATTGTCCTTGATTGCATTGGTTTCTTTATTTTCCTGTTTTCCTTCTCCTGAATCGTTGTTCCTTTCATGATTGGTTTGCATAGGGGAAAATTGTTATTATCTTTACTTTGTTATAATTATATGGCTGAGAACAATGTTGTACTTGCTTTGTTTCTTTTGGATCAAATCATCTGAAATGGAAAGCGACATTCTTATGAAACATGGAAGTTTAAAAAAAAATGTTACCTTTCAAAATGTTTTGATTATGGCTACCCTAAGCGATATCAAATCAATAAAGGATCATAAATGTTTGGGTCTGATTTCTGCTCGATAGTAGATACTTCTTGCTTTTGCTTCCTTAGGGGGTTGCCTTCATTAGTACTGCTGCCCCACTCGAATGCTTCTTTCCTCTTTGGCTTGTTCCCTTGCTTGTGCCTGACAAGATAGTTATCACCTTTCAGATCTTCTGAGTGTAGACTTACCGCTGGATAAAACAAAAATGCATGTATATTTCTTTTGTGGTGTTTTATCATCATTGATAAGGAGTATCAAAAATATAGAAATCAGGGTCCTTATCTAGAGTGGCTCTTGTTTTATTAGTTGTAACACTACTCCTTGAATTACCTTTCTATTGAATGTAATTTGTGCGTAAGTGAGAGTCCTCCTGAAATGAATTGATATTGTACAACTCTTTACACATAAGTGTTATATTGTCTTGGATAGTAGTATGTATGCTATTCATGAAGTTTACGAATGAAGCTTGTTTAGGCTTTCCATTTAAAAGTTGTCATGCTTGCCTACCTAGAGTGTAGCTTACTTGTGAGCTATTTTGTTTATTACTCGTTTCCTAATAAGGCTTGCGGCTTGTGGTTTCTTCATTAATATATTCTGGTATCAGACATTAGGAAGGAAAGAAGGAAATTTCATGATTGTCCTCAATGCCCGAAAGTAGATCAATGGGATTCAGGATACAACCTTTAGCAATAGTAAGTTCTAGGTAGAGAGAATCCTAGTTGCAAACAAAAGAAATTAGAGAGAATCCTAGTTGTTAACGTTTATTACTTTTAAAAGACCTTGTAAGGAAGAGGCGGTAGACCTCTTGTTTAGATTGTAATGATGGAATGTTTCCTTCGGGGTCACGTATCCCTTTATTGCTATGAAACATCCTCCTGGAAGGACTGGGTAACTATGTTTTGGTTTCGCGTCTTGTTCGTAACTAGTATGTCTTTGACTCTCAAGTTTTTCCTTCCCTTTTATGGTGGATGGTTTGAATATTAGATTTAAGTCACGTAATCCATACGGTTGCATGATCAAATTTCTCTATACTATTGACCTTTCATTACTATCCCATGAGTTCTTGGATTGTTTCTTTGTTTTGTGATATACTGCTAGTTGGAATGTTTGACTTCCTCATTGTTGGCTGGTGTAGATCCTTACCTCGTGTGAAAAGTAGATTATTGGATTGTGCTTTGATCCTTTCATGAAGTAGAACATTCCTTTCATGTCAATTGTTAAATGTTAGCTTATTATTTCAATGTATAGACTTAACATGCTCAGTTCTTGCGAACTGACTCTAGTTAATATTTGTGCAGATGGATTATGCAAGTAGACTAGAAGAAAAGAGTGTAAAAGTTTCATCTGTACCATTATGAAGTTCCTTGTAAAAAAATGTCCAATGTTTTGTAAATTGTGTAACATTGCTTGTAAAGAGAGTTGATATGACCTATTGCCTTGTATTGTTTGATAATGGTGAAATAAAGTGTCTTGTTCTTGTGTAGTTAAGCTTGAAATTATCCTTGTGAGAAATGGCTTCTCAATCTTTACATTGATATGAGTATTGTAAAACTTTGATCTTGAGAATAAATTGTTAAGTTAAATCTTTCTAAGACTTAGCGACAATATTTTATAAGTAAAGTAAAATGAGTCGGTTAACCCTTAAAGAAGCTAAACAAAAATAATAATTTTATATTCAACAAATAAATGTAAAGGTGATCTATTTGAAACCAAATACTTCCATGAGTGATCAAAATGAAAACATCCTTTGTGAAGTAAACAATTATAAATTGATACCCCTAGCTAAACTAGCGAACACTATCCCTTTGGGGGTGAACTCTTAAACAAGCTTAAAGGAAAACAATGGTTAGTTCCTGGAAGATATTAAGATTTAGTAAGTAGGAGAAGACTTTAAGTGAACTACTCTTGAGTGTATAAGAAATGAACTCAGTTGGTGAGATGAATTTGTGCAAACCATATATTGATTCCTTCTGAAAACTTAAGTCATGAGCTAAAGGGTGTCTTACCAAAATAAATAAACCCTAACCATTTCTTACTGTGGCTTGCCCTAGCCGTGAGTGTGTCATGTGGGATTGGGAATTTCATGTTGTCTTGTCAAAAGAAAAATAAATTGTCCTTGATAAGTGTGAACGTTTCCGTGCTGACCTTGTGGTCTTCCTCGTAACATATGATTCCAAGTGTTGGTTGTAACCTTGTGACGACATGTTGTGTCGTGTTGGAGTCAAAGTAAGCAAGTCAAAAAAAAAAGTTATCCCGTATTTCACTGTGTTGTTCTTGTGTTGGTAATTTTTGGTGCGTCTACATTTTGGTATCAGAGCGTAGGTTCATGCTCTCGAACCTATGGGCCGGATTGGTGTTGTATGATGATGTTGCATGGTGGTGGTGGTGTTACATGATGATACTGCATGATGATGATGATGTTGCATGATGATGATATATATTGGAAGAGTAATGTGCTTTAAGCGTGATGTGATTATTGTCGTAATTGTGATATTGTGAACGCACGTGATGTGTATGTCACTCAGTGCGTATTTGTTATCATGTTGATGTGTTGGGGATGAGAGTATTCTCTCTCCTTCTTGTGGATTCTATGAAGAGTTCACGTGTGAAATTACTGTTTGTGGCGTGTGAAAGGAATTATTATGTGGATGACGTAGTATTGGAGCATTGTGGCATATTGTGATATGTGGGTGTATCAATGTGTTGTATGACTAGTTGATGTTAAAAGAAACGAGTTGTATCATGATGTTTTTACCATGTTCTGAAGAAACGTGTGTACCACCTTGTTATGTTGCAATGTATTGTTATGTTGTGATGTTATTATGTTCATCGTATATATGAGTTGTGTTATACGTTATGCTTCATGTCGTGAATTAGGGTCATACGGTGAGTGTATGAACCCTATCGTATTGTGATTGCACCTTAGGTGCAGAATGTAGTAAAGTGATGTATTGTGCCCTGTGAATGTATAATTGTGATCTACCCCGTATACCTACCATACGTGAGACGTGATGGTAGCTATGTGTGTACCACCATGGTGTTAGTGATGTAGTTACATGTTATGTTGTGAGCCTTACACTAACCGACCCTGAGGGAGATCGCTAGAAGTGTATGTTGAGAGTGAGGAATGGTGTACCATGGGTCAATAACTCGAGTCAAAACTCGGTTTAGTAGATTACATGTGACTCTTTCCTCTCTCCCTATGTGGTTGTATGTATGCAACCCTAGTGTATCTATGACTATGTTTGGCCTTGTCGAAGAGTGGCGGGATTGATATATATATTTTACGAGCTGAGGCTCGATGTTCCGAGTGCCAGCAACTCGTTGAGTACCCCTTTGGTGGCCAGATAAGGCCACACAGTTATCGTAATGTGACATTATTATAAGTTGATTTTATTCGTAAATTGAGCTTTTTTTTTATTTTTGCAAGGACCAGCATCTTTTCTTGATTGCAATGCTTTACAATTTTGGGCATTTCCGTGGTTTGTGGCACTAACATGGGGATTTGATACTAACTTTGGCCATTTGGTCATTTATTTTAGCTTGATTTGGGGGTCTTCTTTAAAATTTGGAATTTTTACCGCCTTGCCCAAGGCTTGTACTTTGCCACTTGGCACTTTGACTGGATTGTTGTGCTGGTTCTAATGTCGTGATGTGTGGAATAGGGTCATGGGATGCACCATGGATTGGTTGGACCTATGGACCCGCTTCGTTGTATGGGGGTACGCCCCAAGGGGTACATATGACTAGCGGGTTATGGAGAACTACGTGTTATTATGTCACTTGGGTTAGGAGTGTCCAAACTCGATGTGCCTTGGGCACAGAGAGACAACCGGCCTCCTTGAGGGAGGCAAAAGAGTTTAAGGGAGGCATAAGAGTTTGAGGGAGGCATAAGAGACTTGAGGTAGGCATAAGAGCTTGAGGGAGGCATAAGAGTTTGAGGGAGGCATAAGAGACTTGAGGGAGGCATAAGAGACTTGAGGGAGGCATAAGAGTTTGAGGGAGGCTTATGATATTTGTCTGTATGGTTGATGTTTCAGGATATATGTTGAGTTATTGTGATGATTGGTAGTGGTCTTTTGATGTATGTGTTACTCATGTCAGATGGTTATGTGTTGTGATGTTGTGGACATGTCATTGATTCCCCTTTGTGGACACTATATGAAATCATGACAAAAAAGAAATTTTTGAGGTTAAAGAGAAAAAATAAAGCTAAAGGTGAGTGTTAGGGAAGGAAAGTTGATGAAATTTTTCTTGATATTGAAGATGAAGTGAGGGAGTTCCTTGAAATTGTTATAAATGACTTCATTTGTGCATTTGGAATTGAAAAGCATAATGATGAGCAATAAGGGATTGGAGATTTTGTGGATGACATTAATGATATTTCACAAAATTTGTTAGATGAGTTGGATGGAAAGAATAAAAATTCAGGTACATGTAAGACAAAGAATATTTTGTAGGAATATGATGGTCAAAATGAAAGCAGGGAACAAGTAAATACAAAGTTCAAGAAGCTTGAGAAGATGAAGGATGAGAATGAGAAAGTGAATAAGTAAGAATATGAAGTTTTTGACAAGGGGTTGATGGCTACATGAACTCTATATGGATGAGCAGCAAAATAAGGGTTTTATAAAAACATATTCTTACTATTTTTGTGTTTTCATATGAAGGTATCGAGCATGGATACTTGAGGATGATGAAATTAAAGATGAAGATCAAGGAAAAATGAAGAACAGTAAAGAAAAATGGAAGAAAAATGACAACTACATGGGACCCAAGTGGATATTGCAAAACTAATGACATTGGGAGAAAGGAAATAAGAAAAAGGACAAGTAATAAAATTGAATAAATAAGAAATCAAACAAAAAGTATGCAAGAATTTTCTCCACCATTGGAGTATGATACAAGACCATCCATAAAGAAACCTTCCATTAAAAAATTATTATTTCTTGCAGTCAATGTGATTTGTGAGAGATATTTAGAGATTATAATGATTCATATAAGCCATTTCAAAAAAAATATGAGGATGGGGAATTTGAACTTTCGTTGTTTTGCAATTTCCCTCAAAAAGGGACATTTGAAATTACAAGGGCATGTAATGAGAACATGGCTTATGAAAGGTGTTTAAGTATGTTAGAGGTTTTTTGGAGTTTCTTAAGGTTTGAAAGTGTCTTGTTATGTGGTAATGGGTGTGTGGCGATTCCTTGTTAGTGGATTGCATCAGTAGGATGCTTAAAAAATTTAAGACATGGCAGGTATACATTTTAAAGGTAAAGAGAAGTTGAAAGATAAAAATTTGACAGTCATGAACCATCTAGGAGAAGTTACATGTCAGGTAAATTTTGAATATAGGATTGTGGTAGTTATTTTTTTGTTCATTCCACGTGGGGAGGAAGAGGATAATAATAGAGTGAAGAATGATCAAGTGTTTTTGTGAATATTTTAGTAGATATATGCATATCTCTATTATTTGTTGATATTTTGCCTTTTCAAATATAGTTTTTGAGCTTGTATTAAGAACTAACTTATTTTTCTTTCAATGCATGAAGAATACAATTGTGGGATTGCTAATGATACTTTTATGTGTTTGTTTCAAATTGGTATAAGGAATTCAATACCATGTTTTGATAGTTAAGGATTATGTTTGGACTATTTGTGATGTGGTAATGGAGCCATTGGATGTATACATCTAATAAGTATAAATTTTAACGATAGATTCCTTGTGTTGGGTTAATGAAATTTGTATAAAACATGATAGTTTGAGAGGATTTGTACCATATTTAACCAAGCTAATAATGTGTATGTATGTGATAATACCGTGAAATCTCCATGAAGATATGAATTTAGACCTTGTTATGGCCTTGTGAAGAGTTGATTAGTAATGTTATTTAGTAAGCCATGTTTTGAAGAAGTATATTGCTTGATAAGAAAACATTATTTTGCTTTGTCTGGTAAAAGTAACATTCTTGACTAAGAAGCGTACAATGTGAGACAATGGAAAAGTGAATGAACTAAGGATTTTTTCATGCTTCCCTAACCGTATTAGTAATAAAATCTCTTACTGTGTGTTTAAAAACACTTTTTTGCAAAATTTCAAGTCTTGTATTGATGATTTGTGAATGATATAGCTAAATAACATCTCCTGAGCCCTAAGAATGAGATTGTGAAAGAAAATCATTAGGAGGGTTTTTACAAGTTAGAGGTAGGGTTTTTACGAGTTAGGATTTGATAGGAAGTAAAAATGTCTTAATGGGTACTTTAAAATGTACTCCTTGTACCTTGAGACCTTGGTGAAGTGGAAATATGTTGAACAATATAGTAGGATACGGCAAGTTTCCTTTTATGAGAAAAAAGCGAAAGGGGGGATAGAAAGAGTTGTGTAAGGAGTTAAGCTGTAAAAATTTGAAAGTATATCAGGGGTATTAAAATGAAACTAAGGGAGGTCATAATTCATTATGGGTAGCTTTAGGAGTTCATTACATAGGTGTGACAAAAGTGTGTGTTCTTGAGAGCATGGAAGGGCAAGTAAAGGATAGTCAGAAAGAGGTTAAGTTTGGATTCTTTTGATGCATTTTATTCAAGATTATAATATTGATTTGACTGAAAGGTAGGATTTTGAGTGGAGAAGTATCAGGAAGAAAAAATACCATGAGTTTATAGTGGAACCAAGAGCTAGTGAAGAGCCAAGCAAGGTAAGTAAAACTAGTCAGTTTGGATGATGGACTTATTTGATGAATAAAATAAGGTAACATGCAAGGCATAAAACATTATTCATGAGGTTTGAGTCCACTTTAGATATATTTGAGAAAAATGAGAAATTTTGAAGACATTTAAGGTGATATTTAGTGTAATTATTCAAAAATTGAACAAATTATAGGATCTTTTAGCCATTTTGGCCTAGATGGTTGATCCTCTTTTGCAAATATTGAATGAAGTTGTGTCTTGAAAAATATTGAAAAGTTCAATATATATTATTTTGTATATTCTCTCTACATCACTCCCTCTTCTCATTTTTATACATGTATGATACACTAAAATAGATCAAAAAGTGGAGGAATATGAATACATAAGATTATTTTGGAAGACATATTATCCGATTGGCCTATCAACAACCTCAAAAAATAATAATAGCTATTCTGCGCATTACTATAAATTCTTAATAAGAAGTCAAGCCCAACGAACAAAAATTTATGAATTTGACTCACAATGCCACATTAGCCATTGATAATACATATATGTATTCATAATGCTCCATACACATCTATATCCGAAGCAAGATCTTTATTTTTGCATATTTTGGTGATCAATATGAAGCTTTCATCTGAACATCTTATGTTGTATTATATTTTTGTAGGTTATTGGCTATCTTCCTATGAAAATATCTTTTGAATGATCATAATTTTTCTTATCAATACTTATGTTTTTACTTAGAAAATATGTCACCTCTTAGTAAAATGCATCCATTTAGAAATTGTTCCTTTTAGGTCCCAGAAGAAACTTAATGAAAATTTTCCATAGATGAGTCAAATATCAATTTTACAAAGATGAGAATAAAAAATTGAACATTTAAATTTATTTTCCACCCTAATTTTTTAACATTAAATATTGTTGTAATAACTAGTGTACTTTGTTGAAAAAATCACTAATTTTCAACATGTATTTCTAAAATTGCATTTTTGTTGGTTCACTTCTATTTAGTTTATTATTTATATTTAGTGTAGTTTAGTTTATTCTTTCAAGGTAAAACACCATGTATTGATTGTAGTTAAGAATAGATTTAATTAGATATTTTAAAAAGTGAATGAAGTCATATTATGGATATGCATGCTTCAGATTAGATACATTATTATTTAAAAAATAGTAGTTCTATTTTTGATAATTAACTATATTTTGGAAAAGAATGTGTACCTTCATATCCTTAGATATTTGTAATGGGTGAATTATCTCATAATTGAACATGTTATAAAGTTCGTGTTGATCTACACTTTTCTTGGGTTGTATATGAAAATTTCACTATGGTTGTGGGATATTTTTATCATTCCATATTTATGAATATCAAAGTTATTTTTTATTCCTTATTAAAATATATTCAATTGGTATAAAACACAAGTTTGGGTTGTAGTTTGATTTTCATATATTTTTAACAATTGATTATGAAAAATCCAACTTTCTTCCTATTCCCGAATTTAGTGGAAATGAATATGATTATTGGAGCATCATGATGATGACTCTTTTGATAGGAAAGTACATATGGCATGTTGTATAAAATGGTTAAGAAGATTCATCTGAATGGTCCAATGTTCCAATCAATTACAAACAAGCTAAGAAGTAAGCTAAGAGGAAGAACTCATGATCATTTCTTCATATTTAAGAAATTTTTATATAACAAATTATTTCCAATAATATTAGGTGTAAACACAACCAAGGAATCCTTGAAGACTCTAGAAGAATCTGAAAAAGATAGTGAAAAAATTAAAGTGGTTAGGTTGTAGAATATGAATAAATAATTTGAGGATGCAAGAAGATGAAAATGTGAATGAATTTTCTATAAGAATATATGATGTGGCCAATAAAATGGCTACTCTTGGAGACGCATTAAAAAAAGGTTTTGGTAAAAAATGTATTAAGGTCTCTAAAACCAAGGTGGAATCATTTTTCCATCATCATTTAAGAAAGAAAATACTTGAATAATATTTATTTTGATCATCTAGTTGTATCTAATATGTCACACAAGGAAGGATTACAAGACAGTTAGTAAAAGTCACGATAAGGATTTTAACTCAAAATTGAAGATCACAAAGAGTGAAGATATTAACACTAGTATAAAAACAAACCGAGTACAAGGAAAACACATTATTACAAGTGCTAAGGGAAAGGAAAAGATATAATTCAAATTTATTCAAGACGAAGAGGAATAAGAAGTTGTTTCTCTATAAGAGCAAGAGGTAGAATAATATTAGATAAGATACATATCTAGTGTTATTATTGCCATAGGAATGGTCACTTTGAATGCAAATGTAGAATAAAATAAAATAAAGAGGAAACATGGTCAAATTATGATAATAATTACGATGAATATTATCCACGTAATTTATTTCTTTCATATGATAAAGCTGAAATCATTTCCGAATAGGTTTTCTACCGAGGTGTGGGTTGTTCCAATGAAATGACATGGAATGATAATTTTAGAGTACATTACATAAAATTTTCAAGATCATGATAAAATATGGTGATGAAAATCCTTTGGATGTTGTAGAAAAATTAACCATTGAGGTGAGTATTAGAGAACATTATTTTTATTAGGAAATAAGGATGTTTTGAAAGAACCCTAAAATCATATACAAACAAAAATACAAGATAATTGAACCTACCCAAACAAAATTTGAACAATCAAAGTTACCGAGCGCGTAACCCAACAAACGTTAGGCTGCCTGTAGTGTCCAACAAAACAACCAAACGAAGAGAAAAATAATTAAAAAAATAAAATAATAATAAGTTAAAATGCCAGTATGGCATGGGAAAGTGAAGGAGTAGGTGGGAGTGGTTGGGGGAAATCATGGATCCCATATGAAGGCACGTGGACTGGTGTGTAGGTAGGTCAAGTTGGTTTCAAGTAGGGAAGTGTGGCTAGATATTGCCATTGGATGGCATTAACATTGATGTTATCATAATGTCTGAGTAAAAGAAAGAAGGGACAACTTCTCATGGAATATGTTTACTGTATTCTACATAAGACATGGTTTACTTATGTGACAATCTCACTATTCCGCCTATGCAATTAATAGGTATCGAACCAGATCAGTTTACCTTTGCTAGGATCCTCCCATTCTGTGCAAAAAAGTGAGCTTTGGAGTACGTTTTTGGCATCCAGCAAAGTGAAAATATGGAGGAGTTTTTTTTATCATGTTTGCTAAATGAGGAAGTGTACACTAGGAAGTTCAACTGTGTTACAAAATATCTCTAAAAAATAAATAAAAATTGTGTGGTTTATGGATAGCTTTGACCGCAGGATATGCACAAAATGGTTTGTTGAAAAGGCTGAGAAACCTTCAGACAAAAACGATTGGTAGGTATAAATCCAAAGCCCTTCCTATTATAGTCACATACAGAATAGAAATCAAGGGAAGCAACTTTGAAGGGGAGAAAAAAACATCTAAATACACAGCGATTTCCTTTAATATTCCTATCTGAGAGATTGGTTCTGGTTTTGAAATGGTGAAGCTTCCACGTTCGTTGTTAAGCTTGTTGTTTTGGGCATGCCTTGCCATTTATGTTGTCGCCATTTGGGGTGTCATGGAAATTTGGCCGGTAGAGGATATTGCACAATTTTGACCACTATTTTATGGATCTCATGGGTTGCACTAGTCAGAGATAATGCCTAAAGACCTTAATTTTCTTGTTTTTGATTTTTCCTGCTTGCGGGTATAGCTCGGTGAGATAGCCTTGACTTCAAAGGCCTAGATATGGTCACTAAGTCTTCATTTTGAGGTTAATCTCCATATTATACAAATGGCCTAACCTTTGTTGGCTTATGTTATCAATCTTTCATTGTAAAGGAGCAGGGAGCATGGCTCTAAAAGTGGATTTTCCTATTTCTTGTTTTGTTGGACTACTGAAATATGGAATGGCTATAACATTTTTTTAGGAGTGGCTTTCCTATCATCTTCATCATGACCTAAGATGGCCTTATGAGTATGAACGTATCTATGACTAGAAATAAATTTGAGGGATTTAATGAAGTATGAGGAAATGATAAGATGGTAGAAAAATATTATTGAATGGTAAGGAATATAGGGGTAATATAATAAAAGTTGTCGAGAAATTGGAGGAATATCTTTTGGGTGGTGATTAGGGAGTTGGTGTCGTATATGGTCAAGGGGAAATTGAATATTTAATTTTGTCATGGTGTGTTTCTAATTTTTTTTTGGCGATTATTGACTTGGCATATGGAAAGGTGCATGCAACATTATGGTTGTATGATTTGATTCAGCGTTTGGTGAATGTATCCTTCTTTTTCTTCGTTAATCCCACATCAACTCGTGCTACATTTCATCATCTCATTTAATCCATGCATGGTCTCCCTTACCTTTTCTTTCATAATTTTCGTAATTTATGTTCTTCATTTGCAATGTTATAGAAATGTTAAACTAATATATAATCCTACAAACAGATATGTAACTACATTGAAATAGTGTAAAGAAATAGAACTACATAGTGTAATGTTTGAAATTGATTTATAATTTAGACATTAATTGTGGTTTCTACCATAAACCTATACGATGATACTAGAATAGCTAAATTAGGTGCTCACATCTAGTAGTACTGGCAAGAGTTAGATGATTTCATCAAATCAAACAATCCTTTTTCCTACCATTTAAAGTTAGGAAGAGAAAAACGCAATTTTCCCAAGTCTTGCAAAACAACTCCCTGCGCCTCATAAAAGAGAAGTCAAAGATCATATATGCTCCTTGTTATGTATAGAGTTACGTCAAGCATTAACCCGGCCCTATATGACTTTTCGTGCTCTTTTTCCTGATCTCTATGAGCCATGTTACTCAATTTTCTTCTTTGAAGGAATCTGTTAAAACTGAAAAGGTGGCTTTTGTTTCAAACTGCCATTTCGTCCCTGTGCGACAAAATGTGTGACCACCTTCGCAAACCTCTAGTATTTTTACTATAAAATTTATTTGAACCTTAGGTTTAGGAAAAACACATCCCTAATGAGTTTGGAAATGGGCTATTGTAGGCCTCTGATCACTATTTGATTAGGTTAAACTGATTCAACTATGACTAGTAGCTCTAGAAAACCCATTGTCATTTTAAACTCATCTATCAGTTGTTAGTTCCGTCGACTCTGAAAAATTCTCCATATATGAGGGAACTTGTAGGAAATTTCTCATTACATGTTCGTCCATCGAAACTTAGTTTTGTAGGTGGTTTTGTGAGCCCTCGAGATAACTTGTAATCATTTGCAACTAATCCAATTAGAACTGATGGCCCCAGAAAAGTAACAGCCAATCGTAAAGCATTCGCCAGTTCTAAATTCTATCAGTTCCTATGAACTCTTGGTATACAAGTTGGCACATAGAAATTTAACCATGGAGTGTTTGCTCATAAGAAAACATCTTTTCAAATGTGTTTCTTAGCCTCCGAGCCTATTTTGAATGTTTTTGTAGCTAACAGGAAAATGTAAAGAGAGAGTGGTAGGACCCTTGTCAGGAGGCCAAACCACCATGGAAACTTTTGACACATGTAAATAATTGTTTGAAACTCTATAGTATAACTTTATGTGTGAAACAAAACTTTTGACAAAATGGTGTTTCTGTCTCTTTCTCTCTCCTTGGTTACAAAATGAAGTGAAATGAATACATGTTTTCTAAACCTTTTCTTTTGAATACAAATTATTATTATTATTATATGTAAATGGGAAAATAAAGAAATTAATTATGTTAGATTAGGGTGGATTCCATGCCAGTGATTTATCGCTGATTTCATGCTCACATGATTTTGTAGGATGCAAGAATAATGAGGAAAAGGCGACGGGTAATTCATTATTTATTATTGTAATTTATATAGGTCATTATATAATGTATATATGTATAATGTGTTTGCATATTACAGAAAAATTTATATGTGAAATTTGGTAATACCTATGAGATGTTAGTTTTAGGTATACGTTAGGAAATGTGCATTTAGTCATAGGCGTAATTTTTAATTCATATTTTTGTCTGGTAAAACTGTTGATATATATATATATGTTAAATGAATTTGAATTTAATATATTTTAATGCATTTGTAGTGTGTAATAGATCATTAAATAATTGGTGTTGTGTTTCTTACCTTGAAAAAGTAATAAAGAAATCTAACCACAACAGTCAACCCTAACATAAGATTTGTGCATAACTAACCTTCCTATGTTAATCCCTTAGCGTATAAAAATGATACTTTCGAATGAACCTTTTTGTTTTTGACACCTCTTAGTTTAGGTTAATAAGAGCCCAATAATGGGTTTATCATCTTAGTCGGTATGCTTAGTGACATCATCATAAACCCGATGAAAGAGGGTTTAAAAATTGCAAGCGAGGATCACGAGGGACGACGTGCACATCAATAGACGTGCGAATGACAGTGTGAAGATATCTTGGGAGGAGTGAGCATTAACTGAATGTGCATGCAAAGATTTGAAACATGGGAAAAACCTGGTTAAGCCATAAAACTCTCCTCTATCTCATAGATCAAAAGACATGTACATATAGGAGGTGCTAAGTAACCCCCAGTGCTGCAATCATGACAACTCAAGTAGAGAGGGGGAGTTACATTTCCAGAGTATAAATGTAACTCCCAATGATGTATATGATGCATTGACATGTTGACGTACTGACGCGTTGACACACTGACACGTAAGGGAATCTCATAATGACCCATAAATGACACGTGGACCTACGATCTCACCTAAGTGTGATGACTCACTTAATATGTGGAAAATAACACAGACCAACACCCCCCTTTATCGTAACTTAGGATGAGGTGGCAAGTCAGAAATGAGAAATGGGTCCCGGCACAAAGCCTGATGAGGTACCCATGCACAAGAAAAAGGTCCCAAGCAGTGAAGGAAAACCTAGTGGGAAAAACATCCACCACAAGAGAACAACACACTCTCTAATCTAAGAAAGATGCCAAATATGGGTCCCGGCCATAGACGAGCCTGAAAGGGTACTCATGTACAAAGAGGCAATCTCTCAAAAAGAAGAAGAAGAGAGAAGAAGAGGGAGACAAGAGGAATGCAGAAGATGCCATGGACAGATATGAACTCTGTAGCTCTAAGAGGTCTCGTAGAATAATGTTGATGACGAGATCCTCTGCCTCTAGACTAAAGAAGAGGCACCCACACCGACCTGTGTTCCTACCCTTAGGAAGGATAGAAATGACATGCTGGAAGTTCACCCACTCCATGAAGGAAATTAAAGGTGGTAGCATGAAGAACTCTGAGTTTGGTGCATGGAAGTGTGACATAGGTCTAGCGAGTGAGTGCCAAGGAACCGAAGGTAATTCCATGTGTGTAGAACTGTCAGATTGAAAAAGAGGAACACTCATAGAAAGGATGTCTAAGTGATGTAAAGGGAACAAAACATCCTCCATAACAGAAAAGGGATCCACAACTGAGGGTTGATCAATGAAAGTCTCCGGAAAAGTGAAAGTAGTAAGAATCCTAGAAGGGGCACTCCCAACAATGGAGATGATGAACTCCTCTGAAACACCTAAAGATGGATGAGGGACCTGTAGATCATCACAAGTGGACTCTGTGAAAAGATGACAAAGGTTAGGAAGATATTCATCCTAATGAGGGTGCTCAACAAACAGAAGAGCGATGTTAGATAGGTATGAGTCATCTAATGAAGGTAGAGGAGTGGAAGGGGCCTCGCACACTGGAAGGGGAAAGGAGGATGGTGTAATGACTGTATGACGCTGAGTAGGAGAGCGCTCGATATCTGATGAGATGTGGGATGTTTCAACACTCTCTGGAATAGTGAGAGAAAGAGGAGAGAAGTTCTCTGTAATACTCTCAACATCATAACTAGGTGCACAATCCTTGTCATCAGAAGTAGAACCGAGTGAGTCTATATCAGCAGAACTACCATCACGTGAAGAAATGGAGGAGACAACTGAATCAACAGAAACAACAATGGCTGCAGTATGTGAAGGGTCTCCATAGAGGGACTGAAGAATGCTCCAGACACAGTGGGGTGGATTTGAGTCTGCCACATGAAACTAGAGAGATCGAGAGACATGCATCATCATGTGACTAAATACATGGTCACAAGTGTCAAGGAAGTCCTCTAGATGACATTGATCAATGGGTGTAGGAACTGGCCCAAGCAAGAAGGGTGAAAGACCCTCTTGGGTGAAGTAACGTTCTACGGAAGCACGTCAAGTTGAATAGTTCCCTCTCCCAGTGAGAAGTGGTGGAGGCTGTAAAGTGATCCTCCAATGCTCAAGTCTGGAAAGAGCAATCTCCATGATGAAAAATGCAATATGCACAAAAGCAAGATGTTGGACTCGACTGATAATGCGTCTGCGTGCGAAACCCCAAGAGTACAATCAACCTTCCTAGAATGTGGCACTTTGTTAAAGTAATGTGTTTGCAAAAATAAAATTTTTATCACATAATGCATGGAAAATCATCCAACTTTGACTCAAGAAGTGCTCAAAAATGAGCAGCGAGTCAAAAGTTATAGCATTAAAATGATTCCCTCAATAGATGGAAAAATATACTAGATGTTGCAAACGTATTAAAAAGGTGCATAAGATGGGTGCAAAGGGAATTGTGTGGGTACTCATTGGAAACAACACAAAATTTTATTAGGGGTTTGTTTTGACTATGAGGGGGGATTAGCCTCCTGCCAACCCCAGACCTCACCCTCCGTCTTCGACGCTCATAGGAGGGTATTAAAACAAGCCAAAATACCCAATTTAATTATTACAATGTCAAATGAATGAAATGTTTTGTTTTTTAATCACCCTAAAAAATTAAAAAATAAGGTGATAAGGAGTGTGTGGGGGCCCACGTTGATGGAGTGCTGTACTCAAGAGTTGTCCACGTGTAAAACCCCAAACCACCAAAAATGCCAAGTCCACGTGCTGGTTTTGTTGATAGTTTGGACTGTTGTGCAGGCTGGAGCTATTGCAGAGCTGAACGTGGCAGGGAAACACCTAGAGATGTGCCAAGAGTAGGTTGCAAAGGGATCTGGAGGTGCTGCAGGCACGTGGGAGAGTAGCAAAGATCCCAAATGGCCAAAAAATGCCAGAAAAACTGCTGTGTAACTGTTGATGGGTGCGCAAGGTTAAAAAATTTCCAAGGATTGAAAAAAATGAGCCAAAAACTAGACACACGAAGGTAGAACAGCAGCAGAACATGATAACCAGGGAAAAATGACCACATCGGGGCAAAAAATGAGATGTAGACTTAAAACCTGAGCTTTTGAACCAAAAAAAAGGAGTTGATCGCTAGAGATGATGGCTATGTAGAGCATTCAAACAGCGAACCACCTACATGCCTGAGCATTCAAATAGATACGTGTGGCTGGCTATGCATCCAAAAGATTCTTGTTTCAATAAATTTCATGAACAACGAACAAATTAAACACCATGAGCAGTGAACACCACGAGCCAGCAACCAAAAAAATAGCCACGTTTAGATTCCAAATCAAGGAAAGAAAAAATGATTTTCCACGTTGGAATCCTTAGCATAGCTCGAATCAAGCCAATGGAGAAGCCAACGACCAGAGGGCTTGGGCAGAGCAACATGAATGCAGGAACCAAGAAAAAAACTCAAAGCTGCAATCTGAAGTAGTAGAACCTCTCTAGACCCTCATGCAAGGTTAAAAAACCATGAACACTCCAAAGACACCCACGAACAACCCAAATAGAGGTATAAATGCCCGAATCAATGCAAGTAGAGCACAAAAGAAGAATGAGAACTTACACAAGAAACTATGAGGTAGAGAGTAGTAAGCAATCGAGGTGAGCAACATGATTCTGATCCTTGAGCTTTAATACCATGTAAGAGGAATGATGAAGATCTGGAGGGAATCTGTGAGCATTGACACATTGTACTCAACTGCGGAAATGGCGTAGCTTCAAGATCTAAGAAAGAACTCACCCAGAAAGCAATGTGCATGCATTGAGGAAAAATGGCTCAAAAGAGGCCCATACTCCATTGTTCATAGATCAGGAAAGGTGTGTACATATAGGGGACTAAATGTCTAACTCCCATGTAAGAAAATATTTTTCCATAATGGAGAAGAGGAGTTACTTTCCCAAATGGGAGTGTAACTCCTATGACACAACTTACACATATGACAGATTCTTTAAGAGAATCTGTCATAACTAATATGACACCTAAGACCTATGATCTCACCTAAGTGAGATGACTCACCTGTTGAGGTGGCAATACACCTAATAAATAAATAAGAGGTGAAGGAAATCCCACACATCAACACCCAACAGTTAGGAACAAAATGGAGAAACTTTATCTGAAGTAAGTAGAGATAACTCTTCCTTCATATCATAGCGGACTACCTTGTCTTCTAAAGATAGATTTAGAATTAAATTTCTTCATCAGTGAATGGAATCCCTGTTGGATCTTGAGGACATAAATGGAGATCATGAAATAGTTGTTCTAGGTCTTAAACTCTTGTAAATGATGAACTTCTTAGTTCCTCTCAACTAAATGTGTTACTTTGGTTTCTATCAACATATCACCATCGTCTTTCATGAAGGTTATCTAGCATAAGAATGTCCTTCCACCTTAAACTCTTTATAGTTGAGGCATAGATTCTAAGGTCCAATTGGAATTAAATTAAACCTTAGATTATTGGGAGGTTAACTGGAGGTTTGTGTGCAGTCGTAGTTCTTCCAATCATATTATTCTTCAAGATGTTATTTGAATACTTTCGTAACCCCTTCTATTATAAAACTTTTCTAATAATGAGACCATAGTGCGATGTAAGAATAAATAATATAAGAGTAAAACAAGATTTCTGGTTAGGAATAATGTCACTCTTGGTGTCCTTATAAATTAATTAAATATTTTCCTGTGTTATAAAGAATATGAATTTCCTTGGTGTGATCAAACTTCGAGAAAACAAAAGATATCTATAAATCTAAATGGAATTCAACTAGTTATTGAGCTATAATAACTATGGTGGGAAAATAACTATACCATGATCGAAGAATGTTTTTGGGAAAAAGCTATCTTTAATCTAAGTCTCCTTTAATCCTAAGATTTCATCTTGACATCATGGTAGTTTACTTGTGTATAAAGGGTAAATTTTAAACATTGAATAAGTGTTTGCGAAGCATAATATTAACATAAAAATGAGAGAATTAGGATCTTTGTATGAAATTTGAAATATGGAAAATATTTATGTAAGTTATGGAGATTTTCGTAAGGGATAAACAGAAAATTATATGGTTTAAAAATAAGTGGAATGTGAAACGAATTTAAGAATTTGTAGGTGGAAAAAGGGAGAAAATTTACTTACATAATAATGTTATTGGAATTTTTATCGTAACCTAGATGTAACCATGGTAATGATGTGTTGTGGGTTTATCAATCCTTAAGTCCATTTTCTTGTGGCTGAGTTATTTCTAGCATTTGATTCATTGGAGAAAGTGTGTCATCGGCATGTATATGAAGTTTTCGCGTGTCTATGTGAGTCAATGAATTATGTAAGTGTCTTGTGCTTTATTGAGTTTTCTTTCCTCGGAGTCCTTGTGGCATTGTGTAGTGAGCAATGTAAGTAAAAAAAAACCAATTATCCAGGTATTTTTACTGTTGTTTCTGTGTGTGAAAAATGTGGGTTTTACAGTTGTTATCAGATTGGAGGTTCATGCTCTCGAACCTCTATGGAAGATTGGAGTTGTGATAGTACTGCATGATGGTGGTGGATATTAGAAGAGTAATGTGATATATGTGTGATGTGAACTACGTCGTAATTGTGAAATTGTGAACGCACAAGTTGTGTATGTCACTTAGTGTTTTTTTTTATCATGTTGATGTGATTGTGATGAGACTATTCTCTCTCCTTTTCATGGATTCTATGAAGAGTTCACGTGTGATGTACCACCTTATTTTGTGTGACAAAAGACTACTATTATGGATTGTGAAGTGTTGGAGAATTTTTTTTCATTATGTGATATGTAGGTGTATTGATGTATTGCATGAGAAAAAATTGGGGTAAAGTGAATTACATTTTATCATGATGTCATTGTTGCATTGTGATGAATCATGTGCATCACCATGTTGTATTGCAATTGAAGATACGTTGTAAATTTAGACATTGTGTTTCTCATATGTATAATTCATGTAATATGTGATGGTTCATGTCGTGAGTTAGAGGCATATGGTGAGCGTATGATCCCTATTGTATAGTGGTTGGAATTTAGGTGCAGAATGTGGTAGTGTGATGAATTGTAACCCATGAAGGTAATGATTGTATTTTACCCTATATATATACCATCCATAAGATGATATGGTTAATTTGTGTGAATCATTATTGTGTTATTTATGTTGTTATGTGTTATGTTGTGGACCCTTCACTAACCGACCCTAAGGGAAATCGGTAAAAGGTGTATGTTTGGATTTTGGAAATGTGTACCATTGACTAGTCATTTGAGCTGAGTGTGAGATAGGAAGTAGAGCCTCACCCAAGCTTAAAACTCAATTTTGTTGGTTTGGTATGTGTGGTACTTGCTCAACGGGTGTCATGTATATTGTGTTTCGCGAACACCTTAGGCTCAGTAGATGGATACTTGTACTCCTTTATCTCTCCTGATATCATTATCATATGGATTCAACCAATGTGATTTTTACTATGTTGAGCCTTGTCGAAGTAGTGGTGGGATGATTCAGATAGAGACGATGACAGTTGTATTATTTGATATATTATTTTATGAGCTGAGTCTCAATGTCCTGAGTGCTAGCAACTCGTTGAGTACCCCCTTGGTGGCTATATAAGGCTGCGTAGTTATTGTAATATGTTATTCCTATACACATTTTATTCGTGGATTGAAAACTTTCCCTCTTCTTGCTAGAACCATCAATTTTCTTGATTGACATGTTCTTATATTTTGGGCATTTATTTGGTTGATGCAGTAACATGCATATTTTTTTGCACTAACTATGGTTATTAGGCCATTTTGTTTGCTTGGATTTAAATTTTATTTTTAATTTTAAAATTTTTATAGCTTAGCATAAGGCTTTATATCTTTCCACTTGGCATTTTAATGGTTTTTTATGTTGGTTCTAATGTAGTAATGTGTTTGAATAGGGTCACGGGATTCACCAGGGAGTGGTGGGACCTATGGACCCGCTTCACTGTATGGGGGTATGCCCCAAGAAGTTACAAATAACTAGTGGGTTGTTGAACCATGATTTATTATGTCACTTGGGTTAGAGGTATCTGGACTCTATGCGCCTAGGGCCATAGGGTGACCGACCTCTTTTGGGGAGAGAAAAGGAAAAATTTATCTTTATTTTATCACTTGAGGGAGGCATAATATATTTTTGTGGGTGTGATTGATTCTTAGGAGGTATATGTATTTGTTTTATGTTGCTTTAGGAGATATATGGAGTTATGTGATTCTTGGGAGGTATATGTATTTTTTCGTGATGCTTTGGGAGCTATATGGAGTTGTTTTGTGATGTTTTGGGAGGCATATGGTGTTTGGATTATGATTTATGTGTAATTTTGTGAGTTTGGTTTATGTCTTGTGATATTGTTCCCTTCTTGACAATGTGTAGCTATAATTATGGGATTGAGTTGTGTGAAACAATTGTATTTGTAGAAGTTGGAAATTCAATCTGTTATAGTATGTTTTTGTTAGGATTGCATTGTGTCAAGTGCATATGTGATAAGTAATGTGTTGTAAAGGCTATGTATGTTATTCACATGGTTTGGTTGATTTATCGAGATGTGATCCAGTCATAAAAGTATGTAGCGATATGTCTTGAAGACCATTAGTGTTGTGCTTGGCCCTAATGTGGTACTGTGTTGTCAGCTTCTGTTTGGCACCAACAAAGATAAATGAACTAAAATCCTAAAACAATGAAAAATTAAGAATTTGAGATTGATAAATATCATTAGACGAAGACTAACTAAGCAACAATGTAAAATAGAACTAGCAATCTTCATAGAGCATTAAAAGTTTTAGAATTGTCAAACCCTTCCTTCTTCTTCGTGGTCTTTCTTTACTAACAAGTATCTTATGTTGGTGATGTAGGATGTTGATTTTCTCCTTCTTTCTCAGGAGAACCTATTATAATATTTTCCTTATGTCGCATCGAGGATGATGCTCTTATAAGGGGAGGGAAGTGTAGTGTCAAACGAAACAACCAAAAGAAAAGAAAAATAATTAAAAAATAAAACAATGATAAGTTAAAATGCCAGTATGGCGTGGGCAAGTGAAGGAGTAGGTGGGAGTGGTTGGAGGAAATCATGGATCCCATGTGAAGGCATGTGGGCTAGTGTGTAGGAAGGTCAAATTGATTTTAGGTAGGGTAGTGTGGCTAGAGATTGGTGGTGGATGGCATTAACATTGATGTTATCAAAATGTCTGTCCAAATGAAAGAAGGGAAAAATTATCATGGAATGCATTTCTTTTAGTCCACATAAGACAAGGTTTACTCACATGAAAATCTCACTATTCCACCTATGTAATTAACAGGTATCCAACTAGATCAGTTTACCTTTGCTAGCATCCTTCCATTATGTGCAAAAATGTGAGTTCTAGAGCATGGTTTGGGCATCCAGTAAAGTAAATATATGGAGGAGTTTTGTCAAATGTTGTATTCACAGATCCTTTTGCTTTCATGTTTGCTAAACGAGGAAGCATAGACTAGGTAGTTTAATTGTATTACAAAATATCTCAAAAAAAATAAAATTGTGTGGTTTGTGGATAGCTTTGACTGCAGGATATGCACAAAATGGTTTGTTGAAAAGGCTTAGAAACCTTCAAACAAAACTAATTGGCAGGTATAAATCCTAATCCCTTCCTCCTATAGTCACATACGGAATAGAAATCAAGGGACGTAACTCTAAATGGGAGGAATAAAAACATCTAAATACACTGCTATTTCCTTTAGTATTCTTTTCTGAGAGATTGGTTCTGGTTTTAAAATGGTGAAGCCGCCATGTTTTTTGTTAAGCTTTTTGTTTTGGGCATGCGTTTCCATTTCTGTTGTTACCATTTGGGGTATCATGGAAATTTTGCTGGTAGAGGATCTTGCACAATTTTAATCACTATTTTATAGAGCTCGTGGGTTGCACTGGTTGGAGATAATGCCTGAAGACCTTGATTTTTTCATTTCTGATTTCTCCTACTCAGGGGTATGGCTCGGTGAGAAAGCCTTGACTTGAAAGGCCTAGATCTAGCTCACTAAGTATTCACTTTGAGGGTAATATCCATATTATAGTAATGATTAGATACCCTAACCTTTGTTGGCTTCTATTTTCCATCTTTCATTGTAAAGGTGAAGGGAGGATGGCTCTAAAAGTGGATTTTCATATTTCTTGTTCTGTTAGAGTACTGATTTATGGAATGGCTATAACATTTTTTCTAGGAGTGGTGTTCCTATCATCTTCATCGTGACCGTAGATACCATTATAAGTATGAACGTGTAAAAATCCCTTCCTCCTATAGTCGCATACGGAATAGAAATCAAGGGAGGAAACTTTGAAGAGGAGAAAAAAACATCTAAATACATTGCTATTTCCTTCACTATTCTTATCTGAGAGATTGGTTCTAGTTTTAAAATGGTGAAGCCGCAATGTTTTTTGTTAAGCTTGTTGTTTTGGGCATGCCTTGCCATTTCTATTATGGCCATTTGGGGTATCATGGAAATTTTTCCAGTAGAGGATCTTGCACAATTTTGATGACTATTTTTTAGATCTCATGGGTTGCACTGGTTAGAGATAATGCTTCAAGACCTTGCTTTTCTTGTTTTTGATTTCTCCTTCTCATGGGTATGGCTAGGTGAGATTGCCTTGACTTTAAAGGCCTAGAAATAGCACACTAAGTATTAATTTTGAGGGTAATCTCCATATTATATAAATGATTGGAAAGCCTAACCTTCATTGGCTTATGTTTTCCATATTTTATTTTAAAGGAGAAGGGAGGATAGCTCTAAAAGTTTATTTTCCTATTTCTTGTTCTGTTTGAGTACTGATTTATGGAATGTCTATAATAGTTTTTTTAGGAGTGGTGTTCCTATCATCATCATCATGACCATAGATACCATTATAAGTATGAAAGTCTCCAAATCCCTTCCTCCTATAGTCACATACGGAATAGAAATTGAGGGAGGAAACTTTGAAGGGGAGAAAAAAACATCTATATAAATTTCTATTTCCTTCAATATTCCTATCTAAGAGATTGGTTCTAGTTTTGAAATGGTGAAGCCACCATGTTTGTTGATAAGCTTGTTGTTTTGGGCATGCCTTTCCATTTATGTTGTGGCCGTTTGGGGTATCATGGAAATTTGGCTGGTAGAGGATCTTGCACAATTGTGGCCACTATTTTATAAGTCTCATGGGTTACACTGGTTAGAGATAATGCCTGAAGATCTTGCTTTTCTTGTTTTTGATTTCTCCTGTTCATGGGTATGGCTCAGTGAGATAGCCTTGACTTCAAAGGCCTAGATATAGCTCACTAAGTATTCATTTTGAGGGTAATCTCCATATTATATAAATTATTGGAAATCCTAACCTTCGTTGGCTTATGTTTTCCATCTTTCATTGTAAAGGAGTAGGGAGGATGGCGCTAAAAGTGGATTTTCCTATTTCTTGTTTTGTTAGAGTACTGAAATATGGAATGGTTATTGTTATCCAAAATTCACCCCCAAGGTAATTTTGATAACATGCAAGCAATTATATTGATTCAGGGCGAAAATTCATGTTTCTAGGGTCCCCTCATATTTGTCTAACTCCCCTGTCCAAGAGGAAGAGAGTAAGTTCTGAGAAAATGCAAAAAAAAAGGGTTGCAGAAGGCAAATAGGTTGATCCAGAAAAAATCATGAAAATTGGCTAAGTCCCGCTCAAGGTCGCCTCTGGGACGTTTGGGACAGAAAAGCGCGAACCGGCCGAACCGGGCGAAATCAGCACAAACAGTCCGAAACGCAACAAGAAAAAATGGGACAAAAGTACGCGGCGGGCGCGAAATTCCGGTTCGACAGAGAAAAAATCGACTAACTGCTGAGAGGGTCGCCTTTGGGACAAGCGAGACAAGAGTACGCGAACCGGCTGAACCGGGCGAAATGAGTCAAGGCAGCCCGAAAAAGTCTGGGACGCGCGGGTCAAAAGTACGCGAACCGGGCGAACCGGCCGAAATAAGAACTTTTGTCCCGGGACAGTTGGGACAAAAAGGCGCGAACCGGCCGAACCGGGCGAATTTGTCCCGGACAGTCCAAAAGCAAATGGGACGCGCGGGCCAAAAGTACGCGAACCGGCTGGATCGGCCGAAATGGGAAATTTCAGCACCAAAACCAAATGGGACAAAGGGACGCGCGGGACGCGAAAAGCCGAAATGGCCGAAGGCAGAGGAGAAAAGTCAACATTTGACCCGTGGAACTTCAAACGGCCATAACTTTTGACTCCGAGCTCCGATTTTGATAAAATTGGACTTTCTGGAACGAGCACGACGTCCTCTACGCCACAAAAATTAGATTTATTATTTTTAATGAGGGTAGATATATTTAAATAAAGGAAATGTGTTCGGCTCCAGTCAGTAGATGCTCTTTCCCGTCAAATGACAGAAAACGCCTGCCAGGCCCAAAATAGCTGCCTGCACTCAGAAGGCCATAACTTTTGCATTTCTCAACGAAATCGCATAAAATTGGTACCGTTGGAACCGTGGTTCCGAGCCCGATGCACAGAAATCAAGAAATTCTGGATTTGATCAGAAACTGATTGAGATTTTTAAGAAAACGTGGCCAGGTTCAGAACAGTGTTTTATTTGGTAGCTAGGAGTGCATTTAAGAGGCATGGTCATCATTCTTTCTCTGCTGCAGCACATGGGACAGTATGGGGAGCCTTTTGCAAGTAATGTATACCCATTCCACTCAATTTATTGCCTCTTACAGGTGGTTGAAGGATAGATTTCGGGATTTCCACTTTCTCTTCTCTTCTCCTTCTCATTTTTTCTATAAATTGGAGTGTTGGGCTTATTCTAAAGAGGAGAGAGTTTTTGGGTAGCAAAGCTCTGCCAAAATTGCTTTGTGAAGCCAGTGTGTTGCAGGCCCTTGTAGTGGACTCCTTGCATGGTGATCCAGGCCCTTATCTTGTAATAGACTGAATTGTGCATACCAGAAAGCAATAAAATACAAGTTTGTGGATGTATCTTCCCCTGCTGTGTTTTTCTTGCATTCTTCTTGCCCCTTTAATCTTTCTGCAAGTATATTGTGTCTATTTATTATGCTCTTGTGAGAATCCATTATCATTGTGTGTGCTTGGAATATTGCTGTGAATGCATTTTGCTGGATTATGGTGAACTGTCATCACCTCTCCTAGTGTGCATTTTGCCTCTGTATTTCACACATTTGGAGATTACTCTCCCACCCTCCTTTTCTGGTGTATCACCGCTTTAGTGTAGGCTTTCATTTTATGTATTCTCTCTCTCTGGTCCCTTGGAATTTTAGGTTAGAATAACTAGTTTCTCCTGCATTAGAGTAGATTGTGGCAGGTAGTTTAGGAGCAAGAACCAGCTTTCTCTGGAGGTCTATCTCAAGTAGCAAGTCCCACAACTTGGAGATAGTACCCATGTTATCCAATCACACTGGATGCTTAGAGTGATCAAACTAGAAATCTGATCAACATCCAGGGGTGCTGTGATTCACTGATAACAGTTCTGGCACGCCCGGTGGGACTAGAGGTCTTTAAATTTTCATTGCAACAAGATTGATGTGCACTTGTTGTAAGTTCTAGCTTTGAAGGAGCTTTAAAATCGCACATCTGGCGACTCCAAAAGAGGCGTAATCTGCTGGTTTCTGTAGTCCAAGCCTGACGAATTTATGAGAAGAATACAGACCAGATCAAGAACTAGGGAGGAAGGATTATTCGTTTATCTGCATCTATCTCCAGGCAGAGAAAGAAGGGGAAGAAGAGCTCAAAGATCTGCGTCTCCACCTAACAGAACTTTGTCTACACCTCCACCTGGTAGACCTTTTCTCGCATCAACAAGGGTTCTCAGGCCAATCAGAATGGCGCAATCAGCAAATCCCTTCGTCAATTTCACTGGCAGCAGCCCACTTGCCCTCAATGCACAGAATCCAGTTCCAATTGCAGCATTGAAGAACATTCCATTTTTCACTGGAGAAAATCATACTACTCCTGGAGATCATGTCAAAGACATTGCTAATGTCTGTGCAATCCATGAGATAAATGAAATGGATGTAGCTGTCAAACTGCTGGCATCATCGTTCAAAGGGAAGGCATTGCAATGGTTCAGAAGCCTTGAAGCTGGTTCTATCACAAATTGGAATCAGTTGTGCATAGTTCTCCATGGGCAGTTTGGAGAGAAGGGAGACAACTTGTCTCTTCTAGAACAATTGACAACTATCAAGAGAGCTCCCAATGAGCAGCTGACTGACTTCAACTTCAGATTTCAAAGGTCTTGGGATAGGATTCCAGTGGCAGTCAGGCCAACAGCAGAAGGTGCTTTTCTATACTATCTTAAAGCTTTGAATTCTGATATTTCTATGTTAATTCAATCTATGGGAGGCACAACCTTACCTGCTTCTTATAGCATTGCCATTAGGGCTGAAAACTGTCTTATTCAAGCTGGTAAGCTAGCTCCCAGGCCCCCAATGCCATTATACCCAAGTTTGGAGAGCCCAAATACTAGTCAAGCACCTGTCTTAGCCCCTATTCCCACTCCTAGAAATCAAAGTTCAAATGAAGCTTCCACTTCATCTCCAAATGCCCCAAATGAGCTTCAAGAAGTTATGAAACAATTGCAAAATTTAGGTAATGAGCTGGTCACACTCAAGAGACAACAAGCTCAAAGTTTTAGACCTTCCTATCAGCCTCAAGCTCAACCAAATAGGCAACCATACCAACCTCAAAGACCACCCAATCCAGCTGCAAATCAGAATCAAGCAAGGCCTCCTGCCAACAGACCATTTCAGCCCTACAACCCCAATGCTGCATCTGCATCCAGAGCTTTGGTGCCAGTCCAAAATAACATGGCCCAAGAGTATGATTGGTGTTTTCCGTGCAGTCAGCCACATAACCAATCAATGTGCTTTAATGGTGCATTAAATCAGGCTCTAATGGTGCAAACCATTGGTGGGTCGCAAGATTCCAGCCACGAAGGAGATCAGCAACAGGAAACATCTCAGCAAGGAACATCTCCGAATGAAACTACTCTTGTCAATTGGCAGGCTGAAGATTTCTGTGGTATGAATCAGATACCTTCTCAAAGTGTTGCAGCCAACACAAGGTCAAAGAGGAGAAATTTGGGTGAAGAGCAGCCATTGGCTTCAAGTAATCCACAACCTTCTACCACTCCACAAGCCGCTGGCAAACAAACTGTAGCTCCAAACATGCAAGGAGCATCCAAACCAGCTCCTAAACCTACTCAAATGCCAGCTACTGCTGCCCATATGCAAGGAATGAATGCGCAGGCCAAGGGACAGCAGAGGGATACTTCATCTCCATACAACATCATTGACCAGATGAAGAAGACAAATGTCAACATATCAATGTGGCAATCACTATCCATCCCAGGCCAAAGAGATTTGCTACAAGCTGCCATGAAGGACTGGTCAACTTCAAATCAACAGGTCCAAATGCAAGAGGAGGTACTCACAAATGCTGCCCAGCCTGAAGGAAATCATGGAGGACAGCAAGGTAAAATGTTGAAGCCCCCTCCATTTTATGTTTCATTGATCATAGGAGATAAGCTGGTGCATAATTGCATGATTGACTCTGGGGCAAGTAGTTCAGTAATGCCAAAACAGATAGCTGACCAGTTAGGGCTTCAATATGAAGTCGTCTCCAAGGGTGTAGTCCAATTAGACGGGACAGCAGTGACAACGGTTGGAGTAATCAAAGGTTTGAGCCTCACACTGCATGCATGTCCCAATGTAGTAGTGTTGCAAGATGTGTCGGTCATAGACCTACCACCACTCTTTGCATTATGCTTATCAAGAGACTTCACTGCTAAAATTGGAGGCTATCTTTCAGCAGATTGGTCACACATGCTATTCAGAACAAGGTATGGAACTAAGGCTACAATCAGGTCTGAACCTATTGCAAACTTCCACATTGAGCCTTACACTCCAAGCCAAATCAATGCCAACTGCTCAGCGTTTGATCAAGAAGACTGTCCAAGCACTGATGAAGCTGACACCAAGGTTGGAAGCATCCCAGATTTGACTCTTGATGAATGGGCAAGCAAGGTGCATGCTTTTGATCCCTATCAAGAAATAGAAGAATCTGAGCTGGGAGTCTATTGTTTACATGAAGAGAATCAACCTCTTCCCAGCATCACCAAGCCAGATCATAAGGACAAGAATGAAGTATGGCAATTGTTCTTTGATGGGTCAAGGAGCAGACAAGGTGCAGGAGGAGGAGCTATGCTCATTTCACCGCAAGGTATAAGGTATTACTCAGCCTTCCGTTTCCAGTTTTCCTGTTCAAACAACACAGCTGAGTATGAAGCCTTAATTCATGGACTGCACTGGGCAAAGAAGAAAGGCATCAGAAATTTACAAGTGTTTGGTGATAGTGAGCTTATCATAAACCAAGTCAAAGGAAAAAATGCTGCCAAGAATGATCTGTTGAAGAACTACAAAAATCGGGTATGGGATCTTATTGAAGATTTTGAAGCTTTTAGCATCATTTCCATCCCAAGAAAAAAGAATGAAGCTGCTGACAGACTGGCAGCAATTGGGGCTGCGTTTGATGTTGTAGAAAGTATCAAAAGTGAGAAAACTCAGCCTCATATCAAAGTGGTTGTGAGACCAGCTGTTCCGGATAACAACACAAGTTGGCAAGTCTTCGAGAATGATCAGCAAATTGTTAATTTCCTACAAGAAGAAGCTGAGTTCTCCATGAGAAATCAAGACAAGTTGGAGCAGCAGTATGGCGACCAAGTGGTGCAGCTGAGGACTAACAAACTGCCAAAAGGCCTCATAACGCTGGAGTCAATCTTCAACCCGAATGATCAGTTCCGGAAGGAGAAAGCGAACATTCAAGTAAAGGGTGAAGATTCAGAGCCTATTTCAGTGGAAGAAGGCAAGACATTACAAATTGGCAAAGTAAGTACTCCACAAGAGAAATCTGATTTTGTTCAGCTTTGTCAAGAATTCCCAGATGTCTTTGCTTGGACTTACAAAGATTTAAGAGGCTTCAACCCAAGTTTGGCACAACATACTATTGAGTTGGATCCGGAATCCAAGCCTGTCAGGCAAAAGCAAAGGCCAGTGAATCCTCATATCGAGCCTCTCATGAGAAAAGAGTTAGGCAAGCTCATTGAGGCCAGTATCATCTTTCCCATCAAACACTCAAGTTGGGTTGCAAACTTGGTGCCGGTAAGAAAGAGAAACGGAGAAATAAGATTGTGTGTGGACTTTCGTGATCTAAATAGAGCATCACTCAAAGATCATTATCCGCTCCCATCAATGGAACAAATATTGCAGGTTGTAGCTGGTTCAGAAAGGTTTTCATTGCTAGATGGATATTCAGGCTATAATCAGATACTAGTAAAAGAAGAAGATCAATTCAAGACAGCCTTCACTACAAAATGGGGCACGTATGCTTACAAGAAGATGCCATTTGGACTGTCAAATGCCGGAGCAACATTTCAGCGAGCTATGGATATGGCGTTCAAAGGCTTGATCAACAAGATAGTGCTGGTATACCTGGATGATATCACTGTCTTCTCAAAGAATGCAGCAGACCATCTCTTTCACCTCAGGCAAGTATTTCAGAGGTGTAGAAGGTTCGGAGTGTCATTGAATCCAAAGAAGTGTGTATTCTTGGCACACGAAGGCAAACTGTTGGGCCACATTGTCTCTAGGGAAGGGCTAACAATTGATCCTGAAAGGGTTGAAGCCATCCGAACGCTTCCATTACCACACCACAAGAAATCTCTCCAAAGCTTCTTAGGAAGGATAAACTTTGTCCGCAGATTTGTGCCTAATTTTGCCACTCTTGTGAAGCCTCTAACAATGATGTTGAAGAAGAGTCTGGCATTCAAATGGACAACAGAAGGCAAGGAGAGTTTTGAAAGCATCAAGCATGCAATATCACAAGCTCCAACTCTTATCAACCCAGATTTCTCAAAGGACTTCATGTTGTATGCATTTGGAGGATCAGATACAATCTCAGCTGTCTTGACACAGCTGAATAGAGAAGGTTCAGAGCAGCCCATTGCATTCTTCAGCCAAACCTTGGAAGATTACGAAATAAAGTATTCTTTCATCGAGAAGCATGTCCTTGCTGTTATCAGAAGCTTGAAGAAGTTCAAACACTTGGTCTCAAACAATAAAATTCAACTGTTGGTGTCTCATGCTGGCGTCAAGGACTTCCTCCTAAACAAGGATTTAAATGAGAAGAGAGCGGGTTGGATCACTCGGGCGATGGAATATGATATTGAAATCAAAGTGACCAAGCTAGTTCGTGGCAAAGGCTTGTGTGAGCAGCTCGCTTCCAAACAATCAGACGAGCCAAAAAGTGAAGAGGATGCTGTCCTGCTACTACAGAATGATCAAGAACAGCCAGCTGATGATGCATCTATCCCATGTTGGACTCAAGACCTTGTGCATTACCTCCAAACAGGTTTGTGCCCTCCAGAAGTGAGCAAAGCAAAAAGGAGATACTTCAGATTACAAGCCATTCCATATGTGCTTGTTGACGGAGTTTTGTTCAAGAAGGACATCAATGGTGTTCTATTAAGATGCATTAGAACAGGTCAAGTTGAGAAGATCCTACACGAGTTCCATGACGGGGAAGGAGGAGGCCACTTTGCTCCACGAGTAACAGCTCTAAAAATCATGAAAGCTGGTTACTATTGGCCTACTGTGTTCAATGATTGCTACTCATGGGTTAAGAAGTGCAAGAGATGTGCATTCTTCACAGGGAAAGAGAGGTTAGCAGCGCTGCCCCTTCGTCCAATTTCAGTGGATCAGCCATTCATGCAATGGGGATTGGACTTCATTGGAGTCATCAATCCAAATTCAAGTCAAGGCCACAAGTGGATTCTAACAGCAACGGACTATTTCACCAAGTGGACTGAAGCAGTGGCACTCAAGGAGGCAAATGAATCTAATATCTTAGATTTCTATGAAGGGATAGTCACGAGGTTTGGTGCCCCTGCCACTATCATATCAGATAATGCATCGGCATTCCTTGGCACAAAGATCACTGAGTGGGCTGTAAAAAATTGTGTGTATCTCAGCACTTCATCAAACTATTACCCTCAAGGTAATGGCCAAGCCGAGTCTACAAACAAGAATCTACTAAGAATCATCAGGAGGACTCTTGATGAGAATCAGAGGACTTGGCACGCAAAGCTCAAATCAGCCCTATGGGCCGATAGGATCACACCCAAGAGGTCTACAGGAAGCTCTCCATACAAGCTTGTGTACGGGAAAGAAGCGGTTCTACCTATATCGCTCGAGTTGCCAGCACTGGAACTCCTGAAACAGTTGGAGCTGGCTGAGTTTGAACCTATGGAAATCAGGTATGCGGAGCTAATGGAATTAGAAGAGACAAGAGAGCATGCAGCCCAGGCAATAGAGAAGGATCAAGCCCTGATCAAGAAGAGTTTTGATAAGAAAGCCAAGGCTAGAACTTTCCAAATTGGAGATTTGGTACTGAAGTGGGATGCTGATCGTGCAAAACCAGGAAAGCACTCCAAGTTTGATGCCATCTGGAGTGGCCCATACATGATCATTGAATGCAAAGGTAGCAACGCTTTCCGACTGGCTAAGTTGGGTGGTGAAGAATTGCAGATTCCGGTCAATGGAATCTATCTCAAACGCTGCTACTAGAAAGATAGATTTCTCACCCTTGTAAATATTAATTTAGATTTTCCATTCCTCTAAGTGCTTATGCACATTGTACTGCTGTTAGAGTAGTTTCTATTTCCCTAAGTGCTTGTGCACATGTCCTATTGCTTCTAGTATGTGCATGTTTGCAGTCCATCAAGCCCCTGAGAAAAATTTGCAGTCATGAGAAGACCAGCTCAACAAATGTTCAAATGGCTCAAGAACGCAGGTTTTCAAATTTCAGATCAGCTGAGAGGCTATCCAACAGACTCCATGCCCAATGGATTGCTACAAGCGGCTGGTCATTCTTCATCTAGCAGGCAGATGACCCCGCTAAGTCGCCAAAATTGTTATCCAAAATTCACCCCCAAGGTAATTTTGATAACATGCAAGCAATTATATTGATTCAGGGAAGAAAAGTCATGTTTCTAGGGTCCCCTCATATTTGTCTAACTCCCCTGTCCAAGAGGAAGAGAGTAAGTTCTGAGAAAATGCAAAAAAAAAAGGGTTGCAGAAGGCAAATAGGTTGATCCAGGAAAAATCATGAAAATTGGCTAAGTCCCGCTCAAGGTCGCCTCTGGGACGTTTGGGACAGAAAAGCGCGAACCGGCCGAACCGGGCGAAATCAGCACAAACAGTCCGAAACGCAGCAAGGAAAAATGGGACAAAAGTACACGGCGGGCGCGAAATTCCGGTTCGACAGAGAAAAAATCGACTAACTGCTGAGAGGGTCGCCTTTGGGACAAGCGAGACAAGAGTACGCGAACCGGCCGAACCGGGCGAAATGAGTCAAGGCAGCCCGAAAAATTCTGGGGACGCGCGGGTCAAAAGTACGCGAACCGGGCGAACCGGCCGAAATAAGAACTTTTGTCCCGCGGACAGTTGGGACAAAAAGGCGCGAACCGGCCGAACCGGGCGAATTTGTCCCGGACAGTCCAAAAGCAAATGGGACGCGCGGGCCAAAAGTACGCGAACCGGCTGGATCGGCCGAAATGGGAAATTTTAGCACCAAAACCAAATGGGACAAAGGGACGCGCGGGATGCGAAAAGCTGAAATGGCCGAAGGCAGAGGAGAAAAGTCAACATTTGACCCGTGGAACTTCAAACGGCCATAACTTTTGACTCCGAGCTCCGATTTTGATAAAATTGGACTTTCTGGAACGAGCACGACGTCCTCTACGCCACAAAAACTGGATTTATTATTTTTAATGAGGGTAGATATATTTAAATAAAGGAAATGTGTTCGGCTCCAGTCAGTAGATGCTCTTTCCCGTCAAATGACAGAAAACGCCTGCCAGGCCCAAAATAGCTGCCTGCACTCAGAAGGCCATAACTTTTGCATTTCTCAACGAAATCGCACAAAATTGGTACCGTTGGAACCGTGGTTCCGAGCCCGATGCACAGAAATCAAGAAATTCTGGATTTGATCAGAAAATGATTGATATTTTTAAGAAAACGTGGCCGGGTTCAGAACAGTGTTTTATTTGGTAGCTGGGAGTGCATTTAAGAGGCATGGTCATCATTCTTTCTCTGCTGCAGCACATGGGACAGTATGGGGAGCCTTTTGCAAGTAATGTATACCCATTCCACTCAATTTAATGCCTCTTACAGGTGGTTGAAGGACAGATTTCGGGATTTCCACTTTCTCTTCTCTTCTCCTTCTCATTTTTTCTATAAATTGGAGTGTTGGGCTTATTGTAAAAGAGAGAGAGTTTTTGGGTAGCAAAGCTCTGCCAAAATTGCTTTGTGAAGCCAGTGTGTTGCAGGCCCTTGTAGTGGACTCCTTGCATGGTGATCCAGGCCCTTATCTTGTAATAGACTGAATTGTGCATACCAGAAAGCAATAAAATACAAGTTTGTGGATGTATCTTCCCCTGCTGTGTTTTTCTTGCATTCTTCTTGCCCCTTTAATCTTTCTGCAAGTATATTGTGTCTATTTATTATGTTCTTGTAAGAATCCATTATCATTGTGTGTGCTTGGAATATTGCTGTGAATGCATTTTGCTGGATTATGGTGAACTGTCATCACCTCTCCTAGTGTGCATTTTGCCTCTGTATTTCACACATTTGGAGATTACTCTCCCACCCTCCTTTTCTGGTGTATCACCGCTTTAGTGTAGGCTTTCATTTTATGCATTCTCTCTCTCTGGTCCCTTGGAATTTTAGGTTAGAATAGCTAGTTTCTCCTGCATTAGAGTAGATTGTGGCAGGTAGTTTAGGAGCAAGAACCAGCTTTCTCTGGAGGTCTATCTCAAGTAGCAAGTCCCACAACTTGGAGATAGTACCCATGTTATCCAATCACACTGGATGCTTAGAGTGATCAAACTAGAAATCTGATCAACATCCAGGGGTGCTGTGATTGATTCACTGATAACAGTTATAACATTATTTTAGGAGTGGCATTCCTATCATCTTCATCATGACCTTAGATACGCTTATGAGTATGAACGTAACGTATCTCAACTAGAAAATAAATTTGGGGAAAAAAAGGGTTTTTGCAGAAGGCAAATAGGTTGATCCAGAAAAAATCATGAAAATTGGCTAAGTCCCGCTCAAGGTCGCCTCTGGGACGTTTGGGACAGAAAAAGCGCGAACCGGCCGAACCGGGCGAAATCAGCACAAATAGTCCGAAAACGCAACAAGAAAAAATGGGACAAAAGTACGCGGCGGGCGCGAAATTCCGGTTGACAGAGAAAAATCGACTAACTGCTTGAGAGGGTCGCCTTTGGGACAAGCGAGACAAGAGTACGCGAACCGGCTGAACCGGGCGAAATGAGTTCAAGGCAGCCCCGAAAAAAGTCTGGGACGCGCGGGGTCAAAAGTACGCGAACCGGGCGAACCGGCCGAAATAAGAACTTTTTGTCCCGGGATCAGTTGGGACAAAAAGGCGCGAAACCGGCCGAACCGGGCGAATTTGTCCCGGACAGTCCAAAAGCAAATGGGACGCGCGGGCCAAAAGTACGCGAACCGGCTGGATCGGCCGAAATGGGAAATTTCAGCACCAAAACCAAATGGGACAAAGGGACGCGCGGGACGCGAAAAGCCGAAATGGCCGAAGGCAGAGGAGAAAAGTCAACATTTGACCCGTGGAACTTCAAACGGCCATAACTTTTGACTCCGAGCTCCGATTTTGATAAAATTGGACTTTCTGGAACGAGCACGACGTCCTCTACGCCACAAAAATTAGATTTATTATTTTTAATGAGGGTAGATATATTTAAATAAAGGAAATGTGTTCGGCTCCAGTCAGTAGATGCTCTTTCCCGTCAAATGACAGAAAACGCCTGCCAGGCCCAAAATAGCTGCCTGCACTCAGAAGGCCATAACTTTTGCATTTCTCAACGAAATCGCATAAAATTGGTACCGTTGGAACCGTGGTTCCGAGCCCGATGCACAGAAATCAAGAAATTCTGGATTTGATCAGAAACTGATTGAGATTTTTAAGAAAACGTGGCCAGGTTCAGAACAGTGTTTTATTTGGTAGCTAGGAGTGCATTTAAGAGGCATGGTCATCATTCTTTCTCTGCTGCAGCACATGGGACAGTATGGGGAGCCTTTTGCAAGTAATGTATACCCATTCCACTCAATTTATTGCCTCTTACAGGTGGTTGAAGGACAGATTTCGGGATTTCCACTTTCTCTTCTCTTCTCCTTCTCATTTTTTCTATAAATTGGAGTGTTGGGCTTATTCTAAAGAGGAGAGAGTTTTTGGGTAGCAAAGCTCTGCCAAAATTGCTTTGTGAAGCCAGTGTGTTGCAGGCCCTTGTAGTGGACTCCTTGCATGGTGATCCAGGCCCTTATCTTGTAATAGACTGAATTGTGCATACCAGAAAGCAATAAAATACAAGTTTGTGGATGTATCTTCCCCTGCTGTGTTTTTCTTGCATTCTTCTTGCCCCTTTAATCTTTCTGCAAGTATATTGTGTCTATTTATTATGCTCTTGTGAGAATCCATTATCATTGTGTGTGCTTGGAATATTGCTGTGAATGCATTTTGCTGGATTATGGTGAACTGTCATCACCTCTCCTAGTGTGCATTTTGCCTCTGTATTTCACACATTTGGAGATTACTCTCCCACCCTCCTTTTCTGGTGTATCACCGCTTTAGTGTAGGCTTTCATTTTATGTATTCTCTCTCTCTGGTCCCTTGGAATTTTAGGTTAGAATAACTAGTTTCTCCTGCATTAGAGTAGATTGTGGCAGGTAGTTTAGGAGCAAGAACCAGCTTTCTCTGGAGGTCTATCTCAAGTAGCAAGTCCCACAACTTGGAGATAGTACCCATGTTATCCAATCACACTGGATGCTTAGAGTGATCAAACTAGAAATCTGATCAACATCCAGGGGTGCTGTGATTGATTCACTGATAACAGTTATAACATTATTTTTAGGAGTGGCATTCCTATCATCTTCATCATGACCTTAGATACGCTTATGAGTATGAACGTATCTATAACTAGAAATAAATTTGAGGGATTTAATGAAGTATGTGGAAATGATAAGATGGTAGACAAATATTATTGAATGGTAAGGAATATAGGGGTAATATAATAGAAGTTGTTGAGAAATTGGAGGAATATATTTTTTGTTGCGATTAAGGAGCTGGTGTCGTATATGGTCAAGGGGAAATGGAAAATGTAATTTGGTCATGGTGTGTTTCTTATTTTTTTTAAGACATTATTGACTTGGCATATAGAAAGGTGCATGCAACATTATGGTTGGATGATTTGAGTCAGTGTTTGGTGAACGTGTCCTCCTTTTTCTTCCTCAATCCCACAAAAACTCATTATGCATTTCATCATCTCATTTAATCCAGACATGGCCTCCCTTACCTTTTCTTTCATAATTTTTGTAATTTAGGTTTTTCATTTGCAATGTTATAGAAATGTTAAACTAATCGATAATCTTACAAATGGATATGTAACTAAATTTAAATAGTGTAAATAAATAGAACTACACAATGTAATGTTTGAAACTGATTTATAATTTAGACATTAATTGTGGTTTCTACCATAACCCTATGTGATGATACTAGAATAGCTGAACTAGGTGCTCACATCTAGTGTTACTGGCAAGAGTTAGATTATGTCATCAAATCAAACAATCCTTTTTCCTACCATTTAAAGTTAGGAAGAGAAAAACGCAATTTTCCCAAGTCTTGCAAAACAACTCCCTGCACCTCATAAAAGAGAAGTCAAAGATCATATGTGCTCCTTGTTATGTATAGAGTTATGTCAAGCATTAACCTTGAGCCCTGTGAAAGGGAAGTCAAACATCGTATATGCTCCTTGTTATGTATAGAGTTATGTCAAGCATCAACCTGGCCCTATGTGAACCTTTTCTCTCTCTTTCCTGCTCTCTATGAGCCATGTTACTCAATTTTCTTCTTTGAAGGAAGTTGTAAAAAATGAAAAGGTGGCTTTCGTTTCAAACCGCCATTTGGTCCCCTCTGCAACGAAATGTGTGACCACCTTTACAAAACTCTAGTATTTGTACTATACAATTTCCTGGAATCATCAGTTTAGAAAAAAAACATCCCTAGTGAGTTTGGAAAAGGGGTATTTTAGGCCACTGATACCTTTTTGACTAGCTCAAACTGATTCATCTATGACTAGTAGCTCTAGAAAACCCATTGTCGTTTGAAACTCATATGCCAGTTCTCAGTTCCGTCGACTCTGACAAATTCTCCATATATAATGGAACTTGTAGGAACTTTATCGTTGCAAATTCCTCCATCAAAACTTAGTTTTGGAGGTGGTTTTTTGAGCCCCTCGAGATAACTTTTAATCATTTGTAACTAAGTCAATTACAACCGATGGCCCCAGAAAACTAACACCCAATTGTAAAGCGTTCGCCAGTTCTAAATTTGGTCAGTTCCTATGATCTCTTTGTATATAAGTGGGAACGTATAAATTTAACCATGGTGTGTTTGCTCATCGGAAGACAAATTTTGAAAGTGGTTTCTTAGCCTCTGAGCCTGTTTTGAATGTTTTTGTAGCTAGCAGGAAAATGTAAAAAGAGAGTGGTAGGACCCCTGTCAGGAGGCCAAACCACCATGGAAACTTTTGACACATGTAAATAACTATTCGAAACTCTATAGTATATCTTTTTTTGTGAAACATAACTTTTGACAAAATGTTGTTTCTGTCTCTTTCTCTCTCCTTGGTTACAAAATGAAGTGAAATGAAATGAATTGAGTACATGTCTTCTAAACCTTTTCTTTTAAATAAAAATTATGATTATTATTATATGTAAATGGGAAACTAAAGATATTAATTATATTAGACTATGGTGGATTCCATGCCAGCAATTTATCATTGATTTCATGCTCACATGATTTTGCAGGATGCAAGAATAATGAGGAAAAGGCGATGGGAAATTCATTATTTATTATTGTAATTTATATAGGTCATTATATAATGTATATATGTATAATGTGTTTCCATGTTATAGAAAATTTTATATGTGAAATTTTGTGATACATATGAGATGTTAGTTTTAGGTATACCTTGGGAAATGTGCATTTAATCATAGGTGTAATTTTTAATTCATATTTTGCTATCGTAAAATGGTTGATATATATATATATATAATATATATATATATATATATATATGAATTTGAATTTAATATATTGTAATGCATTTCTAGTGTGTAATAGATCCTTGAAATAATTGGTCTTGTGTTTCTTACCTTGAAAATGCTAGTCCATCGAAATCTTTCCTCAATTCGTGCAACCCTATGATAAGTTTTGTTCATAACTATGCGTAGGTCACATTACTTATGCTTAATCATTATAGGGCCAAAAAATGATACCTTTGAATGAACCTTTCTCTTGTTGATCACCTCTGACTTTCCGTTAATAATATCCTAATAATGTGTTTATCGTCTTATTCGGTCATGGCTTCAGTGTCATCGTCAAGTAGTTCCCGACGGTATAGTACATCAACTGGAGTCAAATTCATACACGAGGGGCAGTAGAGATAACTATTCCTTCATAGTGATCGTGGACTACATTCAAATATTCCGAAGATCATGATTTAGAATACTACAATTCCTTGATCTATGCGAATCTAATACTTGTTGGATCCTAATGAACCACAACCCATGGATACTCCATGAAATATTTTTTCTACCACTTGAACTCTTGTTATTTGAACTGCTTAGATACACTCTCATCTGCAACACCGCCTTACTCTTGGTTACTATCTACATGTTATGATGGTCTTTCATTAGGGGCATGTCCCATCATCAGCACATCATTTCGACCTATAACACTCTTCTCATAGTTGAGGCATAGATTATTAGGTGCAATTGGAATTAAACGAAACCTCCATTTACATTGCACATTTTTACTGGAATGGTTCTGTGTTGCAGAACACAGTTCTATCCAGACCCTATACTTCTTCAAGATATTATATGCACACATGACTTTTATAACTCCTAGGCTTATAAATTGACGATGTCTAATCCTCCGACCTTAGTGTGATCGTCAGAATAAATAATCATAAGAGTAAAACTTTGATTTGCAGGTTATCGAATAATTTCTGGTCTTCGAGTGACTTTCTAATCTAATCAAATATTTCTTACACGTGCTACAAACAATATGAATTGCCTTGGTCCACTTATCAAACTTCGAGAAATCTTTTGCTATGATATACATCTAAATGGCATGTTAGATCCTGATCATACTAAGCTATATCATTTCCCATGGTGGGGAAATAAATATGCGTCTTCATTTGCAATGACTCATTTCTTGGCTATTCACCAAATCTCACTCTTGGTATACATCATGAAGTGCTCCCTTAATCCTAAGATTTCATCTTGACATTGTGTTAGAATATACTTGTGTAGTATGGGTATAATTCACGCCTTGAATAAGCATCCTTGGGAAGCATCATACCCGACACTATCGCTTATCAGAGAATTCGGATGCTTTGCCATTCAATTTTGAAATCATGGAAAATAATTGTCTGAGTTGTGGAGCTTGTCATATTACTTCAAGAGAAAAATTATATGGTCGAATAGATAACTTGAATGTGATCAAATACAAATTTAACCGTCATCGGTTAGGGGGAAAACTGGCATCGGTCACCCAAGACCGACATCGGTAAGGTTATTGGAATGTTTATCGGTCAAGCAAGTAAGGAACCATGGTAATGATGTGTTGTGGGTTTATCAATCCTTAATTCCCTTTTCTTGTGGCTGAGTTATTTCTAGCATTTGATTCATTGGAGAAAGTGTGTCATCGACATGTATATGAAGTTTTCATGTGTCTTTGTGAGTCAATGACTTATAAAAGTGTCTTGTGCTTTGTTGAGTTTATTTACTTGAAGACCTTGTGGATTTATGTTGTGAGCAATATAAGTCCAAAAAAAAACTATCTTGGTATTTTAACTATTGTTTTTGTGTGTGCAAAATGTGAGTGTTACACTTGTTATCGTAGCAGAGGTTCATGCTCTCGAATCTCTAGGGCAGATTGGATTTGTGAATGTGTTGTATGATGGTGGTGGATATTGGAAGAGTAATGTGATATATGTGTGATGTGAACAACGTCGTAATTATGAAATTGTGAACGCACATGTTGTGTATGTCACTTAGTGCATTTTTTTTATTTCATGTTGATGTGATTGCAATGAGACTATTCTCTCTCCTTTTCATGGATTCTATGAAGAGTTCACATGTGATGTACCACCTTATTTTGTGTGACAAAAGAATGTTATTGACGATTGTGAAGTGTTGGAGAATTTTTTTTCATTATGTGATCTGTAGGTGTATTGATGTATTGCATGAGAAAATTGGGGTAAAGTGAATTAGATTTTATCATGATGTCATTGTTGCATTGTGATGAATCATGTGCATCACCATGTTGTATTGTAATTGAATATATGTTGTGAAGTTAGACATTGTTTTTCTCATATGTATAATTCATGTAATATGCTGATGGTTCATGTTGTGAGTTAGGGGCATATGGTGAGAGTATGATCCCTATTGTATAGTGATTGGAATTTAGGTGCAGAATGTGGTAGTGTGATGAATCGTAACCCGTGAAGGTAATGATTGTAGTTCACCATGCATATACACCATCCGTAATATGCTATGGTTAATTTGTGTGAATCTCCATTGTGTTAGTGATGTAGTTATGTGTTATGTTGTGGACCCTACACTGACCGACCCTAAGGGAAATCAGTAAAAGTTGTATGTTTGGAGTGAGGAAATGTGTACCATTGACTAGTCGACTCGAGATGAGTACGAGATAGGAAGTGGAGCCTCAAACAAGCTAAAAACCCACTTTTGTTTGTTCGGTATGTGTGGCATTTGCTCAACAGGTGTCATGCATATTGTGTTTTACAGACACCTTAGGCTCAGTAATTGGCGAATTGTACTCATTTCTCTCTCCTGTTATGGTTATCATATGGATTCAACCTATGTGATTTTGACTATGTTGAGCTTTTTCGAAGTTGTGGTGGGAGGATTCTGATAGAGATGATGACAATTGTATTATTTGATATACTATTTTATGAGCTGAGGCTGAATGTTCTGAGTGTCAGCAACTTGTTGAGTACCCCCCTGGTGGCTATATAAGGCCACATAGTTATACTAATATGTTATTCCTATACACGTATTTTATTTGTGAATTGAAAACTTTCTCTTTTCTTGCTAGAATCAACGATTTTCTTGATTGACATGTTCTTATATTTTGGGCATTTATTTGGTTGATGCAGTAACATGCATATTTTTTGCACTAATTATGGTTATTGGACCATTTATTTTTCTTAGATTTAAATTTCATTTTTAATTTTAAAACATGTTTAGAGCCTAGCCCAAGGCTTTATATATTTCCACTTGGCATTTGAATGGTTTGTCATGTTGGTTCTAATGTAGTAATGTGTTGGAATAGGATCATGGGATTCACCATGGAGTGGTGGGACCTATGGACCCGCTTTGTTGTATGGGGGTATGCCCCAAGGAGTTACAAATAACTAGTGGGTTGGTGAACCATGATTTATTATGTCACTTGGGTTAGAGGTATCTTGAATCTATGTGCCTAGGGCCATAGGGTGACCGACATTTTTTTAGGAGCAAAAACGAAAAAAAAAATTATCGCTTGAGGGCTCCAGGCACAGTAAGAGACACTTAATGGAGGCATAAGATATTTTTGTGGGTTTGATTGATTCTTGGGAGGTATATGTATTTGTTTTGTATTTCCTTGGGGAGGTATACGGAGTTGTTATGTGATTCTTGGGAGGTATATGTATTTGTTTTGTGATGTTTTGGGAGCTATATGAGTTGTTTTGTGATGTTTTGGGAGGCATATCGAGTTGGCATTATGATTTATGTGTAATTTTGTGAGTTTGGTTTATGTGTTGTGATATTTTTCCCATCTTGACACTATGTAACTATAATTATGGGATCGAGTTGTGTGAAACAATTATATCTGTAGAAGTTGGAAATTCCATCTGTTATAGTATGTTTATGTTAGGAGTGCATTGTGTTAGGTGCATATGTGATAAGTACTACGTTTTAAGGGCTATGTATGTTCTTTCTATGGGTTGGTTGAGTTCTCGAGATGTCATCCAGTCATAAAAGTATGTATCAATATGTCCTGAGGACCATTAGTGTTGTGGGGTTGGCCCTAATGTGGTATTGTGTTGTCAGCTTCTGTTCGGCACCCACAAAGATAAATGAACTAAAATATTAAAACAATGAAAAATTAAGAGTTTGAGATTGATAAATATTGTTAGACAAAGACTAACTAAGCAACAATGAAAAACAGAACTAGAAATCTTCACAAAAGATTAAAAGTTTAAGATTGTCAAACCCTTCCTTCTTCTTCGTGGTCTTCCATTACTAACAAGTATCTTACGTTAGTGACGTAGGACATTGATTTTATCCTTCTTTCTCAAGAGTACCTCTTCTAATCTTGTCCTTATGTCACATCGAGGATGATGCTATTATAAGGGGAGGGAAATGTAGTGTCCAATGAAACAACCAAAAGAAAAAGAAAAGCTAAAAATAAAATAAAATAATGATAAGTTAAAATTCTAGTATGGCGTAGGCAAGTGAAGGAGTTGGTGGGTGTTAGGAAATAAGGGATAAAATATGTTGAATAATCCCTCACAGAATCGCAATAATAGAAACTAATATGCAGAAATTATTACAGATCTCAAATAAAATTGTAGAATAAAATAACACAACACAAAGAGACAGTATTTAACGTGGTTCACCCAATTTAGGCTACGTCCACCAAGAATCACTTGCTTATATTTTATTACAAGCCACTGCTCTCTCAATACAATACCCAGATCTGTTTGGAGCTATGCTCAACAAACTCTACAAAATTCACACCCAAATTCAAAACACATCTGCAATACATTTGCTTGTACATCTATCATATGCATAAGACCATATAAATAGACAACTGCTTAAGCAGTTTTACAAAACCGTGGGTATCAAAACCATGGGAAAAACCCGTCCCATAAACCTATGGGTCAAAAAAATCACCCATATGAGAAAAGCACATTTCCTGATATTTTGGGTGCAACTTTTCGAGGCCAAAAAAATTTACGCCTAAATTTTTTTTTTCAGGGGCTACGCCCCCGAACCCCAGACGAGGATACATGAAAAGTGTACAGTACTCTTAGTGTACAGTCTTCAACACTTTCACGCATGAAAATAGGCTCCACAACCTAACAATCTCCCACTTGGAGACTAGTTTTCCTCTGAGCAAGCTTATCAACCCTTCACTAGTTTCTGTGAAGACCAACCAAAGCTGAACACAAATTTATTTTTTCCCTTGTGACCACCTTGGTCATCATGTCTGCAGGATTCACACTGGTATGAATCTTCTCCGACTTCAACTTCTCTTCCTCCAAAGTTGTCCTAATGAAATGATACCTTAAGTGTATATGCTTTGTCCTAGAGTTGAAAGTAGAGTTCTTAGCTAGGTGTATAGCACTCTGACTATCACTATATAGCTTACATTCCTCTTGCTTATGCCCCAACTCCTCAAGAAATTGTTGTAACTAAATCATCTCTTTGCTTGCCTCTGTGGCAATAACATACTCAGCCTCTGTGGTTGACAAAGCCACCAACTTCTATAGTCGTGAAATCCAGCTCACTGCTGTCCCACACCTACAATGTAAATATAACCTGTCGTGCTCCTCCTGCTGCCTACATCTCCAGCCATGTCTGAATCTACATAACCATGTAAAGTGTTGTTTGATCCACTGTAGCACAAAACTGTCCCAATGGTCCCTCTCAAATACCAGAGGATCCACTTTACTACTTGCCAATGCTCTTTACCTGGATCACTCATAACTCCACACTGCATGGGCAATATCAGGCCTAGTGCACACCATAGCATACATCAAACTACCAACTACTGATGAGTAAGGTACCTTGGACATCTGGTTTCTTTCCTACTCTGTCTTGGGACACTGCTCCTTTGATAACTTAAAATGGCCTGCCAAAGGAGTCCCAACTAGTTTAGCATCCTGCATGTTAAACCTATCCAATACCTTCTTAATGTACTCTTCCTGAGATAAAGTAAACTTCCATTCCTTCCTATCCCGAGTTATCCTCATACCAAGGATTTGTTTGGCTGCACCCAAATCCTTCAAAGCAAAGGATTCACTTAGCTGCTTCTTGAGTACTTTTATTTCCTGCATGTTTTTACCTGCAACCAGCATGTCATCAACATACAAACACAGGATAATACAACTTCCATCCTCAAATTTCTTTGTATACACACAATGGTCAGAATGACATCTGATATAACCTTGCTCCATCATGAAGCTATCAAACTTCTTATACCATTGACGTGGATCTTGTTTCAGGGCATACAAGCTCTTCTTCAGTTTGCACACCATCTCCTCTTTACCTTTGACTTCATATCCTTCTGGCTTGCTGCATATATAGTTCCTCCTCCAAATCGCCATGGAGAAATGCAGTCTTTACATCTAACTGTTCTAAGTGCAAGTATTCTGCTGCCACTATTCCAAGAAAAGTTCTTATAGAAGTCATTTTTACTACAGAAGAAAAAATATCATCAAAATCTATACCTTTTTTCTATGCAAAACCCTTGACCACCAACCAGACCTTGTATCTTTTCTTGCCTCCTTCTTCCTCTTTGACTCTAAACACCCACTTATTCTGTAATGCTCTTTTTCCTTCAGGTAGCTTTACCAAATCCCATGTCTGGTTCTCCATGAGAGACTGATGCTCCTCATCCATGGCTTGCTCCCACTTCTTCCTGGCAACTACCTGCATTGCTTCATCAAAGCTCTCTAGTTCTCCACTATCAGTGAGTAATAAATAATAAAGAGAAGGAGAAAAACCGTTCATGTTCTCTTCTTACCCTAGAAGACCTCCTCACTATAGGAGTTTGGGGTTCCTGTTGAGTCGGTTCCTGAACTAATTCATGAGTCACTTTCCCATCTGGAAGATCATCTACCACTGCATATTCTTTCTTGGATTCTTCCCTGTTATCCTGCAACTGTTTCTTATACATGATTTTCTCATTAAAGACCACATCCCTAGACCGAATGATTTTCTTGTCCTTAATACTCCAACATTTAAATCCAAATTCATCACCACCATAACCAATGAAAGTACATTTTTCTGATTTAGCCTCTAGCTTAGTCATATCATCCTTGTCTATATGAACAAACACCTCACATCCAAAGACTCTAAGAAATGAATAATCAACTTTCTTACCATACCAAGCCTCCTCAGGTATGCCTCCATCCAAGGCACTTGAGGGTCCTCTGTTTATCAAGTACACAGTTGTGCTCACCGCTTCTGCCCAAAAAGAAAGAGGCAGTCCTACATGTAACCTCATGCTCCTATCATGTTCCATTATTGTTCTGTTCATCCTTTCTGATACCCCATTCTGTTGCGGAGTTCCTGGAACCATCTTTTGCCTGCCAAGATTCCATTCTTAGAATAGTAGTCATTAAATTCATGGCTGTAATACTCCCCTCCATTATCTGACCTGAGACATTTTAGCTTAAGACCTGTTTCATTCTCTACCAAGGCTTTCCATTTAACAGAAGTGGCAAATACATCATATTTTTTTCTAATACAATAAACCCAAACTTTCCTTGTTGCATCATCAATAAAAGTAACATAATAACTTGAACCCCCAAGAGATGATACCTGAGCTGGCCCCCACACATCAGAATGCACCAGCTCTAACTTACTCTCTTTCTTTGTAGGTCCAACCTTGAGAAACCTTACTCACTTCTGTTTCCCATATATGCAGTCCTCACAGAACTCCAAACCTGTTTCTGTATATCCAGGAAAATTCTTCTTTATGATGTCCATGCCCTTATGGCTCATATGACCGAGCCTATAGTGCCATAATGTTGTAGCTACATCTGAAGCCACAAGATTACAATCATTAGTACTATCAGTGGTTAAATACAAGGTTCCAACCTTCTTACCTCTTGCCACCACAAGAGCACCCTTAGTAACCTTCCAAGAGTTAGTTGTAAATATCACAGTACAACCATCACTTCCCAATTGCCCCGTCGATATCAAGTTTCATCCTTAATGTAGGTACATGTCTGACATCCTTCAATAGCCATGTATTCCCATTCTGCATCTTAACCTGAATAGAACCTTTTCCAACTATACTGCAAGGCTCATCATCACCAAGAAAAACATGCCTAAAATCCCCTTGAACATAATCAACAAAATAATGCCTATGTGGAGTAGCATGAAAAGAAGCCCCTGAATCTAAAACCCAAGATTCAGTAATATTATGTAAAGAAAGAATCAAAGCATCCTGACATACATTACCCGATGCCACATTTGCCTCCTTGTTTTCTTCATGTTGTTTCTTCTTATCCCGAAGCTCCCAACAGTCCTTCTTTGCATGCCCAGGCTTTCCACAATTCCAGCATACAATCTTGTTCTTGGATTTTGACCTTGCCCGATCTTTTGATTTTCCACAGTTTCCTCTATTCTTCTGTCTCCCTCTAGTTTCCACTGTCAAAGCATTCCCTGAAGTAGAAGATTCCCCAGAGCTTTTTCTTCACATTTCCTCACTTAGAATCACCCCTACAACATCCTCAAACTTCAACTTCGAGTTAGCTGGAACCGAGTTACTTACCGCCATTACCAGGCTATTCCAACTCTCAGGTAAAGAGCACAAAATCAATAAAGCCCTAACTTCTTCATCAAATTCTATTGTAACCGAAGCTAGCATATTCACAACCGTATTGAAATCATTTAAATGATCTGCTACTGAACTATTCTCAGACATCTTCATATTAAACAACTTTTTCATTAAAAATATCTTGTTAGAGGTAGAGGTTTTTTCATACAACTTCCCTAATGCATCCATTAGATCTTTTGTAGTCTTTTCCTTTGAAACATTAAATAATACTGAAGATGCAAGACATAGCCGGATTGTCCCAAGTGCCTTCCTATCTAGCAAATCCCATTCTGCATCTGTCATACTCGAGGGTTTGTTCACCTTCTCAGACAATGGAGTATACAGATCCTTCTGATAAAGGTAATCTTCCATCTGCATCTTCCAAAGACTGAAATTCTGCCCGTTGAATTTATCAACCCTAGATCTTCCTTCATCTGCCATAGCTCCCACTCAAGCTAAAAACTTTCCCTGCGATTCAACACTTCAGAAAACCAAACCAGGCTCTGATACCAATTATTAGGAAATAAGGGATAAAATATGCGGAATAATCCCTCACAGAATCGCAACAGTAGAAACTAATATGCAGAAATTATTACAGATCTCAAATAAAATTGTAGAATAAAATAACACAACACAAAGAGACAGTATTTAACGTGGTTCACCCAATTTGGGCTACGTCCACTAAGAATCACTTGCTTATATTTTATTACAAGCCACCGCTCTCTCAATACAATACCCAGATCTGTTTGAACCTATGCTCAACAAACTCTATAGAATTCACACCCGAATTCAAAACACATCTACAATGCATTTGCTTGTACATCTATCATATGCATAAGACCATATAAATAGACAACTGCTTCAGTAGTTTTACAAAACCATGGGGAAAAACCTGTCCCATAAACCTATGGGTCAAAAAACTCGCCCATATGAGAAAAGCACGTTTGTCGATATTTTGGGTGCAATATTTCGAGGCCCAAAAAATTTACGCCTAATTTTTTTTTTTTAGGGGCTGCACTCCCAAATCCCTGCTACTAGGGGCTTCACCCCCGGACCCCCGCTCAAGGCCCGGCCTGGCCCCAAACCTCGGCGAGGATACATGAAAAGTGTACAATACTCTTAGTGTACAGTCTTCAACACTTTCACACATGAAAACATGCTCCACAACCTAACAATGGGAGTGGCTAGAGGAAATCATGGATCCCATGTGAAGGCATGTGGTCTAGTGTGTAGGAAGGTCAACTTGGTTTCAGGTAGGGCAGTGTGGCTAGAGATTGGCAGTGGATGGCATTAACATTGATGTTATCACAATGTCTGACTAATTGAAAGAAGGAACAACTTCTCATGGAATACGTTTCCTACAGTACACATAAGACAATGGTTTCCTCACATGAAAATCTCACTATTCCACCCATTCAATTAACAGGTATCGAACAGGATCAGTTTACCTTTGCTAGCATCCTCCCATTATGTGTAAAAGTGTGAGTTCTGGAGCATGGTCTGAGCATCCAAAAAAAAAAAATATGAAGGAGTTGTGTCAGATGTTGTATTCACAAATCTTCTAGCTGTCATGTTTGCTAAATGAGGAAGCGTAGACTAGGCAGTTCAACTGTCTTACAAAATATCTCTAAAACAAATTGTTTTGTTTGTGGATAGATTTGACCGCAGGATATGCAAAAAATCGTTTGTTGAAAAGGCTTAGAAACCTTCAGATAAAACCGATTGGTAGGCATAAATCCAAATTCCTTCCTCCTATAGACACATACGGAATAGAAATTGAGGGAGGCAACTCTGAAGGGGAGGAATAAAAACATCTAAATACACTGTTATTTCCTTCAGTATTCTTGTCTGAGCGATTGGTACTGGTTTTGAAATGGTGAAGCCACCATGTTTGTTGTTAATCTTGTTATTTTGGGCATGCCTTTCCATTTTTGTTATGGCCATTTGGGGTATCATGGAAATTTGGCTAGTAGAGGATCTTGCATAATTTTTACCACTATTTTTATAGAGCTCATGGGTTGCACTAGTTAGAGATAATGCCTTAAGACCTTTCTTTTCTTGTTTTTTATTTCTCCTTCTCAGGGGTATGGCTCGATGAGGAAGCTTTGACTTCAAATTCCCAGATCTAGCTCACTAAGTCTTCACTTTGATGGTAATCTCCATATTATAGTAATGATTGGAAATCCTAATCTTGGTTGGCTTCTATTTTCCATATTTCATTGTAAAGGAGAAGCGAGGATGGCACTAAAAGTGGATTTTCCTATTTATTGTTCTATTGAAGTACTGATTTATGGAATGGCTATAAGAGTTTTTTTTAGGAGTGGTATTCCTATCATCTTCATCATGACTGTAGATAGCATTATGAGTATGAACGTACCTACGACTAGAAATAAATGTGAGGAATTTAATGAAGTATGAGGAAATCATAAGATGGTAGAAAAATATTATTGAATGGTAAGGAATATGGGGCTAATATAATAGAAGATTGTCAAGAAATTGGAGGAATATATTTTAGGTGGCGATTAGGGAGCTGGTGTCGTATATGGACAAGGGAAAATTGAAAATTTAATTTGGTTGTGGTGTGTTTCTTTTTTTGGCGGGGGCATTATTGACTCGGCATATGGAAAGGTGCATAGAACATTATGGATGGATGATTTGAGTTAGCATTTGGTGAACATGTTCTCCTTTTGTTTTGTCAATCCTACATCAACTCGTGCTACATTACATCATCTCGTTTCATCCAGGCATGGTCTCCCTTACCTTTTCTTTCATATTTTTCATAATTTAGGATCTTCATTTGCAATGTTATAGAAACATTAAACTAATCGATAATCTTACAAATGAATATGTAACTAAATTTAAATAGTGTAAAGAAATAGAACTACACAGTGTAATGTTTGAAACTAATTTATAATTTAGACATTAATTGTGGTTTTTACCATAAACCTATATGATGATACTAGAATAGCCAAATTAGGTGCTCACATCTAGTGGTACTGGTGAGAGTTATATGATGTCAATAAATCAAACAATATTTTTTCCTACCATTTAAATTTAGGAAGAGAAAAATGAAATTTTTCCAAGACTCACAAAACAACACCCTAAGCCCCGTAAAAGAGAAGTCAAAATTTTGTTGTGCTCCTTGTTATGTAAAAATTTATGTCAATCATTCACCCGACCCTATGTGACTATTTACACTTTATTTCCCACTCTATAGGAGGCATATTAGTCCATTTTATTCTTTGATGGCATCTGTTAAAACTGACAAGGTGGCTTTCATTTAAAACTGCCATTCGGCCCCTGAGCAACAAAATGTGTGACCACCTTCGCAAACCTCTATTATTTTTGTTAGAAAATTTCCTTGAACCTTCGGTTTAGGAAAAACACATCCCTAGTGAGTTTGGAAAAGGGGTATTGTAGGCCTCTGATCACTGTTTGACTAGGTCAAATAGATTCAACTACGATTAGTAGCTCCAGAAAACTCGTCGTTGTTTGAAACTCATCTATTAGTTCTCAGTTCTATCGACTCTGAAAAATTCTCCATATATAAGGGAACTTGTAGGAAATTTCTCGCTGCACGTTCGTCCATTGAAACTTAGTTTTTGAGGTGGTTTTGTGAGCCCTCGAGATAACTTTTAATCATTTGTAACTAGGCCAATTACAACTGATGGTCCCAGAAAACTAGCAGCCAATCGCAAAGCGTTCGCCAGTTCTAAATTCTATTAGTTCCTATGAACTTTTGGTATATAAGTGGGCATGTAGAAATTTAACCGTGGTGTGTTTTTTCATCGGAACACAACTTTTGAAATTGGTTTCCTAGCCTCTGAGCCTGTTTTGAACGTTTTTGTAGCCAGCTAGAAAATCTAAACAGATAGTGGTAGCACCCCTGTCGTGAGGCCAAACCACCATGGAAACTTTTGACACATGTAAATAACTGTTTGAAACTCTGTAGTATAACTTTTTGTGTGAAAAAAAACTTTTGACAAAATGGTGTTTCTGTCTCTTTCTCTCTCCTTGGTTACAAAATGAAGTGAAATGAAATGAAATGAATACATGTTTTGTAAACCTTTTCTTTTGAATACAAATTATGATTATTATTATATGTAAATGGGAAACTAAAGACATTAATTATGTTAGATTAGGGTGGATTCCATGCCAGTGATTTATCGTTTATTTCACGCTCACATGGTTTTGCAGGATGCAAGAATAATGAGGAAAAGGCGATGGGTAATTCATTATTTATTATTGTAATTTATATAGGTAATTATAGAATGTATATATGTATAATGTGTTTCTAGTTTACATGAAAATTTATATGTGAAATTTGGTAAGAGGTATGAGATATTAGTTTTAGGTATACCTTGGGAAATGTGCATTTAATCATAGCTGTAATTTTTAATTCATATTTACGTATGGTGAAATGGCTGATATATATATGTTAAATGAATTTGAATTTAATATATTTTAATGCCTTTCTAGTGTGCAATAGATGATTAAATAATTGGTGTTTTGTTTCTTACCTTGAAAATGTAATAAAGAAATCTAACCACTACAATCAACCCTAACATAAGATTCATGCATAACTAACCTGCCTGTGTTAATACCTTAGCATATAAAAATGATACCTTTGAATGAACCTTTCTCTTGTTGAAACCTAATAGTTTAGGTTAATAAAATCCCAAGAATGGGTTTATCATCTTAGTCGATATGTTTAGTGATATCCTCATAAACCCAATGACTAGGAATAAACTGGAGAAACTTTATCTGGAGTAAGTAGAGCTAACTCTTCCTTCGTATCCTAGTTTACTACGTTATCTTTTGAAGATAGATTTAGAATTAAATTTATTCATCAGTGAATGGAATCCCTATTGGATCCTGATGACATAAATGGAGATCGTAAAATATTTGTTCTAGGTCTTAAACTCTTGTAAATAAAATTCTTAGTTCCTCTCAGCTAAATGTGTTACCTTTGTTTCTTTCAACATATCACCATGGTCTTTCATGAAGTTTATCTAGCATAAGCATGCCCTTTCACCTTAAATTATTTATGGTTGAGGCATAGATTCTTGGGAGAAATTGGAATTAAACTAAACCTTAGTTGATTGGGAGGTTAACTGGAGGTTCATGTGCAGTCGTAGTTCTTCCAATCATATACTTCTTCAATATGTTAGTCAAATACTTTAGTAACTCCTATTATAAAACTATGCTAATAATGAGACCATAATGCGATGTAAGAGTAAATCATATAAGATTAAAACAAGATTTGAGGTTAGGAATAATTTAACTCTTGGTGTCCTTATAAATTAATTAAAAAATTTCATGCGTTAAAAAGAATATGAAATTCCTTGGTGTAATCAAACTTCAAGAAAAAAAAACATATATATAAATCTAAATGGAATTCAACAAGTAATTAAGTTATAATAACTATGGTGCGGTAATAACTATACAGTGATTGAAGAATGTTTTTGGGAAAAATCTATCTTGAATCTAAGTCTTTCTTCATCCTAAAATTTCATCTTGACATCATGTTAGATTTACTTGTATAGAAAGGGTAAATTTAAAACATTGAATAACCATTTGGGAAACATAATCTTAACATAAGAATGAGAGAATTAGGATCTTTGTATGTAATTTGAAATATGGAAAATACTTATGTAAGTTATGGTGTTTGTCATAAGGGATAAAGAGAAAATTAGATGGTCAAACAACAAGTGGAATGTGAAATGAATTTAAGAACTGTAGGTGGAAAAAGGGATAAAATTTTACTTACATAATAATGTTATTGGAATGTTGATCGTAACCTAGATGTAACCATGGTAATGATGTGTTGTGGGTTTTGTCAATCCTTAAGTCCCTTTTTCTTGTCGCTGAGTTATTGGAGAAAGTGTGTCATCGACATGTATATGACGTTGTCATGTGTCTATGTGAGTCAATGACTTATGTAAGTGTCTTGTGATTTTTAAAGTTTTCTTTTCTCGGAGCCCTTGTGGCATTGTGTAGTGAGCAATGTAAGTTAAAAAAATCGTGGTATTTTTAATGTTGTTTCTGTATGTGTAAAATGTCGGTGTTACACTGTCCATCCATCACTAGAATTTTATTAAATAGATAAATAAAAGAAAATAGTAAAAACAATAACTATTGATGCCACATACCCAACTGACCAATGGTATTACTCCTATTTACCCTTTTCTTCTTCACTCTCTTGTGTTTATTTTTTTGGTTATGCTCCAAATTCCAACCTTCCTCCTCCTCATATTCTTTTAGTAAGCCATAAATAGTTGTTATGAATTCCATATACTTTGGACCCTCCTAGAAATATAATACCTTAAGATTACCTTGGTCAACCACATGTAAGGTTGATCAATTCCTTTTTCTATTATGTCATGTTTATCTTCCATATCAGACACTATTTTGACATCCACTTGATCTGATGTATCACTTTTATCATCTTCCATTCTCTCCCTCGTAGAAACATGTTACCCTTCATATTATTGACAGTCCAATGCTTCCTCATAAAATTTTATAGTATCACTCTCTTTCCCCCTAGAAGAGATCACATATCCCCCACTTGGCTTTAAAACCTAAAACCCCTGTTTTTTCTCAAAAGGTGAATAAATATTTAATAGACTTCCATGGGTTATTATCAGTAGTAGTATTCAAACCCAAAACAGAGGCATCACCTCATTATTAAATTATTACATTTCAAAATATCTCTCCTTACTTTTCATAGGTTTTTTTGGATTGAGGGTAAATTGAGGGTTTTCAAAGGATCCACATCCTTCTACATTTTTCAGGATTTTTTTGAGAGGATCCACATCCTAGTTAAAATTAAGGGATCACTACAAAACCATAATGAAGATGCAACATCCAAAATGTGAGAAGCAACAATCTAGGTGAACCAACGACCAAAGATAGTGACCAAAATGAGAGAATCAATAACCTTGGTAAATAATGACCAATGAAAGTGAACATAGCGAGTTAAGTAGTGACCTAAGAGAAGCAGCAACCAGTGAAAACAAATGCATTGGGTGTAGCAACATCCTTAGTGGAGCCTGAGCTGAAATTCTATAGACCGTAGTGAGTGAGGAAACCAACAAGTTGAAATAGTAGCGAGTAGAGATGCCACAAATAGCATTGAAACCACCATAGAGAGGATCGTGCCTCAGGGAGATTTTAAAATGGGTGGGAAAACACATAAATATGTGACTTGACTTCACCACTTCCACCCCATCAACAAAATTTTGTTCCTTTAACAGTTTTATTATACCAGATTTATGAACCGAAGTGGTGGAGGACTACTTTCTCTAATTGGAAGGTGGGGGTGGTCTTGGGTCCTTAATATCTGTTGATTGATCTGTATTCAAATAACCCTAATATGTTCCTCTTGGTTCATATGGATAATTTTGATCCCTACTCCAAGGATTCCCCATGGCCACTTATCGAAAGCATCTAATGAACTGAATGGGAATGTAACTTGAGTTGATGATCACAAAATACTTATGATTCACCAATAGCTAAAGACCTTCAATTATTAGTTTTCATTGGATTATAGAAGTCCCCAACCACATAATCCAATGAATTAAAACCATGTAATGATCCATTTACCTTAATCATTCTTGAAATGACCAAATTAGGATTTGAGTTACTAATAAGATCTGGTCACTTCTTAAGCCCCTAAAAACTTCCTAGATCTTTAACTTCTTAGTGAGGATGCCTCTATATACACATAATTTTCAACATTTTATCTTTCATTCCTATCAGTAAAATGTTATTTGTGCATATATGGGTCACTGATGCATCTATTTCTGAGTGTGCTCCTTAAAGTGCCTACCGGGAATGGGGAATGCTTATTTACTTAAACATTATGGGTTAGAATCAGTACATAGAGAGAGTTTCGCTATTTGCTCCCATTTTTAGTTTTCCTTCGATTAGTTAATCTTATCTTCCTATGTATAATACATGTCATAGTCATGCTTTCTCACTTGTATTCCAACCATTTAGCACCTTATTCATCCTTTTGCAGGACCCATGACACATTTTCTTACTTTTCATCACAAATTATTTCATTTTACCATCCTTAGCCGACATAATCTCCCTTGGGCCATTGTGTAAGTTTTATATTTTATCCATGGAAAATGACATCTCCCATAGGCAATAAAATCCTTTACATACCATTACCTCATTTTAGATTCATAAAACATAAGAATATAATACATCCAAACTTCAATTTTCTCTTCTCTTTCACACTATATTCACATATTCTCACTCAACTTTTGGTTCATCTTGAATCTTTCTTGGATTCTATTAGACACTCTTCTTATTCGATGATTTCTTTCACAATTAGGTAATCATATAGTGAGTTTAGAAAAGGATTGGTTTTCCCCTAATCCACCTAATATTTATTCTCTCTCAATGTGTTGCTACTTTGAGGAGATAGATGTATTAGCTACAATCCTACAGGTACATGTGAGTGCTCTAACCCTTCTTTGTAATTTTTAATAGATTAGTTTATTTCCTTTTATCATTAATCTATGTTAGATTAATATTTAACATGTTTGGATCTTAGGTAACATAGTAATATTATCCAATATCATCTTTTCACCTACCCCCCATTTGCATTTCCATCATATTATATGCTCTAATTTTTTATCTATATGTTCCCAATTCTAACTATAGATATCTTAATAGCGTCCCTTCCTCTATCTTGATTGTGGACCTTAAAAGCCCTAGTTAATGTGGTGTAGGGATTATGGACCTTCAGATATGAGACCCTATTACTCATTGTAGCCCATTTAAGTATATCCCCTTATATGTTAGTACATGTGTGTTTCCCACTCATTACCTTAACACCCTTATAGAACGTTTGATTTAGGAGTGTAATATGCTAAGACACATTTTTTCCCACATACATTCTCTAATGACCATGACATGTACCCTGTAAATATTATGACTGAGCACACCTTGTTAAAATAACATGTGTTGATTTTTTATCTCATTCATGAATCCAAGAATCCTAAAAATATTAAGAATATATTTACATAGAAACCTTCCCCTAGAGGTGATCTTGTTTTTTTTCATATATTCCACAGACACCTTCAGTCCATGTACATGATTCTATCAAGGTTGATCTTATATGTTTTTGTCCTTGTGTTTTCTTAACACCTCTGGAACCTATTCAAATAATTTGAGAGGATCAATTTTTTCTATTCCTCTAATTCTTTTACCTAACGCTATCATCGCCTGTGTAAACATTCTGCTGAGATGATATTTTTAACCCATATTTTAAAATATCTTTTTTCATCTTTCAAACCTACAAAAATTGCTCCTCTTAGGATAATCTTGGCTCAATTTAATCCTCTAAAATTATCTATGGTATATTGATTTGTTCCTACATCCACTCTTCATGCTCCTAAATTTTCTATCTCTAAACCTATGAGCATTATTCCTCCTTGTTATACAAATACCACCCATAAATGTTTTTCTTCCCAACAATGTTCCTCTCATTAGCAATAGTAAATTAACTACGTAGAGTGAAATGTGGTTGAGAAATTAGATCCTAGATCCATCATTAGGAATATAAGTAATAATAAATGATTTTCCATTGACAAGGAAGCAATATTTCAAAAGATATCTTGCAATGCCATGGAAATGGAAATGCCCCACCTTAACCAGGGAATCGCACATCACGATCAGATTCCTCCCTAGAATAGTGATAAAAATTAGTCTCCTAAAACTCCTACTCATGAACATGAAAATCACAAATGAACACCCATGAAAAAATGACATTCTTCTTTTATTTGTCTTAACATGGTAGTAATTAATGTCCTAGATAAAATATCCATATCACAAGCTTCCACCATATCTATAATACTCCAAATGCAAAATTAGATGTTACAAATAACATCTTAGAATATAGTGCCTAACTTGTCTTCTTATATCCACCTTCATATGTGGTGGATGTATATACGACTCTTATTCATCCTCCAAAACTTCAAAGCAAGATGTTGTAAGCTACCCAAAACAAATGTCCAGCTCTATACATTACTTCTATGGACTTAGGAGATAATATCCCGAACATATCTTATTATGGCTCCACAGATCCATCCCTTTATCTCAAGATCTTTGACAATATTTACAAATATTTGGTTCAACCAAATATCTATGCAACCACTAAGCTTCTAGGAAACACTTCCATATGCGAGGTACTAAAATGGTATTATCATCTTCCTCCTAACTTGATAGTTCATTTTAAATGATTATTTGAAACTCTCATTTCTAAATTAAAGGAACAAGGCCTTTCCAAAACCACTTTGTAAAATTTTGTAAACCTTAAGCAAGGGACCCACGAATATGCCGATTTTTTAATTAAGAAATGGAAAACAGTTTACATACAAGATAATCATAATCTTTATCATCAATGTCGATGTCAAATATTTCTTAAATATGTTACACCTACTCTCCAATACAAGGTCACACCCTTCTCTCGTAATACTTTAAAAGAATACCTTGAACAAGAAAGGACACAAGACCACATCATGTTTACATTTAGAAGAACATCTAATTCATCTCCTAAACTAAAAATCACGACACATGCAATCATCTCTTCGAATATCCCATGACGAAAGGAAATGAGAGAATGTTAGGAATATCCTTATCCCTTCTTTCATGCTCCTTTTTCTCATGCAGAACATAGCGAATTGTTTCCTTCTAGATGAGTAATTCCCCCTTTATAACAATCTTTTCCTAACATTAGGGGTGATGTATTTTATTTGTGGTGTGCAACTATAGGAAACTCTCATAGAGATTGCAAGGACCTTAGAAAGGAAACCATCAATTTTTTATTACCTCCTTTGATTATTATGACATTATATGAGAGCATTATGAGAAGTATCAGTATTTAGAAAAATATCACACCAATCATCAAAATAAAAGTCATAAGAACCCCATGAATGATATTGTGGGCACCATAGTATCTTTGTATGACAAGAGCTTCGTAAAATATCAATACATAAATGTACCTAAGGTAAACTATATGCATAAACCTGTCCATAAGTACCCTATTTTAAAACCTAAGAAATCCCCTAACAATCCACCTTTGTTTGATACTTCCCAAGACCCACCAATGGTAGAACTCTCTCCTATATACGAGCTTCCACCCATGGTATCGCAAGAAGTAACAAGTAAACAATCTATCCCACATTATTTTGTTTAGTTATAAATAAATCATCACCACATATGGATAGGTCTTCTATTGTGCCACCACCACAGTATCACTATAGAATCTATCCTAATCCTAATTAGAACTTTGTAGATGAGATAAATTCTATTAGATGTAAAATACCTCTTATGTAGCTCATGCACACTTCAACTTCACATCGAATGTTTCCACTTCAATATCTACAAAGCTTCACAGATCCTTCATGTGTGGCCTCCATGATTCCTACCACATCCCCATATCAAGAGATCTTCCAAATAGAAACTACAACCTCCTCCTTTCAGCAATCACTAGTAGGTTGTTTAACCTTGGACTTGGCAGAGGATAAAATTATTACTGAGGAGATCCTATTTCATGCATATGACCCACAATTTCCCAATAGTGTTATTAATCATGTCACGGAAGTACATAGGGTCCATGTAGATGAGGGATCATGAATAAACTTAGATTATTTTTCCCTCATCAAGAATCTCATATATTCTTTCGAATATATCAAGCTTAATCATTTGACTTGCCATGGATTTGAAAAAATCAAGTAAAAACCTATAGGATGTATCTAGTTCCCTTTTACACTTGGATCCAAAATGGTCTGTAGCAAGCTCATGGTTCTAGACAATACTCTTTCCTAAAAAATCTTATTGGGACATCAATGGACATGTCATATGCATGCAGTCACATAATATGGGTACCAATGTATTTATTTCATCCATAAAAACTGCTCCTTTAGTCATGATGTTGATCCCAATCCTTGGGATATTCTAGTACCATTTGCTAAGAAACCTTTCCTAATGTCAACTACTTTCGAGATCCAAAGTATTCCTTACCCATAATTATTTGATCTTAAGTATGAGATTCAAATTATGTTAACACCCTTAGATGATGATGAGCTTAATGACCTTCAAAATATTTTTAACAAGAGTAGGCTACGTAATGACATCATGCATCATTTACCTCCTATGCTTTTACCTTAAGATCTATTTGTGCCCTAAATTGATTATAAGGAGACAATGAGAGATGCTTCTACATCTAATCATTTAGAAGGAAAAAAACTAGGCATCGTGAACTTTTCACCTTCATTTTTTGACCAATATTAGTGTTTAAGCTAAGGAGGATATATAAGATCTGAAATGGAAATGGATTGCATTTGACAAAAATTACATTATTTCACAAGATGAGTATAAGAAATTGGAAGTATTTCTCTACCAATGTACCTTGGCTGAAATAAGATCCTCTTGACTTTAATCTAATACCATTGATACATTCTACAAACCTCCTATCTACGATACTAGAGACAGTGAGAAGGAAGAGTATATGTTTCCCTAAGTTCTTCCATCTAATCCTCCACTTTAATTCTCCCTAAGTTATAGAGAAAATATATAATTGTTCTTCACGTGATGCTATAACAATTTTTCTAGCACCCGTACAATATTGTGAGATAAAATCTTCATTGACACTATTCTTGGTGCTCTTAGCATGCCAACTATTTATGTTGCACCCAAAAAGGTCACCTTAGATGTCATGTTGTTAGATGTTTGAAATACTAGCTCTATGCAACATATGGATGGTAAGTGGTATGTGGTCCTCAAATTGATGGGGAATATCATGGAACCCTCCCTTCCTTAGATAACTATGATCCTATTCTAGAAATCTCATATGCTCGGGAATATAAAATCTCTCAACATCATCATGAATTGGAAACTTCTCTAAGAAACTTATGAAATTTTATGATTGTGTCACTACTATTGATCCTAGGCATGATAAAGTAGCGAAATTACCCGAGGTGACATATCATTTCGAAAATGGAAATTCTATGTTAAATGAATATACCATTAGTGTACAACTTTAAAATAATCCCACACATGTGGTCATGTTTTGTGATTTATTTCCCCATTTTCATGAACATCATATACAAGTTTTATAGAAACATAAGGATGAATTCGCATGAGGATATGATGATATTCCTAGAATTGATTATGAGATCATCTCCCATTACATCATTGCCTATTCTCATGTTGTTCCTATATGAAGAAAGAGAAGAAATTTCCCTCCAAACATAAATAACCTATGTCATAAAGAAATTTTCAAACTCTTCGATGCCAAAGTCATTCAATTGGTAGATCATTCCAAACAGGTGTCCAATGTCCTTCCATTTCAGAAGATGGTTACCTTGGCTATCTATATCTTAATTGAATTTCAAAAGATTATCCTCACTTTTCCTATAGATAAATTTCCCTTACCATCCATCTATGATATCATCGATGCCACTGTAGGGTGTGAAATGTTCTCTCTTATATATAGCTTCTCATGGTATAACTAAATTCAAATTGCTCCTAAAGACAAACACAAGACTACCTTCGCTCTAGAATGGGGAACATATTTATATGTTAAAATTCAATTCATACTCAAAAATTCTACTGAGACATATCTACATGTCGTGATACATATATTTATGGACCTCATCCACAAGGTAGTCAGGTTTATGTCAACGATCTACTCGTTAAATCCAAACGCATTGATGATCACACTCATGACTTAAACATTTCCTTAGGATGCCTTCACAAATACAAGGATTTCCTTAATCCCAAAAAATGCATATTCGGCGTGACATAAGGAGGGATCTTAGGATTCTTGGTATATAAATTTGGTATCGAAGTTGAAGTGGAAAAAATTAAGTATATCATCGAAATTCCACAACCATCCTCTATAATAGAGATTTGCACTTTCCTTAGAAATCATGGGGAAATATGACGATTTGTACATGAGTTTACGTATCACACTCATGCCATTAATATTCTCATCCAATAATCCAAGTTTTCAACAATCCTTCGACAATATGAAATAAGCATTATCGTAATTAATAACCTTACAACCTCCTTCATGAAATCTCCCTTTGATGCTATATAAATCTTCCTTTCTTGTGTCCATTGGTGCAACATTAGCAGAGGGGGAAAAAATTGAAAGGAGCATGCCTTTTATTATATTAGTTGAACCATACTAGATTATGAATAATAATATGTATCCATCAAATGGGAGTGCTTGGCCATATACTACGTAGCTACAAAGTTACGTGACTACATGCTATATCAAACCAGATACATCATTATTCATATGGACCCCTTGTGGCACTTCTTCTCACATTGTATTCTCCCTATGGATTGTATTAGGAAGTGGATGGCCCTCCTTATGGAACTGGACCTTCGTATAATTGTAGGGTGGGTAGTAAAATGCCAAGTCATAGAGGAATAGCTAGCCACCACCCCTATCTCTATTACTCAAGCTATTCATAATGTATTACTCGATGAGAATATCTTCTTCAATTAAGACATATGCCATGCTATCTACATAAAATAATACTATTATAGCTTCACCGCCAGTCTTGAGGTGTAGTCCTCCTATGCCATCAGTGATGTACCCTCCCCGTCGAAAACAAAACCAACACCAACAATCACCGAGGAAGAAATCACTTTTGATCTTGATGAGGATGCATGAAAGTAGCACTTCAATGGGGCTAAATGCCACGAAGGACTTGGGGTAGGCTTTGTACTCACCAATCCTTCTATCCAAACATTTCCTCTGTCCTATGGACTTGAATTTGTGGTCACGAACAACATGGAAGAATATAAGGCTATTATCTTAGGTATACGAGCCTCCTTGGTTAATAATGTCTCCTATATTCAGGCCATAGGGGATTATCGATTTTTGTGTGGGTAGCTTAGTGGTGTATATGAGTATCCTACCGTGAACCTTAAATATTACCATGAGTTACTCTGAAACATGACCCCACGTTTCGCTTTATTTACCATTGAATCGATTCCAAATTTCCATGTGAACATAATGCCTTGGCTTATTTATTGGCCACTTCTTCCACTCATTTTTCAGTTGCATTGTGATCACTGATCCTCATGATGACATTCTTATGATACAAATCCGTCAAACTACAGCTCCTTCGTTGCATCAAAACACCTTGTAATGCCCAGCCAAAAAACCAATTTTAAAAAAAAATGTCAGGAGGAGTTGCGTCTAGGAGGCGTCTTGGCATGATATGGGCCATCCAAAGGACCCTGCAGACCTGCCATTTCCCTTTGATAATAATAAATGCATTGTATTTGTAACCCAGAGACTTTAACCACGCGGAAACCCAGTCAACGTTATAATTTTTAGCAGTAAATGGATAGTTGCAGCGAGCGAAGTGTGAGGGGATTGTGCTGAAGGGAGCTCTCACCCCTATCCGCCGTAAAATATTTTCCATTGTGGCTAAAATCAGCACTGCACATGGAACTAAATCTGTAACCCTTTACCTTAAATTTGTATATGCAAGCTGATCGATCTGGGTCTGCATATTTTCCCAAGCGCTCTTATGTCTCTAAGGGAAGAAAAATACTGCGTACTGCTGCTATGTTTATTGTATGCAAAAGAGAAGATTGGGGTGACATGTGGTAAGACGTTTCTCCTGAAACCTCCAGAGAAAGATCCGGGAGGTGCAACGCTTCTAGCTGAGTTAGCAATGGAGGTTCGTTTGCCACCTGGTGTTCTCAACTTTGTTCATGGAACACATGTTATTGTCAACCATATTTGTGATGATCCAGATATCAAAGCAGTCTCATTTGTTGGCTCCAATGTGGCTGTCATGCACATATATTCCTGGGCATCTGCTAAGGGAAAACGTGTCCAGTCTAACATGGGTGAAAAAATAAAATAAAAATAAAAAATAAAAAAAATTACGCAGTCAATAGTCATCATGCCTGATGCAAATATAGATGCTGCATTGAATGCACTTGTAAGTGCTTGTTTTGGTGTTGCGGGACAGCGATGCATGACACTTAGCACAGCTGTATTTGTTGGAGGCTCAAAGCATAAAAGATAGAGGAATTTTTTCAGATGTTGTAGTTGCAATTGCTCTGGTAGACATGTATGCAAAATGTGGAAGCATAGACAGGCACATGAACTGTTTGACAGAATGTCTTAAGGGATTATTTGATCTGGATCTGTATTTGTTCCTGAAGCAATTTCAATAGTTGTCAGAGGAAAGGAGAGCTCTGTTTTCTGCTATAAATAGTCTGTCCAGACAGAAATCTCTTTAGGTTGCAAATGGATTTGCAACTCTTAGTGGCATTGACAATTTTTTTTAAAAAGTGATTCACCAGCATCAGCTATTGGGGAAAGTCAAAGTGTAGCAGGGCCATCATCTTCAACTCTGAATGTGGAGACTGTTTAAAACAAGAAGTGCACAGTTGACAAAGACCAGCCAATGAAAGGACTTATTGGAGGAGATTTTTGTTGGCAGACGTGGATCTCCAACTAATATTCTCTGCCACATCACCCCATCTACTCCAACCACCACATTTAATTCTCCTTCTTCTTTTTGTTTTCATCCAGAAACTTCTATTTTTGGCGGATATCTGGAGGCTTCTCCTGTCATATGATATATGTAAGAAAAAGTTTATGTTACTCTGTTTTTTGTATTAAAAAAAAAGGGCACGAATATACACAACAGCTCTGTTTTTCTGGAAAAGGCATGATAACAAGTGCACAGCAGCTATTACTGTCAAATTTTTGTTGTTGTTCTTGCTTGCTGTGGATCTAGGAATTATAATACTCTCCATTTGGCAGATTTAATACAGTTTTTTTTTTTTGTTTTACTGTATTTTTCTTTTCCCCCTCCAGCAAATACTGGAACAGCAGTTAGTAGAAACAAAGCTTTGGAGGAATGGGAAGCACAAGTGGAAATATTGCACAACCTCAAATACCAACATTCAATGGCAAAAATTATGATTTTTGGAGCATAAAAATGAAAACTCTGTTTTGCTCCCAAGATGTTTGGGACTTGGTTGAAAATAGAATTAATGAACCAGCTGACCAGCAAGCATATCAAGCTCTTTCACAAGCTGAGAAGGACTTATTGAAGGAAAACAGAAAGAAAGATGCAAAGGCATTATTCTTCATTCAACAAGCAATGGAGGAATCAATCTTTCCAAGAGTAGCAGCTGCCACAAGATTAAAACAAGCTTGGGATAGTCTGCAAATAGCATACCAAGGCACAAGCAAGGTAAAAACAGCGAAATTACAAATGCTTAGAAGGGATTTCGAAAATCTACAAATGAAGGATTCAGATTCAATAGATTCATTCTTCACTCATGCAATGACAATAGTTAATCAAATTAGATCTTATGGAGAAACAGTTGAAGATCAAAAAATTGTAGAGAAAATACTTAGAAGCTTGCTTATAAAATTTGATTCAGTTGTAGTAGCCATTGAGGAATCCAAGGATCTTACACAACTATCAGTAGATGAAGTAATGGGATCACTTTTAGCACATGAGCAAAGATTAAATCGGTCAGGGGCATCATCATTGGGGAATGCATTCAAAGCTCAGCTTCCATTTGGCAGAACAAGAGGGAGATCAAATTACAGCAGAGGCAAATGACGTTTTACACCAAGAGGAGGAAGAGAAAATACACAGCTTGAAAGTGGAAGACTAGTATCAGGCCCACATACCCATTCTACACCAACAAGAGGAAGAGGCGGAAACCACTCTCATAGCCATCATCAAGGAGAAAGGTATGATAAATCCAACATTCAATGTCATTATTGTAATAGATTTGGGCATTTTGCATCTGAATGTAGAAAAAGACAATATGACATGACTAAGCAAAAGGCACATTTCACAAATGAGGACCAGCCCAACACTAGTGAGCAAAACACCATGTTTATAACATGCAATGTAGCACAAGAGAGTTCCAAAGAGGTATGGTTCCTAGATAGCGGATGTAGCAATCACATGAGTGGGAGTAAGGAGATATTTGCAACAATTGATGAATTGGTAAAATCAGAGGTAAAATTGGGGAATGATCACCAAGTATTTGTTATGGGAAAAGGATCAATTAATATAAGAACCAAGCAAGGTGAGAAGAAGCATATCCCTGATGTATACTATGTTCCTGGATTGCAACACAATCTCATAAGCATTGGGCAACTATTGCAAAAAGGATATAGAATATACTTTGAAAATGGTGAATGTGTGATTCTAGACAAGAAACCTAGCAATAGGCTGATTGCAAAAGTTAAAATGACAAAAAATAGGATGTTTCCACTTAGAATCCAAAGTGAACTATTCCTAGAGCCACACAAATTGCAAAAGGTTGCTGAATTAGCCTTCAAAGCTTCTTACAAAAATGAATCTTGGTTATGGCATTTAAGATTTGGGCATTTAAATTTCAAAGGATTACAGCTATTATATAAGAAAAGAATGGTTTATGGGTTGCCACCAATAGAACCACTTAAAACAACATGTGAGAGTTGCATATTGGCAAAGCAACATAGACATAAATTTCCAGTTGGGGAATCTTATAGGGCAAAACATCCACTTGAGATAGTGCATTCAGATCTTTGTGGAGAGATGCAAACACCATCCATAAGTGGAAGTCTTTATTTCTTGACATTTATTGATGACTTCAATAGGAAAGTTTCGGTTTATTTCTTAAAAGACAAATCAGATGCATTTTCTATTTTTAAAGAGTTCAAGGCAAAAGTTAAAAAGGAAAGTGGGCATTATATCAAAGTATTGAGAACAGATAGAGGTGGTGAATATATATCAAATGTTTTTCAGAATTTTTGTAAAGAAAATGGCATAAAGAGACAACTTACAATAAGATATACTCCTCAACAAAATGGAGTAGCTGAGAGAAAAAATAGAACAATTATGGAAATGGCACGAAGTATGATAAAAGAAAAACACCTACCAAATGAGTATTGGGCTGAAGCAGTTGCATGTTCAGTATACATATTAAATAGATGTCCAACAAAAGCAGTGATAAATAAAACACCAGAAGAAGCTTGGAGCAAAAGGAAGCATAATATAACACATTTGAGGGTCTTTGGATGTGTGGCATACTCCTTGATACCTCAAGAGTTGAGAAAGAAACTAGATGATAGAGGAGAGAAGTGCATATTTGTGGGATATAGTGAACAATCGAAGGCATATAAGTTATATAATCCTATCAAAAAGAAGGTCATAATAAGTCGTGATGTTAATTTTGTTGAAGAAGAAGCGTGGGATGGTAGTATAGACAAAACAACTACAATTGCAGCTAGTGTTCCAGAAGAGAATGAGGAGAATGAAACTCAATTTGTGACTCCTACTACTCAAGAAAATGTTCCTTCAACACCTTCTAAGGCACCCACCACTCCAAATCCAACTACTCCAACAAGTAATAACAGCAGTGAATCTTCTAATCCAACACTTGCATCACTAAGATCAAGGTCTATAAACACTTCAAAGAAGTCAGATAGTCTAAGAGAGATTTATGATGAATTACAAGAGGCTGAAAATGATGATTTATGCTCTAATTTTGCATTCTTATCACAAGCTGATCCAATTTATTTTGAGGATGCCATTAAAGATGACAATTGGATTGCAGCCATGAATGAAGAAATTCAATCAATTGAAAAAAATCAAACTTGGGATCTAGTAGAGCTTCCTAAAGGCAAGGATGTGATTGGAGTTAAGTGGGTTTACAAGACAAAGTATAATGCTGATGGAAAAGTAGAGAAACACAAGGCAAGACTAGTAGATAAAGGCTTCACACAACTACCTGGCATAGACTACAATGAAACATTTGCACCAGTGGCAAGATTGGATACCATTATGATGGTTTTATCCATAGCATCTCAAAATAATTGGAAGGTTTACCAAATGGATGTCAAATCAGCATTCTTGAATGGCATTTTAGAAGAAGAAGTGTATATAAAACAACCACCTGGTTATCAAGTTTTGAGAGAAGAACAATAAGGTATACAAAATGAAAAAGGCACTATATGGTTTGAAGCAAGCTCCTAGAGCTAGGTATTGCAGGATAGACTCTTACTTTTTGAACAATGGGTTTAGCAAGAGTGGAAATGAACCAACTTTATATGTCAAAGTGAATGATGAAGGAGAAATCTTGATAGTTTGCTTGTATGTGGATGATTTGATATTCATAGGTAACATGTCAATTACATCATTCAAGGTAGCCATGGAAAGTGAATTTGATATGACTGGTTTGGGGATCATGAGATACTTTCTTGGAATAGAGGTAAGTCAAAGTGATCAAGGCATTTTTATATGTCAAAGCAAATATGCTAGTGACTTGTTGAAAATATTTAGGGTGACAAATGTCAATGCAACCCCTACACCAGTTGCACTAGGTTTAAAACTTAGTAAGGATGACAAAAGTCCTAGTGTTGATGCAACTTTATTTAAAAGATTAGTTGGCAGCCTTATATATCTAACCGCCACAAGACCGGATATCATACATGGGGGTTAGTCTTATTTCTAGATTCATGGACAAACCTAAGGAATCACATTGGAAGGCTGGAAAAAGAATTTTAAGGTATATAGCTGGAACAAAGAACTTTGGGATTTTGTATACAGCTTCAGATGACTACAAGCTGATTGGATATATGGATAGTGATTGGGGAGGTAGCTTGGATTATAGGAAGAGTACTTTCGGTTACATTTTCCATCTTGGATCAGGTGCTATCTCTTGGGCATCAAAGAAACAACCAATTGTGACACTCTCATCAGCTGAAGCAGAAATATGTTGCAGCCACATCAGCAGCTTGCCAAGCAGTATGGATGAGAAGAGTACTTTTGGATTTGAAGCATCCACAGGAAGAACCTACATATATTTATTGTGATAATAATTCTGCAATTTCTTTATCTAAAAATCATGTCTTCCATAAACTTAGCAAGCATATTGACACAAGATATCATTTTATTCGAGAATTGGTGAACAATGGTGACATTCAACTTGAGTTTTGTAGGTCCAAAGAGCAACTAGCAGACATCTTCACAAAATCACTTGCAAAGCATGTCTTTGAGCATCTCCGAGGAAGGAATTGGAATAGCATACATATATGGCAGTGAAGATTAAGGGGGAGTGTTTGGCATAGACATGGATCTCCAACTAATCTTCTCTGCCACATCACCCCATCTACTACAACCACCACATTTAATTCTCCTTCTGCTTTTTGTTTTCATCCAGAAACTTCTATTTTTGGGTGGATATTTGGAGGCTTCTCCTGTCATATGATATATGTAAAAAAAATTTTATGTTACTCTATTTTTTGTATAAAAGAAAAGGGCATGAATATACACAGCAGCTCTATTTTTCTTGAAAAGACATGATAACAAGTGCACAGTAGCTATAACTGTCAAATTCTTGTTGTTGTTCTTGCTTACTGTGGATCTAGGAATTATAATACTCTCCATTTGGCAGATTTAATATAGTTTTTTTTTTGTTTTACTGTATTTTTCTTTTCCCCCTCCAGCAATTTTGTGGGTAGACATCCGTGCATTTTCTTGTTCACAAATTCGCGCTACATTCTATCCTAAATTATCAAAATGAGAAGTCTGGACCAAGAGATAAGGATGAAGATGATTGGAATGGGTATCACAAAGCAAGGGCACCTTAGAGGTTTCACTAAGGCATTCAAGATCTCTTTTCATGTATGCTTGGTCGTGAAGGTGGGGCATATGCTAAGAATAACTATGGGAACATCTATACAACTATTGGTGTCTTTGTCCTTGGTCGGGATATTTCAAGAATCATGGGTTTCTCATGCAGCTACAAAGCAAAAAGAATTCATTGATTTTCTTCAGAAGAATCACATGTGTATATCAATGGAATTAGTTACTGCTGTATTGGGAGACCATGGGTAGAGGCTTCTACAAGACTGTGTGGTGATAACTGTGGTCCTTTTTCAGGGTTTATAACAGATTTTTTTGGGCAGGCAGGCATTTAAATGTATAATCTTTCTCTTGACACGTGAAGTGTTTGACGGAATTCTTGGAAGAGGGGATGAAGCCTTGTGGAATGCAGGTAAACCCACTTGGAGCACCACTTGCACAAAGACGCTAATACTTTACAGTAATGGTCTCCTTAATTGTATATTTTATAATTTCTGTATAATTTGTTTATTTATTTGCAATAAAATAAAAATACTAAACTATTAGATACTCAAACAATTGAATATTTCAACTAGACAACTAGTGCAATCAATAAAACTCCACCTCGTGACTTATACTACCGACTTACAATTTGACCCTCAACCGTGTCGTGACCACAACCTCATGCTTGTGTTAAACTCATGGTGTCAAAATTTGGTGCTCGTGTCCATGGGTTTTGGGTGAGAGCTAGATGAGTTGACTAAAATAACCATTATTGTCTACCTTGCATGTTAAAAAAGATGTAATTTCTAGAGACTTGCAAAAAAACACTTTCAGCCCCGTAAAAGAGATGTCAAACGTTGTATGTGTTCCTTCTTATGTAGAAAGTTGCATCAAGCATCATCTTGACCTCATTTGACCATTCGTGTTTTCTTTGCCACTCCTCTAGGAGCCCTATTACTCCGTTTTTACACTTTTAGGGAGCGGCTAAAACTAAAAAGTTGGGTTTCGTTTCGGCTCACCATTTGGACCCTAAACAACGAAATGCTATCCCGCCTTTGCTTGTTTCAAAATATGCCAGTTCCTATGAATTCTTGGTGTATATGAGGACACATAGGAGTTTACCCATCATGCATCATCTAACAAAAGATAGCTTTTGAACGCAGTTTCTTACCCTCCGAGCCTAAGTTGGGCATTTTCGCAATTAGCAAAAAAAATGTAAAAAAGAAAAAAAAGTTTTAGTACCACAGTCAACTTAGAAAACCCTTGTGGAAATTTATTAACACTTTTAAATAACTATTTGGAACTCTATCTTGTGACTTGTGTGAAATTGTACATTTGGAAAAATAGTGTTTCTCTCTCTTCCCTCTCTCTTTCTCTCTCCTTGGTTAAGAAGTGAAATGAAATGAAATGAAGTCAATACATATCTCTAACCCTCTCCTTTTGGATACAAATAATTATTATTATGTAAATTGTTACTAAAAATGTTAATTATGCTAGAGCTAGGTTGATGCCATGCTAGTGATTTATCGTTGATTTATGCTCACATGGTTTTGTAGGATTGAAGAAAGATGGTGAAAAGGCATGGTGTAATTCATTTTTTGTAATTTATATATTTCATTGGAAAATGCATATATGTATAATGTATTGCCATGTTACAAAAAAAATTATATTTGAAATTTGGTAATATTTATGAGATGTTAGTTTAAGATTGTTTGAAAATGTGTTCATAACCATAAGTTTCGTGTTGATTCAAAATTATGTATCATAAAAATTTGGGTATATGTGTTAAACGAAATTGAACTTAATAGCTATAGGTAATTTCAGTGCGCAATTGATGATAAAACATTTGGTGTTGTGTTTCTTACTCTGAAAATATAATAAAGGAATCTAACCACAACAGTCATCCCTACTAAAAGATTCATGCATAACTCTTCTTCATGCGTGATCCTTCTTAGCATTGAAGAAATTGAAACCGTAGATTGAACTTAAATTTTTCTCTCGATGACACTTCCTATTTTAGGTAAATAATATCTCAAGTTTGAGTTTATCATTATAGCCTATATGCTTAACGAAATCATCATGAACCCGACAATCAGGAACCACACTGTAAACCTTTGTCTTGGGTTTTTGGTCCCCTCCTAGTATTTATAGTTGTGTTTGTGTAGAAGGACAATGTGTTCACTTAAGGTAGTACCCCATAGGAATCCAACATTAAACATAGTGTAAAACCTTCTTGGAATGACACACATGTTGAGTGGCAAAGATCGCCAACAAACCTTAGAAGTCACCTTTAGGAGTTGGGATCAAAAAAGAACTTGATACCCAACCTCATTTTTTTTTTTGGTTCTATGGTGTGATACTAAGAGTCAGTTGTGGAACTTACCAACATACTACTTTATAATTAGTTTGTGAAAATGTACCCGTAAGATGATATGCTTGGAGAAAGGTGAAATTTGGATAATTCATGTAATGTGTTTAAACCATCTTGTGATGAAAAATGGAACCACATTGTGTAAAATTTACTGCAAATATTAACACTTTACAACAATGGACTACTCCATCTTGCTCTTCCACTAGTCCTATTAGGTAATTTATGTACATTGTGAAACTAGGTGATCATGTTCTTGTAGAAGTTCACTAGGAAAAGGGCTAGTAGAATCACAAAGCATGCCAATATCCTTATCTTCAAATGGGTTGTTCAAAAATTCCAACGCACCAATTAAAGAAAATTAAGTGAAATCATTTTTAGACAAATGTAAACGATTCGAGTAGGTCCTATGTTTTACAATACCTACACATGAGAATACTAGAATGAATCCCTTCAACCCCTTTCAAACAAGAGTGTCATCTTGACAAGAAGTGTTGAATATACCTAGAGTTTTAAAATGATTCTGGAGATAAGGATGTTCAATCCCTCTAGTTGTGACCTTAGTAAGGTGTGAAAAAATTATAATTGAATGTCTCCTGGAACATGCATATAATAGTTAATTTTCTAGGAATCCAAACATGGTGGATTGTGAAATCATACCCGTTAGTACCTTAATGACTAAGAAATTAAGTGAACTATATGGGATTAGTTGTCATAACTTAAAACAAAATAAACTAACCTTAGAAATTAAATGCTAATATGAGAAGAATGTGAAATCTTTCTACTCTTGAATTAATAAACTTCCTTTGCTTCATTAGAACCTCCATTATTGCAACAAAGATAAATGGAAAAATCCAATCAAACATATAACTTATAAAATGAATCCTTGGAACACACAATAAAAGGATCATGTATGTACATATGTTCATACCAACAACTAGGTTACAACATTCCGGTGTGATGAGGGAAATAAGAAAAATTAGATGGGATTACTACGAGTGAAATGTTAAATAAAGTAAAGATAATTGAGTCTAGTTATAAAATAATTCATAGGTGATTTCAAAGAAAATAAGATCAATAACGAAACATAAATGTAATAAATATGTAAACCAAGAAAGTGTTGTCGTGGATAGTGCCTATATGGGAATCATAATGTAGTTGAATCATTGTGTTGTGTGTTGTCATTTGGAGAAAAGATGTCCTTTATGTTCATCATGTACTATTCATGTTATCTATATAGGATAAGTGTTATGCAAGCATCTCATGTGTTATGCGTTGTCCTAAGAGATACCCTACATTGTCATGTGGTGTCATGTAAATAACAATGTAAGTAAAAAAAAATCCAGTATTTTTAGTGTTGTGGGCATTACACACCTAGTATGTTTGTTACTACGCCATTAATCTACTTTCTCTATAATGGGATATGATTGTGTGACATTTGGCTAGCATAATCTCTCCTTCCAGTCTTGTCACATCTTTGTATGCTTTCATACTATAGTAGGGTCAGCATATGGAATAACCATTTCCTAAGTATATATATATACATAAGGTAGGGGTATTAGTTGAGGACCACCTTAAGTATTATAATCTTATTGTAAGGTTTTGGAGGTTTCCCCCTCAAAGTGGCTAATTGATATAAGATATTCTATTTTGTTATTCATTAATCATTTTGGTATTATCTAGGATTTTTTGTTGACAACATCTAAGAAGGTTCATTATAAGTGGTAGCAGAGCTTTGATATGGAATGCTTTTGTACGGTGATTTATTTTTATAGTATACCAATAAGTGGTGGTAGGAAAAATTATTTTTTATTTCAATTTTTTTTTAACTTTTCTTTCAATTTAGTATTGCTTGGGGAATTTTTTACAAAAATGAAGTGTTAAAAAAAGGAGTCCGATTTTTTTTTGGGCATTTCACAAGATAACAGTCATTTGTTTTGTCTTATCGTCAGGATTGCAATGGTAACAAACACCCATAATCTTTTTTTTTACCATATTCACTCTTTTTGTTGTCACCACCACTAGTCTTATTTTCACAAGAGCTTTGTTACTGTATAGTCCACCAGAGATCCTATTTTTACCACCCCGAACACTAAAACTGAAAATGTTAACCCTTAACCCTAAACCCTAATCTATATACCCTAATCAATGGTAGGATGCTTAAATTGGTTGAGTGGTAAAGTATCTAACATGACGGTAAAAACACCTATTAAGGAAGAGGTAAAGTCTGAGTCATATTTTTCTTCTAAAGTAGTTGAAATCAAGGTAGGTTATGAAAACATGGTGAAGAAAGATTATTTTTTCTAGGCTACAACAAAGTCTCATGACATCATTGCATAGATACATGCCAAAATTGCCTCTCTCATTGCATCAGTTGTCAATATAGGAAATATTGGATTGTATGGAAACCCTCCGCCATATACACCACCTCCTATAGGTCTTAATGGAGGATTACGTAACCTTCTACCAACGGTGGAGATGCATAATTCACACATTTTATTGGAAGAATCTTGTCACTTGAGTCCAAAAAATGGAGAACATTTTTTTAACTACACAAAACTCTTGGTACAGAGAAGGTGATTATATGATCCTTATACCTGGAACAAGACCAATTCATTTGGTATCACTAGTTAAGAACACAAAAACAAAAAATAAACTCAATCTCTCCTCATCAGCATTCGGGGATGAACTTTAGTTACACTATAGCATTGGTGTCACTCAGAACTACTTCAGTCAGCTCACAAGACTATGAAAATAAGGTTTGGTCAAGGATTACATTCAATGATTTCATAGTTTATTCTCGAGAGTGGAGGATATCATTGATGCGAAACTCAATGACCTATATTTGGGAGGTCTCAAGGATAAGATCCAGCATGATGTTCATATTTTTAACTTGACTTCAATCTATGACTCTATGGTCCTTTCTTAAAGAATGGAAGAAAGGAATCTTTCCAAACTTCCTATATTCACCTCAGGTCAAGAACAACATATGCCAGGACCACTTGGAGCATCATTCTCCTATCCCATTCGAAAGACTCCTCAACATATCAAAGAGAAATGTTTATAAGGGTTATGCTTAGATTATGATATCAAATATATTCAAGCTCACAAATTTCCTGAGAAGAAGTTATACATTGAAGGATCAGAGGAGGATGAAGAGGAGGAGAATAACATAGAGGAGGTGGAGGAATATCCTAAGAGCGGCTCAGAAGACTCTCCAAAAATCATTTCATGTCATTATTTATCTGTAAATAACACTCCTCACACCCTATAGGTGGTGGGTTTCCTCAAAAAATAAAGCTTCACCATATTGAGATTCAACGAGTACACATTACTTCATCAATCATAAATTGGCAGCAAAATTGAACTACTTAATTTATCCATCCCCTGAATTTCAAGTCATTGTTTCTAATGGGGGCATAATTAGTTGTTCAAGACTATTTCATAGTATTAAATTATCCATGGGTGAGTACAAACTTTACACTCCTATGATTTCAATTCATATTTGTGGTGAAATTATTGTTTTGGGAGTTCAATGGCTCACAACCTTGGCAAAATTTGAGATAAAATTTCTAGAACTGTTCTTGTGCTCCCAATCTGAGGGGTAATAATTTTTCAATTTTGGGACTATGGGAAAAGGCCCCATATCTTGTCAACTCCCATCAGACTTAAAATTTATCATCGAAGGGTTTTGATGGGTTTTTGACATATTCGTTCTCAATCAAAATCAGACAATTAAAAAGTGACACCCCTCTATATTTACAGTTAATTTGGGATAACCATTCAAATGATTTTGGTGAGATACCAAAGTATCTTGCTCTAAAGAATTCATGTGATCATGTCATTCATTTACTTCTAGGAATTCAATGACCCAAACATCCTTCTGTATAGTTACCCATATGTCCAAAATATTGTGATTAAAAAGATGGTGTAAGAGATGTTGGAAACATGTATTCTACACACTAGTCAGAGTGCATATTCTTATCCTATGCTAATGGTGTGTAAGAAAGATAAAAACTAGAGGATATGTCTAGATTAAATAGATATAAATAAGTAAAACATCAAATATAAGTTTCATATTGCTTTAATTGATGATTTTTTAGACAAGTTACATGGTGTTGTATATTTCACTAAGCTATATTTTCATTCGGGTTACTATCAAATTCAAATCAATGATGAAGATGTCCATAAGAAAACTTTTCAAACCCATGAGGGTAACTATGAGTTTTTGGTGATGCATTTTGGCCTCAACAATGTCCCCTCCACTTTTTATAGTCTCATAAACACCTTCTTTCGGTAATTTCTTCATAAACTTATTATGGTATTTTTTGATGATATATTAATTTAAAGAAAGACATGGGAAGTGTTATCTCTCGAAAGTACACCCTGAAGAGAGATGGCTACAGGTTTTCTAAGCTTGTACAAATGATCTCTCTCTTTCGTACATACAATGGAAACACCTCAGGTTTGTGGGTATACCTATTTTGAGGTGAGTTTTTGGTATCAAGGCCGGTTCCTTGTTGGTGTATATTAAACTACTTTCTGGTAGTTTTATGGTAAAATATGATTGTAATAATGATTAAAACTAAGATGATACACCAAATTTGTATGAGGGATTTGACTGAGTGTATGTACAACTGATCTGTGAAGGATTTCTTGATGCACGAACCAATAGTTTTCTACAAACTATCTAAGGGAAAAACACTTTATTATATTGAAGGAGGATCACAACAATACTAATAAGTTAACATGCACATTAAATTTAAGTAGAAAGGACGGGAACTTATAGCAGGTTAAGGTGGTTGATTAGGGAATTTGCATTCACAAGATTAATAAAACATACACAAGACTACACAGTAACATGGAAAGGCATGAAACAATACACACTCAAAGGGAAAAACTAGAAAAATTTGCTTCAGTACTCATATGTCCAAAAGTACTCTAGTAAGTTCTGCTTGTGCTTTGGAAAGGCACACAATATATAGCAAAATAAATTTTTCCACCCTTCCTAAAAATAGACTAAGGCTGTACTCGCCCATGCATCCTAATTTTATCCTTTATTTAATAATAATAAAAGGATAAACTAATACAAACTAGTACAAGAGGCATTAATAGCCTTTGATTACATCTCAGTCAACTGAAGATGACTGATCTATTTTTAAGAAAGAGAAGGGTGAATTTTTTGCTAATAATATAAATGCTTGTAAGGCAAGTCTTCTTCCTTTGAGCATGCAAATTCCTATTCTTCTCTATTTTGTCCTGTTGTGAAGGCATGCAAAAATATAACTCCCTATATGTGAGTAAAATATTCCAAATATTTCCACTAATACTCATCCAGATATTAATATGGTTGGGACCACCCTTTCCTATGATGTTGAAACTCATTGTGTTTGCTAGTGATCACATGGATAACATTTACAACTCTACTCCAACCTCTTTGGTGTGGGGACCACTTCTTCACTACACCATGGTTTGGCCACTGTGTGGAATTAACATAATACTCAAGGTTATTGATATAAGATGAGGGGACCACATTTGATAACACACATGGCTCTCTTAGACCATGGTTTGAAAATAGTAATATTTAATCATTCGGCCCCCTTTGATTAATATTATATGGCAACACATAGTCGACTTTACATGATTAAAAGGACTATAGTTGATATCTCACCTTTTTGGTGATCATTATGGTATAATTTGGTCATGTTTTGATTATTGTTAACTCAGACTATGGTGTAGACATTGAAAGTATTTTCCAATGATTATTATGTGGGCACGTGGGCTGGCCCCTTCCCACAATGACTCATCCCTCCATGCATTTTTTCAGTGGCTTCTGTAACTCGGGTCAAGTTAATTATAACCCTAGTGGTTTTCTTTGAAGATTGGTGCCAATTTCAGGCCATTGATCTCTGTACCTTTTAGCCTATAACCGTCATTTTTTGACCCTCGGTTAGGGTTTCTGTATGCATTGAATGTTGGTTGGTGGGACGCTAACCATAGTGGTTTGCTTGGAACTTTGAGATTGATAATCGAGTGTTGATTAGCTGTCCTTTTGTTTGGTGACCATTGATCTTTAATTGTGGTTGACTTCTAACCAAACCAATGTTTGTGTTGAGACAGTAAAGAGATGCTCAAGTTTGACGATCATTTCATTTTAGTTTTCTGATATACGGGCAAAGCCCTGAAAATTTATTTTTAGACAAACATTGAAGCTTTGGAAACTCGATTCAGTCCATTTTGGTGGCATTCGAGCATTTGTATCTATCTTCTTTTGATATGTTGGAGTTTCTTTCTTTTTTTGATGCTTGATTTCTCTATGGTTTATTGGCTTCCATAGATGTTCCATTCAGACATTGCATGGTTGTGATGGTTTTTATCCTAACCACTGTGGAGTTATATTTTCACGATGGACACCATTTTCCTTCATGAAGCTCGGCTTTTCTTGAGTTCCCTGTGGTCATTCTGAGACTCGGTTTTCTCCTTTTTGAGATTTGCTTCTTTGTGTGATGAGGAGAATGGTAAGTTTGACCTCTGAACAAAGTAATTTGATTGTTTTCATCACTGTCACTTTGTCCTTCAAGAAATAATGATAATGTTCTCTTTCTCTATTTTTTTCGATGTTTTGTGACTCAACTTTGGTCATTTTTGAGTTTAACCTACTCTACTTGAGCTTTTTGATGACTGTCTTAGCTTTGAAAAACAAGTAAGTACTGTTTATTACCGTGATATTTCCTTTAATGCCCATTAATGGCTCTGCGATAAAGAACTAAGATCTATTATTTATTTTTATTTTTTAAGATCCACCATTGTTGGGGATTCGAATCTCAAATTTGATTTATTTCGGCCTTCTTAGCTCTGTGTGATCATTTTGAAACTCGTTCTTTATTTTTGAGCTTGGCCTTTGTAAGTTTGAAACATATTCATTATGGAATTCTCCCTTGCATGTTGTCTCTTAAATGTGGATCTGTAACTTTTGTTCCCCCCAAATTTGGGTTTTGCATTATTTTTTTGGCATGTTTCTGAGTAGGGTTTCCATATTTTAATATCATGAGATAATTTGTGCATTTATTCACTCTGTGGCATTTGTTTTCTTTTCTATGAAGATATCATGGGGTTTTGACTACAAAACTAGGCCACGATGAATATTTCTTTGAGCCTTACTATATAATTGTACTTTATATGATTTAGCTTCTTCTACCTTTTAAACTCCATCACTAACAATTTTGAAATCTATCATTAGATTTTGAAATCTACAAGAAATCTGCTTTGCAATTAGTGTATCATGCTTGAACAAGTATCTGATGTGCTTATTAGAACTAATCCTTTGGGCTGAGTTATATTCTTTAAGAAATATGAATCATCCTCCATTTCATTATTTCTAAAAAAATTCTCTCCTGGATAGATATAAACCTATGTGAGAACAAAACTTTTGACACTCATGTATATTTTTCTTTGTGAGTTGCAAACATTTGTTCATGTTCCTGGAGAATATATTCTGTAACTGTAATTACACTTGTACTCTTTGGTATCAGCAGTAGTTTTAAGCAATTATTGATCTATTTTGATATCACTATGTGGCACAAGCCTTTGATTCAGATACTTTACCCTGTTGCTCTCATTGCATTTCTTGTATTTTCAGTTTGATATAGATGCTGGAAAAGTTGTAAATGTTGATTTTATAGGGCGAATCCCTGCCAATTTTTTTCCAGAATTATCTCTCTTTTGAAAAATATTTTCAAACTAGACATGTTCCTTTCTTGCAAGTATCCCCTCTATTATGAGAAGTTGATCTCATGAAGACTTGTAGCTTAATCTGGTTTTTACTTGTATAGCTACTATATGATGATATTTCATGCATTTTGCATCTTCTGTAGCTTACTTCAAACTGTCATTATGAGATAGAGTTTTTTTCACCTATAATGGCTTTTTCTTATGTTGTAGATGAGTAGAACCTTGCTTGAATGAATGTATTTAATCGATATTGTAGTAATTATGTGCTTTCATATATGCTTTATTCTGAAAACTATAACTTAGAAAATATGAAATTTGTGAGATTATCTAGGAATTTCCATTCACTTCAGTTGTTTAAGCTATAAATAATTGTTTTCTGCAATTATATATTGCTTTTCCTTTCATTACAGCTTTGATATGTATGCTGAAAAATCTGAAATGTTGATTTTACATGGTGAAGCCCTATCAATTTTTTTCTAGAATCTTCTCTCTCATCCTATTTCAACTATAATCCTTTTGCTTTTAGCCTTAACTTGTTGAAATCTAATTTTTCTTCTTCTTTAGAAACTAAAAAGTGTACTTCTATCTTCCATTCTCTCTTCTCAGCTCTAACCTCTTCCATTTGTAGAATGTTTGTTGAACTTTGAGTTGCACTCTTCCCTCTTCTTAGTATGTACTCATGACTTATTTATTTCTTTCTTTGGTTGCAACCTATACCTACACACTTAGGGAAATAGTTAGGAAGTATTTAGGCTTTTGGCCTCTCTTATGTCCATGGTTTCTTCTTCTCTTTTCACTTTCTTCTTCCTGAGTGATTAAAGCATGCATGTAGTTTTCTCTTCAAGCAGAATACATCTCCTTCTTAGGAGAAAATTAATATGCATGAATTAGGATAGTGTAGGAATATGGTTTGATCCCTAAGCTCATGACTGATGATTGATTTGTTTTTCTTTTCAGGTACCATGACTTGAGGATGAAGGAGCTGGCATGGAGATGCTCTACACAAAGAAGAATATATAAGGCAATGATGGGTTCACTCTCATAATCCTCTGCTTTCTCCTTCATGCATGTGTATCTTTCTTTTTAATAGTTGTACTTTACTTTTTAGTTACATCCCATGGCTTGTATGGAAAACATTTGACTCTCCTTATGAATAAAACATTGAATTCTGTAAATGAGTTATATATCTCTTTCTGTATTTTTGCTTTCTGTATGGATTGTATAATGAACTAAACAACTCAATAACATAATTGAATGTCTTAATCATGAAGGAAAGAACATTGAGTAGAACTTGTAACATTCAGTAATGAACTCTGATTTTATGAGATCTGCACTTATGTTTTCTATTCCAAAACTTTACACTTCACGTACTCTGTAATTGGACATGCTCATCAAGACAACATAATTGTTGTTCAGGGCTTGTGTTCTTTTGCTGAGGATGGTCAAGAAATTGCAGACTATGTGATCTGTTACATTTTCTAACAGCACACATAGTTTCAGATTTCATGTAACCTCTTAAATAAATTAGTAGTAACGAAATAATCTAATATAACCTCCCCTATTTTAGGTATACTTCACCTATTCTATCCATTGTAAAAAAGTTTCGAGTTATCCATTTTTGCACAAGTGCAGAAATTGTCAACAGGAAGATCATTTGTAGCATGTGGATCAAGTGCTCCTCACCCTTGAATAACATCAACTTTATGCCAAACCATCCAAAAGTCTTTTAGGGTGAATGAAGTGGAGTATTTAGGACACATTATTTCACATGAAGGGGTAACAATGGATGATCAGAAGATCAAATCCATGATAGAATGGAACATTCCAAACAAATTTAAAGAGTTGCAAGGATTCTTGGGATTAATAGGTTACTATTACAGGTTTGTCAAGACCTATGGGGGCATAACAGTACTTGTCAGAGCTCTCCTAAAGTGAGATTCCTTTGAGTATAATGATGTTTCTAATATAGATTTTGAATAGCTCAAAGAGGCTATGTGTACTACCCTAGTCTTGGCTACTCTAGACTTTTCGAAGCCTTTTATTTTGAAATGTCATGTAATTGGATATGGAATGAGTGTGGTTTTCATGGAAGAAGGATACCCCATTGCTTTTGAGAGTTACTAAATCACAAGGAAGACCCTTCTCAAACCCATGTATGAGAAGTGAATGATGGATATCCTCCATGTTGCAAAACAATGGTGATCCTACCTACTGGGTAGGCACTTCAAGGAAAAAATATATCATGTTAGTCTCAAGTATTTCTTCGAATAGAGGTTATCATATGAGCAACAACAAACATGGGATGATAAAATTTTGGGATTTTACTTTGAAATAATTTACAAGAAGGGGAAGGAAGATGTTGTAGCAGATGCACTCTCAAGAAAGAATTAGCCAACTGAAGAATTACTTTTTTCCATGTCAGTATTGAATGGGAACATGATGTAGCAACACATGATCTCATTCATCATCTTATTCAAGATTCCAAAGTGTCAGAATTTTTTTTATGGGATGGTGCTACTATTTGATATAAGAATCAGTTAAACTTATGTAACAATGTAGTACTTAAGTATAATATCATTCAGGAATTACACTCCTCTCATATAGGTGAGCATTTTTTCTTCTAAAAGACATATCATCAGATAAAAAAGGACTTCTTTTGGGAATGACTAAAGGGTTATATACATAAATTTGTTTCGGAATGTATGATATGTTAGAAAAGTAAGGGAAAAAAAATTATGACAGCTAGATTTTTGCAGCCCATGCCTATCCTAAGCTAGTGGTGGGTGTAGTGCCAACCTCTCTTTGACACCTTTTGATACTGATCATGACACGGTTGACTATATTATGGACATTGTTATAGTTTTGATTTAGTATGAAGTTGGATGTTACATCATGGATTATTGTTGATTTTTATTCATATCTGATGCATGGTGTGTATTAGAAGCATTTTATATATTAATGTTGATGTACTAGTTGGCATGGTTATACTTATGGATGTTGTTTGACATGTGCTATTTGGATATTTTGAGTAGACCTAGAAAATGAGAATTGAATTAAAATTGATGATGATATAGTTATGAATGCTATGGTAAGTTATATTGTTGATAGTCTTGATGATTGTTATCATTCACATATATATTGATGATCTTGAAATTATATTTATATTAATTTGGATGTTCTGATATGGCCACAAGGCCAAAGGAGGTATTTGTATTTTACAAGTTTAAAATATTACAACAAAAATTGGGGGATTGGAGACCAACCACTTTGGAATTCTAGATGAATTCAACAAGGTCACCATAGCAATTGTATTTGTTTGTGTGTGGTTGTTTGTCTTAGGGATTCCCATGGGGATGATCACCTTTAAATGTGACCAAGGGGTTTTATGTATTACTTATATTTGGTCCCTTTGTTAATGTTTGATTGTGTTTATTTTGTGGTGCTTTGACCCTTTCATTATTTATTAAATGGTATGTAGTATTGTGAGTAATGATGTTGTTAAGTTAATTAATTAAAATATGTCATAAGAGAGTAATTAATAGAATTGTTGGCCTTGAATTAAAGTATTGTAAGAAATGTGTACATGATGTGTAAGACATATGTAAGTTGATTTGTTTGGAGTAAGAAACACTTCATATTCTTTGAAATTCGAATTTTTCCTTGGAGGCTGATTTTGGAGACTTGTGGGACAAGTTAAACTTGTTCCATGCCTCTTAAATTTGTATACCAACCTTACCTATGGTTGGAGAGTTAAATTTAGACTTTCTTTATGCATTTTTGTAAGTCATGTTGAATGTTGTAATTGCACTTTTTGTACATGTTTTAGTTTTAGTCCTTTGGGGCGTGGGTTTGATTGGAGTGTGTAAGTAAAACTGCCATATTATTCATCCACCTATTGATAATGCATTGGAGAATGAACTTGACTTTGGTGTTTGGGTTAAGGATGTTTGAAGTGGCTTCTTACATGGATCCACCTCATACTCTTCTGTTTTCTCTTCTAATTATTGAAATTTCTTAGCTTGTTTTTGGGTTGCTTGACTTTTATCACTTCATTTTGGGAGATATCTTTTGGTTTTGAGAGCTCTTGCTTTCAGAGAAGATTGGAGATTTTTGCATGCTTGTGGATTGTTGATCTTGGACTATTTTGCATTGGAAAGCTGACCATTTTGAAACCTTGGAACAAACTCCATCATGGGGAGGTAGGATCTTGAATCTTGAAATGCTCTTATTTCATTTTTATGTTTATGTGAATGGCTGAATGTTTGAATGTGTTGTTTTATTTGTTGGCTAGATGGGTAGATGTCTTAGGGATGGTGTAGAAGAATACTATGGGGTACTCTTGAGGGAGGCATAAGTGTGAAGGGAATCGAGATTTGGGTTCCACCTTGTAAAAGGAAATAGCTTGCATTTTTTTACTCATTATGGGGTGCCAGAAGAGGTTGGGGAGGCATAAGGAAATGAGAGGAATAAGGGGTACTTGCGGGAGGCATAAGGGTATGTCAAGGATTTGAAATGATATGTAATTTGGAGGTTTTTTCTCATGTGGTGATACCCATTTCCCCTTTGGGAGGCATAAGTAGCATCCCCCATAGTTTCTTGCTCCTTTGGCTTGCATGATAAAGCTTGATTTTTGTTTGTTATGTCTTAATATGGTTATAAACTACACTCTATTTTGGACTTTGTTTTTAAATGTGAATTTGCATGTGTGTGTGTGTGTGGTAGCCTATTGTTTCCATGAATTGAAACACATCCTCTATTACATTGTGGTTGGGGCTCAGGGGCCAATGAAGAAGGATGGATTCTCCTTTCATTGGATGTCTTGGTTTGGTGGAGAGCGTTGCCTTTCCCCTGCCTTTGTTGTGATCAAAATTGGAGAATGACGGATTTGCATGTTGTTGTTCTGGAGCAAAGGAAAACACAATTTTTGGTAGTCCCTTGTGAGATTTCTATATGTGAAGTCATTTTTTTCCACTTGAATTGGATGAAAATGTATTATATTTCATTATGGAAAGATGTTTTTTTACTGGCTATGAAAGTTGAAATTGGAAATGAGAAAGAGATGTATTCTATTTTTTGTTTTAAATGTAGGAGAAGGAAATTGTATTATCTATATTGGAATTAAGGAATGAAAGAAGAAATATGTAAAGAAATCATTTTCTAATTTATGGAAGTTATTTGGCTTGTTCAAATAATTTGGTGTTCCTTAGAATTCTATGTTTGAAATGTATTTTGAATTCTCTGTAGTTAAAATGAAAAGTGAATACGTATGATGAAATGTCATGATACTCTTTTTTACAGAAACGAACGTTTGGGAAAATCTGAAGTTGTATTTTGGAATTTTAATACCTTGTTTGAATAAACTTTATAGATTTGAGTTGGAAATGAATGCATATATATTAAAGTTGGTAAAATACAAAATAGATCTATTTGTGTTCAAGTATAAATTCTACTTGATGTCACTGTAAAATCTATAAATTTCTTTTATCAAAAATGCACATAATAGCCCTACAATAATTAACAATAAAATGAAACATTGAATTGAACTTAATATTTTAAAGGCTCCCCCAAACAAACTAAACCACTTAATAAATGGCTAAGGATCCATTCAAATCAAACAAAGGCAACACTGCAGTAGTTTTGTTGTCAAAATTGAGAAATTTCGAATCTACCTTGAATATAACAATTGACCCTTGTAATCCATCCTAAATTCCTCTAAGAGAAACCATCCTTGTCCGTTTGGCATGATGGCAAAGGAAGGAGGTTGAATTGAACAAAATTTTATAAGTCGAATGTTACTAGTTTTGATTTTAAAATCCTGCAGAACTTTTTTCTCAAAATTGAACCATAAGTATTTATCCAAATTAAATTCTTAATGTTTCTATGCAATGGAGACGTCAAGAGATTTTTGAAAATTCCTTATTTTCTAAAAACATAGTTCCTTATCAGAAGTTATGGCCTTATGAAGTTTGCATAAGAGGAAAAGCCTCTTGCGTTCCTTTCTTGTGCATCAAGAACCTCTTGCACACCCGTCTTGTGCACCCAAAGAATCTTGAATGCCTGGGAGAGAATGAGTCTCTTATGTGCCTGTTCTGCATGCCTAGGAGAAAAAGGATTCTCTTATGCACCTATTTTGTGTGTCCAGGAGAAGAAGAGTTTCTCTCGCACCTCTCTTCTGCGCCCGAAAAAAAATTTTGTTTCCTCACCTCTATTCTGTGCTCAGGGAAATTTCTTCCATGCGCCCCGAAAGAAGATAATATATCTGTGCTAAGGATGAATTTCTCTCTCCTAGTAGGATGTTTTGATAATTGTTGTAATGGAATTTGGAATTTTGTGGGGTACACAAAAAATTAAAATTATTCCTAAACTTTTCCTAACTAAACCTAGGTTGTTATTGGTCTCAAGTGGTTGTTTTTAGGTGGGTTCTACTCTTGGTATCAGATACATAGGTTCAAAATCTTGGACCTTGGGCACACTAGAAGACTCGAGACATGAACTTTAAACCTAGTACAATATTAAACCTAACAAATTTTCAAATCTAGAGAACAACTTTTTTTTATAATTACAAAATTAGTGAACAGGGAGAACTGAAAAAAACCTAGAAAATAAACTAACTCTCACTTTGGTCTATGCAAGAGGTGCGGATAAGACAAGGGGTCTTTTCACATAGACATAGACTTACCACCACCAAATTATGTTGTAGCAACTATCCTACTACATAGTTTATAGACACTTCAATCTTTTAATTACGCTCTACATGGAGGGACTGTACGAGCACATCCAGTCAGACATGATAGGGTGAAATCCACTAAGGATCACGTGTCTCCTTAGCATAGAGAGGAGCATAGAAGAGATAACTCCCACGTGGAGTCAGTCAGAGTAGATTCACCATAGAGGGGACAGGGAGACCGGGTTTTAGGACACAAAGATAGGTCTCAGATCCCTAGGCTTAGAGATGAGCATGCACGAAGGCCTAGGGATCGGTAGACTACAAATTCAAATCACATTAGGGAGATCCTGAATCTACGGTCGTCACATTATTGAGGTGATGGAGGTGGATTTCAAGAAGAAGCCTAGTTAGTGACCTTGAGCGGATGCTTTAAGGTCTGCCCTTGTTCTAGCAACACAAAAGCTCATGTTGCGATCCATCTACTGAGAGATGGATCCTATGTTTGGTGGAGGACAGAGGATCAAAAGCTCGACGTGGATTCAGAGACAGTTACCTGGGAGATCTTTGAAGAGCATTTCAGGAGTAGGTATTTTTCATGGAGGTTCATACAACAAAGGATAGATGTGTTTTATGACCTCCAACAGGCATCTCTTACAATACTAGAATAGGAGATTAGATTTTTGGATCTACTCCAGTATGTTGATTACATGTAGGATGAGCATGTATGGATCCACATGTTCATCAGGGGCTTGAATCTAAACATTTGAGGTGTAGTGCGGATCCATTGTCCGTAGACATTAACTGAGGCCATTGAAAAGGCCTATATAACAAAGGAGACTTAGGGGAAGACCCAGTAGGATAGAGACCAAGTCTAAAGCCATACACAATAGATGCATGATGCATGATGATTTCGGATGTTGAGATGGCTTCAGGAGCTAAGATTTTAGTGGAATCCTTATTTAAGGAGTGTAGTGGATTTGGGAAATTTCACCACTACCTCAGATTTTTGTATCCTTCTATTGGGCTCTTATGGAGTCATCTTGGGCATGGATTGGTTATCTGCACATAGAGCTAGAGTGGATTGTTACAAGAAGATCATATCTTTTCCAGATGATCTAGGAGTCGAGTAAGTTATCTTAGGGGTCAGGAGACCTGTTTCCATTTGCACCATCTCCGCTATGCAGCTTAAGTGGTTGGTGTGACAGGGTTATCAGATGTATGATGTCACAGTTAGTGACCAATCAAAGGATGGGTCTAGTGGACCATCGCTAGATGACCATCCCATTTTGGGAGATTTTTTTATGTCTTTCCAGGGGAGCTACCAGGGTTACCAGCCCCATGTGAGATTGTTTTTCATATAGATCTCATTCTAGCAGCAGAGCCTATCTAATGAGCACCTTATCAGATGACCACACCAATGCTCTGTGAGCTCAATTTGTAGCTTGAGGGCCTTTTGTAAAAAGGCCTAATCTGTCCTAGTGTATCCCATTGGGGTGCATTGGTGATTATTGTGAAGAAGAATGATGGATCCTTTTGTTTGTGTATTGATTACGATCAGCTGAACAAGGTAATGATCAACAATCGTTATGACCTTCTCCACATAGATGATTGTTTTATCAGATGAAGGGAGCCATAGTTTTCTTTAAGATTGATCTTAAGTTAGGATACCATCACTTGAGGATTACGGAGATGAATATTCATAAGACTACTTTTTGTACAAGATATGGGCACTTGGAGTTCATAGTGATGCCTTTTGGTTTGACTAATTCCCCCGCAATATTTAAGAGTTTGATTAATGGGGTATTTAGGAATTTCTTAGATCACTTCATGTTAATCTTCCTTAATGACATTTTTTATTTACTCATGTATGCATGAGGAGAATGAGAGGCACCTTCATCAGGATCTTTAGTGTCTTTGTGAGCAATAGCTTTACAGGAACTTAGAGAAGTGTGCATTATTTCAGACTGAGGTATAGTATTTGGGTCACATCATCTCTGGGGAAGGTATCACAATCAATCCTTCTAAGATTAGAGCTATTATGGATTGGTCAACACCCACTACTGTGACTGAGGTGTGCAGCTTCATGGGGTTAGCAGGTTATTATAGGAGGTTTGTTTAGGACTTCTTGTGGATTGGACACCCCATCATTTACCTTCAATACAAAGGGAAGAAAATTTTTTTGTCAGATAGATGCGAGTAAGTGTTCAAGACACTGAAGGAGTGCCTCACGACAACACCCATTCTTGCAGTGCTGGATCCACAGGGTGAGTTTTACATATGCACGGATGCTTCTTAGGCAGGACTTGGAGGTGTGTTGATACATGAGGGTAGAGTAGTGGCTTTTGAGTCTCATAAACTAAATGATTATGAGCTCAATTATTCAAATCATGAGCTTGATCTTGTGGAAGTTTTGCACACCTTGGTTCGATAGAGAAACTTTATTCTTCGTCGGAGATTCACACTCAGGAAAAATCACTTGATTCTTCACCACCTCTTCATGTAGCCCAATCTCAACACTCGTCATTGGTGTTGGATGGAGTTACTTTGTGACTATGATATGGAGATAAAGCATGTGAAGGGGAAGGAGAATATCATTTTATATCCTCTCAATAGATGAAGACATGTGATTATGGCCACTTCAATGAGTACAGATTTGTAGATCAAGATTCTACAGTTGCTTCCTCTTAATAGCTTCTACATTGTAGCGAGAGCATAGTTTGAGTCCCAGAGACCCCTTGAGGGGATGTTTGATGGTTTCTCGTTAGAGGAAAATGGACTTCTAAGGCATAGAGGTCAGATTTATGTTCCTAGTGTCAAAGGCTTGAAGAAGGACATCTTGATAAAGGCACATATGCACTATATTCAGCCCATCCTGAGGTGAAGAAGATGATGAATTATGGATTTTCATGTGATTTCCTTTCCCCTGCCCTTGTTGAGATCAAAATTGGAGGATGATAGATTTGCATGTTGTTGTTCTGGAGAAAAGGAAAAGATAGTTTTTGACAGTCCCTTGTGAGAGTTCTATATGTAAAGCCTCTTTTCCCACTTGAAGTGGATGACAATGTAATATATTTCATGATGGAAATATGTTTTTTTATTGGCTATGAAATTTGAAATTCGAAATGAGAAAGAGATGTATTTTGTTTTCTTTTTTGAATGTAGGAGAAGGAAATTGTATTTTGTATATTGGAATTGAGGAATGAAAGAAGAAAGATGGAAAGAAATCATTTTTGAATTTATGGAAATTGTTTACCTTGTTCAAATAATTTGGTGTTCTTTGGAATTATGTGTTTGAAATGTATTACTAATTCTCTGTTGAAAATATCAAAAGTGAATACGTATGATGAAATGTCATGATATTCTGTTCTGCAGAAATGAATGTTTGGGAAAATCTGAAGTTGTATTTTGGCATTTGAATACCTTTTTTGAATCAAATTTATAGATTTGAGTTGGAAATGAATGCACATATATTAAAGTTGGTAAAATACAAAATAGATCTGTTTGTGTTCAAGAATAGATTCTACTTGATGTCACTGTAAACTCTGGAATTTATTTTTTATCAAAAATGTACAGAATGACCCCTACAACAATGAAAAATAAAATGAATCATTGAATTGAAGTTAATATGTTTAAGGTACCCCCAAAAAAACTAAACCACTTAAGATATGGTTAAGGATCCGTTCAAATCAAACAAAGGCAAAACTGTAGTCGTTTTGCTATCAAAATTGAGAAATTTCGAATCAACCTTCAGTCTAACAATTGACCCTTGCAATCCAACCTAAATTCCTCTAAGAGAAATCCTCCATGTTTTTTTGGCATGTTGGGAAAGGAAGGAGGTCGAATTGAACAAAATTTTATAAGTCGAATGTTACTAGTTTTCATTTTATAAGCCTTTAGAACATTTTTCTCAAAATTGAACTGTAAGTCTTTACCCAAATTAAATTCTTAAGGTTTCTTTGTAAAGAGGAAGTCGAGAGATTTCATAAAATTCCTCATTTTCAAAAAATAGAGTTCCCTATAAAAATTTATGGCCTTTTGAATTTTACAGATAGAGAAAAAGCCACTTGCACGCCCAGAGCCTCTTACGCGCCCGTCTTGTGCTGCCTGGGAGAGAATGAGTCTTCTTCCACACCCGTCTTACATGCCAGGAGAAAATGAGGAGTCTCTTCTGTGCCTGTCTTGTGCACTCGAGAGAAGAACAAGTTTATCCCGTGCCTCTCTTCTATGCCTAGAAAAAAAAAAGTTTCTTTCCGCGCCTTATCTTCCACGCTCGGGGAATTTTTTTCTGTGTGCCCCGTAAGAAGACAATCTATCTGCACTATGGATTTCTTTCTCTCTCTTAGTGTTGTGTAGGATGTTTTGATAATTGTTTTAATGAACTCTGGAAGTTTTTGGTGCACACAAAATAAAAAATTATTCCTTAACTTTTCCTAACTAAACCTAGGTTGTTCTTGGTCTCGAGTGGTTAGTTTCTAGATGGGTTACAACATATATAGTGGCAAGCTCAGGTTTCCATGGACTTCATCATAAGGCTTCCCAACTAAGATGGTAAAAATTTCATCATGCTGGTATTGGATAGGATCACTAAGTATGCTCACTTATTTGCGCTATCATAACTCATTACAACTAGTACAATGGCCTCAACCTTCATGGACAGAGTTCAGAAACTCCATGGTACTTTTAAGTTAATGGTAAGTGATAGTTATCTGATATATGCTAGTAATTTTTTGACTTATTTGTTTTAAGTTTGAGGTACCTAGGTAGCTCATAGTTCACAATATCACCCTCAATTATATGGTAAAAAATAGGTAGTAAAGAAATGGCTTGAGGGATATGTATGTTGTTTTATGTTTGATCAATAGGGAAGCTAGGCTCAGTGGCTATATCAAACTTGCATTAATGGTGGTCGTTATCCAAAATTCACCCCTTAAGGTAATTTTGATAACATGCATCAAATTATTTATTCCCGAGCAAGTAGATTGATTCGATGCCCAAAATCATGTTTTTTGGGGTACCCTTGGCTTTTTTCTAACTCTCCCATCCAAGAAGAAATCCCAACAAGTTAGAAAAAATGGAAAAAATGCAAAAAAAAAGGTTACAGGACTGTTTTAAAGCATTTCTGGTCTGAAGGTTTTGGGTCGTACCAGTTCGGATCATACTGAGGTTTTTCGTACCAAGCTTGGGGCTGAAAAAACAAATAAAATCAGCTAAGTCGCACATTTTTGTCCCAGCGGTTTGCGGGACAGTTGGGATGTCGGGACGCGATTAAAATCGAAACGTGCTGAGAGCCGGGAAAATTGTCAAGTTTTTGTTTGGCGCGGTTTTGGGACAGCTGGGACAAAAGTACATGATGGGACGCGAATCGGCCGATTCTTTTAACAGACGGTCCATTTCGACATGGTTAGCGGAGACCCTATTTGTCCCAGGCTTTCCAGGACAGTTGGGACAAAATTACGCGAGGGACGCGTGGGACATGAAAAGGTGAAAAAGCTCGCAAACAGGAACCAGGAAGCCCGAATCGGCCGAAGCAGGAGATTTTCATCTGAGATAGTTGGGAAAAACCATCTGTACACAAGGGACACGTGGGATGTGAAAAGCCGAAACGGCCGAAGGCAAAGAAGAAAAGTCAACGTTTGACCCGTGAACTTCAAACGGCCATAACTTTTCACTCCGAGCTTTTGATTTTCACAAAATTGGACTTTCTGGAACGAGCACGATGTCCTCTATGCCAAAAAAATTTGATTTCTTATTTTTAACAAGGGTAGATATATTTAAATAAAAGAAACATATTCGGTTCTAGTCAGTTAATGCTCATTCCTATTAAATGACAGAAAACGCCTGCCAGACCCAAAATAGCTGTCCGTACTCAGAAGGCCATAACTTTTGTATTTCTCAACAAAATTACAAAAAATTGGTACCATTGGAATTGTGGCTCCGAGCCTGATGCAAAAAAATCAAGAAATTCCAGATTTGATGAGGGATTGATTGATATTTTTTAGAAAACGTGGCTGGGTTCATAACAGTGTTTTATTTGGTGGTTGGGAGTGCAATTAAGAGGCATGGTCATCATTCTTTCTCTGCTGCATCACCTAGGATAGTATGGGGAGCCTTTTGCAAGTAATATATAATCATTTTACTACATTTAATGCCTCTTACAGGTGGTTTAAGGAAGAAATTTCAGGATTTCCATTTTCCCTTCTCTTTCCCTTCTCATTTTTCTATAAATTAGAGTGTTGGGCTCATTGTAAAGCGGAGGTAGTTTTGTAGCAAAGCTCTTCCAAATTTCTTTTTGAAGCCAATGTGTTGCAGGCCCTTGTTGTGGACTCCTTGCATGGTGATCCAGGCCCTTATCTTGTAATAGATTGAACTGTGCATATCATGAAGCAATAAAATATATGTTTATGGATGCATCTTCCCCTGTTGTGTTTACTTGCATTCTTCTTTCCCCTTCAACCTTGATTACAAGAATATTGTGTCTATTATTATGTTCATGCAGGGATCCATTATCATTGTGTATGTTTGAAATATTGTTGTGAATGTGTTTTGCTAGATTATGGAGAACTGTCATCACCTCTTCTAGTGTGCACTTTGCTTCTGTATTTCACACATTTGAAGACTACTCTCACACCCTCCTTTTCTAGTGTATCACCGCTTTAGTGTAGGCTTTCATTTTATGCATTCTCTTTCCTTGTTCCCTTGAAAATTTAGATTAGAATAGTTAGTTTCCCCTGCATTAGAGTAGATTGTGGCAGGTAGTTTAGGAGCAAGAACCAGCTTTCTCTGGAGGTCTATCTCAAGTAGCAAGTCCCAAAACTTGGAGATAGTACCAAAGTTATCCAATCACACCATGAGTTCAAGTATATGAACTTGTATAAACATAGGGGTGCTGTGATTTGGTGATAACAGGTGGTATAACACATCCTTTCATTCCTCTTCCAAGATCTCACCATTTTTGGCTTTATATGGGTATGAACCACCATCCATCATGTCCATTTTAAGGATGTATCTTAAGGTTAGGGAAGTGAAGTATCAAATCTAACATCAACAATAAATCCTAACATCCCTCAAGAAAATTTATCTCACTCCCAAAATAGAATGAAACAAAAAGTGGATCAAAACTGAAGAGAAAGACATTTTGAATAAGGTGATTGGGGTTTTGTAATACTTAAACCATATAAGTATATGTCACTAAAATAAAAAAGGAAGGATAACAAGTGTGCTCCCTAGTATATGGTCCTTATCAGGTCTTACACAAGATTATAATTTTCGTATATAACTTTGACCTATCCCCTTTAGCCAAAATACATTCTTTTTTTCATGTCTCCTTTTTGAAGAAGGTAATTGGACAATTGGTAGCTACCCAAACATAATTACGAGAGATGGATGAAAAAATATGCATTATTCTTGAACTATATTTAGTCCTTCAAATGCTTACATAGAAGTTGCACACTAGGATCATGTAGCACTATTTTATCAAGTGGAAGAACCTGCCAAATGAGGATGTCACTTGACAGGGTGAATTATTCATTCAAAAATCTAGTATTAGTCAATGTTGAAGACACCATTGGTTTCAAGGGGAAGGGTATGCTACACCCTTAATCAACTTGCTCTGTAATTGGAGATGATTAGCCGACATATGGCGAGCATAATCTCTCCTAGGTCTTGTCACATCTTTCTATGCTTTCATATTATAGTAGGGTCAACATATGGACTAACCATTTCCTAAGTAAGATATATGAACATAGGGGTAGTACCTTGATATTATCATTGGCTATCTTCAATCTTATTTCAAGGTCTTTAGAGGTTGCCCCCTCGGAGTGGGTGAGTGAAATAAGCTATTCACTAACTTTGTTATATTTTTCTATTCATCTGATACCCCATTTTGATTATCTACAATATGTTTTTGACTTTATAAGAAGGCTTATTACATTTTTTATAAGAAAACTGCATGTCCCTGCATAAGACCATTGGTTTTCCAACATGCATCAATTACATACAATACCATACCTAACCAGATAATTTTGATCTACAAACATGATGAAGAATGCACAAAAAGGATCTCATTTCATACTCAAATATGTCATCCTATGTTATCACAAAATTTAAGGTACCATACTCCGATGCGTTACTAAGAAAGATTTTACTAGATGTTGTGCATCGGGAACTAGCACTGGAAATTATAGTATTCATACTATACATGCATGTGCATCACTATGGGTTAGTATTGGCTTAAAGAGAATAACACTCAACCTTTTCAAAAACTGTGAACCTTTCTAGTTTCACAAAGACTTGATTCATTACCATTTGGTTGAGTTATACTCCAAACTAAATCTATCTGGACCTTCATCATATGGGATATTGGATTATGTTGGGAAATTTCCTCGATCCAAATATGATCATGTATTCATATATTATAGCACTAAATAATTTACCAATTTTTCAATAGTCATTTCTCTTCTACTAACATGTCTAGTTTACTACCTTACCAAAGTGTCTTTAATCAGATAGTTTGCAACTTTTCAATCCCTATACCATCATATCTCATAGAACCATTGGAGATAAATATGTAAATAAATGAAGAAACATAGTTATGCTAAGAATAAAACCTCGATTCTCATCTCAATACAATCCTCAATGAATCAAGAAAGTCAAGACTACAAACAATATTTTAAACAATATCCTAGAAAATATTATCTCTCAAACCATCCACAAATTGGTATACAAAGCTATAGCATGAATTATGGGAATACCACACCACTTTTTGTACTATCACTGGGGTAACTAACTTTTCCCTTACCTATGGATATGAGGCAATCCTTCCACTCAAGGTGGAACTCCCTTCACTCCACATATCGCTTTATGGTATCATTCTAGACGTGGAAATATGTGAAGCTTGTCTCGATGACCTTGAATTATTATAAGAATGACAAAAAATATCATATAGTTATAATCAAAATTATAAGAATGGAATTTTAAAACATGACAACCCAATTTTTTGTCTATGTACGATTGACATGGTTGACCTCTTCCTCAAGCTTGAATATACACATTATAAAGAAGTAAAATACACTCATAAATGTTGGGGTTCCTACCTCATCAAATTAATCATAGGCCCTAACACTTATCTCCTTAAAACTAATGAAGTCCTCATCTATTAAGGAGAAAAAAAAAATCAATTTGTCAAAACATTTCATGCATGAAGGACCTTGGGAGTTTTGGTTTTCATTTACTATCTCTTTTCCTTCCTTATCGAATTCACTACTTCATTAACCTTTATCCAATGACAATATTATCATTATAGGATCTACCTTGTGATTTTTTATGCTTTTCAATGTTGTTATCCACCCTATGGGCTAATCATCCATCTTCTCTTTGTTTTCACCTTCAGGTTTATGATGGTTTCTATTTGTATCTTCTACCATACGGGTTTTTAAACTTTTCATCATTGCTACCCTTTACTTGGTTATTTCATCAATATGGTAATATCGACATCACAACATCCTTCCCCTGGGACCCCAGTTAGGTGATTTATGACTTGTTTCACTGATGATCCTCTAGTTTTTCATTTTATCTTTTCTTCTTAAGGGTTATTTCAGCATGAATTGCACCTTAACATTGTAGGAAGAGTGAAACTATCAAGTACGAATTTATGGGTATATTTAATTTTAGGTAGTCTTCTTAGCATTCCTTTATGTAATTTCTTTTAGTATTTGTGTTACAGGATGTCTTCTTCTATTGACCACTCTATGTTGTGCTATTTAAATATGCGGTGATCAATGGTTGGGGGATATTTATACACCTAAGTTTTCACTTTTCATAGTTCATCTCTATTACTAACAATTTATTTTTGTAAATAAGGGTCATTGATGCATATATTTCCTTAATGGGTACCTTATGGGGCCTTGCGAGAATGAGGAATGGTTATTCACGTAACCCTTATAAATTATAATCAATACAAGGATAAAGTGTCACTATTTGGTCCCATCCTTTGTTTTCCTTGCATTAGTTATCCTTGTCCTCTTAGGTCTCATACATGTCATATTCATGGTTTCTTTCTTTCATTCTACCTATTTATAACCTTTTTCATACTTTTTCAAGAGCAATGAAACATTATTTTTACTTCGCATGACACATTATTTCATTTTACCATCCTTTGCGAAAACAATTTCTTGTGGTAGATTGTGTTGGTGTTATGTTTTTCCCATGGCCAATGCCTTCACCAGTGGGTGATGATGTCATATATATATATATTGTCACCTCATTTTACAATCATAAGAAACAGGAAGTTAAAACATATAAAATGTCATTTTTTTGTACTCTTTTTTTTTCCATATTTTCATCTACCGTTGCTCAGCGATTTATTCATATTTCATCTTTTTTGGATTAGATTAGACACTCTTCTTATAGGGTGACTTGTTACAAATATTGGGTCATCATATAACATGTCTAAGACAATAAATCTTGTCTTCCCCTAATCCTTACCTAATTGTGATTCTCTCTTAGTGTCCTACTTCTCATGGGAGATAGATGCATCAATGACCAATCTACACCTATAGGTGAGTGCTCTAACAGGGAATCTTTTTCAATTTTACCTATATTATTTCATTTCATTTTCTCAATGTGCTATGTTAGCTTAGTATTTTACATGTTTGGATGTTATTTATCATAATACTTTTATCCACTAGAAGTGAGCTTGGGTAGAACTTACATTTCCATTTCCATCATATTGTGTGTTATTATTGTTTATCTATAACCTTCCAACTACTTATATCTTAGTAGGATCCCTTCCTCTATCTTCAATGTAGATCTTGGAAACCACTATGTTTAACATATTATTAGGGATTATGGTTTTCTATATACATGTGACCCTAGCACCCAAAGTTACATCTCATTTAATTCTATAGCCTTATTTTTCATGGTACATGTGTTCTTCCCACTCACTACATTGATTGCCTTGTAGAAGGGATGATTTAGGTGTGCAATATTAATGAGAGACATTTTGGCCCACATACAAACTCTTCTTTTCATGCCCTTATAAGGAACCAAAAATCCCTAACATTATAACCATCCATGAATGCATTTTTCATATAAAAAAAAGTAGGGGACACTTCAAAATGAAAATTTTGATCCCAAATGTGTCCTATACATTGAGTTGAAGTAAATGAAAGTCGGGAAAATATCTTCTAGGACCACTTTAACAAAAAATTTAGCACATGTCATTATCATACAGTTTATAGTAATGTGGTGTAAATCCTGAAGTTATGGGGATCTAAGGCTTTAGAAATATCCTATAGAACATCTCTATCACAGTAATTCAAATTCAAGGTGGAAAATTAGCCTTACCCAAACAGGGTAAAAACAAGGTTTTGGATCCACATACGAGTCTCTAAGATACCATCTAGATAAAACTAGTACAAATTTCTACCATAAAATTTAGGCCCTTCATACAACACCATTGAGAATATGTTCCTTCTTTACAAATAAAAATAAGAAATATCCCTTTTCCATGACCACAATCTCAATGTTTGCAAATACTTTCCACTTTCATTTTTCTCAAACCTTGAAAAAATCTATGCTTGGATGAATCACTTTTAAATACATAATATAAACTAAAAAAAATATTTTCACCTCCCTATCTAATGAATAACATCTTACATTTCTAACTATAGTCCCTCCTCTTCCCATCAAGGAGACAAAGGAATAGTATCCTACGCCTCCCTATATAGTGAGACTCAATCCACATGAAATTTTTTACACTAGAAGTGATCCCGTTATTCTTAATGTTAAATCCCACCATTATCCCATTTTAATAAATACGAATTAGTCTCATGGTATAAATCTTTCGCATTGAAAAATAAAATTTCATACTCCAAAAAGAATAATTCATGTTATTTATAAAGAAGATAAGATTTTCCCCTCTCCTTGAATGGTAATGGATCCACACAGGATGTCCTAAGTGGAAGCATTACTTCTAGTGGGGTATGGAAAAGGAAACCTTGTACCAAACATGCCCCTCTATCATTACCCATTATCGCCCGTAATGCCTCTTGTGGATGGTTGTGAAATTACTCCTATTATCACCATCTATTCAGAATGATGCCCTGTGGAGTGAATTTTTTTTTAGAGAAGAAATGAATGGAAGGTGATGTGCTCATACCACCTACTTACACCATCCTCTAGGGTCATCATATTTTGTGAGGAAGTCATTGAGTCTAAAATAACTTCTATAAGGAACAAATGGATTGATCTGCAGATGCGGCAGGTCTAATGGCCCAACCTTCTAGTCCTACACACTTGGATATCTAAATGTTGGACCATGCTCCTTATCAGAAGGTTAGATCTTTACCCTTGTGCTAAAGGAAATTTTATTGTTTTTTTTCTCTTTAATAGTTGACAAAGACACCCTTGTAGCTAAACTTTGGGTTTTTCAATCTCAATACCTGGTCCAAAAACCTCGTTTTCCTTGTTTTAACTCTCTCACAAAATCCTTCTCTTACAAACCTATTTGGATTATTTTTCTCCATTTACCTCTGTAATTTTGGAACTTTGATTGTTTGATATCCATTGGAAATGTATTGGGATATATACTTTTTATTCACTCTTAAACTACCGATTTCACCCATACTACCTATTCCATGATCCTAGTTGATCTAGATACCTCTAAAAATATTCTTGCAACCATTGATCTTAGAGTTCCAATAGACTATGGTCACAACCATTAGACTACAAAGTTTTACCTTTCATGTAACACACCAAAAAATACCAACACAAGGACAACACAGTGAAATACAGGATAACTTTTTTTTTTTACTTGCTTTGACACAACACGACACAACATGTCGTCACAAGGTTACAACCAACACTAGGAACCACTTGTTACGGGGGAGACCATAAGGTCAGCACAAGAATGTTCACACCTATGAAGGACAATGTACTCTTCCTTTGACAAGACAACATGGAAGTCCAATCCACATGACAAACTTATAGCTAGGGCATCCCATGAGGAATTTCTTGTTAAATTTTCTTATTTACTAAAGTGTCTCTTAATTCTTAACTTACGTTCTTATAAAATTTCATGTAATGATTCACACACTTCTTTTCACAAGGGAGAACTTCTTTCTTTTCAACGGTTGACTAAATAGCTTAAGGCCAAGCTTTCTAAACTGGGATCATCAATTTTATGTCCAAAACTTTTTATTCATTTGATTTTAGAACATTTTCCATTTCCTACAAGGTTAATTAATCTTACTCAAGCCACTAACTCGTGTTTCATACCTCTATTGTACAGGTGAAAGCATAAGTTCCGATTGAGGGAAAGTACTGCTTAGGGTTTCCTAACAATAACTTTCTTGTTTAAGGATTGAATTTTGACCTTGCTTAAGAAATATCACCATGAATCAAGGCAAGGGTTAACAAAACAGGTCAACAGAATTTAGCTTCAGGGTCACATTGTTTACTATCAGTCTTTCATTGAGGTTAAGAGTTTATCGAGATTGGTTAAATGTTCCATCTAGACTTTACTTAATTAAGTTTGACAAGGGGAACATTTCAAACGATAGAGATAGATTTAAGGTTTAGATAATCAATTTCCCTCCTACTTATTAAATCCTATCATCTTCTAAAATCTAACCATTGATTTCACCATGAGATCATTTAAGATTTCACCATAAAAGGATAATGTTTATTAGCTTGGCTCAAATAAAAAAATAATAATAAGTTGGGGTTCATATTTCGTTACAAAAGATAGTTTCCTCTTGATTGTTCCAGGTCTCAAAGGTTATCAAGTAGATCACACCTACATAATATATTCATATATATAAATTTTTAGTTTAACTTTTATCAGGATTATCCAGCTCACTTTATAGTGCTTACAACTCATTGCTACTAAGCCTTAGGAGGATTTACAACTCGACATTTTAACTCAAGAGCAAAGTTTAACAGTACTCATTTACGGAAACAAAACAAGGTTATATCAATTCATTCCAACATGATGCACAAATCAAAGGGACATACTATCTCTATTGAACCATGACTAGGGAGCAAGAGAGTAATAACATGGAACATGCCACACTACTATTCTAAGAATTTAAAAATACACTAGAATATCCCATAACCAAGCGGTAATCAAATTTCATCTTTCACATGTTATCCAAACAAACCAAAGTTTCAACAGTTACAACAACAATACTCTACAATACATTCGACATTTTTACAAGGTACTTCAAAAATTGTACAGATGAACCTTTAACACTCTTTTCCTCTAGTCTACTCGCATAATCCATCTGCATAAATATTAACTAAAGTCAGTTCGCAAGAACTGAGCATGTTAAGGCTACACATTGCAACAGTAAGCTAACATTTAACAATATCAAGAAAGGAATGTTCTAATTCAAAAATGGATTAAAACACAACCCACAACTCTAAACTTATTCACATGAGAAAGAAATCTAAACCATCCAACAAGGAGAAAGTCAAAATACCAGTTAGAACAAAATCACATAAAACAAGGCAAGACCCTATGGGTTAGGAACAAGAAAGTCAAGAGTGTTGATATCTCCTTCATGTAATCCTATGGATTATGTGATTGGAATCCAAAACTTACTCCATCCAACTAAAGGGGTCCAAGATAAGACAAAACGTACTAATTATGACCGTAGGTGCGAAGCAAAATGACGTTATCCAATTCTCCAAGGGGGGCTTCATAGTAATATGGGTTCGACGCCCTTAAAAGAACACAACAATAGTTTCGGTTTTAACCAAGGAGTTTACCACTACCTCCTTATAGGATTTCTTAAACGTAACACTAGTTAACCAAAACAAATCCACTTTTCCAAAAGCATACAAAAGAGACACAGAAAGGGCCATCATACTACCAACAAACCCTATCCTAATCGTCAACTTCTCTACATAATATAAGGGAAGACTAAAATAAACATTAAAATAAAATTTGATTTCCTTAACAAGGCCACAAAATGGGACCTTTTAGTAACCAAGTTTGAAGTATAAGGTATTCGAGTTCGAAAACAAAGGGATTCGATACGTAGAGGGTAAAACACCAACGATGCCCCAGATTCAAAATACCTTACCACGAGTATAAACACAAAACAAGAACCAACGCACATATCCATCAGGAAGGTTACGCAGTGCAGTCAGGCCTAGAAGTTCTATGAACTCCTTGCCAAAGGTATAGAAGATGGAAATTTTACCCGATCCATGTGGGCTTATTGAGGAAAAGTCTTTCAAATATCAAACAGATAAATATAACAGCCACCTATGATAATATCACTGAAATCAGCTGTCATCTAACAGGAAACGAGTTCGTGAGTCCAATACCATGGGTTCACCTACAACTTTTGTTTCAGTCCAGCTAGTAACAGCTTGCTTGCGACCCTTAATAAAAAAATGGTAGAGATTTCATTCAATTAAACTTACAATGTTTCCCCTTGCTTTACTCAAACAAGAGTTTACATCAAGAAGTAGGTATAGTAATTCTCTCAACACGTAGAGGCCAAAATAGATGCCAGGTTAACCCTCCTCTAGACTAGGTACAACAGTCAACCATGTACAGTTCTAAAGCAAAACCCAAATGCCATTTTCTAATCAAACAAAAAGTAAGGAATGCCCACAGGATTAAACAAGTTTTAGAACACAACGTCACTATTAATGTACCTTTTAGCAAAACAGGAGGGCCCTAAACAGGAAATACGTATTTATTCAACCAAACAGAGATATGAAGGCTTAACCTTCCATTTAGTAACCTTCAATTATAACTACCATCACAGAATTCTTTTAAAAGAGAGTCATATAAGCAAACAAAACTCAATAATGTTTCCTTCCCTACGAACTAGATTACATCACTCAAAATTTGTAGAAACCCATTTAGACAAATATGAAATAGAGTAACCTATAAGGGAGGAAAGGACATTCCAAGCAAAACCAACAAAATTGGATCGAGATTTAAAGGAACAACCAACACAATTAGGCAACGATATAAACAACCATGAAAACATTTTGTCTAGGCACCATTCAAGAGGAAGAATATTCATTTCAAGATACTGAAAGAAAGTAGAAAACTATTACAAGGAGTAGAGTTAACATGCCTGATTAGAATTCTTCCAACCAACAACCATGTCGACCAGGGCTCGAGCAACAGCAACACAACCTGCGTAACTTCTCTTCCTTCACCTGCTGAAGATCCATACCCTGTTAACGGCCATGCGTGGCATAGGAAAGTGGGTGATTGAAACATGCCTACTTGGAATCCTCGGGAGCAACTCCGGGAAGATAGAAGCACTCTTCTATTTTGCTCGTGTAGTGCCTGACTGTGACAAGGAAACCAGAGGAGGTATTGCTCCTTTGCTTAATACCAGAGTGCGGTAGAGGTAACTATCTTCACATAGTTGTAGAAGTGTTGCTGTTGCATATTCCTTTCCTCTCTGAGATCCAACTTCCACTACTTCCACCAGAACAGGTATACCTCCTTCATCCACAATAACAATTTTACCTTCAGGAAGGTTTTCCAGGTTGCCTAATACAACTAATGCTTTATCCACCATACCAATGGAGGAATCTGCCAAGTGGTCTGATTGCACTAGCCCGGATGGCTCTATCTTTGTTCTCCCGTAGAGAGGAAAGAGTATAAAGGGTTGTAGCTGCATCCTTTTTCCCTCAAAAGACACTGCAACTCAGGCGAAGTGGATGGGTAGATTTGTGAAGTCAAGGGAGGTAGAGCCACATGATGCCGGGGAATGTAGCAGCACGAATAGGCCATCAATGGAGCCTACACAAGTATCAACAGCTTCTATTGAAACTGAAAATTTGGATGCTAATTTTAATTTTAAAGGCCTCATAGAAGATTTGGAGTCCACCTCAATTAAGCTTCAAAGGAATGCAGCAGCACGATTGAAGCAGTTGTTGCTAGTCATCGTAATTCTCCAAAAATATCACTGCTACAGGAAGACAAATCACTGAAAGCGAATGAGTTAAACTCATCTGTAAGATAAGAAGAAGATGCTCCAAGGCTGACATAGTCATTGACACTGTCACTGCTATTTGAAGAGGGAATTATAGCATTCTTCCTGTCTTGTGGCCCACTAAACACTCTACTTTCCACTGCTCTACCTTGCCCTCCTCCTTCATCGAACCTGGAACGAAAAGACGTCATAGATCTGGAATCGCTCCTTCTCACAATATTTGGGCAACTAGTGGAAAGAGCTTTGTTGCAGTCCAACTGATAATACTCTTTGGAATGAAGATCCGAAACAGACATCATGATGATCCAGGAGAGAGAGAGAGAGAGAGAGAGAGAGAGAGGAGAGTTTTACCTAGAGAAATTGAAAATGGGAACAAACGACTCCCTGCTCTCCAATCTCGTAGCTAATGGGGGTCCACGAACCTTGAGCATCATCGTGGTTAATTGAATGAAGGATTTTACTTTTTCCATTAAGTACCTTTGCCAAACACGTTAGAATTTCGATATCTTTTTCCTTCATCAGATCTCAGGACAACATCAAACTTTCGGTGCAAACATTTCAGCTGTAGCTTGTAAGGTGTGATAATTCCAACAGAAACCTTTATGCCTACCGACCCAATGACTCGTTGAAGAAGCCCATATAAATGCAAAGTAAATCATGCTTCTTGAATATTCTGATCTGAAAACAGGTCTGCCTCCATGAGATCCTCTTCCATGAGCTTGAAGGAGAATCCCGAATTGAGAATGTATTCTATACTGAATAGAACACAACATAGTTGGACGACCTGCCTGTTTGAAGCACTCAAAAGCTTCAACCAAAATGCAATATGTCTGTCGCCTGGCTAAGTTACTAACGTAGGCTGCTGCTGTGGAGGTCCGGCAGAACACACCACGCAACACTCATAGAAGCGGCAGACCAGGGGCATGAGAAAGTCAAGGAAGGTAGAGCAGGTCGTAAAGGATACATGTCAGAAGTGGTTGAGAGTTTACTAGAAGAGACAGGCGGCCAACTGCTCCCCCCCCCCCACTTGGCATTCAAACCCAAGGGAAAACCAACACGCCTTGCCAAAAAATACTGAGTGGTACGTGCTCTTCCTCCACGCCTAAGAAAGAGACAAGGCTGACCATGACCAAGTAGGTTAGGGGGGGGCATTACATTTCATTTTAAAAGGTGTTTCTGTTTAGGCCACACTATAACTGATTGTGGGATGGAAAAGCCCCAAAACTAGAGAAAACATTGGTGGAAAGATGCCCTTCAAGAATATATGGTTTTTTAGGCCAAGGAGGATCTAGGATCAACCATAGATTTAGACAGTAGATCTGAATCTGTCCTAAAAACTACTCTTTAAGAAATTCCAGTTGATGGAAACAAGTAGAATACAAAAATATTTAACTCAAACAAATAATGTTTTCATTCCAATTGGAAATAATCAGAGTAAGGAAAATACCACCCCACTTTTCTTTGGAAAAAAGCACATATCTATTGATAAATTCTATTGAGTTCATTCTTCCTATTGAGGAAGTTTTAGAAGGTTGGAAAATAGTGCATAAAATGAAATAATCTATGCTCAAGAATGTTGTCTCTCCACCTAGATGATTTAACCATTTTCTATTTTTTTTTTTCTTATAGATGAAGTTGTATGAGGGTCTTCTGTGGTGTTACAACTGTTCTGACACTGCAGTTTTCCTTTATTTTGGCTTCTTGTGTGCATGTTATCCTCTTCTTTCACACATCTTTATTTTATCTGTCTTTCAAGCCTTTTTCTGGGGTGTGGTCGCCACTTATCACTAACCACTTTGATTTTCTTGTTTCTTGTGGCTATTGAGTCATTTTTTGGGGGGTATCGTCCCCTTCAAAACCATTTACCATTAATAAATAACCAAGCATAATTTTTTAAGATAAAGGGTAAAGGATGGTTTTTAGGCTAGGTAATAAAGGATAATAGAGAACATAATAAATTTTTTAATGTCATTTATTATACTCTAATATTTAAATATAATGTTTTGAGAGTTGGAAGACTATGTGAAAAATAACTATAAGGTTGTTTTTAATAATTATAAATGTTTAATATATGATAGGAATCAAGGAAATGAGGTTGTTACAATTGTACCTATGTCTAACAACATGATGTTATGATTGAAGTTTGGAGAAAAAAAACAATATCCATTCTAATATGGAATATAAACATAATATTTGGTTACTACATCTTAGATACATTTGAATTTTTAATTTTTTAAGTTACTAACATCAGTAGAATTATTATATGGTTTAACAAAGGTTGAAGAAAAATATGATTCTTTTGAAGGTTATGCTAGAGGTAAACATGCAAGAGAAAATATTCCAAAAGCTAACTCATGGAGATATTATTATCCACTAAAATTCATTCACCTTGTTATTTTTTGTCTGTGCCACTAATTTTTTACATAAGTAATCATATTTCATTGCATTTATTGATGATTATTTTTGAAAGTATTGGGATTTTTAAGCATAAAATTAATATGTTTGATATATTTAAGATTTTTAAATTCCTTGTGGAGAATGAAAGTGGTTACAAAATTAATTTCTTAAGCACTAATCATGAAATTTTTAAAGATGTGTGTTGTAATAGAAACAACGGTATAGTGGATTCTAGACGTTCTACCCATATGGCTTATGCAAAATCTACCCCATTAATTTTTTTTGGTGAAGATGTGGTTAAATCTGAAGATTCTATGAAGAGGAATTGTTTGATCTGTAGATTCAACAACATTTTTCCAATTTTGTTAGGTTTTCATGTATGGATTTCCTAGAAATGGGTTTCGTTCATGGAAGGTAGGATGGATATCTTTCCTAGTGCTCGGGGTTATATCGTAGTTAATTTTTTCTCCTACTTCAAATAGGAATCTTATTTTTGGGAAAGTTTTGGAATTTTAATCTCATTTTTTATTGATGAAACATTGGTTTCCTTTGTTTAACCTAGTTTTTGATACTTTCCATGTTAAGCTGGTATGAATTCATGTACTGTATCTACCCCTCCAATTTTCTGGAAAGTTTTTTAACAACTATTGCTAACACTTTAGGGAAATGATTGGATATCAAACCAAAATTTGAATATTTTGAGCATACAACATTCCATAGAATCCTGGTAGATATGGATACTTCTGCTGACTTCCCTACCACTATTTAATTCAAAGTGGAGGAAAAAAATTGGATTCAAAATATGGATTATGAAGTGTTTCCCTTTAGGTGTAGAACATGTTTTTCTCTTGGCCATTTAACTTCTGATTCTCATTGGTAAGAAAACATATTAAAAGAAGAAGCTCATGGTGGAATAATTCTAATGCTAGACACCTGGTTCTCAATGATAATTTAGATTGTGATGCTGACTCTGATTCTAATAAATCGGATGATCCAGAAAAGGAGGAAGTGCAACAAGTTTGAAAGAATGATACATATGTGTTATCAAGGTCCCTAAATCTAAATGAACAAATTGAATTTCTGATTCCAATCCATAATAATTAAAATTAAAATCCAAATAAGGTAGAGGATTGGAGAGTTGTGAGTAGAAAAAATAAAGCGACTATCTCACCCCTTAAAATATAGTTAAGATCCTATGGGAAGGGGTCTCAATGATGAGATAGTTTGCTAGATTTTGGGTTTTTGTTTGTGCCACTAGAAGATGAAGCTTCTTTTGTTTCTCATTTTCTTATCTTTTCTCCACCTTTTGTATGGGGTAGGGTCCCCTTAACCCTCTTTTTCCTATAGTAAAAAAGGTGTTTTTTTTAATAGTTTGTATAGATTATTTTGATTTGAATGTCATTAAAAGGCATATCAAAACCACTTACACTCCACACTAAAATGGAGTAGTTTAACTTAAGAATCATATGTTCGTTAAAATGACACAGAAAAAGTTACAAATAAAGGGATTAAGAAACTCTTTTATAGTTTATTTAGTTGTTACAATAGTTTATATTATTGTTCAAAGTGACACAAGTGCACTTCATAGGATATGAATCCATATCAATGGTGGTATGAAAATTATCATAATTTCTATTATTTACATTTTTTGGATATTATCCTATGCTTATTTACTTGATAAGAAAATAAAAAAATTAGATCCAAAGTGTAAGTATTGTATTTTTTATTAAGTACAATAAACAAATAATATTTTACAGGCTTTATAATTGAACCACTAACAAAAACGTTATCTCAAGAGATATCATTTTTATGAACATGGATGGTATCTTAATGAAAAAGGAAATGGAATATTCAAAAGTCTATATGTTTTTATATTATAATATTATTGATGAAAAGGTAACTACTAGTATTTTAATTCCAATTGCAACAAGTCCACCTAGCATGCCCTCATCTAACTCTTTTATTCAAATTTCAATTCCTACTTCAATTCCAATTTCTTCATGGAGGGTAATAAGCCTAAGTGAAATTAATCAAAGTATAAGGAATAAATCACAGGAGAAATTTCCAATATGTGATATGGTGAATTATCCTTTATTTACAAAAGATGATTTTGAACAACCATGTTTTGAACATCCTTATAACAAAATAAATTGTTGCAAGAAACACATCAAGAAATGGATTCCATTCATTGGAGTGAAGCTTGTAGCTGTAAAACATCCACATAACAGAAATCATATTGATAGTAAATGGATCTAAAAAATAAGTATAATAGCGATGGTAGTGTTCAAGGACATAACAAACATTTAGCTGCAATAGGAATTTAATCAAAGGTATGTTATAGTATACACAAATATATTTTCACAAGTATCAAGTTAAGACATTATCCCAAAACACTAGATGCAAATAAGAATAAAAATTTCCTTCACAATAAATCAATGTACCGAAGGTTTACAGACATACATTCTTCTGCATCACATGTTATTAGTTTAGGAGTAATATCCTTATAGAAACAAAGTTACATCAAATATGGCTCTCAATACCACACAATAGAAGAGGTTCATTTTTCTCTAGGGTTTGATCACGTATTAAATTAAATAATTTGTTCATGTTCCCCCTTCCAAATCATAAAGTAATATTTGATTCGCAACAAAAAGTTCAGGTGCAAGTCTAAAAGCCAATTTTATGTGACTCACAATGCACATTGTACCTACACTAAGTAGGAAAAAGTCCAGCAATTAAATGTAGATATCAAAATAATCCTCTATAAGAGATCCTTCACACAAGCCTAGCACATGTCCAAATTTTTTAGATAGGATCACTTATATACAACATGGATTCATATAAGAAGTCCTCTAAGGATAAGATGAAAATTGCTTTATGTTACCTTTCCTGCATAAAATTCTAAGTCATTCCACAACATAGTTAACAAACAAAAAAACTCATGTAATAACATATGTGTGGGTCTCAGTTGTTCGAGGTGTGTGACAACATGGTTCTTCTAAATTTTAAAGGAGATTTATTCCACAAACTATTGATAATGAGGCTTGAATCCCTACTTAGGAGTTTGAAAGTACTATCCCTTGATCCCTTGAGGTGTCACCGTCACCTAATATTATTTGCGACGTTAAAAAATTTACCTTGTTCAATCGCTCCCAAGTGTGGCATAAAAATTCCCTTAGGATGGTACACATATCAAATATCTCGAACCATATCCCACTATGGTCACAATTAGACCCATTAGTTTTATTCCTCAATTGACTAAGTTTTGCTAGCACCTAACATTTTATACATTCATTTAACGAAAGTGAAGGCAATCAATGCAACCTCAAACAAGATAGAGGTGAGTTACTCCTAAAAATAACTATGCACCTATTTCATGAATACCATTTTTTTATTGTAATCTATTGGTAAATAATAGGGACTAAATATAACCAATATAAGCCAACCTTGTTAACCACAATCACTCATATAAGTGTAGTCTAAGTAAAAAGGATAACAAGAAGGAAAGATTGAGTTCTTAACAATCATTCATATATGTCTAAATATTTAGATTTTTAATTAGATTTCATTGTGTTAACACACCACGTTGTCCCACTTATAAAAATAATCAAACCATCCATTATAATTTATGAGTTGGTAATATGGTAGAGTTTATGGAAGAGCCGATGGGAGAGCCGATAGAGGAAATTTTATAGAGCTCAGATACAACAAACTTGTGGGCAACAAATCTGTTTAGACAGTAGCCAACAAAGAATATACAAAAGCTAGAAACAGAGTGGAAACAAAATTCTCCATAGTTGCAAGTCCCAGACTCAATTATAGGAAGAGCCTTTGGTAGGTTTAGTTTTTCCCTAATAGGTTGCTTCTCGGGAATCAGGCAAAATATTGACCAGGTAAGAATCTGCGTAAGAAAGAAATGGAAGATTTTGGGGCAAGTAACCACTTTTGCTTTCTTTAACAATTTTTTTGTTTTTTTATTCTTGAAGAATGTGTAAACCAAATTGTTTAGGGTGGTTCGTGGTTGTATGAGATAACCACGCTCTCCATAGTTAGATGGAAGCCGGGAGCAAAAAACCACACCCAATCATTGATTCCTGTTTGGCTTAGGCTTCCTAGACTATCCCTGAAATTCTGGGAAGTTGATGTGTTAGAAGGGATTATAAAAGCTATTGGAGACTTGATTGCTCTCTATCAGACCACAGCTACCAAAATGTGTTTCAATGTTGATATTGGATCTTCTCCCCTTGAGAAGATAAATATGATATCTAGAAACAAAACTTGGAAGAAAAAGATGATATACAAAGATTTTCCAGTTTAGTATGGTAAATGTAGAAAAGTGTAACACTGGGCTTATGGATGCAAGGAAAAACATCCCTAGCAGCCGCAGAATAAACAAATTTCATTTGGCAAAATCCAACAAATCAGGAAGCAATGTAAATTGATCTTAGTAATGGAGGAGCAGACACCCCTATGCGCTGAGATCGTAGTCGAGTTGGGTTTTGAACCTGGGGCAATTGTAACTGTCTCTAGGAGCGCGAAGAATCAACAAATCCCGAGAAATTACTTGGATAGCAATTCAAACTTAAAATGGGAAAAAAGCAATAGAGGACAGGTGGACAACTATCACGAAGATTTGGAGGGCAACAATGTTTCAAAGCCCCCCTCTACACATTTAAGTCAAGGGGCATAAAATAACATAAAATAGGTGGTGGATGTGGTGAAGATTACCCCGCAAATGGTATGTTTTAATTTGGAAACCGATGGTTGGGTGGGGTAGAGCCCATGTCAAGAGAAAGCGATGGGGGTTCATTTTAAAATTATTAACCAAATCAACGAAGTGAACACAGTTTTTAATGGGCACGAAAATAATAGAGCAACAAAGGAAGGATTTGAAAGACATGTTAATGAAAATGACAGATCTGTATTAAACCATGGAGGACAGATTGAATAATCCCAATTCAATTTGGTGAAAATAAATTAAGTGGGTGCCTCTTCGATAGATAATTTAAGGATGATCAGATTATTGGGAAAGGTGGCATAAACACCTGCTTGTAAGGGTAAAGATGGATGGACCAAAATAAGAAAAGAAAATTACATGCACCATCTATCAATCTGCCATGACCAGGAGTGGCGGAACTAATATGAAATTTTAGGTTGGTATATAAACAATTCAATCTAGGATGCTTACTGGTTATTTCTTATTTTTAGGCCGCTCTTGGAACAAATTGTTCTTGCTTCCTCTTTCAGTTTAGAGGATTTTCTTGTCATCTAGCCTTTTCGGCTTCGGTTCCATGTTGACCACCTCTAGGATTTTATATGTTTTTTCTTGATTTTAGATCTCTCATAGAATGGTCATTCGTCATGCTTTAGATTCTAGATCCTTGTATTCCTCAATGACTTATCTAGTTTGTAGACCATCTTTGTAAGAGGGCAGGGACAGCCGAAACCCTCCACTTCTCCTTTATCAAATTTTTTTTTTTTACGAGTTTGCTCATCAAGAGTAATTTACTTTACTTTTATTCGTTCTACAATCATGTTTACATTTTATTCATTAGATAACATTAGGGGTGGTTATGTTCTAAGAGACGATACATTTCCAAGGTTTTTATCTTTAACTTGTATTCTTTCAACCTTTACACTATGTAGTTAAGTCACCCATTCACATTGTTTAGAAGATGATTGCAAAATGAAGCCTTAGTTTCCCATTTAGAGATTTAGGACCTCTAAGGGCATAGTCCGACATAGGAAGTTTGTTTCATTAATATTTGACCACCAAAATATTAGAAAACATATTACAAGAGAGATATATCGAATATATGTGCCTTGTCTAAAAATCATGTCACCAATGGGAAATGATGTGGAATAGTCCAATAAACAAGAAGTGCGTATACCAATCTATTGTCTTTTTTCAAAAGTGTGAGCAAAATTAAAATTAATAGAATGAAAATGATTTACAATTTAAATTGGATCTTATATTATTTTTCCTATAAATTTGGAGTACATGAAAAAGGAAAAGAAAAAGTAACTAAGATGGGGTCTACTCACCGTTCCAATTCCTTGTCTTCACTACAAAATATTTATCTAGATTATTGCTCCTTATTTATAATAGTTGTCTATGGATGGAGGTAATCTAACCCATTAATTATTGCTTTGTGGATTTTGGGTTCCGTTGATGTTGTATATATGCACACCACGAGTGGTATCTGGACCTAGGTTGCAAATGTATAATTGTTTTTGACTTAACGATTGTTCTATAATTCGTGGAAGTTAATTAAAATGTTAACCTAAACATTAAAATAGAGATATTAGAGAAGATGGGGACTCGGATAGCTATTTAATATTGATACACATGATAATTTACTTTTGTCTCTCTGTGAAGAATACGATTGTTCACAAGCTTGAGGAGGACACGATAGAATTATTTTGTAATCTACAATAACAACTTCATTTAAAATTCTAACATTCTCTACATCCATCTCTAAAATAATAATACTAGAATTTATATTCATCATAGATATACATAAATGAATGTTTCTGTAATGCCCACTTCCCTATGACACTTAGTTGATTATCATTTTGAGTTATGCAGACTTTTGGATATGGACATGACTTATACTTAAGTTGATTAGCATGATGTATTGTGAGCAGATGCATTTGGGTTATGATTGGATTTTGTTTTCAATATGATCTGCATTGACTCATGGACAGACTATTGGATACTGATATTATTTTTATATGGATATATTGAATGTGTTCTAACATTGGATTTCTTCACCATGATAAATAGAATGTAGTTGTTCAATTTACATTACTATAACCTTGGATAATGATGGAATGCATAATTAAGTTGTGATTTAAACCTTGAAATAATGGATAATTGAATTACGTATAGATGTTAATAAATTTCATGCATATGGTTATTTTGGACATTTTGACATGGCCGCAAGGCCGAGGGAGGTATTTTGTATTTTGCAGGAAACACAACATGATCACAACCATGAGGGGGATTGGGAACCAAACACAACAGGATGTCGGGTGGTTACAACATTTGGTTGTCAAGGCAACTAGTGAATTGTATTGTGTTACCTTTGTTCTTTTATGTGTTAAGAAAAAAATTTCCATGAGGGGGAAATTTTCTAATGTGACCAAGGGGTTAAGAATTTTATTTACTTGTTTTAACTTACTTTAGTAGGTGATTTTATTTGCGATATCCTTTTTTTTAAATTTACTTTTGCTAAGTATGTTTAGATTAATTTAACATCTTGTTTTAATTTATTTTTTTAGTTTTGGAGGGAAGTCTAGTAGGTGTTATTAATTTTGATTGTTGGCTCCTTGAGCCTTGTGTTTCCTCTTGTATTGAATGCTTGTTTTGAGTGTTGACCACTCCAAATCCCTTGAATCTCGAATTTGAGATTTAGGGCAATTTTGGGGGACTTGTGGGACAAGTTGAACTTGTCCCACACTTCCCAAAATCCCTTACCAACAATATCTATGGGTTGGGAATCCAAAAAGGGGATTATTTATTATTTTGGGAAGGGGAATGTGACTTTGGAGTGCACTTGTCTTCATTTTTGCATTTATTTGTGCCTTAAGACACATGGGAAAGGATGGATGTGGAAAAGAGATGTCATTCAACCCAACCACCCATTTATTGTGTTTTGGGAGTTGACTTGCCTATGGGAGGTGGTCTTGAGGATGTGTGATGTGGCATCCTACATGGAACCACATCACCCTCACCCTTCCCTTTTGTCTATTTATGGAAACTTCCTCTCTTGTTGAGGGGGTTGAAGGTTTTTGTGGGAGAGGAAAGATTGGGGAGAAAGAAAAAGAAGGAGCTTGGACTTGCATGCTTGGGATTGTTTTGGAGGGAGCTTGGACAAAGTTCTTGGTTTAGGCTTCTCCAATGGAGAGGTAGGAAACCTTCTCCCTTTTTGCTTTCTTATTGTTGTTGTTCTATGCTTAAATTTGTGGAAAATGTATGTTTACTTTTGTGTATTGTGGAAAAATGGATAGAATGCTTAATGTGTAGTGTAGGAGAGGTCTATGGGAAAACTCATGAGGGAGGCATAAGAGTAGAATTGGGAAATTGTGGAGGGAGTTTGAGAGGGATGCCCATCTTGGGTAAGAAGGTTCACATTCTTACCTTGTCCTTGAGGGAGCCATAAGAGGAGGGAGGCATAAGAGTATGGGAGGAAAAAGGGGTACTTGAGGGAGGCATAAGAGTTATAGGGGCTTGAGTTTTATTGTGGAGGGTTTGGATGGGCATCTCATCTCAATGGGGAGGCACAAGGAAAACTTTCCCATAGTTCCTTCTCTTGTTGGCTTGGATGAAAGCCTTGTTGTGAAAAGTATTATGTTATTTGTGCTTCCTTTTTGTTTCTTCTTTTAAACCTTGAATGTTGTGAAGAAAATTGTATTGTGGAAGCAATTATTGTTGCCTTGAGTTGGAGACCACCCTTTCATTGTGTTGTGTTTGGGGCTCGGGGGTCAATGGAGGAGATTGCTTCTCTTCTCAATTGAGTTTTGGTTGGGAGGAGAGTGTTGCCTCTCCCCCTATCTTTCTTGTGATTTTAAATACTTAGAACTTGGAGCATGGATGAAGAACACCTTGGAGCACAAGAACCTTGTTGTTGACAATGTAAAAAACATCATGTATTTACCCACCTTGAGTGAAGGAAAAACGTAATATTGCTTTGCTTTCTTTAGCTTCCATTATTGCAAATTTGTTTCCACATGAAGTAGGATATGTTGTAAAAAGATTTGGAAGGAAAATTTGCATTGAAATAATAGTATTTCTTACTCTAAAATTTATTGGAAATGTGGTTGAATTCTTTTGTGGAATGTTGGGAAGAAATTACAAAAGAATATACATGTTAGATCTCATTTTCTTGCTTAAAAGGAGATGTATTGAAAAGTGGAATGTTAGTGTATTTCCTCTTCTTGTATTATTGAAGAAAGGAATTAAGTTTTTAAATGGCCTTCAATATAATCATGAAATCATCTAGGCTCTAGCTCTATTATGCTTCTTCATTTAAGAAACCATTGTAAATATATTTACAAATTGTAAAAGGAGATCAAATCCGCTTGAAATTTCATACAAATATCCCTATTAAAATATGGAGAAAGAGGTTTTAACGCAAAATTTTAAGCTTAGTTAGTTCCTTACCCACCTCTCATTTATTAGGAAACTAATACTTTCAATATAATTGATATCTAAGTAATGCCCAAGCTAATGGATTTATCCTTATTGATTTATATTAATATTAGTGTATAAAAAAAAAAAAAAATGTCACACCGGATTAGGACAAAAAAAAAACCATGCACAGTTAAATAAACAGCAGGTCGCTACCAAATTCTTCCTTTGTCTATACAGGTCAGAGTTTCTCTTCTCTTGGTCGATGCTACAGGGCTGTATAAAATCAGAGGTCGCTAAACAGCCATGATTGTGTTTGGACGTTGGTTGCTTCTGATCCCTCACTGGCAGTCGCTATGCTTCTTACCACATAGGTCGGCCAAGTCTCCATGCTCCATGTCAAACAAGTTTGCAACCTGAAAAATTTGCAATGTTCCACGCTTGATCCCCAATGAATAACAAAATTTGCAAGCATCCTGTTAATAAAGGGGGGGGGGGTCACGTGGAAGTGCTTGTTTGATTGTAAAACAAAGTATTGTTTCATATATATTCTGATCTAACAAATCCACCTCCGTGAGTCTCTTCCACGAGCCATTCTGTCTATGCGACGGGACTTAGTAGAATAACTACGCCTTAGCTTCCCACCAAGCTTTCTAACAGCACGTCCACTGTCCCTTAATGGATTTTGATAAAAACATCACGAGGGAGGACCCCGTATTTGAGGATACATTCAGTACTGAACAAATAACAACATAGTTGGACAACCTACGCCATGCTTAAAGCGTTCTTTCTTTTTTTTTTTAAAGGGAAGAAGGGACTGTGGTTGTGGCGCGGCCATGGGCGGATGAAAGGAGAAAAACAACCTGTTTTTTCCACCTGTGTCTTCACCTACACTCTGCCAGTTTCCTCACGTGGACAGGGCCGTTTGAGAGAGGTAAACACGCCTACTATTTTAGCTGTAGCCACACCTTTAGCCACCACGACTTCTTTTCACATGGCTCAGGACAAATCCCAACAGCAGGCTGACCTTGTAAGATTTTTTATTTGCAAAATCTTAGGGAGTAAATGCTTATGCGGCTAGTAGGAATAGTTTTGCACGCTAGACAGGGAGTTTTAAATTGAGACAGCTGGTGGTTGAGTCGCCCACCCCCCACCAAACATATTTGTTTCCAACTTAATATTTTTAATGAACCTCCTCCTAGTGGCTTGACCACGCTTGCTCCTCTTTCTGCCAATCACACCATATGTCAAGTTGTTCGGTTAGGCAGTCAAGGGTTACACAATTTAATTGTTGTTTCGATCTTTCATAAGTGTTTGTTTTATTGGTTATCTTGTATCATTTTAAATCTAAACTTTATTCTCACTTATTGTTTGTCCTCCTAATTTCTGACTCCTTCAAATTAAAATAAAAGAGTAATATAAAAAAACTTACTAATACATTATTAATTCTCCTTTTAAAGTATTTTGTATAACTCATAGTTATACATACGAAAAATATTGAGCAAGGTCGAGACACTTCTTAATTCCAATTATCCCCCTTCCTACTTCGCAGATTTTGATGTACCAGGACAGCCATGCGGCTAAAAGACTACCAATCTTTCTAAAGAGCACGTGGTCTACGGCCCAAGTTGAAGTCTGGAAGAGAACAATATTAATATCTCTATGGACATTTACGTTCCACACTTTCTCAACGTTTTTTTTTTAAAACAAAAAAATCAATATACGTGACTAATACTATTTTACAATGCAGTTCCCCTACCTTCACGACGATTTGCTTCAGCATTGACCTTAAAACGATTTTCTTTGGCGTAGAGCTTGCACGAAATGATGAGTGTATATATATAGTAGCATATTATCATTATGTAACACAATTATAAATTAGCAAAGTTAGCAGAGCAAATAAATGAAACCGCACTTGAATAAACCAATAGTGGAGGTAAGGACTCTCCCAGTAATTTGCACGTTTCGTTCACCCAACAATTTAGGACATCAGATAAGAATACAGAACAATTGTAATTTGATAGATCATATGGTATGACACCTAAAAAGGCGTTTAGCAAACTTTTCTCAAATGAATGCTTGTCATGTTTCGTGGAAAACGAAGGTAAATAATTTGCAAAAAAAAAAAATAGTTGTAATTTCGGGTTGTGCGCAGTGGATGCGACGTAGTCGTCGTCGTCGAGCGAGCGACGTCTTTTTGCGGCGTTACAGTTTCTATTGTACATATCAAGTATTGATCCCAAACGTAATTGGAATTTAAATAATTTTAAATTTTCTAAGAAGATAATTTCAAATCATAGGGTGAACAAATTACCATATCAGTTAAACGTTTGAGCTTTTCTGCATCTTCCCTTTCCATATCTTGTTGAGAATTTCCCAGTCCTAAACGAGTACATCTTTGCTGGGTAAGAAACTTCTCTGAAGTTGCCTGAATTTTGTACACAAATCCTTGGAATTAAAATGCTACTTACTTTAGGGATCCAGTCCCACCATGCTAACCTCCAATGAAAGAGATAATACGCACCTGAACTTCATGGAACGGCTCAAAGGAAAATGGCTGACCTCCATTTTCGGCTATTATATTTTCTATTTGATTTAGTAATTCACTTCTTTGTTTTGCCTCCTTTGTTTCCGATCTAGTTTCATTATCGAAAAGGACCATTCTCCTATTACAGCGCTCTAGAACCTCTTGAATGAAGCTAAATTACATTAGCATAGCTTTTACACATGGAAATGGGTAACTTAAAAAATGTATACATCATGTCAAAAAAAAACAATAAGATTTGTCAAATGATCGTATTATTGCTTTAAATAATGGATTGTTTCTTTCATTCGTTATTTATTTATTTGTAGTTTGTCACATTGAATACTCATCGCTGAATGTATCTCTAAATTATTTCTCACAATGAAATGCTAATTTAAATACAATATCTCTCATCATCCGTTACAAGAACGAGAACCTCTATATAAACAAAAATCTAACTAATCTATTGTTACATTAAAATAAAACTCCCATATAATATCTTTGTTTAACTAATTATCCAAACAGAAACTATCTATTTTACATAGTACAATTACTTATAACTACTTATAAACACACGTGCATCACAAATACGTGTCTTGAGTGATTCGATAACACGGTACTAGTGATATTGAATGAATTTATATCAAAATCTCATATCACCCTAATAAGAATTTGTGCAAAATCCTTTAATGAACATTAAGTCCTTGGTAAAATGCTTGAGAGAAATGTGACAATTGAATCCAGTGATTTTAGCACATGGTTATAGGGATGTCATTACCAAACTCTTCAAACGAAGCCATGAAAAGTGTAGAAACTTTCTGCAGTCTTATATAGCGAATAGCATAAAGAAAATAAATAGAAGAATAAAATGTTTTGCAAATAACAGATTAAATGTTAAAATCAGCATTGTTGTGCATAATCTATTAATTCATTTTCATCCTCAGAGCTTCGACTCATTAAATTCAAGCTATGCATGAAACACATTTTCTTGTGTATACTAAGCATTGACAATTGTAGCTAATTAAATACAAACTAAATCCCTCTAAACTTGACACCGAACTGCTCTACAACAAAGTCATCTAAATTTAAACTCCAGCTTTAAATCTTCCGCATGTTGTGCATACATAAAACAAATATATTTTGTTTTTATTTTGATTTATTCCTAAACATACACTTAACCAAAAGCTACGGACAACTTCCAAACAAATTGTGCTTAACTAAATTTAACTTTCCTAAAGCTACGGTGGAAATCATACATGCAGCATATGCATATTTCCAACACTACCCCTTAATTTCAAACATGTAGCTTTCACTATTATTAAGTTGCATTTATATTTTCAGATCTCCCATGTGAAAGATCACAAACTCCCAAACAATCTCTCAAATATTCAAAAAATTCCTTTTCCAAAGCCTTTGTAAAAATGTCTGCAAACTGATCTTCGGATGTGTAAAATTCAAGATGAATTTATTTGTTCTTAACCAACTCTTTGATGAAATGATACCTTTTATCAATGTGATTTCTCCTCTTATAAAAAACATAATTTTTAGACAACGCTATTGTTCAATTGTTGTCAGAAAAAAATTATGTAGTTTCCTCTTGATTCTGCCTTAAATCCTTCAACACTCTTATCATCAAAACAACTTGACAAACAGCTCTTATTGCTGCTACATACTCTACTTCTGTTGAAGATAACATGACAATGAGATTCTTATTTGATGCCCATGAAACCGCTCATGTTCCAAAATGAAAAGTATATATGGATTTTTTTTCTATAATCTATACTTCCCACACTATCACTATCTGTATACCCAATGAGTCTGAACTCATCTGAACTTGAATAAAGAATTTCATGATTTCTTGTTCCACACACATACCTCAAAATATTTTTTTTGAACTCGTCAATGTGAATATTTTGGGGATTCCATGAACCTTGATATAAGGACTCACACACATACATAATATCAGGCCTTGTGGCCATCAAATACTTAATACTTCCAACCAACTTTTTAAACAATGTTGGATCCATAAAAGATCCTTCGTTTTATTTTCTCAACCTCAAAACTATTCCAATTGGTGTTGGCATTATCTTACAATTCAACATGTTAAAAACTTTTCAAAACATCATTTGCATACTTTTCTTTTGAAATGAAAACTTCACCTTCTCATTGTTGAAATTCAATGCCCAAAAAGTAATGCATAAGACCAAGATTTGTCATCTCAAATTCCTTCTATATGGCTGATTTGAATGACTCTGTAGATAGATTTCTAGTAATCACTAAATAATCTACGTATAAAAAAACTATTAGAATCTTACCTTGCTCATTTATCTTGGTGTATAAGGTAGGCTCACTGCTGCTCCTACTAAAACAATTCTCAATAAAATAAGAATCTATTATGTTGTACAAAGAACTAGGTGCTTGCGTGAGACCATAGAGTGATTTCTTCAATCTATATACACTTCCTTCATATAACATTCAATCTCATAACCTTTTGGTTTATTCACATAAGCTTTCTATTATTAAAAATCCACCCCTCAAGGTAATTTTTGATAACCTACATCATTTCTTCAGGCTTGAGCATGCATAAATGGTAAAAGGAAAAAAAATCAAGTTTTGGAGGTCCTTTGGCTCTTTTCTAACCCCCCCCCCCCCCCATCTAAGGAAAAAATTGAAAAAATCTAAAAAAATTGGCTTCAGCTAGTGTATTGTGGCAAAGTCAGATATTTTCGTCCCAGGCCGCATAGGTTCAGTCGGGACCTGAAAACCCAATTTTCCCTAAATGGCCGAAAATAGTGAAAATTGGTTAAGTCAGGTAGAAATGTCCCAGGTGGTCCCTTGGACGTAGGGACGTGTGGGACCTTCATCACCGATTTGAGAAGGAATCGACAAAGTTGAGGTTTTTTTGGCCTAGGCCGCACAGGTACGCGAGGGACGTCTGGGATCCAAAAAGCCGAAAAATCTACAATCAAAGGGAATCAGAAAAATCAGAAGTTTCTGTCCCACGTGGTCCATGGGATAGTTTGGATGTTTAGACGCGCAGGCTCCGAAAACCCAACTTGTCTAATTTGCAAGGCAGGTCGAGAGACATGCGGAGGAAGTGGAGGTCAACGACCCTCATGGCCCGGTCAATGCTGGGACATTCGGGACATCAAACGCCGAAATTGCCGCACCAAGAGGGAATCAGAAAAAGTGGAGGTTTTTGGCCCAAGTCACACAAGGAACATTTGGGACTCCAAGACCCGAAATAGCTGCATGCAAAGGAAAATTCAATGTTTGACCCTCCTTAACTTCAAATGGCCATAACTTTTGACCCCGAGATCTGATTTTCATGAAATTTGACTTTCTGGAATGAGCACAATGACCTCTATGCCACAGAAACATCTTTAGCTCTAGTAAATTAAATGACAGAAATGCCTGACATACCCAAAATAGTTACCTGCACTCAGAAGGCCATAACTTTTAAATTTCTCAATGAAAACACACAAAATTGGTACTGTTGAAATTATGATTCCGAGCTTGAAGCACAAAAATTTAAAAATTCTACAATTTGGCAAGTAAGCAATGTCGATTTTTTAGAAAATGTTCCTTGTTTGGAATAATGATTTTATTTGGCTGTTGGGATGCATTCAATGAAGCATGGAATGACATTTTTCACTGTTGCAAGTTATGGGATAGTATGGGAGGCCTTACCCAAGAAACATACTATCATTTCAATCCATTTACTACCTTTTGCAAGTGGTTTAAGGAAAGATTTCAGGATTTCCATTTTTTCCCTCTCTCTTTCTCTTCTCAGATTTATATAAATTGGAGTGTTGGGCTCATTGTAAAGGGAGATAGCTTTGAGTAGAAAAAATCTACCAAATTTGTTTTATGAAGGAAATGTTCTTGAAGCCCTTGTAGTGGACTCCTTCAATGGTGATCTGGGCCCTTATTTTGTAACATTTGAACTGTGTATATCATGAGGCAATACATACAAGTTTGTGGATACTTCTTCCCTTGTTGTGTTATTTACATTATTATTTCCCTTTCAAATTCGTTACAAATATATTGTGTCTACCTTATACTCTTGCATAGATTCATTGTCATTATATGTACATGAAATATTGTTGTGAATACATTTGCTATATTGTGGAGAATTGTTATCACCCCTTCTAGTATGTACTTTACTTCCATTTTTATCACATTAGAAGACTATTCTCACACTCTCCTTTTTTGGTGTATCCCATAAAAAGTTAGATTAGTATTATATAGTTTTTTCTTGCATTAGACTAGATTGTGGCAAGTAGTTTCAGAGCAAGAACCAACTTTTTATGGAGGTCTATCTCAAGTAGAAAGTACCACAACTTGGAGATAGTACCCATGTTATCCAATCACACTGTAAACTCAAGAACACACACTTGTGCAAACCATAGTGTGTTGTGATCCAGAGATAATAGTTCTGGCATGCCCGGTGGGACATGAGGTCTTCATTATAATTGCAAAAAAATTGATGTGCACTTGTTGTAGGTTCTAAGCTTGTAAGAAGATTTGAAATTGCACATCTGGTGACTCATAAAAAGTAAATCTCACTAGTTTTAGTAGTTCAAGTTTGGAAAACTCATGAGAAGAATCCAAACAATGTCAAGAACTACAGAAGAGGGACTCTTTATCTATTTACACTTATCGCCAAATAGAGTGAGAAGGGGAAGAAGAGTTTAAAGGTCTCCATCTCCACCAAATAGAACCTCATCAATACCTCCACCTGGAAGGCCTTTTATTCAATCAACTAGAGTTCTTCGACCAATCAAGATGGCATAGCCAAATCCTTATGTCAACTTCACTAGCAGAAGCCCCACTCGCTCTCAATGCACAAAACCCAATTCCAGTTGCAGCATTTAAGAACATCCCATATTTCACTAGAGAGAACCAGAAAACTTCGATTGACCACTTTCAGAACATTACAAATGTCTACGTAATTTATGTAATTGCTGAAATGGACATTGCTATAAAATTGTTTGCATCCTCCTTTAAGGGTAAAGTGTTGCAATGCTTTAGAATCCTAACAGAAGGGTCTTTTTAGAATTGGGACCATTTATGCACAACTCTTCACAATCAATTTAGAGAAAAGGGAGATAATATTTCTTTATTGGAGAAATTGACAACAATCAAGAGGGTCCCTAATGAACAGTTGATTGATTTTAAATTTATACTCCAGCATATGTGGGATAGGAATTCATTGGCCGTGAGACCAACAACTAAAGATGTCTTCCTATAATTTTTTAAAGCTTTAAATTCTAATATTTCCATGATAATACAGTCTATGGGAGGTATAACTTTACCTACAGCCTATAACATTGCTATTAGAGCTGAAAATTACTTAAATCAAATTGGAAAACTTGCACCTACGACTCCCATGCCTCTATATCAAGAGCTAGGAGCTCCAAAAACTAGTTAAGAACCTACATTAGCTCATGTTCCTGCCCCTAGAAATCAGAGTGTGACTGAATTTTCTACCTCATCTTCTAATACCTCAAATGATCTCCAAGATGTCATGAAGCAACTACAAAACTTGGGTAATGAGTTAGTGATACTTAAGAGGCAGCAGGCCTAAAATTTTAGATCATATAATCCTCAAACTCAACCCAATAGGCCTCCATATCAGCCTAATAGGCCACCCATTCAAACTAAAAATTAGAACCATGTCAGGCCTCCTGCTAATAGACCATTTCATCCTTACAATCCTAATGCCACATCCACATCTAGAGCTTTGGTACCAGTGTAAAATAATTTGGCTTAGGAATATGACTGGTGTTTCCCATGCAATCAACCTCATAACGAGTCAATGTGTTTCAATGGTTCTTTGAATCAAGCCCTTATGGTGACAAAAACTAGTGTGGAATAAGAGACAAGCAAAGAAGGAAATCAACAGTAAGAAGCAACTCAGTAAGGGACACCTCCAAACGAGACCATACTTGTCAATTGGTAGGCTGAATATTTTTGTTGTATGAATCAAGCACCTTGTCAAAGTGTAGCAACCAATACATGGTCCAAGAAAAGGAATATTAGAGAAGGAAAATTCTCAAATTCAAGGATCCACAACCCTTTATCACTTGACAAGGTATGGATAATCAAAATGCAACTCCTAATGTGTAAAGTTAGCCCAAGCCACCTCCTAGACCAGATCAAGTGCCGGTTTTAACAACCTATGTGGGAGATAAGAATGTGTAAGAAAAGGGGCAATAGAGATATAGCTCATCTCCATTCAACATCATTGAGTAGATGAATAAAACAAATGTAATCATCTCAATGTGGAAATCATTCTCTATCCTAGGACAAATAGACCTATTGTAAGCTGCTATGGCTAATTGCTCAACATTAAATTAGCCACCCAATCAACAAGAGAAGGTGCTTACTAATTTAGCTCAACAAGAATGAGATCAAGGAGGCTACCAAGGTATAAATTTGAATCCCCCACCATTCTACATCTCATTGATCATAGGAGATAAGTTGGTGCATAACTACATGATTGATTCGGGAGTAAGGAGCTCAGTCATTCCAAAATAGATAGCTGATCAATTGGGCCTTTAATATGAATTCATCTCCAAAGGTGTGGTGTAATTGGATGGGACAACAGTGACAATAGTTGTAATAATCGAATATTTGAGCCTCACATTGCATTTATGTCCCAAGGTGATTGTCTCGCAAGATGTGTCAGTCATAGATTTACCACCACTTTTTGCATTATGCTTGTCAAGGGACTTCACTGCTAAAATTGCAGGCTATTTTCCTGCTGATTGGTCACACATATTATTCAAAACAAGGTATTGAGATAAGGCTACAATCAGATTTTAGCCTATTGCAAACTTTCATATTGAACCTCACACACCGATTCCAATCAATGTGAATTGTTAAGCTTTTGATCAAGAGGATTGCCCAAGCACTCATGAAGTAGATACCAAAGTCGAATGCATTCTAGACTTAACTCTTGATGAATGGTCAAATAAGAGGCATGCTTTTGACCCTTACAAGGAAATGGAAGAATCTGAATTAGGATTCTATTGCTTGCATGAAGAGAATTATCCTCTTCCCAACATTACCAAGCCAGATCATAAAGATGACAATGAGGTATGAAATTTATTCTTTGATGGATTAAGGAGTAAACAAGGTACAAGAGGAGGAGCTATGCTCATTTCCCCACAAGGTACAAAATCTTACTCAGCTTTCTATTTCAAGTTTTCTTACTCAAAGAACACCGCTGAGTATGAAGCCTTAATTCACATATTACATTGGGAAAGAAAGAGAGGTATAATAAATTTGCAAGTATTTGGTGATAGTGAGCTGATCATGAACCAAGTCAGAGGAAAAAATGTTACCATAAATGATCATTTGAAGAACTACAAGAATCGGGTATGGGATCTCATTGAATATTTTGAAGCATTTAGCATCGATTCCATCCCAAGGAAGAAAAACGAAGCAGCAAACAAACTGGCAGAAATTGGGGCAGCATTTGATGTTGTAGAAAGTATCAAAAATGAACAATATCAGCCTCATATCAAAGTGATTGTATGACCAGCTATTCTAGATAACAACACAATTTGGCAAGTCTTTGAGAATGATCATAAAATTGTCAATTTCCTACAAGAAGAAGTTGATTTCTCTGCCAGAAACCAAGACAAGTTAGAACAACAGTATGGTGACCAAGTGGTGCAGCTGAGAACTAAAAAATTATCATAAGGACTCATAACTTTGGAGTCAATATTCAACCTAAATGATCAGTTCCGAAAGGAGAAGGCAAACATTCAGGTAAAGGTTGAAGATTCAAAGCCCATTTTAGTAAGTGAAGGCAACGCATTGTAAATTAGCAAAGTACCCAGCAAGAGAAATCTAAATTTGTTCAAATTTGTCAAGAATTCCCAGATGTCTTTGCTTGGACTTATAAGGATTTAATAGGTTTCAACCTAAGGCTACCACAACATACTATTGATCTGGTTCCAGAATTCAAGCCCATCAGACAAAATAAAAGGATGGTGAACCCTCACATTGAACCTATCATGAGGAAAGAGTTGAACAAGATGATTGAAGCTAGCATAATATTTCCTATCAAACATTCAATTTGGGTTCCAAACTTGGTGCCAGTGAGGAAAATGAATGGATAAATCAGACTATGCATAGACTTCCATGACCTAAATAGAACATCACCTAAGGATCATTACCCACTCCCACCAATGGAACAAATATTGCAGGTTGTAGCTGGTTCCAAAAGGTTTTCATTGCAAGATGGCTACTTAGGCTATAATCAGATAATGGTGAAAGAATATGATCAGTATAAAACAACCTTCACCACGAAATGGGGCACATATGCTTATAAGAAGATGTCATTTGGATTCTCAAATGCCAGAGAAACATTTCAATGAGCTATGGATATGGAATTCAAAGTCTTAATCAACAAGATGGTGTTGGTATATCTAGATGATATCACTATCTTCTCAAAGAATGCAACACACCATCTCTTTCACCTCAGGAAAGTATTTCAAAGGTTTAGAAGGTTCAGAGTGTCATTAAATCCAAAAAAGTGTGCATTTTTGGCACATGAGGGAAAATTTTTGGGCCACATTGTGTTAAGAGAAGGGTTAGCAATTGATCCTGAAAGAGTTGAAGCCATCCAAACACTTCCATTGCCACATCACAAGAAATCTGTCCAAAGCATTTTGAGAAAGATAAAAATTTTCCACATATTTGTGCCTAATTTTTCCACTCTTGCAAAGCCTTTATCAATGATGTTGAAGAAGAGTCTTGCATTCAAATGGATAGTAGAAGGTAAAGAGAGTTTTGAGGCCATCAAGTATGTAATATCATGAGTTATAACTCTTATCATCCTAGAATTTTCAAAGGACTTCATGATGTATGCTTTCAGAGGATCAGACACAATCTCAGCTATCTTGGTACAGCTGAATAAAGAAGGTTGAGAACAACCCATAGCATTCTTCATTCAAAGCTTGGAAGATTATGAAGTAAAGTATTCTTTCATTGAAAATCATGTCCTTGCTGTCATTAGGAGCTTGAAGAAGCTCAAACACTTGGTCTCAGACAACAAGATTCAATTGCTATTGTATCATGTTAGTGTCAAGGATTTTCTCCTAAACAAGGATTTGAATGAGAAGAGAGAAGGTTGGATCACTCGTGTAATGGAGTATGATATTGAAATCAAAGTGACCAACCTGGTTCATGGGAAAGGTTTGTGTGAATAGCTTGCTTCCAAGCAACAAGCTAAGTCAACAGATGAAGAAGATGCTTTCCTACTACTGCAGAATGAGTAAGAGCGGCCACTTGATAATGCTCCCATTTCATGTTAGACTCAAGACTTGGTGCATTATCTCCAAATAGGTTTGTGCCCTCTAGAAATGAGCAAAGTAAAGAGGAGATACTTTAGATTACAATCCATTCCATATGTGCTTGTTGATGGTGTTCTATTTAGATGCATTGGAATAGTCCAAGTTGAGAATATATTACATGAGTTCCATGATAGAGAATCAGGAGGCCACTTTGCTCCACGACTAACAACTCTTAAAATCATGAAGGTTGGCTACTATTGGCCTGCGGTTTTTAATGATTACTACTCATGGATCAAGAAATGCAAGAAATGTGCATTCTTCACAAGGAAGGAAAGGTTAGCAGCCCTGCCCCTTCATCTAATTTAAGTAGATCAGCCATTCATGCAATGGGGATTGGACTTTATTGGAGTGATTAATCCAAATTCAAGTCAAGGCCAGAAGTGGATACTTACAACAACAGACTATTCCACCAAGTGGACCAAAGCAATGGCACTTAAGGAGGAAAATGAATCCAGCATCTTGGGTTTCTATGAAGGGATAGTCACAAGGTTTGGTGTCCTTATTACCATCATATCAGATAATGCATTGGCATTCCTTGGCACCATAATCACTTGAATGGGTTGTCAAGAATGGTGTATATCTCAGTACTTCATCAAACTATTACCCTTGGGGTAATGGCCAAGTAGAATCTAAAAACAAGAACCTACTAAGAATCATCAGAAGAACTTGTTAGTGTAAAATCATAGCACCCCCAAATGAGTTATGGATCTGATTTTCTAAGGCATGGTCATTTGGTGTGATTTTCATAACATTGGATCATTCCCTAAGCTATGACACTTGCAAATGGGAATGATCCTCTAGAGAAGGTTGGTTCCTCTTCCTAAATACCTACCACAAGACATTCTAGTGCAGGAAAGATAATCTAATCCTAATCTAACTTCCAAGGAGACAAGGAAGAGAGAAAACAAGGAAAAATATAGCCTACACTAAAACAGTGATACACCAGAGAAGGAAAATGTTGATCATCTACCAAACTGTCATGGAACAAAGAGAGGCGAGTCAATGGAAAGGATGGACATCAGCATCATAGACCATAGATTAGATTCACACAGAAAATGTTCCAAAACCCCATGAACACATCTCCCAGATCTGTAAATGAACATTCAAAACATGCACAGATACCCTGTAATGAAGAGAGGCAATAAGAGACAACCAAAAATAAGCAAAGGATGGAAAAATGCATCACAAAACATGTTTTCTATTGCTTTAGAGTTTGCACAGAACATCATTTATAGACAAGAGGAAAAAAATGCCATTTATAGAGCAAGGGAGGATGTTCAAACTCAATTTTAACCCTCAGGAAGAAATAGAAGGGGGAGGCAAAGAAGAAAAATGAACAACTACAACAAAAACCTTAAAATGATGCCTTTGTTTACAATATATAGCAAAATACGAAAACATAGGGAAAAAATGAGAAAATCCAATTCTCTGCTCCAACCACTGACAACATTCAAAAATTGGTCAAGAAGTTCAAGGATCCTCTGTAAATTCCATTCCCCAATGCATTTTCACCAGCTCGAGTAGAGAACGGCCATTCTTCATTAATTTTGGTGGTTGAAACTGGTTTTCTTGTCTTTTCCCATGGAAAAATACATTTTTGACATTTTATCCAACAAATATTTCACTAAATTTCAAAAATTGAATACTCCATGATGAAGAGAATCTCCAGATCTTTCCATTGGTACCAAGATTGTCAAAAATAGAGTTGTAGATCAAAAGATATGGCCTTCTGCATTTTTTCCTAACATTTCCTACAAATTTGGCTTCAGGTGAATTTTGAGCTTTTTCCCCTCAAATCCATTGATGACATGGCATCCATTGGGGTTGGCAGAGGTAGGGGCTTCGTTTTCTCCATTTTACATTTTTTGACAAAAAGTCAAAAAATTCAATTTACCTCCGAAGTCAATGCATCCCCACATTATCTTTTTGATGGGGAGCATGGGTTACATTTTGATTTTATGCCTTTTGGATGAAAAGGAAACTTTTCAATTTTTCCTTCGATACCCCATCAATCCGAGTTCCTTCGGCAAAAAACTCTCCCAAGCTCTGCAAGTCTGCCTTGGGAACATTTTCCCTTCTAACTCCACCGAGTCATAACTCAAAAAATACAAGGAGTTAGAAAGAGTTCTTTACCTTTCTAGAAATGGGAAGAAATTATCTATCTAATTTAACATTTTCTAGTAGCCTTTGAATGCTTTAAATGTCTAAAATATTGACTGAAGTACAAAAGGTAGTAAGTTAACACAAAAATAATGGGAGCTTATTTTGGTTAACAGAACTCTTGATGAGAATCAGAGAAATTGGCACACAAATCTCAAATCAGCTCTATGGGCTGATAGGATCACACCGAAAAGGTCTACAAGAAAATCTCCATACAAGATTGTATATTGAAAGGAAGCAGTAATTCCTATATCGCTTGAGTTGCTGACATTGTAACTCATGAAACAGTTGGAACTAGCTAAGTGTGAGCCTATGGAAACCAGGTATGCATAGCTGATAAAATTAGAAGAAGCAAGAGAACATGCAGTGTAAGCCATGGAGAAGGATCAAGAATTGATCAAGAAGAGCTTTGACAAGAAAGCTAGGGCCAAGACATTTCAAGTTGGAGACTTGGAACTGAAGTGGGATGTTGATTGTGCAAAGCCAGGAAAACATTCAAAGTTTGATGCCATATGGAGTGGCCTATACATGATCACTGAATGCAAAGGTAGCAATGCCTTTCAGCTAACTAAGTTGGATGGTGAAGAATTAAATATTCCAGTCAATGGAATCTATCTCAAACATTGCTACTAGAAGGAGAATCTCTCGTCATTGTACATATTAGTCTAGGATTTCCAATTCCTCCAAGTTGTTGTGAACATTGTTGTTGCTGTTAGAATAGGTTTCATTTCCCTAAGTGCTGGTGCACATGCTCTATTGCTTCTAGTACATGTCTTGTTTACAATTCATCAAGCTTCTAGTCAACAAAGGGACTGCTATAGTAGAAAGCTCATGGTTTCCTGTTATAGTTGCAAATTTCATATCCCAACGAATATACAGCAACTAAAATCATATTTCGAGGCAACATTCATAGATACTCATCATTCATCCCCATGGATCACAGTTGTAGGAATGGGTGAGATCTGGTTTTCTAGCAATTTTCTACTCTCACAAATCTTATTTTCAAGATTCTTTTATCAAATTGAGAGTGCAAGCAGCAGAAGGCAGTCCCAAGTTCACAAATAGTGTTTCAGTGACTCAAGGATGTAGATCTTCAAGTCCAAATCAAATGTAAGATTATGAAGAAGACTCCATGCCCAATAGATTGCTATAGGCAGCTGGCCATACTTCATCTAAAATGCAAATAACCCCACTGAGTCACCAAAATTGCTATCCAAAATCCACCCCTCAAGGTCATTTTGATAACCTGTATCATTTATTCAGGCTTGAGCAGGCAAAAATGGTAAAAGGCAAAAAATTAGGTTTTGGAAGTCCATTTGGCTCTTTTCTCACCCCCATCAAGGAAAAACTTTGAGTTAGAAAAAATTGAAAAAATCCAAAAAATTGGCTTCAGCTAGTGTATTGTGGCAAAATTGGATATTTTTGTCCAAGGCCGCATAGGTTCAGTCAGGATAGTCGGGACTCGAAACCCTGATTTTCCTGAAATGGCTGAAAATTTTGAAAAATGGTTAATTCAAGTCAAAATGTCCTAGGCAGTCCATAGGATGTAGGGACCCACAGTTCCCACATCACCGAAATCGATGATTTGCAAAGGAATCAGAAAAGTCAGGTTTTTTTTGCCCAAGCCACACAAGTATGCGAGGGACGTCCAAGATCTGAAAAGCTGAGAAAGCTGTAGTCAAAGGGAATCAAAAAAATTAGGAATTTTTGTTCCGCATAGTCTGTGGGATAGTTGGGACATTGGGATGTGTGGGCTCCAAAATCCTGACTTGTCTGATTTACAAAGAGGGTCGAGAGACATACGGAGGAAGTAGAGCTCAATGGACCTCATAGGCAAGTCAACGCTAGGAAAATCGGGACATCAAAGGCCAAAATTGCCATGCCAAGAGGAAATTGGAAAAAGTGTAGGTTTTTCAGCCCAAGTCACACAATGAACATTCGAGACACCAAGACTTGAAAAAGACGAAATAGCCGCATGCAAAGGAAAATCTAATGTCTGACCCTCCTGAACTTGAAATGACCATAAATTTTGACCCCAAGCTCTGATTTTCATGAAATTTGACTTTATAGAACAAGAACAACATCCTCTAAGCTCCACTAAAGAAACATCTTTAGCTCCAGTAAATTAAATGATAGAAATGCCTTGCAAACCCAAAATAGCTGCCCACACTCAGAAGGCCATAACTTCTGCATTTCTCAACAAAAAAGCAAAAAATTTGTACCATTGTAATCATAATTCTGATCTTGATGCACAGAAATCAAGAAATCCATAATTTGATGCATTTGATGCTGATTTTTAGGAAACGTGCCTAGTTTAGAACAATGATTTTATTTGGTAGTTGAGATGCATTCAATGAAGCATGGGATGACATATATCACTGCTGCAAGTTATGGGACAGTATGGGAGGCCTTTTTCAAGTAGCATACCATCATTTCAATCCATTTTATACCTTTTACAAGTGGTTGAAGAACAAATTTTGGGATTTCCATTTTTCCCTCTCCCTCTCTTCTCAGATTTCTATAAATTGGAGTGTTGGGCTCATTGTTAAGGGAGATAGTTTTGAGTAGCAAGATTTTGCCAAAATTATTTTGTGAGGCCAATTTGTTGCAGGCCCTTATAGTGGACTCCTTTCATGGTGATCCAAGCCCTTATTTTGTAACATTTTAACTGTGCATATCATGAGGCAATAGATACAAGTTTGTGGATACTTCTTCCCTTGCTGTGTTGTTTTCGTTCTTCTTGCCCTTTCAAATTCATTACAAATATATGTGTCTACCTTATACTCTTTCAGGGATTCATTTTAATTGTGTGTGCATGAAATATTGTTGTGAATGTAGTTGTTAGATTGTGGAGAACTATTATCACCCCTTCAAGTATGCACTTTGCTCTCATTTTTCTCACATTGGATACTATTCTCACACTTTCCTTTTCTGGTGTATCACCGCTTTAGTGTAGGATTTTTTTTTCATACAATCTCTCTCCCTGGTCCCTTAAAAATTTAGATTACGATTAGATAGTTTTGTCTGTATTAGAGTAGATTGTGGTAGGTAGTTTAGGAGCAAGAACCAACTTTTTGTGGAGGTCTATCTTAAGTAGAAAGTCCCACAACTTGGAGATAGTACCCATGTTAACTAATCACACTGTGATCTCAAGCACAAACACTTTTACAAACTATAGGGTTCTGTGATCCGGAGATAACAATTCCTCTTCGAGGAATCCATTTAAGAATGTAAATTTAACATCCATCTTATAAATAGGCCATTTCGTTTGAGCTGCAATTGCTAAAATCATTTTTACCATAACCAAAATTTCTACTGGTGACAACGTTTCATTGTAGTCAACTCCATATTGCTACATTAAACCTCTTGCTACCATCCTTTCTTTGTGTTTTTTTAATTTTCCATCACCATTGTATTTGGTCTTGTAGACCCACTTTACTTCAATCACATCCTTTCCTTTTGGAAGATCCGCCAGCTCCCAAGTCTAATTTTTCTCTATAGCATCAATCTCATCATCAATGGCTTGTGCCAAAACTTCATTCTTTATAGCCTCCTCAAAATATATTTGATCTCCATCTTAGGAATAATGCCAAAACTGAAAATGAATTAGTATTATAAATCTCACTAAGACTTCTTGTTTTTTGTTGCACAGGACTATTCGATGATGGACTTCATATTATACATACATACATACATATGTGTGTGTGTGTGTGTGTGTGTGTGTGTCTATAGGTATTATAAGTCTATACTTATATATAAATCAATACATATAAATTGTGTAGTTTTAAAATACCTATGTACATACATATACATAAATACCTATATACATACATATACATACATACATACATACATATATATATATATATCAAAATTACTGGATTTTGAAAAAAGAAAGAAAAAATAATACTAGGGTAAACATATACCCAAGAGGCCGAGAAAATGAAAGTGGTCATAGACACAAGGACAGAGGAACGAAAGATCACAGATAATAGCGAGTGATTAACCACTAGATGATAGAAAAAAGACAAAATTGATGGGCTTAAAATCTTTTCAAATGCCAGTAGAAGGAAATTTTGCAAAAGCTAACTTCTTGAGAGGAATCAAGAGATCCCATGGCTTAAATTAATAGATCTAGTGGTACAAAGAGAATATGGAAGATTTAACTTTGCATTGATGGGAATTTTTTCTAGAATATGATTGAATATTTATCAAGTCAGGTGCTGGATCAAGAAAACCTAAGTAGAAGAGTTTAGGGCAAGTCAACACCATCGCTTTATCAAACAAAATCTTCTTGTTTATCTTCATTTTTGAAGAAGATCATATTCATGTTTCATGTTAAGGTGTACCATTAAATAAATCTGTGGAATCCACAAATCTCTCTTGCATGAGATTGTAATCAGGATCCAACTCAACCATCACATGCACCAACAATCTAGTCGTGTCTTAGACCATGCTCTCCTTGTAGGAATTCAAATTTGAAGTCATCAATGCCCTTCAAACTGTAATAGCATACGTTAAAAAAAAACTCCCATTCGAGACCCAAGAACAACCTAAGTTATAGATGTAGAAAAATTATCTAGGAGTAGATTTTTTTTAAAAAAATGTGTGCATCAACATCCCATTTGGTTCATTGCAACTACAGTTGTCAGATAATCAATGTTTCACAGGAAAGATGGGATCTGGAAACAATAAAAGTTCCCGTTATAACAAGATATCAATTTCACATTATCAAATTAACAAGAGCAGTAAAATTAGGGTCCAAGCAAAGAAACATTTCCCTTAAGGAAAAAAGAATGTTGGACAAACTACTTACCAATAATTGACTAATAAAGTTAACATTATAGTTAAAGCCTTGTTTCTGTAATTAAAGTTAGAGGGTGAAAAGGTTGCCAAAACAAATTAGATACCCAAGGTATTGTGGAAGATCCACGATGCCCTAGAGTCAAATCACAAGGTTCCTATTTACTTAGGGTTAACGAAAAAAAAAAATTCCATTCAACCTCCAAATAGGTGATAACTATGAAGGTCAACCCATGCTTTAGAAATAAACATTTAAAGTCCAAAAAGGGTAATTTGGATCTGGGTCAGTACCCATTCTCAGACTCATCTTAAATGTACTTCAACTGGTGGGGATAGCTTCCCATATTTCATGCACTTAAAAGTTCCGAGAAAGGTACATTCCCAATAAATAGGATGCATTTATCTCCCCTTTCCAATGATATAAAGAATTCCTCCTAACTCCTTATAATTCTCAAGTTATGGGCCAGTGGGCCTGGGGAAGAATATCTATTCCCAAAGGACGGGCCTGAGGAAGCAATAATTTTCGCAAAGGTAGGCCATACTAGGCCCGGGAAAGTTTTCGGACCGATGGACCTCATAATGCAGGAATTTAGTGTGATCAACCTTTGCCCACAAGCGCGATGTTACGATTCCTTGTCCGCACACCCGGTGAAGCCCCTGCTCAATGGGGCTTAGTGCACCAAATTTAGAATGAATTAAGAGCCTAAGGTTCAGCAAGGGACACTTGGTTAAGATTTTTAAGCCAACGCGGAAGTGAGTCGGGTTGTCAGACAACAACACTAGAATCTCAATATTAAAGAGTCCTTCGGTCGAAAAAACAAATTATTGCTTAAAAGTGTGATGGTCGCGCCTGGATGCCAACGCCCAAAGGTCACCACATGTCAATGCCCCACGTTGTAACTAGGGAAGCATGACCTTTGGGAGAACTGGAAGAAAATTGTTATTAGTTACAAAAATGGTCTAAAGGTTTAACTTTTACCTAGCTTTCTCTCGTCTTGATGCCCATACCAGAACCAGTCGTGTCAGTATTTGTCATTGGCTGCGGGGTGGCGGGCCATTTCGGGGAGACTTAGGAAATTTTTACTTTAGAAAAGAAAAGCACAAAGTTTGGCAAAATCCTCCGTGCCTCCACTGACACCTCGTGAAGCAACATGTCAGGCATGCCATTGTGTTTTACAGGGTGATAAGGCGGTGGAGCTTAAGAAAATCCTTACAAATTTGTTTTTTGGTCAATTCATGTTTTTTTTAGCTTTTGAGCCAAAATGAAGTCTAAATCTTTCAGAAGGCCATAATGTTTGATTGGAAACTCAGTTTTTTGAAAACGAAGAATTTTTGGAAAGGTCATCGACTTCCTCTTTGCAACTAGGAAATCTGGTACATTTAATTATATATATAATATATCTAAAAACTTTGAAGGGTCAAAACCCTAAGGGAAAAAAACTGGAAGGGAGAGTAAAATGGAGGAAGATTTCCATCCCATTTGTAGATCTAGAACTAAAATCCTCCATAGTTTCCCCTAAGATCCATGACTTCCATATCCTTCAACCTGCAAAATCAAAATGTGCAAATGAGAGGATTAGGGCAACCAAAAGAATAAAAGAGAAAACATTAATAGGAATTAGGGTTTTTACTCAAACCTAGATCTAAAGACTCCCATTGATTTAATCTAAGGGTGGAGCGCTGACCATACACCTTTTAATTTGTTGGCATATTTGTGGGAATGATATTTTTAAATAATTGGTATGTGTATTTAACGAATGGGGCCACCTAAGGGGTTCGAATATGTTATGGACCCTTTCAATTATGGGTCAACACATAAATATCACATTTGACTTGGATTATTAAACTAATGTGAAGTATGAGATATTTTAATAAATTAATTAAGGGGTTAAAATAAATAAGATGGTGTGTGTAATGGATTAAATAAATTTAAGTTAGCTTGGGAAAGGAATTCAAATAATTTGAGAGGAAACTAAATGGATAAGATCAATGAGATTAATTTATTCGATAATCAAATAAAATTAATGGGAAATTAAAAGGAGAATGTTAACTCCGTAATGATTTTTAGAATAACTTAATAATATTTAATTATTAAATATATTCCAACTACTTGGGGATGTGTAGAAAATTTACAGGCGAATTAATTTAAATGTAACTAATGTTAGTACCCAACAATGTAGCGACCCAAAGATTCACACACACAAACAACACAGTGAAATCCAGGATAATTTTTTTTGACTTGCTTAAAAAAAAACACGACACAACATGTCGTCACAAGGTTACAACCAACTCTGGGAACCACTTGTTACAGGGATGACCACAAAGTCAGCACGGAAACGTTCACACCTAACAAGGACAATATACTTTTCTTTTTGACAAGACAACATAGAAGTCCAATCATAGAACATACTTACAGATAGGGCCATCCACAATGAGATATTTTTGAGAGTTATTTATTTTTAAAGGACATCTTACAATTCTTAGCTTACGTTTTTAAGGAGGCTCAATATATGATTCTTACAAATCATCTTTACCAAGCTAAGTTTATTCTTTTGACACTGAGTAATCATCTTTAAATCTTCTCTATTTTGACATTCATTTTCTTAATTCGTTATTTGGAGAAAGGGGGGGGGGGGGGGGTAAATTTATTTTACAAGGCCATCTAAGAACACTTACGCTACTAGAACTTGTTCATGCCCATATGACAACATGGGTTTGCGTTTAACATACTTAAGAGAAGAAAGACAAGGCACCTTGGAGAAATGTTAGAGGCAGAAGGTTGAGTCGAAATCATCTTCAAGACCTCATTTTTTATTACCAAGATTTAATTGAGGCTTCAGAACTTAACCAGAATTATTAAAGATTTTACTTAGGCTTAACTAATTGAGTTTTATAAAAATAAAACAATTTACCATCCAATGGCTAAGAGATAGATTGCATGATTTTGAAACTGATTCCTCCTACTTATTAAATCTTATTATCTTACAACAACTAACAATTTTTTTCACCTTAGGATCATTTTAAGAATTCACCAAAGAAAGGATAATGTTCGCTAGTGTAGCTAGGGATATCAAGTTATATAATTTTTACTTCACAAAGGATGGTTTCATTTTGATCACTCATGGAATTACTTGATTTCAAATAGATCACCTCTATATTTATTTGTTGAATATAAAATTATTATTTTTATTTAGCTTCTTTAAAGGTTAACCGACCCATTTGACTTTACTTATAATATATTGTCACTCAGTCTTAGAAAGATTTAACTTGACAATTTATTCTCAAGATCAAAGTTTTACAATACTCATATCAATGTAAATATTGAATACCATTTCTTACAAAGGTAAGTTACCAGTTTACATACAGAAGGACAAGACAACATCATCACGAAATTTCAGAATATCCCAAGGAAAGAGGTCTTCTAAACTCCTTTGCAAGCACTATTACAAAATTTACCTCACATTGGACATTTTTACAAGGAACCTCATAAATTGCACTGATGAAAACTTTACAACTCTTTCCTTTAATCTACTCGCATAATCCATCTGTACAAATACTAGCTAGAATCAGTTCGCGAGAACTGAGCATGTTAAGGCTACACATTGCAACAGTAAGCTAACATTTAAAAATATCAAGAAAGGAATGTTCTAAATTCAGAAATGGATTAAAACACAACCCACAACTCCAAGATTAATCACATGAGAGAGAAATCTAAACCATCCAACAAGGAGAAAGTCAAAGTACCAGTAAAAACAAAATTACATAAATCAAGGCAAGACCTTATGGGTTAGGAACAAGAAGGTCAAGAGGGTTGATATTTCCTTCATGTGATCCTATGGTTTACGTGATTGGAATCCAATACTCAATCCATCCATCTAAAGGGGTCCAAGAGAAGATAAAACATACTAATTATGATCGTAGGCATGAAACAAAACGACGTTATCCAATTCCCCTAGGGGAAGGATTCATAGTAATAAGGGTTTGACGCCCTGAAAGAAAACAACTATAGTATCAATTTTAACCAAGGATTTTACCACTACTTCCTTATAGGATTTCTTAAACGTAGTACTAGTTAACAAAACAAATCCACCCTTTCAAACGCATACAAATGAGACACAAAAAGGGCCATTATTCTTCCAACAAACCTTATCCTAATCGTCAACTTCTCTTCATAATGTAAGGGAAGGCTAAACCCAAAAGTAGTTAATAATTTTTATATAATTCCGACAATGTCAATAAGTATTTTAAAATAAAGATAAAAATTGATTTCCTTAACAAAGCCACAGAATGGGACTTTTAGTAACCAAGTTGAAGTATAAGATATTCGAGTTCGAAAACAAAGGGATTCAATACACGGTGGGTAATACACCAGTGATTCCCCAGAATCAAAGGACCTTACCACGAGTACAAGTACAAAATAAGAACCAACACACATATCCATCAGGAAGGTTACGCAGTACAGTCAGGCCTAGAAGTTCTATGAGCTCCTTACTAATGGTATAGAAGATGGAAATTTTACCCGATCCATGTGGGCTTACCAGGGAAAAGTCTAGAAAATATAAAATAGATGAATATAATAGCCACCTATTATATTATCACTGTAATCAGCTGTCATCTAACAGGAATGGGTTCATGAGTCCAATACCATGGATTCACCTACAACTTTTGTTTCGGTCCAGCTATTAATAACTTGCTTGCGACCCTTAATAAAATTTGTAGAGATTTCATTCAATAAAACTTACAATGTTTCCCCCTTACTTTAATCAAACAAGAGTTTGCACCAGGAAGTAGGTATAGTAATTCTCTCAGCACGTAGAGGCCAAAATAGATGTCGGGTTATTCCTCCTCTAGAACTGGGTACAAAAGTCAACCATGTACAGTTCTAAAACAAGACCCTAATGCCATTTTCCAATTAAATAGAAAGTAAGGAATGCCCATAGGCTTAAACAAGTTTTAGAACACAATGTCACTATTAATGTACCTTTTAGCAAAACAGGAGAGCCCTAAACAGGAAATACGTATTTACTCAACCAAAAGAGATATGAAGGCTTAACCTTCCATATAATAAGCCTTCTATTATAAATACCATCAGAAATTTTTTTTAAAAGAGGGTCATATAAGCAAACAAAACTCAATAATGTTTCCTTCCCTACGAACTAGACTGCATCACTTAATATGGCAGTGGCCCATTTAGACAAATATAAACAGAGTAAGCTATAAGAGAGGAAAGAACATTCCAAGTAAAACCAGTGAAATTGGAACAAGATTTAAAGGAACAACCACACAATCAGGCAGTGATATAAACAACTACGAAAACATCTTGTCTAAGCGCCATTGAAGAGGAAAGAATATTCATTTCAAGACACTGAAATAAGGTAGAAAACTATTACGAGGAGTAGATTTAACATGCCTGTTTTAAACGCTATATCTCATGGTCACGCACGTGCAGACCCCTTCTCCCCACAGTCCCAAAATTATTTCTCCACCAAACTCACACTTCTCACCCACACGGTGTCCCAAATACCACGCAAAAGAAACAATAACCATTCTGGTAAACTGCATAGACACAGGTAGAAGGAGAAAATTCATTTTAGAGTAGTTAACCCCAATTCCTTGTACGTAAATCCATGAAACAGCAACAAAAATTTGGAATAATTAACAGGGTTTTGCATGTCCTTGCAATATGCTTTTACTCTTGAGTCTAGATTCTAGAACAAGATCGGAAAGTCTTGCGATCAACTATTCAAACAACTCATGAATTGTTTTCCTATTTAAGGCATTGTAAATTAGTTTTTTTAAAGCCATTAGGACGCACCTATTACATTAGTTTACCCATCAATTTGTGCGCAAAGAAAACATTCCAGAAACTAAAATCAAAGTTGATTCATGCTTACCATTAGAAGTCTCACACATTAGCTTGCTTCAATTAACATCGCTTTTATCCTCCACGCTAAGAAAAATTTCTTTGAAGCATTTTGTCAAACAGATTGCGCGTAATCTACTCCAGCGACGTGAAGCAACATTGCCCAACATTGGAAAGGATATTTGTCAGACGATGAAGTAGTTGCAAGAGCTCTTGATATTAAATACCCATAGCCTACCTGCCGCTCAAGCCCTAATCCTCCTCAAATTGAGTTGATACTATCTCAATAGAAAAGCTTGCTCCACACAGGTGTAGAATTAGAACTAGAATCATATATAGCCAAGTTTCCCATCTGGCTGAAGGCACAGAAAACACCGCTGGTCTACATCTCCTGTAGTATTACTGTGCCATAGCATTCGGCTGTACTGTGTATCAGTCAATATAAGATTACAATCTCTTTCCATTTCCAGCCTTATTCTCTGGTCCGGAGATGTGAGATACTCACCTGGTGCAAGACCATTCCAAACACCATTGTCATGACTGAGCAGAAGAAATGGCCACTGAGGCAATCCACAAACCCGGTTTTAGAATGGGTATTACAAATTAATAGTAACCACAAGAACCCAAAAAATACAGGTTACATTTATTCATCCAAAACAGCAGAACACAAACATTTCCAACAATACATTAATCCATCGTCAAGAAGCCACAGACAGCAATAATATCTTCAAACGGATATACAATACCCAAAACTATTTCACCCAATACTGTAGATCGACCCAGGTTATAATGCAAAAGATTATTCATGCAAATACTAGGTGAAATAAGCTGTTAGGAGATAGATATGGTTATTCATGCGGTGAATAACAACTACAAATCCAACCCCAAGATTTGAAGCTCGAACACAAGACATAATGATTACCTCACGCTCCTGGCTCTGAAAGGCATCTACCGTAATGATACATAAACCTTTTTCTTCAGCAGATTTGAGGACAGCATCAAACTCTCGGTGCAAACATTACAGCAGTAGCTTGTAAGGTGTGATAATTCCAACATAACCCTTATGCCTACCAACTTAGTGACTCGTTGAAGAAGCTCATAAAATTGCAAAGCAAATAGTGCGTCATGAATATTCTGATATGAAACAGATCGGCCTCTATGAGGTTCTCTTCCATGAGTTACATCGTAAAACAAGTAAGGTCTCAATAGAGAATCTCTGTAATAAATTTCATCGGGTCTCTTGGTAACACTCTTACTGTCACTTAATCGATTTTGATAAAAATACCTTGAAGGAGAATCCTCAATTTGAGGATGCAGTCGAAATTGAACAGATAACATTCAAAGTTGGACAACCTGCTTGTTGGAGGCGCTCAAAAAGGCTTCTACCTTGCTGTAGTGTGCCTGTAGCCTGGCTAGAAACTATTACAGGCTGTTTGATGTGGAGATCCAGCAAGAACACACCTCGCAGCACCCAAAAAAATGGAGGAAATGCGCCTTCCTCACTAGCTTGAAGCTCCATCTAACAAAAAACGCGCGCACAAGGAGGAACCAGGACAGAAAAATGCCAAGAAAAACATCTATTTGCTCCCTGTGATTACAAACTACAGCGTACAGACTGGTAAAGGTTAGAGCTCCTTCAGGATAGCCCGTGCAGACAAACAACCACCAAGTAAGCAAATAATCCACGCAACCAGCATAGGTAGGGAACGTCTCTCACACGCCTCCGCACGTAGTCCAACCAAAGGAGATCTCACGCGGTCAGAGGAGGATAACAAGCAGTCAATCAAGAAACCAAGAAGATATGCAAATCAGAAAATAATTGAGTGCGGCCACCAGCAAGGAATCCAACATGCCAAACTTTAATACTCCACCCTCCACGCCAAGAAGGAGATAAGGCTGACTGAAAAAGTAGGTTGGGGCATTACAAACAACATTTATTTTTTAAAATACCTGAAATTTTTTCTAAATATTTAATATTGTTCGATGTGGTTTCAAAGCATCAAAATATGGGCATTACATCATTTCCCTCTATTCAACACATTAAAATAAAATGAGAATGAATTTGAATAGTATAGTACACAATAACGTAATATTGAAATACCGACAAAATACCTACACGACCCTTTTATATGTGTAAAGTTAGAACACTTGTCTATCAATACATCTCTCCTATATATAAATGTTAGTCCAGCTCTGACTAACTCCTTTTAATTAAAGTCGAAATTTTAAAGAGCTAAAATTCCCATGATGTGATTATTATTTCTACATTGTTGTGTTGTGCATATTCCTATGTTATTATCCACATTATTACCAACTACTCTACTTGAACACGAATGAAAGTTACACAAATCTTGACCCACTCAAATGTAATTCGAAATCTCCAATATATGGTCAGGATAATCTCACCCATATAAACCCACATGGTCAGCTTTGAACCCCAATACACTATTCAACATTTTAAATAAACGTTTAATATTATCAAAACTCGAAAATAAAAGGGTTGGATAAAAGCATGGCTTCACAAAAATAAAAGGGTTGGATAATAGGCATTTTTTACCTTCTAGATTGTAAGTTTATACCGTGACAAACATCAAGAAGAATATATATTCTCTCATCAGTATCTAAAGGTATTTGAGTCGATTGTGACAAAGTGCACGTTGAGAGTGATTTGTGACATAAGTGAACTATTTTAATTTCTCTACTATGTCTAATTTAATATTTTCCAAAATAAATAGGTGTCTCGTTGTTTTCTTCCAAATAGAGTTGTCACCTTCGAGTTATATCCATACGAAAAAGCAAAGTTCCAATTCTATAAATAAAAATATTTAAAATCCATTTCTTTGTGAACATAAAAAGGAAAGTTGTTTATAAAGAGAAACACGCCAAAGGACTGTAAGAAGCATGTAATATAAGAATGTTTTATAGGAGAGAATCTAACCTGGAGTTGTGGTGGGCAGTCATTCAAGTATTCTTCTAATGTTATACCACTGCCTTCCAGCGCATCACCACTAGTAAAGACAACGACCACGTAGTTTAGACTGTTGGCTCCAAATAACAGTTGTAAGCTATCTAAAACGCCAGCTTCTTCTGGAGTAAAGCGGTTTTTAACAGACACCACAAATAGGACTCCATGCACCCCATTCTTAACAAGATCAATACATTTGACAATTTCTTTCTCAATAAATACTTTAGAAGCCTTCGTGTCAACAAGATCTGCAGTGAATAAAACGTCATCCTATATTACTTTTACAACATAACATATAAAAATTGTTGCTGTCTTGATTGAAGAGCGGTTCGAAAAAATTATAGACAACAACATTAAAAAATAACTAGCAATAACTAAATAAAAATGCATATTGAGAATCTATACTTCTATTTTATGACACATGAACAATGAAAGGGTGAGAATATTAGGAAGACATCAGAAAAAAGGTGGTTTCCATGCAGGGCCGAATTAAAGGTTAGGAGCACCCTAGGCAGTAAATGAAGTGGACGCCCTTCCTAAAATTTTAGTTAATAATTTATTCCCATAAAATAACTAAATAAAATCCACATACATTATCATTTTTTAGAATTTGCATGAGGATCATAATACATCATTAATTTAGAGAAATTGGTATACAAAAGGATTAAAAATATCCTATAAAATTATCAAACAAGCAGAAGTGATAATCCATGGATGGAGTTAATTAATCATAGGAGGTGCTTAGAATATGAAAAATACAATTTTGTATCCAAGCTTGGTTACTTTTCTTATTTACCAATCTCAAGTAGGTGATGATACTTAAAGCTAAAATATGCACCGCTTTTTTGAAAGAAAAAAAATTCTTAGGTGGCTCCCATCATTTTATGCATTCTGGTATCTAGACCAAGCCTACTAATCCCTCCATTAAAAAAGATACATTTCCCCTAAAACATTAGGAATAGAGAATTAAATAATTATTTCCTTCAATTGTACTTGGCTCTACTAGCTGCAACGTGACATTATAAAATATACATGAGACATTTCTAATAAAAAATTACACACCTGAATTATCTAGAGCTACATTAAAGAAAGGGTAATAATACCAAGAAAATTGGATGAGCTTAAAAATATGCATATTTATTTTACTTGTAAAAATATTATAGTACATTTTTATGTTTATGCATGAAATTTATATTACTCTATAGTAATATCAATAAAAGGGTCAATTAATATTGACTTTAGGTAAAAAAAAAATTAATATTAAGTTATAATAATAACAAAAAATAATGTTTTTTTTTAAAATTTAGGCACCCCCTTAGTGTTGGCTCCCTAGGCAATTGCCTAGTTTGCCTAGGGCTTAATCCTCCCCTGTTTCCATGTGTCCAACAGAACAGAAAAAATCTAATGTGATGTGAGAATCTGGAAATTGAGGGTGGAGATCAATGGTTGGAATCTCTTCAAAAGATTTCATATCCAGTGACTTAAGACACCTCAAAGCTCTATTAAATATGGGTTGAGAAGATCACTAACGAATGAAAAGAGATCATTTCCGTCCTGCAGAATAGAAAAAAAGGGAATGTAGGGTGCTGTGAAATTCCAGAGACGGAAAAAGGTAACGAAGAGGTCAAAGATTTTCCTAAACTCATTTAAGATATAACTATCCTGAATATAAAATGTAATCAAATCAATCCAGCTACTGTCCTAAGGGAGTAAGTGAAGAAATCCGGAAAAGGGGAATATATATATATATATCTCAAAACTTACATAAATTACTATCATTAAATTAATAGTCCTCCATTATCTAGAGGATATTCTAGTATGCATAAGTTTCGTAAACCTCCTTGAACCATGACCAAGCTATAGAATGTTTTGAGACCTTTCCAATTATATAACCAACATCAAAAACGGAGTCCAGATGCAGAAGATATCGCGGGTCAAATAATAGCTTTAAAACAGGTCAAAGTAGTAGGTCAACTGGCGAATCACAGGTTGAAACGTGGCAGAAGTAAAATATTGTTAAAAGAGTAAAAATTAACATTTTAAAGCCTCTGTTCTTTGACACACGAAAAATTGGTGGGCCCCATTATTTACTGGCTGGGGACCCTCAACCAGGTTCGACACACTTTTTTAATGGAGGGGTGCCTTGGCCTCTGACTCATTATATCATCGTTACAATATGGCTTATATATGCCACATTTTTATATTACTTTGCCAATGTGGGATTTTGTATTGCAGGATTATATTGTGCAGGGTATAGCTTGACTGAGCTATTTACTAGCTCAATGCAGTGGTCAACTCCAAACCGATGCGACCTCATTACATCCTTAATGGTCGTGCTTATCCAATATGTCTCGGCCTTATCCATATTGACAGGGCCAAATTCCATATAACCATCTCGAGACTTAACTATTGGCGCATTAGATAATGCAGACTCAGACGACTAAGCATATGACTCGGGTGATTCATGCATATCTCAGAAGGCCCACATGGGCTCAAAAACCAGTACATCTATAATGGAGAGCGGATCAGATGTATAACTTGACCCATTGGGTTGGGAAGCATAGATAAATCGCTACAGTCCTGACCCTATCCACTCAACAGCCAACCCACACATTGGGTGATGAAATGTCCAGCTTGCCACAACGTGGCAATACACAACCTGCCCACTATGGGGAAGTTGAACAATGCACAACTCATTGATTGTTACTCGACCGAGAAAAATGTGACAGGTGTGGCCTCAGCCACGAGAATATTGGGATGCGAAGCCCAATAAAAACATCAAACCACCCCTTGCACAGAAATGTGGGATATTCCCCACATAAGCCAAAACAGCCTGATGTAAAAGGAGTTAGTGGGAATGGACCACTTAACCGACTACTAAGCAGAAGCTCGAATCACCGATTGAGATACATTGATCAACGAGGGATAAAATCAACTCGGTCTTATTTATACAAGATTATTGCATGACTGTACAAGGACAGTGAATAGAGCAGTTGTATAAAACCTTAATTTTGTGGTACCTAGGGTCATTTTGGGAACTCGGTGTAAAAAGAAAAGTTGCTTGGGATTCATAGTGCAAGAAAGTGATAGTCTTATTTTTCCACGAAGTGTTGCAATTTTTTTTGTATATGTTGTTTTCAATTACATTTGCACATAAAATCCATTGTGGAGAGCCTGCGGAGCCACATTTGAATTTGTGGATGGTGTCTGACATGAAATAAGAGTATACAACATGTTTCTAAGCTCCAATTTTAGGTATAAAGGTCTAGTTTGTCTTTATTAAAGGTGATAAATTATACTTCAAAGGGAATTAATAGATCGATTCACGATTAAGTGAATCCGGAGATGTAGCCTATGAGTGAACTCCGTTAGCAAGTTTTCTGTGTGGATTTTATTTTTAATTTTGAAACTTTTGATCAGAAAAAAATTAGTATATTAATTTGATTAAATTGATAAAATAAGGAATTTATTGATTAATTTAAAAAATTGGCAATCCACCATCTACTCCAAATTAAATGAATGCACGATTCAATTTTGGGAATAAAATCAGATTGAGTGCATATTTAAAATATGAGAATTGATCATTTTTGGAGAAATTAAAATCCAGAAAATTGATAAAAATTTAAGATCATGGAAAAGGTTGAAAAAATGAAAATTTGAACTTACGTTTTTGGATCACTCAAAAATAAGGTAAAATTCTAATTTATTAGAAGGTCATTCACCTCAACCCATTTAAATGGACACTTGGCTTAGTGAATAAGAGTTTCTTAAAGGAAAAAAACTTCACGCTACAAGAAACAAAGATGAACAACAAGAAAGTTTGAATCCTCAATATCGAAAGGTTCTTTTTCTTCATATTTCTTTTGGTGATTGGAATGTATTTGGAACCCCAAATTTACTGATATTAGTTGCTGATAAAGGTGCACTCATTTGAATTAAAGTAGCAATATTTTTTTACGTACCACATCCCCTACTAACCACTCATTGAGTTCGAATTGAAGCTATTCCGGGTCAAGACGTTTGCTGAAGCATATTAGTATGAAACAATTAGTGAGGAAGATTAAACGATTAAGAGAATGTGTGAACACAAAGAATCAACTATATAAGGGAAACAAAATTGTGTGAAAAACATATATGTTGTACACATTCCAATGTAAAATGAATGTGAAAATTTAACTTGTTTATAATGTAAGATTAGAGGATCTTAGAGATGAGGAAGTCAAGAACCTAAAGAATAAAACTACTGAAGCTAGTTTCCATAGAGGAACAATCAAATAAGTAGTGCATGACAATATACAAAAAATCATAATACACTTGAAAATATCGGTATGTGTAATACCCCATCCTATCGTACCTTTTCAGCAAGCCTTCTCTAAGGTTGTCAACTCGTAACTAGATTATTTCAGATGTTTCTTTTGTTAAGTTAATGGTTCAATAGTCATGGATCCTTTGCATCGAATGTAAATCAAAATGTTATATACTATCATCGCACTCTACTCTATGAATGATGATTTTTCCAAGTATGTGTCATTTCTATGGGTGCCATCTTTCACATCATATGGATATGGTTCACAATTGTGATCAAGTTTGAATAAAAAATGTGAGATGATAATGATATTTGTAAAAGTTTTACGTTTGAATTTCGGTTGGTGTTCTAAATCTCATGCTCAAGTAAATGCATTCAATGTTGTCATGCCAGTTGTACCCAGTCAAAATTGTGTGATTTACTTTTTTTGAAATGATGTTTGACGGAACTTGAATTCAGTGTGTTAACTCAAATTTGCTTGTATTGATTTATGAACCCGAGATTAAGGCCTGTTTTTACAATGACTAGTCCTTGAAAACATAGTTTATCCTTCGACAGGATAGGAAATTGTCATCCTCTTCATGTTGCTTATTGCTTCTATCACATTTCGAGATGGATAAATAGTGACGTTTAACGAATAGAGGTATTTATAATATTTTTCTAGCTCTATTTGAGCAGTGGAAATATCTCTCAAGTTGGTGGGAGGTTATAAATACTAACAATGGGGATATAATTGGATGTTGGAATAATAAATATAAATATTAAATAAATAAAATCAAAATGACATAGGTAATAATGACGAGAAAAAAATTATTCCAGCCCACTTTTCACCCCTTGTTAGCTATGATTAAAAAATACTCTATATATTTGGTTGGCATGGACTCCTTCCCCAAAACAATTGAGGGAAGAATTTGTTTATTTTTTTCCATTTTTGATTTCTTTATTGTTTAAATTCCTTGGATCCACCTTGACATGTGTGCAAGTGTTACCAAATGTTAGGGCTGACAGAAAAATGCCCGCATGAGATGTGGACCTCATTACCTTGCGAGAAGAGTATGTGGTTTAATGCAATGTAGTTGGTAATTTTGAAGGAAAAAACTCCTCAAACGATGCCAATATACTCCTTATACATTTTTGAGTAAAATACATGTATTCCTTTTTCCTTCCATGCTAGAAACCAAAATTGGGACAAATTTCCAAGTGTCCACCAACACATGTAAATGATGGGATTATTTGTTTTTGGCTAGCTACCTCCTACACCTCCACACCCAACTGAAGCAAATTGGATGAATTTCTCAATATGTGTTTTCTTAAAAGGCCCTAGAAAATTCAAACACATAACGTTTATTAGTATAAATCTAGGTTCCACTCACAAGTTGTCCACAAATGGTGTAGTACCCCTACCTAACAGCATGCTATTGCACGGGGGAGAGCGAAACCTCTTCAAAAACTTTTCAAAGATGTCTTTTCCTTCCGAAGTAATATAGGAACTTTATTTTGAGATGCCCATGACCTAACCACAAAGAAACCCAAGGTAACGTTGTAAACATGGTAGTATGTGGATGCTTATAGTGATTCTAAAGTGTTACAGGGAACTGTGTAGAATGGAGCGTTGACCAATAGCCAATAGCCGCCACAGTCAATACCATGGTGGGTTAAATCAGTTTTGCACACTGAGGTAAATCTGAAACCATTATCCCCACATTTTTCAATGTAAAAATTGATTGATTTGGATATGTTCCTACATTTGAAGCGGGTTTAGTGTCTCTGCAAAATTATTCTATTTCCCTCTTCCTCTGCACCGAAGCCTGTTGTTTGTTATTTTTAAAAAAAAGGGGGAAGAGGAAACTTTGACTTGCTAACCACTGGTTTATTGTTGTATGGAGAAGAAGCTTGGGGATGAGGAAGCACTTCATCTAGACATAATATCAAACTATATTGATTTTTCCCTTTGTCCTTTTGAGTACATGTCCTGCGCACATTGTAATCTTTGGAATGCCCTTTATGATGTGGTTCTTATATGTTGTGATACCTATCATATTGGGACGAGTGAGGTGATCATGTCCAAGTGTTGCAGGTATGACCATATGCTGAAATAATTTAACCCTCTTGTGTGTAATTTCCCTTGGTACCCTAGTGGGTGGCCAAAGCCTTGCAAGACAATTTGTGGTTGTACCTACAATTGACCTCTTGTGAGATTTAAAATATGTGAGTATAGACTATGTTTCTAATTACTTGCATATTTACCCATTAATTGAAATAGGTCCTTAGGAGGCTTTTGTAATGCATAAGATTATTTAGGATTTGTCTCTTATAATATTCACTTAATACTTGTGTGTCTAAGAGCAATGAAATGAGTTTTCTTGTGCGAGTTCTTACTCCTTGTAGTCTTAAATCCCTAAGTGTTACGTAAGTTCTATAGAAATAATTTTTTCCTAAAATGATCTTAAAAAGGAAATAAGTAATTCCGTAAATGTAGCTCGTAATAAGGGTAAATAAGATTAATCTATGGAATGATCGTTACAAAAAATTGTATACCTTTCAACGATGTCAAAACTAACTAAAATGTCAATGTGATCATAAAATGAACGTAATAAAGTAGAGGTCCACAAATAATACAAGAACCTAATAAATCGAAAACCCAAATATGATGCATGATCACATGCTTTGTTTGCATAAATATGAATCAAACAACAATACTAATGAAATAATAAAATGTAAGCTTGAGAATGAGATACCTACAACTGTACCAAAGGTCTTGTGAGATAAAGAGATTGCACTCTAGTTGGAATTGTAAAAGTTAGTATAACTCTTGGCGTAGTCAGGAATATATTAAATCTACGATCACCCAGAAAGTAGAATCTATGGTCAAAACATGTAATTAACTCATTGCTACCTGAGATTGAATCCTTAAGATGATAAAAAAAAATTGTTTGAGATCTGAAATCCGTCACTTAGATTCAAGGAAAAATATCTATAATGGGACCATAGGTGTAATGTGCTCTTCCATGCGCAATATGATTGTGGAAATATGAATTCCTAATAGGAACAACGGATTGTGAATCAAGAATGATACAACTTAATTACTTAACCTACATAGTTGGTTGAAATAACTTAAAAATTAAGATAATGTATTGTTAGTATTAAACAATGCTATGAAATGAAATCGAGATAGGTTTTCTATTGATATAGTAACCTTCTATTTTTTTCTTCTTGTGAATTTTCATCCTTGTAACGAGATTATTTTTCCAAACCAAGTAAACTCAAATCTATCAAAGAAATCCTTAAGTCAAATATTAGAAGGTGCATGTGTGTATATACATACCTATTCACAATCAAACTATAAAAATTTATTTCCATAAGAGAAACGAGAAAATTCTAAAGGAGACACTATAGGTGAAATGTTAAACAAAAAAATGCAACCTAGTTGTAAAGAAATAGAGGGTCCCATGCTATGTCTTCTTCCAACAATTATAGTCAACTAAACAGTTTTTGAGAAATAAACGTTTAACATAAGAATTGAATACTAGGAGACTCATAGTTTTTTTAAATGATTTTTTTAACAAATGAACCATGGATTACTAATGGAATACGAGAAAGGAACCAGCCACGTATTCTTCGTTAAAGACTAATGCTCTACAGTATAAAGTAGTTGGAGTTTGAAAAATAGGAATTTTTAAACCTTATGTGTTTAATCATGTTTAAAACTATAAGGTCATACAATGGAAACTTAAATGTAATGAATATGTAAACCATGAGAATGCCATGTCGTGGAGTATGCCTATCCTGTGTTTCTTACTGTAATTGGGTCATTGTACTGGTTTACATTGTTTGAGTAAGACATTGATCTGTACCCAATGTTATCCTATTGTATGAGTGGGTTTATGTTTATGTAAGTGTCCTACGTGATGCTGAGTTTCTTTATTTGAATCCCATGTGGTGTTGTGTAGCGTGTAATTAAAGTAGAAAAAAAATATTCTGATAATTTTATTGTTTTATTTTGGTGTTAAAAATGTGAACATTACAAATGGAAACTTTGAAACATGCTATGTGTTTCCTCAAGAAGCATTACAGATATTTCACCAAATATAACCAGCACGTGTTTACATGATTGGTTCACTCTTTCCACCATATGCCCTGCCTGTGAAAAAATATAATCGATTCACTTTTTTTTTTGTTGGGTGCACAAGAGAACACGAGGAGGGATAGATAGCTCTAGCCACATCCAGTTGTCTGAGGGAATGCTAAACCTTATCATCTTGCGCCATTAAAACCTATATTTGGTTTTGTGGATTTATTGATTGGCAGGGTTTGCAATTTGGAGGAAAAATGTAAAACATTTCAACAATGTGCCATCTAAAATGTGCTGACAGCATGGAGTTTTGTTTGTAGGATAAACAAAAAGAAGATTTGTTAAAAAAATGGAGCTATAAAAACTTATAAGGAAATGCGATTGACAAGTGGAAATCCATATTTCACAGCCATTGCTGTTGTTCTATGTGAATGCTCGAACCTCTGGACATGTTGGCTATTGTGTGGACACCTTAAACTTTATTATTTAAATTCCAGTTAGATAGGTTGTGGTTATGTTGATGTGTTTTCTTTGTGCCTGAAGACCTAGAATGAATTTATGTTTAGTAGTCTTCCAGATATGGCAGAATAAGAATATTAGAGAAGAGTATTAACTATAGAAACTGGTTTCTCCTTGTCAAATATGGTATTTAAAAGTGTTGTAGTTGGCATGTATGAAAATATGAAAATGTAAACAAGGCATTCAAGTTGTGGTACAATGCTTCAACGAGAGGTGGGTTCCCAGAAATTGATGCCTATTGGGTTTCAAATAATAGGCCTTTTGGAGAAGATAGGAGATTTCAAATAAATGCAACTATAGAGCACACAAACCACCTGAAGCTCTGTATACTTTACGTTCAGGCATGGATACACTCTTATTTTTCTACGTACCTCTAAACTCTCAATTATTTTATAATGGAATAAATGATAGATCCAATTTTTTTTTTATAAAACGTCAAAAATCATGTCAAACAATTCATATTAAACTATAATCCTAGGTGGTTGCCTTGGATAGTTTGCCTAATATTAGGTCATGGACTTGGCCAAATCAAACCCCCAACACATTCATCGATTCTTATACATCATGAGCAGTCATACTAGAATGGAAAATAGAGTTTTAAATGAAAACTTGGAATATTGAAAATTGTTTCAAATCATGACTAAATCCTTTCAAATCTTATGCACAAGAAGCACCTTTAGACCTATTTTCTTCGGTTGATCAATCACAAAAAATTTATTTGGCATATGTAGACCTCATGTGAACCTAAAAACATGACCAAAACATTTTATCATCATTTTTGTGGAGTGGGTTTTGGGTTGCTTTGGAAAAAAGTTTCTTAGAGAAATTATTTTTCAATGATGAAACCCTCTATAAATGACATCGTTGTTTGTGCCTTGGAGCCCAAAAAGAAAATTTGACCTTTCAAAACATTTCATTTTTACATAAGGAATAACGTAGTGCAATGTTTTTCACTTGTTAACTTCAAAAATACAGTTCTCCACCCATCTTAGAGGTCACTTGTCTTAGTTTGTTGTAGATAAAATGCCTAATTTCAGCCAAATGGCTCTAAAATAGTGTTGCCATTTGAGACTAGGGAATAGGTTTTGGTTTCAATCAACTTTTTTTTATTTCCTTTAAAAAAGAGAATAGGGTAGAGTTGTTAGGTATCCCATTTGTGTGTGCCACACTTTTTTGTTAGTTTTCTTTGTGGCCACTTGGGCTAGGTTTTGGAGTGGTGTAATAATGACTACATACCCACATTGACTCTCTAAGTTTCATTTGACGCTTAAAACTAATGGGATGTTGGAAATATGTATGATGAGTAAAACAATGTGATTGGGTAAACTTAATCAAGAATGTTAATGGAAATTCTTGAATCGTGCAATTTAGTACACCTTCTTAGACTCATGAAGTAACACGAAGATATTAAAATGATGTTAAAATTTGTAGACCTTGTTGTTACTTAGAAAATGATTGAAACTTGAATGTATTAAAATAAAAAAACTTTTTATTTTCTATCTCTCACACTCCCTAATGATTTAAATGTATTGGGTTGTTTGGATAAAAGAAAATGAGTATTTTCTCTCTCTAACATGTCACTCTAAAAATTGAAAGGGTGTTTGATTTGGTAAAAAAGGAAATTGCATATTTGTGTTTCTCTCTATCTCTAAATTGATTTGATATTTTTTTATGTTGTTCGATGTGAGGGGTGGAACATACCACCTCGTGTTACACATGCATGTATTGATGGTTTTACATGTTGCAAAAAACATGGTGGTATAGAATAACTACTAGATTTTAGTGTTAATTTTTTTTTCTAACATGGTTTTCCTTCAAATGACAAAAAAATGAATTATTTTTCCTATTTAATTGTACTCTAGTATAGTTTATATAATAAATAGTGAAGATAATTTCATTTTCAATGGAGTACCGAAGCATGAGAATTCTGTAGTTAGTACATGAACCTTTATTAAATGATGCATTTGAAAATTCATTCTCATGTTTTGTAAATGTTTTTTTATTTATGGAAGAAATATTCATTCATTATGTATGTGTCGTTATTTAAGGAATTGAAATATATATGTTTTTTACCATATAGGTCAATTGCATTGGAGAAGTGTTTATTGTTTATTTCTATGAATTGTAGTGATTTTAATTAATTGTTAGTTAGAGAGCTTAAGCCTAAATGATGGACCTAGTTTCTTCTATACATGGAACCTCTAGCTTTAAAAAAATTAAAATCATAAACTTATGATACCACATTAACATGTACATGTTTAACATCATAAGACATGACACCACCTAATAAGAATTACATATGAATGCACACTGTGAGATTGTTAGTCTAAACAAAATTTGGATAACTCTACTCTAGTAATCCTGAAGAATGTTATTCTCTAGAAAAAATAAAGTCATGTGTCATTCCTCCTTGATTGCAACTGAAGAGAAGTGATGACTTATGAATAATATAAAATATGAGAGTCTTATTATTGTGTGAATATTCTCAAGAAACCATCATTCATTTGTAATCTAAAAGTCACCCGAGAGGAGGAGTTCTTGATTAGTGATCAATTTCGTTAGGAAGCCTACAACTTACCTTCAATATTTAGACTCGTTATCTAACCCCTTATGATTTCGATTGGATCCTTGTAGGATTGTGTTGTATGTGTGTATGTATGTATAACGTAATTAAATCAAATTTATAATTAAACAATATACCAAATGCTTTAAACATTCCCGTTAAGGTATTATAGATAGAATGTTAAATTGACAAGTATCACAATATTCTTTTGAAATTTATGAATATATTGCAAAATAAGGGTGTTGATTACCCATGGTTTTACTTTAGCATGGTGTATTTTTCTTGAGTGCAATGAAATAAATAATCGCCATGTATCTTCGAAGCAATTGGTGAACAAAACCCTAAAATACATGAGTCAAAAGTAAATATGGTGTCATGAATGAATTTAAATGTCTAAGTTTAGTGAATCCATAAGTTTTAACAAGTGTTTAGGGTTGTGTTGTTTATTACAATGAATGAAATGTTTGGAGAGAGATCACATTCCCTTGAGGCCAGCATCCCTAAAAATTTAGTAATCATTGTGTAACTTAGAATTGTTCTAAGAGAGTCATAAAAAAATACCAAAGTAGCAATGTTTTTTTTATTATTAATGGTAAATGGTTTTAAAGGGGACCATACCCCGAGATACAAAAGAGCTTAGAAGTCAGATTAAACAAGTGAATATCAGTCATTTTTTGACAAGTGGGGACCACATCCCAAGAAGGAAGTCTGAGAAGCCATAAAGAAAAGTTAAAACAGGGGCAGGGGTCAACCTACCAATGTGAATCCAAACAACAGAAACAATGAAACTATACAGTCAATCTAGATGAAAGAAACAACATTCTTGAGGATATATTTTTTATTTTTCTACACTATTTTCCACCCATCAGCCACCTCATCGATAGGGAGAACCACCTTGATATCATTGATAAAAAAATATGTGTTGCTCTCCATTGGAAGAGAAGGGGGTATATTTTCCTTAGACTTTTTGAAATCAGAATTGACATTCTTCTCATTCTCACCAACAAGATATATGATGGAAGTTTCTTGTACTGAGTTTGTATCAACATCTGACTCAACATTCGAATGCAAATCTTCCTTATTATCAATAAACAAATTCTTAGGAAGGGCCTATTTACACCGCTTGTTCTTCTGATTTTTGGGCTTTGTCATTCCACATTCAAAATATGAGTGACCAAGGGTGAAACACCTTCTACACATGAAGAGAAAAACTTCATAATCAAGAGGTTGTGTCCTAGTCCAATTTTTCACTTTGAGTTTGTAATGCCCCGCTGGGCATTAGAGTCTTTTTTCTACCTGCCACCTTGGTCGACCTGGCAGGTCTTGTTGCACGTGGGTGCATTTGGTCACCTCCCAACCACCCTATCTGTCATCTGCATGACTGTCTTGCTTCTGTCCTTGCGTGAGGAGATGGGAGTCGGTGGAGTCCCATTATTTTTCTTCATCTGGATCTCTTTTGGATCCTGTATTCAATGCGAGTGGTTGTGAGACCGTGGAAAATCCCATTTTCCTTTGTTGGGCACCTATTCCCAAACTTTCATTGTTACTTGGTTGCGTGGGCATTTTCTTTTCTTTCTCCTGGCACGTTTCCTTGCCCTTGGTTGCTACGTGAGTCTGGTTTGATGTGGGTGTAGATGAAGCTACAAGATAGTGTAGTTGGCTTGTTACCTCCATTTTCTTGGGCGCTGCGAGGAGTGTTCTGGTTACACATGACCACAGTCGTGACCAGTTGTTGCAAAATCTTACAGCTGTAGTGGAAGCCTTTTTGAGTGCTCCAACAAGCAGGTGGTCCAACTTCGTTGTTATCTGTTCAACATCGACTGCATCCTCAAATTCAAGATTATCCTTCAAGATATTTGTTTCAAAAGCGATTAAGTGACAGTGAGAGTGTTACCAGGAGACCCAATGAAATTTATTACAGAGATTCTCTATCAGTTTCTTACTTGTCTTACGATGTAACTCATGGAAGAGAATATCATAGGCATGGATCTGTTTCATTTTAGTATATTCATGAAGCATGATTTGCTTGCTATTATATGAGCTTCTTCATTGAGTCACTAAGTAGGCAGGCTCTCATGGCGAGGGGTGAAAGGAAAGAGAGGGTGCAGGAAGGAGATCGATGAAGGATAGAGGAGTCAAAAAGAAACTCGGATGTAGTTGGTTTAAAGGAAATAAAATGGTGCATGCTTTTGTGTAGGTGATAGATCACACCCACAGGCACGGGAGATCTATGCAGTGTTGGAGAAAATGTCTTGGGAGCTGTAAGGTGTGTTCTTGTTGGGGATCCACAGCAACTTCCTGCAGCAGTAAATAGCCAGGCAATGGGCATGCTACAGTTTGGTAGAAGCCTTTGTGAGTGCCTCCAACAGGTAGGTCGTCCAATTATGTTGTCATCTATTCAGTATCAACTGCATCCTCAAATTCGGGATTCTCCTTCAAGTAATTGCAGGGCATGAATCAGATGTCATATTGCAAGCAGGGTATAAATCTACTTTGGAACCAGAAAAGATGGAACTTGACACCCAAAAGGAACACATGGAACATGTTGACTCTGTCCAAAAGAGTCCTTTGGGAGTGCTACAGAGTTCTGAGGTTTTGTACCATGATGGAATGGAAGGTGCAGCAGATGACTATGAAACCACACACACTATTCACAGGTTGAATGAGAGCAGCTTGATATAAGTGCACCAAAAATCCTGGATTCCTCTGCGTGTTTTCAGAAGCCTGGACTTGGAGATGAGGCAGAAGCAAAGCCAGAAAATTCATTGGACAAAGATGAAATGATGATATCGAGTCTCTGTGGCACAAGCATGGTGAAGAAACACTATATTATATTAAGTTCAAAAGAGCCTTCTAGCAGATGTTGACTGCCACACTACAACCAAGTTTATCTCCAAGATTATATTGCTAGAGAAATTGTTGTGGGTAATGCAATCCAACTCTCTCATCTTAAACAATGACAATGTTCTTATGGAGATTATTGGTGCTGCTAAGTGAAGCAAGCTGTAAGCAATGGGCTGCACATTTGCACTATAACAAGGTGCATCATATGAAACTTGCAGCGATAAGAAGGAATCAGACTTTATTTTTCACTTTCAAAAAAAAAAATTCTTTTCTGAGTGTTAAGAGGACTGGACTATGCTGTTCACTTCATCAAATCTGATGTATGGTATGCATCTCTGGGATGAAAAGCAAGAAGAAGAGTAGGTGGAGATTGGGAAAAGCAGGAGAGTACTGCTTGATGGAAATGGAAAGCTACTTGGGCAGAGCAGGAAATGTGAGAAAGAGCCTCCAGTAAATCCAATGCTAGGAGACTACGAGGAGAGCATCTCTTGATATTTCTTTTCTCCAACTTTGTCATTCTGTATGGTTTTTTCTCTGGATTAATTGGGTTGTCTTGTGGCCAAGGACATCGTTCTTTTATTCATCACAGACTTTTTCAAGGAATACTTGGTTGATAACAGCCTTGATGACCTCATAGGACTGCTAAAGCGAGGGAAGATCGAAGACAATCTCCTCGAGTTGTTTCCAGTGCAGAAGCGTACTACAAGGCAGTGTGAGGTGGATTCACGAAAGGACTCAACTGTTAAATTTTCTGCCCCATCTGTCTATCCAGTTATCACTTTTGGCCCTTTGACATCACCAGCAGCAGTACTCACATCCTTGTCTCATGCTATTGTTTTTATGCTGGCCCATGTGGAGTCTGTATGACCTGTTGAAGCTGGAGAAACATGCAAGATATTTCTACACCTTTCTACTGCTATTATATTTACAATTATTGCGAAATCGAACCACTTTTCCTTGCATTGATTTGTCAGTTAGATGTCATGATGGGAGATTTCCCTTTCTGCTTGTTTCTCCTTGTTTTAGCTTTTATGGTTGATAGTATGTGGGTCGAAAGGATGCATGTGCCCTCTCCTCTGAATGTTATGTTTCCCTTACTCGAATGATAGAACTTCATCTGTTTGTTTATGTATTAATTTTTCTCTGCGATTGAGTTGCAAGTTGTTATGTTGATTAACTAGTATTTTCGATATCATGGAAGTAAGTTACGATAACTGTGAAGCTCCTCCCTAGCACCCAAGTTGTCTTTTGACATTTTGTTAGCTCCTTTGCAAGTCCCTTTGATAACCTTTTGGCATCGAGAAAGAAAGGTTGTAGGATTGTGTGATCAAGGCTTGGGGCTAACTAGCTTCAGTTTCGGTATTAAACTTTTTGAATGAAAAGGTTGTGTGCAGTGTGTTTTCCACCTCGCGGGTGTAGACTCTTATACTATCTTTCATCTTGTTTCTAGACTTTTAAGGCCATCCTCAGGAAGTACCTTGACCATCCCTGGAAACTAGAACCATAACTAGCCTTACGGATCAACTACGCTCGAGGTTCTTTGTGCGAATCTGGTACCTCGTTGACACTAAAATAGTTCTGGTCTAATCCCCCTCTCAGAATTATTGTTGATGGCGCTCTTCTGTTTTTCCTAACTGGCATTTTTTTCTCCCTTGTAATGTTAACACTATTAATTAATATTGGTCAATTTTTATGCACGTAATTACTGTAATAGTTTGTGATGGAGATTTCCTTAAATGTGATTGACCTTCGGGAAAAACTCAGCTTTCGTGTGATAATCTTATGAATTCATAGCGGAAGGTTTTGTTTTGATAAAGTCACGTAGAAATTATGTTTGTATCTATTTGTGTGATGGTTGACTACGTTACCAAGGGTTGCCGTAAAATTTGGTTTTTTTAGGATATGTGTAATTTATTTTAAATTAACCAAACATTAGTATTGTAGTGGAGGTTTGCAAATCCTTAGTGTTATAAAATTTGTTGATGACATTATTGTATACTCTTGTGTGATGGAACCCCCTTCTTCTCTCACATGCTTGCTACTAGCCTGTAAGACTTTGACCCTTCCTGGATGATTGGTAAATCTATTTGTAGTTAATGGTCAAAACTAGTATACTATGCCTTCGCCTCGAAACTTATGTTGTGTGTTTACTCTATTTGATTTCCGGTTTGAAACTCATTTATACATGGCTTTTTGTGTTAATTTCTGAAACCCGTGTTTCTCCTTTCTTGGGCCGATCAACTCTTGTTCTCTTGGAAAAATATTATTTTAGCCTATGCGTTTGGTTACTTTGATAAATTTCTAGATGACTGGTATATAGATCAATTCTCAATCTTGTAATTATTATTTAATTACTTACTTGATGGGGACACTATTTTTGCTAGATTGTTTGTTTTCTCCTTATAGGGCCAAGGGCCTTTCTCATATGATTGTTACTTTCATTGCATTTGCTCCTAACTGAAGTACAAGGTCTTCTCCTTCTTTGGTTGACATGTTATAAACCTTATTATAACTTGATGTGTTCATAGTGTTTAGAGGTTTGACCCAAATTCTTGTAATAAAGTGCTTCTTTTCATGATATTGTTAGATAATAGTTATGGTGGTTTTGTGTAGCCTTATCTTGCTCAGTTCTCGTGAACTGACTCTTGTAGAAAATTTGTTGCAGATGGATTTTGCGTGTAGATGTGGGATAGAATTGTAGACTGTTGTCATCAACCTCAGTTGAGAAGTTCCTTTGCTCGAAACCTTTGTATGTTGTTCAACTGTAGTTAACGTCTAGTGGAAAGTTTAAAAGAGGATTAATGTCTTAGTATAAAGTATTGTGGACTTTGTCATCTGAACTTTGGAAACCTTGTATTGTTTGACCATCATTGAAATTATAAGAAAATTTGGTTATTGTTGGTTGAGTGACTTGTGGAGTATCAGTATTTTAAGAAATGATGTAATCTTGTTTTGTTCTCGTAAATGAGTGTTGCTTCAACTTTTCCTTGAGATTAAATTCTGAGTTAAACCTTGCCATGACTTAGTAATAAAGTGTCATAAGTAAACTAACATGGGATTGTTTAATACTTCTAGGAAGTTAAATTAAAAGTTGTATTCAAATAAAGTAACGTAGGGGTCACCAACTTGAGAGCAAGAAATTCTCTAAGTAGACAAGGGCAAGACTATCATTGCAAGTAAACTTTATAACATGATAACCCTAGCTCCTCTAGTGAACATTATGCCTTTCATGGTAAAATTTGTAAAATGACCCTAAGGTGAAATGAACTGTTAATTGTTTGAGGATAATAAGATTTAATAAACAGGAGAAAACAAATTTTGAAACCACACAATCTATCTCTCACCCATTTGGAAAGTAAATTCTTTTACTTCTTGATAATACTTTTAGCGAAGCCTAAGTAAAGTTGTTGTTAAACCTGGTTAAGAGCCCTAGCTTCAATTTAATACTGGCAATAACTAATGAGGTCCTAAAATGTTTCATCTCGACCTTCTCCCTCTAACCCTTTTTCAAGGCACCTTTTATCTCTTCTCTTAAGTGTGTTGAACTTAAAACCATGTTGTCTTGTGGGCAAGAACGAATCTTAGTAGCGTTAGTGGTGAGCAGATGGCCTTGTGGAATTTAAATACTCCCTTTTCTTGATAAACGAATTAAGAAAATAAATGTCATAATAGAGAAGATTTAAAGATAATTACTCAGTGTCAAAGGAATAAACTTGGCTTGGCAAGTTGAATTATACGGATCATATCTTGAGCCTCCTTGAAAACGTAAGCTAAGAATTGCAAGATGTCCCTTTAAAATAAATAACCCTCAAGAATATCTCATTGTGGTTGGCCCTAACTGTAAGTGTGTTCTGTGATTGGACTTCTATGTTGTCTTGTCAAAAAGAAAAAAAAATTGTCCATTATCCTTTTGGGTGTGAACGTTTCCATGCTGACCTCTATGGTCATCCTTGTAACAAGTGGTTCCCAGAGTTGGTTGTATACTTGGTCACGACATGTTGTGCATCATATTATGTGTCAAGCAAGTCAAAAAAAAAAGCTATCCTGTCTTTTACTGTGTTGTTCGTGTGTGAATTTTTTGGGTCGTTACATAACACTGCATACTTAGATGTGTGATTGTTTCCCTTGTTACCATAGTTCCCATAACTCAATAGGTTATTTGACATTTTTAATGCATACAAAACTCCTGACGCTCATTCTTATGTAAGGGTTCTCAAATATGTTTTTTTTGTTTAAATTTTACCCTCATTACCAATGAAAAAATAACATGAAGTCAAGAGGAAAGAAATGTTAATTTAAAGGAGATTTAGGTTCAGGTTACCTCTTCCTATTAACTTCCCTCCATTAGGGAACCTTTTTATTCCTGTTATAGCAGATATAGTTCACTGAACGGTATATTCCTATTATATTCACTTTGGTCCCATTATTAGCATTGTTTTAGAACAATTGTAATTGAAATAACATATAATTTACACTTAGGGATTCGATACTACAAGGATTGTAACCTATCATGATACAACTCATTTCATTTCTCTTAAACACTCAAGTATTAAATGCATATTACAAGCGATACATCTAATACAACTTTCATGCATTTCAAATACCATCCAAGGAACTATTTCAATCGTTGGGTAAAAATGCATCAGTTTGCATCCCTGCACAACATCTTTGAACAATAACCTTAAGGGAAGTCCCACATTCTATTAGCTTCAAAATCATTCTAGGGTGGACACTACACCCTACCACAACACAATACAAGATCATCGTAATATCTTTAACTCAAAAATCTTCATCATGAGGTAATCTGCTACTACACACCAAGGGAATAATTTTATATAAGAGGGACAAAAGGGGTTCAAAAACAAAAGTTTATTGCATATGTACTTTGACACGTAGACTCCACTTGTGTCATTTAAATCTCACCACAAGATCAATCGTAGGAATATCACAAAACTACCTTTGCATGCCCACTCACTAGGGGATGCAAGGGTAATTATTCTCATGATTTTTATAATCTTAACACATGAATATGATGGACCTACCAGCACGCTAGGAATGTAGGTCTCACTCACCCAGATATGCACCCAGGGTGTCATATGACATAGTCACCGCCTCACAAAATATTTAAGGGAAAGGATTTTATGAAGTAATTTATGCTTAGGGTTAGGACAAGGAAGACAATTTGAGTAGGATAGTAAAGCATTTTCCAGGAAAAAAAAATGCCTACGAAAGGATTTGGACGATTGCCCTGCAGAGGCCATTAGCAACCAGAGGTTAAGCGTTGCTCCTACTTCATTGCCAACGATAGGGTAAAAATAGGGTAATTGCGTTTAGCTATGGAGAAGGCATGATGAAGAGTTTATAAATGAACCCCAATAATTACCTAGTAAAATATGGTTTCAAATAGCTAAACAATAAGCACCACAATTAGAGTATCCATAGTAGTCATGATTAGCCACATACTAAACGATACACCCCCTATTTGTCTTCCAATTTAACATTGTCAATTATCTACTGTTGTTAGAATCAAATATAACATGTATCTCTACATGAGATTGAAGAATCTTATATTCATAAGATCTTATTTGTCATACTATATTCTGACATAGAAAAGTTATTTTAAAATAAGGAAAACTAGATAGGGAGAGAGATAGGAGAGAGAATTTCCTCACACATGCATAATTCAACATGTACATTTACACTTGTTTAATTACAGAGAGAGTAGTAGGGAAATAGAGAGAATATGTAGCTTTGAGAATGACCCCCATTTGATCTTACATACACTAATACCGTTCATAACTAATTTAAGATTAAATCCATTTTTATTTTAACTATCAACCCATAAACATTTTCAAGAATCAAACAACATGTGTGGTAGTTATTGTCTATCCTAGAGTTAACCATAGGGTGAGAGAGAAAACATCATAATTTACCAATATCCGTTCATTTGAGATTAATTTGATTAAATCATACTTTACACAACAATGGTTATCCTATTCTGAATGTGGGTATCATGTTTGTATTAACAATCTCAAATGGGATGCCTCAGGATTTATGTCTAATTTGCTCAATGTTGTGAGTTTGTAACAAGAATATAATGACAAAAATAGCTAAAGTGCTGATAAATGTGAGTAAAAAAAAAACACTTTTTTTAAGTTACAATATGTAAATTTCAATCGATTCTTAAATTTACTCCCTGGTGGATAGCATAAATAACTCCTAGAATTATGACGGAAGTCGATTAATTTAATAAATCATTTCAATCACTTCTCATAGAAAGGTAATCTGAGACCAATTGGGATCGGTAACTCCATGTCAACACTGTTACGTATTGTACAAATAAACTGTGGGCTCTCAAACTCACTTGAAACTCTAAATTAGTAAATCATTTTTGCAAAACTATTGGGTTTCAACTTTCCTAATGGAGGTCTAGAGGTACATATGGTTAGTTTTCAATTTTTCCAAATCAATAGGACAACCACAAGCCAAAACCGATCACATTTTCTTTAAAACTGGAGCGTCACTCCAAGTGACTAAAATGTAAAATGGGAATCAAAACTTGTCTCTCCAAGAAATCAAATTGAGCAGCCAACCAATGGAAGCATAGCAATTACGGATTAGAAATTTGACCACATATCCTTTAGGAATTCTGTCAACCCATTTACATGTCAGCGTATGAGAAAGTCTACTTTAATCATTGAAAAAACAAAACTCAACAATGTCAATGCCAATAATATTTATAACCCTCCTCAAATAGATTTAGTGGATGTCCATTCCCCTTTTCTAAGTTCTTATATTAGCACAAGCTAAGAGAGTTACTGGAAAAAGTGAACATATTTATCGAATAACCCCATTCAACAACGCATTTTGTGTAAGATCTTGCAAATCATTGATGTCCGTGAGATCACATCTCTTTGATGATGTTCTATCAACTAGTTTGTGTGCCTTGACTATTTCCACACTTTGCATACATTTATACGAAGGGAGTTGTAGCTCGCAATGTCTGAATAAATTCCTCTATCCATGATTCTTTCTTGGACATCCACACATACATCCAAGTTTCTCAAACTCAGTTGGGGTAGGGAGGATGCTAGTATTGGTTTTCTCTAGTATGTTTTAAACATTTTAATGAAATTCACTTGAAATTATCTAGAGCCTTTCTAATAAGCGCATTTTTTTAATGATACATCAAGCTTTGTAGTCCATGAGAACACATTTTTCTCATACATTTTTTATTTATTTTATACACCATCATGGCTCCACCTCACTTGGGGTTCTCTAACAGTAACCAATTTCCCTGTCAAGACATCCACATTTTGTCCAAATGTGAAAATACCAAAAAAATTTTATGCCCTATACACTTCCAAGGCCCTCAAACCCACAACATTATGCAGCGACCAGAAGGAGGGGACGCTAGTCAAGGTTGCGGAGTTTAGATTTATACCTATCTATTAAATGTTTTCTTAATCATTTCAAATTCCTTTTCAAAAAACCATTCTTTGCATAACCTACAACCAATCCCTCTAATGAGAATCATCTTTTTGAGGGAATTCTATTAAACAGTTCACCTCCTACAATTTTCAACTAAAAAAGAAGCTTATAGATCTTAGGGTGAGCTTTCCAGGAGACGTGGCACCTACCCCAACCATCCAAACACAAACTAGATTCCTTTATACAACCTACATGACTCCATTTTACATTCTAAATCCACAAGCTTTCACGTTTTGTACTCTAGCACTAAGTGAATGTTGCACTCACACAACTAGTCACAGTTTTAAATTACATGATTATGATTAAGTTTAGAACCTCCACAAGATAGTTATCCCATTATTGTCATAGGATGGGAGAGGATTGGTGAGAAAATATTTCAACATTGTCTACCCAAAAGCATTAAAACACTCAAACTCAAACCATATCCTGCAAAATGCATTTTTTGGCACCTGGGAGTTGCACGCAACAGGGAGGAGAAAGTACATGGACTGAGAGATAAGGATTTACACCTATTTTTGGTGCTATTTTTAAGCTTGCATCATGTTACCCTAAAATTTTCAAATCTATATCTATCTCAAAAATGTTTTACCCTTTGAATTAATGGTCTAAATTTCTTCCCCTCCAGTTGAATGCTTTAAAATGGTCACAAACTTGTTGATTTGCCAGATCATGGAAAAATCCTTCAAATTGATCAATTCATACTTGTTTGTATTTAAAAATCCAATCCCAAGGTTGAAAATGTTCGAAAATCATGCTTCAGTTGATTTAAAATCAAACATTTGCCATCCTTGGCGAAAAAATTGAATTCTAGGGCATCCTTTGAATTTTTTTTCATTTTCACGTTCATATGGGCAATCATTTATTGTCAAATTCATCCTCAGGAGGTATTGGCAATGTGGCATTTGGGGGGTGGTCAGATTCACTTGGAATTTTTAGACTTTACTTTGCGAAAAGCCCACCTTTAAAAGTCAAAACTTGGCCCGAAACCTCGCAGCCAATCGGGAGTGGACATGTGGCATCACGGCGGCGCAGAGTAGGTCACCGGGCCAGCGGAGGGAAAAGGGGATTTTTTCCCTTTTTCACAATAAAGTTAAAGTAAATTTTTGGCCCAAAATCCCATGGCCAATAACAACTTGAGGACACGTGTCCACAATTTGCAAGAGGCGGGCCCGCGGGTCCGCAAAGGGAAATGGGGATTTTTTCCCCTTTTTTCCAAAAGGACTCAAAATAAAAATTTGATGCGCTGCCCCTGCTAGCGAATCACAAGGAGACACGTGGTGAAGGAAAAATCGGAGGTGCGGGCCTGCAGGGCAAAAAGTGAATTTTTCCCAATTTCCAAAAAAGGTTAAAATGCACAGAATTGAAGTGTGATTTCAATGGGACCCACCATATGCCACGTGTCAGCTCCAAAATTCAAAGGCGGAGTGGGCAGAGAAAAGGGTCAAAATTTTCCATTTTTCCAAAAAATGTGGAAAAGTCAAAAAATAGCCCGAATTTTTTCCCAATCATAGTTTAACACGTAGTAGATCAAGGGAAACTGTGCATTTTCATGTTTGGCCACCATTTTATCTCTAGGAAGCTTGGAATCATGAATTTTGCATCAAAATTCATCAAATTTATAGTGATTTTGTGTCGTCTTGGCCTTCCAAAATCATTGGCATCACTTTCATGGCTTAATTCTTTGATTTGAGGTGTTTTTGAAATAATTTTTACCCCAGCCCGAGCAAACACGTGAAATGACAAAATCAAAAATTGTAGATGTAGTTTTAAAAGGTGAAATGAAGAGAGGAAGGGTGTTTCCATGCCTCAATGATGAAAAACTTGCCTCCATGATGGATAATGATCCAGATATTTGTAATGATGTAATCTTTTTGGCACACCTAGCAACCTGCGAGTGTTTTTCTATTTGATGTCATTTTCATTGAATCATGAGGATTGTTGTAACAAAATTTATCCCATGGCATATTCTTTGCTTGGGAAAGAAGGCTCCAATGTGGCATGAGGTATATAATGCATTTTGGAGAAATAGTAAAGGGTCAAGAAAAATTTGAAAATCACGAGCAAATTCTGAGAAAAGGCGCATCTTCTGAAAAACCCACCAAAGAAACAGGATAATTTCTTCTGCGTTGGATCTTCATATATGTGAGTTGGTTACAAAAGTATAGCCATCACACAACTCTGATATTTTTCATGAAACTCTCCCCTGCTAATGAATCTAACAAGATTTTGAGTTAATTGTGTTTTTCTGGGCAATATGATGTTTGTTATCATTTTTAAATGCCTGTAAATAGTTTTCACTATTCTTGTTGCAATCTTGCATTGAAAGTCTTTAGAAATCACATAGAATCTCTATTTCTTGTTGATAGTTTAGTGGCATTTGCAATCTCATGTTCATAAGAGCCTTCATCTGATAAAGAGATAAACAAACTGTAAAATCACTTGACCTTCCTTGACTACAGAGATTGACTTGTAAGCCTTTGTGGGTACCTTAGGGGTGGTTTGATCATGGATTTTTGTGTTTAATTGAGTTCTTTACTTCAAGTTTTTGTGGTGAATTCTCAAAGATTGTGTGAAGAGTGCTACCTGGGCTTCCATTTATGCCTCTTCTGGTTGAAATAATGTCTTGATTATTTGAAGCATTTTATCTAATAGTTGTTTCGAGTATTATAGAGGTTATCAAAGATCTAATATATCCCAATTTGTCTCATAAATACCCCACCAAAAATTTCATTCAAACAAACTAATCCTACCCATACCGCCCCTGCATTGCATTGTGTGCAAACAAAAGGATCTAACCCTTCTACAAAAATGCACAAGGTAAATTAGGATCACACCATGTCTCTAGTAGCCTCAACCTTGTTTTGAAAGCATTTCCATCATTTAGTAGTGACAACTCTGTTGAGTTTGAATAATGGAAGATTGATCATGTTTTCCCAAGGCCATCTCCATACAATATGCACAGTATAAGGATATCTCCACCTCCTACATAAAATAGAGGTTGCAATATAGGTTCTCTTACCTTGGTTAATAGGCACAACCTAAAATAGTGAGGGTTAGATAAAAATCCATTCAAAGTGCTATCTATCTCTCCACAAACTTGAGTGCCAATTAGATCACCTCCCCAGCTACAAAACGACACACATCATGATCTATCTGAATTCAAGCTTCATAGGCCATATCTCTGATGCTGCTCAGACTGAAAAGGAGAACAAATTTGGGTACCAACTCAGTATGGCCCTAACAAAGAAGCCCACCTTCACCAATATATGAAAAAAAATTACCCCCTCGCAATACGACTTTTGAATTGTAAAATACACCTTATTTTCAAACCACCCATTTTTCAACTAAATAAAACTATCCCCTTTTTCAATTGACATTTTTAATACACCAATTACTTACACAACTTGGTTTTGGATTCAATTCATACATTTAAAAACATATATTATCTTTCTAGTTTAAACCTTAATCAAATTCATATTGGATTTGAAAATTATTAAAATTTCACTATGTATAATTTGATATCTCTATTCCTTTCTTTTCTATTTACATTTTTTCCCTATATTAATGTTTTTATAGTAATCAGAAAGGAATATTTTTCTTAAATTCTTATTTAATTTTGTTTTTATTCTTTTGAAATACATTCTCCTTAAAAAATTATTAAATCAAAGGACAAAAATTATACCTTATTATGAAATATGTTCTAGACATTGAGAGTTATGTAGTTATTTGTCTATGGAAATATGCGTTTGTTCTCTAAAGTACATGATACTTATTTGAAAAGGAAGATAGTGAAAATGAGTTGAATTTAGGGATTCTTCTTCTACTCCAAAATTACTCCTCATCCCTTATTCCTATCTTTCTATATACACTATGCAAAAAAATTTAAAACTTTTATAATTGAACTCGTTTTGAATAGTATACTCGTTCCATTTTGACTAATATTTAAAACCCTATATAAACTCAAGTGATAGGTAAATATTTCAATTGTGAATGCCCGACGATATTCGCACTATGAAACACATTTCAACACTTAATACACATTCAACATAGAAAAATATTCATTGAAAAAACCACCACCATTGACCATAGTGTAATCCTTATGCAAAATTAATATTATATAAATTATATAAAGTTGAAGTCAAAAAATATGCATAAAAACTTATCAACATCTTTACACCCCTGGTAGACAAAACATGTAAATCCCATAATTTGAATATTGGCACATGGAAGCTGAATTTCCATAATGTTTTTTTTACACCTTCAAAGATTTTGATAAAAATATAAATGTATGTAACATTGCACCTTCAAATATTTTGATAAAAAGCTACATGTGTGTAAAATTACACAAAAAATAACATACTATTAAAATTATACAACCATCCATACGTCTCAAGAACATGCAATGTACCAGAACACGTACTTATTCATATAATTGTATTTTTTTAGTTCGATTTCTTTGTCTAATTCTCTATCATATTATATATTGCTTTTGCAAATACACACACAAGCTAAGATCCTCCTTTAAAGTGTTGAACCTTATAATAGATTGGATCTAGATGCATACTTGATTTTTGTTGGTATAAAGTAGGATTTGCTTATCGCATGATCATTATTTCAATATAGTTTTTTTTGTCATATTCTCTAGCTTACATGTTATTTTATTATGTTTTATGTTCTCTTTCATGTTTTCTCTCTTTTTTTGTTAGTGTAAGGATTTTTTTTTAATTAGAGGTAATTATTATGTATTACAATTTAGCAAAGTCTCTACAAGCCTCAGTTAACTTTGACCTGTTGTGAGGAGGGGACCACCAAGTACTCATGTTTCATACCACCTCTTTATAAAACTATAAGTACATTGTGCTAATGGGTCCCTTAGAAGAGTATTTGTCTATTTCTAGTTCCCTGAAATAGCACTACTTGAATTTTAAGGCTATTTTTCATTTGGATCTCTTCTAACAATTATAGTTGCAGTTGATAGTTATGGTTGTTGTTTAACATATTTTCTTGCATTTTGTGAGTAGATATGGACTTTAAAAGATTCTTAATTTCAACTCAATAAATATATATAAAAACATGTAAGTAGTAGGGCATTAAAAATAAAGAAATAATGATTTAATGTTAGAGTATCATTAAATTTAATAAGGATATCTATAAAGCCTTTGGAATTCGTTATCTTGAATTAAATATATAACTGCACATTATATTGAACTATTACAGTTCCAAAGATGAAGAATTTTTTTTCATTATTGGTAAATGGTTTTTTTGGGAGGGATCGTACATCAAATTACAAAAAATCCCAAAGGACAAAAAGAGAATGAAGATCAAAGTAGTTTTGTGATGAGTGGGGACCACACCCCAACAACAATCCTAACAACTAGATAATACAAAAGATACATAGGTAGTTTTTTGATCCATGGGGACCAAACCTCAACAAAAAGGCCTAAACTGCTAGAAAGTGCAAAACATAACAAAGGTAGAGACAAAATTTCAGGAAGAAGAAATAAAATGTAAGCCAAACAGTAGCTACAAAACCAACATAAAAACAACAAAGAAACAAAAAGAGTAAGGGGGAAAAAAACCTCCTAACTAAGACATTGTTGAAAAACCTTTTTCACATCCTCCAATTCCTTAGAAAGGTTCAGGGCTGGAAGCTTTTTAGGATCTTTTTCTACTAGAGGAGATCACCTTCTTCATAGCCATTCCCCCATTTAAAAAATCCTCCGATAGGCCACTCACATTGTAGATATGCTTAACTTGAGTTATGAAAAAATTCAAGAATGTCTTTATGCATACTTAGATGATTTAATTATTTGGAAACAATTTTTTTCAACAATGGCTTCCCAAGTGTGTTGCTTCTTAAGAAATACTGTCAATTTGGTCTCAAAACACTCCAACTCAGGTTGTTTTCCCTTGGGGTTGAATTGAGGAAGAGGAACATCCCAGTTTCTGACTAATATTCAACACAAGCTCTTAGCAATAAAATGTTCTTTGTTCTTATAAGAGCTACTAAGGACCATCCTAGCTGGTGGAGAGGGTTGTCTAAGCCTTTTAGACTTGTTTGAGTAGAGGGGAGAAGGGTTGAGGAAGAAGGGTTGTTGGCCACCATTTCATGATAGTACAGATGAAATAGCATAACAAGCCATCTCCATTACAGGGTGATTTCGTCTCTCAATAATGTCATGGTCCATTATTGTTGACCAACATAATGGTTGCGGCTTTACTGTTGACAACATAAAACAAACCATCTCCATTACAATGTGATTTCGTCTCTCAATAATGTCATTATACTCAGGAATGTAGGGATCAATAATATTTTGTATAATGCCTTGTTGGTTAATGAATGCTAAGAAATTATTTAATGTGAATTCCCACCTCAAACCTGAGGGGAGTAGAATAAGAGTTTGGTTGGTTTTCCTTCACCATAAAGCTAATACAAGATCTAGAAATAATGAAATACCTCACTCTTCTGCTTCAAGAAAAACACCCATGTATTTCGAGAGTAGTCATCCACGAATAGTTGGAAGTACATCTATCATGAAAATGAAGCAGGTAGTTATCCGAGAAGATCAATGTGAATAATCTCTAAATGTTTCTTGACATGAAAGGTGTTTATATTGAATGGATCCCTATGTTGTTTTACCCTACAAGGCATCCAAACCAAATGACAAAGGAACTTAAAAACTTGGGAAGTCTTTGTACCATCGGATTTGAATTGGGAAGGTACAAAGATCCAACAGAGAGACCACCATAATGGTAGTGCAAGAGGCCAATAGTTTCTATCGTAGAGGTAGATAGACCTAATATAAAAGAATAAACAACATCTAAAGAAAAAAAATTTATCTTTCAAAATTGTTCAAGCAAGAACCATGCCTTGTCATGAGATCAAGCAGGATTTGATATCATTATCAACAAGAAACTCCACCTTCTATCGATGACTCAAAAAATTGGATGTTAATCTAGGAACATATAATACCTTTGTGAGTGTACATTTACATGTTTCATGAGGAATGGCGACTTGGCCTATTTCTTCTGCAACATACTCTTTATCATCAGTGATCCTAACCCAATTTCTAGTGGGTTGGTCTCTCAATGAACTAAATAGATTCATGTTTCCTTATATATGTTTATTGTAACATGAATTTATCCACTGGACATTGCATATGGGTTGTGATGTCTATGAGACTAACACTAAGTTTAAATGTACACCAAAATTGGCTTCTTTAAGTGTTTCCTCATCAGATCTAGCATCAAATAGAGGTATGAGATGTCCCTTCTACTTCTGTTGGTGGGGACATATTTTTAATTTATGAGAATATTTTCTCCCTACTATGTTTTCTTGACTAGAAGAGCCTTTCTTGAAGCCATTATACCACCAGTTTTCTTGTCATGGGTGTTATTTCAAAAAATGTGATAGTACCTCTTCGAATTTTGATATTTTTGTTGTTGTGGAGACTATTATTGCTATTGTTTTTGTAGTTACTTCTTTTGGGATCACTTATGGAACTTCAGACCATGTTGCTTCTTTGAGATAAGATATTTTTCTTGCAACTCATACTAGACTAAGTTGATAGATTTTCTTATTGTAGTAGGTTAATGAGTTATTCGAAATATAGTGTCTGCTTTGAGACATTATGTATCATGACAAACACTCTGAATAAGGTAGGGAGAGATCTCAAGGTGATCGAGATCTAGATGTTTTCCTTGATTTTCTCATTGCATGCTAACAATTCTAAGTACAACTCATCTACTCCACTTAAGAATTCCTTTACTTTCTCATCGAACCTGTTAGATATGGTTTAAAGCCTTGATTGTAGATGAAGGATCTTCCTCTAATTTTTTGACTCACAGATGGTCGTTAATTTATCCCACACTTCCTTTTCTATCACTGCATCCCAGAAATGTGGTTGCACATCATCATTGATTCTTAACATAACTAACATCACAGCTTTGGCATCATCGCTTTCATACTTTATTAGCACATTGGGTTTAGTGGGGACTGGCTTGGTTCTTGGGATGATGTTTGATAGTCACTCAAGTTGAAGGATGGTATGCATCTTGGTTTTCTAGGTGATAGAGTTTAGCCCTTTAAGAATTTGTTCATTGCACAGAAGTAATTTTTTAGCAGACAATGAATTATTTTATTTTTTTTTATTTTAATACTTATGAGAGAAAATTACAAGTATGCTTACTCACTGGAGAGAGAAATGAGCTTGAAGATGAGCTCAGTAATCACAAACAACGATGATATTTGATGCTCATCTTAGACATGTTTGGGGTTGTGTGACATATTTTACTATTTGTTGTTCTAGCAAATCATTATTAATAGGGTATAATTTTTTCCCAAATTTATAAAAATGCAACCCATAAATAGTGATAAAATGTCAATTTTACCTATAGTTAATTTACTTGGTTACAACAAGTTTGATTTACATAATAAATAATCCAGAAAAATTACTAGTTGAATATACGACATGTATAACTATGTAGCATTATATTGGCACTTGGCGCCTTGGTAGTTTGAGAATTTGGGGGTGGAACTTAAATATAATAATAAGAATAAATTGATTTGACAAGTTGAGTTTGTTTTTAAAATTAAAAAAAAATGGCCTAGTCACAGGCACAATGAACTAGTCTAAGTACAACAACCAAACTTTCACTATTTTACCTAGACGTACTATATAATTATTAAAGATTTAATTAATCATCACATGGTAGAATATAACAGATGAAAATTTTAAAATTTGAGAAATTCTTATATAGAAATGTATTCCATCCACTCAAACATAATGAAATAGCAAGAAGGTAACATAATTGACAAGTCCAAAAAATAAGAAAAGTTTGATTGCAGGCTATAGTGACATTGTTTCCTTTCCAAGAGTTTAGACACACGCCTGATAAGTTACCATTTAATTATCTTATTAAAAAATTGGAAAAAATAAGGGTTTTTCAATGTATTAGTTTCAAATTCTATTTTCAACTATTTGGAATAGAGAATCCCATGGAAACCATTGTATATTCCTTCATTTGAAAGCCATTAGATGAAAATGCATGATCAAATTAAATATTTGTAGGCATACTTTTTTTAATAGGTTGAATAAATATTTCTGAATAGATGTATGGCATTGTCTTCAATTTCATTTAAGAGGTAAAAATTTGATGTGGGTCTATAACAATATCCTCATTGTAAGTCTCTAGCTATTATTTTATATTTGGTGTGATTCAACCTAGTTAAAAAAGAAAAATTAAATACTTCAACACATTTTCCAAGCAAGAATAAATTTAATGTTAAAACCCATTTATTAAATATGTTGAAATGTTCAGCATAAAATATGATAATGATGATAATCTTTTTAAAACGTAATTAGATGGTCTATAATAGAATTAGGCCATCATCAAAACTTTTGTTGACGGGTATAGGGAGACGTCAAATCTCATCCCTGATCACGAGCTGAGAGACGAGGAAGCTTCTTGGGGTGTTCAATCTCGTCTTCAAAGTCTGCATCCTATCCCGCTTCAAGTTTTGCTCGTATTCTCCTTGCTTGGCAGCGCACATCGAACAATAAACATTTGGGAAGTCCCTGGTGAATGACCTCATCAAACTGAAGGTTGTGACTATCATGGAGGGCCTAAAAAGGAAAAGTAGAAACCGGATATTTCCTTAGCGTCATGACGGTTTTCCACATCTTGCGAGTCTCCATGGCGGCTTTCGGTATTAAAAATATTCTTTTGTGCTTGACATATGCGGCACAACTCGGCCGATCTGGATTGATCTGAATGTGCATTCAGAGTCACTGCATCCAGGTGAGATCTCGTGGGGCGTTTCAATGCCAAAGACAGGTTCTACGCAGGCACAAATCGCAGGTTAAGAGTGTCAATGCTGGAATAGCATAAAAACACCAAACTATGTACCAGGTTTCAATGCTGTTTCACATGCATGCACTCAGCAGTTTCTCACCGCCACGTCATAGCTCCTCACAGCAGAGAATCCTTACACGTTTACATGCGCTTAGCAAATAACTAGTAGATTAATACACCATATCATTCCACATAGGTTTTTTCTTCATGTAATGCCTTGTTCTACGTTACACCTGTTCATCCTTCGGTGATCGATTGCTAAGCATGGAACGCTTCTGCTTTATTTGTGCTCATATGTGGTGTGGTGTGGTTGTAACATCACATGCCATTTATTCTCTTGTTTGCAAAGCTAAGCATGAATGTCCTCCTTGCTTTAATATTTTTCCCATCATTGTGTTCCAATTGCTAAATGAGGAAAGTGTAGTTTAAAATTTTTTAATCATCAAGGAGGAGAATATTAAACTAAACAAAGGAGAGCTTAGTTTAAGAAATCAAGGAGAAGATTAATGATTATTATTTTATATAGACTGTATTTTTTTTATTCTTTTTGGTAGTGGTTGAAGCGCATTTTCTTTTCTCCCTGGTTAGCTGGCGGATGGGTGTACATTTCTTGTCACTTCTTAAATGAACTTGTAATTTTCCTGTTTGGCATGAGACAGTGGGAGTCGGTGGAGTCTTGACTTCCTTCACCAGGATCTTTATTTTGATTTCCTTCTTTAATGCGTATGGGTGCAGCGTAATGGGCGCATCTTTCTTGAGCTGCAGGCATTGATGGAGGGAAAAACGTGCTTGAGTCTTTGTTTTGGTCCGTGTGACGCAGTGTTGTTCCTGTCTTTGCCACGAACCTTCTCTGTCATGGCATCTTCTTCCTGGTTCCTTCTTGTGCACAGTGGGTGAAGATGGAGCTTCAGGCTGGGGGATCAGGCGTGTTACCTCCACTTTCTTGGGTGTTGCGGGGTGTGTTCTGGTCGGGGATCCACAGCACGGCAACATGCAACAGTAAATAGCCAGGCAGCAAGGCACATGTTGCAGTATAGTAGAAGCCTTCGTGAGCGCCCTCCAACAAGCAGGTCGTCCAACTATGTTGTTATCTGTTCAGTATCGACTGCATCCTCAAATTCGGGATTCTCCTTCAAGGTTTTATTTTTATCAAAATCGACTATGTGACAGTGAGAGTATTACCAGAAGACCTGATGAAATCTTATTTCTAAGATTCTTTATTGATTTCATACTTTCTTTACGATGTAACTCATGGAAGAGAACCTCATAGAGCGTGGATCTATTTGCTTGCTTCAGTTTTTGTTTGTCATGCACGGGCTATCCTGAAGGAGCTCTAATCTTTACCAGTATACGATGCCAATTTTTTTGCGAGCCGACTATGTTCGCCAGGCATAGAGCTTTGTATGGGGTTTGAAGAGCACCTAGACAAGGCATATTAGCTTTAATGTATTGCAATGCCTGAGAGTTTGATGTTGTCCTCAAATCTAATGGAAGGATACGTTGTTTGATTTTATCATTGATTGGTAGATGCCTTTCAGAGCTTCAGGGAGCGTGATGTAATCCATTATGACTTGTGTCCACAGCTTCAAATCCTCAGCAGGCCGAGCTTCTTGAATCCTTCAAGGCCTCAGGTGCTAATATAGTCCATGGATCTCTGGAAGATCAAGCAAGTCTTGTGGAGACAATCAAAAAAGTGGAATGTGGTCATCTCCACAGTGGGAGGGACGCAGATAATGGATCAGCTTAACATTATCAAGGCAATCAAAGAGGTTGGGAACCATTAAGAGATTTCCTTGCCATCTGAATTTGGGAAATGATTTTGATAGAGTCCATGCATTCGAGCCTGCAAATACTACATGGGGTTACAAGGTCAAAGTTCGTAGGGCCATTGAGGCAGAAGAAATTCCCTACACATATGTTTGCAGCAACTGTTTTGCCACGTATATTTTGTGCCAAATTTGGGGCAACCAGACCTTACTGCCCTACCAAGGGATACAGTTTCGATTTTAGGGGGGGATGGAAATGCCAAAGTTGTGTTTGTGAAAGAGGAAGACATTGGCACTTTTACCATCAAGGCAGTGGGTGACCCAAGAACTCTGAACAAGAAATTGTATTTGAGGCTTCCTGCCAATACATATTCTTTCAATGACCTGGTAGCTTTGTGGGAGAAGAAGATAGGCAAGACTCTGGAGAAAAAGGCAAGATATTTCTACACCTTTCTACTGTTATTTTATTTAAAATTATTGTGAAATCGGACCACTTTTTCCTTGCATTGATCTGTCAGTTGGATGTCATGATGGGAGATTTCCCCTTTCTGCTTGTCTCTTCTTGTTTTTGCTTTTATCGTTGTCAGTATGTTGGTCGAAAGGATGCGTGTGCTTTCTCCTCTGGGTGTTATGTTTCTCTTGCTCAAGTGACAGACCTTCATCTATCGGTTTATGTATTTATTCTTCTCTGCGTTTGAGTTGCAAGTTATTATGTTGATCAAACTAGTATTTTTGATATCATGGAAGTAAGTTTACGATAACTATGAAGCTCCTCCCTAGCAACCAAGTTGTCTTTTGACGTTTTTTGTTAGCCCCTTTGCAAGTCCCTTTGATAAGCTTTTGGCATCGAGAGAGAAAGGTTGTAGGATTGTGTGAGCAATGTGTGGGCTAGCCAGCTTAGAGTTTTGGTATTAAAACTGGTAGAATGAAAAGTTTTGTGTGCAATGTGTTTTTCCATCTCGCGTGTTTAGACTCTTATACTATCTTTCATCTTGTTTCTAGGCTTTTAAGGCCATCCTCAAGAAGTACCTTGACCATCCCTATCAACTTGAACCATAACTAGCTTTTCGGATCAACTAAGCTGGATGTTTCATTGTGCGAATCCAGTACCTCGTTGACACTAGAATAGTTTGGTCTAATCCCCCTCTCAGAATTATTGCTGATGGCTCTCTTCTATTTTTCCTAACTTGCATTATTTTCTCCCTTGTAATGTTAACGCTATTAATTAATATTGGTCGGTTTTTATGCACGTAATTACCGTAATAGTTTGTGATGTAAATTTCCTTAAATGTGATTAATCTTCGGAAAAAAACTCAGCTTTCATTTGATAATCTTATGGATTCATAGCGGAAGGTTTTGTTTTGATAATGTCACTTAGAAATTATGTTTGTATCTATTTGTGCGACGGTTGACTGTGTTACCAAGGGTTGCCGATAAAATATGGTTGTTTTGGGATATGGGTAATTTATTTTAAATTAACCAAACATTAGTATTTTAGTGGAGGTTTGCAAATATTTAGTGTTATAAAAATTTTTTGATGACATTATTGTATACTCTTGTTGGACAGAACCCCCTTCCCCTCTCATGTGTTTACTACTAGCCTGTAAGACTTTGACCCTTCTTGGATGATTGGAAAATCTTTGTAGTTAATTGTCAAAACTAAGTATACTTTGCTTTCACCTCGAAACTTATGTTGTGTGTATACTTTATTTGATTTCCGGTTTGAAACTCGATTATACATGGCTTTTTGTGTTAATTTTTTGAAACCCGTGGTTCCCCTTTCTTGGGCCGATCAACTCTTGTTCTTTTAGAAATATATTAATTTAGTCTATGTGTTTGGTACCTTTGATAAATTTCTAGATGGTTGGTGTATATATCAAATCTTAATCTTCTAATTATGGTTTAATTACTTACTTGATGGGAATTCTGTTTTTTGCTAGATTATTTGTTTTCTCCTTATAGGGCCAAGGGCCATTCTCTTACGATTGCTATGCTTTCGTTGCTTTTACTCCTAACTGAAGTACAAGTTCTTCTTCTTCTTTGATTGGCATGATGAAGACTTTATTATAACTTGATGTGTTGATAGTGTTTAGAGGTTTGAACCAATTCTTGTAATAAAGTGCTTCCTTTTCGTGGTATTGTTAGATAATAGTTATGGTGATTTTGTGTAGCCTTATCTTGCTCAGTTTTTGTGAACTGACTCTTGTAGAAAATTTGCTGCAGATGGATTTTGCGTGTAGATGAGGGATAGAATTGTATACTTTTGTCATCAACCTCAGTTGAGAAGTTCCTTTGCTCGAAAACCTTTGTATGTTGTTCAACTATTGTTAACGTCTAGTGGAAAGTTTAAAAGAGGATTAATGTCTTAGTATAAAGTATTGTGGACTTGGTCATCTGAACTTTGGAAACCTTGTATTGTTTGACCATCATTGAAATTATAAGAAAATTTGGTTATTGTTGTTGAGTGACTTTGTTGGAGTATCAGTATTTTAAGAATTGATGTAATCTTGTTTGGTTCTTGTAAATGAGTGTTGCTACAACCTTGCCTTGAGAATAAATTTTGAGTTAAACCTTGATATGACTTAGTAATAAAGTGTCATAAGTAAACTAACATGGGATTGTTTAATACTTCTGGAAGTTAAATTAAAAGTTGTATTCAAATAAAGTAACGTAGGGGTCACCAGCTTGAGAGCAAGAAATTCTTTAAGTAATCAAGGGCAAGACTATCATTGCAGGTAAACTTTATAACATGATAACCCTAGCTCCTCTAGTGAACATTATTCCTTTTACGGTGAAATTTGTAAAATGACACTAAGGTGAAATGAACTGTTATTTTTTTGAAGATGATAAGATTTAATAAGCCAGAGAAAACAAATTGGAGACCTCACCATCCTTCTCACCACCATTTGGAAAGTAAATTTTTACTCCTTGTTATTACTTTTAGCGAAGCCTAAGTAAAGTTGTTGATAATTCTGGTTAAGAGCCCTAACTTCAATTAAATACTGGCAATAACTAATGAGGTCCTAAAGATGTTCCATCTCGACCTTCTCCCTCTAACCCTTTTTCAAGGCACCTTGTATCTCTTCTCTTAAGTGTGTTGAACTTAAAACCATGTTGTCTTGTGGGCAAGAATGAATCTTAGTAGCGTTAGTGGTGAGCAGATGGCCTTGTGGAATTTAAATACTCTTTTTTTTCTTGATAAAAGAATTAAGCAAATAAATGTCATAATAGAGAAGATTTAAAGATAATTACTCAGTGCCAAAGTAATAAACTTGGCTTGGCAAGTTGATTTATACAAATCATATCTTAAGCCTCTTTGAAAATGTAAGCTAAGAATTGCAAGATGTCCTTTTAAAATAAATAACCCTCAAAAATATCTCATTGTGGTTGGCCCTAACTGTAAGTGTGCTCTATGATTGGACTTCTATGTTGTCTTGTCGAAAGAAAAAAAAATGTATTGTCCTTGATAGGTGTGAACGTTTTCGTGCTGCCTTATGGCCATCCTTGTATCAAGTTGTTCACAGTGTTAGTTGTATCCTTGGTGATGACATGTTGCATCATGTTATGTGTCAAGTAAGTCAAAAAAAAAATTATCTTGTGTTGTACTGTGTTGAGAATTATGGGTCGTTACACTTCACTTGTTCATAGTCGAATGAGACAGAAAGCTAAACGCCGAAGAAAAAAAAAAACTTCAAAACTGCTACGTCTAACAAGCACAACACAAAAAAACCAAATGGAACTTTGATTTTCATAGAAAAAGAAAAACTTGTCCATGCAGGTCATGTTAGAGACTCCTTTCACACCCAGGTCGCAAACTATGGTCTTTAGGATGCCAAACAACATCTCTATCTGTAGGTCGCTGGTTTTTGAAGTAGCAGCGAAAATTTCACAAACAGATCCCTCTCCAAATGCGAGATGCCCAGGTAATAGGTTTTTTGAATGCCACGTCCAAGGTAGCAACTTTCCTACGGAGAGTGTTAAGTGATAAAAAAATAATTATAAATACGGATAAAAATACATTCTCACTAATCTTCAAAGGACTACTAAAAACCTTTTAAATAATATTGAAAAATTAAAATCCTTCTAGGTGTTGACTATAAAATTATGGATGTGTTCATTATTTTAATATTTATGATATAAAATAATAATAAATAACATAATTTTTTTAATCCTGTATTTTAATATCTTAACACTGAAAATATGGAGTTCAATACAGTTGAATAATAAATATGGAAAATCTTTAAGATTTCACTGTATTTGGTAACTATGCACCACGTCTCAGTAGGTAAATGACAAAAAAAATGATAGAAAATGAGGTAAAGAAAGGATCCACGCTTTTACTGGTCTAACATGTCTGTAGATGTCCAAGTATGTTTAAAACAACCAATAAACCTTCCGCAAGATTTCCACACATGATCTAATACCAGATTGTGGCAAATTAATGCAGAGCTTAATTGTTTAATTAATCACCGTAGAGGATAATTTATACAAAGAACGAAGGAAACAAAAACCCTAGAGGATAATTTATACAAAGAACGAAGGAAAAAAAATTGGAAGTTGCTAAAAAAAATGTAATAGACTCCTATGATGACAACATACAGATTTCTGGTGACTACTTATAAATTTGTTGTGTAAACGAAGAGTCTAATTTGCTAATAGAGCTGGCTCCATTAGAATTTACTGGTCGATACGAAGAAGCAGAGGGTTTTACAGGACAATAGTGACACCCTTTTTATTGGTTTTTGTGGTCCCACCCATCAAAAGAGGAATATTTTTGGACTCCATTTGAGCCTTTTCGTTTGACACTAGGTGGGATTTGGCCATCATAGGACATTTGTGAAATCATGTGGTCAGAAGCCTGGCAGTAAAAATAAGAATTAGTTAAGTTAAAATAAAGGACTCGTTGAGTAAAACTAGTGTGTCCAACATGAATATCAATGGAGTCCTTAAGGTCTTTGGATAAATCCACCTCAATGCAACATGGTTCTGAGGATGAGCGCTAAAAAAAATTACGTTATTCTCGATAGATAAGTTGACATAAGGGTTTGATCAAGTGTTCGAAAAACCTCCAATGTGGGAGAGGAAGCCCCAAAAATCATACCCATACCCAAATTTGATGATTGGCTTGTTTGGATACGTAAAAATCCATGGTCCAGTGAGAAAATACCACGAGTGTGTTTCAAATGAACTAGGGGACATGATTGAAAATTGCTTTTCAATGTTCAATGTTATTGAAGAGAAATAAAAAAAACCCTAAGTTAGGTTTTGCACTCCTTTGAGCTTGACACCATGGTGTTGCCAATTGTTATGAACCCATTGCTTCAATAGACTTTTAGGGGGACTCAAACAATAAAATATCCACCAAGGGAATATTATTCAATTACTTTTTATTCAATCCCAACTTTATTCAATTACTTTTTGTGCAATCCCAACTTTATTCAATTACTTTTTATTAAAATAATCAAAATTTAAACATTGAGTATTTCTAATGTAGTTTTTATTATCTTTTTGTTTAATATACTCTTTCGTTTTCTAATATTAATAATTTTTGTATTTTAAGAATTGTTATTAAAAGATCCTTTACAATTCTCTCAATTCCAGTTCTTTTCTCTTATCATTATAAAATATATATTGTTGGGTAATTTAGAAATATTAAATAATACTTAATAATATGACTCTGAAGAGGGAAGTTCTAATATAAAGTGAGCACCATGAAACTATATAAATTTTAACCCTTAACACATATTATAGGGAAACTATGAAATTTTAGCCCATAAACCTTGTCCATATAAGACGATAAAATATATAACTATCGTTTACTTTTATAAATAATTACCGAGCACCTTATTTTAAAACACATGTTTTTCTACCAACCCTTATATATGCAAATAGCACTAACAATACCATATTATTTTTTTTAAATAGTGAAAAAAATTTATTTAATAAACCACTTATGCTATTGAACAAATGTTTCACCAATCCTTATTGAAAATATATAAAAATATAACGATTACAGTCGAGGCGCTAAAAAGGACCATACAAAACTAACAAATTTTTAAAAATAAATTGTTGTTCAATTAGCCACTCTCTCTTGAAACACAACCAACCCTCGTAAAAATATAATCATGAAAGTAATAACACTAGCACTACCAAAAAAATACGAATGAATACTCACCCGGCGTGTCCATTGTTCAACGTACTCTGCTCCAACTGGCACTCTTTTGTAGTTGAGGAAAAACTGACCCCTGTTTTAAAGGCATCTCGTCCCAGGATAGAATTTCCTGTTGAGCTCTTTCCATTGCCAGTGCGTCCCATCAGAACTAAAGTTGTGGCTTCCATTCTAATTTGCTTTCGATATTAAAAATCAACGATTTAGACACAGCTGTAAAAAGTTTAGCTCAAATAAAACATCACGGCTTAAACTAATCAATAATGAATATCGAAGAGATTTTTGTTAGAATAATAAAAAATTAAAGGAAAGTCCCAGCTCAATAATTTTCCTACAACTTCGTTCTCAAAGTAAAATCACAAACATACCTTCTTCTTGTGAACCCCGAGTGAGTAAATCTGAACTTATAAAATGTTATAGTATGAAATCCCTGCTACCTCTAGGTTGTTTTATATAAAAAAATTGTTTATAAAGCCAGATACAAACATTGCGTAGGGAATAAGACGGTGGGAATCAACAAATAACTTTATAATAAAAATTCTGTTCTGTGCAAAAGCAGAGGGAATATAAAGAGTACATGAATTATTTATTCAAAACTGCAACATTCCCTGCCGGCCATATATTGGTATGAAAATGCACCATGATGTGACTTAAAGAAAGCCATGCCGAGGAATCCAATTCTGATGTTTAATTAATTGATTAATGTTTCGTTTTCTTGATGACGAAAGGGTATCCATTCAAAATTGTCTTGGGACGCACACTCCGCTGCTGTCATCTCTGCATCTGAATTTAACTTTTATTATTTCATATAGAGGAGTTTCAATTCCCTAGTTAGATAGAAATAGCTGTTGTTTGGATTCCATTTTTTGGTATTTCCAGCTATATGTATTGTCGACAATTTTTGCGCTTGTGTAAAAATGGGCAACTCGAAACTTCATTATGATAGATGACATTGGTAAAGTGAACCTAAGCTAGGGGAGGTCTTTTCAGTTTATATTGTTTCTGTTGAAATAATTAATGATTACATAAAATATGCAGCTATGTGTGCCGTTACAAACTTAATAAATCACATAGTCTACAATTTCATGACTATCTTCAGCAAAAGAACACAAAGTCCCGAATGACAGATGTGTTATCTTGATGAAAACATTGAATTGCAGAATAGATGAAGTGTTAAGTTTTGGAACAACAATCATAATTGAAGATTGCAGCAATCACATTTCATTGCTAAATGCTATAGGTATTCTTTAAAGATCTCTCCTTCATGATTAAGACATTCAATTATATTATTGAGTTGTTTAATTCATCATACAATCCATATAGAAAGTTGAAATGCAGAAAGAAATACACAACTCAATATCAGAATTCAATGTTCTATTCATAAGGAATTTCAAATGTTCCCACACAAGCCGTGGGATGTAACTAAAACATAAAATACAACTAGTGAAATAAGAGGTACATATGCTTGAAAGAGAAAATAGAGTATGAATGAACCTGTCATTGCCTTGGGGGTTTCTTTTTTTGGTTGATGCATCTCCAATTCCATCTTTGTTCCCTCTTCATCTTGTTGCTTAAGGGAACTCTACCTGAAAACAGAAAAAAGAAAACTATCAGTTTATGACCTCAGGGTACAATCCATATTCCTATACTTCTCAAATTCATGCAGGTGGATCTCTTAACAACAGGAGATATAAATTACATGAGGATCACAGGCACATCTGATAAATTACTTTTTTGTAAACAACACACATGATTATCTACTCAGAAATAAGGAGAGACATAAGAAAAGAAAACTATGGAACACAAGAGAGGCCAAAAAGCCTAAATATTTTCTAACTGTTTTCTTAATTGTGTAGGTACAAGTTGTAGTCAAGAAGAAATAAAATCATGTCTTAAAGTCCCCATTGTTAGATAAAGATTGCATAATTCAATAAATTCTATTCCTTAATACATCAAATTGAAATAAGTCACAAGTACATATTAGTATGGAGGAAGAATACAACTCAAAGGTGAAGTAGAAGAATCATAATTTAACGAATGAAGTTAAATCAACATAAAATTACATTTGAAATAGAATAAGAACAAAATATGAGAAAAAATTGACAGGGCTTCGTCATATAAAATGGAAATTTTATCTCTTTTCATCATGCTATTTTAAAGTAACACATGCTTTAAAATGCTATATGTAAATCAAATAGTAATGTAGAAAACAAATAATGCATGACATGATCAAAGATAACAATTATCAGATATTTCAGCCCCAACAACAAGCCATGAAGCACCTAAATGAACTGTTACAGTGCGAAATTGATTTACAAGTGCATACTTTTAGATTACATAAGAACATATAAAAAATGCTATAGAGATGCTACAATAATAATGGAGTACAACTATGACTAGAAAAGTGGATTCAATTTTCTCAATATAAAGTCATAACAGCCATAGTACCCAAGTCTTCATGAATTCAACTCAAGCAAGTGTGTCTAGTTTAAACGCCCAAGTGAATGGAGTAAAGAGAAAGGGATTATCATAATTACATAAAGAAATGCAGAATATCAACTTCAAAAGCATGAAAGAAAGGGATCAATTAGAGATGATAAAAGGAAAGCCTACGAAAAGAATATTATCTAGATAGGGTTGATATGTACACAGGAATCTACTATGATTTCATACAAAGAGGATCAAGTACAGACTGAAGAAAAATAACATTTGAACTAGAGTGTACAAATTAATTCTCTTCACTTATATCTTGGAAGATCATTGAGTAAAATAAGTAGTTGCATCATACGACCAATGCTAAGTCAAACCACTTAAGCTCAAAGCACCTCTTCAGATACATGGTTAATGCACAGAATACAAAATACCACAAGATAAGATTGCTAGATTAGAAACCCTAACCGAGGATATGTGTAAAGATGATTAATAACTACATGATTAAGAAAAGGACATAGTCACAAGTTCAGATGGCCATAAATCAAGGCACCATAGTATTTACTAAATCAAGGACCATCTGCAGGTGTTCAACAAGTTAAGGTCGATCCAGTAAATTTAAGGATGCCTATCTGACACAGTCCACATGCTTCTAGGGGTGACAATCATGAAGGTCACGAGGGGGGCCAACATTATGGATTAAAATGAATATGCAAATTATTACATATTGACAATTAAAAAATCTAAACCATAGTATACTGTCCCACTATGTAACTCAATGTAGCCGACTAACTATCACAATGCAGATGATAACCCTTTACAGTGAAACCAAGACCGCTCATAGCTTATAGTTAGACCATATGTTCATAATGAAAAAAACTACAAAGCTCAAGATCTGAATACCAGAGAAGAATGTACATTTTTCTACATCATGAAAGTCATTGTTTCAAGCATCTATTCCAAGTTGCAAGATATGAAAAGAGCCCTCATGGGAAATTCAAGTAACGTCTACAACTATGATAAGATATGATTACATTAGAGACAAGCGACCAAGTCTATTTTATATAATCAATCGTTCACTTAGAACATTCAAGTCTGAAAGATCATGTGTTTAGAATAAATTTCAGTGACTTGAGGTTAGCAAAATATGTAAGGAAGTGAATATAGCTTCAAAATTTAGGGCACAGAATATGAAAAACTACAGACAAGAATCCAAGCTAAGAATAAATTTGTTAGTGTCAAGAGGGTTTTCATGTTGTAAGATCTACAAAGTAGAGTTACAAAAGATACTCAACAACTCACACAAGCTCAAGATACCGGTACTAGAACCATTTTCAAAATGTTGGAGAATGCTATCACAAATCGATCGTAAAAGTTTGAGAGAATGATCAAATGGTTTTCAAAAGCTACAAACCCTCATGCCAGATATAAACCGAGTCATAATAATGAAGAGAAATATGTTGATATAGATACGTGTCATAAAACAGGGTCGGGTCACTATGGGTAATGTCATAAAACAAGAGCACAATGAGATAGAGTGCAAAACGATTCCAATAAGAGTTAGTACAGATCAAGACCATTAATTGAAGAACCCATTAATGGGTATCAGTAAATCAAGGTTGGATCAAATTATTAGAGGCTAAAGAAAATTAAATCGACCAAACAACTCTAAATTTGAAGCATAATGGAGAAATAAGATCTTGAACTCAAACATTAAGTTAACAGAAGCTGAACAAACGATGATCATGAAGGAATTTTAAAAGAAGATGCAAATTGCAACTCTCAAATTGCAAATTCCATGACTACGACTACAAGGGGTCAATAAATAGAGAAGAAACTTACTTTAAAATCAACAGTGCATATTGCAACTCTTAAAGCCTCGAATCATACAAGGAATGTGCCATCAATCAACCACTCATACCTCTCAGTAAAGGGAAGTATCAGAATAAATATGAATACAAAGCTTTTGAGCTAGCTCAAAATGATTAAGGTGGTGAGACGAGTTGATGAAACTTTGAATAAAACAAACGTAGAGCTTATCAAAGCTAAACGTGCAGAGTTTCATTTTCTAGAAATCAAAGAGTCAAACATTCAAGTATTCAAAGCTTTAGAGGATTCACATAGCTCTGTAGACTCAAAAACCATTTCATAGAGGAAACCTAGCTCGAATCTTACCTAAAAAATGATGACCATCAACAAAACCCACTCAGAAAACTCAAGAAATCAGAAACAATGAAATACATATGCATGAGAGCTTGAAAGAACAAAATGGTGATGCTGGTCAAATCCTACATAGAATTCAAATTAAGACCAAAAACTCTAGAAACACCATGTGTGTGACCTCACAGAGCATCGCAGTGACTAAAAATTATTTGAATCGAGCTCACAACGATCAAAATTGGCTTTGAGCAAAAAAAATTCTAGGGATTCACCCACAAGCCAAAATACGAAATGAAATGATCATTAGGGTTGGAATGATCTTAACTATGCGAGCTCGAGAGGGGATTTAGTGAAACTCAGCAAGAGTTACAACATCAATGATGGAGATTGCCATGTACAAAGATCAACTACCAATACTGCAAACCACTACCAACTACCTCTTCAACCATGGTTTGTGAAAACTACCTCATTAAATGCTAGATCAGAAAGCCCAACCGAGGATCAAGTATGAACAACTACATATTAAAAAGGACACCAACCAACGGCTTGCATCAAAGCACCAATTTTTAAAGCAAACCGCCTAGGTTACACTTAACTCAACCTGAGTTAGATGCCGGTGACAAAGCATGTGGAGGGGTGAGTCATCATCACGAGGGGGCTAACCCCATGATTAAAACAAAAATTATTGCATGTTGAATGTGAAAAGTCTAAACCATAGTAAATGTACCAAGTAATCAAGTGGCTAACCAACTATACAATGCAATGATAACCCAAAAGTGGCCGAGCACTATAATGACCATATGTTATATGAAAGTAGTCAATCAAACCAAGTGAATTGCATGGTCATCAAAAGTGGTTGAGTATTATATGGTGACCCTTTTACAAAGTTACCCCCCTTGTCTCATTTCAAAAAATAATAATGTGTTAAGTCCACAACGGTGGCCAAACCAAATGAAGACTAGTGGTTAGCTACAAAAGTGGTGCTCACTAATTATGATGTATTGGACATGACTTGGAATGCAAATTTTTTATGTCGATTTTCAATATTTGTTCTGCCAGAAATTGCGAAAGAATTCTAGTAAGTGTCAATCCTTAAGCTAATCATGCTTTTCTTTATTATCTTAGAGCATTAAACAATGATATTTCAAATATGATTCAGTCTATGGGAGGAGAGATTCTCCCAATAGCCTATGATATCACTATTCGACATAAAAATAGTATTATTCAAGCCAGAAAGTTAGCGCCAAGGCCTTCAATGATTTTTTTGGAAGATCTAGCACCTATTCCATGACCTATCATGATTATAGAACCTGTTGTTGCAGCCCCATCAGATGACATGTTTAAAGCTTTGTAAACTATGGGAAACAAGATGACTTCAATTGAAAATAGAATTTCACTACCTAGTAGGCCTTATCATGTTCCTTAACAACAAAACCAACAAAATAGGCAGCCCTACCAACATAATCAAAATTATAGGCAGCCTTATCAGCAAAGGTAGTTTGATCCAAAGGATACTAGTACATCTAACGCTTTATTCCTAGTTAATATGGCTATAAAAGAGTGGTGTCAACCTTGTAATAAGCCTCATTTAGCTGTAAGTTGCCCAAATACTTTTCTGAACATAAGTCTTGTTGCAAAACCTCAACCTGAGACATTATTCATGCCTCAAATGGAGGGTGGGTACCAAGAAACTCATGTTCAGAAGGCACCTGAAAAGAACTTAGTCAGTTTCAATGAGGATGATTTCATTGCAGTTACTACTAGGGCTTAAGAAAAAGCTACAGAAAGTAAAAAACAACAAAATAGGCATGCTCTGCCAATTGTCACTGAAAAAACAACTACAGGCCAAAAACCAGCTAATAGTGTTGTTGTTCTTTAAAAAATGGTAAGCGTTTCAGTTGGTAAGAGTAGCAAAAACAACTTCAGCTTTATCCAAGAAGGTTATTTATACCTCAAATATCAATAGAAGCTGAAGTAGAATAAGTTTTCACTAAATTCTATTCTAAAACAGTAGAATCTATCTCTAAAATTGGTGTTTTTTGTAACATTGTTGATGTAATGAAAAATCATAATGTTAACATATCAATGCGGGATCCTCTAAGTATTCCACGGCAGTAAGATTTACTTTCTCGTGAACTTGCTAAGCTGCAGATTTCTTCTAAAGCAACAGAAAAAGAAGTTTAGATAATAGATATGGTCCTAGGAACAATAGAAAAAGATCATGTTAAAGAAGTTAAATGGATGGTTCAAAAGGTTTTAATTGCTTATGACATAAAGAAGCCACCACCATTTTATTTTTCATTAATTATTAGAGAACATCTTGTTCAGAACTGTATGGTGGATAATGGTGCAAGTAGCACAGTTATGCCAAAAGCAATTGCAGAAAAATTGGGTTTGTAGTATGAACCTATAGAAAGAGTGTTTTACAGCTTGATGAAACTGAAATGAATACAACTAGTGTCATCAAAAATCTAGAGGTAACATTGCATGGTTTCCCAAACGTTTACATTCTGTAAGATATTACTATTATAGATTTACCTCCTTACTTTGCTATATGTTTATCAAGATATTTCATAACAAAAATAGGAGGTTATCTCTCTTCAGATTGGTCCTTCTTATTTTTCACTACATGGTATGGAACCAAAGTTACTATCAATTCAAAACCATTGGCCAATTTTAACATTGAGTGTCATGCTTCTAATGCATTAGCTAATTAGGCATCCTTATACCAGTCTGATTTTGATAATACAACTCATGTTTCAACATTAGATGGTGTTTCTAACCTATTTATGGATGAAAATACACATGAAAAATATGCTCATGATCCTTTGAAGGAAGTGGAAGAGCATCTATTCGGTGTGTATTGTCTACATGAGGAAAACCCACCAATACCCTTCCTATTCAAAATACAAAATACAGGAGAAGGGATTTGGAAGCTTCATTTCGATGGAGCTAAAAAAAAAGGACAAGGAACAAGTTTGATGCTCACTTCCCCAAAAAATGAAAGGTATTTTTCATCTTTTAGTCTGTAATTTTTATGCACTTGTAACGTAGCTGAATACGAAGTGTTAGTTCATGGCTTTCTTTGGGCCAGAAAGATAGGTATAAGCATGCTACAGATTTTGGGTAATTCTGAGTTGGTTATCAATCAAGTAAGAAATTTAAGTGTTTGTAATAATCCATTAATAAAGTCTTACAGACATAGAGTTTCATACTTAATGGAATATTTCAATGCTATTAATATTCAATCCATTCGTAGAATAGAAATTAAGCATGTAGATAGACTTGCAACAATTGGTGCCAGTTTAAAATGCTAGAACAGATTAAAAACAAAGAGATTCTGCCTCATATAAAGCTAATCTTCATGCCTTTGATACCTGATAATGATTTGAATTGGTAGGTTTCTTAAATGATGATCAAATCTGTAAGTTTTTTCAGCAAGAAGCTGAATTATCAGCAATAAATCAAGATAAATTACAACACTTACATGGTGACCAGATTGTTCAATTAAAGAAAAATAAACTTCCTCGAGGTTTGGTCACATTAGAGGGCATTTTCAGTACTGATGATCATTTAAGGAAAGAAAAAACTAAGATGAAAAGACACGCTGATAACTATGAAGAGATCACAGTTGATGAAGAATTATTATTTTTCTCAGAAAGGTATGTTCCTTAGCTGAAAAACATTCCTTTATTAGCCTTTACAAAGAATTTAAAGATGTTTTTTCTTAGAGATACCAAGACCTGAAAGGGTTTGATCCCAGTTTGGAAAAACATACTATTGAATTACAGCCAAATTCCAATCCAATTAGGCAAAAACAGAGGCATGTAATCCCAAAATAGAACTTCTAATGATGAAAGAATTATCTAAGTTGATCGAATCAGTTATTATCTTTCTAGTTAAACATTCAAGTTAGGTAGCTAATCTTGTTCCAATTAAGAAAAAGAATGGAGAAATCAGATTATGTGTGGATTTCAGAGATATTAACAAAGCTTCATTAAAAGATCATTACCCGCTTCCAAATATGGACCATATTTTAAGAACAGTTTTTGGTGCAAATAGATTATCTCTTCTAGATGGTTATAGTGGATACAATCAGATTCTAGTCTAAGAAGAAGATAGTTACAAAACAACTTTTACCACCAAGTGGGGTACTTATGCTTACAAAAGAATGTCTTTTGGCCTTTCAAATGTTGGTGCAATGTTTCAACGTGTAATGGACATGGATTTTCATAGCTTGTTAAATAAATGCATCCAAGTTTATTTAGACGACGTTACCATATTCTCAACAAAATCAGAGGAACGTATAAAACATCTAAGGTAGAATTTTTAGTTATACAGACAGTTTAGAATATCTTTGAATCCACTAAATTCTATATTTTTCATTACATCAAGGTAAATTTCTTGGCCATATTATTTCTAAAAAAGGTTTAGAAATTGACCCTTTCAGAATTTAAGCTATATCATAGCTATCATTACCTCATCACAAGAAGACATTACAAAGTTTTCTGGGGAAAATAAACTTTGTTAGAAGATTTGTTCCATATTTTGCAGCATTGGTGAAACCACTTACAACTATGTTAAAGAAATAGAAGACTTTCTCTTAGACCATTGAAGGGAGAGAATGGTTTGAAGCAATTAAGGAAGCCATCTCTCAAGCTCTGACTCTTGCAAATCAAAATTTCAATAAAAATTTTACAATGTATGCACTTGCAGGAACTGAAACAATATCAACCATATTACCTCAGTTTAATGATGAAAATGTGGAGTAGTCAATTGATTTCTTTTGACAAATTTTGCATGATTACAAAACAAGGTACACATTTCTTGAAAAATAAGTACTATTAGTAGTTAGAGGAATAAATAATTTTAAGTACATGCTTTCAAACAACAAAATTCATGTTCTTGTTTCTCATCTAAGTGTGAAAGTTTTCTTGTTAAATAAAGAATTGAATGAGAAAAGAGCAGGATGGATAATGAAGGTCATGGAGTATGATGTTGATATGCATGTTGCGAAGATAGTTCAAGGTAAAGGTTTATGTGAGCATATAATTTTGGATATGGAAAAAGAACATGCTGAAGCTACATATCAACAATAAGACATCATGGTGCAACCAAAAAATCAGGAACTTGAACTTTCTCAGGAATTTTAGGAATCAAGATGGACAACTTTTTTAGCTAACTATTTACAAGATGACATTTATCTGGAAGGTATGGAAAAGAAAAAAAAATGGTATTTTAGGTTATAAGTTGTACCTTATGTCTTTATTGATTACATGTTTTATAAAAAATATATAAACAAAATCTTGCTACGATGTGTTGATTATGATAGAATTCAATAATTATTATAAGAATTATATGAAGGATTTACAGGAGGTCATTTTTCATCACATACCACAACCTTAAACATTATGAAAGTTGGTTACTACTGGCCCAACATATTCAAGGACTGTTTCGAATGGATCATAAAGTGTAAAAAATGTGCTTTCTTTATTTTTAAAAGAATGTTTAGTTTCACTGCCCTTACAGCCTATTTCAGTTGATCAGCCTTTTATGTAATGCGGCCTTGATTTTATTGGCATGATAAACACACCTTCTTCACAAAGACTGAAGTGGATTTTGATGGCTACAGATTACTTTACATGCTGGACTAAAGTAATATCCTTGAAAGATGTTAATTTAAATTCGATACTATCCTTTTATGAAGGTATAGTTTGTAGATTTGGTGTTCCGGGAAACTATCATTTCAAATAATGCTTTAGTAGTTCCTAGTGTAAAAGTAATGGATTGGGCTATAAACCACATAATTTATTTAAGTTCTTCATCTAATTATTACCCACAAGGTAATGGGTTAGCTGAGAGTACTAATAATAATCTTTTAAGGATTATCACACAAACACTCAAAGATAACCAAGGAGCTTGGCATCTAATGTTGAATTCAACACTTCGGGCTAATATAGTGACTCCTAAAAGATTAGTTGGAAATTCACCATACAAACTTGTTTATGGAAGAGAAACAAGAATTCCTATTTCACTTTAGTTACCTGCATTAGATTTGCTACATCAAATGTAGCTGCTTGAGAATTAACCATTACAGGTTCGTTATGCAGAATTAATGGAATTACAAGAGCTAAGAGATCAAGCTCATATGAACATGGAAAAGAATTAAAAATAGATGAAGAAAACTTTTAATAAGAAGGCTAAGTTCAGAATCTTCAATGAAGGAAATATTGTGTTTAAGTGAGATGTTGATCGTGCAAAGCCAGGAAGACACACAAAATTTGATACAATCTAGAGTGGTCCTTACATGATTTTAGCTTGCAAAGAACATAATACTTTTCAACTGTCAAGGATGAATGGAGAGGAAATTCCCATTCTTATGAATGGTATGTTTCTCAAACATTGTTATTCAAAATCCTGCATTTTCTGTTTAGAGTAGGTATTCCCTTCAATAAGTGTAATTCTTGCACATTGCAATGTTTTTCAACTCAATAAGTGCATTTGTGCACGTGATCTGGTTTACCAGATCCTTTCTAGTTTTAGTTTGTTTTAGAAATCTTGGACCTTCAAAAATGAAAATTTTGGTTACATACTTTGGACTCCATGCCCAATGGACAAGAGCAAGCAACTCGTTTACAACCTAGCAGACAACTTTCCCCATATGATCACTAGAAATGTTGACAATTTTTGTGCTTGTGCAAAAATGGGCAACTCAAAACTTCGTTACAATGGATGGAATTGGTGATGTGAACCTAAGTTAGGGGAGGTTATTTTAGTTCATATTGTTTCTGTTGAAATAATTAATGATTACATGAAATCTGCAGCTATGTGTGTTAGTACAAACGTAACAAATCAGATAGTCTGTAATTTCATGACTATCTTCAACAAAAGAACACAAATCCTGAAGGACAGAGGTTATCCTAATGAAGACATTGAATTACAGAATAGATGAAGTGTTAAGTTTTGGAACAATAATCATAATTACATATTGCAGCAATCAGAGTTGATTGTTAAACATTACAGGTATTCTTTAAGGATCTTTCCTTCATGATTAACACATTCAATTATATTATTGAGTTGTTTAATTCATCATACAATCCATATAGAAATATGAAATGCAAAAAGAAATACACAACTCAATTTCAAAATTCAATGTTTTATTCATAAAGAATTTCAAATGTTCCCACACAAGCCCTGGGATGTAACTGAAAAGTAAAATACAACTACTGAAATAAGAGGTACATATGTATGAAAGATAAAATAGAGGAGTATGAATGAACCCATCATTGCCTTGGGGGTTTCTTTTTAGGTTGATGCTTCTCCAGTTCCATCTTTGTTCACTATTCATATCATTGCTTAAGGGCACTTTACCTGAAACCAGAAAAGAGAAAACTATTTATTTATGAGCTCAGGGTATAATCCATATTGCAGGTGGATCTCTTAATAACAGGAGATATAAATTACTTGAGGATCAAATACACAACTAATAAATTACTTTAAACTGTAACACACAAGATTATCTACTCAGAAATAAGGAGAGAGAGGAGAAAAGAAAACTATGGAACATAAGAAAGACCAAAAAGCCTAATATTTTCTACCCGTTTTCTTAAATGTGTACGTACAGGTTGTAGTCAAGAAGAAATAAAATCCTGTCTTACAGCCCCCACTATTAGATAAAGATTGCATAATTCAATAAACTCTATTCCATGATACATTAGATTGAAATAAGTCACAAGTACATACTGGTATGGAGGAAGAATACAACTCAAAGGTGAAGCAGAAGAATCATAATTAAAAGGTTGATGTTAAATAAAGATAAGATTAGAGTTGAAATAGAATGGGAAGGAAATATGAGAAAAATTTGATAGGGCTTCGCCATGTAAAATGGACATTTTACATCTTTCTATCATGATATTTTAAACTAATACATGCTTTAAAAGCTATATGTAAATCAAATAGTAATGCAGAAAGCAGATAATGCATGACATGATCAAAGATAACAGTTATCATATTTCAGTCCCAACAACAAGCCATGAAGCATCTAAATGAACTATTACAGTGCCAAATTGATTTACAAGTGCATACTTTTAGATTACAACAGAACAAATACAAAATGCTAACAGAGATGCTACAATATCAATGGAGTACAACTATTACTAGTAAAGTGGATTCAATTTTCTAAATATAAATTCATAACAACCATAGTTCCCAAGTCTTCATGAATTCAACTCAAGAAAGTGTTTCCAGTTTCAATGCCCCAGTGAATGGAGTATCATAATTACATAAAGAAATGCAGAATATCAAGTTCAAAAGCATGATAGAAAGGGGTTAAATAGAAATGATAAAAGGAAAGCCTATGGCTTTCATATTTTCTAGAAAAATTGATAAGTACATAGGAATCTACTTCCATTTCATACAAAGAAGATCAAGTATAGACTGAAGAAAAATAGCATTTGCACATGGGCACAGAAATCAAGACTCTTCACTTATATATTGGAGGGTCATTGAGTAAAATAAGTAGTTGCATAATAGAAATATGAGTCAAATATTTTAAGCTCAAAGCATCTTTCAGATACAACTTAATGGATAAAATACAGAATGCAACAAGATAAGAGTGCATTTTCAATTCTACAAAGGATATGTGTAAAGATGACTGGTTACAAATGAATCAGAAAAGGACATAGTCATAGGTTCAGAGATGATCAAAATGACATAGTATTTACATAAAGAAGGTATATCTGCAAGTGTTCAACAAGTAAGGTTAAAGCAATAAATTTAAGGAACCCTATCTCATATAGTCCACATGCTTCTAAGAGTCACAATCATGAAGGTATGAGAAGAACAGAGTTATGATTGCAATGAATATGTAAATTACAGTGACTAGAATTAATGACTGAGAAGTATATAACTATAATACTATGAACTCAATGAGCAAGATTCACATTTCAGAGGATTAGTCTTTGCATGGAACCAAGACCACTTGAAACCTATAGTCACACAATTTTTCATAATAAAAAAAAAATACAAAGTTCAAGATCCGAATACAGAGAAGAATGTTTTTTTTTCAAATAGGAAAGTCATTGTTTCAAGCATCTATTCCAATTTGTAAGATATGAAAAGATATCCCATGGGAAATTTAAGCAACATATACAACTATGATAAGCTACGATTACATCAAAAATAAGTGACCAAGTCTGTTTTATATAATCAATCATTCAGTCAAAACATTCAAGTCTCAAAGATCATGCTTTCAAAATAAGTTATAGTGTCTCGAGGCTAGCAAAATATGTAAGCAATTGAATATTGCTTCAAAATTAAGGGCATAGAGTATGAAAAAACACATACAAGAATCTAAGAAAAGAATAAATATGTTACTGTCAAGTTGGTTTTCATGTTGTAAGATATACAAAGCAGAGTTAAACAAGACACCTAAAAGCTCAAACAAGCTCAAGATAGCGGTAATAGAACCATTTTCAAAACGTAGAATGGTATCACGAATCAATCTTAAAAGTTTGAGAGAATGATCAAATGGTTTTCAAAAGCTACAAACCCTCATGCCAAATATAAACCGAGTCATAAGAATGAAGAAAAATATGTATGGTATAGATACGTGTCATAAAACAGGTTCGGGTCACTATGGATAATGTCATAAAACAAGAGCACAATGAGATAGAGTGCAAAACAATTTCAATCAGAGAAAAGTACAGATCATGACCATTAATCGAAGAACCCATTAATGGCTATCAGTAAATCAGGGTTAGATAAAAGTATTAGAGAATAAAGAAAATTAAATCTACCAAACAACTCTAAATTTGAAGCATAATGGAGAAATAGGATCTTGAACTTAGAGATTAAGTTAACGAAATCTTAACAAATGATGATCATGAAGGAATTTTAATAGAAGATGCAAATTTTTCCAGAAGCTTAAAATACCCATTGATGGCAACATAACTTAAGGCAATAAAGCTAAGTCTAAAATTCGGTTATGAGAAGCAAGTATAAATTTCAAGTGTAGAGCCAAACAAGAATAATGATGAAGAATACCCATGAATCCAAATTTTCAGATCTACAACATAGAAATAATGCAGGAAGAAATAAAGTCAAGTATTTTCAGAACCTGAGTACATGCATGGATGAATGAATGTACATTGTGACAAAGAGGTAATACCCATTTCGGGTTATCCTGAATAAGCTTTTAAATTTACACACTCAGAAAATAATACTTCCATGACTATGACTACAAGGGGTCAAGAAATAGAGAAGAAACTTACTGTAAAATCAATAGTGCATATTGAAACTCTCAAAGCCTCGAATCATACAAGGAAGGTGCCATCAATCAACCACTCATACCTCTCAGTAAAGGGAAGTATCAGAATAAATATGAATACAAAGCTTTGAGCTAGCTAAAAATGATTAAGGTGGCGATACGAGCTGATGTAAATTTGAAGAAAACAAACGCAGAGCTTATCAAAGTCAAACTTGCAAAGTTTCATTTTCTAGAAATAAAAGAGTCAAAAATTCAAGTATTCAAAGCTTCAGAGGATTCACAGAGCACTGCAGACTTAGAAACTATTTCATAGAGGAAACCTAGCTTGAAGGTTACCTCAAAAACGACAAGCATCAACGAAATCCACTCAGAAAACTCAAGAAATCAGAAACAATGAAATACAGATGTGTGAGAGCTACAAAATACCAATCTAGTAAAAATCTGAGCTTGAAAGAACAAAATGGTGACCATAGTCAAATCCTACATAGAACTCAAATTAAGACCAAAAAATCTAGAAATACCGCGTGTGTGACCTCACAGAGCATCAGAGTGACTAAAAAGGATTTGAAACGAGCTCACAAGGATCAAAATTAGCGTCGAGAAATTTTTTTTGTAGGGACTCACCCACAAGCCAAAATATAAAATGAAATGATCATTAGGGTTCGAAAGATCTTAACTATGCAAGCTCGAGTGGGGATTTAGTGAAACTCAACCAGAGTTACAATATCAAAGACGAAGATTGCCATGTATAAACATCAACTACCAATACTGTAAACCGTTGCCAACTACCTCTTTAACCATGGTTTGTGACAACTACCTCATTAAATGCTAGATCAGAAACCCTAACTGAGGATCAAGAATGAACAGCTACAAATTAAAAAGGACACCAATCAACGGCTTGCATCAAAGCACCAATTTTTAAAGCAAACCACCAGGGTTACAGTTAACTCGACACGAGTTAGATGCCAGTGACAAAGCATGTGGAGGGGTGAATCATCATCACCAGGGGGCCAATCCCATGATTAAAACAAAAATTATTGCATGTTGACTGTCAAAAGTGTAAACCATAGTATATGTACCAAGTAATCAAGTGGCCAACAACCTATACAATGCAATGATAACCCAAAAGTGGCCGAGCACTATAATAACCATATGTTATATGAAAGTAGTCAATCAAACCAAGTGAATTGCATGGTCATCAAAAGTGGCTGAGTATTATATGGTGACCATTTTAAAAAGTTACCCCCTTGTCTTATTTCAAAACATAATAATGTGCTAAGTCCACAAGGGTGGCCAAACTAAATGAAGACTAGTGGTTAACTGCAAAGGTGGTCCTGTGTAATTATGATGTATTTGACATGACTTGGAATGCAAGTTTTTCATGTGATCACAAGGGATAGAGCAAAGGTCTACATTAGAATGCAAGAATCCTTTTGAAAACCTGATTACCTTATTTTTACAAAATAAGAAGTGGATTATGATTGCACATGTGCTCCCAGTGGTCCCCATAGTGAGGTGAATAATTTTGCTAAGTATTGGAGATCAAAAGTGTTCATTTTCTTTCACAGGATTATTTTTACATGCCTTAAAAAAAGGACAAAACAGACAAGAAGACAAATTTACATACACAAGCAAGGAGACTTGCTCATCAAGCAAGATTTATTATTAGAAAATTATTCACCCATTCTTTTCTTAAAAATAGAACAATCAATTGTAGTTTGACTATGATGTAATAAAAGGCTATTAATGCCTCTTGACGCATGGGCGAGTACAATTTTAGCCCATTTTTACCAAGGGTGGGTGAATTAGTTTTGGTATATATTGTGTGCCTTAGCAAAGCACAAGGGGGGGACTTTTTTGATACATGAGTGTTGAAGCAAGATCTACTAGTTTTTCCCTTTGAATGTGAAGTATTTTCTACGTTTCCAATTATTTGCAGTCTTTAGTATGTTCGATTAATCTTGTGAATGTTGAATTCCCTGATTAATCATCTTACCCTATTACAAGTTCAGTAATTTCTACATGATATTAATGTATATGTTTAACTTAGCACTATTGTTGTGATTTTTCCATCAATACATCGAAGTGTTTTCCATTAATATTTTACAAAAAATTATTTGCTCATGCACCTAGAATTCATTCCCATATCGGTTGTGCATGTATGTGGCATGTAATCAGTCAAATACCTCATACAAGTTTGGTGTATTGCCTTAGTTTTCAATTCTTTTACAGTCATCTTTTACCCTCAAATCCCAGAAAATTAGTTTAAGATACAACAATAAGGAACCGGCCTTGATACCAGAGACTCAACTGAAGATAGGTACGCCTACATACCTAAGGTGTTTCCATTATATCTTCGAAAGAGAGATAAATTTTGCAAGCTTAGAAAACCTGCAACCATCTCTCTATATAGTGCACTTTCGAGAGATAACATGTAAATTAATTGTTTATTTTAGATTTCATTATACATTTTTCTATTTAAAGGATTTTCAACTCCGTGTTACACCAGAGGTGTCCACCTTTGAGGATTCCCTTGATTGAGAATGTTAAATTCCGGCAGTTATTTTCAGGCAGCCACTTTTTCAGCGACGCAAACCCATTGATAAATGTTTTTGGTGAACAATATTTTTGGTAAGTGACAAGTGACCGACCAACATAAAATATGCACAACAGATCAAAGTTCTATGTATTGGGCAGGTGAAGAAGAAAATGCAGGCCTACGCGGAGAGGTACAGATGTCGGAAATATCAGAATCAGGATCCTCAACAATTTAGGCAATAAAATTTACAGGAGGGTGTAGACAAAATTTATATATGATTGTTTAAAGGTAATAATTATTTCATTAAAGAAACACGTAAATAATTTTTTTGGGAAGCGAATAGACCAAAAACAAGATGAAAGAGAAAACTAATGTTGTTGGCATCTATGGGGAGGGATGGTGGTGATGGCCTGAATAGACATGGACTGCTGTTTAGAGGGATCTAGAACTTTAGTTTATTGGAACTTCCATATGAATACAACGCAATAGAACCGCTTATTAGCGGTGAGATCATGAGCTTGCATCACAAAAAACACGATCAGGCATATGTTAAACAAGGTGTTAGAGTAGCTTGAAGAGGAATTTGCTATCAAAAATGTAGAATCTATCTTGAATGACTCTCTTTGTCTGGATATTCATTCTCTACTTGAGGAGTATTGATATTGCCTCCAAAATAATGATTGTAGAGTTTAAATTAAAGAATTTTTTTCTTCAAATCGGGCATCAATCTCAAACAATTGCATCATTTTGATAAATGAATGAGGTGAGTAAATTTTTGTATGGTGGAGTTTCTTTGTATGCACTTTAGTTGATAGTGCAGTCCATTACTGGCAATGGTGTCATCACCAACCAATGTGACTTCCATAACAATCGAACCCTCTCATGATCCGAATATATCTTCCTTCGTAGAAACAAATAATACCAAAGTTGTTTTGGTGTATGTAGGCTTCAACCATGATTTTGGTTGTTTTGTAGTTGACATAGAGTACCGTTTCTAGATTTTCAATTGCAATCCATTTAGGGAAACATTCCAACAAGATTCATTTATGGTTCAAATTTACTTTGAGATCCACAAAGAAAGTGGTGGTTCAAAAAAATTACTTCAACCCATGCTCAATAGGATGTAATGTGTATTTTTCTAAGTATCAGTACACACACACACACACGTACACACACACACACACACACACACACACACACACACACACACACACACACACACACACACACACACACACACACACACACACACACACACACACGTAAGGTTGTGGTTATATCGATGTTAAATATGAGGTTTAATTATTATTGAAATATTATGTTTAGTGATAGGTCCAATGTTATTCCGATTTTATTTGTAATCGCATAAAGATTATGATATATTAAATTCTTAGAGAGATTCATATAAAAGTAAATAAGACAATCATCAAATTACAGCAGGTCCTCTTGTTTGAATAAATCAAGGTTACATCTAATGGTTGTTCTAAAGCTCTTGCAAGATAAGCAACATGACCAAGGAGGTCAACCTTACATATCAATGATTCACTAAAGGCCTAGAGCAATAACATTTTATCATGCCATTTATGTAAATACAACTATCATCCATGATTTTGCATCATTACATGGTAATAAAAATGAAAGAAGATTACATGGTACATGTATTTTCTTGAGTGCTTTACTACATGGAAGAGTATAATAGTATCCTTTCAAGTTCCTTTTGTACATGTAAATTTACACTACCATAGATATCTTAAATACATCTATCTAAAATTCACCGAGAGGTATCAATCTTGAGGTGCCTATCTAACGTAGAAACACTTATTAGATGCCAAGGAAAGAGAATTCCTAACCTCACGAAGATCAAATAATTTACTATTGGTCATGAGTCTGACGTGCTTGCAAATGTGTACAAGGAATCATAAAAAATGGTAGAGAGATTTGGCGATACAAATGATGCGAAGGTGTTGTCATTGGTATTATACATCCCGTCAAACTCTAAATTTAATTTGTGGAAGCGACACTCTATGGCGCCTTCCGCGGTTTTGAATTTGCAGAGCTCCCATGGGTTGTAGGTCAAGCTTCCTATGACTAGATAAGCATATCTTTACTATGTTGTAAGAAATTATGTGTATAGTCATAAAATTAATGAAAATTCATAAGATGAGCTTTGTTGAATCAATGGTTTTTTAGAGAAATGTTTCTGCAAATGTGTTTGTTTTTTTCCAATGGAAAGATTTAGTCTTTTAATTTTAGAGAAAACATCAATGTTAATTTTGGGTGTGAGTTCCTAGGACATTGTCTTTCAACTTTCTAGGTGTATTCTTTGGAATGGGCTTTGATGAAATTTTTCTATTTCCGGGTGACTCTTCAAAAACACGTGATTCAAAATTTCCATTATGGGCGTAGTTAATGTTTTGGTGATGTATAAACAATAATTGCATTGTCGGTTTCATAACATATTTTGATTTTTTTCAGTGACATTTTCTTTCAATGGCCTTCTCTTATGGGAAACACCGTGGCACTGACAACAGGGCACCTAACCTTCACCGTCTCCCTGCATTCCAATTTCCATGTCATAATATTTAATGGAACTCCACATTAGTCTCTATTCCCTAGAGTTTCTCTTTTTGATAAATAAAATGTAATCACGGCAAATTTTCTGTTTTACCTTTGCAACTACAATGCACCTATCTCATATTTTACATTGTTTTTAATATAAGTAAGTCTTGTTGAATAATTTTGTGATCAATATGAAATCCTGAAGAAAATTAGGGCCATTGCCAAGGGAAAATTATCGACCTTTCAAAGGATATCTTTATCAATGTCAATATGGCCGATAATGACATGAGTTTTACATTTTCAACAAATACTCTAGTACACTTATCAACATGTATGGAAAATGGAGAATTGTATTCTTTCTTAACTTGTTTATTATTTTTGTGAGCCCTAGGTGTACAACGTCTATGAGATAAATTCTACCCGCTCAGTCACATGTTGTGATCTAGAAATTTATGGGCATCTTCTCTTAACTACACAATATTTGATACTACAGGATTAGGTTATTTTTCGTTTCAATTTTTTTAACCATGGTAAACATTGTATAAAATATATTCTAATGGTTTCACGTGGTAGTGACACAAATGGATCAAATAGTAGTGGATCATATCCACATTATTTAATGTTAGTGTTCTTATATTTAATCACTTTACTCTCAACCTGCTTAAAAAAGAGTAACGATGTTATTGTTACTATTATTTTTAAATCAACATTTTTGAAATTTGCATGCTTAGCACTCACATTTTAGCAAAAAAGATATGTTCAATAGATTTATTTAGTGAAACAAATAATATTCATAGATAAGACGATGTAGATTGAACTTATCCCTCAAATAGTTAGAACAAGGAATTTTGTTGGTTGATAGATGAGGACAATTTTCAGTTATTACTCCACATATTTTGCATTTGATATTTGGTTCAACACAAGCTTCAACCCATAGGATCAATACAATGCTATTAATCAGTGTGCCCCAGACTAGGATATTCATATGTTTCTTGTTGGGGCAATTGGCATTGATAGTAAAAACAAACTCAAAATTAAATAGTGTTTCACCAAATGCAACAAATAGATATTCAATCCAATTAGCTCACCTTCCCCAGCATACTCATAAGTCATAGCAAAATAAGAGCTTACCAACATTGTATGCACATCCATCGAGTCATAATAGGAACTATTTTTTGTCGACTGTTGTAATTGAAACAATTTATGATAATTACATTGCAAATTACAAATTTAACATTCTTATCCTCTATGGTGTAATTTGCAACTCATGTGCAATTGCTAGTTAAATAGAAATAACTGTTGGGTGCATGCTATCACTAAGAACGGCTTTGACTCTTTGATGTTTACATCAACATAAGAAAACTTGTTTTTGCGACTTACACTCTGCATCCGAATTCAACTTTTATCATCGTACCTCCACTATTAGTGTTAAATTAGATACAACTTTATTTAAACATTAACGGCATAAAGATATTCCTGGTTTAACATTTTAATTTTATATTGAAATTTGTGTTTTTTCCTGCTAAGGAAAAATTCCCATGTAGCCAAATTGTTTTGGAATATAATTCTGGAAAATTTTCATTTTGTAAGGTGGCCACTGGCCAAGATAATTAATTCATGCCGTCACATCACTTGTCATTCAAAGGAATTTTATTCCTATCTTACAGTACAAAGTTGACCGGGTTTTATCCAATAGCGCTACGTTAGAAAATGTAACTAATGTCGTCCCAACTCCCTAGTTAAATCTTTGTGGACGTGTCTATTGTTACCATACAACATAATGTTTTTTACATGTTTTTAGTTTTAAAATAGAACACCACGAATTTAGGAATAACAAGTAAATCTTACATGCTCTGTTTTTTGTATGCCTTGTTTTTGTAACGAGAGTTTATTTCTGGAGCAGTTTTTTTCTAGCCTTATCTGTATTTAGTTGAAAGCTTTCAATATATGAGGTGTATGTAATAGCTCTTTGTAAGAAGCAACAAGTAATGTAAGGTAACATAGCCACAAGGATGAAATTAATATAATTAATGCATAAAAGTGTTTATTTATGAGTTTAATCTTTATTTTTGTCTGTAGTTTTTTATTTCTAAGGTTTTTTATTTGTTAATTTTCTATAAATTTGTATCGAAGCGATTTTTGTTTACAATAATTTATTGGCTTTTACATCAAGCACATATTTATCAAGTCAACCCATTCCTTAGTTCACAGGGAAAAATTATGAATAACGGTATCTAACAATAAAAGATTTGTTCAGATTACAAGATGTTTGGGAAATCATTGAAAATGGATACACATAACTAATAGATCAAGTAATGTATAATGCACTCTCATAGGAAGTGAATGATCTCTTGAAGGAGTAGAGAAAGAAAGATGGAAAAAACCTCTTCTACATACATCAAGGTATGCATGAAAGAATTCTTCCTAGAGTTGTACCAACCAATCAAGAAAAAGAAGCATGAGATACTCTGTAGGTTTCCTTTTAAGGAAAGGAGAAAGTTAAAAATGCCAAACTATAATTACTTAAAAGAAATTTTGAAAATATGTCTTTGAAAAAATCAGACTCCTTAGAGTCATTCATTACTCATGTTGTTCACCTAATAATTCAAATTGTATATCATGGAGAAAAATTAGATGATAGAAGAATAATTGAAAAGATGCTTGGGTGTAGACTACCTTCGAAATTTCATCCTTTGGTTGCAATCATAAGAGAAAATAATGATTTGAGCTAAATGTTAATTGATGAGTTGTGTAGATTTTTCCTAAATCATGAGCAAAGGTTGAACAGATCTCATAAAACTTAAGAATAAGAATTTTCATCCTAGAATTAATAAATTCATGGCAGAGGTAGAGGCAGGTTCATTCCTAGAGGTAGAGGACAAAGTTCCTCTAGAATATGCCACAACGGTCCAACAAACCAAACTAGAAGCGGATAGAGTAAAGATCACAGTCACAATAACTCTTTTGGTTAGAGACAAGATACATATCATCTATAGTGTCATTACTATAAGAAATATGGGCACTATGATTATGAGTATAGGGAAAAGAAGTATGATCAAAACATGAAGAATCAATATCAGGTTTGGAATTCTACACCAAGCTCTGTGTTTATTGCATGCACAAGGATTGGTGAAGAAATATCCTCTATATCGCCTATTGAATGTAATATTTCTCAAGAGAGTGTCGATGATATTTAGTATTTAGATTCTGGTTATAACAATCATATGTTAGGAAAATTTAAATATTATTTTCTAGTTTGAATGAATCAGTGAAGACTAATGTTAGTCGTAAAAACAATAATAGAGTAACTATAATCGGAAAATGAACAGTCAAAGTTCTGAGAAAAAGAGGGAGAAAACTATTATTCATGATTTTTTTTTATGTTGCAGGTTTGAAACATAATCTGGATAGCATTCATTGATTAGTACATAAGGGATATAGAGTTTAGATTGAATAAAATGAACGTGTGATTATGGATAAAGCTTGATGTAATTAGTTGATTACTAAAGTGTAAATGACAAGAAATAGGATGTTTCCCTTGAAATTAGAACTAGGTATATAATGAAAATCATATCATACTATGTTTGACTCAAAGAATATACATCATGAAGATAACCTCAAGGTATAAAATTCACACCCAAGCTACAAAAAGATAAAATATGGTTCACGAAACATAAAAAATAACTCTCGAAGTATACAACATAGCTTTGGAAAAATAGATCACATCTTTAGAAACATAAAAGATAACTCTGAAAACATACAAGACAACTCTATAAACAGATAACATATCTAAGGAAATATATAGTACAACTATGGAAATATAGAGAACATCTCTAGAAACATAAAAATAGCTATGGAAACATACATTCCATCTTTGGAATACCTAAGAATTGTACTCAAGAAACTTAATTGGATTTTCACTTAGTTATGAAATATTTTTGATTTATTTGGATGATCCTAAAAATAGGGACATCTTAATTAAATTAAACTATCCATGAAAAAGAAAAAATAATTTCTTTTCTTTTCTAAAAAAGCTATAGTTTTCATGCAAGGTGGAGAATTGTTTTTCTCCTAATAATTCTAGATGCGATGGAATTAACGTTTATTTTCAAAACACCCACTTAATTCCGACATTCAAACTTGTGAGAGGTAATGTATAGGTAATACATCTCTAGACAGTTTTGTAATTGTAATCTAAGAAGACACCAAAGAAAATAAGTTATCCTCAAATTTAATCCAATAATCCCATGTAATATAACCATCTTTGTGAAACACTGAAATTTGGATCTAATGTTGGTTTCTTAGATATTTTACTAATAATAATTCTCCTAATTTTTATTTTCGATAAATTATCTTTTCTATACACAATATGTTTGTTATTTGTAAATAAATGTTGATGGGTCCTTTTCCTATCCATATGTGAGATAATGAGCACTCCCATTCTGTAACCAGTTCATTGTGTTTAGTCATATCTCGGTCTCAATTTAAGATCATTCCACCCAATAGAGCATGCACCTAGAAGGAGGCGAACTTGGGTGGAGTGAGAAACAACCACACAACTCTACTAAAAACTCAACTCATGCATTCAATTTAAAAATGATGTTGATCGTAGATAAATATGGGGGTGGTCTTACGTGCTTTATGTCTACCAAGTAATCCACATTCAGGGTGCCCCACTATTTTTGGCTTAGTCCACATGGATAAGTATGACCACTAGCTTAAGTATCCCCATGGCCAATATAACCACCGTGCGGAATGCAAGTGCCCTAGATCCACATGTCATGGGTAAATTAGTAATCGAACAAATGAGCTACTAGTCACCAATGCAACAATTTCCAATTGTGACACAATCATAGGCCCATAAATACATTGGATGGTAAAAAAATTTTATTATTCTAGATCTATGAATGAGAGTGGTGGAGGAGAACCTTCTCAAAGTAGGAGATGAGGTGGGGATTTGGACCTTAATTTTTACTAATTTTGATCCATATTCAAAAATCCTCAATAGGTATCCATTGATTGACATGGAGAATTTAAACCCTTACCACAAGGTGTCCCCATGGACACTTATTAAGAATCCGTAATGGATTCAATGAGAATGAAACTTGGGTTAATGATTACAATCTACTTGTAACTCACCAATAGCCCAAGACATTAAAAAATTTATTAAAATAAAAGTGGTGGTAAAACATTAGGGTGGCATTTGGTCCTAAATGTTTGATGAGAAATCTGCAATAGGAGCACTATCGTATTTTGCTTGTCCACATAGAGAAGTGTGACCCTTACTTAGAGGTGATCGTATTGCCACTGTAATTACCATGTGGTGTGTAAATGTTCCACTTTATATATCGTGACTTAATCAAGAATTGATCTCATTACTTATTTGTCACCAATGTAATAAATTAATATTGTGGCACAAACCTAGAGGCCATTTATAAAAATTAATGTTTAATACAATATATATATGTAATAAACTTCAAACTCAACATTAAGATTAAGATATTAATACATTTTACTTACTTTTCAATACAAAGTTTTAAAAATTACAATAAAATACAACTTAAATTTAATGTTAGATTTAATTATCAACATAGAATTACAACCCACCCACCATGGACTCTCTCAAATTTTCAAATTCGTATCACCTTATTTATATTACAAACATTTCTATCTAGCGCACCATTACAACTCATCTCCTTTTGTAAATTTCCTATCTGTATACCAAACCTTTTATATTGATTATCAATGCATAAAGAATTTGTTTCTCATATTTATTATTATCAGTTTTCTTCTCTTTTAATGTTAGCAATCGTACCTGTAATGTACGATGGTAACGACGAAAGGGATATTTTTAAGAAGTCAAATTGGAGGGGGATAAATAATAGGAGAAGAAGAGGGGAGAAGAGGAAAGGTTTTGAGGGTAGAGATGTGAAAGGGTAGAGAAAATGGAATGGTAAACAAGGTGAAACCCTACCCTGCAATAACCAAATGACATTTTTATTAATCATTTGTAGGGGAAAACGGTTGTTGTGTAAGATCATGGAACTTTTTTTATAGAAATATTTATGAACAAAAGTTGTAGAAAAATATTTCTAAAGTGATTTTTTTTGCATTTTCATCCATTACATTTATTGGGCCATGCTGATTACTTTTTGTAGGAATTTGTAGACCCTATTTTTAGTCGTGAGATCCAGTACATGCAATAAAAAATAATTTACAAAAAAATCAATAAAAGGAAGGAAAAAAGAATGATTGTAACATTAGGTGCTCAAAATTATATAAAGGAAAGGGGAAGTCATTTATTTAAAAACCTCTTGTATACGCCATCGACACAAAATCAAATGGTTCAAGTGCTTAAAATATTAGGATTCGACAGATATTCATACCCATTCATAAGCTTCCACCTTTGGATCTTTAACAATGTAATCCCCACACTTGTATTCCTACAACCAAAATATAAGAATTTCAGCACAATTTGGAAAACATAATTTCAAACCCGTTGATACAAAATCACAACACCACTGAATGTCCTCGAATCTGAGTGGGGCATCCAAAGTGATTGCACAAAATTGGATCATCTCTCAAGCTGTGGGACTTGTGGACTTGAGATGGACCTCAGGAGAAGGTTGGTTCCTACTTCCCAAAATACCTGCCACAAGCTATTCTAGTGCAGGAAAAACCTATCTATCCTAATCTAACCAATCCAAGGATATAGGGAGAGAGAGAAAGTGAAAGAGATCCTACACTAAGTGGTGATACACCAAAAAAGGATGTGGTTGATCACAAATCCAAACTGCCTAAAGTGGAGAGAGGTGAGCAAAGGAGAGGGTGGACAAGATGCACCACATACTAGAGATGAAGTTCACATGGAACACCACTTCAAAACCCATTAAACATAGCTCCAAGAACCTGCAATAAACATCAGAGTATGCATAATATACCCTGCAAAAATGAGAGGAAAGAAGAGATAATAAAATAAGCAAAGGATGGACAAGATGCATCACAAAACATATTTTATTTCTCCATAAGATACACAGTACATCATCAGTTGGAGAGAGGCAAGAAAATGCCATTACAGAGCCATGAGAAGAGGCTTAAACTCTACATTACACCCTAAGGAAGAAAGAGAGAGGGGGGCAGGAGAGAAACAATGACCAACCTTTTCAAATATGCCCCTCCTTTACAATATATAGAAGAATGAGAGAGAAATAGAGAGGGAAAATTTAAAATCTTCTCCAAACACTCCTAGAAGAGCATTGAATTCCCTTTCCACAATGAAGAGTCATGCTACAACACCTATGCCCCCATCATTGTCCCTTATTGGGAAAGAAAGAGGCCCATTCTTCATCATGGCAGTAGGTGGCAGACTTGACAACCTCAAAAATGGTGGGCCGAAACATTAATGGTGGAAGGTGAGAAGCCAATGTCGAGAGCTTTCCAAAACATCCCCTCCCACTCAAATCTGAGCTCCTAGTTGAAAGATATGGCTGTCTAAAGATCATGGTCATGGCCTCACAAAATTAAAAAAGAGTCCATCCGTGTAAGACCGACGTGGCATCCTCACACGTCGTGAAGATTCAACCCCTTCCTTTTGCTCTTGAAGTTCCACTGGACTGACATGTGGTAGCTTCTGCGGGATCCACAGGTTCCTTTTATTGTTCCTGAGTCCCTCCTATTGGTGGAGACAATGTGCCTTACCCGAGACATGTGGTGGCTTTGCGCTGATTTGGAAATTGCCCCAAGATTTTTCTTTTGAAGTTGCGCGGATGAGACACGTGGAGGCCTCCGCATGCTTTTGGAATTTTCAATGGTCTAACTTAGCTTTTTAGACACTAACCACATGGTGGGTTGGTACTCATTTGGGGACTTCCTTTTTGGTCGCACGTTTGAAGTTACACCAAAGAGACACATGGGGGCTTCCATTGATACTTCTACACTTAGATGATTCAATGGCCATCTCTACCCCCATTTTTTACTCTGACCACGTGGTGAGTGCTCATTTGGGAATTCACTTTGTATTCTTCCTTTGAAGTTGCCACGAGCTTACACGCAGCTCTTTCTGCTAGCCTGCCTATACTTAGCTGATTTAACTACTGATTCTACCTTTTCTGGCTCTGGACACGTGGATGGCCAGTGCTTGTTTGAGTATCTACTTTTATCCGTGGCTTTGAATTTGTGCCGATGAGACACGTGGTGCCATCCACTAGCCTAAGACTTTTCAACTGCTGATTTTGTCTCTTTTTCAGACCTGGGACATGTGGAGGCTTGGTGGTTGTTTGAGTCTCCGCCTTTGGCTTCCACCGGTCCTTTATACTTAACTAATTTTGCACTTCTCTATCCCCTTTTTTGACTCTCACCACTTGGTGGGTTGGCACTCGTTTGGGGTCTCTGTTTTGGATTCTATCCTTGGAGTTGTGCTAATGAGGCACATGGCACCCTCCGTGGGTCTATGAATTTTCAACGACCAATGAGACCTCCCTTAGATCTAGGACATGTGGAAGCTTCATGCTATTTTAGGGACTGTACCTTGGGTCATACTTCTGAAGTTACGCTGATGAGGCATGTGGAGGCCTCTGCCGACAATCTTACACTTATTCAATTAAATGGCTAGCTCTATCCCTTTTTGGACCTAAGACACATGGAAGCTTATACTGACCCTATGATACTTAGCCGATTTGGGCATGCTTCCTTTCTCAGACCCTAGAAACATGGAGGCTTTGGCTCTCTTGGAGACCCACTTTTGGATTTACCATTGAAGTTGCACCGATGAGACATGTGGTGCCTATTGGTGTGTGTTATTTTCCACATCATTAGTTGAGTCATCTCACTTAGGTGAGATCGTAGGTCCATGTGTCATTTAGGGGGTCATTATGAGATTCTCTTACGCATTAGTGCATCATTAGGGAGTTACACTTCTATTCTAGGAATGTAACTCTCCCTCTCCACTTGAGTTGTCATTATTATAGCACTGGGGGTTACTCAGCACCTCCTATACGTACACACCTTTGGATCTATGAGATAGAGGAGAATTTTGTGGCTTATCGAGGTTCTTCCCATTTTTTGAATCTTTGCATGAACATTCGGTTGATGTTCGATCCTCCTGAGATCTCTTCACATTGCCATTCACACGTCTGTCGATGTGCATGTCATCCCTCGTGATGCTCACTTGTGGGCTTTCGTACCCTCTTACATGGTATCAGAGTGGATCTTGTGGATCCATGCACTCTTCGGTGTTAATCATGCTTTTTCTAGCTTTCAACGTGATATCCAGTTCTCGTTGCATGTGTCATAATGGATATTCAGATCGTGCTCTACTTGCACTAATTTTGGGGCGTTTATACCTCTCCTTGGGTTGTTCGGGTGTTTGAAGTGGTTGTTCAAGTTTCTGGTGTGTTAGATTTTCTCGTTCATGCTTTTCTGGGCACTTGGTCTTCGACCTTCGTGTTTTGCATTTGGCTACGGATCCTCTGAATTCTCTGCCCTTACTGTGTGTTGTTGGATCAGGTGAATTCAGGATGCAGTTCGTATGTTTGCATTCACGGTTCTTTAGCCTGTGTTTAGACATTGATTCTACCATGCTCTACCTTGGGTTTTCTCATTGGCCCCTGTATGCCTGGGAATCCAACTCAAAGTCAACTTACTCCTCGTGCTTTGGAAACTCAAGCATTTATGTCGATTGCATTATCCACTAGTGCATCAAATACAACTAGTGTAACAATCAACTTGAGCTCGTTCCTTGGTTAAATAGGATCATTTTTTTTTGTTGCATTATAGCTCATGCCATCACACAGCTAACTCACATTTTTGGTCTACTCATGTGCCTACCTCCCTTTCCCTTGGCCCGCTCAGTCTTGAATTCAACTCAGATTGCATGCTCTTGCATTGGATTAGCTCATGCATCATTTTCCTTTCTGGTCTCTTGATGCTTAGGCTGGGGCATTGAATTCACTTCCTTCTGTGTCTCCACCATGGAATTTCCTACCCTCTCTTCTCGATTCGTTTCCCATCTATGGGAGATCTTCTGACAGCTTAATAGTTACCCACTCTCCTGCAACATCTCCCAGCTCTACAAAATCCACCAGCTGCTCCAACTTCATACACGTGGCCTTATAATTAGACTTGCTTCAGCGTTGACAACCTACTCCTACACGTGGCTGACTATTTGGTGGTTTCTCTTTGGACGTGGTTACTTTTTCCACTCCAATGTATAACTCAACTTGGTCAACAACCACATGACTTGATAACGTGGGCCCCCATCTCCCTTTTAGAATTGTTTGCAGGTTAAAACAATCCTTTTTTTAATGTTTTGAGGCAAAAACATTCCTTGTATGGCATTGTAATATTTTCTGGGTTCTAATTTTGCTTGTATCATTCCCTTCCTATGTATGTTGAAGACGGAGGGCGAGGTCTAGGGTTGGAAGGAGGCTAATCCCCCCTCGTAAGAAAAATAAACCCTACCTAAAATTTGATGCCATTTCCAACAAGCAGTCACACGACAACCTTTGCACCCATTTCGGGCACTTTTTTAATTAGTTTGCGTGATTATTGGCTTTTTCCATCAGTTGCCAAAATCGTAATAATGCCGTAACTTTTGACTCGCAGCTCATTTTTGAGCTCTTCCTTGGTCAAAGTTACATGACTTCTCGCAATTTACGTGATGGCATTGTTAGTTTTGTAAACACACTACTTTATAAATTTCTGCATTCTGAGGGGGTTGACTAGTACTCTTGGGTTTTCACATGTTAGATGCATTACCGGCCGAGTCCGACATCTTGCTTTTGTGCACCTTGCACTTTTGATTCTGCATCATGGAAAGTTTTCTTTCAAGACTTGAGTGTCGTAGGATTGCCTTACAGCCTATGCCACTTCTCACCCAGAGAGGGAACTATTCAGCTTGGTGTGCTGCCATGGAATGATACTTCGCCCATGAGGGTCTTTTACCCTTCTTGCTTGGGCCAATTCCTGCACCCATTGATCATCATCATCTAGAAGACTTCCTTGACACTTGTGACCATGTCTTTGGTCACATGATGATGCATTTCTCTCGATCTCTCTAGTTTCATGTGGAAGACTCAGATCCACCCCACCGTGTCTGGAGCATTCTTCAATCCCTCTATGGAGACCCTTCAGATACTACCACCATTGTTGCTGCTGATGATTCAGTTGTCTCCTCTTCTTCATATGATAATAGTTTCACTAACACATACTCACTTGGTTCTACTTCTGATGATGAAGATTATGCACCCAGTTCTGATGTCGAGAGTACTATAGAGGACTCTTCTCCTCCTTCTCTCACCATTCCAGAGAGTGTTGACACTTCCCACATCTCATCAGATATCAAGCAGTCTCCTATTTAGTCTTATACATTCATCACACACGCCTCCTTTCCAGTTCCTATGTGCAAGGCCCCTTTCACTCCTCTACCTACATTGGATGAATCATACCTATCTGACATCACTCTTCTATTTTTTGAGCCCCGTCATTGGGACGAGTATCTACCTGACCTTAGTCATCTTTTCATAGAGTCTACTTGTGATGCACTACAGGTTTCTCATCCATCTATAGGTGTTTCAGAGGAGTCCATCATCTCTATTGTTGGGAGTGCCCCTTCTGGGACTCTTACCACTTCCACTTTTTTGGAGACCTTCATTGATCCACCCTTGCTTGTGGATCCATTTTCTATTGTGGGGGATGTTTTGCTACCTTCACATCATGTGGACATCCTTTGTGTAGGTGTTCAATCTTCACACTCTGACAGTTTTACACACGTGGCATTACCTTCAATTCCTATTATCTCTCGAAAGTGCATCCGACAGAGAGATGGAAGTAGGTTTTCTAGGTATGTAAAGGATCTCTCTCTTTCGTAGATACAATGGGGCCACCTCAGGTTTGTGGGTATACCTATTTTGAGGTGAACCTTCGGGGTTAAAAGGTCGGTTCCTTTATTGGTGTACACTAAACTAATTTTTGGGAGTTTTAAGGGTGAAAGATGACTGGGAATGAATTAAATACTAAGGTGATACACCAAAGTTTGTGTGAGAACTTGACTAAGTGAAATACACAACTGATTTGTGAAGGAGTTTTTGGATACATGAACCAATTAATACCTTTCTACAGAAAATAAGGGAAAAAACACTTAATTTGTACTGAGGGAGAATCACAACAACACTAGTAAGTTAACATGCACAATGAAATTTAGTAGAAAATGGTAAATTTTACAGCAGGGTAAAGTGATTAATTAGGGAATATTGATTCACAAGATTAATATTGACATACACAAGACTATAAAATAACTTGGAAAGGCAAAAATACTCCAGACTCAGAGGGAAAATTTGGTAGAAATTGCTTCAGTACTCATATCAAAAGTTCTCTGGGAAAGTTCTCTGAAAAATCTCCCCCTTTGTGCTTTGCAAGAGCACACAATATATAGCAAAAGTTCACCCTCCTTCCTAAGAATAGCCTAAAAGTTGTACTCGCCCATGTATCCTAATTGTACCCTTTATTTAATAATAAATAAAGGAATAAAATAATACAAACTAAAGCATGCAGATAAAAATAGGCATTATCAGCCTTAGATATAGTATAGTCAAACTGAAGTTGAGTATTCTATTTTTAAGAAAGAAAGGTGAATAGTTTGCTAAAATTACAAATTGCTTGCTAGGAAAGTCTTCTTTCTTTGCACATGCAAATTTTTCATCTTCTCTATTCTGTCCTATTGTGGAGGCATGCAAAATATCATCTCCTGTGTGTAGGCAAAAGGATGTAACCTTTAGCAATATTTACACAATAAAATTGATGTGGGGACCACCTCCAATGTATACATGCTCTAATTTCCTTCACTTTTTTGGATGGTCACATGAGTGACACTTAGAAAATTTTGGTTTAAACACACCCCATGTGGGGACCACCTTGGTTTTTTTGAAATTTTGGATGCTACCACCTTTGTGGACTTAGGCAATTTACATGTGTTTTGATAAAAGGGGACCACCCTTTCGCTATCCAACCATGAGTTTGATCCACCACCTTTGGTCTTGGCACATAATACAAACTTTACCTTTTTCAGTGCTTTGGCATATAATGATGTTTGATTTTTATGGGCATGTATAGTTTAGACTTTGTAAAGTCTTGGCAAATAATTATTTCTCTGTCCATGTGGGCTGGCCCCCTTCTATGATGACTCGACCCTCATGGTCTTAGGTGACGGTAACCCTAACTGGGCTTGGTTAACTTGGTTTTTTGTGAGCTTTTTTGGCACTTGATCTTTGGCCTCGATTTCTCTGCTACCATTGATTCTCAACCATGGTGGCTTTGTCCCTGACATTAATTACGGTCGGTGTCATTTAATTGGGGCTTATCACTTGAAAACTGTGTTTATTGATCACCATTCGATCCTCCACCTAGCATTTTGTGATTGGTTACTCCTTAACCATGGCTTAGGGTTTTGAAACCCTAGTTTCAAATGAAATTTTTATACACTTGGTCTTCGCACTTGGTCATTTCATTTGGTTTTTCATTTTACGGGTGAAGCCCTTGCAACTTTTTTCTTTTCTCTGCATTTTTAATGAAAGCATGGAGATCTTGGAGTTCTTTGAGCCTGTATTTTTGTTCCTCAGGCCACGACGCCATGGTTACTTGACTGGGCCTACTTTTTACTTGAACCTGGAGTTATTTCTTTTATTTTTCGATTTTGTACTTCAGCCTTTTCCTCATTGTATATGATCTGAATATCATTTAGATATATTTCTTTGTTTCGCAGTGATAATGACGAAACTATGGCTTATGGTTTTTTGTCTGGTTTTTTGATTCAATAGCTAATGAGCTCAAGAGAAACCTTTAGAAGGAAGTTGCCACCATTTTGGTTTTTTCATTCGCACTCCCCTTGGTAAGTTTTGTTACCTGTTTATGATAACTCTTTTCGAACTCGGGTTTTACTTTTGTAACTCTGAAACATGGAAAAATCTAGTAAAATATTTAAAAATATTTGTGGGTTCAGTATTTTTCCTTCTGAAGTGGCCTTTCAGCTTTGACTTGTCATTCAAAATTTGTTAAATCTCCTTTCTATGCATGAGTTTGATATTTTCTTGTAAACCCGGCTCGGTACTTGGAAGTGTCGACTGTTTTGGTTCTTTGTTTCGATATTTTAACTATGTTTCTTCCTTTTCCCTGTAGATGAAACCCATTTTATCGTAATCTTGGTTGTAGAAGCTCCTTATGCACTTGTAAAATTTGTATTGGAATTCACTCCATCCTTCCTGTAGATACATATTTGACTTGTCATTGTAACCTAACTGAAGACTTAGTAGTTTAGTGAATCGTTTTGATTTCTGTGCAGATTGGTAAAATCCAACTAGGCATTTGTAAACTTGAAAGTAGGTTCTCTATTTTTTTGTAGACCTATCATGATTCTTCTTCTCTTTGTAAATAAATACTTGATATTTTATTGCTTCTTCAAGTACTGAGAAACTGTAACCCTTGATTACTTGCAAGTATGAAAGAGATGTAAAAGACTTGGGCTGCCTTGTACTTGTTTCCTATAGATGCATACTTGTTTTTTTGTGATTCACTTCTTCATTCTGAAGAGGCAAAATTCTTTGTTTCTGAGTCATTTCTTCCTTGTAGATGCATGATTGACTTGTTGAACTCTGTTTTGGAAAGCATGCTTTTATTGAATAGTTACTCAGCCTTGTATCTTATTTCTTCAGTTGGAAGATGAATACCATCTTGTATATTCTGTAGCTTTGACAGTTCACTTGGAATGATGACTTTCTAGAAATTGTATACTATTTATTTGTTGCAAACATGATAGCATTCCATTATGTATAATGAAATAGATGCTCCTTTTCTAGAAAATGAAGAAAATGCTTTATTTCCTTTTCTGTAATGACTTTTCCTTTTTCAGAAGTCATGGTAGCAATTGTATTTCAAATTTTGCATTAAAATATCATTTCTATTTTTCTGGAAAAGTCCATTTTGCAATGGGAAACTCTGGCAAATTTTTTCCACAATACTTCTCTCTCTAGATTCTTATGATTTAACCATTCTAAAAAAGATATAAACATCTCTCTTGCTTGTCTGATTACTTGAATGAGTTGTCCATGCTGGCTTTACTTGATTCATTGCAACTTCTGAAAATTGTGAAGTAGTTGCCCTTTGATTCACACTTGAATTTGGAAATTAAAAGGAACTTTTGGTAGTTGTAGCATGATGAATCTGGAATACTTGTATGTTTCATTTGATCATGATATCAACTTAGAAGTGATGAAACATGTACTTTTCTTAACTATTTTTATTCCCTTTGAAGCTCAGATAGTTTAGAAAGCATGTAGTAGCTTAAAAAAAACATGTATTTCAATTCTGTTTTAAATCAAAAGTCAATTGTACAAGGGGATACTTTGGAATTTTTTTTCCAAAAATCCTATTTTCTCTCTCCCTTTTCAGATTTCCAATCTTGATTTGCAAAATATGTCTTTCTTGACCCATTCTAATGCTTGATGCTTCCTACAAATCATCTGAAACTAATGCTTATTCTCTTTTAGTCACTACTTTCTTCTTAACCAGTTAAATTGATTTTATTCAATGTTGCAACCTATTCCAACAAAATTCAGAAATAAGTTAGAAATAAATAGGCTTTTTGGCCTCTCTTGTATCCATGTGATTTATTTCTTCTTCTTTCCTTCTTATGCAAGTTGTTTTCCAACTTCTTTCATGTGCTATCTCCACATATTTTATTTTAAAACTTCTCAGATTCTACCTTTTCTAACCCAATCGTTAGCTTCTTTGATTTTCTCTTGCCATTCATTTCACTTTATGTACTCTACTTTTTCCTTTGCTGCCAATCTATCTGTATCTCTTTCTCATCTTGTGTCATGCATTTATGTATTTCTTTCCTTCAAGTACCATTAGATACATTAAACTTAGAAAATGTATTTGCTTTAGAACATGAGTATTGAAATAACATTGTACCCTAAGCTCAAAATTTGACAAATAATGCTCTTGTCTTGTAGGTGAAAGAAGATGGAGATGGAAGCAGAAGATGGAAGAGTTGAGATGGAGATGGAGATGTAGATGATGAGGAGTGGGGATAGAAGATAGAAAGGCAATGATGGGTTCCTTTTTACTCCTCTACTCTTGTTCTTTAGCACATGCAGTATTCTCATTTCCATGTATATGATGAGTTACTTAGTCATATCCCACGGCTTGTGTGGGAAAACTTATGATCTCTTATGAATAAAGTATTAAATTGAAATAATGAGTTGATTATCTCTTTCTGCATTCAGTTTTCCTTTGATTGTACAATGATGTAGGTAACTCAATAAATCAATAAAATTAATTAACATAAGGGATAATGTTAAAATGAATACATGTAACTTCCACTGGATAACCATTGAATGAAATGTGCCTCCTTGTATGTTGTTTAACTGTCTTAGTCTATGCCTTTCAACTTCAGTCCTTCCTACTACTTACATTCAGACATTATTGTCACCATTTGTTTGTCAGTATTTTACTGACATAAGTAGTAGGAAAGGAGTCAGTTGTAATCATTTATGATAGTGTAGATGGATGCAATCTCATTAATCACAAACAAATTTAATTAACATAGAGCAATAAATTTGATAGGCACCAAGATAATAACTGTGAATCTGATTACTTGAAAACTGCCACTCTGTTTGCTGTTCCAAAACTATACACCTCACATACTCTGCGATCCAGTGTCTTCATCAAGATAACACAATTTTCCTTCAGGGATTGTGTTATTTTGCTGAGGATATTGATGAAATTGTAGACTATGTGATTTGTTACGTTTTGTAACACCACACATAGCTGCAGCAGATTTCATTTAATCTCTTTCACAAATCAGCAGTAACAAAATAATATGATAAAATTCCCTTAGATTAGGTATACTTCTCTAAGGGTACCCATCGTAACAAAGTTTCGAGTTTCCCATTTTTGCACAAGTGTAAAAATTGTCAACATTTCTAGCGATCCTATGGGGAAAGTTGCCTGCTAGCTTGTAGACCAGTGCCTTACTCTTATCCATTGGGTATGGAGTCCAAATTTGTAACCAAAATCTACCCTTTTCCAAAAGGTCCAACCCTTTCAAAACAACTAATATTTGGAAAATATCTGGAAAACCAGACCACATGTATGAATGCACCTATTGAAAATAAAGAACGATGCAATGTGCAGAAACTACACTTACTGAATGGGAAATCCTACTCTTACAATCACTGTAAGATTTTCAATAAAAGTGTTTGAGAAACATACCATTCACATGAATGGGAAGCTCCTCTCCATTCAGCTTAGAAAGCTGAAAAGCATTGTGTTCTTTGCAAGCTTAAATCATATAAGGACCACTCCAGAGTGTATCAAACTTTGAGTGTCTTCCTAGCTTAGCACGGTTAGCATCCCATTTCAACACAATGTCTCCTTCATTGAAGATTCTAAATTTGACTTTCTTGTCAAAATTCTTCTTCATCTGTTTCTGATTTTTCTCCATATTTAAATGAGCTTGATCTCTTAGCTCTTGTAATTCCATCAATTCTGCATAACGGACCTACAATGGTTCACTTTCAAGTAACTCTATTTGATGCAACAAATCTAATGCAGGTAACTCAACTGAAATTGGCATCCTCACTTCTTTCTCATACACAAGCTTGTACGGTGAATTTCTAACTAATCCCTTAGGGGTCACCCTATTAGCCCAAAGTGATGAATTCAACATTAGATGCCAAGCTCTTTGATTATCCTTGAGTGTTCTTCTGTTGATCCTTAATAGATTTATATTAGTACTTTTAGCTAAGCCATTACCTTGTAGGTAATAATTACATGAATATCTCAAGTAGATTCCACAGCTAGCAACCCAATCTATTACTTTACCACCGAGAAATGCTAAAGCATTATCCAATATGATAGTTGTTGGAACACAAAATCTATAGACTATACCTTCATAGAAAACTAGTATTGAAGCTTCGTTAGCATCTTTCATGGCTACTTCTTCAGTCCATCGTGTAAAGTAATATGTAGTAGTTAGAATCCATTTATGTCCTTTTTAAGAAGGAAGGTTAATCATTCCAATAAAGTCAAGACCCCAGTGCATAAAGGGCTGATCAACTGAAATAGGTTGTAAAGGTAGTGAAGCTAAACATTCTTTTCCAACAAAGAAAACACATTTCTTGCATTTTCTGATCCATTCGAAGCAATCCTTAAATATTATAGGCCAATAGTAACCTACTTTCATGATCTTTAAAGCTATAGTATGCACTGAGAAGTGACCTCCTATAGGTCCTTCGTGGAATTCTGATAATATTTTCTGAATTTTGTCATAATCGACACATCACAGCAAAATTCCATTTATATCTCTTTTGAATAATACACCATCAACGAAGAGATAAGGAATAGTCTGTAGCCTGAATCCATACCTTTTAGATAGGTGTCATGTTGTAAATAGTTAACCAAATCAATCATCCATCTTGATTCCTGAATTTCGTAAAAATGTTCAAGTTTCTGATTTTCTGGTTGCAACATAACGTTTGATTGCTTATACGTGGTTTCAACATGCTATTACGAATCTTTGGGTTCTACAACCTGTTGTTTCTCCATATCAGCAATTACATTCTCACATAAACCTTTACCTATAATTGTCTTGGCAACTCGGATATCAACATCATATTCCATACCCTTCGTTATCTAACCTGTTCTTTTCTTGTTAAATTCTTTGTTTAACAAGAAAGATTTCATACATGGATGATAAAAAAGAACATAAATCTTATTATTTGAAACAATGTACTTAAAATTCTTTAGTCCTATGACTACTGAAAATACTTGTTTTTCAAGAAATGTGTACCTTGTTTCGTAATCATGCAAACTCTGTCCAAAGAAAGCAATTGGTTGTTTGATATTCTCATCATTGACCTGAGTTAGAATAATTGAGATTGTTTCAGCTCCTACAAGTGCGTACATTGTAAAATATTTCTCGAAATTTGGATTTGCAAGAGTAGGAGCCTGAGAAATAGCTGTTTTAATAGCCTCAAAAATTTCTCTCCCTTCGCTAGTCCAAGAGAATGATTTCTCTTTCTTTAGCATGGTTGTTAATGGCTTAACGAATGCTGCAAAATCTAGAACAAATCTTCTAACAAAGTTGATTTTTCCTAGAAAGCTCTACAAAGACTTCTTGTGGTGAGGCAATGATAGCTGTGATATAGCTTCAATTCTGAAAGGATCAATTGCTAAAACTTTTTTAGAAATAATATGGCCAAGTAGCTTACCTTCGTGTACTAAAAAGATAGACTTTTTGGGATTCAAGGATATTCCAAACTACCTGCAGAGCTGAAAGGTATGCTTCAAATGCATTAGATGTTCATCAAAATATTTTGAAAAGATAGTAACATCATCTAAAGAAGCAAGTAGGAATTTATTTAGTAGGCTATGAAAAGCCATGTCCATTGCACGTTGAAACATTGCACCAGCATTTGAAAGACCAAAAGGCATCCTTTTGTAAGCATAAGTACCCCACTTGGTGGTAAAAGTTGTTTTATATCTATCCTCTTCTTGGACTAAAATCTGATTATATCCACTATAACCATCAAGAAGGGATAGTCTATCTAATCCTAAAAATGTTCTCAAAATTTGATCCATGTTCGGTAGTGGATAATGATCTTTTAATGATACTTTGTTGAGATCTCTAAAATCTACACATTATCTGATTTCTCCATTATTTTTCCTAACAGGAACAAGATTTGATACCCAACGTGAATGTTTAAATAGGAAAATAATTCCTGATTCAATTAATTTTGATAACTCATTCCTCATAAGAGGTTCTATTCTGGGATTTATAGGCCTTTGTTTCTGCCTAAGTGGTTTAGAATTTGGCTATAATTCAATCATACGTTGTCCTAGAATAGGGTCAAACCATTTCAAATCTTTATATCTCCAAGTGAAAACATCTTTAAATTCAGTGCAAAGCTTAATAAAAGAATGTTTTTCAGATAAGGAACATACCTTTCCAAGAAATAAGTTCTTACCTTTATCAACTAAAACCTCTTCATAATTATTAGCATGAGTAAACATCTTGGTTTTGTATTTTCTTAACTGGTCATCAGTACTAAATATGTCTTCCAATGTGAAAAGTCATTGAGGAAACTTGTTTGTCTTCAACTGAATAATCTGGTGACCATACATATGCTAAAATTTATCCTGATTTACTGCAGAAAATTCAGCTTCTTGCTGGAAAAAACCTGCAAATTTGATCATCACTTTCGAAAACCTACCAATTAGATTCATTATCAAGTATAGAATGCCTAATAATTAACATGGGGCTAAATTTTTTTATTTTCTATCTGTTCTAGCACTTCAAAACTAGCACCAACTACTGCAAGTCTATCAACATGTTTATTTTCAGCTCTAGGAATAGATTGAATATTGATGGCATCAAAATCTTCCATTAATTCTGAAACTCTATGTCTATAAGACTTCATTAATGGATTCTTACATACATTGAAGTTTTTTACTTGATTGATTACTAACTTAGAATCACCAAAGACTTGTAACGTGCTGATTCCTCTTTTTCTGGCCCAAAGTAAGCCATGGATTAATGCTTCGTACTCAGCTACATTACAAATGCATGAAAAATTGAAGACTCAAAGCTATAAAATACCTTTCATTTGTTGGGGAAGTGAGCTTCAAACCTGCTCCTTGTCCTTTGTTATTCTTAGCTCCATCAAAATAAAGCTTCCAAATCCCTTCTGTTGAATTTTCTGTTTTGGACAAGGGAATTACTGCATTTTCTTCTTGCATGCAATATACACTGAAAAGGTGTTCTTCAACTTCCTTAAAAGGATTATGAGCATTTTTCTTCAACGGTATTCTCATCCGTGAACATGTTAGACACACCCTCTAGTGTTGAAATATGAGCTACATCATCAAAATCATATTGATCTAATGTGGAATAATTTGCCACTGCATTTGGTGAATGAGGCTCAATATGAAATCTATCCAATGGATCTAAATTTATGGTAAATTTGGTGCCATAACGTGTAGTGAAAAATAAGAAATACCAATCAGAAGAGAGATACCCTACTATTTTTGCTGTAAAGTCTCTAGATAGGCACAAAGTAAAATATGGAGGTAAATCCACAACAGTAACATCTTGCAAAATGGAAAATTTTGGCCAAGCATGTAATGTTACCTCCAAATTTTTTATTATTCCAACTGTATTAGTAGTAGTCCCATCAAGCTCTAAAACAATCCTTTCTATGGGTTCATACTATAGGCCCAATTTTTCAGCAATTGACTTTGGCATAACTGTGCTGCTTGCACCGTTGTCCACCATGCAATTATGAACTAAATTTTCTCCAATAATCAAAGATAAATAAAAGGTTGGTGGCTTCTTAATGTCATGAGCATTCAAAACCTTTTGAACTATCCATCTAACATATTTTACATGATCTTGATCAAGTGTTCCAAGGACCATATCTGTATTTTGGACTTCCTTTACTGCAGTTTTTGAAGAAATCTACAGTTTAACTAGTTCATGAGAGAGTAAATCCTATTGTCCTAGAATGCTTAAGGCATCCAACATTGAGATGTTAACATTGTGCTTCTTCATCACATCAACAATATTAAAAGAAGCAACAGTCTTAGAGATAGACTCGACTATTTTAGCATAAGCCTTAGCAAAAACTGATTCTGCTTCAGCAGCCTTAGATATCTGAGGGATAAATAATCTTCTTGAATCAGGCTGAAGCTATTTTTGTTGTTTTTTACCAACTACAGCACTTGCTTTTTTCTAATGGAAAAAAGGGATTTTTGTTGGTTTAAAGGCTGTAGATGTTGATATATCAGTAGTAGTGGGCAACACATGTCTGTTTTGTTGCTTTCTATTCTCTGTAGCTTTCTCTCGAGCTCTAGTGGTGACAACAATGAAATCCTCCTCATTAAAGCTAACCAAATTATGTTCAGGTGCTTTCTAAACATGTTTTTCTTATTTCCCACCCTCCATTTAAGGCATGAATAATGCTTCAGATTGAGGTTGTGCAAAAGTTCCTTGGCACTCATTTGCAAGACCTATGTCACACTTTCGTGGACCAAACTCAGAGTTCTTCGTGCTACTACCTACACTTTCCTTTGTGGAGTGGGCAGACGTTTAGCACATCATTTATGTCCTTTCTAATGGTAGGCACACAGTTTAGTGTGGGTGGCTCTTCTTCAATCTAGAGGTAGAGGATCTCGTCATTGAGAATCTTTTGGGAGACCTCCTAGAGCTGTAGAGTTGAGATCCATCCATGGCATCTTCCTCATTCCTATCGTCTCCCTCTTCTTCTTCTTTATGAGAAATTTCCTCTTTATACATGGGTACCTTTTCAGGCTCGTCGAGAGCTGGGACTCATTTTTGGCATCTTTCTTAGATTAGAGACTGTTTTTTTTCTCTTGTGGTGGATGTTTTTCCCACTGGTTTTTCCTTCACTTCTTAGGACCTTTTTCTTGTACGTGTGTACCTCATCAGGCTTTGTGCCAGGACTCATTTCTCATTTCTGACTTACTGCCTCATCCTAAGTTACGATGAAGGGGGGGTGTTGGTGTGTGTTCTTTTCCACATCATTAGGTGAGTCATCTCACTTCGGTGAGATCATAGGTCCATGTGTCATTTAGGGGTCATTATGAGATTCTCTTACACGTCAGTGCATCATATGCATCATTAGGGAGTTACACTTCTTTTCTAGGAATGTAACTCCCCCTCTCCACTTGAGTTGTCATGATTGCAACACTGGGGGTTACGCAACACCTCCTATATGTAAACCCCTTTGGATCTATGAGATAGAGGATAATTTTGTGGCTTATCGAGGTTCTTCCTGTTTGTCGAATCTTTGCATACACATTCGGTTAATTCTTTCTCCTCTCAAGATCTCTTCATGCTACCATTCACATGTCCATTGATGTGCATGTCATCCCTTGTGATCCTCGCTTACAAGTTTTCATACCCTCATACATTGTCATCCGCTGGCCTTAGACTTTTTCAATGGTCAATTTAAATTTTTAGGCTTTGACCACATGAAGCGATAGCGCTCATTTGGGGTCCCCACTTTAGATTATCCCCTTGGAATTGCACTTATTAGTTACATGGCTGCTTTGCGCTCATTTGGGGAATGCCTTTTGGTTTTGACCTTTGGAGTTGTTCCATTGAGGCACATGGCAGCTTCCACTCGTTTGGCGATTACCTTTTGGTCTTGACCTTTGGAGTTGCGTCGTCGAGGCATGTGGCAGCTTCCGTTGACTTTCTTATACTTAGCCAATTTGGGCCCGAGTGAACACTACCTTTCTCCATTTTTCTCTTGTGCACTCTAGACTCTTTTAACATCATTGGCCGCCTTCGCTGACCATGCTCCTTAATTTTTGGATATGAAATGTGGGCTCGCATGATTGAACCAACCCTTTGATTTTATTCTGTGCGGGGTTGTGATTGATCAATTTTTCTGGGGGAAAAATTTAGATAAGAATTTGGTGACTCACAGAGACATTTTCCTGCTATATGAAGAGACAAGTTGCCTTCTTTCATCCATTGGGCATGGAGTCATACTTGATAACATGATACTAATCTTCCCCTCAAAACTTGAACCTGACTGCTTGCACTTGGTGACCCTGAACTTGCCTCGCTATTTGTTCTATCAATTTTCATAAGGAAATCATGGAAATAAATTTCTGAGAGTAGAAAATTGTCTTTACCTTGGCTTTCACCTGATGTTGGAAATGGACTCCCTCGAAACCTTATTTTAGTTTCTCTATATTTGGATCCTTTGAAACCAACAACTGTTATAGGTAACTATGGGTGTCCCTGCTTTAAATACTGAAGGTCCCAGTGCACTTGTACCTCCGAAGCAACATGACCAAGCTTACATACAAAGATAAAATCATACATGCCTCAAATGATACATGCAAAGTGTGCAAAAGAACTTCTTCTACTGAAAAAAAAAATCTACTCCTACTCCTGCACTAACCCTATCAAAGAAAACCTTAAACAAATCTTGCCACAGGTAGGGAGAAATAGCTTCCCTTCCTTACAATTGGAAGCCATGAAAATGATTTAGAATTGAATATGGATGTTATTAGGAGTGGAAGGTTAAATGTAAATTGTTTCTTCACTCCCTCCATAAAGGTAACAACTAGAAACAAAACAAATACATCTTCAGTTTTCTATTCATTTGGTTCCAATAGGTGTTTTTGTTTATCCTTGGCACTTTGATGCTCTCCCTCATGCTTAGAAGAAAGCATGACAGGTTGTGGCTTCTCCCTTGTCTCCAATGAAGCCAAGTATCTGATTGGGAAAGGTCTGGTCCTTTGAATTTTATCACTGCTCTATTATTTAACTCCAAAAATGGAGTCTTCTTGTAGATCTTCCTAGATGGATGATGTGAGAGGGATGATAGCCTTATACTCTTTCCCTTCCTCTGCAGCAGGTGTGGCTTTTGGAAGATCAAAATCTTCCAACTTTGATTTAAGAGGCATGTTGCAAGATGTATATTGTGCTTGCATGTTCTCTTCCATGACAGCAGGTTCTTATGGTTGAAGAATGAATGCTGGGGGAGAAAAGATTGCAATTTCAACTAAATTCTCCTTATCAAACCATTCTTTTGAGTCTGATAGGAAATAAAAATATTCATTGTCCTGTTGTAGCAATGTCTCTCCCTCTTGCATGGTGATCTTAAAATATTCATTATTTTCACCATATGAAGCTTCATCTTCAAACATGAAGCTAGTGAGTTCAAACTCTTGAAAAAAATTAGAATTTTGGATAGGTTGAATGGGAGAGGGGTGTGTAATCTCTTGTGCAATTGGCTCATCATTTAGTTCCTCTGAATCTATTTTGGTCACCTCTATATGCTCCTCTTTAATTGGACTTAGAGTTTATTGTTCTTCTTCCTTCATGGATTCATCAATCAAATTAGGCCCTTCAAATGAAACCAAAAAATCTTCAATAATGCTTCCTTCATCAAGTGACTTCAAATATGATTTGATCTCTTCCAGTTGCTCTTCTTCAGTAGGACATGGAGTTGATTGTTTGTCTTCCTTCTTGACTGATTGTGAAACTTGGATAATATCAGCATCATTTTAAGATCAAGTGCCATTATGGACATTAAATTCAGAGAAAATAGATTGTTGATATTCTCCTTCTTGTTCTTATTATTCTTCTACTGTAAACTCAGCCTTAAAGACCACTGGATCTTCAACCTTGACCTCTTCTATTAGTTTAACCATCAAAGGGATCTTTGTGATCCAAAATCTAGTAGCCCAACTATTTAGATTTTCTATCACTTCTTCTCTGTTGGGTCCCTCTTTTCTTTGTTTTCCTCCTTGAGTAGATTCTCAAGTCTCTTCCCAACATAGACTTGGGAAAGCAGGAGTTGTAGGTTGGGATTCAACAAGTTTTCCTATTGTTTGTGGTGGAGGGGGAACTGGAATTTCTTGTTTTTTTGGAGGTAATGACTGCTTGGAAGGGAAAAGGGTAGAGGAATTGAGGTGGGATGGAAGACTAGGAGATGGATAAGGGAAAATGACATTTGAGGCAGCAAGTGAGGGGCTTGACTCTTGACCATGCTAAAATGATAAAGTTTGGGATGGAGAAAAGGGAGCATAAGGAGCTGGTGATTGACTTACCCATGGACAAGGTTGTCATGCACTTTGCTCATATGCCTTAATATCCTCAATCCATTGTGCAAGTTGAGGCAGCATTTCAACCATGAAGTCAACCTTCTCCTGATGGTTGTAATGTCTTAGCATAGGGCTAGCTCATGGACAAGGTGCCCTATAGCCAATTTTGAATGCTTTCATCTAAGCCATGGCCCTTGATTAAGCCATGGCCCTTGATTGTACCATGTGAGCCTCCATTCTCATATTTTCCATGTATAAATTAGCTTCCTCAGGTGTTGAAATACCTCAAAAATATGTATATCCATGCTCTGTAATAACTGTATAGTTTGGAAAATGACCAAACGGATTTGAATCTGGCTCACCTGGATATCCATAGTGTTGATTTTCATTGTGAAACATTTCTCAAGGTGTGTTGAAGTAACCTTCAGATGGATTTGAATAGCACTTCTGCTGCAAGTGTGAATTCCAAGATGTTAATGAAGTCATGATTGCACAACTTCATGGAATGGAAGAAAATGGGAGATTTGGAAAAGAAGATGAATGAAGATGGGTGGAAATGGATGGAAGAAAATTCTGTAACTTAGATAATGGGTTATTAACCAGATTGAGTTGCTAGATGTGCTTTGTATGTGCCTCAAATGGATGAATCTCACCAAGAAAAAATACTTGAATAAATAAAGTGGTAAGGTGCTTCAGACTTGTCCCACCTGGCGTGCCAAAACTATTGGGTGGTCGCACGGTGGCTTAAGATTTGTTGTTCATAATGAGACACCTTTGAAAGATGAGAAAATATAACCTTAGTATCCCACTGGGCATGCCAAAACTATTGAGTGGTCGCATGGTGGCTTAATATTTGTTGTTGATAATGAGACACCTTGGAAATATGGAAAATATAACCTCAGTGTCCCACCGGGCTTACCAAAATTGTTGATGCAAAATCACAGCACACCTGAATTTCCTTGAATCTGAGTGGGGAATTTGGTGTGATTGCACAACATTGGACCATCTCTCAAGTTGTGGACTTTCAGACTTGAGATTGACCTCCAGAGAAGGTTGGTTCCTCCTTCCTAAACTACCTACCACAAGCTACTCTATTGTAGGAAAAACCTATCTATCCTAATCTAATCGTTCCAACGATATAGGGAGAGAGAGAAGGTGAAAGAGAGCCTACACTAAGTGGTGATACACTAGAAAAGTAAGTGGCTGATCACAAATCCAAACTTCCTGAAGTAGAGAGAGGTGAGCAAAGTAGAGGGTGGAAAAGATGCACCACAGACCTGAGATGAAGTTCACATGGAACACTACTTCAAAACCCATTAAACAAATCTCTTAGAACTTGCAATAAACAACTGAGTATGCCCAATATACCCTACAATGATGAGAGGCAAGAAGAAATAATAAAATAAGCAAAGGATGGATAAGATGCATCACAAAACATATTTTACTGCTTCATAAGTTACATAGTACATCATCAGTGGGAAACATGAAAGAAAATGCCATTATAGATCCATGAGAGAAGGCTTAAACTCCCCATTGTACCCTAAGGAAGAAAGAGAGAGGGGGGCAAGAGAGAAACAATGACCAACCTTTTTAAATATGCCCCTCCTTTACAATATATATAAGAATGAGAGAGAATGAGAGAGAATGAGAGAGGGAAAATTCGTACTCTACTCCAACCACTCCTAGAAGAGCATTGAATTCCCCTGCCACATTGAAGAGTCACGTTACAACACCCATGCCTCCATCATTGTCCCTTACTGGGAAAGAAAGAGGCCTATTCTTCATCATGGCAGTAGGTGGGAGACTTGAAAACCTTGAAAATGGTGGGATGAAACATTAATGGTGGCAGGTGAGAATCTAGCTCTGAGAGATTTCTAAAACGTCTCATCCTGCTCAAATCTAAGCTCTGAGTCAAAAATATATGGTTGTATAAAGATTAGGTTCATGGGCTCACAATATTTAAAAGATTCCATCTGTGCAGGACCCATGTGGTAGCCTCACACGTTGTGAATATTTAGTCCCTTCCTTTCAATCTCAAAGTTGCGCTAGAATGACACGTTGGTAGATTCCCTGGGTTCCTTGGTTTCCTTTATATTCTTCTTGAGTCCCTCATGTTAGCGGAGACATTATGCCTAACCCCATACATGTGGAGGCTTCATACTCATTTGGAAACTACCCCCAGATTTTACTTTCGAAGTTACATGGACGAGACACGTGGAGCCCTTCGCAAGATTTTAGACAATTCAACGATTGTCCTTACCTTTTAAGACTCTGACCACATGCCAGGTTGGTGCTCATTTCAAAACTTCCTTTTGGGTAACGCATTTGAAGTTGCACTAAAGAGACACATGGGGGACTTTCGCTGATACTTCTACACTTAGTCGATTCAATGGATGGCTCTGCCCCCATTTTTTAGTCTTACCACGTGGTGAGCCCACACTTGTTTGGGAATTCACTTTGTATTCTTCCTTTGATGTTGCGTCGAGTTGACACACGACTCTTTCCAATGCCTTGCCTATAATTATCTGATTCAACGACTAATTTTTCCTTTTCGAGCTCTAGACATGTGGACGGTCAGCGCTTGTTTGAGTCTCTTCTTTGTGTCGTGCCTTTGAATTTGTGTCAATGAGACACGTGGTGCCTGTTATCACCAAATCACAGCACCCCTATGCATATACTTGAACTCACAGTTTGATTGGATAACATGGGTACTATCTCCAAGTTGTGGGACTTGCTACTTGAGATAGACCTCCAGAGAAAGCTGGTTCTTGCTCCTAAACTACCTGCCACAATCTACTCTAATGCAGGATAAGCTAACTATTCTAATCTAAATTTCCAAGGGACCAGGGAGAGAGAATACATAAGATGAGATCCTACACTAAAGCGGTGATACACCAGAAAAAGAGGGTGTGAGAGTAGTCTCCAAATGTGTGAAATACAGAGGCAAAGTGCACACTAGAAGAGGTGATGACAGTTCTCCATAATCTAGCAAAATGCATTCACAGTAATATTCCAAGCACACACAATGATAATGAATTCCTGAAAGAACATAATAATAGACACAATACTCTTGTAGAAAGATAAAAGGGGCAAGAAGAATGCAGAAAACACAGCAGGGGAAGATACATCCAGAAACTTGTATTTTATTGCTTCCTGGTATGCACAGTTCAGTCTAATACAAGATAAGGGCCTGGATCACCATGCAAGGAGTCCACTACAAGGGCCTGCAACACACTAGCTTCACAAAGCAATTTTGGCAGAGCTTTTCTACCCAAAAACTCTCTTTTACAATGAGCCCAACACTCCAATTTATAGAAAAATGAGAAGGAAAAGAGAAGGGAAAATGGAAATCCCGAAATCTGTCCTTCAACCACCTGTAAGAGGCATTAAATTGATTGAAATTATTTTAAATTACTTGCAAAAGGCTCCCCATACTGTCCCATGTGCTGCAGCAGAGAAAGAATGATGACCATGCCTCTTAATTGCACTCCCAGCTACCAAATAAAACACTGTTCTGAACCTAGCCACGTTTCCTTAAAAATATCAATCAATTTCTAATAAAATACATAATTTATTGATTTATTTGCATTGGTCTCAGAACCATGATTCCAACGGTACCAATTTTGTGTGATTTCGCTGGGAAATGCAAAAGTTATGGCCTTCTGAGTGCAGGCAGCTATTTTGGGTCTGCCAGGCGTTTTCTGTCATTTGACGGGAATGAGCATTAACTGACTGGATCCGAATATGTTTCCTTTATTTAAATATATCTTCCCTCATTAAAAATAATAAATCCAGATTTTTTGGCATAGAGGACGTCGTGCTCATTCCAGAAAGTCCAATTTTGTGAAAATCGGAGCTCGGAGTCAAAAGTTATGGCCATTTGAAGTTCCACGGGTCAAATGTTGACTTTTCTCCTCTGCCTTCGGCTGCTTCAGCTTTTCACATCCCATGCATCCCTTTGTCCCAAATGTCCCACTGTTGTGCAGGAAAAATTCTTTCGAACCGCCCGAAATGGGATTTCATGTCCCATTTCTGCCGGTGACAGGTGGCGTGATCTGATTGGCTTTCGGCTCCTTCGGCTATCCGCATCCCGCGCGTCCCTTTGTCCCACTTGGCACCGTGCTGAAATTTATCAATTTCGACTGAACCGGCCGGTTTGCATACTCGCGACCCAGATGTCCCATTTTCTTTCGGGCCGTTTGGGAAAAATTTTCCCGATTCACCCGGTTCGGTTGGTTCGCGTCCTTTTGTCCCGCGCGTCCCCGGACTGAAAGTTCTCATTTCGGCCGATCCCGGCCAGTTCGCGTACTTCACGTACCTTCAGCCCAACTGTTCTGGGCTTGCCTTGACTCATTTTGGCTGATCCGGTTGGTTCACGTACTAATTGCCCAGATGTCCCAGACTGCCTGTTTCAACAGTTAGTCAATTTTTCCAACTTTTCGGCCAGTTCGGATTTCCGCGTCCCGCGCGTCCCTTTGTCCCGAATGTCCCAAATGATGCGCGGACCGCCTTGCGGCCTTTCGGCCGGTTCACGTCCAGATGTCCCGTCTGTCCCGACTATTGCAAGGACTAGGACTTAGCCATTTTTCATGATTTTTTCTGGCCCGAGCTTATTTTTTGCAATTTTTTCACATTTTCTCAGAACTTGCTCCCTTCCTCTTGGACAGGGGAGTAAGAAAAATATGAGGGGACCCTAGAAACATGACTTTTCACCCCTGAATCAATATAATTGTTTGGGACTAAAGAATTTGATGCATGTTATCAAAATTACCTTGAGGGGTGAATTTTGGATAACAGTGCCATTCACTATCTTGAGAATTTTTTAATTACTGACTCTTTCTCGTTTTTTGGACCTGGGACATGTGGAAGCTTGGCACTTTTTTGAGTCTTCGACTTTGGCTTTGACCCTTGAAGGTGCATTGTTGGGACACGTGGAGGGTTCTAACCGTTCCGAGGCCCGCTATGTCCCCTTTTTTATATCTGACCACGTGGTAGGTTGACACTCGTTTGGGCTCTTTGTTTTGGATTCTATCCCTGGAGCTGCAGCAATGAGGCACGTGGCACCCTCTGCAGGTCTTGTGACTGTTCAATGGCTAATGAGACCTCCGTTTAGACCTGGGACTCGTGGAAGCTTCGTACTCATTTAGGGACTGTCCCTTTGGTCTCACTTCTGAAGTTACGTCGATGAGGCACACAGAGACTTCTGCCGACCCTCTTACACTTAGTCGATTAAATGGCTGCATCTGTCCCTTTTTAGACCTGGGACACATGGAAGCTTCCGTTGACCCTGTGATACTTAACCAATGTGGGCCTATTGCCTTTCTCGGACCATGGACATGTGGAGGATCTGCGCTGGCTTGGAGACCCACTTTTTTGATTTAACTTTGAAGTCTTGCCGATGAGACATGTGGTTTCGTACACCGGCCTTAGACTTTTTCAATGATCAATTTAACTTTTTAGGCTCTAACCATGTGGAGGGATAGCACTCATTTGGAGTCCCCACTTTGGATTCTCCCCTTGGAATTTTTCTGATTAGGGCACATGGCTCCTTCATGCTCATTTTGGGACCACCTTTTGGTCTTGACCTTTGGAGTTGCACCATTGAGGCACGTGATAGCTTCTACTCATTTGGGGACTGTTATCCAAAATTCACCCCCCCAGGATAAATTTTGATAACATGCACCAGATCTTGGAGGCTAGGAAAAATCATGAAAATTGGCTAATTCCCAAGTTCAGACAGTTGGGACAGTTGGGATATTGGGGCACGAACCGGATGAAAGGCCGCTAGGCAATCAACGCAGCAATTGGGACATCCGGGCCGAAGGTACGCGCAGGACGCGAAATGCCCGAATCGGCCGAAAGAAAGAAAATTTGCCTAAGTCTTTGCTCTAGGAAAGTTGTGGACAAAAGTGCGCAGAGGCTGTGAACCGGCTGGTTGAGCTGAAACAGAGGACTTTCGTACTGGGACATCTGGGCCAAAAGTATGCGTGGGACGCAAAAAGCCGAAGGAGCCGAGAGCGAATCAGAACGTGAGACGTGTCTTCGCCGCAAAGAGGGACAGGGAAGCCTGAATTGGCCGAAGTAGGAGATTTTCTTCTGGGACAGTTGGGACAAAAGTACACGCGGGATGCAAGGGATGCAAAAAGCCGAAGCGGCTGACAACAAAGAAGAAAAGTCAACGTTTGACCCGTGAAACTTCAAACGGCCATAACTTTTGACCCCGAGCTCCGGATTTTCACAAAATTAGACTTTCTGGAACAAGCACGACGTCCTCTATGCCAAAAAAGATGGATTTATTATTTTTAATGAGGGAAGATATATTTAAATCTAAGGAAACATATTCGGCTCCATCAGTCAGTTAATGCTCATTCCCGTCAAATGACAAAAAAACGCTTGCCGGACCCAAAGTAGCTACCCTGCACTCAGAAGGCCTTAAATTTTGCATTTCTCAACAAAATCACACAAAATTGGTACCGTTGGAATCGTGGCTCCAAGACTGACGCACAGAAATCAAGAAATTCTAGATTTGATGAGATATTGATCATAACAGTGTTTTATTTTGGTGGTTGGGAGTGCAATTAAGAGGCATAGTCCTCATTATTTCATTTCTGCAGCACATGGGGACAGTATGGGGAGCCTTTTGCAAGCAATATATAATCATTTTACTCCCATTTAATCCCTCTTATAGGTGGTTGAAGGACAGATTTCGGGATTTCCTTTTTTCCCTCTCTCTCTCTTCCTCATCTTTTCTATAAATTGGAGTGTTGGGCTCATTGTAAAGGAGGTAGTTTTATAGCAAAGCTTTGCCAAAATTGCTTTGTGAAGCCAATGTGCTGCAGGCCCTTGTAGTGGACTCCTTGCATGGTGATCCAGGCCCTTATCTTGTAATAGATTGAACTGTGCATATCATGAAAGCAATAAAATATTAGTTTGTGGATATATCTTCCCCTGCTGTGTTTTCTTGCATTCTTCTTGCCCCTTTAATCTTTCTATAAGAATATTTTGTCTATTATTATGCTCTTGCAGGGATCCATTATCGTTGTGTATGCTTGGAATAATTATTGTGAATGCATTTTGCTAGATTATGGAGAATTGTCATCACCCTCTTCTAGTGTGCACTTTGCCTCTGTATTTCACGCATTTGGAGACTACTCTCACACCCTCCTTTTCTGGTGTATCGCCACTTTAGTGTAGGCTTTCATTTTATGCATTCTCTTCCCTCCCTGTTCCCTTGGAAAGTTAGATTAGAATAGTTAGTTTCCCCTGCATTAGGAGTAGATTGTGGCAAGTAGTTTAGGAGCAAGAACCATCTTTCTCCTGGAGGTCTATCTCAAGTAGCAAGTCCCACAACTTGGATATAGTACCCATGTTATCCAATCACACCATGATTTCAAGTATATGCACTTGTATAAACATAGGGGTGCTGTGATGCGGTGATAACAGGGACAACCTTTTGGTCTTGACCTTTGAAATTGTTTATTTATCTTGAGAAATTTTTTTGTTCCACATAAGGGACATACAAGGATGTCATGGTACTTTTTGTAATTTAAGACAATGCTAACATAAAAAATAAACTAATAAAACCTTGTGCCAACAACAAGATCTAGGATACCCCTTGTGTGGGTATTTATGTTTCCTAAAATAGTCATTTTGAAACCCTAGGCAATGCCTAAATTATGAGAATCCCCAACCATGTTACGTTGAATAGATTCTCCCACACACACAATGAAAACCTTGAACAACACATATACATCAAGTGTTCCATTAACATGATCTTGGGAGCAATAACATGTTCAAACCAATGTATAAAAGTGATTTTGTAGTGTAAATTGATGCATTATATTTATATTTGTGAGGTAATTTGGAAATATGGTATTTTATTGTTTAAGCAAATTATCATTTGACCATCATCCAATTTTTTCACATGAAAAAAGGTAAAGAATCTTTTTTGGATGGTGTACCGTGTATGATGAAATATGTATTGAGTAACATAAGGCAACTTAATCAAATAGAGTATCAAGCTTAATATTAATGTTGCACCATGCCTTGTTTAGCTATATGGAGGAGTCTCTTAGATAGGGGGGTTATTTATTCTCAAATATTTGCAATCATTTTAATGCCTAAAATCACACAAAAAACATTTAAAATAACATCAAATTTTATGTCCGATGTCAGATGTGATGGTTATTTTGAATATTTAAAATTATTTATGACAAAAATTGTATAAAATGTCTAAAAAAACAACAAATTTAACCCATGATGTGTGGACACTATTCACATATAACTATTAACAAGGACATTGTTCATAATGTTTGATGTTCACAATTTTTATTATTATGTGCATTGTGCATGCTCCATAAACTGACATATGAAAGGATTTGTGGAGGCGGGTAGTCATTAATAGTACAGACCAACCTCAAGTTCCAAATGGTAAGGTATTTTGGCATATATATAACACATGATATAATGTATTGATTTAAACAAAAAATTAGTAATCATAACTACACACTATAAGTACAATTTTTTTTTAGAGGGCACACTTGTTAGCACACTATTGGTTCTGTAAATGCAAGGGTAACTGGTCCCTTAGGTCTTGACAGATTAGAAATTGGGTGGGTTGGTGGTGAGAACTCGAGCTCCACCATTTTTACAATATATAAAAAATAGTAATAGACAAATTTAGTACACCAAAACAATTAACTAATTCTGTTTCCCAAAATTAAGTATCACACCCACTTTTATGTTAGTGTGATAGCCTCACAATTATGAAAAAGACTTAGTCATGTAGAAACCTAAAATTGACATTTTCATACAAAACATGTCTCCTTCAAAAAAATTTTTGTGGTCCCTAATTTTTTCAAAGAAGCATTTCCAAAACCTAGCCTTTTAGACAATATTGCTAGAATCAATAAAAATCTTCCTCTAGTTCCTTCAATAAGAAATACCTAATAACACAATTTTCCAAACTCTTCAAAACTTCTCATCCTGTGTTTTCCCTTCACATGCTTCCACTTTAGATGCACCAATGTCACCATGTCTGCAACACCCATCTGAAGAAAGATGATCTTCATTTATGTCTTATGATAAGTCTTTTGTCGCATAAATTGGACTAGACTTGACCACATGACCTCTATTTCACAAGTCCTAAGGATTCTCATGGTAACGTTGTACTAAAAAATAAAACAATAATTTTCTTGTTACCATTAACATATAAGAAAGAAAAAATCTCCAATAAATACACATGTGCTACTATTACTGGAACTAAAAACTCAGATGTGAGAGTGTTGAATATACACTTCTGTTTCACATCCATGACTATACAACTGTACTCCACAATCTTCAAAATAATTGATTGTCGACATAGATATAACACTCATTTTAACAAGAATGTGTATTCCATATAGGAATTTATCATACATATTAAGGAAATACATGACTTGAATTACTTCTAGATGGATCTATAAACATAATGAATGTAGAGCTTGGCGTGGGTCTATAGAAATAAATTCATGATGTGAAAGAAGAGACTGTCCTTGTCGCTGTGTGCTTCTAAAGGGCACATACAATAACATGCATCTCAACCACCTTTCACCTATTTTCTACAAATCATAAACAAACAAAATGTTGAAAAACCATAAAAAATTTAGATAAAAAAAACTTTGGATATGCATCTAACAACAAACTTAGATGGAATTTTAGTAGACATATATGTTACAACTTCAACTATAAAATATAAGTAGCATACAAACAATAAAATCTAAAGTGATGGTAGGAACTCCAAAAATGCATTGAAATCCAAGGAAACAATGTCCATGTGCAACACACATTGTTCAATTCGCTCTAGCCATCCTTTTTCACTATAGTGTTCCACTAGTACTTATTTTACTTGCGATGTTCAAACAGAGAATACAATAATGCCAGTAACACTTATAATGTGTATAGTAAGAGAAGTTTTCATTTCATGGAAATCCCTTATTAATACCTTGATAGGTAGACCTCCAAGCATATCCTTTAATATATAAGGCTCAATAAATTCTTAAAATGTCCCTGGGATAACATAGCCTGGAAAAGTGACAATGTCAAGAGAACTTCATATAAATTTCTAAAAAAAAAATTACATGCCTTGAGCCTATTTAACAACATAGCCATCAAACTACAACAATAGAAGATAAATTCAAATACATATCGGATCAACTATATTACTAATAAATTTAAGATATCACAATCTGTCTTTACTAACCCCAAGATGTATAAATTTTGGACTTCTAAAATATCAACTGTATGAGATTGACTCTGGAAATATATCTGAAAAATATTTAAACAAAATCTTACCTCCATGTGGAACTCCTGGAAAAATTTAAATAATGTTGTTAAAAAGCACATCAGACTTCTTTATTTGCACACAAAAACTATATATCCTCACCTCTAACTTGTGTAAATTGTTCTTTAATTTTTACGTAAAACAACATCTTTAATTTGTACATCTACTTCCATCTTTCTGTGTTAGTTGCTAAAAAACAAACAAGATATAGGAAAAATCTTCATATACATAAGCAAACAAAAATATTCAGAGGTAATGGAATAGCAATCTCCTACAGAGCATCCATTACTGTCCTTGGAAGTCCTATCACACATTGTGCATTTCCATCATATAACTCGATCACCAAGTGGATGGAACACATCCAATCACCTGCATTCTGGAGATCTTGAATTTTTTCCTTCAAGTTCCTTCAAGGGTAACATGAGTGATATTTAAATATGAGAAGGATCCAATAAATATAAAGCTTCTCCTCTGACCACATTAGAAATTTGATAAGAATTCTGAGGTTTTCCAAATTAACTGACGAAATATGTGTGATATATAACAAAATATCTAGACCCACCATCCTTAATGAGTAGCCTAGATTGGTCAAATTACGTTCGTTCTTTTGTAAACACATAGAATTGGCTTTTTAAAGTGAGAATAACTAATATCTGGAAGAAATTTCTGAAAAAGAGTAAACAACTATCCAGATGCAACATCTAACTCACAAGAACCAATTACTAAAAATTAGAATCCCTATACTAATTGAAAAAAGTGCAAACACAAATAATTAACTATAGAATTTGATAGTTGTTTGAAGATTTCTTTTTTTGTAAGATAATTAATGCCCTATATTAAAAAATAAACCATATAGCTTAATTTCTCATCCCTCATTAGATTTCAACAATCATGTACCATATATTATCAGCCGCCCAAATTATGACACGTGTCAGCCCTAGCAAGGCTTAGCTAAAAATAGAAACACCTTCCGGCGTAATAAGTTTTACACTATTTAAAATATCAATTAAATATATCCAAGGTATGTGGGGAAATAATAAAACTAATTTTATAGCACACGATATATTCAATAAAACATTAATCATGAGTTTCACATTTCGAAAGAAAATATCAGGCATGGAAATAAAATTTATATAAAGTGTTGGAAAATATCATTCTTGATATTAAAAGTGTTTCCTAATAACGTCCTCTATCTTGTAATGACTATTATTAAAAATGTGGTTACCTTTATAGTTTGACATAGGGGTTATTTCTATGCTGGTATTAGGTCAAAAATCATTCAACAACACTTAACCTCCATAAAAATATTAATTAAATGTATGATCATTAATTATAATTCACAATTAAAAAAATCAATAGAAAGTAAGTATTTTTAAAAAAATTAATATTATATAAAAAAATTATTTATTATTAATTGGTTGTATGATGACGAAAAAAAATATTCACTCTTTGTGACAAGTATACATGTCAAAGGAAAAATAATAATTTTTAAATAAAAAAATTTAGAAGGAAAGAAAGAATAATTTAAGGATCTTGGAAAATTGGAGGGAAAACACCTATAAATTTTGTAGGAAAATTTTTTTTCGAGGAATTTTACTACTAAATTAATTATTATTCACATACAATCTTCCAAATGGAAACTGTTTCTTTAAGAAAAAATACTCAACTTTAGCTAGATAAGGTTTATTTGTTAACACATTTGGCCAACATAAGAAGAAACAAACTATATGGCGGGCCATGAATATGTCTCATTGGCCTGCACTCCTAAGTATTTTGTTCTACAAGGGTATGAGGAAATGAAGAGGAGACATAGATGGACCAATTATTTCTACTTATACTAATGCTATCATTTCAGCCACGGTTCCTACTCCTATAGAAAAACTACTAATACGCTCACCGACGCTCCTCTTACATCTATTGCACCACCTACCAACATACTTGATACAACAATATGACATGACAATGCAGACACTGATAGTTCTAATGACTCTGACAATGAAGTTGATCATGTTAACCTTACTGATGAAAAATTAGTAAAACTCAATTCCGCTCATATTAATATTGATGGATCTTATTTCAATGACACTTTTGTGGCCGATGGCCATGGTGAATACAAATTCAAGACCCCTCCCTCTACTAATGCTATCGTACTTTACCAAGGGTATGTACATACTTTCAGTTTTTGTTTCGCCCTCTCATGAGAAGTATACATCTACGCCACTTGCTTTCACATGCATTATCTTAATAAAAAATTCATATTGGCATCGAATTTCACTGCACTATACTTATTCTAATACTATTTGTATATATGATAGCTTAGCTATGCTTGGATTGAAACCTAATTATATCTTACTACCACATCATTCACCTCATCTTTATCATGGTTATTTTAACCTTTTGGCCACATATGGTCTTTAGGTACTCCATATAGCAGTCTTCATTGCACAAAACCCTCACATTTCTCCACTGATACTCAGTAAATTTTGGCTTGCTACATTGGGGGCACATTATATTCCATGACACAAATTTATCACTTTCGCCATTCCTTTCAGTAATATTACTAGTAGTAGTGGCTCATATTCTAGTCATTCTCAAAATCACAGCCGTTGGTACGACTAATGATTTTTCACCACCATCTTTCAATGATGAAGAATATTCAATGGCTATACACACCTTACATCATAAAAAAACCTTATATGATCCACCTCATAGTATTTCCTATTTATTATCCAATGCAGCCCCATTAGGCATTCATCTAGACAATGAAAATCCTGTATAAAATGGCTCTTAAATAATCTCTTCCTTCACACAATTGGGGGGGCAATCACACTCATCCCCACTAACATCAATAAACATCTCACTTGATTCACCTCTAGGATTACAAATAGACTACATGCATGTTGTCACTGCCATATGTCACACTCTTGTGTTTTGGGTCACACTTGACTATTGAGGGCATACTATATGTAAGACCCACAAAGTTTACTCACATGAAACCCAAGACAATTAAGGTTGTAACATAAAAATTACGGAATAATATTTTATTGAAAAAACCCATTCGTAACATTAAATTAAAATCAAGGTCAACACTTCATCATATTTAAAAATTATATTTAATTATTATTATTAATATTCAACTGGGGTCCATAATACCCTTAGTTTCTTTTTTGATTAATTTATTAACATCTCCTAATGTCATTTCATAATTTAATTAGTTTATGGCAAGGGTTAGAATCCCCTCCCTTGAATTTAATACAATTTATTTAGACCTTAATTATTCACAAACAAATAAATTTCAAGAGAATTGGGGTCTAGTTATTTAATAATAAAGTTTATTTCCACCCAAAACAAGAGGTCAAGGTTTTTTTTTTTTAAAAGGGTCTCTAATTAAACATTTGGGTTAGGAAATTAATTACACCCCCTACGCCACTTGAGTTCCCCCAATAAAACCTACCCATGCATTTTAAATTTGAAAATTTATCTCGCCCACTTCTCACCTAATTTTTGTAGGGTTGAATCTCATCCCTTAGATAGATTCATTTAGAGCCCTTGGATTTAGGGCTATAACTAACCCTAACCAAGATTATGAAAGAATCTTTTTCAATTCATGTGTCTTATTATTTCTTTTCTTGTTTTATAGATTGGAGGAGAAAAGGAGGTGGAAGCCACGAGAGGAATGCTCAAGCTCATGGAAGAATGAACCTTCTTCCATTCCTTTCAAACTTCCATTTGTACCCTCTTATAGGGTTTACATGTACATTATTATTTGTTTACCTTTTCTTTTTATTTTCCCCATTGGGCATATGGGTATTTTTAGCCATATTTTAAATAAATAGATGGAATGGTTTATTTACACTTGGATCAAGGATTTGTGTAGATATACATACATACATACATACATAAATACATACATGTGTGTGTATGTATGAGTGTATATATACATATATTTTATTTAAAAAACCATTTTATAAAAACCTGAAATCAAAAAGTGGGTATTTTGATACCAGTCCGTAAATGTGCCAACACCGAAGCCCACCTATGCCATCCGCGGCCACAGAAAATGCAATGGAAAATATATTAAAATGTGGGATTTTGTTTGTATGGTGTGGTTTGATTTATTTTAGTGAAGGGGGAGGTCACCGACCCCACCCCCATTCCATATTATATGGGGTGAGGGGTGGGGTCGGTGACCTCACCCCCCACCATTCCCCTTATTCAAATAAATAGTAGGTCGCGTGGCCGAAGGTCCATACTTAAGAAGTTTTTTTAATTTTTTTTGAAATAAGTTTTCAATCATTATAATAGTTTATAATATATATAATATAAATATATTTATATACAATATTCATATATTTATAATTTATAAATATATAAATATTATATATAGGTATATTTATATATATATATATATATGCATTTATTGTTGGTGTGAGTTATCCTATGTGTCCTCCACTCACATATGGAGGGTCATCTCACATGGGTTAGGTTTAGGGTTAGGTTTAGGGTTTTCTATTGAGTCATGCACTAGGGTTACTCAACACCCTATTTGTATCCCTTTATTTGACATTTATGAGCATGCCAAGACACTCCATTGTCTTTTCTCTACATGTGTAAGTTTTGTTCTGTTATGCAAGTTATTTAGTTATTGATCGATTCTTCCTTGTTATTGCATTGGAGCCATTACGATTGAACCAAAGTGCAACTTCATCATGGTGCAGAATTTTTGATACGATTCTTCAACTCTTTCATGGTATTAGAGCTGAGATCGGGTAAACGTGCACTCATTATTTTTGGTTGTGATTACTCTTACTGTATTTCTTACTCCTCGTGCAAGTTTTTGATCATTATTTTCTGATTTTTCGTTGCTAACGTATTTAGGAAGTTGTTCTTGGAAAGTGTGTCAGTTTGTTGTGTTCATTGTGCATGCGTAGGTATTCTTGAAGCTTTCAGGGGTTTGTCAACTACATTTAGCTGGCTACAGCAAAATTCGGAGATCAGTTAAAATAGAGATTTAATTTTCTGATTTTCTAAAAAAAATTATTAAACTCGAAATTTCTATCTCTATTTTTTTGTCTCTCCTCTGTTTGCTTGGTTTTGCAATACAGGTCATATTTCAGTGTTTGGTGTTTACATGGTTGTGGTCTTACCTGCGAGATCCTTCCACCTCCTCAAGATCTCGTGATCTACCTAGTCGAATTCTTAGTTGTTGGTTGTTTGATGTTTGTTGTGGCCGTTTGTTGTTTGTTTTGCCCATTTGCTGTTTACAGGCCATATTGTTGTTTGCAAGCCATACTGCATAGCTGTGTGGTGTTTGTTGTGTACGTGACCCACTATTGTTTCTTGCTTGCCACGGATGTGTTTTCTTCCAACCGCCCTCGGACTTTACAAAACCGTGGTCGATTCACCACAAAAAAACAAACATGGTCAATTCAGGGATGCTCCTTCCCTCCTCCCTCCACCCTCCACAATGCTCGGACGTGAACCATTCTTTCCTACCACGGTTGGCACAAAACCATTTTTTTTCTCCAAACCCATGCACAAGCCTTCACGAGTTTCTACAAATTATTTTGGTCCATTCCTTCATTTTTTTGGTAAGTCAACTCTTTTTTGGTAACAAATTTTTCTAATTCCTTTTTAAAACAAATCTTACTTTAAATCTTGTAAAGTTTCTAAACTCACTTCAGTTCATACGGTACATGTTTTTAAAAAAAGAGGTAAGATTTTTTAAATTTTTACTTTTAAAAAGCTTTCTTTTAAAATCCCTTTAAAAACAAAAAAGGTAAGTTTTTAAAGTATTTCTTTTATTAATTTTTTAAAATTTGACTTCTTTTTAAAAAAAACCAAAAGTTTTAAAAAATTTCAAATTTGGCTTTAAAATAAAAAAGTGGAAACTTTTAAAAAGGATTTTTTTTTTTTTTAATTTTAATTAAGGGTTTTTTAAAAAAATATCTTAATTCATTCCTCATATTTAATTAATTTTTTTTAATTAGATATAAATAATCATAATTAATTAAAAAATAAATTGCGATTATAATTTACGATTAGATAATTAAAATCGTTCTTTAAAATAAGTTAAATTGTCATTTAAAAAAAACTCCTATAGCTTTAAAATTAGCCAAATTGGACGTTTCTAAATGATAATTTTTTTAGGCGTCATTGTCGATTTTTTTACTAATCATGCACTCAAGTGTACAATGACACTCTGAGCACTCCTTGTCTTCCGTGTGTCTTTCCGTCATTCTGAATATCATCAAGACTCTTCCTAAGTTCATCTAAACATTGTAAATTAACCTTGTTATTGCTTGTGACTAGTGAGTGCATCCGCTATAGTTTGTAGCAATGGAATCTCCTTTACAACGTGAGACACTTTTTCTCACAACCAGGATCTGATTTTGCCTCCTTCCTAGATTTTTTGCTATTGCGCTTGTATATGGTGTCACTTTGCTGTGCTCCACAAAACACGATTATGGTCTCCTCTCTTACACATTATGACGCTAATTGCAAGGTGAGTTGCCAAGTGTTTTACGACGCCCACTTGGACCTGATTGTATTCAACACACTAAACTATAAAGTGCCAAAAGTAGGGGGTTATTATATTGTCTTGGGTGGTTTTGATTCTTTTGTTTCTTTTCTGCATTTATTCTCTCTCTCTTCACTATAGATGCACTTTCAATTCCTTTTCTTACACTGTTCAAATTTTTCAAATGGAGATCAAAAATAATAATTAAACTAAGGGGTAAAGGGTTATTCCGCATCACCATGGGAACTGATACTGAACCAGACAATGAACATGAAAAATATAAGTGGTTGAACTACAGTGATGAAGCTTTAGGTCTTCTTTGCATGTCTGTTTCTCCCGGCTTGCTCTTCCACATTGAGTCATGTGAAACACCTAATTCTGCATGGACGATGTTAGATGAAATGTTTGGACAAAACGATGACATGAGAGCGCATGAGTTGGAAAACGAACTACTAGGGTTAAATCCTAGTGATTTTGAAAACCTACAAGAATTCTTCTCAAAAAATTTCCACACTAGATAGTTGTTAAAGGAATGTCAAGTAGAGAAGAAATATTATCAACTGGTCTTGTTGATTCTCTCTAAGTTAGGTCCAGAATATTTTGTCTTTGTGTCAACTTTTTACGCTACAAAAGCTACATTGGGAAATGATTGGAAAATGCCCTCCTTTGACTAATTTTTGTCCCAACTCATTCGAGAACAGGACAACCTCATTTAAATGGGGTCTCTTAAGTCCAAGTCACATGCCCTTGTAGAAATTACTAGCAAGGGAAAGAAGAATGAAAAGAAGAAAGAAACAAAGGATCAACCTAAGAAAGAAACCAATACCAAACCTAAAAATGACGCAAACACTTCAAATTCTGAGCATAAGCCACAGAAAAGCAAGTTTTTGTGTTCCTATTGCAAGGAGTCTGGTCATGACGAGCACCACTATTTTCAGAAATAGATTGATCACTTATCTCATTTACTTGAGAAGAATAAAATAAGTGTTCTCCATAAAACAAAATGCTTTGAAGGCCGAGTCTTCCACTGCAAAAGGTTCTAAATATAATAAGAAGAAGTGAAAGGCCCTTGTAGCGAAAGCTGCTCCTTCATCAATGTGGATTATAATTTTTGGTGCCTTGCATGACATGGGTTCTTTGCATGTTGAGTTCTCTAACATCTAGCCTTGTGGAATGTCCCAAATCACGATGGGTAATGACACGACAATGTCAGTTTCCGGTAGTGGATCGGTAGAGATGGATGGGGGAACATTCAAACAAGTGTTGAGTGTTCCTGATCTCTCTACCAATCTCCTATCGGTTTACCAAATTACTCACCTTGGTGAAGGATTGCGAGTGGAATTTGGTCCTAACTCGGTGATTATTCATGAGATTAACGATGACACTACAATGGCTGAGGGAAAGGTGAATCGTTGTTCATGGTTATATACCTTTTCCCACTTTACCTCTGATTCTTGCATCCACTTCCTTGCTCACTCATGCAAATGAGGCTAGTAAGCTATGGCATGAGCAATTCAGACATCTAAATTATCGCTACCTTTTGTTATTGAGCCAAAACGAAATGGTCAATGAGTTACCCCGCGTCAAGTTTTCTAAGGGTCTTTATGAGGGTTGTACCCTTGGAAAGCATCCTGAAAAGAAATTTGACAAAGGAAAATCCTGGAGAGCTACTCGTCCCTTGGATCTTGTTCATAGTGATATTTCTGGTCCATTTTCTTCTCCTTCATTTACTAGAGCTCTTTATGTGCTAACCTTCATTGATGACTATTCACGGTATACTTGGGTATATTTTCTTAAGCTTAAGTTTGAATCCTTTGAACATTTTTAGGAATTTAAGGCTCTTGTTGAGAAACAATCAGAATGGTCTATCAAGGTTTTTCGAAGTTACAATGGAGGTGAATATGTAAACAATAGGTTAATGGATGACTATACTTCTGAAGGGATCTCTTTCCAGCATATAGTTTCTTATAATAGAAAGAAAGAACCATACTCTGAAGGCGATGGCCACTTGTATGATTCACTCGAAGTATCTTCCTCCACAGTATTGGGCTGAAGCAGTGAATTGTGCTAATTACATTCAGAACCGTGTTCCACACAAGGTAGTAAACCTGATGTTGAACACTAGTTTGGACATAAACCTGATGTTGAGCACTTTTGAGTCTTCGGATCCAAGGCTATAGCTTGGATTCCCAAGAAGAAACGTAAGGCTTTGGAACCACACTCAAAACATTATATCTTTGTAGGGTATCCTGATGGTGTGAAGGGATATCGATTGATGAATCCTACTTCTCATGAGCTATATATTGAGAGAAGTGTTAAGTTTCGATGAGTCTTCTTTGACTTCTACTTCTTAACCTATTGAGGTTATTCAACTTGTTGATTCAAATTCTAATTCATTAGATGATGATACTATTGAGTGTTCTCCTCTTCCTGATCCTCCCAACCATCAAACCTTTGAATCTTATGATTCTGACAATAGCATGATGATGAGGACTATGTCCCTTCTCCCTCAAGTGAATAATCTTCCGACTCTGAGCCTGATCCTCTTGGTCCTCTTTGGGCTAGGAAAACTTTGCAAAGTATTGGAGATTTACTTGGAGATACTTCGGATATAAGACATACTCACTCAATATTTCATTGGACCCCACTCCTTCTTCACCTCTACTTCTGATCCACGTATTTCTCGAGAGGCTTCTGAGTGGGATTCTATGGATGAGGAGTATTCCTCTCTCATGAAGAACGATACTTGGGATCTCACCCCTCTTCCGAAAGGAAGAAAAATCGTTCATTTTAATTGGGTGTTCTAAACAAAGTATCGAGTAGATGGAGATGTTAAAAATTTTAAAGCATGATTAGTAGCTAAGGGTTTCTCCTAGATAGCTGGGGTTGATTATACTAAAACATTTTCTCCAGTTGCGAATGATGACTTCTATTCGACTGACCCTAGCCATTACCGCAGAAAACAGATGGAAAGTCCATCAAATGGACGTTAAGAGTGCCTTCCTTCATTGGGACCTACAGGAACATATCTACATGGAATAACCTCTGGGTTATGTCCATGATCCCTCCCTCGTTTGAAATCTAAAGAAGTATCTTTATGGCTTTAAACAAGCCCCTCAGGTTTAGTGTGCCAAGATGGACTCCTTTTTACTTACATCAGGGTTTACTAGGTGTCACTCTAATCCAAATGTTTATATTCTATGGCAAGATGAATCCATACTCATTCTTGTTCTCTATGTTGATGACTTGTTGATCACAGGAATTATTCTGTGAAGATCGCCTTGGCCAAAAGGTTATCCAAGACTAAATTAGGTCTGCTTCATTACTTTCTTGGGATCCAGATTTCACAATCTGACTCGAGAATTTTTATTTTGCAACCTAAGTATGCTCTTGATTTGCTAGCTCATTTTTCAGATGTCTGGCTACAAGTCTTCTCCTACTCCTTTTCTTTCCGGGGTTAAGTTGGTTTCTAATTTCTCTACTCCCTTGGTTGATGGTACCCTTTATCGAAAGTTGGTGGGGAGATTTGATTTACTTGACTCTCACTCAATCGGAATTTATCGTATGTTGTTGGGATCATGGCTAGATTCATGTAGGAACCACATGCAGTTGCATTAGAAAGTAGCTAAATGGATCCTTCATTATGTTCGTGGCATTTATACTGATGGCATTCACTATCATGGAGGGGTAGATATTGACTTGATTGGGTTTATAGATTCTGATTGGGCCAGTGACTTAGATCATCGGAAATCTACTTCTGGCTATATTTTCTCTCTTGGTTTGGGTCCTATTAGTTGTTCTAGCAAGAATCAGAATGGAAGTATGATATCATCTACAGAGGCAGAATATAGAGGATCAGTTAACACTGCCATAGAAGATATTTGGCTACAGGGTATTCTGACAGAGTTTTGCATCCACTTTCGGCGGCCTACCATTTTCTGCTATGATAACACAAGCACTATCTCTATTTGCAGAAATCTAGTTCAACATCAACAAATGAAGTAGATTGAGATCCATATGCACTTCATATGAGAACTTATTCATGATGGTGTCATCGACATTCAGTACATTCAGATAGCTGATCAGATTGTAGATTTATTTACCAAGCCCTTCACTGAGATGAAGTTTCTTCACTTACGGTCTCTTCTTGGGGTGAGGTCTTCTGCAGCTTCTCATCTTCTTCGGGTTGTGTAGTCTTTTTTTTCTTCTTCTTCTTCTAGGAATATGTTGTTTGCATATGGGCACCTTATTAGGACTTTAGTTGTTGGTCGCCATTGACACATATTTCTTAGTTTTCTAGGGAGTGTTTTCTCTTTCCTTCTAACTCATCATAGCCGCTACCCTAGCTTCAATGAAGGGGGGGGTGTTGGTGTGAGTTATCCTATGTGTCCTCCACTCACATATGGAGGGTCATCTCACATGGGTTAAGTCTAGGGTTAGGTTTAAGGTTTTCTATTGAGTCATGCACTAGGGTTACTCAACACCCTATATGTATCCCTTTATTTGAAATTTATGAGCATGCCGAGACACTCCGTTGTATTTTCTCTACATGTGCAAGACTTTTTCTATTATGTAAGTTATTTAGTTATTGATCGATTCTTCCTTGTGATTGCGTTGGAGCCATTACGATTGAACCATAGTGCAACTTCATCGTGGTTCACAGTTTCCGATACGATTTTTCAACTCTTTCTTTTATGTATATCAATTTCTTAATATTTTATAATTTGGTTATTAGCAAAAATATATTTATTATTAAATTTAATACTATAACACATATATGTTACTAATAAATTTAGCATAAACAAAGATATAAAGTATTTATATATTTATATATATAATAGACACTTATATTATCAATATATTTATATACATACATACTTATATAGTGATCTACAAACATAACCATTTGGATAAGAATTTTAAAAATAACTTCATTTTGAAGTATTGGTTATAAAATTTTGGAAAAATTTGTTTAAACAATTATATGGGTATAATTCCAAATTTAGCCATTATTCAAGTTATAACAAGATGGTTTAGTAATCTATTTAGGATCATTTCTCTGGGTGTCCAAGTTTGAACAAGATGATTTCAAAATTTCCACATTTTCATTCAAATATAAATTTTAGAAAACTCCTAACATTAATTGTTTTTTTCTAGTACAACAAATAAGGAGATTTCATCCATTAATCAAGGCACTACTAAACTATTCCCTTTATTCCAAAATTTTGAAATGAGAATAACCATATTTTAAACACTTCATGATACTTTTCATATAACAAATACAAAAACAAATTCCATCATTTTATCTCAACAATTTCACTTAATAGAATTGCAAGCAAGTAAATATTTGGTTTCAATTTTTAAGGAAACACCTTATTCATTTGGATATAACTTCCTATCCCTCTTTTTTTTCTATCCTTTCCAATTTTACAGCAATGATCACAAGACAATACAAAACTTTCTCTTGAACTTGGTGCTTTTTAAAAATCTAAGTCTTTCTTTCCAAAAAACAAGGAAATAGTTTTCAAGCTTTTACTTTCATTTACAATTAGAAATAATACTACAATTTTGATAGACAAGGAAACTAAGAATTTTAATTTAATATTACAAGTTTCCAAGCCCTCCATACACAATGGAGACAACATGCTAAAATATTTACAAGAGTGTTCTTGATTCCTTTCTCCAAATGCCACAAGGAAGCTTTCATCGTTTGAGTTCCAACTTCTTCACAAGATCAAACATAACAACAAAAATTGGGGAGTAGGCAACAATCTCCACCAAACCAGTAATCCAATGAGGAAGTGAAGCCAACTTCCTCATTGGCCCCTGAGCTCCAACAATGAAAAAATATGCAGTATTTGACAACCATTGGAAAAAAAACAAGGCTTCCAAATTTACATCCAAAAAAAAAACATTCACACAAGAAAATAACCACAAATAAAAACATTCATTTTTACACACATAAAATTCCAAATAACATTGGATTTAAACTCAAGCCAAGTAGAGAAAGGAATATGGGGATTTCCCTTGTTCCTACCAAGGGTTTGGGTCTCAACCTAAAAACCCTCAAAAACTCAACCAAACCCAAAAATCTCGTGTGTCTCCCTACAAGTAAAATATCTCTTATGCCTTCCTCACTCTTATGCCTCCCACAATGAACACGGTAATAAGCTAAGTACAAGGTCAGGCACCAAACCCACTCCCTTATAAATAATTAAGACAAAATCTTATGCCTACCAAGAAAATTTATCCACATTTAACTTTCTCATACACGTCCTAAGGAAATTTTAGTATCATACAACACTCATCAAATAAAACATTCATTCAACACATTAACAAACAAAGAAAGAGAAGAAACCAAGGGTGTAGACCCTACCGTGCCATAAAAATAATCCAATCCACAAGAAAATTCAAAAATTCTCCAAGCCCAAGAAATCCCAAGCAATATCTAACTCCAAAAAGTACTCCAAAAAGCAAGCACCTCAAAAAGTGAAATTCAAAAAATAAAACAAATAACCCCCAAATCCTCACAAAAATTGAAATAAATAGAAAAGAGGGAGAGAGAGATGTTATGGCTCCATGTAGGATGCCACATAATTTCTTCTCCATTCCACATCACCAAGGTCAAACCCAAACCCTAAAGCATAATAAATTAGTGGTTAGGGAAATGACCACGCTCTTACTCACTCAACCCAAAACCACACCCCTAAAGGACATAAGTAAATACCCATGTAAGAAAATTTCAATTAATTACTCTTTTCCTCCATTAAAAATAAAAATAGGACCTAAAATAAGTCCCTCAAATCATAGGCCTAGTGGGTGGGTGATTTTAAGAAGTGTGGGACAAGCTTAACTTGTCCCACAAGTCTCCAAATTAGCCTAGAAGGTAAAAATCCGAATTTCACTTGGAATATTGAGTTCACACTACCCCAAAATAATTAAATTCATTCTAAACCAACACACATTAAGGCTACCAACTCACATTTATTCCCCCCCCCCCTTTTTCACATCCTAATTAGCACTTGTTAAACACTTTTAAATTAACTTAAGTTTATGCTACAATATAAATTAAGATTACACTTGATTCCAACAAGGAAACTAAGAACTTTAATTTAAACAAATACAAGTTTACAAGCCCTCCATACATACAATGGAGACAACATGCTAAAATATTTACAAGAGTGTTCTTGATTCCTTTCTCCAAATGCCACAAGGAAGCCTTCATCATTTGAAATCCAACTTCTTCACAAGATCAAACATAACAACAAAAATTGGGGAGTAGGCAACACTCTCCACCCAACCAGTAATCCAATGAGGAAGTGAAGCCAACTTCCTCATTGGCCCCCGAGCCCCAACAATGAAAAAATATGCAGTATTTGACAACCATTGGAAAAAAAACAAGGCTTCCAAATTTACATCCAAAACAACATTCACACAAGAAAATAACCACAAATAAAAACATTCATTTTTACACACATAAAATTCCCAATAACATTGGCTTTAAACTCAATCCAAGTAGAGAAAGGAATATGGGGATTTCCCTTGTTCCTCCCAAGGGTTTGGGTGTCAACCTCAAAAACCCTCAAAAACTCAACCAAACCCAAAATATCTTTATGTCTCCCTACAAGTAAAATATCTCTTATGCCTTCCTCACTCTTATGCCTCCCACAATGAACACGGATAATAAGCTAAGTAAAAGGTCAGGCACCAAACCCACTCCCTTAAATATACTTAAGACAAACTCTTATGCCTACCAAGAAAATTTATCCTCATTTAACTTTCTCATACACATCCTAAGGACATTTCAGTATCATACAATACTCATGCAAATAAAACATTCATTCAACACATTAACACACAAAGAAAGAGAAGAAACCAAGGGTGTAGACCCTACCTTTCCATAACAATAATCCACTCCATAAGAAAATTCAAAAATTCTCCAAGCCCAAGAAATCCCAAGCAATATCTTCAACTCCAAAAAGTCACTCCAAAAAGCAAGCATCTCCAAAAGTGAAAGTCCAAAAATAAAACAAATAACCCCCAAATCCTCACAAAAATTCTAAATAAATAGAAAAGAGGGAGAGAGAGATGTTATGGCTCCATGTAGGATGCCACATCATTTCTTCTCCATTCCACATCACCAAGGTCAAACCCAAACCCTAAAGCATAATAAATTAGTGGTTAGGGAAATGACCACGCTCTTACTCACTCAACCCAAACCCACACCCCTAAAGGACATAAATAAATACCCATGTAAGAAAATTGCAATTAATTACTCTTTTCCTCCATTAAAAATAAAAATAGGACCTAAAATAAGTCCCTCAAATCATAGGCCTAGTGGGTGGGTGACTTTAAGAAGGTGTGGGACAAGCTTAACTTGTCCCACAAGTCTCCAAAATTAGCCTAGAAGGTAAAAATCCGAATTTCACTTGGAAGATTGAGTTCACACTACCCCCAAAACAAATTAAATTCATTCTAAACCAACACACATTAAGGCTACCAACTCACATTTATTCCCCCCCCCCCTTTTCACATCCTAATTAGCACTTGTTAAACACTTTTAAATTAACTTAAGATGATGCTAAAAAAATTAATAAAAGTTATTCCACATACTAATAAAATATAATTACTGACAATTAAATTAAATCAACAAGAATGTTTTTTACAAACTTACCCAAGGTCATATTTGAGGTCACCTGCTAATGAGGACCTCCTAACATCAAACTACAAAACATCAAACATACACACAAGTTGCCAAGGTGACCCATTACAATTATTCCATATTTCTTCATTGTCTGTCTCCTACCCCGCTTTGGTTTATTGTGTTGTGAACACCTACCAAAGACAAAACAATACCTTTTCTAGCCTCATGGCCATATTAACGACATCGAAATAGTAAAAACACATGCATATACATATAATCAATTATCGTAACTAAACCATCTCAAAACAAGTAATTCACCATCTATTCAAAATTTCAATTATTTCAATTTTATAAATTTATCAACTAGAAATAAGATCACGACATCAAATAAATCATCTCATCATACAATTATTGAATTAAATATATGCAATCCAATGGAAGCTCAATATCTTCAAGTTTTGATGTATCCAAAACATGCATAGAATATATCCTATAAATCATGTCATTAGTCTAAACATCAAAACATATCTATCAATTAACTAATCAAAATAACAATGTCCATCTTTCAATATCCAAAATGCAATAGAAATGTCCATAATTATAATATTTAATAAGAAGAATAAGAAATCATATAAGTGTCAAAGAGGATTGGGAAATACATCCTCCTCCCCTTAGACTTCACTTCCTCCTGGAAGTCACTGGAACAAATGTGGGAACTGTGCTCTTCAGAGGTGTGGTGTCATCCCACATAGATGTCTTCTCATCATACCAATCCCACTGAATGCAGAACCTGATCAATATCTCTTACCTTGAAGGCCCAGGGTCTTGCGCTCTAAAATACAGACAATCTCCACCATCACCTTCCCCTGATCCTGCACCTGCAATGAGGTCTAATATAATACATGAGAAGGGCTCTGATAATGTACCTCATAAGTAAAGAAACATGAAATACATCATGGATGTGAGACAATATGGGTGGAAATATTGGACGATATGCCAAAGGACCTGATACACTCCAAGATCTCGAAGGGACCCACAAACCTAGGAGCAAGCTTAGAGCCTTTTCCATAATGGATAGGGCTATTATGAGGCCTAACATGAATAAAAACCTTCGTTCCCACCTCAAAACTATGATCTATCCTCTGGTGATCGACATATTTCTTCTATTTTTCCTGAGTCTCATGTAATCTCTATTGGGTCATAACAACATGTTCCTCCATATCCTATAGTAAAGCTGACCCAAGAGAAATCATGTCCTCCAATCTCTCGTAACTCAGCAGTGTCCTGCACTCCCTTCCATAAAATTCTTGAAAAGGAGCCATGCCGATTGAAATCTGAAAACTATTATTATATGCAAACTCTACCAAATATAAGTACTGCTTCCACCTCGACTGATGGTCCATGACATACATCCTAGGCATGTCCTCTAAGATATGGTTCACACACTCTGTCTAGCACTCTTTCTCTAGGTGATAACCTATACTAAAGTTTATCTTCATCTTGAGAGTGTTGGTGCTAAGATTTGTTTTGCCCCATTTGAGATGCTTCGAGTTGTTTGCAAAATCCATTGTCATGTCCCTCCTTGAAAAATTATCTGAGTCTGCCTTGTTTTTTTCCCAATTTCTTCAAAATCCATGGGGCTTATCATTTTTCCTATTTTTCCCCGACCATAGAAGATAAAAAATGGTTAATCTATATTTTTATACCTTTGAAAATCCAAATCCATGGTCGAAAAGATGCTCGGAATCATGATTCACTTGTTTTTGTTTCAAAAGGATTTTAATCCTTAGCAAAAAATCAGGTTTCTGGGTGTGAATGGTGATTTTTTGTATTTTGACAGTCTAACCAGTGTCTTTTTCCTGTCGAATTTAGTCCTTGATGCATTTGGCGGTCATGTGGCTTCTTTTGGTTGGTCAGGGGATGACGGTACGAAAATGCTTTTTTCTTTTTTGGCGAAAAGAAAAATTTGGTCCCATTGCTCCACTCAATTCCATGATTGGTTATTTTGGTGCTTACATGGCTTCTTCTAATTTGATGGGGTGCGGACCGGTCCCTTTTTAAACTTGTTCTTTTTGGATACTTTTGGAAAAAGGCTTGAACCCAGCCCACGGCCCCACCAGGCTCTGATTGAAGCAAATTTAAGAGGCGGAGAAAAATTCTCACTTTGACCCCATTGAAGGACACATGGAAAATCTAGTGGCAGAGATGTGGGCCTTCGAAGGTAAGTTAGAATGTTTTTCCCCTTTGGAAAAGTTGAGTAAAATTCTAAAGTGGAAGTACGCCCCCACCAGAGCATTTTTAAAACCTTAAGGTTTTTGAAGGAGTGCCACAATGACATGTGGCGAGCCCACTCTCATTCAAGATCTCAACTTTTGGGGACCATCTTAAGATGCGGCATTGTGATATGTGGCACTTTCAAAAGTCCAAGATGATAGGGAAAGCAGACCATCAGAGGAAAATTGGAATTTTTTCCTCTTGCCATCGAAAGGATTAAAATCTCAAAATGGCCCGTAATCTCTGATAACAGAAAAGTAAAAGCTTGCTCCAGTCAACAGCGGAGGTGCGGACTCTCGGTGGAAATTTGGAAAAATTTCCTTTTAGGAGAAAAAAATTAAAAATAGAAAATGAAGTGCAGTTTCGCTGGGGTCCACACTGGGACACGTGTCAGGCTCATTTTTCAAGTATAGAGCTATGCGAAAAACTTGGGAAAATTTTCCCTTTTCCAAAAAGGAAGTAAAATGGTAGAATATGGCCTCGGTTCTGCTGGGACCCACCTTAGGACATGTGTCAGGCTCATTTCCCAAGGGTGGAATTGCAGAGCAAAATGGAATTTTTTTCCATTTTTCAAAAATGTTAAAAAAATTCCAAGGAAGCCCCCGGGCCTATTTTAAAGTTGAATCTCCCAAGTGGACGACCCAAATTCAAAGAAAGGATCAACAAAAATTGTGAGTCTAAAATATAGATTTTCCCCCCATTTTTATTGAAACACGCCTAGAAGTGTGAGTCTTCATGATTTCTTGGTATTTCCTACATGCCAAAGAAAGAGGGGAGTTAATTTTGATATCTAAGTTTGGTGGGAGAGATCTGAAGACATCCTTCACCATTAAAATGGTCTGACTCTCGAGCTCGATCTGATTTTCCATTTTTCGTCTCCGGAGCATGAAAGGAACCAAATTTCATAGATTAGGGGTGGAAGTAGTTGGTGAGTTGAAGGAGGAGTGTTCTACGAAATGAAGGAGTTCAATGCTAAGATTTTTGAAGAGATATGCCCCATAAACACCTAACAAATTTTATAGATCTGATCCTGGGAATCGCAATCAAAATTATGGTGAGCACTGGTACATTTAATGTTTTTATCTTTTGAGCAAGAATGGGCTCTATTGTAAATATTATAAATGGCACAATTTTTTTGTGCAAAGGGTTGGAGATTGGAGTGTTAGAGGTCGAAGAGAATTCCTAAGAGGAAAATTTGACAAAGTCATGTATTTTGAGAAGCCGTCTGAGAAGCCTTTATATATCTTTTCTATTAAGTTTGATCGTGTCAAGGTGGTTGAAAGTGTATAGCCATTGAAAAGATCTGAGAATGTTCTAAAAAATTTCCACTAATGATAAATTTAATCAAAATCGAGTTATTTTGTGTGGATCTTATGCAACATGTATGGCTTTATTTCTTAAAGTCTACAAATAGTTGTTCTTGTTGCAATCTTGTGTCAAAATCCATGTCTTAATCACACAGGTCTCAATCCTTATGATAGTTTAGTGGCATCTGTAATTTCACTTCTCAGAAGATCTTTCATCTGGGGGTGAAGTAAATTATTTAAAATCACTTTTCTCTCATTTATTGATAGAGATTGTCTGTAAGCCTCTAGGTGTACCTTAGGCGTGATTAGGCTCAGATCTTGATTTTTTGTTGGGTTTTCCAACTCAAGCCTTCGTGTTAGAATCTCATAGATTGTATGAAAAAGTGCTAATCTCAGCCTCCATTGGAGCACACATTCTAGTTAAAGAAACATTTTAGCTGCTCTGTGGCATTCCGTTGGTTCAGTTTTCCATTTTGCAAAATTTCTCAAAGATCAAGTATAATCAACTTTATCCTGCTCCACCTCCCATCAAGTTCACTTTAAAAACAACTAATCCTACCTATACTACCCCTGTTTTCCATGCGTGTATATAAATTTATAAATTTTATTACCAAAACATGTAGAAACAATCAGGATTCTAAATTTCTTTAGCAGCCTGAACCTTGCCTGGAGAATATCTCCACTATCTAGAGTGAAAAATCATGAGAGTTATATTTTTTTTCATTGATCATATTATCTCCAAGGTCTCCTTAACAACTTCATCAGGAAGGACATCTCCATCTCCTCCATAAACAACAGGGTATAAAAGGGTTCTCTTACCTTGGTTGAAAGGAACAACCAAAACTAGTGAGGATAGATCAAATCCTCTTGAGGGTGCTACCCATTTCTCCACATCTAAGTGACAAAATACCAGATAGATCCCATCCCCAGCTATAAAATGAATCATTTCAATCTATCTATCTCTAAGCTTCTTGTCAATACTTGTGATTCTGATCAGACATTGAGGGAGAATTAATTTGGGTACCAACACCTAAGTGGCGTCGTTGCCAGGGAAATAGTGATTACAATTCATATTCACACCCTAGTAAAACACTTCTTATATACTCCAAGTGCCTAGTACAATTATTTCAGTTTCTATACCTAATGAACTAGCTTTCATTGATTGATCTAGGTAAAGAAAGTCAGAGTCTCTCCATTTCCAGTTTCTAGTGTTGACAAACATTTGACAGATCATATTTAGTGCATCTTGCACAACTAACATGGAAATACCTTAGTGGTGACTCCCTATTGATCTCATTATTGAAGAGTACTAGTGTCTTAACATCTTTCAAGTGAGTTTTGTTACTAATCTTTGTAAAAAATTAAAGGAAGAAGGTCTTTCTTTGTGAGGGATCCTACTAGGACATTATTTCCAAAGCTAGGAAAAGAAAAATTAGAAGGAAGAAAAGCCTTGGAGAGCTGTTGGGGATCAATAGACAGAGAAAATGGATCTCTGATTGATGAAAGTGATCGGCCTATTATTGAAGACCACAATTCAAGTGATTATGAATCAGGTAGCCTATGTGTTTGGAATTTGAATTCTCCAACTGGAGAGGGGTCTTCATTTGATTTTGAAAGGTTTTCTTTTCATTCTTCCCCTATCTTTTCAGAAGTTGATAGGGATTTCTAAGAAACTAGGCCTTTAGGGGATATCCAGTTTGAAAGTTATACCCCAGTATTTCAAACACCTTCAACCCCTCATCAATTCTGTCACCCCTCCAGGGTCACCTCCTCAAAACAACATGGAACGTTACCCCCACCAAGACCTCCATTTTTTGTGAATACCTTTGGACCTATAAATTTTGTACGGATGACTAGTTATCAAAATGCAGTTCCTCAAGAAGTAAGGAAGAAACTGCCAAAGTTCCAAGGAAACAATGCTATAACTAGAGATCAACATGTAAAGATTTTTTATCTATATGATGGAAGACTTTGAGATTGAATATGAGGATGTGTATATCAATTTATTTATCCATACTCTAGAAGAGGATGCAAGGGACTGATATAAAGTTATTGCCAGATAAATCTATTGATTCTTGGACTGAGATGAGAAATGCATTTAAATTATAGTATGGTGATTAGAACTGACCCTAGGTTTCTTTTGACATAATTTGAAAACATAAAAAAGAATCCTAATGATTCAGTACATGATTTCAACACAAGGTTTAATCAATACCTTGAGGATATTACCTGTTAGGATAAGGCCATGTGATGAAGCGTGTTTAATCAAATATTCAGATGCATTTGATAAAAAAGGTTGCTTACTACTTGAGGGAAAAAAACAATGCTAATTTGAGACAAGCCTTCACTATGGCCTTCCAAATTTAAAACAATATCAAGGCAATTAGAAAGCCTCCAAAAAGGGAGGGCGTAAATCTGATTAGACCCAAAAAAACCTCAGACAAGCAAGATTGCTGATTTGGAGGAAGTTGTGAAGACTTTAGTAGCGGATGCCAAAGAAATTTCCTACAAACTAGCCTGGGATAAGAAAGGAATTGTGCAGAGTTCACAAGGTCAACACAAGCAGTCAAGGCCAAGGCAGGTTCACAAATCACTAAATATATGATGACAGAGGCAAGGGACCTATTGGATTTGGAAATAGGCACTCCCAGGCCGGGTAGAATAGAGCAGTACCTAATCCTTTGGCTTCCATATTTACTGTTGTGGAGGAGACAAATGTCATTGATTGGTGTGACAAATGTTTCATGCCCCATGCTTCCTTGTGAAGAAGATCAACAAAGAAGAAGAATTTGATGATGATAATGATGATGATGTCTATGCATGATGGGTTGTTCCATGAGCTCACAATAAGGGGCAACTTCAACTGAGGTGATAAGTGCCCAGACTACTACCACTTTTTGGGATTGCATTCATAGGGTACCTATACTTCCTCCCTCTCATACTTTAGAAGTATATACTGTACAAGCTTTTGAATTTCCCAATAATGACTTTGAATATTTAAGGGCTTTAATGATAAAGAAGTATGATGGAGGAATCCCCTCTGAGGAGGATAGGGAGTTGTTGATGAATGCAGTTGTGGCTCAAGAAAAGGAACATAACACAAGAAGTAAGGCTATCAAAGGGGCAGGGCCTCAGGCCAAGCCAAAATCTCCATTACTTTCAAACATTCCTAAGGAGGGCCCTAAGAAGGATGCATTTGTTAAAATCCCTGCAGTTCCAAACAAAAATCATACCCCTCCTCATGCCCAACCTAGTAAAAAGTCTTGTATCACCTAGTGAGTGTGTCAGCTTTCCTTCCAATGCCACCTTGCCAAAGTCTGTCCCTTATGATATTGCCCAAGTCTTGAGTCAGATCAAGATCTCAGTCCCAATTGTTGAGTTGCTTAGGATCCTTGAGCAACAAGAAGAGGGCATTGGATTATTTTGGACTGAAAGAGGAGAAGACTGTCCCTAGGTAGAAACATAAACATTATGGAGACCCCACCAGTCATTGAAGAACAAAAAGAACCACCAGCATCAGAAGATCTAGATGAACCACATGAGGTTTATCTGGGGACATCCTTAGTAGACTCTCAACTAAATGTGGATCCATTCTTCACCACTCTAATCATTAAAGACAAATTACTACACAATTACATGTTTGACTCAGGGGCATCATGCAATGTTATGCCCCTTGAAGTCATGAATGAGATGGACTTCAAGGTAACAAAAACATACGGGAAGTGTACTACTATGGATTCCATAGAGGTGTCAGTGGTGGGATGTGTGAAGGGTTTGGTGGTACAACTTGCTACCTATCCAGGAAGGAATTTGAAGATTGATGTGGTTATTGTTGATTGCCTAACCAAGTGGGGTATGTTGTTGTCTAGAAAATGGGCTGCAAGTGTTGGTGGGAGTGTTCAAATGGACATGTCCTATGCCACCATCCCAATTGAGGGAAACCTTTTCAAAATTGTATGGGGAAAAGAAGATGTTGCACCTTATTGAGGATCCCAACAATGCATCCTATGAGGTATTATACACAAGTGTTGATGGAGATAACTTTGTAGGATTTGTTGATGGAAAGGAGAACAAGATTGAAGAATGCAAATGCCTTGAAAAAATGGGCTCCCCTTGGACTCTATTATTTGATGGAGCTTGCTCCAATTTTGGGAATGGTGCTGGTGTTCTTTTGCTTTCTCCAGGTCATGAAAAATTTGTTTTTCCTTCAAACTCAGCTTTGAGTGTACTAACAACATTGTCTGAGTATGAGGCACTGTTATTGGGTTTAAGAATTTCTTAGAAATATGGTGTCAGAGACATCATCATCAAGGGAGACTCAGAATTAATTGTAAAACAAGTCAGAAAGTTGTATGCCACAAAGAATCAAAGAATGAAACAATACAAGCATGCAGTTTGGGACTTTATTGAGATGTTTGATTCATTCAACATTATGCATCATGATAGGAAGTTCAATGACTTAGAAGAAAAACTTGCAGTGTTGGGGTCTCATTTTGACAATTGTGTAGTGTCCCCATATTGTGAATATGATGTTGAAGTGTTGACAAGACCCTCTGTCCCTAAAAACATTAAACACTGGTAGGTATTTGATGATGATGCTCAAATCAGAAGATTTCTGCACAGAATAAGGGAGAGTTTGTTGATCAAGGCATTGATTTGGAGCCAATGGTGTACGTAGCTGAGGGTAAAGAAACCTTGTTTGGCAAGGGCATCATCCAGCTGAAGACTAATACCATTCCTAGAGGGCTGGTTGCTCTTGAGTCCAATTTTGATAGTGTTGACCGCATTATTAGCAGATCCATAATAGCCTTAAGGGATATTGAGGAGCATGACATTGGCACAAAGGAGAAGCCAAGGAAAATTTGGTTAGACAACAATCTTAGCAAGGAGGAGAAACAGTCCTACACCCAATTGTTGAAAAAAGTATCAGGATTGCATGGCTTGGACATAATCTGAACTAAAAGCATATAGAGAGGACCTATTTTACAACATGAGATTCCCTTGGAGCCTAATGCAAAACCATTCACATAGACACAGAGGTCCATCAATCCACTCTTATCTCTTAAAATGCAAGAGGAATTGAATAAGCTAAAAGATGGAGGGATTATTCAGCCCACAAGGTATTCCTCCTAGGTTGCAAACCTAGTATCAGTCAGAAAGAAGAACTGGTGACATCAGGCTGTGTGTGGATTTTAGAAACCTGAATAGAGGATCAATGAAGGATAATTATCCTTTACCAAACATGGAAAAGCATGCTGCAGCTAGTGACTGGCTCTGAGCTACTTTCTACCCTAGATTGTTTCTCTGGTTATAACTAAGTTGTGGTGAAGGAATCAAAAAGAATTAAAACAACCTTTACCACTCCTTAGGGGTACTTATGTATATGTTTGGATGCCCTTTGTCCTGATTAATGCTAGAGCCACTTTTCAAAGAGAAATGGATGTTGCTTTTACTGGTTACATCAATGAGTTTATTGCATTGTATCAAGATTGATGTAATTATATTTTTCATGAAGAGAAGTGATCACCTGCTGCACTTAGAAAAGATGTTGATAAGATGCAGAGAATATGACATTTCAATCAATCCAAAGAAGTGCCATTTTTGAGTGCGGAAGGTAAAATTGCTTGGTCACATTGTGTCAAAAGAAGGGGTGATGATTGATCCAAAAAGGGTAGAGGCCATCAGTAAGGTCCTGATTCCAAGGACCAAGAAAGGGATTCAATCCTTCTTTGGGTAGATAAACTTCATCAGAAGATTTATATCAAAATTTGTTGAGTTGACCATTCCAATCACTTCCATGTTAAAAAGGGACCAGGCCATCAAATGGGAGGAGGCTTCCATCCAAGATTTTAATGGGATTAAAGAGGCACTATAGCATGCACCTGTTCTAGCAGCTCTAGATTATAAGAATCCCTTTTAATTGTTCTCTTTTGCTTCAGAGAACATTAATGCTTTTGTCCTGTTGCAGAAGGATGATGAGGGGGTTGAAATGCCAATTGCCTTTTTTAGTAAGGCATTGCAGGGGGTTGAGTTAAAATACACTATTATGGAGAAGAAAAAAATTTCCTCAGTAAAAGTAACAAAGGTTTTTAGGCCTTATATTCTAAGTTCTAAAATTGTTGCTTATGTTCCCCACACCATGGTCAAGCACATCTTATCTTAGATGGAATTCTCAAGCAAAAGGTGTAGGTGGGTGAACAAGTTGCAAGAATATGACATGGATATCCAAACCACGAAGCTTGTGAGAGGTTTGGGCCTAGCTAAGATTATGGCTAAGAGAAACTTGCAAACTATTGAGGTAAATGAGGTAGAATAAGGTAGGGTAGATATTTTTCAAACATTGATGAGTTCTGAGTGGTACAGAGATGTATTTTTTTATCTCAGACATCTGAATTTCCCTGAGTATTTAAGTAAGAACCAAAAAAGAGCCCTTAAGTTGGCTTCCCAGAAATATGTCATTACTGATTATGGGCTAGCTTGGAAGAATCTAGAGGGAATCCTCTTAAGGTGCATTAATGAAGAACAAGCTCCCAAGATAATTATTGATCTCCATAGAGGAGTTTGTGGAGGGCATTTTTCTATAAGATTCACAACATAAAAGATCATAAGGGCTAGTTATTGGTGGCCAACTCTTTTCAAGGATACAACCTTGTTGGTTAGAAGATGTGATAATTTCCAGTGCTTCTCTAGAATACTAAAAGCTTCATGCTTCCTTCCTTTGCAGCCTGTATCAATTGAAGCTCCATTCAAGAAATGGGGAATAGATTTCATTGGTGAAATTTTATATCCTTCAAGTGTTGACCATAAGTGGATTCTTGTAGCCACTGATTACTTTACTAAATGGGTGGAAGCAATCCCCACCAAGAAGGAAACACACCAAGTTGTCATGAATTTTCTATTGAACCATGTCATCTGAAGGTTTGGGGTGCTAGTCAAGATTGTTGCTGATAATGCCATGAGCTTCAGAGCTAAACTCTTGGTGGAAATGAGAAAAGAATATGGGATCAACTTGACATATGAATCTAATTACAACCCCCAAGGAAATGGAGAAGTTGAGTCCAGTAATAAAAACCTGCTGAAGATTATTAGAAGAACCTTGGAGCTGAACAAGAGAAAATGGGGTGAACAGTTGAAGTTTGTTGTTTGGGCTGATAGGATCACTGTTAAAAGAACTGGTAGAAAGAGTCCATTTGAGTTGCTGTATTGAACTCAATCTTTCTTCCCTTGCATATGTAATTATATCCATATCAGTTCATTTAACAACTAGAGGACTAAGAATTAAGTCGTTATGATGCTCGCATTAACTAGATTGTTGAACTTGATGAAGAAAGGAGGGCATCCCACCAAAGGCATGTAAAGTTTAGAGAAAAGCTAAAGAAGTTATTTGACAAGAAGGTCACTCCCAGATCTTTCAATGTTGGTGATCTTGTGTTGCTATGGAATAATAGGCATGAAGATATGGGCAATCATGACTAGTTTGACTCATTATGGATGGGCCCTTACAACATTAATATTAGAATTGATGAGCATACCTTCTTCTTGAAGGATTTGGATGGTGGGTTGCTTGAATTACCTGTTAATGGTAGGCATTTAAAGAATTTCTTGGATTGATTCCCCAAAATCAAGGTGAACATATTTTGTACAATGTATAGTTTGTTGTTTGTTTCTTGTTTTTTGTGTTTTTGCTCACTTTGGTCCTTGGTGACCTCTTTGTGTTCATTTTTCTATTCGTTTTTTAGGATGGCTCTGTTTCCCTGCTCTGTAAGCTGAATCATTTTCCTAATGGATATTTTGGCATTTGGTATACCTTTGTTCTTGTGGCAGTCACAGGGAGTGCCCACCCCTGATTCGGAGCCGATATTGGTGCTCATATTTGTTTCGCCCAATTTGAAATGCTTTGAGTTGTTTGTAAAATGCATTGTCATGTCTCTCCTTGAAAAATTCTCTGAGTGTGCCCTGTTTTTGCCCCAATTTCTTCAAAATCCACGGGCCTTGCCATTTTTCCTATTTTTACACGACCATGGAAGCTCAAAAATGGTTAATCTATATTTTTATACCTTTGAAAATCCAAATCCATGGTCAAAAAGATGCTTGAAATCATGATTCACTTGTTTTTGTTTCAAAAGGATTTTCATCCTTAGTAAAAAATTAGGTTCTAGGCATGAATGGTGATTTTCTGTATTTTGACAGTCTGACGGGGGTATTTTTCTTGTCAAATTTAGTCCTCGGCATTCGGTATTCACATGGCATATTTTTGTTGGTTAGGGGACGATGGGAAAATGCTTTAGGTTATCGCTTTTTGATTTTTTGGTGAAAAGACAAATTTGGTCCCATGGCTCCACTCAATTCTGATTGGTTCTTTTGGTGCTTACATGGCTTCTTCTAATTGGATGGGCTATGGTTGGTCCATTTTTAAATTTGTTATTTTTGGATACTTTGGAAAAAGGCTTGAACTTGCCTCGTGGCCCCACCAAGCTCTAATTGGAGTAAATTTAAGAGGCGGGGAAAAGTCTCACTTTGATCCCACAGGAGGACACGTGCAAAAGCTAATGGCAAAGATGCTGGCCTTCGGAGGTAAGTTGGATGTTTTGCCCCTTTGGAAAAATGGAGTAAAATTCTAAAGTGGAAGTGCACCCCCACCAAATCATTTTTAAAGCCTTAAGTTTTTTAAAGGAGTTCCGCAATGACACGTGGAGACCCCACGCTCATTCAAGATCTCAACTTTTAGGGACCATCTCAAGATGTGCTAGTGTGACACGTGGCACACTGAAAAGTCAAAGAGGAAGGGAAGTGGACCATCAGAGGAAAATTGGAATTTTTTCCTCTTGACATCAAAAGGATTAACATCTCAAAATGGCCCACAAGCCCAATAAGGGAAAATTCAAAGCTTGCTCCAGTCAACAGTAGAGCTACAGACTCTCAAGGGAAATTTGGAAAAATTTCCTTTTAGGAGAAAAAAGTTTAAAATGAAAAAGGAAGCACAGTTCCACTACAACCCACATTGGGACATGTGTCAAGCCTATTTTTCAAGGACAAAGCTATGGGAAAAACTTGGAAAAATTTTCATTTTCCAAAAAGGAAGTAAAATGGTAGAATTTGGCCATGGTTTCACTGGAACCCACCTTAGGACACGTGTCAAGCTCATTTCCCAAGAGTGGAAGTGCGGAGCAAAATGGATTTTTTTTTACATTTTTCCAAAATGTTGAAAAATTCAAAGGAATCCCCCGAGCCTATTTTAAATTTGAATCTCCCACGTGGATGGCCCAAATTCAAAGCAAGGATCAATGGTAAATGTGAGTCTGAAATCTAATTTTCCCCCCATTTTTTACTGAAACATGCCTGAAAGTGTGAGTTTTCATGATTTCTTTGTATTTCCTACATGCCAAACAAAGAGGAGAGTTAATTTTGATATCTAAGTTTGGTGGGAGAGATCTGGAGACATCCTTCACCATTAAAATGGTCTGACTCTCAGGCTCAATCTGATTTTCTATTTTTCTTCTCCCGAGCATGCAAGGAACAAGATTTGAAAGATTAGGGGTGGAAGTAGTTGGTGAGTTGAAGGAGGAGAGTCCTACCAAATGAAGGAGTTGAATGTTGAGATCTTCGAAGAGATCTTCCACACGAGCACCTCGTAACTTTTATATATCTGATCCTGGGAATTGCGATTGACATCATGGCGAGCACTGGCACATTAAATGTTTTTTTCTTTTAGGGAAGAAGGGGATATTTTGTAAATATTATAAATGGCACAAATTTTTCATGAAAAGAGTTGGAGGTTGGATTGTTATAGGTCAAAAAGAAATCCCAAGAGGAAAATTTGACAAAGCCTATCTTTTGAGAAGCCGTCTGAGAAGCATGTATATCTCGTTTGTATTAAGTTTGATGATGTCAAGGTGGTTACAAGTGTACAAGCATTTATAAGCTCTAATATTGTTCTAGAAACTTTCCCTTGATGATAAATTTAATCAAACTAGAGTTATTTTGTGTGGATCTTATGCAAAATGTATGGCTTTATTTATAAATGTCTATAAATAGTTTTTCTTGTTCTTATTGCAATATTGTGTCAAAATCTATCGTAATCACACATGTCTCAATCCTTATGATAGTTTGGTGGCATCTGTAATTTCACTTCTCATAAGAGCTTTCATCTGGGAGTGAAGCAAATGATTTAAAATCTCTTTTCTCTCATCTATTGACAGAGATTGTCTGTAAGCCTCTGGGTGTACCTCAGGCATGATTGGGCTCAGATATTTATTTTTTGTTTGGTTTTCCAACTTGAGCCTTCATGTTAGAATCTCATAGATTGTATGAAAAAGTGCTAATTTGGTTCTCCATTGAAGCACACATTCTTGTTAAAGAAACATATTAGCTGCTTTGTGGCATTCTGTCGGTTATATTTTCCATTTTGCAAAAGTTCTCAAATATTAGGTATAATAAACTTTATCCTACTTCACCTCCCATCAAATTCACTTTAAAAACAACTAATCCTTCCTATACTACCCCTATTTGCCATGCGTGTATACAAATGCATAAATTTTATTACCAAAACATGTAGAAACAATCAGGACTCTAAATGTCTTTAGTAGCCTGAACCTTGCCTGGAGAATATCTCCACTATCTAGAGTGACAACTCGTGAGAGTTAGATTTTGTTGCATTGATCATATTCACTCCAAGGTGTCCTTAACAATTTCATTAGGAAGGACATCTCCATCTCCTCCATAAACAATAGGCTACAAAAGGGTTCTCTTACCTTGGTTGAAAGGCACAACCTAAATAGTGACGATAGATCAAATCCTCTTGAGGGTTTTACCCATTTCTCCACATCTAAGTGACAAAAGACCAGTTAGATCTTATCCCCAGCTACAAAATAAATCATTACGATCTATCTGTCTCTAAGATTCATGTCAATACTTGTGATGTTGCTCATACATTGAGGGAGAATCAATCTAGGTACCAATAGAGAGCATGTTGCATGGTAGTCCAAAAGTGGGAAGTGTACAAGCGATTGTCGTCAAAGATATTCCATGAAATCCCATGTAGTCTAACAATCTTATCAAGGTATACTCTTGCCACTATGCTATATGTGTTGGTGGTCTTTACTAGAGAAAATTTATCGACTTTCATCAATCTATCCACCGTGACCATGATATTGTCGTGGTGGTATCTTGATGTAGGCAGCCCAACTATGAAATCCATGGAAATGGTGTCCAATTTCCACTCCGCTATGGCATGAGGAAAGAGAAGGATAGCTAGATACTGATGCTTGACCTTCATCTTATAACTCTCATAAGATTGTGACACAAATTGAGCTATGTCTCTTTGTATTCCTCTCTCATGATATAGATGGCTCAAGGTGGAGTGCATCTTCTTCACCCTAGGATGGGCTAAATAAGGTACATGAGTTTTGTTCGGGACCAAACCCATGAAACAGTGCACCGCGATCATTCTAGTAGGTGTTGGCCTATCCATAATGGCTCTAATCATAGAATGATTAGATGTGATACTTTCCCCCAAAATGATATGGCCCAAATACTGCACCTCTGACTAAACTAATGCACACTTATCTAGTTTCCTGTAAAGCTTCTCCTTATAAAGACACTACAGAACCTGAAAAAAGGTGTTCCTCATTCTCCTCATGTGTAAGTGAGTATATCGGAATGTCATCTCGAAACATGAGCTAGAAATGATTAAAAAACATCCTGAACATCCCTTTCATCATCTCATGAACCTTGCGGGGGCATTTGTCAAACCAAAAGGAAAAAATATGAACTCATAATTCCCATATCTTGTGCGAAAAGATGAATTGTGGATATCTACCTCTACAATCCTCATATGATGGTATCCGGACTTAAGGTCAATCTAAGAAAATAATGTGGCTCCCTTCATCTGATCAAAAAAATCATTAATGCGAGGAAGGGGGTAACTATTCTTGATCGTTACTTTGTTAAGTTGTCTATAGTCCACACACAACTACAAGGATCCTTACTTCTTCATAACAAAAAAAATTGGTGCACCCAAAGGGCATACACTAGGATAGATTAGGCCTCTCTCGAGAAGTCCCTCTAACTATAACTTGAGCTCAAAAATCTCAGTTGTGGTCTTCCTATACGAAGCATGTGAGATATGTTATGCTCCTGGAACCAAGTAAATGTGAAATTCTATCTCACGTGGGGGAGGCATCCCTAATATATCACTATGAAAAAAATCAAAAAATTCCTACAAAATGGGGTGATCATTAAGTGAAGGTCCACTAGCCCCATGCTCTGACCTATCACTAAATGTAATAGCATACAAATGATACCCACATCATGTACACTGCTTAAGTTACATAATGGAAATAGTGTGGATAAAAATGGGTCTCCTAACTCCAGCTATCATGACTCAACCTGTAAATAATATATACATGATATAAACTTATGGTAACAATCAACTTTGGCTCTATGTGAAGATAAGCAATCCATGCCCACGGTGACTCCATATGAACCTAGAGGAAGGATACGAAGATCCGAGGTACTGGTGAAGGGTCCTGAATCCACTACACACTCCTTAACTAAGGATTATATAGAGATTTTGACTCCAGAATCCATCTTGACATCCCAACTAAGGCCCTTCCTTGTTGCCACTAGCCTGCAATGCTCTACTAAAGATGGTGCAATAAAGGAATCAGATGAACCAAAATAAAAAAAATAGAGGTAGGAATACCACTGATGCTAACTCTAGTCTCAATCATCGTGCCCTAGTTCTCATCCTAGTGGTTCTTGACCACTAAATAAATCCCATGGCTATGTCCAATGTCACCAAATGTAGGCTTCAAAATTGGTGTCTTACCCTTATTATTAGGGTTATATGATCACTCTCTTCAATAATGTCCAACAGCACCACATCCATAACAACTACTTGTCCCTCTCCATTGAGATACGGCTCCAGAAGATGCTAAAGTGGTCTATGCCATGGATCTTGATGATCTTGCTATGGACTAATATGGTCTTGTCTGGTGAGCAATTTTTGACTAAGCTCTCGGTGCTCCCTGTGTCCTGATGGGACCCCTAGGGGGGAGGCCCCATACTCCATCCTCTCTAAGTATCAAATCTCTGTGGAGGCCTATATGGTAGACAAGATTGATGTTTTTGCTGAGGTGGCCTAAATGAATACTGTGAAGAACCATGTCCACCATAAGGAGAAGGAGATTACCCCCTCAACCTGTTATCCTTTATATGTGCAATATAACTGCACAATCTATCCCTGGCTAGCTGAGTCTTCCCCCTAGTCTGCTCTGTAATGTATTCCTCCTCCACGGCCTCTGCTAAGGTCTTTAGACAAAGAATAAGTACCACACCTGAAAAAATTCAAATTCAAGCCCCTAATGAAACCTATGAATGCTGAACTTCTCATCTTGAATGTATTCAACATACTAAAGAAAATATAGAAATTGACTCTCGTACTATGCTACTATCATGGATCCCTAACGTAGGACATGGAGCTCATCTATCCTCTGCTGAATAAATATCTTGGATATGTATATGCTCCTAAAATGATCCTTGAAGAGCTCCTAAGTGACTGTATCTGAATCTACGTGGAGCTTCTGCTCCTCATTCCTCCACCAAACGCTTGCTCCATCCCTCATAAGATGAATCACAACATGAGCCTTTGTGTTGTTATTACAAGAGAAAATCTTGAAGCACTTTCTCAAGCTTACCAACCAAGCCTCTTCCTGAAAATCACATGTATCGAAAGAATAGTGAGACGGGCATAGCTTCAAGCTCTACAGTTGATGACTATTAGCTCATAGGTCTCTCTGCATGCTCCTCTCTCGGCCTAGGTCTCCTAGAAGTGTCTCTGAATCCTATAACCCAATCTCCATGCTCCCTCTAAGGTGAATCCAGATTGACTGACTTCACATGGGATTTCTCTTCCCTATGCTCCATGTTGTTCCTAGAAGGGTGTTGAGCCTCGTGTGATGGCTCCCTATCAAAATAGGTACGATGTACCCCTACTACTCCATCTCGTATACCTGCATTGATATCCTTCCTGTCTATAATATCAATGGTAGTATAACAAAAATTTCCTTCTCTATAGGTGGAAAACCTAGGTCTCCGTGTAAGAACCCTTTGTCTAGCCCGTGCCTCATCAAACATACCAAGGAGAGAGTTAGTTCATCATTCAAGGTCTAGTTTCAGTTTTCTAAGTTTTCTATATTATGCAAATATCATACAATGTTGTTTTCTAGATGCAGAGTTGAACTAGGTTGATTGCTCATGTTTCATGTTTTCAAGTGTGCCCAATGGTCCAAGCATTGAACCCACAAATCTTATACCAAGTATAATACCCAGAAATTTACCCACACAAAACCCATGATAATTAAGGTTGTAATAGAAAAATTACAAAATATTTGTTTTTGTAAAATTCCATTCACAACATTAGATTAAATTGAAGGTCAAAACTTCATCGTATTTAAAAATTATATTTAATTATTATTATTAATTTTCAATTGGGGTCCATAATCGCCTAAGCTTCCTCCTTAAATAATTTAATAACACTTTCTAATGGCATTTCATAATTTAATTACTTTAGGGAAAGGGTTAGTCTCCCCTCCCTTCAATTTAATACAATTTACTTAGACCTTAATTATTCACAAACAAATAAATTTCAAGACAAATGGGTTCTAGTTATTTAATAATAAAGTTTATTTCCACCCAAAACAAGATGTCAAGGTTATTGTTTTTTAAATAGGGTCTCCAATTAAAAATTTGGGTTGATAAATTAATTGAACCCCCTACACCATTTGAGTGGCCGAAATAAAACCTACCCATGCATTTTAAATTTGAAAATTTATCTCACCCACTTCTCACCTACTTTTTGTAGTAACGAATTTCATTCCTTATATGGATTCATTTAGAGCCCTTGGATTTAGGGCTCCAACTAAATGTTATCACCAAATCACAACACCCTATGGTTTACACAAGTGTGTTTGCTTGAGCTCACAGTGTGACTGGATAACATGGGTACTATCTCTTAGTTGTGGGACTTGCTACTTGAGATAGACCTTTAGAGAAAGCTAGTTCTTTCTCCTAAACTACCTACCACAATCTACTCTAATGCAAGAAAAACTATCTTTTCCTAATCTAATTTTCCAAGAGATCAAGGAGATAGAGTGCATGAAAAAATAAATCCTACACTAAATATGTGATACCCCAGAAAAGGACGGGTATGAGAATAGTCTTCCAATGTGTGAAAAATAGGAGCAAAGAACATACTTAAAGGGGTTATAACAGTTCTCCATAGTTTAGAAAAATGCATTTAAAACAAAATTTCATACACACACAATGATAATGAATCCCTACATAGCATAAGATAGACACAATATATTTGCAATGAGGTTGAAGAGGCAAGGAGAATGCAGAACAACACAACATGGGAAGATACATCCACAAACTTGTATTTATTGCTTCATTGATATGCACAGTTCAATCTATTACAAATTAAGGGTATGGATCACCATGCAAGGACTCCACTACAAGGGCCTTCAGAACATTGGATTCACAATTTTTTTTTATAGAGTTTTACTACTCAAAATTATCTCCCATTTACAATGATCCCAACACTCCAATTTATTGAATTTTGAGAGGAGAGAGAGAGAGAAAATGAAAATCCTGATATTCATCCTCCCACAAATTGTAATATATCATAAATGGATTGTAATGATGGTATGTATTTTGAAAAAGGCTTCCCATACTTTCCCACAACTTATATAAGTGAAAAATGTCTACCCATGCTTCATTGAATGCATCCCAACTACCAAATAAAACATTTTTCTGAACTGGGCACATCTTTGAAAAACTATCCATTAATTCTTCATCAAATAATGAATTTATTGATTGATGTGCATTGATATTAGAACCACTAATCTATCGGTATGTGCATTTTTGTTGAGAAATACAAAATATATGACATTCTGAGTGTAGGCAGTTGTTTTGGGTTTTCCTGGGATTTCTGTCATTTAATGGGAATGAGCATTTGATTGACTGGAGCTAAAGATGTTTCATTTATTTTCATCTATATAACCACATTAAAACTAATAAATCTAGGTTTGTGGCATAGAGGATGTTGTGCCCATTTCAGAAAGTCAAATTTCATGAAAATGGGAGGTCTGGGTCAAAAGTTGTGGTCATTCGAAGTTTGGAGGTGAGGAAATGAATTTTCCTTTGTATTGCGGCTATTTCGGTGAAATCGGGTTTTGGTTTTTTGTTCAATGAAAATTTGTAAAAGCCATGGATTTTAGGTAAGAATCTCTAAATAAACCCTAAAATCTTTTAATAATTTGATCAATGGACCATGTCATAAGAAATGAGCAAGGTTTTCTTCTTTGCATACATTAATTTGAAATAAACATGCAAACTTAGAAAATGAAGTTAACCTCTATTCTTTGAAATCTTGAAATAATGAACCTAAGAGTTTTTAAGCATTCAGTTATGTGTTTAAGAGAAAGAGATATCCCCATTAATGGCTTCAATCCCAATGGATCATCCCTTTTACTCCATGTTAGTGCTATGAAATACAAAATCAAATGCTTTTAGCTCAATGGAAGAAGATGAAATGTAATCTAAATCCTAAACAAATTGCTATAATCTATGCTAGGAAGAAGAGAGAATTCTTAAGAAATGAGGGAGGGGGTATAGCCCTATTTATAGTTTTTGGTTTGGAAGAATGGGAGATTTGGGTGCATGTGGGACAAAGGCTTAAGTCCAAAAACCCCTTTTAGCAAGTCAAAGTGTGATTTGACTATGTTTAGGGTATTTAACCTAGGTTAGTCTAATTAATATCTCTTAGAGAGTAATTATGGTTCTGGAAGGGTTTCCGAAGAGCTTAATCAATTCAACAAAGTGGATTGATCTTCTAGGAAGCTAATAGAAGCAAGCTAGAAGAGAATCAGAAGCTAATGTAGTTAGAACGAGGCTATAACGGATTGTTTAAATGGTTTATGAGAGGAAAAAAAAACAAAAGTGTGTCGTGAGAAGAGAGTTAGATAGGTCTAACTGGGGGTGTGTTGTCAATTTGCAAAGGGAAGAAGCGTTAGTGCACCATTAGAAATAATATTGTATTGGTCAAACTACAGGTGTCTACATTTTCCCCTCTTTCAGGTGATGTAAGCTACGTCACTTCGATTAAATTAGAAAAACACAAACAAGTAGAATTTTTTTTGAAGCGGTAGAAGAAAAATTAATAGGATGAAGATTGACAAATGCCCCCTCGATTGTCAATGGGGTGACGAAGAAACTCAATCAAAGATCAAAAAATAAACAAATAGAAATAAAAGTGCTTAGAGAAGATGAGAAACTAGAAAAAACAGGTATATTGAGCTATCCGTAAATCAATTGATATCAATACTTAATCATCATAATGCTTAGAATCCTACTCATGGATCCTTATTAAAATGTGAGCATTCGATGGAAGTGTAAAATATCATGGAAAGCCAAGATACAAACAACCGTTCTATGCTAAAAAACTGACCAACTCCATACAACATACATGAATGCAATGCAATATGAGAAATAAACAAAATCACCTCACAGGGAAATAAGTACAATCACACACACTTAAACCAACAATGTTTAAGATAGTTGAAAAAATATTTTGTTATCAAGATGAAGTCCCAAATGTTATGATAAATTAAGAGGGTGAAGAATGATGCCCTAAGCAAGGTGTATTATACAAGGGGAAAGATGGAGGACACTTGGGTCCCATGAAAAAGTAATGTGCATGGCGAAAAAATTACCAGGAAACTGATAGTGCCCCAGAGTACAGATGAAGTAAGAAAGATAGCTTGTGTAGGTGATTGGAGATTTTGGTGATGTGTGAGTCGTTGTTTCGAAACGTCTGAAAAAGTCAGCAAGATCTGGATGAGTGCCATGAAATAGACATAGATTTCAGTCATAGATGATTGGTTTTACCAATTTTAAATCCATTCTCGAGGAATTTCAATGTTTTTGTTGTTTTTAAATATATTTCTGAATTTTTTTCTTTTTTTCCTAGGTTTTTGAACGGTTAGAAGAATTTCAGAACATGAAAGATATTCCAAAAATACAAGCATAGGCGGGTAGTGGGAAGGCAAGGTTGCTAGAGAGCAAGGATATATACCCATAAGAAGAAACATGAGTCGGGAAGAATTCATTGAAAATAAATGAATAAATAATTATCCTGACGAGGGAAAATAAATGAAACTTAGAGGAAAAAGGTGAGAAAAGGCACTTGAAAGATGCATAAATTATTTCAGTGCAATGAAGAAGTGACTGTTGGGTGGCAGGAAGTGCCCCAGCATGTAAAAATTAGTAAAAATAATTATTTTAAAACAAAAATAATTATTACAGTGGATAGAAGAAGGTTAGAATGATCATGGCAGAGAAAACATGCCCCACGGGCACTACAATGAGTTAATATACCCACCTAGGGTCAGTAAAACAATCACGACCAATTCATTTCTACCAGAGCTCTTGCAAATTTTTACCATGAGTGAGAGCAATAGCCCTGGAGTGAGATGGCGAGAATACTGATGAGCATGAGACACATAGATCGCATTAGAGAGTTCATGCGAGACCCAGTAGATGGACCAGACGTGAGTGGCCTATCCCTCCCATTAATTACACATTTTTTCCCCTTTCTATGGATTTTATAGGGTATGTAGGACCTTTTTTGACGCATGCACATGGGCGTATGCGTTAGCTTGATGGGTACGTGCACACGCATCTGTTCACAGGAGATAAGAATGCGTACGCGTACCTGTTTGGAAGAAGCAAGTACATGCACATGTATCCATTAGGAAGATGTGGGTACATGAATGTGTATCCATAGAAAGAGGAGGGTTCGTGCACGTGTATCCATAGAAATATTTGATGGGGCACGTATGCCTCAGTTAGACAAGAACAACCATGTGCACGTGTGTGCGTCGAGGTAGGCGTGTAGGCGTCATAGTAGGTGCATATGCGTTCTATGTGGCTTGCGTAAAAAGGAGAAAAAGTGTTAGTGTGCGTATGCATCGTTTAGGGCACGCAGGTGCCAAAGGAGGAGTGTAGGTGCTAGAATGAAGGGAGAAAAGACAACTAGCTAAAAAAATAGCCAAGTATAGAAGAATATAAAGAAGATTAGTTTAGAAGAAAAGAATAATTAATAAGTTAGATGTTTTGAAGAAACATTTTTCCTTAGAAAAATAGAAATAAGTAAGTACCTAACACTTGTGTTTATTTTGCAGTACATACTACCCATTATACAGACTTGTGAGTGCTACGGTCAACTAGCTATTATAGAGGCACAGTTTGATGATGATGATAGAGTGACTCTGGAGAGTCTTTTACATGTGATGGGATTAAGTCATGTGGTGGAGATGCCTAAGATTACATTAGACCACGGCCTCTTGACAGCCATAGCAAAGAGATGGCCTAGCGAAAGTCAGTGTTTCTGGCTCCCGACTGGGGAGATCACTATTATATTGGAGGATGTGTGGCGCATCATGCAGGTTCCTATTCAGGGCCAGCTCATGTAGACTACAAGCCGCTATACCGATATTCAGTGACAGATTATACATTTTTTTGGCATACCTACTATACAATGGCACGAGATGTCCATTAGATTATCCTGATGTATAGATGATCTAGAGTTAGATCAAGTAGTGGTCTACATGATGGATTTGGTCAGTGGAATATTACTCCCTGACAAGACTAGTGCTTCATTTCCGCTTGGACTCCTGGGAGTGATTCTTGGTTTGGTGGATGGAGAGACCTCATACTAGGGTCAGTACATATTAGCACATCTATACTAGGACCTTCATTTGATTACTTACTACTGTTAGAAGATGGTAGGACCTACTCACCTCCTGTAGATTCAGGCATGGGACCATATTGCCATTAGTTTCCCCTTAGGTGTTCTGAGAGTTCATGCTCCTAACGAGCCATCGACGATGCGTTGGGTCCCAGCAGGGGATGATGTGCGACCCAACATGAGGGTCATATACCATTATCGGTATGAGATGGATGAGATGAGGTAGGATTCAATGGTTTGGAGGCCTTATAGACATTCCCAGTGGCCTGAGGATGGCTTAGAGCTCAATACCGCCACTTTAGAGCATTTCATTCTAGGTAACCACAGCTATATGCGAGAGATATACAGGGTGGATCAGTGCCAAAGGCAGTTCTACATTACCTAGGATGTCCTTGGGCCAAATATATGGTATGCTCACATAGCCCAAGAGCATTTTGACATTGGGCCAGAGATTACTCTTGATAGAGTATTGGCTAGTTTTCGATAGTTGGCACCTATTATTTGGGTGCCATTGAGATAGAGTAGGGATCTTAGCACTACTCCTTAGTATGGGCCCTGGTATCACGGTGTGCTTCCACATCATTTGACTATATCTAGAGTGGTGTATAATGTCGATATGAGACCTCCTCTATTAGGGCCTCCTAGTGATGATGAGGGTGGAGCCGTCGATCGCGTTGACAGTGATGATGATGATGAGGGTGGGCATGATGCACACAAGTATGTTATAGGTAGCGGACAAAGTCCCGTAACATAGCATCCATAAGGACATGGCCCCAGGGCCAGGACAAGACATGTATACAGGGAAATGGATATAGAGTTTCCCCCAGTGGGCATTCCAGCAGGGATATATACCTCTCTTCTATAGGTACTTCTAGAGCAGGGTCCACCACTTGATATTCCACAAAGTAGAAATGCTAGTGGGTAGCAGGCTACTCCTCAGCACCAGTTATAGACAACTATTTCCATACAGTTACAGGTAGCTAGGGAGAGAGATGCATCTAGGGCACAGGTACATGCCTTCATAGCAGAGCTAGATTAGGAACTTGCCTAGGTGTAGATTTTTACAGCAGTTAGGGATCAGACTAGGGCACAGGCCACCTAAGGCATTGATAGTGTTTCATGGAAGAGTCAGATCTAGGAGATGGCCGCACAGGGGGCCCAGATATTGAACCTGCTACACTAGTTGTAGACTTAGGTAAAGATGGTTATGGGTAAGAGGGATCAAATCTAGACATAAGCCCAAGGTAACTTGGCACAGAGGGATCAGACATGGGCCCGAGTGTGAGTTATTACGGCAGATAGGGATCGAGAGGATACGGCCTTGAGACAGGCCCATGCTGATATTGGTCATGTGGCAGGTCAACGAAATGTTGACCTACTGGTAGCTATCACTTTTGGAGATGCAAATTTGATACGAGATGCGATGAGATATGGTTGTGAGGCCTTATACTATAGGATTTCCTACTTCAGGGTAGTGTTGGTAGATCAACGAGTAGTATCATTCGCTAAGTCAGATGGAAATGTGACAGGATTCAAGTCACCGAGATCAGGACATTTAGTGAGATTAGTTAGGTATCCTATACCAGAGGATTCAGCTAGATAGGGGCCATCTAGATAGTTTGGTGGTACCCCTGGTGTATGTCCATCATAGCCACCATTATTCCATCGACCAAGTGATAGACTCGGGAGCTCCAGTGAGGGTGAGAGGTGTGGCTGAGCTTATTTTACTACTTCGTTTTCTACAGATTATTGTATACATGCCTCTTATGAAGGATGATTTGATGTATATTTGTGTATACCATTATTTTGATGACACCTCGTGATGAAGACTTGATTCTTTTGATGCATGCCCCTTTTCGATGACATATTGTATCAATGATGTATTATTTTGAGTATTGATTTGGATAGTCATACATATATATACAGACATTTTGTTGTATCATACTATGATGTATTTATGATGTATGAGTGCTCTTTCCTTTATGTATGTGACATATCTTAAATCTAGAAATGTGTATATTTCATTCTTTCATAGTAATGATGTATCTGTAGATAACACCACATGTTTAAGATTCATGATTTGTTTCTAAATTTGTATTCTAGCACTTGGGAGGATAGATTTGTGATTATGCACAACCCCTCTTTCGTCCATTGATGATACGATATGTGATGATTAGCTTAGCATACATGCATTTTTGTATATATATGATGTAGTGAATGATGTTAGAAATGTGACAAAATGATAGATGATAGATGTGATAACAAAAAACTATGCAAAACACACAAGCAAAAGTTAACAATACTAAAAAAATATACACATATAAACAACACAACAAACTACAACTAAACAAACATATGCAAAATTTTAACAATAGTTAAAAATGAGATGTAATCTAAGCAAGTAAAAATGAACTTTAATAGATGCACATAAAAAATAAAGAAGCCTACAAAATTTTTTTACAAGCATGAGAGTTCCTAAGTGAATGTAATGCAATACATAATTTAAATCAAACAAGATTCAAAATTAGATAAGTAAATGATCCATTTAAAGAACAAACAATTCAACAAACTAAGTACATCAAAACTATACAAACCAACAACTAAAAGTAATTAAAGCACTACTTTGTTTTTATGGGACAGTATCGACATATTTTCTAATGTTTTTGGGTTTATCTAAAAAGATAATTTTCGTAGCTACGTTTTTCATTGTTGTCTAGGTTCCCCTAAGATAACTTTGTGAGATGAATGTAGCTTTATCCCTGAAAATGGAAATTTTCCAGATGTTTTGGTTTTTGTGTATCATTTTCCAAATGTTTTTGTATTTTCCAGACTCATGTTTTTAAAGTAATGTACAATAACAAAGAAACGTGGATGTTCTCAGCGTGATGTGGGAATATAAAAAAGGCAAAATGCCACACGTGTATGTGCAAGAAGGTGGCAATGGTACTTGTATGCTCAGCATTAGATGGGAGTATACAAAGGTAATTTCCTTCATGGAGATATAAGAGAAAAAAAAAAAGATCATGGAAAGGAAAAGCTGGCCCTAGTAGGGTTCTTAGACCTAGCAAAAGAAGTCGTATCTAAAAAGTGGTAATGATTACCTGTCCTTCTGTAAGAGTAAATTGTGTTTGGAGAATCTTCCTTGGGCACCAAAAACTAGTTTTCACTCAAAAACCCACCCACTGTGCCACAATTGCCTAGTTTTCACATAAGGATGACCTACTTTTTCTTTACTATTTTCTCATTTTTCCATTTTTTTTTCTTGTTTTTTCTTTGTTTTTGAAATTGTTAGTTCTTATTTGATAATATTGGCATGCTTAAGGATAGAACCACTTCAAGTGTGTGGCATTCATAGGTTCTAGAAGTTCTTCGCCATCTTAATATGCAAGTTTGTAGGCTCCTAATCCATATTTTACAATTACAACATAAGGACCTAACTAGTTAGCCTCAAACTTTCCTTTCTTTTCTCTATCTTTGATGTTGTTCTTTTGATTTTCGCTGAGAACTAGATCTCCTACATCAAATTCCCAGTGAATGATGCGTTTGTTATATCCTCTAAACACTCTGTTCTAATATAATTTCAGGTGATTAAGCACTCTGATATGAATTTCATCTAATAGTTTTAACTCTGCTAGGTGAACAACTATGTATTCTTCATCTTTATCAAGATAGTCTCTGAGATATATCCTTGAGGAGGGAAGCTCCACTTCCAAAGGTATGATGGCTTTAGTGCCATAGACAAGTGACTATGGGGTCACACCAATAGGAGTGCAGATGGAGATATGATAGGCCCAGAGGGCAGGATGTATCTGAGATGCCAATTACGACCAGTTTTACTGACCATTTTCTCCATAATCTGTAAAAGGGTCTTATTGGTGGCTTCTGCCTATCCATTACCTTGAGGGTAATAAGGCGTAGATCACTTAAGTTGGATATGGAAGCGTTGATACAATATTTTAACTATTTTATTTTTGAAGGATTTATCATTATCAGTGACTATGGCCGAGGGGATCCTTTAACGGCATATGAGATGGTTCATGATGAATTTTTAAATATACGCACCGGTGACATAGGTAAGAGGGACAACCTCTACCCATTTGGTAAAGTATTCAGTGGCAATGATGATGTAAGTATGATTGTCTGATGAAGAAGGATGGAGCTTCCCTATGAGATTCAGGCCCCATTTAGAGAATGGCCAAGGCATTACAATAGGTTGTAAGGCTTGTGATGGTGCATGTATTAAATTTCCTTTTTTTTTGCATAGTTCACACTTCTTTATGAAGTTGAAACAATAAGATTCCATGGCAGGACAATAATAGTCTATTCTAAATAGCTTTTTAGCTAAGACCATGCCACTAGTATGTGCTCCACAAATACCACTATGTACTTCTTTGATTGCATGGGTAGAATCAACAATATCCAAATAACGAAGAATATTCCCATCATAGCCATGACGATAAAGGGTGCTTCCTAGGTGGGTATAACGGGCTATGTGACGAATAAGGGCTTTCTTTTTAGAATGGGTGATGTCAGGTGGAAGAATACCATCTTGTAGGTATTAGAAGATAGGGTCGTACCAAGGGGATAAAGGACCAACAACTTCACATGCCAAATAGGACTCTAACATATCATATTCAAGTACTTGTAAATGTTCCACGAAGAAAGGCATCTTAATTTCTTCAGGTGATATGCATAAGAGAGACCCAATAGTAGCCATAGCATCTTCGGATCTATTATGTGACCTTGGTTTTTGTTCAAATATGACTTGTGTGAAATATTCCTTCAAAGTTTCGACCATTAGATCTTATACGGAATAAGTTGTTCATGTTTAACCTTGTACTCATCATTAACATATTTTATGATAAGTTGAGATTCCCCAATGAATCACAGTTCTATGATGTTTCATGTAATAGCTAGCTTGAGGCCAGTGATGAGTGCTTCATAATTTATAATGTTATTTGTAAATGGGAATCCCAATCGGAATGCTCATGGTATGACATCACCTGTTGGAGTGATGAGCACCACTCTTGCTTTGTATCCATGGAAGGTAAAAGATCCATCAAAATGAACCCGCCATTTGATGGATTACTCAATATACATCATAGATGCATCTGGTAAATTTAAGCATAAAGGTTCCATTCCTAGGAGAGGAGCTTCTACCAACTGATTAGCCAATACCTCTCCTTTTAAAGACTTCTGATTCACAAAATCGATATCAAATTCACTTAGGAGAATGATCTAATTAGTCATTTGGCCTATGAGGGTGGGTTTGGATAAAAGGTACTTGAGAGGGTCAACTTTGGATATGAGCTTGGTTTTATTATTCAAGAGATAATGATGAAGCTTTTGAAATGTGAAGACAACCGCTAAGTAGGCCTTCTCTATTTGGGGATAATTCAACTTGTATGTGATGAAGGTGTGACTAAGATAGTAAACTGCTCTCTATTTATGGGATAAATCATATTGGGGAAGTAATGCACCAATGGAAAACTAAGTAGCGGAAATATATAAGAGGAGAGGTTCACCGGGGGTGGGTGGCATTAGTATAGGTGGGAAGGACAAGCACTGTTTGAGTAGCGCAAAGGATTTCTGACACTAGGGTTCCCAACTGAATGTGACATCTTTCTTGAGAAAATGAGTAAAGGGGTGGCACTTATTCACAAGTTATGAAATAAAGTGACAAATTGCCTTAATCTTTCCTTGTAGACTACTTAGCTGCTTAAGAGTGGTAGGTGGTGGCATTTCTATGATAGTCGTAACCTTTGCAGGATCCACTTCAATCCCTCTTTTTGAAATAATGAACCCTAGGATCTTTCCTGATAAAACACTGAAGACACATTTCTTAAGGTTCAAACGAACCTTATAGTCTCTTAGAATCTGAATGATACACCTCAATACTTCAGGGAGTTATTATCTAATTTTGGATTTTGCTAGGATATCATCAACATATTTATCCATGATTTCACTTATCATATCATGGAAAATAACTTTCACGACCCGTTGATAAGTAGCTTCAACATTATTGAGCTTGAATGGCATGACTTTGTAGCAAAATGTTCGCCAAGGGGTGATGAATACTATCTTATGTTAATATTCTTCTATAATTTTTATCAGGTTATAACCTGAAAACCCATCTATCAAGGAAAACATTTCATAACCATCTATGGAATCAACTATCATGTCAATGTTAGGTAGGGGAAAATCATCCTTTGGACATGCTTTGTTAATGTCACAGAAATCTATGTAGATCCTTATGCCAACAGGATTTTTCTGTACTGGGCTAAGGTCTATGGACAATGAATGAGTACTACACCTAAAAAATTCAAATTCAAGCCTCTAATGAATCCTGTGAATGTTGACCTCATCTTGCATGTAGTCGACATACTAAATAAATTATAAAAATTGACTCTCATACTATGCTACTATCATGGATCCCTGACGTAGGACACGGAACTCATCTATCCTCTGCTGAATAAATATCTTGGATATGTATATGCTCCTGAAACACTCCTTGAAGAGCTCCTAAATGATTGTATCTGAATCTACGTGGAGCTTCTTCTGCTCATTCCTCCACCAATTTTTTTCTCCATCCCTCATAAGATGAATCACAACATGAGCCTTTGTGTTGTTATTACAAGGGCAAAGCTTGAAGCACTTTCTCAAGCTTACCAACTAAGCCTCTTCCTAAAAACCTCATGTATTGCAAAAATAGTGAGACAGGCGTAGCTTTAGGATCTGCAGTTGAAGACTATCATCTTGTAGCTCTATCTACATGCTCCTCTCTCGGCCCATGGCTCCTAGAACTATCTTTGAATCCTATAACCCAATATCCATGCTCCCTCTAAGGTATATCAAATCTGACTGACTTCACATGAGTTTTATCTTCCCTATGCTCCATGTTGTTCCTAGAAGGGTGTTGAGCCTTGTGTGATGGCTCCCTATCAAACTAGCTACGACGTACCCCTACTACTCCACCTCATATAGCTACATTGACATCCTACAATGTCTATAATATTTGTGGTAGTATAACGAAAACTTCCTGCTCTATAGCTGGAAAACCTCGGTCTCCGTGTACGAACCCATCGTCTGTCCCATGCCTCATCAACATACCAAAGAGAGAGTTAGTTCATCTTTCAAGGTCTTGTGTAAGTTTTCTATATTATACAAATATCATACAATTTTTTTTTCTAGATTTAGAGTTGAACTAGGTTTAATGCTCATGTTTCATGTTTCATGTTTTCAAGTGTGCCCAAGGGTCTAAGTGTTGAACCCACATATCTTATACCAAGTATAACACCCCCAAATTTTACCCGCATGAAACCCATGACAATTAAGGTTGTAACAGAAAAATTACAAAATATTTGTTTTTGTAAAAATCCATTCGCAACATTAGATTAAATTGAAGGTCAAAACTTCATCGTATTTAAAAATTATATTTAATTATTATTACTAATTTTTAATTGGGGTCCATAATCCCTTGAGCTTCCTCCTTAATTAATTTAATAACACTTTCTAATGTCATTTCATAATTTAATTACTTTAGGGAAAGGGTTACACTCCCCTTCCTTAAATTTAATAAAATTTAATTATACCTTAATTATTCACAAACAAATAAATTTCAAGAGAAATGGGGTCTATTTATTAAATAATAAAGTTTATTTCCACCCAAAAAATGATGTTAAGGTTATTGTTTTTAAAAAGGGTCTCCAATTAAACATTTGGGTTGATAAATTAATTGAACCCCCTACACCTTTTGAGTGGCTGAAATAAAACCTACCCATGCATTTTAAATTTGAAAATTTATCTCACCCACTTCTCACCTACTTTTTGTAGTAATGAATCTCGTTCCTTATATGGATTCGTTTATAGCCCTTGGATTTAGGGCTCGAACTAACTGTTATCACCAAATCACAACACCCCATGGTTTAGAAAAGTGTGTGCTAGAGCTCACGGTGTGACTGGATAACACGGGTACTATCTCTAAGTTGTGGGACTTGCTACTTGAGATAGACCTTTAGAGAAAGCTAGTTCTTGCTCCTAAACTACTTGGCACAATCTACTCTAATGCAAAAAAAACTATCTTTTCCTAATCTAATTTTCCAAGAGATCAGGGAGAAAGAGTGCATGAAAAAATAAATCCTACATGAAGTATGTGATACACCAGAAAAGGAGGGGTATGAGAATAGACTTCCAATGTGTTAAAAATAGGAGCAAAACACATATTTAAAGGGGTGATAACAATTCTCTATAGTTTAGAAAAATGCATTTAAAACAAAATTTCATACACACACAATGATAATGAATCCCTATATAGCATAAGATAGACAATTTATATTTGCAATGAGGTTGAAGAGGCAAGGAGAATGTAGAAAAACACAACAGGGGAAGATACATCCACAAATGTGTATTTATTGCTTAATTGGTATGCATAGTTCAATCTATTACAAAATAAGGGTATGCATCACCATGCAAGGACTCCACTACAAGGGCGTGTAGAACATTGGATTCACAAAACAAATTTTTATAGATTTTTACTACTCAAAACTATCTCCCATTTTACAATGATCCCAACACTCCAATTTATTGAATTCTGAGAGGAGAGAGAGAGAAAATGAAAATCTTGAAATTTGTCCTCGCACAAATTGTGAAATATCATAAATGGATTGTAATGATGGTATGTTTCCTACAAAAGGCCTCCCACTATGTTCCATATCTTACATAAGTGAAAAATATCTGCCCATACTTCATTGAATGCATCCCAACTACCAAATAAAATATTTTTCTGAACTGGGCACATCTTCAAAAAAATATCCATCAATTCTTCATCAAATTATGAATTTATGGTTTCTTGTGCATTGAGATTAGAAACACTAATCTATTGGTACCAATTTTGTGCATTTTTGTTGCGAATTGCTAAAGATATGGCATTCTGAGTGTAGGCACTTGTTTTGGGTTTTCCAGGGATTTTTGTCATTTAATGGGAATGAGCATTTGATTGACTGGAGCTGAAGATGTTTACTTTATTTTCATATATATAACCACATTGAAATTAATAAATCCACTTTTGTGGCATAAAGGACATCTTTCCCATTCCAAAAAGTCAAATTTCATGAAAATAAGAGGTCTGGGTCAAAAGTTGTGGTCGTTCAAAGTTCAGAGGTCAGGAACTGAATTTTCCTTTGTATTGCGGCTATTTCGGTGATATCGAGTTTTGGTGTTGTGTTCAGTGAAAAGTTGTAAAAGCCATGGATTTGGGGAAAGAATCTCTACAGAAACCCCAAAGGCTTTTAACAATCTAATCAATGGACCATGTCATAAGAAATGAGAAAGGTTTTCTTCTTTGCATACATTAATTTGAAATAAACATGTTTACTAAGCAAATGAAGTTAACCTCTATTCTTTGAAATCTTGAATTAATGAACCTAAGAGGATCTAAGTATTCAGCTATGTGTTTAAGAGAAAGATATCTCTCCATTAATGGCTTCAAGGCCAATGAATCTTCCCTTTTACTCCATGTTAGTGCTATGAAATACAAAATCAAATGCTTTTAGCTCAATGGAAGAAGATGAAATGCAATCTAAAGCCTAAACAAATTGCTAAAATATATGATAGGAAGAAGAGAGAATTTTTAGGAAATGAGGGAGCGGGTATAGCCCTATTTATAGATTTTGGTTTGGAAGAATGGGATATTTCGGTGGATGTGGGACAAAGGCTAAAGTCTAAAAAGCACATTTAGCAAGTCAAAGAGTGATTTGACTATGTTTAGGGTATTTGTTGGACTAATTAATCTCTCTTAGATAGTAATTATGGTTCTGGAAGGGTTTCTGAAGAGCTTAATGAATCCAATGAAGTGGATTGATCTTCCACGGAGCTAATAGAAGAAAGCTAGAAGATAATAAGAAGCTAATGTAGTTAGAATGAGGCTATAACACCTTGTTTAAATGGTTTATAAGAGGAAAAATGACCAAAAGGGTGTCTGTTGTCCACTCAAAATTCCCTGCTCTGATAAAAGTAAAATTTCAAAATTTTGAGTTATGAGTGTTTTCTCTAAAGTGCCTAAGCTGTGAAAATTGAGAAAATCTGTGTTTTGGGTCATTTTGTATGTATTTCGGGCCTGTCGGACATTTTTGTCCCGCCTGTCCCAAGTACGAAAGTGCATTCTGTTCCCCGATCGGCCGAAATCCCCGAAGTTGTTCCATTTTCGGGCCCGTCGGAACTTTTTATCCCAAGTGTCCTAAAACTTTTTGTGCGAGATGTTCCAATTTCGGCCGAATCACAAGAACCGCGTACTTCGCACTTTCTTGTTCCAAATGTCCCAAATCAAAAAGTGCGAGTTGTTCCATTTTCGCCCGAACCGGCCGAGCCGCGTACTCCGGAAACTTTTGTCTCAAATGTCCCAAGTTCAAACGGGCCTTTTGTTCCATTTTCGGCCGATTCACCTGAACCGCGCTTTCATATCCCAAATGTCCCAAAGTTAATCGGGCAAACTGTTCCATTTTCGGCCGATTCACCCGAACCGCGTCCTTCGCGCAATTTTGTCCCAACTGTCCTAAGTTCCAAATTTCTCTCTGTTCCCCGATCGGCCGAAACTCCCGAGTCGCGTACCTTAGAGCCTCTTTGTCCCAAATAAAAAAAAATGCAAACTGTTCCAATTTCGGCCGAAACACCCGAACCGCGTCCTTCGCAGCGTTTTTTGTCCCAAATGTCCCAAAATGCATTTGTGCGTCTTCTCCCTATTTCACCGGAATCGGCCGAACCGCGTGTTTCGTGCATTCGCGTCTCACATGTCCCAAGCGAACCTAATGCAATTCATACTTAGTTTTTCCCGCTCGACCCGAATATTCCAAAATATGAATTTAAGTTGCGGCTCTGATGCTATCAATCCGAAGATCAAATTTCAAGGACAGCTGGCAGAAGAACGAAGCTCTCAAGATGCTGGTTACATCATTTTTCAAAGATATTCATTATCATCCTCAAGATGAAAATTCTGGTGTGTCCCTCGTGGCAAGGACATAGCTGATACGTGGAAGAAAATTCAAGCAGCGGTTTCCGAAGACGGTGGGTCCCTCTCAGTGATTGGCCACCTGTCTTCTTCTCCTTGTTCTTTTCTCTTCTTCCCTTTCTTTTTCCGTTTTCTTTGTAAGAAGTTAAGGCGTTACGATTGGTTGTCCTTAACTATTCTCGGTTAAAGAAGCGATTACAAAGAATAACTGATTTGTAAGCTATATAATGGCCCTTTCCACGCCATTCCAAGAGGAGGAAGAACTTGGCATATTTTCTGCAAGTGTAAATAGATTATAGAGAAATCAATACAGAAGGACTTTCCTTTCTTTGTCTATCTGATCTTTATCTATTCTACGCTTTCATTTGTTTTCTTTGTGAAGATCATTTATCTCAAATTCGTTAGTCTCATCGATTGCATACTCTTCAAATTTTCAAGCACGGTGATCTTGCATAACCAAGAAGGAACTTTGTTTCCTTGATAACGAATCTTTGTTACGTTAAGAAACTTTGCATTCTGGCAGATGTTATTTACAGAACTTTGTGTCTTTAAATTCCATCTTACTTGTTCTATACGAATGATCTTGTTTTCAATTCATGGTGACTTCGCATACATAAAGAATTACTCTGATATCTATAATTCTGCATGTTTGCCTTTCTGCTCTTTTCCATGCTCTCATTTCCTCATTCCTTTTATAATTGATGACTTTCATAGAAAACACTTTCGTGGTATCCAAGTTTAACCAACAAATCATGTCCTGTACATTTGTAAATAGGTTTGTTTCTGAATAAGGGAACCTCTCCCATTAAAGAGGAGGGACTTCTTGTCCCCTGACTGTTACTCTTCTTAAAAGTCCTATTTGACGACCAACAGTTTTTGGTGACTCCACTGGGGAAAATCACATTCTAGTTCAGTAATTTTTTGATCATCTTTTGATCTTGCGACTCCACGTTTCACTCGAGGGAGAAGGACCCTTGTTATCGAAGACTCTCAGTTTCAGCTTTTGGAGCAGCAGGGTTTTCCTTTCCCTTCAACAAGAAATAGAAGGACTCGTTCGACAAGCACACCACCTATTCAAGAAAGAAGTCCTGCGGGTGGTATTCCTTCAGAGCTAGCTAGCCCTAATCTTCAAGCTTTGATTCTTGCTGGTGTTACAGTTCCTCTCCAAGCCATTTTTCAAAGAATGGCGGCACCATTACCATGGGGTAATCGTGTCGGGCCCCTGGCCCTTGCTCAGACCGCTGCATGAGTTACCCAGAGGTAACTGGAAGAACTTCCCAAAATTCAAAGGCGATGGCAAAGTGCATCCTGACGAACACATCGCAACCTTCATTGTTGCATGTGGAGTTCTGGGAGTCGAACATGAAGACATCTCCGTAAGGCTGTTCGTTGAGACGTTACAAGACAATGCTATTGATTGGTTCTACCACCTTCCGGCTAATGCTATCACCGACTGGACCACAATGAGAACTCAGTTCAAAAACCGTTTCAAGCCATCAGAAGATGTGCATGCTTTGCTTGCCCAAATTTCTCAGATAAAGAAAGATTCATAAGAACCCATGAGAGAGTTTGTGGCTCGATTCAACAGGTTGATAAATAAAATTCCAACAAACACTCGACCTATTGATCGAATTCAAAAAAAAATCTTTCTGAATGCCCAATCACCTAAAGTTAGTTATGTACTAAGAAGGGCTAATCTCGGAACGTTAGCTCTGGATCAAGAACTGGCTGTTAGTGTCGAGGATGACTTGATCATGTCAGGGAAGTTGAGAAGAGACACTTCCAAATCTAAGTCTGCTACTTCTTCCTCTTCCACCCCTGGACCTAACACTGACCCATTAGTTCAGAAGCTTGTGAATGATCTTCTTGCTATAAAGAAACAACTGGCTCAGCACGCTCCTTATACAGACGTTCCAAGGAGAAATTTCCAGCCCAGGAATCGTTTGCCTGCTTCTCAAACAAGATTAGCACTTGAAGGACCTCCTGTTAGAGTCCCTGTCAATGTGACCTATGAGGTGGAAGAACCAGATGATGATGAAGATAACGAAGCTTGCGAAGAGTTTGCAAGAGAATTTGATGATGAGGCAGAGGAACTTGAGGGATCTTGAGTGAATTTCTTTACCACTGAGGGCATTGATGATTATGACGAAGTGGTAGCGGACATGAACAATGAATCTTTTGCTGTCATGACTCGAGAACAGAAAAAGTAGAGGGAGAAGGTGACCCATCCACCTAAGAAATTCAAGGAGCAGTCGGTAACTATCCCTGTAATTGTAAGAAGAGGATCTCCTATCCCTACTTCATCTACACCAAAGGTGAGTCCTATCAATCCAAGTACCAAAGTTGCTTCTTCTTTTTCTCCTAAAGTTGATAAGCCTAGAATTCCAATTGATGATGGCCCGTCCACTTCTGGATCCTTTGATATTGTTGATCACCTAAAAAAGACCAAGGTACAAATCTCAGAAGCTGAGTACTATCAAACCCATCCCAAAGCTTTTGCCAAGATGATTCAATTTGTTAATTCCCATCCCAAGACCACCTCTAAAGGTCTTTTGCCTACTCCTTCTTCTGCACCACAGCCTAGCCTGGTAGCTGCTGTCACCTCTCCTGGTGACAAAATTAAACCTTTTTATGTAACACTTCTTATAGCTGGCCATAGGCTCAGTAATTGTGTCATTGACTCAGGAGCCTCAGATAATGTAATGCCTGCTAAAGTAGCTCATGCTTTAGGCCTGACCCTCACTCGCACTTATGGATCCTGCTACTCCATGGAAAGCAAAGAAGTGCCCCTGGTTGGGAGGATTAAAGATGCACAAGTGGCTTTTGCTGCCTTTCCTGAAAAGAAAGTGTTGGCTACTATCTTAGTAGCAGATATCCCTCCTTGATACGGGATGTTGCTAAGTAGGAACTTCTGCAAAGATGTGGGTGGAGAAATCCAAATGGACTGGTCACATGCACTCGTGCCTGTCAATGGACAAATGAAGAAGTTGTTGCCCGAGAAGCAGTCTGAGTATATTGTGCAGAAAAAAGATGATCCTAGAGCACAAATACTCTATGAGGATATGGGTCATGGCAATTACATGATTATGTCCCCTGATGAAATCCAACTTCCCAGAATGTCACCTAAAGATCCTAATGGTATTTGGATTTTAGAATTTGATGGAAGTTGTTCCTCAGCTGGTTCTGGAGCTGGTGTTCTGCTGGTGTCACCGGAAGGTGTCCTTCATCCTTTTTCGTTTAAGCTACAGTTCGAAAACACTAATAACACAACAGAGTATGAGGCTCTCATTCTTGGACTACAGGTGGCCAAAGAACAAGGTGTGAAGAATCTTCTGGCTCGTGGTGATGCAGAACTGATTGTAAAGCAAGTCAGAAGCCTTTTTCAGGTAAAAAATGGGAGGCTGAAGCATTACCGGAATTAGGTTTGGGATTCCATTGAATTCCTTGATGCTTTCTCTATTGAAGCAGTACCTAGGGAAAAGAACAGTAGGGCTGATTCACTAGCTGTCTCAGGGTCACTGCTGATTCCTCATCCTGATTTCTCTCAGGACAAATTCACCATTGAAATGGTCCATCGGCCTAGTGTACCTGACAACACCAATAACTGGCAGGTTTTCAATAATGATCAGCATTTACTTTCCTTCCTGGAACTCAAAGGTAATTTTGAACAACTGTATTTTGAGGGAAGTGACAACCTACCTCGTGAAAGTGTGTCCTTTGGCCAAGCTGTCACCCAAGGAGAAGAAACAGATCAGGAAGGGTGCATTAAACTCAAAGGAAACAAGATTCCTAAAGGGCTGGTGAGTTTGGAGGAACTAGTTGATAAGCATGACAGGTATATGAAATCTAGAGCTTCTTCTGGGCCTCAGCAATCAGCTGAGTATGATAAGATTGATATTGGGAGTTCTACTGACCCCAAGTTCATGAACATTGGAAAATGTTGCTCAGCAGATGAGAGGAGAAAAGTAATTGATCTTCTAAAAAGGTATAAAGATGTTCTTGCTTACTCTTATGAAGATTTGAAAGCTTTCAAACCAAAAGATATGCAGCACTCTATTCCCCTCAAGCCTGGAATTAAGCCTTTCAAGTAGAAACAAAGACAATACAACCCCAAAGTAGCTGACACCATCTTTCAGGAGATACAGAAGTTGTTGAAAGCTAAAATTATCTTTCCTATCCACCATTCAACATGGATTGCAAATATTCTGCCTGTTAGAAAGAAGAATGGTGAGATCCGCATCTATGTTGATTTCAGGAACCTAAATCAGGCTTCTCTGAAAGATAATTATTCTTTGCCCATGATGGATCAAATATTGCAAGCAATAACAGGCTCTGAAATGTTATCTATGCTTGATGGATTTTCTAGATACAATCAGGTAGAGGTTGATACTGTAGATCAACATAAAACAGCTTTCACTACTCCTTGGGGCACCTTTGCTTACAAGAGAATGCCTTTTGGGCTTATTAATGCTTGTGCCACTTTCCAGAGAGCTATGGATCTAGCCTTTGGGAGTTTGAAAGGGAAATGTATTGTCATATATCTTGATGACCTGACAGTGTTTTCAAAGATAAGAGCAGATCATTTTGATCACCTAGAGACAGTTCTGCTGAGATGCAGAGAGCATGGGATCTCTCTGAACCCTAAAAAATCTGTCTTTTGTGTCACTGAGGGAAAGTTATTAGGGCACATCGTTTCCAAGGATGGGATTAAGATTGATCCTGAATAAGTTCAAGCCATCCAGCAAATTCCTCTCCCAACCAGTAAAAAGGGCGTGCACTCCTTTGGTAAGATCAATTTCTTGAGAAGATTCATCCCTGATTTTGCAGAATTAACTTTGAATATTTCTCAGATGATGAAAGGAAAACAAACATTTGGTTGGTCTTCTGAAGGAAAGGAATCCTTCGAAGGTATCAAGAGAGCTATCGCTAAAACTCCTGTTTTAGCCTGTCCTGATTTCAATAGAGATTTCATCATCTATTGCTATGCTACGGATAATACCCTGGCTGCTGTCTTAACTCAAGAAGAATCTAATGAGCATGAGCTACCAATCGCATTCATGAGCTATATTCTAAAAGATCATGAGTTAAAATATACTATGATGGAGAAACATGCTTTTGCAGTGGTTAAAGCTGTCAAGCAATTTCACTTTTACATCCTCAACTTTCATTCCATAGTGCTGGTTCCAGATACCACTGTTAAGTCAATTCTCACACAACAAGAATTTGGATCCAAGAGAGGGAATTGGGTTGCTAAGGTCCAAGAGTATGACATTGACATTAAGCCGACCAAGCTGGTTCGTGGAAAAGGTCTTTGTGAGCTCATTGCCGAAGGAGCTAAGCATGAACTACTGGAGAAAGTTGACCTTCCTACTGTTCTGTTCCTTAGTTCAGTTGACGAATGGTATGCTGAAATCACCAATTTTCTCACCTATGGGGAATGCCCCTCTCATTTAACTGCCAAGGAAAAGAGGACTGTTAAATTGAGATCAGCGCAATATGTATTATGGGAAAATGCTTTGTTCAAGCATGGCTTAGATGGGAGATTTTTGAAGTGTGTAGACAAGGAACAACAAAGAAAGTTGCTCTCATATTTTCATGATCAAGCATGTGGAGGGCATTATTCATCAAGGGTCACAGCACATAAGATACTTCGTGGAGGGTACTACTGGCCTTCTTTGTTTAGAGATGCATCCAAGTGGGTGGAGAAATGTGAGGCTTGTCAGACTTTTGTGGGAAGACCTAAATTGGCTTCTTTGCCTCTCAAGCCAGTTGTGATTGAGGAACCATTTAAACAGTGGGGTTTGGACTTCATTGGTGCACTCAATCCTGCTTCTAGTGCCAGTCACACTCATGTGCTAACTGCCACTGACTACTTCACCAAATGGATGGAAGCTATTCCAGTTAAGAGCACTACTTCCGAAGTGGTTTGCAACTTCATCAAGGAGAATATCTTGGTAAGGTATGGTGTACCTAACAAGATTGTAACAGATAATGCCTCGAATTTCTCTTCAACTGAGATAATGGACTTTTGCTATGGATATGGCATCTCCCTGGCTCATTCTTCAGATTACTACCCCCAGGGAAATGGGCAGGCAGAGTCCACTAACAAAAATCTGGTGACTATCATAAGGAAGTTGGTCAATGAGTCTCAACGAAACTGGCACAAGAAGCTCTATGATGCCCTTTGGGCAGACAGGATCACACCTAAAAGAGCCATTGGAATGTCCCCCTTTCAAGTGGTGTATGGAGTAGAGGCTCAATTTCCAGTGACAGTGGAACTACTAGCCTTGCACCTAATGAAGGCCATTGAAGATACTAGTTTCAGAGATGCCCTGGACAAGAGAATTATGTACCTGCACAAGCTGAATGAAGATAGATTGGTGGTTGCCGATAGGATATCTATTCACCAGCAGAAGGTAATGGTCTTGTTTGACAAGAAAGCTAGGTTCAGAGATTTCCAAGTTGGAGACACTGTATTGCTATGGGATAAAAGGCATGAACCTCGTGGCAGCCATGGAAAGTTCGATTCCCTGTGGCTCGGGCCTTTCAAGATCAGGCACTTTGCTGGTAAGAATTCTTTCTATCTTGATTACATGGATGGTTCCCCCCTCCCACTTCCTTATAGTGGGCAGTACCTCAAGTTGTTCAAGTCCTAGGTGACTAGGGAGTCCCTTGTATATTTTGTACAGTGTTTTTACATCTCTGCTTTTGGTGTGTTTTCCTTTTGTTGTTTTGGTGTGTTGCCCTCTGTATTGGTGTTCTTTTGACTCCATGGCCCAATGGATAAGGCACTGGTCTGCTTTCCCCGAGTTTTTCTAGGTTCTTGCCTTGCCTCATTCCTTGAATTTATGCCAAGTCATCCCTAGAAGGAGCCAGCTATTGTCCACTCAAAATTCCCTGCTCTGATAAAAGTAAAATTTCAAAATTTTGAGTTATGAGTGTTTTCTCTAAAGTGCCTAAGCCATGAAAATTGAGAAAATCTATGTTTTGGGTCATTTTGTATGTATTTCGGGCCTGTCAGACATTTTTGTCCCACCTGTCCCAAGTACGAAAGCGCATTCTATTCCCCTATCGGCCGAAATCCCCGAAGTTGTTCCATTTTCGGGCCCGTCAGAAATATTTGTCCCAAGTGTCCCAAAACTTTTTGTGCGAGATGTTCCAATTTCGGCCGAATCACCCGAACCGCATACTTCGCACTTTCTTGTTCCAAATGTCCCAAATCAAAAAGTGCGAGTTGTTCCATTTTCGCCCGAACCGGCCAAGCCGCGTACTCCGGAACTTTTTATCTCAAATGTCCCAAGTTCAAACGGGCCTTTTGTTCCATTTTCGGCCGATTCGCCCAAACCGCACTTTCATGTCCCAAATGTCCCAAAGTTAATCGGGCAAACTGTTCCATTTTCGGCTGATTCGCCCGAACCGCGTCCTTCGCGCAATTTTGTCCCAACTGTCCCGAGTTCCAAATTGCTCTCTGTTCCCCGATTGGCCGAAACTCCCGAGTCGCGTACCTCAGAGCTCTTTGTCCCAAATCAAAAAAAAATGCAAAATGTTCCAATTTCGTCCGAAACACCCGAACTGCGTCCTTCGCGCGTTTTCGTCCCAAATGTCCCAAAATGCATTTGTGCGTCTTCTCCCTGTTTCACCCGAATCGGCTGAACCGCGTGTTTCGCGCATTCGCGTCTCACATGTCCCAAGTGAACGTAATGCAATTCATACTTAGTTTTTCCCTCTCAACCCGAATATGCTAAAATATGAATTTAAGTTGCGGCTCTGATGCTATCAATCCGAAGATCAAATTTCAAGGACACCTGGCAGAAGAACGAAGCTCTCAAGACGCTGGTTACATCAGTTTTCAAAGATATTCATTTTCATCCTCAAGATGAAAATTTTGGTGTGTCCCTCGTGGCAAGGACATAGCTGATACGTGGAAGAAAATTCAAGCAGCGGTTTCCGAAGATGGTGGGTCCCTCTCAGTGATTGGCCACCTGTCTTCTTCTCCTTGTTCTTTTCTCTTCTTCCCTTTCTTTTTCCGTTTTCTTCGTAAGAAGTTAAGGCGTTACGATTGGTTGTCCTTAACTATTCTCGGTTAAAGAAGTGGTTACAAAGAATAACTGATTTGTAAGCTATATAATGGCCTTTCCACGCTATTCCAAGAGGAGGAAGAACTTGGCATATTTTCTGCAAGTGTAAATAGATTATAGAGAAATCAATACAGAAGGACTTTCCTTTCTTTGTCTATCTGATATCTGTCTGTTCTAAGCTTTCATTTGTTTTCTTTGTGAAGATCATTTATCTCAAATTCGTTAGTCTCATCGATTGCATACTCTTCAACTTTGCAAGCACGGTGATCTTGCATAACCAAGAAGGAACTTTGTTCCCTTGATAACGAATCTGTGTTACGTTAAGAAACTTTGCGTTCTGGCAGATGTTATTTACAGAACTTTGTGTCTTTAAATTCCATCTTACTTATTCTATACGAATGATCTTGTTTTCAATTCACGGTGACTTCGCATACATAAAGAATTACTCTGATATCTATAATTCTGCATGTTTTCCTTTCTGCTCTTTTCCATGCTCTCATTTCCTCAGTCCTTTTGTAATTGATGACCTTCATAGAAAACACTTTCGTGGTATCCAAGTTTAACCAACAAATCATGTCCTGTACATTTGTAAATAGGTTTGTTTCTGAATAAGGGAACCTCTCCCATTAAAGAGGAGGGACTTCTTGTCCCCTGACTGTTGCTCTTCTTAAAAGTCCTATTTGACGACCAACAGTGTTGTGAGAAGGGAGTTAGATAAGTCTAACTGGCGGTGTGCCATCAATGTGCAAAGGGAAGAAGCTTTAGTGCACTATTAGAAATAATAGTGTATTGATCAAACTACATGTGTCTACATTTTCCTCTCTTCGAGGTGACGTAAGCTACGTTACTTCAAAGAAAGTATAGAAGCACAAACAAGTAGAATTTTTTTTGAAGGGGTAGAAGAAAAATTAATAGGATGAAGGATGACAAATGCCTCCTCGAGTGTTAATGTGGTGATGAAGAAACTTGATCGACGATTGAAAAAGAAAAAAATAGAAATAAAAGTGCTCAGAGAAGATGAGAAACTAGAAGAAAAAGGTATATTGAGGTATACACAAATCAATTGATATCAATACTTAATCAACATAATGCTTAGAATCCTCTTCATGGGTCCTTATTAAAATGTGAGCATGCAACGAAAGTGTAAAATGACATGACAATCCAAGATAGAAACAACCGTTCTATGTTAAAAACATGACCAACTCCATGCAACATACATAAATGCAATGCAATATGAGAAATAAACAAAATCACCTAATAGGGAAATAAGTACAATCACACACACTTCAACCAACAACATTTAAGATAGTTACAAAAATATTTTGTTATCGAGATGAAGTCCCAAATGTTATGATAAATGACAAGGGTGAAGAATGATGCCCCAAGCAAGGTGTATTATGCAAGGGGAAATATGGAGGACACTTGGGTCCCACAAAAAAACAATGTGCACGACGAAAATAGTACGATGCAACTCATAGTACCCTAGAGTATAGACGAAGTAAGCAACATAGCTTGTGTCGGTGATCAAAGATTTTGGTGATGCGTGAGTCATTGTTTCAAAACGTTTGAAAACATCAGCAAGATTTGGATGAGTGTCATGCAATAGACATAGAATTCAGCCGTAGGTAATTGGTTTTACCAATTTTAAAGCCATTCTCGAGGAATTGTAATGTTTTTGTTGTTTATGAATATTTTTTTGAATTTTTTCTTTTTTTCCTAGGTTTTTGATCGATCAGAAGAATTTCAAAAGATCAAAGATCTTCCAAAAGTACATGCGTAGATGGTAATGGGAAGGCAAGGCTGCAAGAGAGCCAGGATATATACCCATAAGAAGAAACATGAGTGGGGAAGAATTCATTGAAAATAAATGAATAAATAATTATCCCAACAAGGGAAAATAAATGTAAAGTAGAGGGAAAAGGTGAGAAAAGGTGCCTGAAAGATGCATAAATTATTGCAGTGCGACGAAGAAGTTACCGTTGGGTGGCATGAAGTGCCCCAATGTGTGAAAATTAGCAAAAATAATTATATTAATACAAAAATAATTATTACAGCGGATAGAAGAAGGTTACAATGATCATGGCAAAGAAAACATGCCCCACGAGCACTGAGATGGGTTAATATAGCCACCTGGGGTCGGTAAAATAATCACGACCAATTGATTTCTACCAGAGCTCTTACAAATTTTTACCGTCAGTGAGAGTGATAGCCCTTGAGTGAGATGGCGAGAATACCGATGAGGAAGAGATGTGCAGATCACATCCGAGAGTACATACGGGACCCAGTGGATGGACCATACGTGAATGGCCTATCTCTCCCATTAATTACACATTTATTGCCCTTTTTAGGGCTTTTATAGGGTACGTAAGACCATTTTTGATGCATGCACGTGGGTGTATGTGTCAGCTTGATGGGTACGTGCACGCGCGTCTGTTCATGGGAGACAAGGATGCGTACGTATACCTATTTGGAAGAAGTGGGTATGTGCATGCATATCCATTAGGGAGAGCTGGGTACATGAATGCATGTCCGTAGAAAGAGGAGGGTTCACGCATGCGTATCCATAGAAATCTTTGATGGGGCGCGTATGCATTGGTTAGACCAGAACAACCACGCACACATGTGTGCATCGATGTAGGTGCGTAGGCGTCACACTAGGTGCATATGCGTTCTATGCGGCCTGCATTAAAAGGAGAAAAAGTATTAGTGCGCGTATGTGTCATTTAGGGCACACAAGTGCCAAATGAGGAGCATAGACGCTAGAATGAAGGGAGAAAAGATAACTAGCTAAAAAAAAAGCAAGTATAGAAGAATATAGATGAGATTAGTTCAAAAGAAAAAAATAATTAGTAAGTTAGTTGTTTTGAAGAAGCATTTTTCCTTAGAAAAATAGAAATAACTACCTAACACTTGTGTTTATTTTGTAGTGGAAACTACCCATTCTGCAAAATCGCGAGCACTACGGTTAGCTAGCTATTATAGAGGCACAATTTGATGACGATGAAAAAGTAACTTTGGAGAGACTTTTACATGTGACAAGATTGCGTCATGTAGAGGAGATGCACAACATTACATTAGACGATGGCATTTTGACAGCCATAACGGAGAGATGGCATAGCGAGAGTTAGTGTTTCCAGCTCCTGACCGAGGAGATCACTCTTATGCTGAAGGATGTGTGGCACATCATGCAGGTTCCTATTCAGGGCCAGCTCATCTAGAATACGAGCCACTGGACCAATATTCAGCTACATATTATACATTTGTTTGGTATCCCTACTATACCACGGTGCGGGATATCCACTAGATTATCCTAATGTATAAATGATCCAGAGTTAGACCGAAGTAGTGGTCTACATGGTGGATTTTGTTAGTGGAGTTTTACTCCCTGACAAGACCGGTGCTTCATTTCCACTTTGACTCTTGGGAGTGATTCTTTGTTTGGTGGAGGGAGAGACGTATTGCTGGGGTTAGTGCATATTAGCACATCAACACTGGGACCTCCATTTGATTGCTTACTACCGTTAGAAGATGGTAGGACCTTCTCGCCTCCTACAAATTTGGGCATGGGACCATATTGCCATTGGTCACCCCTTCGATGTTCTCAGAGTTTGGGCTCCTGACGAGCCATCGATTATGGGTTGGGTCCCAATAGGGGATGATATGCGACCCAACATGGGGGGTCATATATCATTATCGACATGAGCTAGATGAGATGAGGCAAGCTTCCACAGTTTGAAGGCCTTATAGACATTTCCAAAGGCCCGAGGATGGCTTAGAGCTTAGTACTGCCACTGTAGAGCATTTCATTCTAGGCAGCCCGCAGCTATATATGAAGGATATATAGGGTGGATCGGTGCTAGAGGTAATTTTGCATTACCTAGAATGTTCCTGGGCTAGATATATGATATGCTCACAGAGCCTAAGAGCATTTGGACATGGGGCCATAGATTACTCGTGATAGAATTCTGATAGTTTCTGACAAGTGGCACATGTTATTTGGGTGCCACAGAGATAGTTTAGGGATCTCGGCACTACTCCTAAGTATAGTCCCTGGTATCACGATGTGCTTCTGCACTGTTTGACTATATCTAGAGTGGTGTATAACACCGATGTGAGACCTCCTCCAGTAGGGCCTCCTAGTGGTGATGAGGGGGGGAGCCATTGGTGGCACTGACAGTGATAATGATGATGAGGGTACGCCCGATGTGCACCAATATGTTATAGGTAGGGGACAGGGTCCCGTACTATAGCATCCACAAGGACAGGGCCCCAAGCCTAGGCCGAGATATGTATATACGGCAGTGGATATAGAGTTTCCCCCAGTGGGCATTCTAGTGGTGATATATACCCCTCTTCAAAAGGTACCTCCAGAGTAGGGCCCACCACTTGATATTCCATAGAGTAATAGCGCTAGTGGGCAGTAGGCTGCTCTTTAGCAATTTTTACAGATAGCTATTACCATACAGTTATAGGTGGCTGGGTAGAGAGACATAACTAGGGCATAGGTATATGCCCTCATATCAGAGTGAGATCAGGCACTCCCCTAGGTGCAAATTTTGACAGCATTTCATGGTAGAGTTGGATTCGAGAGATGGCCACATAGGGGGCTCAAATATTGAGCCTCCTACACTTGTTTCAGACTCATTATAGATGGTTGTGGGCCAGAGGGATCAAATCCAAACACAGGCCCAGGGCTACATGCCACAAAGGGATCAGGGACGGGCCCAAGTGCAAGTTATTACAGAAGATAGGGATCGAGAGGCCGTGACCTTGAGATAGGCCTAGGCTGATAGTAGTCATGTGATATGTCAGCGAGATGTCACCCTACAAGTAGATCTCACTTCTGGAGATGTAGATTTGATATGAGATGTAATGAGATCTAGTGGTGAGGCCTTGTACTATAGGACTGCCTACTTTAGGGTAGTGTTGGTGGATCAATGAGTAGTATCATTCAAGTAGTAAGATGGGAGTGCGACAGGATTTAGGTCACAGAGATCAGGTCATTCAATGAGATCAATTAGGTAGCCTATACAAGAGCAGCCAACTGGATAGGGGCCATCTAGACAGTTTTGGTGGTACCCCTAATGGAGGTCCATCACAGCCACCATTATTCTCTCAACCAGGTGACAGATCTAGGAGTCCTGGCGAGGGTGAGAGATATGGATGAGCTCATTTTACTACTTATTTTTATACAGATTATTGTATACATGCCTCTTATGAAGGCTAATTTTGATGTATAGTTATGTATACCATTATTTTGATGACACCTCATGATGAAGGCTGGATTCTTTTGATGCATGCCCCTTTTTGATGGCATATTTTATTGATGATTTATTATTTTGAGTATTGATCTAGACAATTATACATGTATATACGAACATTTTGATGAATGAGTGCTCTTTCCTTTATGTATGTGACATATCTTAGATTTAGAAATGTGTATATTTCATGCTTTCATATTGATGATGTATCTGTAGATAGCACCACATGTTCTGGATTCATGATTTGTTTCTGAATTTGTATTATAGCACTTGGGATGATACTATATTATATTGGTGTGGGGGAGGATAGATTTGTGATTATGTGCAACCCCTCTTGCCCCCATTGATGATATGATATGTGATGATTAGCTTAGCATACATGCATGATGTGATACTTAGCATTTTTGTATATATATGATGTAGTGAATGATGTTAGAAATGTTGATGAAATGATAGATGATATATGTGATAACAAACAACTGTGCAAAACACACAAACAATAGTTAACAAAAATAAAAAAATATACACATACAAACAACACAACAAACTACAACTAAACAAACATATGCAAAAGTATAACAAAATTTTAAAATGAGATCTAATCTAGGCAAGTAAAAATGAACTTTAATAGATGCACATAACAAATAACAAATCCTACAACAATTTTTTACAAGCATGAGAGTTCCCAAGTGAATGTAATGCAATACATAATTTATATCAAACAAGATTCAAAATTAGATAAGCAAATGATCCATTTAAAGAACAAACAATTCAACAGACTAAGTACATCAAAAACTATACAAACCAAAAACTAAAAGTAATTAAAGCACTACTTTGTTTTTTGTATGACAGTATTGACATATTTTCTAATGTTTTTGGGTTTATCTAAAAAGATAAGTTTTCGCAGCTACGTTTTTCATTGTTGTCTAGGTTCCTCTAAGATAACTTTGTGAGATGAATGTAGCTTTATCCCTGGGAAAGGGAAATTTTCTAGATGTTTAGGTTTTTGTGTATCATTTTCCAATTTTTTTTGTATTTTCTAGACTCATGTTTTTAAAGTAATGTACAAGAACAAAGAAACGTGAATGCTCCCAGTGTGATGTGTGAATATAAAAAAGGCAGAATGCCATGCATGTATGTGTAAGAAGGTGACAATGGTACTTGTATGCTCAACATTGAATGCGATTATACAAAGGTAATGTCCTTCATGGAGATATAAGAGCAAACAAACCAGATCATGGCAAGGCAAAGGTGGCCCTAGTAGGGTTCCTAGACCTAGCAGAAGAAGTTGTATCTAAAAAGTGGTAACGATTACCCGTCCTTCATTAAGAGTAACTTGTATCCGGTGAATCTTCCTTGAGTACCAAAAACTATTTTTCACTCAAATACCTACCCACTACGCCATAATTGCATGGTTTTCACATAAGGATGCCCTGCTTTTTCTTTACTATTTTATCCTTTTTCCATTTTTTTTCTTGTTTTTTCTTTGTTTTTTTAATTTTTAGATCTTATTTGATATTCTTGTCATGTTTAAGTGTAGAATTTCTTCAAGTGCATGGCATATCATAGGTTCTGGAAGCTCTTCGCCATCTGAATATGCAAACTATGTAGGCTCTTGATCCATATTTTGCAATTACAACATAAGGACCTAAACAGTTAGCCTCGAAATTTCCTTTCTTTTCTCTGTCTTTGATGGTTTTCTTTTGATTTTTTTTAGAACTAGATCTCCTACATAAAATTACCAGTGAATGATGTGTTTGTTATATCCTCTGGAGACTCTGTTCTGATAGAATTTTAGGTGATTAAGCACTCTGATATGCCATTCATCTTATAGTTCTAACTCTGCTAGGTGAGAAATTTTGTAGTCTTCATCTTTATCAAGATAGTCTCTAAGAGATATTCTCAGGGAGGGAAGCTCCACTTCCAAAGGTATGATGGATTCAATTCCATAGACAAGTTAATGTGGGGTCACACCAGTAAGAGTGTGGATGGAGGTATGATAGGCCTAGAGGCTGAGATATATCTACAAATGCCAATTACAACCGATTTTATTGACCATTTTCTCCATAATCCATATAAGGGTCTTATTGGTGGCTTCTACCTATCCATTACCTATATGGTAATAAGAGGTACACCACTTAAGTTGGATATGGAAGCGTTGACACAATGTTTTAAAAGTTTTATTTTTGAAGGATTTACAATTATTAGTGACTATGGATGAGGGGATCCCATAATGACATATGAGATGGTTCATGATGAATTTTGAAATCCGTGCACTGGTGACATAAGTAAGAGGGACAACCTCTACCCATTTGGTAAAGTATTAAGTGGCAGTGATGATGTGAGTATGACCGTCTGATGAAGAAGGATGGAGCTTCCCTATGAGATCCAGGACCCATTTAGAGAATGGCCAAGGCATTGTAATAGGTTGTAAGGCTTAGGATGGTGCATGTCTTAAATTCACACTTCTTCATAAAGTTGCAACAATCAGATTCCATGATAGGCCAATAATAGCCTACTCTAAATAGCTTTTTAGTTAATACCATGCCACTAGTATGTGCTCCACAAATAACACTATGTACTTATTTAATTGCATGGATAGAATCAACAACATCCAAACAAAGAAGTAGATTCCTTTCATAGCCACGATGATAAAGGGTGCCCTCCTAGGAGGCTATAACAGGCTACGTGGAAAATAAGGGCTTTATTTTCAGAATGGGTGATGTTAGTTGGAAGAATACCATCTTGTAGGTATTGGAAGATAGGGTCGTACCAAGGGGATAAAGCACCAATAACTTCACATGCCAAATAGGACTCCGACATATCATATGCAGGTACTTGTAAATGTTCCACGAAGTAAGGCATCTTGCTTTCTTTAGGGGATATTTGTAAAGGTGTCTATAAATGTTCCATGAAGTTTTGACCATTCTCTTATACATAATAAACTTCTCATCTTTAACCTTGTACTCATCACTAACCTGTTTTATGATAAGTTGAGAGTCCCTAATGACTCGCAGTTGTCTGATGTTCCATGTAATAGATAGCTTGAGGCTAGTGATGAGTTCTTCGTACTCTATAATGTTATTTGTACATGGAAATTTCAACTGGAATGCTCATTGTATGACATCACCTGTTGGAGTGATAAGAACCACTCCTGCTCCAGATCCATGGAAGAAAAAATATCCATCAAAATGAACCTACCATTTGACATATTCCTCAATATACATCATAGATGTATCTGGTAAATCTAAGCATAAAGGTTCCATTCCTTGGAGAGGAGCTTCTGCCAACTAGTCAGCCAGTACCTGTCCTTTTAAAGACTTTTGATTCATAGACTCGATATAAAATTCAATCAGGAGAATGATCTAATTAGCCATTCGGCCTATGAGGACAGGTTTGGATAAAAGGTACTTGAGAGGGTCAACATTAAATATGAGCTTGGTTTTATTATTCAAGAGATAATGGCGAAGCTTTTGAAATGTGAAGACAAATGCTAAGAAAACCTTTTCTATTTGGGGATAATTCAACTCGTATGCGATCAAGGTGCGGATAAGATAGTAAATTGCTCTCTCTTTATGGGCTAAGTCATATTGGGAAGGTAATGCACAAATGGAAAATAGGGTAGTGGAAATGTATAATAGGAGAAGTTCACCGGGGGTGGTTGGCATTAGTACAAGTGGGCTGGACAAGTACTGTTTGAGTAGTGTAAAGGCTTTCTGACAATCAGGTCCCCAATTGAATGTGACATCTTTCTTGAGAAAATGAGGTAAAGGGGTGGCACTTACTCACAAGTTGTGAAATAAAGTGACAGATTGCCTGAATCTTTCCTTGTAGACTCCTTAGCTACTTAAGAGTTGTAAGTGGTGGAATTTTTTTGATATTCGTAACCTTTGCAGGATTCACTTCAATACCTCTTTGTGAAATAATGAACCCTAGGATCTTTCTTGATAAAACACCGAAGACACATTTCTTAGGGTTCAAACAAACTTTATATTCTCTTATACACTAAAAGATACGCCTCAATACTTTAGGGTATTCTTCTCTACTTTTTGATTTTGCTAGGATATCATCAACATAGTCCTCCTTTATGTCACTTATCATATCATGGAAAATAACTTTCATGGCCCACTGATAAGTAGCCCCAACATTCTTGAGCCCAAAGGGCATGACTTTGTAGCAAAATATTCCCCAAGGGGTGATGAATTTTTTCTTATGTTGATCTTCTTCTCTAATTCGTATAAGGTAATAACCTGAAAACACATCCATCAAGGAAAACATTTCATAACCAGCTATTGAATCGACTATCATGTCAAAGCTAGGTAGGGGAAAATCATCCTTTGGACATGATTTTTTAATGTCACAAAAATCTATGCAGATCCTTATGCCAACAAAAGTTTTCTATAATGGGACTATGTTAGAGATCCATTTTGAATAATCAATAGGTTTAACGAAATCAATAGCTAACAACTTGTCTAATTCTTCTTTGACTAAGAGCGCCACTTTAGGATGCATCTTTCTTAACTTTTGTTTGATTTCTTTGGCATATCTGCATATGTCCATGTGAATATGTCCACGTATTCTTTTAAGAGCTCTAACAAATTCTTTTGTTCCTGAGCTGAGAGTGAAGTAGTCTTTTGAGCCGATGTTGACATTGATTGTTTCCTCAATAAGAATTTTAGAAGCATCTTCCATCCACATAGGATTAGGGGGAAGAGTAAGATCAACCTCCTGTGGGTAGTTCATGATCATATTTGAATGAATAAATCACTTCATCTTTAGAATCTTCGTTCTGTTTTTCTATGAGTTTATCAAAGATTTTGTCACTATGGGATTTCCAATGAGCTTTCTTGCTTAGTTTCTCATAAGTGTGTGTACTTTTATTTACAACCTTTTTTATTCAACCCTCCACACATCTCTGCTTCTTCCCCAAAGTAGGCATATGTGTCTAGCTGAATCTTAAATCCTTTCTTTTGGTCTCCAGCCGGAATAAATTCTTTGAGCCCCATCAAATCTACAAATTCCTTATCATTTTCAAAGAAATCCAAGGGCACGTGAAGTTGTTGATCCCAATCTATAAGCTCAGGATATACATGGGCTATTAGGTATTTTTATAGGGGGTGGATTTGGATAAGGTAAGGACCGACGAATCTGGGAATAGGTTCATGGAGGCAAGATCCTCATAAAGGCTACATTGGGAATTTGCATCACTATCAAAATGAGATGAAATGTCCTCGTGTTCAAAAGAGGTGGTGTCATTCTCAGAAGGGTAGAGCATTATGGGGCCTTATTCCAAGTCCATTTTTATCAACTTTAAAATGAGGGATAGGGATAGGCCCCAATCGACCTTCTGCATTGATGCAACATCCAAACCCATTATAGACCATGACAAACATCATATGGGGACTTTGATGTACTGAGGTGCTTGACTTTATGAAGCCATGGTGCCTTCTGGAACTCTGCTGGTAGGGTCTTCTAACATTTTTTCCTCAGATAGGAGATCACTATGGACAAATTTTTCCAATGGCTTAAGACATTTCTCATGAGTGCTTTTGAACTGAAAGTAAGGCATACCCCTTATCTTGGGGGATACCGATAAGTCTAATATCAACAAAGCCTACTCAACAGTGAATGGCTTACCCAGGCCATATTTCGTTGATGTTGCCTCCCATGAGGAAAATGGGTTGACCAATGAGGGAAAATATTGATTGAAAGGGGGGAGGGATTCCGAATCTATTCATTATTTTATATCCTCCATTTTTAATGGAACAAAAAAATCCGCAGAAGGAAATTCACAAGCTACACAAGAAAAACTGTGTAATGCTTTACAATGTGTGAATGGTTTTGGGTCTCCTAAAATGGTAATCACCTACCCTTTATGACATAACCTTGATGCACTGATGAAATGTTGATAGAATAGCTTGCATGACATGGATTCATGGGCATCCGAAGAACACATTGTATGGAAGGTCCAAGTCAAGGACATGAAACATTATGTCATGACATGTTTGTCCTATCTCCATGGGAACCACTATAGTCCCTGCTTACTTTCTTTTTTCATTGTCATATGTTGTGATTGTGATAGTCTTAGCACCCAACTCTATTTGTGAATGGCCTAGCTACTTTACCAGCTTCAAGGTGTAAATATTCAAACAAGATCCCCAGTCTACAAGTACTCTTCTGATTTTGTGATGAGTAACCACCACTTCGAGATATAATGGTAAGTTATGCTCTGGGTTGTTATGCGGGATTCCAGTATGATCAAAATTAATATGATCATTGGTGTCTAAGTGTGCAATCATGGCTTAAAGGTTCGTGGGGTCTACCTCTATTGAAACCCCTGAATTTTCCAAAGTTTTGGACAGTATATTTTTATGGGCATTAGAGATCTTGAGGAGATCGATAATAGATATCATAGTAAGCATTTTCTCTAACTTCTCTATTATATTATACTAACCTTCCTGAGAGATAGGAACATGATCTGGTAGGATTAAGTGGGCACATATTGTCATGAGTACGCAACTCTTTTCTAAAATCCAAATGGTGTTGATCTATTCATTAGATGAGTCAATACATCGAATGAGGGAATCATAAGGACTATCATTTATAGGGTACACATAGGCAACAACCCTATAGTCATTGGAAGTTTTCCCTTGATCTAGTTTTCTTTTCATTTTATCTACATGGTCAGGAAAAGGTTCTTTGTACATACCCATTTTTTCATTTGAACTTTTATTGGTCTCAGGGGTAGAATCCACAACAATCTACCCCTTCCTCTATGAGGTCTTGGATATAATGGCACAATCTCAAACATCTATCCGTTTTGTGTCCTTGAACACGGTGGAAGTCGTAATATTCATGGTATTTGAACCAAACCGTTTTTGGAGCATCTTTCTGATATGGTACTGCTGCAGTTGGATATTCTACCATTTTTGCACCATCTAATTGTTTTAGGATGATAGATAAGCATTCTATCAAGGATGTGAATGTATGTTTTGTAGGTTCTTTGGGAAGAGGTCCTTGTGAAAGCTTTAAGAGTGGGCCTATCTATACAACTTGGAATCTCTTGGAGTCTATAATGCCATCACCAAAAACATGTTTATTCTTATTGAAGAATTTAGGTTTGTCTGTGGATTTGGCTTCATTTTTTTTAGTAACAGGTTCAAGCATTCCCTTGGGAATGGGCGATTTCTTAATTTGTCTAATTCTTCTTTGAATAAGAGTGCCACTTTAGGATGCATCTTTCTCAACTTTTGTTTGATTGTTTTGGCATCCGAGTTCACACCGAGGTTGTGTATAACTAGCTAAGGGTCCAAATCAGGCATATCTGCATATGTCCATGTGAATATGTCCACTTATTCTTTTAAGAGCTCTAACAAATTCTTTTGTTGCTGAGATGAGAGTGAAGTAGTCTTGTGAGCTGATGTTGACATTGATTGTTTCGTCAATAAGAATTTTAGAAGCATCTTCCATCCACATAGGATTAGGGGGAAGAGTAAGATCGACCTCCTGTGGTAGTTCATGATCATATTTGAATGGATGAATCACTTCATCTTTAGATTCTTCGTTCTGTTTGTCTATGAGTTTATCAAATATTCTGTCACTATGGGATTTCCATTGAGCTTTCTTGCTTATTTTCTCATAAGTGTGTGTACTTTTATTGATAGCCTTTTTATTCAACCCTCCACACATCTTTGCTTCTTCCCCAAAGTAGGCATAGGTGTCTAGCTGAATCTTAAATCCTTTCTTGTGGTCTCCAGCCAGAATAAAGTCTCTGAGCCCCATCAATTCTACAAATTCCTTATCATTTTCAAATAAATTTAAGGGCACGTGAAGTTGTTGATCCCAATCTATAAGCTCAGGATATACATGGGCTACTGGGTATTTTTCTAGGGGGTGGATTCGGATAAGGTAAGGACCAACGAATCTGGGAATAGGTTCGTGGAGGTAAGATCCTCATAAAGGCTACATTGGGAATCTACGTCACTATCGAAATGAGATGAAATGTCCTTGTGTTCAAAAGAGGTTTTTGTCATTCTCAGAAGGTAGAGCATTATGGGGCCTTATTCCAAGGCCATTTTTATCAACTTTAAAATGAGGGATAGGGATAGGCTCCAACCGGCCTTCTGTATTGACGCCACATCCAAACCCATTATAGACCATGAAAAACATCATATGGGGACTTTGATGTACTGAGGTGCTTGACTGCATGAAGCCATGGTGCCTTCTGGCACTCTGCTAGTAGGGTCTTCTAACTTTTTTCCCTTAGATAGGAGACCACTATGGACAAATTTTTCCAATGGCTTAAGACATTTCTCACAAGTGCTTTTGAACTGAAAGTAAGGCATGCCCCTTATCTTGGGGGATACCAATAAGTCTAATATCAACAGAGCCTGCTAAAGAGTGAATGGCTTACCCAGGCCATATTTTTCTGATGTTACCTCCCATGAGGCAAATGTGTTGACCAATGAGGGAAATATTGATTAAAAGGGGTGACGGATTCTGAATCTATTCATTGTTTTATAGCCTTCATTTGTAATGGGACAAAAATATTCGCAGAAGGACATTAATAAGCTACACGAGAAAAACTATGCAATGATCTACAATGTGTGAATGGTTTTGGGTCTCCCAAAATGGTAACGACCTGCCCTTTATGACATAAATTGATGCACTAATGAAATGGTGATAGAATAGCTTGCATGGCATGGATTCATGGGCATCTGAAGAGCACATTGTATGGAAGGTCCGAGTCAAGGACATGAAACTTTATGTCATGACATGTTTGTCCTACCTCCATGGGAACCACTATAGTCCCTGCTGACTCTCTTTTTTTATTGTCATATGCTGTGATTGTGATAGTCTTAGTACCCAGCTCTATTTGTGAATGGCCTAGCTACTTTACCATCTTCAAGGTGCAAATATTCAGACAAGATCCCCAATCTACAAGTACTCTTCTGATTTTGTGACGAGTAACCACCACTTCGAGATATAATGGTAAGTTATGCTCTGGGTTGTTATGTGGGATTGCATTATGATCAAAATTAATATGATCATTGGTGTCTAAGTGTGCAATCATGGCTTAAAGGGTTGTGGTGTCTACCTCTATGGAAACCCCTGAATTTTGTAAAGTTTTGTACAATATATTTTTATGGGCATTAGAGATCTTGAGGAGATCAATAATAGATATCATAGTAGGAATTTTCTCTAACTTCTCTATCAGATTATACTACCCTTCCTGAGGGATAGGCACATGATCTGGTATGATTAAGCGGGCACGTCTTGTCATTAGTACATAGCTCTTTTCTAAAATCCAAATGGTGTTGATCTATTCATTAGATGAGTTCATACATCCAATGCTAGAATCATAAGGACTATCATTTGTAGGGTACACATAGGAAGAAACTCTATAGTCATTGGAACTTTTCCCTTGATCTGGTTTTCTTTTCATTTTATCTGCATGGTCAGGAAAAGGTTCTTTGTAAATACCCATTTTTTTCATTTGAACTTTTACCGGTCTCAGGGGGATAATCCACAACAATCTACCCTTCCTCTATGAGGTCTTGGATATAATGGCACAATCTCAAACATCTATTCGTTTTGTGTCCTTGAACATGGTGGAAGTCGTAATATTCATGCTATTTGAACCAAACTGGTTTTGGAGCATCTTTTTGATATGGTACTATTGTAGTTGGATATTCTACCATTTTTGCACCATCTAATTGTTTTAGGATGATAGATAAGGATTCTATCAAGGATGTGAATATATGTTTTATAGGTGCTTTGGGAAGAGGTCCTTGTGAAAGCTTTAAGAGTGGGCCTATCTGTATGGCTTGGAATCTCTTGGAGTCTGTAATGCCATCACCAACAACATGTTTATTCTTATTGAAGAATTTAGGTTTGTCTGTGGATTTGGCTTCATTTTTTTTAGTAACAGGTTTAAGCATTCCCTTGGCAATGGGTGCTTTCTTAATTTCACATCCTTTCTCTATGACTTCTTCGAAGTTTGAGCCACAATACATTTACAAGTGGAAGGCTATTTCTAGGTTTAAGTTAGGAACAAATATTCTCACTAACTATTTTTCTGGTAAGGCACAAGGAAAGTGACTAGCTAGCCATGCCATCATTGTAAAAATCTTGCAAATGTCTCATTGGGTTTTTGTTTTGTGTTGCATAGATCATTCATTGTGATGTCACTCTCTAGTTTATAGGAGTAATTCCAAGTGTGTTCAATGTAAAGTTGTAAAAGGCATGGATTTGGTGTAATAATCTCTAAAGAAACCCCAAAGGCTTTTAACAATCTGATCAATGGACTATGTCATAAGAAATGAGCAAGGTTTTCTTATTTTCATACATTAATTTGAATTCAACTTGTAAACTAAATAAATGAAGTTAACCTCTATTCTTTGAAATCTTTAAATAATGAACCTAAGAGGATCTAAGCATTCAGTTATGTGTTTAAGAGAAAGAAATCTCCACATTAATGGCTTCAAGGCCAATCGATCTTCCATTTTACTCCATGTTAGTGCTATGAAATACAAAATCAAATGCTTTTAGATCAATGGAAGAATATGAAATGCAATCTAAAGCCTAAACAAATTTTTATAATCTATGTCAGGAAGAAGAGAGAATTCTTAGGAGATGAGGGAGGGGGTATAGCCCTATTTATAGTTTTTGGTTTGGAAGAATGGGAGATTTGGGTGCACGTGGGACAAAGGCTAAAGTCTAAAAAGCACTTTTAGCAAGTCAAAGTTTGATTTGACTATGTTTATGGTGTTTAATCTAGGTTAGACTAATTAATCTCTCTTAGAGAATAATTAGGGTTCTGGAAGTGTTTCTAAAGAGCTTAATCAATGCAACGAAGTGGATTGATCTTCCAAGGAGCCAATAGAAGCAAGATAGAAGAGAATAAGAAGATAATGTAGTTAGAAGGAGGATATAACCACATGTTTAAATGGTTTATAAGAGGAAAAAGAATCAAAAGGGCGTCGTGAGAAGGGAGTTAGATAGGTCTAACTAGCTGTGTGTTGTCAATTTTCAAAGGGAAGAAGCGTTAGTGTACCATTAGAAATAATAGTGTATTGATCAAACTATAGGTGTCCTTGGTGTCTCTGTACGAATTGGGAAAAAAAATCCACTTCTTCCACACCACACTCGATCTACCTTGAAAATTGGACAAGTCGTCCTATTTAGCCCCACTGTCCTGGACACATTTCTCCATGCTACCCACAATGCATCGACTTGCAGTGATTTTGGGTTTTTGGGTGCAGAATGTCACAATGTCCCTCAGACTACCTAGGATGATTTTTTTCGCCTTAACCAATTCCTTTGCAAATCGGCCATTTCACCTTTTCGAGGCCCGCATGTCCCACTGTCCCATGGACCGTCTGGGAGAAATTTTTTCGAAAAAAGCCACAATACACTGTTCCCTTAGAATTTCAGCATTTTCAAATTTTCGGAGCCCAACTGTCCCAGTTGAACTTGTGCAGCCTAGGACAAAAAATTCCACATTTTCTGCAAAACACTAAAAGAAGCCATTTTTCATGTTTTTGCAATTTTGTCTAACTTCTTGAATTTTTCCCTGGATAGTGAATCTAGAGAAGAGCCAAAGGGACCCTCGAAACCTAATTTTTGGGCCTCAAACCAATTATACTTTCTAAATCATAAATAAATTATGTGCGTTATCCAAATCTACCTCGAGGGGTGAATTCAAGATAACACTAACCCTAACCAAGATTATGAAAGACTCTTTTTCAATTCATTTGTCTTATTGTTTCTTTTCTTGTTTTGCAGATTGGAGAAGAAAAAGAGGTGGAAGCCATGAGAGGCAAGATCAAGCTCAATGAAGAATGAACATTCTTGCATTCCTTTCAAAGTTCCATTTGAACCCTCTTCTAGTGTTTTCATGTATATTATTATTTGTTTACCTTTTTTTATTTGTCCCATTGGGAACATGGGTATTTGTTTTCCCTATTTTAAATAAATAGATGCAATGGTGTATATACACCTGGATCAAGGAATTTTGTAAGTATATACACATAAATACACACACACACACATATGTTTGAGTGTATATATACATTTATTTTATTTAAAACAACCATCTTATAAAAACCCAAAATCAAAAAGTGGGTATTTTGATATATATATATATATATATATATATCATACAAAGAAAGCAATGAATTGGGTGTGGGTTTTATTACAAAATCCATAAACTGGATAAGGAAGAAGCCCACCTATGCCATCCATGGCCTCAAAAAATAGAGTGGAAAACATATTAAAATACGGGGTTTTGTTTGTATAGTGGGGTTTGATTTATTATAGTGGCAGGGGGGAGTGGGAGGTGCCCAACGCCAACCCCCATCCTATAGTATATGGGATGGGGGTGGGGTCGGTGACCTTCCCCCCCAAATATTCATGCTTATTCAAATAAATAGCAGGCCACGTGGCCGAGGGTCCATAATTAACAAAAAAATGTTTTTTATAAGTTTTCAATCATTATAATATTTTATAATATATATAATATTCATATATTAAATAATTATAAATATATAAATATTATACATAGGTATATTTATATATGTATGCATTTATACATATCAATTTCTTAATATATTTTTATTTGGTTATTAATATAAATATATTTATTAGTAAATTTAAAATAATAACAAATACATGTTACTAAAAAATTTAGCATAAATATAGATATAACGTATTTATATATAATATACACTTATATTATATGTATATTTATATACATACATACTTATGTAGTGATTTACCAACATAACCATTTGGATAAGAATTTTAAAACTAACTTCATTTCTAAGTATTTGGTCTAAAATTTTGGCAAAATGTGTTTAAATACTTATATGGGTATAATTCCAAATTCAGCAATTATTCAAGTTAGAAAAAGATGGTTTTGCAATTTATTTTGCATCATTTCATTGGGTGTCTAAGTTTGAACAAGATAATTTTGAAATTTCCACATTTTCATTCAAATATATATTTGAGAAACCTCCTAAAATTACTTGTTTTTTCTAGTACAACTAGTAAGGAGATTTCAGCCATGAATAAAGGCACTTCCAAACTATTCCCTTCATTCCAACATTTTAAAATGAGAATAACAAGATTTTAAACACTTCAAGATACTTTTCAAATAGCAAGAATGATGACTAATTCCTTCATTCTATCTCAACCATTTCACATAATAGAAGTGCAAGCAAGTAAATATTTAGTTTCAATTTTGAAGGAAACACCATATCCACTTGCATATAACTTTCTATCCCCCCCTTTTATCCTTTATAATATTAAAACAATGATCACATGACAATGCAAAATGTTCTCTTGAACTGGGTTCTCTCTAAAAATATAATAATCTTTCTTTCCAACAAATAAGGAAATATTTTTCAAGATTTTACTTTCATTTACAATGAGAAATAATACTACAATTTTGATAAACAAGGCAACTTAGAACTACACTTTAAGAGTACAATTTAAAAATCCCTCCATACACAATGGAGACAACATGGTAAAATATTTACAAGAGTGTTCCTGATTCCTTTCTCCAAATGCCACAAGGAAGCCTTCATCATTTTAGTTCCAAATTCTTCACAAGATCAAATATAACAACCAAAATGGGGGAGTAGGAAACACTCTCCACCCAACCAATAATCCAATGAGCAAGTGAAGCCTACTTCCTGATTGGTCCTCAATCCCTAACAATGAAACAATATGGAATATTTGACAATCATTGGAAACAAAACAAGGCTTCCACATTTACATCCAAAATAACATTCACACAAGAAAATAACCACAAATTAAAACATTAATTTTTTAGACACATAAATTTCCCAATAATATTGGCTTTAAACTCAAGCCAAGTAGAGAGAGGAATATGGGGATTTCCCTTATGCCTCCCAAGGGTTTGGGTTCCAACCTCAAAACCTCAAAAAATCAACCAAACCCCAATATCTCTTATGCCTCCCTATGAGTAAAATATCTCTTATGTCTCCCTAACTCTTATGCCTCCCACAATTAACAAAACAACAAGATAAGTACAATGCAGGGCACCTAACCCACTCCATTCTAGGTACCCAAGATAAACTATTATGCTTCCCAACAAAATGTATCCCCAATTCACTTTCTCATACACACCCTAAAGCTATTTCACTATCCAACAATACTCATGCAATAAAACATTCATTCAACACATAAACACACAAAGAAAGACAATAAACCAATTGTGTAGACCCTACCTTTCCATAACAAGAATCAAATCCAAAATAAAGTTCCAAAATTCTCCAAGCCTAAGCAATCCCATGCAATATCAAACTCTAACAAGCAATACAAAAAGCAATAACCTCCAAAAGTGAGAGTCCAAAAATAAAAAAGTAACCCCTAAATCCTCAGAAAAATTAAAATAAAAAGAAAAGAGGGAGAGAGAGATGATGTGGCTCCATGTAGTATGCCAAATAATTTTTTATCCATTCCACATCACCAAGATCAAACGCAAACCCCAAATATTAATAAATAGGTGGCTGGGGAAATGACCACCCTCTTACACACTCAACCCAAACCCACACCCCTAAAAGACATAAATAAATACCCATGTAATAAAAGTGCAATTAATTTCTCTTTTCCATTAAAAACACAAAATAGGACCTAAAATAAGTCCCTCACATCATAGGCCTAGTGGGTGGGTGACTTTAGGAGATGTGGTACAAGCTTAACTTGTCCCACAAGTCTCTAAATTAGCCTACAAGGTCAAAATCCAAGTTTCATTAAGAGGATTGAGTTAAAACTACCCGAAAACAAATTAAATTAATTCCAAACCAACACACATTAAGGCTACCAACTCACATTTATTTCCCCCCTTTTTTCACATCCTAGTTAGCACTAGTTAAACACTTTTAAATTAAATTAAGAGGGTGTTAAATAAAATTAATAAAAGTGACTACACATACTAATAAAAGTGACCTCAAATGGGGACCTCCTAACATCAAACTACAAAACATCAAACATATACACAAGTTTCCAATGTTACCCATTGCCAATATTCCATATTCCTTCATTGTTGGTCTTCTATCCCCGTTTGGTTTATTGTGTTGTGAACACTTGTAAAAGTCGAGACAATACCTTTCTAGCCTCGTGGCCATATTAATGAAATTGAAAGTGGAAAAATACATACATATACATATAATAAATTATCATAACTAAACCATCTCAAAACAAGTAATTCACCACTGTTCACAATTTCCTTTATTTCAATTTTATCAATTTATCAACTAGAAATAAGATCACGACATAAAATAAATCATCTAGCATCATAACATTATCGAATTAAGTGTATCAATAGAGTAGAAGCTAGAGAACATCACATTTTGATATATCCAAAACATGAGTATAATCCATATTGTAAATCATGTCATAAGTCTAGACATCAATATTGTCTATCAATTAACTAATCAAAATAACAATGTCCATTAGTCAATATCTAAAATGTGATAGCAATGTTGATAATTATAATAGATAATAAGTAGAATAAAAAACAAATAAATGTCGAAGAGGTGTGGGCACTACACTATACACATGAACCTCACACACTGCATAATAGAGAGTACATCTTACACATCCTTACACATTCTACACCTTTGATCATACACAAAATTTTCCTCTTACAGCTAATATGAATCATTTACATTATGTGCTTTGTATACCTATACATCATATACATTCTACACAATACATTCTTATACGTTTTACATCATTCACACTTATATAATTTTCACATCCTACATTACACACTACACGTTTTGCATTGCACATTACCTATCTTACACATCACATGACATTTTACACAACTATTGAATACCTTACCCATTTTACTCATCTATGTTTATGCGCTGCACTCACTACCCGATGATGCACTTTAGTTCGTCGGTCCATACTCGACTATTGAGTGTTTACCAATAAAATTAACCTCATCACACCACATATTTAATCAACCAATATTTTTATTATAACTATGTGACATTTTTAGCCGCCAACTTCTTCACATATTTGCTACTATACGTTTTTTTATACATCATCACGATTTCTTCAATCTTACTCATACCTTTCATGATATACACTTTAGGCTACATCATCACACGTTTTGACATCTTCTTCACATTTATAGTGATATATAGTTTATGATAAATCATCATACATTCTACCACCTCTTCACTTTTATTTTTTTATATTCAATTTTACACATCACATGAAAACTAACAATCACCATCTTTCTTTTGTGCACATTTCAGACCATTTCCCAATGACGCACTCTCATTTAAAGTTCATTATTGAGTGCTAAGGGGGCATAAATAAATGAATCTCATTGCATACATAGACATCTACTCAAGGGGCACGTTGATCCTATCATTCACATTGCATTCCATTCTACCTTATCCATAACATACTACATATCTTGGTTACATTTACTCTTTATTACATTTAGTTATTACATAGTCATCTTATTACACATGCAATATATATATTGTATGCCATTATCTTTTATAATACACACATGCACGTTCACTTGATTTTCTAGTTATGGTCACATATTCTACAAGTCGATTGCATACATCATGGATTCTTGGCATAGTACCCATTACAAGTACCACAGAGGCTCCTAGGGCATCCAATTTCATACATTATAGGTGATATTGTTTCATTTTGTTTTTTAGCACACTAGTCTATCATATTTTATGTGATTTGACATAATTTTTATCTTTCTAACATGCTAAAGAGGTGCTTCATGTGCAAAATTTGTTTTTCATGAATATTTTATTAAATGGTTGTTTGTTACATTGTTTGCCATTATTTGTCATTGTATGCTCTTGTTTGTAGGATTTTCCTTTTATCCTGTGTACATACTTGTTTTCTTACAGCCATAGTGGCATTGATTGTCTTATAAAATCATAAGTGATGTCCCATGTTTACAACCCAATTTTTCTAGTCTACATTGTCATCTTACATGTTTAAACATTGTCTGCATATCTTACATTTTGTATTATGCATGAGTGTTTATATTTTATTGTGCTAACACTTGTTTGCATGTGCCTTTGTTTCTACTAAGCACATTCCCTTCCCATTGAAGGGCATTGTTTTAGCATAGTATGAGTAAATTACTCACCCAATACAACATTATACAAAACACAACACAATATTGATACAACATAATTTCTTTTTCAGATAGGGCTCAAAATTAGACTTGGGTCCTTAGCACATATAGGCCTTCCCTAAGTGCTAGTAAAAGGGGGCAATTACATAGTTCTTTAACATGCCACAGAGGCTTTTCACAGGGCATAGATTCCTTTAGCATCGGGTATTTACACATCGGATTTTACATGCCAGAGATTCCTTAGCACATACAAAATATTTTCAGTGGTGGTTTACACAATGGGAAATAGTTAAAGGTTGGTGGATGACACTAGAAACTTCTCCCTATACTTATTCCATTACTTTTCTGCAAGATTTCCTAAAAAATGGGAGTGTAGAAATCATCTTCTAGATCCTTTCTACACCCTATTTCTCATCACATATCTGGTGCACATGTTCCTTTTTCACACTTTTTCATTTTACATACTTTCCTTACACACTTTGATCATATAAATACATATTTGATTACTTTTTGGTTTCTCTTTTGCAAGTTCATTTTTATGGGAAAGGGTAGTCAAAAACACCAACAAAAAAAATAATAACATCACACACAACGACATCAAAAATAGGCACATCAAGAAATATACATATATTTTTTCAGCTTAGGTTCATTTTAATCATCACTTTTTTTTTGCACTTCCTCATCCTTAGCATCCATGCTTCACATTTTTGTCATTCAACGTTTTGTCTAGTCCCTCAACACACTTGTAAAATTGATCTACATGGTTATCATGTATGCATCACTATCTAATTTATGTTACCAAGATTTTTTCTCACCAATGTAAAGTGGGGACAAATGTCGACAGAAAATGACACACTTTAGGTAATTATCTAGTCCTGATTACATAGTACAATTCATGTCATTCCTAAGTAAGAATATTACTAATTAACCCATGTATTTGACCACATTTCTTTCTTTTCTAGAAATTTTATTGGTCTTATACATCTATTTTCTAGGTTTTCCTTTTCAGTCTAGAATTTTTGATCCTAAACACTAGTGCCCAGAGTTGGATGCTAACACTAACCACCCTCATCATGTCTGGGGCCCCTTTCCTCTTTATAATTTTCTTTAACTTTTTGGGGTTTTTCTATCCACTTGAGCATCTTTTTTTTTTTGCAGTCAACCTTTTAAGGGTTAATTATGAAATTCAAGTAAAGTAATCATATAAATATAAATTTATGTGATAATAATAAATGAAAAATCAGTAAGCACCTACTATTTCCACCTAATGTTGCATCCATCAAGCCATCTAAGAGATCCATTGCATCCATTTAGCTCCATCACAAGGGACACAAGGGATGATTTTATGCATGAAATTTCATAGGAGGGGAGTTCATTCTATTACATGCATAATTTACTTGATTCCTTTACATCTAACTAGTTTCTCACTATCAAAGTGTGACTAACAAAAGAGAAACCTAGCGAATAGTTCCACACACACACAAAAGTACATTAGGTTTGAGATGTTATGTAATGTTCAGTTGTAAATCCGCCATTGTGAGGGATGAGGAGAGTCTAACTCCTCATTATGTATCTTTCTTTATTGGGATTTGATGTCTATTTGAGGGTTTTTTAGGTTCCTTCTTCATCGTAGGTTTATTGTGACCTTGATGATCATTATGTGAATCATAAGCAATAAAATATGAAATTCAAAAAACATCTTGTGACTCAAGGAATTAGGTTTTGTGACCATATCCAAAAACTCAAGCACCCAAAATCAGTACCTAAGTGACCACGAGTGCCCTTTTCCCACTCCTGGCACCCCATTCCGTCTTATTTGTCTCGATATATAATTTTCTACACTCTTGTGTGATGGTTTTCCATCTCTATTCAACGGGTATCCACTACAACTTTGTGCAACAACCTCTGTAAATCAATTAAGGATATTATAATCCTCTTTTTATTTATTTTTGTTTATGATAATTTATGTATTTCATTATTTATTTATTTTCTGTTGTCATTACATTTAGATTAGGCTATAATATTACATTTTAGCTTAATCAAGATAATAGCTGAAATTGTTAAGATTTGGGAGAATGAGTTTATTATTGTTCTCCCATTTGATTATTTTGGCATAGGTCATGCTCTTGGATTTCCCTCTCTTCCATCCAATGTCTTGTATGATCTTAAAAGATCATTTTTGGATGCACTACGTGCTGAAACTTGATGAAAAACTAACTCACTATCTCCAAAAATAGTCAGGGCCTTGATTCCCTTCCTTTGGGCTAGCTGAATTCCTTGCACAAGAGCCTCGTATTCAGCAACATTGTTAGTGCAATTGAACTGCAACCGGAAAGATGAGAAGTACTTATCTCCCTCTGGAGAAATTAACATAACACCAGCACCGGATCCATTCTTACTTCTTGAGCCATCGAAGAACAATTGCCACAGTCCTTTAGAATCACTTGGTGTTTTGACAAGTTGTCGTATGATCATATCTTCTTCATGGATACAGTAAGTACCTAATCCTGTTTCTTCCAAGACCAGCAAACTAGCTTCTTATTCTACCAATACATCAGCATAGGGATCGTACTAATGATCTCTACTTACTTCATCTAGAAAAGTATCAAGGACTTCTTCAACAAGAGTGGTTGGTTCATGAACGACGTCTTCCTCTTCTGGAATGCTGATGGTGAAATTTCCATTTATGGGACTAGCAGTGTAGGGTTCTACATGATTATGGCAGATTGGTTTTTCCCTTATAGTTACTTTGGTTCTGTATTGAGTCCTGAGAATCATATGCAACCAATCGGCTGATAGGTAACCACCCATCTTGGTAGTGAAATCCCGTGATAGGCAGATGGCAAAGAGGGGAGGGAGATCAATGACCGATATGTCTTGGGTGAATGAAAAACTTGGGCATGCATGAATGCTAAGTTGAAGTCCTTTGATAACTCCTATAGTCTTAACAATTGTGCCATCCAGCTGAACAACCCCTCTTGCAACTGGCACATATTGTTATCCACAATTCACCCCTCGAGGTAAAATTTTGATAACCATGCATCAAATTCTTTAGGTCCCAAGAAATAGATTGATTTAAGGCCCGAAATCATGTTCTTCTGGGGTCCCCTCGGCTTCCTTCTAACTCTCCTATCTAGGAAGAAAACCTAGCAAGTTTTAAAAATGTGAAAAATTTGCAAAAGCCAAGCTTGGTCCCAAAAAATGAAAATTGGCTAAGTCCTAGTCCGTGCAGCAATTGGGACAGTTGGGACGTCGGGGGGTGAAATAGCCGAAAAAGCCCGCCAGGTAGTTCCGCGCAGTAGTTGGAGCAGCTGGGAAAAAATGACGTGAGAGACGTGAAAGGACGAACCGGACGAAAGTGGAAAAAATCACCAAGTTTTGTTATCGCGCGTTTGGGGACATCTGGGCCGTAGGTATTCGAGGGACGCGAACCGGCCGAAAAGCCAAAAAACCAGTCCATTTCGGGCGGGGCCAGAGATATTTGTCCCAGGCGGGCCAGGATAGTTAGGAAAAAAGTTTTTGGAGGATGTGAGCTGGCTGAATCAGGCGGTTCGGAGATATTTTTTCCCAGGCAGTTTTGGGACATCCAGTCCAAAAGTACGCGAGGGACGCAAAAAGCCGAAAGCGCTGAGAGCGAATGAAATCTCGCCATGTGTCTTCACCTCAAACAGGAACAAGGAAGCCCGAATCGGCCGAAGGAAGAGATTTTAGTCTGGGACAGTTGGGACAAGGGTACGCGCGGGACGCGAGGGACGCGAAAAGCTGAAGCAGCCGAAGGCAAAGAAGAAAAGTCAACGTTTTAACCCGTGAAACTTCAAACGGCCATAACTTTAACTCCGAGCTCTGATTTTCACAAAATTGGACTTTCTGGAATGAGCATGACATCCTTATTTTCAATAAGGGTAGATATGTTTAATGAAAGGAAACATATTCGGCTCCATTCAGTTAATGCTCGTTCCCCGTCAAATGACAGAAAATGCCTGCCAGACCTAAAATAGCTGCCAGCACTCAGAAGGCCATAACTTTTGCATTTCTCAACGAAATCACACAAAAATTTATACCGTTGGAATTGTGGCTCAGATAATGACACAAAAATATCAGGAAATATCAAGAAATACCAGATTTTATGAGATATTGATTGAAATTTTTAAGAAAACGTGGCCGGGTTCATAACAGTGTTTTATTTTGGTGGTTGGGAGTGTAATTAAGAGGCATGGTCATCATTCTTTCTCTGCTGCAGCACCTGGGACAGTATGGGGAGCCTTTTGCAAGTAATATTTAATAATTTTACTCCATTTAATGCCTCTTATAGGTGGTTGAAGGATAGATTTTGGGATTTCCATTTTCCCTTCTCTTTCCCTTCTCATTTTTCTATAAATTGGAGTGTTGGGCTCATTGTAAGAGGAGGTAGTTTTTGTAGCAAAGCTCTGCCAAAATTTCTTTGTGAAGTAGATGTACTATAGGTCCTTGTAGTGGACTCCTTGCATGGTGATCCAGGCCATTATCTTGTAATAGATTGAACTGTGCATATCATGAAGCAATAAAATATCAGTTTGTGGATGTATCTTCCCCTACTGTGTTTTCTTGCATTCTTCTTTCCCCTTTAATATTTCTGCAAGAATATTGTGTCTATTATTATGCTCTTGCAGGGATCCATTATCATTGTGTATGCTTGGAATATTGTTGTGAATGCATTTTGCTAGATTATGGAGAACTGTCATCACCTTTTCTAGTGTGCACTTTGCCTCTATATTTCACACATTTGGAGACTACTCTCACACCCTCCTTTTTTGGTGTATCACCGCTTTAGTGTAGGCTTTCATTTTATGCATTCTCTCTCCCTGGTCCCTTGGAAATTTAGATTAGAATAGTTAGTTTCCCCTGCATTAGAGTAGATTGTGGCAGGTAGTTTAGGAGCAAGAACCAGCTTTCTCTGGAGGTCTATCTCAAGTAGCAAGTCCCAACAACTTGGAGATAGTACCCATGTTATCCAATCACACCGTGAGTTCAAGTATATGCACTTGTATAAACAGAGGGGTGTTGTGATTTGGTGATAACACATAATGTATTCCTAGTACATCTGTGATTTTTTTAGGCATGACAGAGCTACTGGCACCAAAATCAATCATGCAATTATGTACCAGATGGTCGCCAATGATCAGGGAAATGTAGAATGGTGGTGGTTTGTTTGCCATAGGAATGATTTTCCCTTCTAATTGACACAAACTTGTAGCATTTTTCACTCCATGGCTTGGTGATCCGCTACTCGTAGCAAAAAATTTCAGAGCTTCTTACAATAGGCTTCTTTGAGAAGGGATCGAGAGTGCATCCCACATGGTAACACTTAGACTGGTTTTCTTCATTTGTTCTACTATGCTGAAGGGAATTGCTCCAACTTTGATGACACATTTTTGGGCATTGGGGTCCTCCTTTGGAAAATGTTTGTTGGGTACCATGATGCCTGGAGAACCATCTTTCCCTGTGGCATGGCTAGCCGGTGTTTCAGGTGATTTATTTCCCACATTTTTATCAACTGCCATTTGTAACCCAGGTTGAGAAGTGGACACTAGATCAGCTTCAAGAGGTTGAGGCTCCATTTCTCTCTTTTTGGAATGAGTGTTTTGCTACCACTGATGAAGAATCTATATTCAATCCACAAAAATCTTTTGCTTGTCAGTTTAGCAAAGCAGATTCTTCAGGTGCCTGCGGTTGATCTGTTGCTTCTTACGTAGATGAATTGTTTGTTAACTCTGAAGGGGAAGATACACTTTAAACCATAAGAGCCTGGCTAAGAACCCCATTGGGAAAAATATTTTGATTGTGAGGTTGAGAGCAAGGATAACACCATTCGTAGTCTTGAACTAGATTATTTTGAATAGGTACTATAGCTCTAGATGAGCTAGCTATAAGAGGGTTCCGAAAGTTCAAGGGCCTGACATTTGCAACTTGAATTCTAGTTTGATTTTGAGGATGATTGTTCCCTTGAAAAGGAAAATGGTTAGCTTGATACTGCTGATTTTGTGGCTGATACGGACGATTGTATTGAAACTGTTGCCTTTTGAGTGCAACGAGCTCATTTCCAGAAATTTTGCAGTAGTGACTTGAATTCAAATAGGTCATTTGAAGAGGCAGAGGAAGATTGAGATGGTTGCTTGGAGTATACTAGAATAGGAGCAATGATAGGCTGATGATTCATAAGATTTGGAGAAAAGGGCATTGGTGGTCATGGAGCTATCTTTCCAGCCTGAATCAAAGAATTCTCTGCACTTATGGCAACTTCGTAAGCATCAGGAAGTGTAGTCCCCTCCCATGGCCTAGATCATAATTGCTACATTGCTATTCAAGGCTCACAAATAGTACAAGAATGCATTATGTGCAAATAGTACAAGAATGCTTTACGAGCACCAGAATCCTATTCCAAGTCCTATGGAATCGGAAGTTGAAATCACTCATATATTATTGGGAAGCTCTCTTTATGGTAGTAAGTTGTTCCAAAAGTGATAGGTGATCACTTTTGTCTTCGAATTGTTTACATAGATTTTCTCCTAACTTGTCCCAAGTGGTTATAGTGCCAACACCTAACCCGCGAAACCATTGAAGTGCTTTTCCCTTGAAAGAGGTAGCAAGAAGTCTAATTGCAACGTTGTCTTCTATGATATTATGCACTTTGCAGATTCTGGCTACATCAAAGATATGCTCCACTGGAGTAACGTGAGTTTCTCCCATGTAGAAGGGTAAACTTTTGAGTGCCGCAATAGGTATCGGGTCACGTTGGGCCAACATAAGAGGACTACTTGCATTGAAGGGGGAGAAACTTGGTTCCTCACCATAACAACGAAAGGTTGATTGTTCCCTGGGTGGAGGAAACCTTCCGTAAGGAGGAGTTGAGTGACCCCTAATAGGTAAATCTGCAAACTGGGGATGTGGAAATGCCTCTTCTTCTTCTCTTTGGAGGAGACAAGGAAAGTTCGATATGCTGATAATTTCGTTTCTTTGAAGAAGCTCTTGTCTGAATTTTTCACATAAGTTACTACACTAAGATTTGGCATCCAGAGATATAGAGTCGCGAGGTACTTTGACTTGTGTAAGCGAGAAGAGAAGTACCAACTTTGTCCCACCCATTGTGCCAAAAATTGTTGTCGCCAAATCACTACACCCTCCAAATGGCCAGGATGTGAATAGGACGTTCGGTGTGATTGGGACACATGGGATCACCTCTCAAGCTGTGGGATTTGGGCTCGACGTGAACCTCCAGAGAAGGCTAGATTCCTCTTCGTAAACTAAGTGTTGTACTACTCCTTGTGTAACAAAAAATGATTATCTAGTCCTATGCTAATATTTTCATGGGGTTTTAGGGAAAGAGATTTACAGAAATGAAACTATACTAGGGATGGTGATGCACAAAATAAAGGGTGTTTCTAGACTCATGAAGGGTTAATTTGAAGAGGGTGTGTGCACCACAGGTCAACTTCACCTACTGCAACTTAGAGATGGTACAGGATACCACAAACTAAGAGACACGCATTCCCTTTGTTAAACTTTATCAGACCAAGAAATATACCAGTTTCCTAGTGAAGAAGGATGAACTCAAGAAGGGTGAACATACACCACAACTCAATTGCATGCAATACTCCACCACTCGATAAGCACATAACTCCAAGAACCTGCAATAGAAACCTAAACTTGAAAAGTGTACCTGCAAGTATGAGAAAGGCACAAAGAAGCACAGAAGGATGAAAGGACCGAGATTAGTCACAAAACACACACTTTTATTGATTCAATAACATGCACAATTCATCATACATTCAGAAGAGGCAATAGTTGCCATTACAGTCTTGAAGAGGAGGCTTGAAAGTTCTCTCAACACATAAGAACAACTTGCAGAAGAGAGAGGACTCTTGAAAAGTATACAGTCACCTGAGATATCTAATTGTCCAACTTGTCTGAACTATTAGAACCCTTTGAAATGAGATTCCAACTTACATTTATAGGAGAATATGTGAGAAAGAAGAGGAAATTTCATAATTACATTCCTAAATTGAAGGCCCATGATGTATTTTTTACAATTAGTTGAACCACCTGAGAAGGTTCCATCATGGGTAATTAATTTCCTGATGACCTAGTCTTCTCAATTAATTAAAATAATATTAAAATAAAATATTTAAATAATAATGATAAATATTATTATTAAAATATTTTAGTTAAACTATTAAATTAATTAACATAATGTCGGGACCCCCCCCGTTGGCCCGTTTGACTTGAAGAGGAGGGGGGTCCATGTGGATAGAGTCTGCACAAATCCCAACTCGGTGAGTTTCGAATCTTCTAACTCGTTGTTGCAATCAATTTTGAACCCCACACTAACTCTTTCCTTTCCTTGGCAATCAAGCTTTTTTGCATTGAGTCCTTCGAATGGTGAGCTATCAAACTCGATTATTATCATTTTCCTTGGTTAACTTGAGGCCATTTATGCATTCCATGTTCAAAATTCATGAAACAACACGACGAGCTCCCTACGAAGTCACCGAGCTCTTCATCCAGCAAATGATCTTACCTTTCCTGGGCTCAAACTCACTTGAATACCGAGCTTAACCCACATTTATGAAAAGAATGGTTTTACCACAATGCTCACAGTTCTTCCTTATTATATAACACTTGTGGTAAGAATGTTTTGGCTTTGCCATAATAAGAACAATTGTACCTTCCAAGCGATGAGAAAATTCCATTACCAATAAATACCTAATGCTGCCATGATGATGACCCAGGGTCATGCCCATAACATGTCGATAGACACCTTTAAGACTTATTCTTGGCCAAAGAGCCCTTCGGTATTTTGGAAGCGCACTCTGCAATCTTGGATCCAATCAACAATTATGCTACTATTGGGGTCTTAGTATGGCATAGGTAGCTGTGAGCTTCACAATATACTCATTTTTCTAGAAACTAAAAAGATCTTTTATGTTACAATTTGCAACACATAAAAGAAGCCGTTTAAAAAATACATTGAACAACTGGGGTAACTGAGAGGACCTTGGAAAAATGTACACGTAACAACCATATGAATTCTTCCTTAGTCATGGATCAAAGCTAATAGAAATAAAGCTACATAAAATTAACTTGAAACTATAGTATAATCGTCCATTGTAAAAAAACAAGCTTCTCTGAACCTGGTAAAAGAATACATTTTATTTTCTGATTGGACGTACATAATGGAAGGGTATAAATATTGCCTATTGCCCTCAGAGTTTCTCAAAGAGACCATTTACAAGTAACAAGGATGTAGCATAAAAAATGGCCAACCAGGTATTTTCAGAGTTGAACTTCACATTCAAATCATTTCTAGGAGAAAAACTGCTAAGCAATACGAATCATTTCATTCTGCACAATAATACACCTTCATCTCCTGATTCAGGGAAATTTTATGAAGCCTTTAATAGCGTGAGTCCAATCCATCATACACAGTAGGGAATATTATTTTCCTGTAGCTGCTTGCTGGAAGTGTTAAAAAAAAACTTCTACTATACTGCAACATACCTGCTGACTGGTGTGTGGGAGCTTGTCACCTATCACTTCCATCTGGACGAGTCTTCAGCATAGCTTTCCCATCAAATTCTCCATGATTGAGAAATTAACGCATCGACTTGTTTGGGCCTCCACTGAAATTAGTATCACGTCGCGTTGTTTAACCCATGACCCGCTCTAATTCACAAATGTCCTATTAATCCTCCTGGTGACTCGCACAAAGACTCGGACCACTCTAAGCTGCGTGGAATTCTCATGACGGATTGCCATCATATGGTCTCCACTTGGCAATTTAATCTAATTTCTCCAACTCGCGGAAGTATGATTATGGTTTCCCATGGTTTTATCACGCTTGGCGGTGTTTTCCCAAATTTCCATGTCCTTGCCAAGATGAGACTCGAGGCCCCCTTTACGCAGAAACCTTGTGTTGGCTTTCCATCCTAACATTTCCAATTGACCATTCTTTCCTTATTTTCCACTAAGCGGAGTTAACAGCTTGGCCTGCCATTCATGGAAACCCACTTGGAAATCATCATGGAATTTTCCCATGCGTGGAAATATCATTCTCTTGGTGCAAACATTTCAGCTGTAGCTTGTAAGGTGTGATAATTCTTACAGAAACCTTTATGCCTGAAGACCTAGTTGCTCGTTGAAGATTCTCATATAATTGCAAAGAAAATTATGCTTCATGAATATTCTGATATGAAACAGTTCCACCTCTCTGAGATTCACTTCCATGAGTTACATCGTAAAACAAGTAAGGTCTCGATAGATAATCTTTGTAATAAATTTCATCAGATCTCCCCGTAACACTCTCACTGTCACTTAATCGATTTTGATAAAAAAATCTTGAAGGAGAATCCCAAATTTGAGGATGCATTCGATACTGAATAGATAACAACATAGTTAGATAGCGTGCTTGCTGGAAGTGCTCAAAAAGGCTTCTACTATACTGCAACATGCCTGTTGCCTAGTGCATGGGAGCTTTGAGTGTAGAACTGAAATTCTCCTAGGAAAGTGCCATGAGGAAGTAATTGGCTATACGCAGCTGCTACAGGGTAGAGAAGTAAACTTATCTCAGAAAATCAGTGGCCTCCAGAGAGAGTTGATTGCGATAGTTGTCGTAGGGTGATTCCAAGGAACCGTTAGTGTTGATCCTTATGTTCTGGTTACATGTAACCTCAGTCGTGATCAGTTGTAAAATCTTGCCACTGTAGTAGAAGAATGAGATAAAGTTTTAGTTGAGTTGTCTCACCTTTTCATTTTGGAAATTCACTTCCATGGAAGAAGCTCGATCAAATCTTGAGGCAAGTTTTGCAAATGAGGCTGAGATTGTGTTCACTACTATTTCCTTGAAGTGGTCGGAAGTTATTCCAGCGCCTGGCCCATGGGTTTGATATGGTGGTTATAGATGAAGCTACAAGCTAGTGAAGTAGGCGTGTTACCTCCACTTTCATCTTTCAACACTCAAGCCCATATCATGTCGAGTTGACCTCTTAACGCTATGCACTAATCTCTTTATGCATGGATCGAGCCCACTATGAATTACCTGATCCTTTGACTCCAAGTCACTCTAACTCCGAGTCACTCACACTGAGCTATATTCCGAGTTTTCCACTGCGACTTAATTTTGAGCTCTATTCTGAACTGACCATGAACCGAACTCCCCATTGAGCTCTGCACTGAGTTGGCATTGGGCTACGCATCGAGCTAGCACCGAGTTGAGCCCGAGTTGGGCTAGGTGAGATCACCTATCAATTTTTTTAAATTTTTAATTTTTTTTATCTCCCAGATGACCGGAAGTGGGTCCCTGGGACCAATGTCGTGATTTGATCATAATAAGGCCCCACTTTTTCCAATTTTTCCATGTGCGTAAAATTGGATAATAGGTGAGATACTCTATTGAGGGAGGATGAAACAGAGGAAAAAAGAGATGAGGGAGGTGAGGCAGATGTGAAACAAACTTAGATCCTAATCCATGATAAAAACTTCATGAAATACAACATCATGCAGCTACAAATGTGAAATACATGCACAAGAAACAGATCTGAAAGGGAGAGGCATGAAGAAAAAATAAAACATGAGAGAGGGTCGAAGAATACCACAAAACATGAGTTTATTTCTCTAGAAGGTGCACAGACCATTACATTTTTTCTCAGAGGCATAAAATCGACTTGCCAAGCATAAGAGAAGGCTTACAACTCAAAATGGAGTCCAGAAACAAATTTGACAGAGTTTCCCCATGTCCTAGAATCCCTCCTTTCTCAAATGATAAGTGTTTACAATATATAGAACTTTTAAACAAAAGAGAAAGAAAGAAAAATGGATTCTCTTTGAAAACTCAACCACCAAACATAAATGCCCTACAAATCCACCTATAATCTGTCAATTCTAGTTCCCTATGTATATTTCGGTGTGTTGGAGAAGAAAGAATGGCAGAAAAAATCAAATCTAGGTAGTTGAAGCAATCAGATCCTGTATTGATGGCTTGAAAGATGTTTTCCTATTTTTCACCCATCAAAGCCTACTGAAAATAATATTTTATGCTTTGATGGCATAGAGGAGGTTGAGATATTTTCAATGGTACCAAATTTTTTAAAATCTGAGCTCTAGATCAAAAGATATATGCCCATTTGAAGTTTTGAATCGAATCCGTACAAAAAATTGTGACAAACCAGTTTTTGCAAAACTTATCTGCATGCCTGAAATTCATTTTGGGTGAAAATCCTCTGCGGGCCCAAAATTGAAATCGTGCATTTTTGAGAAAGTGGCAAAAAATCCAAATTTCCCCCGTTGGCCCACAGGCTTGCTTCTTCACATTTTTCATTTGGAAAACAAACCTCCTCAGGCTTGTGGGCCCATGCTTGCAATTGCGTCATTTGCAAAAGTTGTAAAAATTTCAAAGTTTCCCCAACAGGATTCTTCCCCGTAATTGACAAAGACTTGACACGTGGCTTCTATGGGCATCAGAGGAGGTGTGGATTACTTTTATACTTTACACCTTTTTAAAAAAAAAAGCTGAAAATTCTATTAGGCATTTTTCTTTATTTGGCGCAAAGATCTTCTGTGGGCTCACGGGCCCGTAATATTAAATTACACTTTTTTCCATGAGGCATAGAGTGCCAAGATATCCCCCGTTGATCCGTAATATTCCCATGGTGAAAAGTCTTCCCCAGGCCCATCGGCCCACTTTTGGTAAAAAATCCTTCCAAGGCCCATCGACCCATAACCTACAAAATATGAGGAGTTAGAAGGACTTCTTTATATTTATGGAAAAGGGAAGAAATTTCGTATCTAATAGAATTTCTTTTAGGGGACCTTAAATGCTTGAAATATGTAAAAAATTCAGATTGAAGCACAAAGAGGGGGAAAATGATGCTAATTGACCAAAAATAAGTGTGATCTTATTTTTCTCAACAATTTAGTGACTCATGGGGATATCTGCTTGCTAGATGAGATTATCAGTGGCCTTAAAGTATCCATTAGGCATGAAGCCTACCTAGTAAAAAAAATTTTGATATGAAATTTTAAAATTTCATCCCTGAGCCAGTTGGAAACCACTGAAAATGGAGCTGATCTCATCAAATGCCATTTGTAATGCATTGTTCATGAGAAAAAAAACACCACAACACACTATGTACAAAATGGGAAATCATACACACCCTAAGTTGGATATGCAGAGTGTTCACAAGCACTTATTCTACTGAAAACAAACCTACCTACTCTACTCTAACCAGAGAGATGAGAAATTTCAAAAAAAAACTAGTGGTGATGAGAAATAACTGCCCTTCCTTACAACTGGCAGCCATGCAATTGATTTGGCATTAAATATAATTGAGATTAGGAGTGGAATACTGACTGCAAATTGTTTCTCCACTCCCTCCACCAAGGTGTCAATTGGAAACAAAACAAATACCTCTTCAATTTTCTACTCACTTGGTTCCAAGAGGTATTGTTGTTGATCCTTTTCACTTTGAGGCTCTCCCTCATGCTTAGAAGCAATCATGACTAGTGTTGGCTTCTCCCTTGGCTTCGATGAAGCCAAGTATCTAATTGGGTAAGGTCTAGTCCTTTGAATTTTCCCACTGCTCTGATATTTAACTCAAAAAATGGAGTCTTCTTGCAGATCTTCATGGATGGATGGTGTGAGAGGGATGATGACATCCTCTTGCTCTTTCCCTTCCTCTTCTTTTGAAGAACATGGAAGCTTCATATCTTCCAACTTTGGTTCTAGAGGGCTATTATGAAGTGCAAGATGTTGTCCTTGAATGCTCTCCTTCATGGCAGCAGGCTCATGTGCTTGGAAGGGGGGTGATGGAGGAGAAAATGATATGATCTCCATGGGATCCTCTCCATCAAAGAAATCCTCCAAGTCAGATAGGTAATCTGCCTCCTTTTTGTTTTGTTGCATGTGCTCAATGTCCTTCATGGTGTCCTCCTGATCTAAATATTTCTCACCATGGTTCCCCTCATCTTCTAACATGAATTTTGAAATCTAAAACTCTTCTTCATCATTAGAGTTTGAAGGGGAGGAAGTGGAAGGAAGAACTGAAGATTCTTCTATGGCCTGATCTGTACTTGAAGCCTCTTGAACTGTATGGTTCTCCTCCATTATGGATTCTATTGGTGCTCAAAATAGTCTCGCCCTAATTTTCCTTTGAAAATATATCAATTTAAGGTATCTTTCACTTTCTTTTTCCTCATGTTGTGCCTGGTTAATCTTTTTCACATTTTTAATCTGTTCCTGGGTTGTAGATCTCTTATGGGTCCATGGTTTTCTCCTTGTTTCTTTTTTCCTCTATAAAAGGTCTATAATTTGGGTCTCCCATTCTTTGTTAATTTAAAAAATTGGGTTCTCCCATATTTTTTGATCTCCACCATCAATATTTTTCATCCTTGTCATTTATTCCCTAAATACATTAAGAAAAATTAATGGATATATCTTTGAGAAACATATTTGAGCCTTGTAACATTTCTAAATTCTTTGTCCTTGGAGAAATTTTTATTTTCGGGCTCGAATGATCATTTTTCTGTATTTTTCAGTTTGACAGGCATTTCTCCTAGTTAAATTTGCATCCTTACATTGACAAGGGACATCGATTACTTATGTTGGTTAGGGGATGATGGGTGAATGCTTTAACTTATCGCTTTTTACTTTTTTGGCGAAAAGGTAAAATTGGTCCCGTGGCTCCGCTCAATTCTGGTTGGTTCTTTCAATGCTTACGTGGCTTCTTTTGATTGGATGGGGCATGATGGGTCTATTTTTGAACTTGTTCCTTTTTGGCTACTTTTGCAAAAGGTTTTAACCTGCCCCATGGCCCCACCAGGCTCTGATTGGAGCAAATTTAAGAGGTAGGGAAAAAGTCTCACTTTGACCCCATAGGAGGACACGTGGTAAGGCTAATGGCGGAGATTTGGGCCTTCAGAGGTAAGTTGGATATTTTGACCCTTTGGAAAAATGGACTAAAATTCTAAAGTGGAAGTGATCCCCAACCAAACCATTTATTAAAAGCCTTTAGGTTTTTGAAGGAGCACCGTAATGACACGTGGCAAGCCCACACTCATTGAAGGTATCAACTTTTGGGGATCATCTCAACATGCACCATTGTGACACGTGGTGGTTTGAAAAGTCAAAGAGGTGGGGAAGAAGACCATCGGAGGAAAATTAGATTTTTTGCCTCTTGACATCAAAAGGATTAAAATCTCAAAACAGCCTGAAAGCCTGATAAGAGAAAAGTCAAGGCTTGCTCTAATCAACGGCGGAGGTCTGGATCTGCGGAGGAAAGTTGGAAAATTTTCGTTTTGAGAGAAAAGAGTTAAAAATTAAAAAAGGAAGCATAGATCTGCTAGGGCCCACCTTAGGACACGTGTCAGGCTCATTTCGCGAGGGTGGAGGTGCGGAGCAAAATGGAATTTTTTTCCATTTTTCCAAAATGTTGTAAAAAGTCAAAGGAAGCACCTAGGTCTATTTTTAAACTTTGAATCTTCCACGTGGATGGCCCAAATTCAAAGTAAAGATTAAAGAAATTTGAGAGTCTGAATCTGATTTTCCCCCCATTTTATTGAAACACGCCTGGAAGGGCGATTTTTCATGATTTCTTAGTATTTCCTACACACTAATCAGAGAGGGGAGTTAATCTTGATATCTGAGTTTGGTGGGGAGATCTGGAATATGTTTTTACAAATTGAAGAGAAAGTGATCTAGTAGAGAAATCGGTTGAATGTGGGAGATATTCGATGAGATCTTCCTCTTCGAGCACCTGGAGATTTTTTATAGATCTGATCCCAGAAATTACGATTGTGATCATGGAAAACATATGTGAACTAAATGTCTAGATTTTTGGGGGGATAGGGGCTCTATTGTAAATTTTATAAATCACATGAATTTTTTTGTGCAAAGGGTTGTTAGAGGTTGGAGTGTTAGAGGTTGAAGAAAATTCCCAAGAGGAAAATTTAACAAAGCCTGTCTTTTGAGAATCTGTCTGAGAAACTTGGTCATCTTTTTTTGTTTTAAGTTTTATTATGTCAAGGTGGTTACAAGTGTACATCCATTAACAAGCTCTGAGACTATTCTAAAAAATGTCCCCTACTAATAAACTTAATCAAATTCAAGTTTTTCTGTGTTGTCTTGAGAAAAATGTGTTGGTTTTATTTCTGAATGTATGGAAGTAGTTTTTCTTGTTTCTATTGCAATCTTGTATTAAATTTGATTCAATCACACAGGCCTCAATCCTTGTGATAGTTTAGTGGAATTTGAAATTTCATTTCTCAGAAGAGCTTTCATTTGGGATTGGAATAAACGATTTAAAATCACTTTTCTTTCATTTGTTGACAAAGATTGTCTTTAAGCCTTTGGGTGTACCTTAGGCATGATTCGACTTATATCTTGATGCTTTGTTGGATTTTCTAACTCGAGTATTCATGATAGAATATCAAAGATTATGTGAAAGATTGCTAATCTGAGCCTCCATTGAAGCATATATTCTAGTTAAAGAAACATTTTAGTTGTTCTGTGCCATTCTGTTGGTTTAGCCTTCCATTTTGTAAAGATTCCTCAGGGATCTGGTAAATCAAGTTTCACCCTGCCCTACCTCCCACCAAAAGAATTCATTCAAAACAACCAATCCTACCTGTACTACCCCTTTATGTCTTGGTTGCATATAAATGCATAATCTATGTTGCCAAAACATGTAGAAGAAATTAGGGTCTCAAATGTCTTTAGTAACCTTTTCCTTGTGAAAATATCTCCATGATCTGGATGTGACAACTCGTGATAGTCAGATATGGTGTGTTGATCATATTTTTCCAAGGTCTTCTCTAAAAAACTTATGTTAAAAGGGGATTTATCATTTTCCTTCAATAAACAAAGGTTACAAAATAGGTTCTCTTACTTTGGTAGAAAAGCACAACCTAAAATAGTGAGGATAGATCAAATCCTCTTTAGGGTGCTAACCATTTCTCCACATTTGAGTGACAAAGGGCCAATTAGATCTCATCCCCATCTACAAAATGACTCATCATGATGTAATTTGTCTCTAAGTTTCCTATCAAACCAGTGATGTTGCTCAAAATTTGAGGGAGAATCAATTTGGATACCAACAGATTCATCAATCAAATCAGGCCCTTTAAATGAAAGTAAAAAATCTTCAACAATGCTTTCTTTGTCAAGTGGCTTCTACTCTAATTTGATCTCTTCCATTTTCTCCTCTTCAATAGGACTTGGAGATTTGTTCTTCTTCCTTGATGAATGATTGTGTAGCTTGAAATGGATCAACATCTTCTTAAAATAAAGTGCCAACATGGGCACTGCATTGAAGGAAAATTTATTGTTGATCTTCTCCTTCTTGTTCTACTTCTTCTTCTATTGCAAACTCAGCCTTAGCCATCACTAGCTCTTCAACCTTTACCTACTCTTTTGGTTTAACCATCAAGGGGATCTTTGTAATCCCAAATTTGAGAGCCAAGATAACCAAGATTCTAATGTTTTATTCTTTTCCTGGCTCTTCTTCTTGCTTCCCTTGGCTGGTTGTTTGATTTTCATCTTCCCAACATGGATTTGGGGATGTGAGAGGAAGGGTAGGTTAGGATTCAACCAGTTTTGCTATTGTTTGTGGGGGAGAGGGAAGTGGAAATTCTTGTTTTTTGGAAGGGAATGACTGTTTGGAAGGGAAAAGGGTAGAAGAGTTAAGATGAGATGGAAGACTAGGAGATAGAGAAGGGAAATCTACACTTGGGGCAGTATACAATGGGCTTGAATCTTGACACTTCTTAAATGGTATTGATTGAGAAAGAGGAAAATAAAAGCTATGAGGTGGTGGACTTACCCATTGACAAGGTTGTCATGTATTCAACTAATAAGCCTCAATATCCTCAGTCCATTATGGAAGTTGGGCATCATTCAAACCATGAAGTCAAGATTCTCTTGAGGGCTATAATGTCTTGGAAAAGGGCCTTCCCATGGACAAGGTGCCCTACAACCAATTATGAATACCTTCACTTATATTATAGCCCTTGACTAAACAATTTCAACCTCCATTTTCTAAATCTTCTCTCACAAATCAACATTCTCCACTTGAATGTTGTCATTGTGTGCATACCCTTGTTCTTGATAAGCTACATAGCCAAACTGGTTTTGGCACTGCTCATATGGGTAAGCATGATTATTGTGAATCTGATCATAATTTTGATCTGGAGGAGTTGTGAAATACATTAAAGGTGAGTTACACTACTGCTGCAAGTGTGATTTCCAAGATGGAAATGAAGTCATGATTGCACAACATCATAGGATGGAAGGAAATGAAAGAGATTGAAAAAAAGATGAATGAAGATGGGTGGAAATGGATGAAAAAGGTCTGCAACTTCATAGATTGGATTGTTGACCAAATGGAGTCACCAGATGTGCTTTGTATGTTCCTCCAAAGGCTGAATCTCACCAAGAACACACTAACTTGATGAAATGAAGTGGAAAGGTGCTTCAAACCTGTCCCACTGAGCATGCCAAAACTGTTAGTAGAAAATCACAACACCCCCAAATTGCCTGAGTTTGAAATGGGGCATTCAGTGTGATTTGCATAACATTAGACCATCTCTCAAGTTGTGGGACTTGCAAACCCAAGATGGACCTTCAGAGAAAGCTAGTTCTTGTTCCTAAACTACCTGCCACAAGCTACTCTAATGTAGGAAAAACTAACCTATCCTAATCTAACCATTCCAAGGAACCATAGAGAAAGAGAGAATAAAAGAGAGCCTACACTAAAGAGGTGATACACCAGAGAAGGAAAGAGGTGAGATAATTTGTTGAGGGAGGATGAAACAGAGGGAAAAGGAGATGAGGGAGGTCATGTAGATGTGAAACAAACCCAGATCCTAATCATTGATCAAAACTCCATGAAACACAACATAATGCACCTAAAAATGTGAAATACATGCAAAAGAAATAGATCTGAAAGGGAGAGGCAAAGAGAAACAATAAAACATGAGAGGGTTGAAGATCACAACAAAACATGAGTTCATTGCTCTAGAAGGTGCATAGACCATTACATTTTTACTCAGAGGCATAAAATCTACTTGTCAAGCATAGGAGAAGGCTTATAACTCAAAATTGAGTCAGGAAAAAAATTTGACAGAGTTTCCCCACGTCCCAGAATCCCACCTTTCTCAAATGAGAAGCGTTTATAATATATAGAATTTTTAAACCAGAGAGAAAGAAGGAAAAACATATTCTCTTTGAAAACTCAATCACCAAACATCAATGCCCTACAAATCCACCTATAATCTATCAATTTTGGTTTCACATGTCTAATTTGGCATGTTGGAGAAGGAAGAATGGTAGATCATATCAAATCTGGGTAGTTGAAGCAATCAGATCCTGTATTTCTGGCTTGAAATAATTTTTCTTAGTTTTCACCCACCAAAGCCTGCTAAAAATAATATTTTATGCTTCCATGGTGTAGAGGAGGTTGAGATCTTTCCAATGGTGTCACATTTGTTGAAATCCAAGCTCTAGATTGAAAGATATTCCCATTTGAAGTTTTGAATCGAATTCATACCAAAAATTGTGACAAACCAGTTTTTACAAAATGGATCCACGGGCTTGAAATTCATTTTACGTGAAAAGCCTTCGCAGGCCAAAAATTGAAATTGCACTTTTTTGAGAAAGTGGAAAAAAAATCCAAATTTCCCCCCATGGCCCACAAGCCCGCTTCTTCACATTTTTCATTTGGCGAATAAACCTCATCGGGCTCGCAGGCATGTGCTTGCAAACTGCACCATTTGTGAAAGTTGCAAAAATTCCAAAGTTTCCCCGATGGCCCACTTCCCCGCAGCTGACAAATACTTGACATTTGGCTTCTCTGGGAGTTGATGGAGGTGCAACTTACTTTCATACTTTATGCCTTTTAAAAATAAAATCTGAAAATTTCAAAGTTCCTCCGATGACCCGTGTTTCCGCTTTGACTTGAAACATGGCCATTTGTCCCTTTTGCGGGCCTTAGGCATTTTTATTTATTTGGTGTAAACATATTCCGTAGGCTTGCGGGCCCACAATTTTAAATTAAACTTTTTCCAAGAGGTGCAAACTACCAAGATATCCACTGCTACCCTGCCAGTCTGCAAGCTTCCCATGGTGAAAAGTCTTTCCCAAGCCCGTCGGCCAGCTTTTGGCAAAAAATCCTTCCGACGCCCGCCGGCCTATAACTTGAAAAATATGAGTTAGAAGGAATTATTTATATTTCTAGAAAGGGGAAGATATTTCATATCTAATGAAAGTACTTTTAGGGGACCTTAAATGCTTGAAATACGTAAAAATTCAGATTGAAGCACAAAGAGTGGAAAAATGATGTTAATTGACTGGAAATAAGTGTGAGCTTATTTTGTTCAAAAATTTGGTGACTCATGGCGATATCTGATTAGTGGCCTTGAAGCATCCATTGGGCATGCACTCTGCCTGGTAAAGACAAATCTGATCTAAACTTTTAAAATCTGATCCCTAAACCACTAGGAAACCATTGAAACTGGAGCTGATCTCATCAAATGCCATTTCCAATGCATTGTGCATGAGAGACAAAAAACCACAACATACTATGTAAAAAATGGGAAATCATATGCACACCAAGTGGGATATGTAGATTGTGCATAAGCACTTCTTCTGCTGAAAACAAACCTACCTACTCTACACTAACGAAAGAGATGGGCAATTTCAAACAAAACCTGCTACTAGTGATGAGAAATAACTGCCCTTCCTTACAATTGGCATCCATGCAATTGATTTGGAATTGAATATAACTGAGATTAGGAATGGAAGGTTGACTACAAATTATTTCTCCATTCCCTCCATCAAGGTATCAATTGGAAACAAAAAAAATACCTCTTCAGTATACTACTCACTTGGTTCCAAGAGGTATTTTTGTTGATCCTTGGCACTTTGAGGCTATCCCTCATGCTTAGAAGTAATAATGACTAGTGTTGGATTCTCCATTGGCTCCAATGAAGCCAAGTATCTTATTGGGTAAGGTCTAGTCCTTTGAATTTGTGCACTGCTTTGATATTTAACTCCAAAAATCGAGTCTTCTTGTAGATCTTATTGGATGGTTGGTGTGAAAGGATGATGACATCCTCTTTCTCTTTCCCTTCCTCTTCTTTTGAAGAACATGGAAGATTCATATCTTCCAACCTTGGTTCCAGAGGGTTATTATAAAGTGCATCCTGTTGTCCTTGAATTCTCTCCTTCATGTCAACAGGCTCATGTGCTTCGAAGGGGGGTGATGGAGGAGAAAATGATATGATCTCCATGGGCTCCTCTCCATCAAATCAATCCTCCAAGTTAGATAGGTAATCTTCCTCCTTGTTGTCCTATTGCATGTGCTCAACCTCCTCCATTGCATCCTCTTGATCTGAAACTTTCTCACCATGCTTCCCCTCATCTTTAAACATGAAGTTTGAAAGCTCAAACTCTTTTTCATGATTATATTTTGAATGGGATGAAGTGGGAGGAAGAAGTGAAGATTCTTCTGTGGCCTGCTCTATACTGGAATCGTTTTCAACTATATGGTTCTCCTCCATCATGTATTCATCAATCAAATCAGGCCCTTCAAATGAAAGCAAAAAATCTTCGACAATGCTTTCTACATGAAGTTACTTTGACTTTGATTTGATCTCTTCTATTTGCTCCTCTTTAATAGGACTTGGAGCTGATTGTTATTTTTCCTTGATGACTGATTATGTAGCTTGAATTGGATCAGCATCTTCTTATAATAAAGTGCCAACATGGGAACTACATTCAGGGAAAATTGATTGTTGATCTTCTCCTTCTTGTTCTACTTCTTCTTCTATTCCAAACTCATCCTTAGACACCATTGGCTCTTCAACCTTGACCTCCTCTTTTGGTTTAACCATCAAGGGGGTCTTTGTAATCTAAAATTATAGAGCCAAGCTGACCAAGCTTCTAATCTTTTCTTCTTTTCTTGGCTCTTCTTCTTGCTGCCCTTGGCTGGTTGTCTGATTTTCATCTTCCCAACATGGATTTGGGGATGTGAGAGGATGGGTAGGTTGGGATTCAACAAGTTTTGTTGTTGTTTGTGGTGGAGAGGGAAGTGGAACTTCTTGTTTATTTAGAGGTAATCATTGCTTGGAAGGGAAAAGCGCAGAAGAGTTAAGATGAGATGGAATACTAGGAGATGTGGAAGGGAAATCAACACTTGGGCCAGCATAAAATGGGCTTGAATCTTGACACTGCTGAAATGGTATTGATTGAGAAAGAGGAGGAGTAAATTTATGAGGTGATGGACTTACCCATTGACAAGGTTGTCTTGTATTCAACTCATAAGCCTCAATCTCCTCAGTTCATTGTGCAAGTTGGGGAAACATTCTAACCATGAAGACAAGCTTCTCCCGAGGGCTGTAATGTCTTTGAAAAGTTCCTTCCCATGGACAAGGTTCCTAAAAAAAATTCTCAATGCCTTTATTTGTATTGTATGCCTTGACTAGACAATGCCAACCTCCATTTTCTGAATCTTCTCGAAGAGATTAGAATTCTCCACTTGATTGTTTTCATTGTGTGCATACCCTTATTCTTGATAAGCTCTATAACCAAACTAGTTTTGGCACTGGTCATATGGGTAAGCATGATTATTGTGAATCCAATCATAATGTTGATCTAGATGAGTTGTGAAATACATTGGCGGTGAGTTGCACTGATGCTGCAAGTGTGAATTCCAAGATGGAAATGAAGTCATGTTTACACAACTTCATGGGATGAAAGGAAATGAAAGAGATGGATGAAAAGATGAATGAAGATGGGTGGAAATGGATGAAAAATCTATGGAACTTCAGAGATTGGGTGGTTGACCAGATGGAGTCACCAAATGTGCTTTGTATGTGCCTCTAAAGGCTGAATCTCACCAAGAACACATCAACTTGATGAAATGAAGTTCAAAGGTGCTTCAAACCAGTCCCATCGGGCATGCTAAAATTGTTAGTGAAAAATCACAGCACCCCCGAATCCCCTGAGTTTAAAATGGGGCATTCGGTGTGATCTGCATAACATTGAACCATCTCTCAAGTTGTGGGACTTGCAAACATGAGATGGACCTCCACAGAAAGTTGGTTCTTGTTCCTAAACTACCTGCCACAAGCTACTCTAATGTAGGAAAAACTAACCTATCCTAATCTAACCATTCCAAGAAACCAGAGAGAAAGAGAGAATGAAAGAGAGCCTACACTAAAGTGGTGATACACTGGAGAAGGAAATAGGTGAGATAATCTGTTGAGGAAGTATGAAATAGAGGAAAAAGGAGATGACGAAGGTTAGGATAATGTAACACAAACCCAAATCCTAATCATTGATCAAAAATCCATTAAACACAACATCCTGCACCTATAAATGTGAAATACATGCACAAGAAACAAATCTGAAAGGGAGAGACAAAGAGAAACAATAAAACAAGAGAGAGGGTTGAAGAATACCACAAAACATGAGTTTATTTCTCTAGAAGGTGCACAAACCATTACATTTTTACTCAGAGGCATAAAATCACCTTGCCACGTGTAGGAGAAGGCTTAAAACTCAAAATGGAGTCGGGAAACAAATTTGATAGTGTTTCCCCACGTCCCAGAATCCCTCCTTTCTCAAATGAGAAGTGTTTACAATATATAGAATTTTTGAACCAGAGAGAAAGAAGGAAAAACATATTCTCTTTGAAAACTCAACCACCAAACATCAATGCCCTGCAAATCCACCTATAATCTATCAATTCTAGTTCCCCGTGTCTATTTTGGCATGTTGGAGAAGGAAGAATGGCAGATCACATCAAATTTGGGTAGTTGAAGCAATCGGATCCCGTATTGATGGCTTGAAAGAATTTTTCCTATTTTTTACCCAGTAAAGCCTACTAAAAAATAATATTTTATGCTCCCATGGTGAAGAGGAGGTCAATATATTTCCAATGGTACCACATTTGTCGAAATTCGAGCTCTGGATCGAAAGATATGCCCATTTGAATTTTTGAATGGAATCCGTAGAAAAAATGGTGACAAACCAGTTTTTGCAACAGGGATCCGCGGGCCTGAAATTCATTTTAGGTGTAAAGCCTCTGTGGGCCCAAAATTTAAATTGTGCTTTTTTGAGAAAGTGGCAAAAAATCCAAATTTTCCTCGACATCCCGCAAGCCCGCTTCTTCACATTTTTCATTTGGTGAATAAACCTCCTTGGGCTCGCGGGCCCGTGCTTGCAATCTATGCCATTTGCAAAAGTTGAAAAAATTCTAAAGTTTCCCCGACAGCCCGCTTCACCGCAGCTTACAAAGACTTGACACCAGGTTTCTCCGGGCATCGATGGAGGTGTGGCTTACTTTTATACTTTACGCCTTTTCAAAACAAAATCCAAAAATTCCAAAGTTCCTTCGATGACCCACCTTCCTGCTTTGACTTGAAACATGGCCATGTGCCCCTTTACGGGCCTTATGAATTTTTCTTTATTTGGCACAAAGATATTTTGCGGGCTCATGGGCCCATGATTTTAAATTTCACTTTTTGCCAATGGGCGTAGAGAGCCAAGATAACCCTCACTTTCTCGCTGGTCTGCAATCTTCCCATGGCAAAAAGTCTTCCCCAGGCCCATCGACCTGCTTTTGGCAAAAAATCCTTCCAAGGCCCGCCGGCCCATAACTTATAAAATATGAGGAGTTAGAAGTACTTCTTTATATTTATCGAAAGGGGAAGAAATTTCCTATCTAATGGAAGTGCTGTTAGCGGACCATAAATGTTTGAAATATGTAAAAATTTATATTGAAGCTCAAAGAGGGGAAAAATGACTTTAATTGACCAAAAATTAGTGTGAGCTTATTTTTGTCAACATGTGTCATACTCAATGAGAAGAAAAGAGGAATTCCCAAAAAAAATTCATAACCTTAACATATGTTTCCTTAAAATTACAAATAACCTTGGTCACCAAGGACTAAATCAGCACAAAGGGAGGTTGTTTTTCTTAAAAACACGAGATAAGGCCCACTCCAAAAAGGCCACAACTCACCCTTATCGAGGTACAAGGCAACAAGGGTATTGCAACCTAAAAATCCTATAATGGAAAAGCACACACTTCTATGATCAAGGGAGTACTACTTAATTATAACACAGGAATAACGACAAGGTGTTTCAAAATTCAGGGTAGGCGACATAACTAAAGGTTCAACTATACATTGTACTCAATACATAAATATTACTCATTTTGTAAATCAACTTATCAAGTCAAAATTTATAGTTTTGCTTTCTAATCACATTCCTTATGAGTTTTCTTAATTTAAAACTTCCTCCTATTATGACATCACATGTTTGTGTTATAAGGAGCACCACTAATGTGGGCATGATATCTCACCATTCTATATAGGTGGAAAAAGTATTTATTTTTACTCATAGGAAAGGTAGATGGACAAAGTTTCCTTTCTATTATTCTACATAGCTTTTATTTCTTCTATTAATCTACCAAGGTTATAGCAAGGACAATTTTCCTTTTTCTATGTTCATGTTTATTTGTTAAGTTTCAAAGTTAAATCCACTCAATTAGAGTTTTATGGTGTTTTGGGTGAGTTATCTTTTCAATTAATTATAATGATAAAATAGAGTCGAAAATATCACATTATTAATTTAATGGGAAAGAGAGATAAATCAACACATCACATTTTTAATTCTAAAGGAACAAGAGACATTCAACATAGAAAACACATCATTAATTTCGTAAGAACTAGGAATCAATCCACCAATATGATTCACACCAAAATTTCAAGGGTTTACTAAAATAATTACGAGCATCACTAAACACTCCTAGTGGGTCTCCACAAGTCTCAAAAGAAGTTACAAGAAAATACAAATTAAAGAGATATATTTAATTTTATGAATTTTAGATGTTTTACAATGTTTGTTTTTTAGGCTCAAACATTTTACTCACATAATAAGGCAAGGAAAGTTTTCAATCAACACTCATAGTTCCACGAGATACCACCAACAAACCACCAAAATGACAAGGAAAATTTTACTCCAAGGACACCACATTCCCATTAGAAGGTATCAAATGCAATAAGACAACCAACTAATCTACCCAAACTTGGACTTTACGACCAAGAGTTATAGCTTTAAAAAAAAAAGAACAATACAAGCACCACCGAGATTAAATTATTACGATCTACCAAACTAACACCTATAAAAGAAAGGTCCAAAAGACCCAAAATAATCCATAAGTGTGTCTACGTAACCCAAAGATTAATAGGTCATAAAATGTTATTCATAACAATCTAAAAGGTTAAGACATGGGTAGACTTATTTATAGGTCATCGAGAGAAAAACAAGCACACTTAATTAAACACATTTCCCAAATGGGCTTAATTCTAACCATAATTAACAAGATGCATGCAATCCACAAGTTAATACTTTCTGAGATGAAACTAGGAAACCATGATAAGAATTAGCATGCCATCGATGAAATGTCACTACCAAACAAATACTTCTCCAATAAGATATATAGTAAACTAAAAGTCAATCCGATCCTAAAAAAATCCTTAATCCCATATCCAAACACATCTACTTTGAAGATGATAAAATATCTTACCAGGTTGCAAGAGAATCACCACCATCACTATTAAACTGCCAACTAGACCGCACTATACAACAAAATCTCTTTCTAACAAGCCTGAGTGACGAAATAGTCACTCTAAGATCCTAGACACACTCAAGGTTTCATCTTTCCAAAACCAAGGCATAACTTAAAGCACTTAAGAAGAGATTCAAGGCACCTAGAGTGTACCCACATACGACGGAATGTCACAATACAAACAATGTAGAACCAGCTCAACAACATGCAAGAAAGAATCATGTAACATTTAGCTAAGCAGCCAACAGATACAACGTAAGAGTCACCAATCAACCTAAAAATCCTATAATATCGGCAATCAAAGGTTTACCAAAATAATTACAAGCATCACTAAACACTCCTAGTGGGTCTTCACTAGTCCCAAAAGAAGCTACAAGAAAATACCCATTAAATAGGCATATTTAACTTTACAAATTTTAGAGATTTAACAATGTTTTTTGTTTAGGCTCAAACATTTTACTCATATAATAAGACAAGGAAAGTTTTCAATCAACACTCATTGTTCCACAAGATACCAACAACAAAGCATCAAAATGACAAGGAAAATCTTACTCCAAGGACACCACATTCCCATTAGAAGGTATCAAATGCAATAAGACAACCAACTAATCTACCTAAACTTGGAATTTACGACCAAGAGTTGTAGGTTTTTTTTAAAAAAAGCACAATATAAGCACCACCGATATTAAAATATTAATATCTACCAAAATAACACCTCTAAGAGCAAGGTCCAAAAGACCCAAAAGAATCAATAGGTATCTCTATGTAACCCAAAGAATAATAGGTCATAAAATTTTATTCATAATAATCTAAAAGGTTAAGACAAGGGTAGACTTATTCATAGGTCATCGAGAGACAAAAAAGCACACTTAATTAAACACATTTCTCGAATAGGCTTAAATCTAACCATAATTAACAAGATGCATACAATCCACAAGTCAATACTTTCTAAGATGAAATAAGGAAATGATGATACAAATTAACATTGGATCAATGAAATGTCACTACCAAACAAACTCTTCTCCACTAACATGTATAGTAAACCTAAATTCAATCCGATCCTAACAAAATCGTTAATCCCGTAACCAAACACATCGACTTTGATGAGGATAAAAACTCCTACCAGGTTGAAAGAGAATCCTCACCACCCCTATCAAACTACCAACTAGATTGCACTATACAACAGACTCTCTTTCTAACAAGACTTAGCGATAAAATAGTCACTCTAAGATCCTAGACACACTCAAAGTTTCATCTTTCCAAAACCAAGGAATAACTTAAAGAACCTAAGAAGACATATAAGGCACCTACGGTGTACTTGCATATGACGGAATGTCACAACACAAAAAACGTAGAACCAAATCAACAACATGCAAGAAAGAATCATGTAACATTTAGCTAAGTAGCCAACAGATACGAGCTCAGAGTCACCAATCAAAGTAAAAATCCTATAATATCGGAAATCAAGGGTTACGAAAATAATTACAAGCATCACTAAACACTCCTAGTGGGTCTCCACAAGTCTCAATAGAAGTTACAAGAAAATACCCATTAAAGAGGTAAATTTAATTTTATGAATTTTAGAGGTTTAACAATGTTTGTTGTTTAGGATCAAACATTTTACTCACATAATAATACAAGGAAAATTTTCAATCAACACTCATAGTTCCACAAGATGCCACCAGAAAAGCAACAAAATGACAAGGAAAATTTTAGTTCAAGGACACCACATTCCCATTAGAAGGTATCAAATGCAATAAGACAACCAACTAATCTACCCAAACTTAGACTTTACAACCAAGAGTTGTAGCTTTTTTTTAAGAAAAAATCACAATATAAGCACCACCGAGATTAAAATATTAATATCTACCAAACTAACACCTCTAAGAGCAAGGTCCAAAAGACCCAAAAGAATCCATAACTGTCTCTACATAACCCAAAGATTAATAGGTCATAAAATGTTATACATAACAATCTAAAAGGTTAAGACAGGGTTAGACTTATTCATAGGTCATCAAGAGAAAGACAAGCACACTTAATAAAACACATTTCCCGAATGGGCTTAAATCTAACCATAATTAACATGACGCATACAATCCACAAGTCAATACTTTCTAGGATGAAAGAAGGAAACCATGATACAAATTAGCATGCCATCGATGAAATGTCACTACTAAACAAACAGTTCTCCACCAACATCTACAGTAAACCAAAAATTAATCCAATCCTAACCAAATCCTTAATCCCATAACCAAACACATCTACATTGACGAGGATAAAAGCTCTTACTAGGTTGCAAGAGAATCACCACCACCGCTATCAAACTACCAACTAGACCACACTATACAATGGACTCTCTTTCTAACAACAAGAGCAACGAAATAGTCACTCTAAGATCCTAGACACACTCAAGGTTTCATCTTTCCAAAATCAAGGAATAACTTAAAGATCCTAAGAAGACATATAAGGCACCTAGGGTGTACCCCCATACGATGTAATGTCACAACACAAACAACGTAGAACCAACTCAACAACATGCAAGAAATAATCACGTAACATTTAGCTAAGTAGCCAACAGATACGAGCTCAGTGTCACCAATCAAAGTACAAATCCTATATATCAGAAATCAAGGGTTTACGAAAATAATTACAAGCATCACTAAACACTCATAGTGGGTCTCCACAAGTCTCAACAGAAGTTACAAGAAAATACCCATTAAAGAGGTATATTTAATTTTTCTAATTTTAGAGGTTTAACAATGTTTGTTGTTTAGGATCAACATTTTTCTCACATAATAAGACAAAGAAAGTTTCAATCAAAAGTCATAGTTCGACAAGATGCCACCAGAAAAGCAACAAAAAGACAAGGAAAATTTTACTCCAAGGACACGACATTCCCATTATAAGGTATCAAATGTAATAAGACAACCAACTAATCTACCCAAACTTGGACTTTACGACCAAGAGTTATAGCTTTTTTTAAGAAAAAATCACAATATAAGCACCACCGAGATTAAAATATTAATATCTACAAAAAATAACACCTCTAAGAGAAAGGTCCAAAAGACCCAAAAGAATCCATAAGTGTCTCTACATAATTTAAAGATTAATAGGTCATAAAAATGTTATTCATAACAATCTAAAAGGTTAAGACAGGGGTAGACTTATTCATAGGGTCATCGAGAGAAAGACAGCACACTTAATTATACACATTTCCCGAATGGTTTAAATTTAACCATAATTAACAAGATGCATACAACTTACAACTCAATACTTTCTAGGATGAAAGAAGGAAACCATGATACAAATTAGCATGCCATCGATGAAATGTCACTACCAACAAACACTTCTCCACTAACATCTACAGTAAATGAAAAATTAATCAATTCTAACAAAATCCTTAATCCCATAACCAAACACATCTACATTGATGAGGATAAAAGCTATTACCAGGTTGCAAGAGAATCACCACCACCACCGCTATCAAACTACCAACTAGACCACACTATATATGGACTCTCTTTCTAACAAGGTTGAGCGATGAAATAGTCACTCTAAGATACTAGACACACTCAAGGTTTCATCTTTCCAAAACCAAGGAATAACTAAAAGTTCCTAAGAAGACGTATAAGGCACCTAGGGTGTACCCCCATACAATTTAATGTCACAACACAAACAACACAGAACCAGCTCAACAACATGCAAGAAAGAATCATGTAACATTTAGCTAAGTAGCCAACATATACGAGCTTAGAGTCACCAATAAAAGTAAAAATCCTATAATATCAGAAATCAATGGTTATGAAAATAATTACAAGCATCATGAAACACTCCTAGTGGGTCTCCAAAAGTCTCAACATAAGTTACAAGAAAATACCAATTAAAGAGGTATATTTAATTCTATGAATTTTAGAGGTTTAACAATGTTTGTTTGTTTAGGATCAAACATTTTACTCACATAATAAGACAAGGAAATTTTTCAATCAACACTCATAGTTCCACACGATGCCACCAGAAAAGCAACAAAATGACAAGGAAAATTTTAGTTCAAGGACACCACATTCCCATTAGAAGGTATCAAATGCAATAAGACAACCAACTAATCTACCCAAACTTAGACTTTACAACCAAGAGTTGTAGCTTTTTTTTTAAGAAAAAATCACAATATAAGCACCACCGAGATTAAAATATTAATATCTACCAAACTAACACCTCTAAGAGCAAGGTCCAAAAGACCCAAAAGAATCCATAAATGTCTCTACATAACCCAAAGATTAATAGGTCATAAAATGTTATTACATAACAATCTAAAAGGTTAAGACAGGGTTAGACTTATTCATAGGTCATCAAGAGAAAGACAAGCACACTTAATAAACACATTTCCCGAATGGGCTTAAATCTAACCATAATTAACATGACGCATACAATCCACAAGTCAATACTTTCTAGGATGAAAGAAGGAAACCATGATACAAATTAGCATGCCATCGATGAAATGTCACTACTAAACAAACAGTTCTCCACCAACATCTACAGTAAACCAAAAAATTAATCCAATCCCTAACCAAATCCTTAATCCCATAACCAAACACATCTACATTGACGAGGATAAAAGCTCTTACTAGGTTGCAAGAGAATCACCACCACCGCTATCAAACTACCAACTAGACCACACTATACAATGGACTCTCTTTCTAACAACAAGAGCAACGAAATAGTCACTCTAAGATCCTAGACACACTCAAGGTTTCATCTTTCCAAATCAAGGAATAACTTAAAGATCCTAAGAAGACATATAAGGCACCTAGGGTGTACCCCCATACGATTGTAATGTCACAACACAAACAACGTAGAACCAACTCAACAAAATGCAAGAAATAATCACGTAACATTTAGCTAAGTAGCCAACAGATACGAGCTCAGTGTCACCAATCAAAGTACAAATCCTATAATATCAGAAATCAAGGGTTTACGAAAATAATTACAAGCATCACTAAACACTCATAGTGGGTCTCCACAAGTCTCAACAGAAGTTACAAGAAAATACCCATTAAAGAGGTATATTTAATTTTTCTAATTTTAGAGGTTTAACAATGTTGTGTTTAGGATCAAACATTTTTCTCACATAATAAGACAAAGAAAGTTTTCAATCAAAAGTCATAGTTCGACAAGATTGCCACCAGAAAAGCAACAAAAAGACAAGGAAAATTTTACTCCAAGGACACGACATTCCCATTATAAGGTATCAAATGTAATAAGACAACCAACTAATCTACCCAAACTGGACTTTACGACCAAGAGTTATAGCTTTTTTTTAAGAAAAAATCACAATATAAGCACCACCGAGATTAAAATATTAATATCTACAAAAATAACACCTCTAAGAGAAAGGTCCAAAAGACCCAAAAGAATCCATAAGTGTCTCTACATAATTTAAAGATTAATAGGTCATAAAATGTTATTCATAACAATCTAAAAGGTTAAGACAGGGGTAGACTTATTCATAGGTCATCGAGAGAAAGACAAGCACACTTAATTATACACATTTCCCGAATGGGTTTAAATTTAACCATAATTAACAAGATGCATACAACTTACAACTCAATACTTTCTAGGATGAAAGAAGGAAACCATGATACAAATTAGCATGCCATCGATGAAATGTCACTACCAAACAAACACTTCTCCACTAACATCTACAGTAAATGAAAAATTAATCCAATTCTAACAAAATCCTTAATCCCATAACCAAACACATCTACATTGATGAGGATAAAAGCTATTACCAGGTTGCAAGAGAATCACCACCACCGCTATCAAACTACCAACTAGACCACACTATATAATGGACTCTCTTTCTAACAAGGTTGAGCGATGAAATAGTCACTCTAAGATACTAGACACACTCAAGGTTTCATCTTTCCAAAACCAAGGAATAACTAAAAGTTCCTAAGAAGACGTATAAGGCACCTAGGGTGTACCCCCATACAATTTAATGTCACAACACAAACAACACAGAACCAGCTCAACAACATGCAAGAAAGAATCATGTAACATTTAGCTAAGTAGCCAACATATACGAGCTTAGAGTCACCAATAAAAGTAAAAATCCTATAATATCAGAAATCAATGGTTATGAAAATAATTACAAGCATCATGAAACACTCCTAGTGGGTCTCCAAAAGTCTCAACATAAGTTACAAGAAAATACCAATTAAAGAGGTATATTTAATTCTATGAATTTTAGAGGTTTAACAATGTTTGTTGTTTAGGATCAAACATTTTACTCACATAATAAGACAAGGAAATTTTTCAATCAACACTCATAGTTCCACACGATGCCACAAGAAAAGAAATAAAATGACAAGGGAAATTTTACTCCAAGGACACCACATTCCCATTAGAAGGTATCAAATGCAATAAGACAACCAACTAATCTACCCAATCTTGGACTTTACAACCAAGAGTTGTAGTTTTTTTTTTAAAAGCACAATATAAGCACCACCGAGATTAAAATATTAATATCTACCAAACTAACAGCTCTAAGAGAAAGGTCCAAAAGACCCAAAAGAATCCATAAGTGTCTCTACGTAACCCAAAGATTAATAGGTCATAAAATGTTATTCATAACAATCTAAAAGGTTAAGACAGGGGTAGACTTATTCATAGGTCATCGAGAGAAAGACAAGCACACTTAATTAAGCACATTTCCCGAATGGGCTTAAATCTAACCATAATTAACAAGATGCATATAATCCACAAGTCAATACTTTCTAAAATGAAAGAAGGAAACCATGATACAAATTAGCATGTCATCGATGAAATGTCAGTACCAAACAAACACTTCTCCACTAACATCTATAGTAAACCAAAAGTTAATCCGATCCTAAGAAAATCCTTAATCCCGTAACCAAACACATCTACTTTGATAAGGATAAAAACTCTTATCAGGTTGCAAAAGAATCACCACCACCACTATCAAACTGCCAACTAGACCGCACTATACAACAAACTCTCTTTCTAACAATCCTGAGTGACGAAATAGTCACTCTAAGATCCTAGACACACTTAGGGTTCTATCTTTCCAAAACCAGGGCATAACTTAAAGCACCTAAGAAGACATTCAAGGAACCTAGGGTGTACCCCCATACGACAGAATGTCACAATACAAACATTGTAGAACCAGCTCAACAACATGCAAGAAAGAATCGTGTAACATTTAGCTAAGTAGCCAACAGATACGAGCTCAGAGTCACCAATCAAAGTAAAAATCCTAGAATATCAGCAATCAAGGAAAGTGGCTAAGTAGATGCTGTGCAATGTCGTAAAATTCTCGCAAAAATATAAATAACTAAAAGAGCCTCATAACTTTTCAATCCAATCATAAAATAAGATGTTGGTCCTTGATAAAATAACACAAGTTTACGAATATAAAATAGAGAATTCCACATCACAATCACTTGACAGCCCGCCATGGCTATAAATAGGGATACTATACCTCGAGCTCCATTCTAATAATGCATACGCAAAGATGGATCAAAAATGACACCATGACCTAATATCCACTTACTCATACAGGGATTAAGTCACCAAAGCGGCAACTAGAACTAACTCATCTAACCATTGAAGGAAAAAGGGGAGCTTTAGATGACTAAACAACTTCTAATTTACTCTTCGTGACCCTTGAACACAACCACTAATGTTTAACAACAAGAATCACGCAATACAAATTATATTTCCAATGAGGAAGGGTCTTAAAGGTTTCACACATCATACGACCAAAGCAAAAGTTAGGACTCTTTAAACAACATCTTAGTAAGGGAACTGAGTTTCTGATATACCAAAAGTTCGCAAGAATACCTATTTAATTTAACATTTTTCAGTTACCCGGGTTTGACAAAACGCCACTAGGCAAGTACAACAATTCAAACAATTTTATTATTTTATTACTATTTTAATCACAAAGGTTCAAATTTAGTTAACTATTTTTCAGGGTTCAATTTCGGCCAGGGTCCAAACGTTGAACCCACAGTTCTCATACCATGTGTAACATCCACATTTTCCCCACTCAAACCCATGCTAAACCCGATAGCAAATTGTGAAAAAAATATGGAATATTTTTTTTGAAAGGTTCGAAGGCCTTAGCCAAATTTTCAATTAAACCTCAGTATACAATTTTAAACAATTTCAAGGCTCTCGGGACTAAAATAGTAGTTAGTTACTATTGACCCAACCCTATTAAAGTATTTCGATTTAAGTTTCATTGCATACTTCAAATATTAATCCATTTTACTCTTCACTATTTAGCCCCAAGGGTCTTATTAATGCTATTTATTGAATGGTTCCAAATATTAATTCAACATTTAATTAGTTAAAAATTAATAATTTCCTACTTCAAAAAAATAAATCCAATTAACATTGTTTAGTACCTAAGGTGTCAACGGTACCCAACATGGTCTAACCCATTAGGCCCCATTTGACTATACACACACATATTTTATTTATTACATTCTCACATTAATTACCCCATCACTTAAGTGGTGTAGGGTTCATCCTACACCCTTAGATTTAATCTTTCTCAACCCTTAGATTTAGATTTGGTAAAAGAAACCCTAGAAATCCTTATGGGTTCTCATATATTCTTTTCTTAGACCTATTCTCTTATTTTCTTGTTTTCACTTGCACGATAAGGAAGAAGGGAGGAGAGGATAAATTCATGGAGGCCATTGGAGACATGGAAGCTCTCCTTGAAGAAACCTTTGTGCTTAAAACATGGATCCATTCATTTTCCCTTTGTGGGTATTGTATTCTCTTTTATATTTATTCATTAGAAGTATTTAACTTGTAGATTCAAGGTATATACTTTGTGAGTATATCCATTTGGACAAAACCCCCAACCCCTAAGTATTCATTTCACAAAATAATAAAAAAATGCTTATACATATATATATTTATATGTATATTTTATTTATTAAAAACTCAAAAAACAAGATTCAAATAGATTATATATATTTGAATCTTGTTTTTTGAGTTTTTAATAAATAAACTATACATTCATACATACATACATACATACATACATACATATATATATAAAAAAAAGAACTAAACTACGGTTATAAAATTACACATGTCGCATAATCCATGAATGGCTGCTTAAAAAAAGACATAGTGCAATCATTGATTTAGTTAAGTGGATTAAAAAAACATTTGGGGGGAGGGGCGCCGACCTCACCCCATCCCATATATTATATGGGTTGGGGGTGGGGTCAGTTCCCCTCCCCCCCCAACCTTTAATAAACTTCAAATATTTTAAAAAAATACCATGTGGGCCGTGACCCACATCTCATTCTTTCTTTTTGTTTTTTGTTTTTAAATTATTTATTTACTTAATCAAGCAAAAAATAACTTTGACCGATTTAAAAGTTTTAGTTTAGTTTTTTTCTAATATATTAATTCTATTTATTAATGATTATATATATATATATATATATATATATATATATATATATATATATATATATGGGTATTTGTTTTTTTTTTAAAAAGTAGTATTGATATTTATGAATAATGTTTTGCAATGTTATTATAATTTTTTTGGGGGAAATATTTGATCTATAATATTAATATATAGATCTATTATGTATTAATAATATAAATTTATTTATTAATTATGTTTTCCCTTTTAATGTAAGGGTTTGTAATATGAATAAGAAATGGGTTTGTGGCTATAGACTGAATTTATATATAATTGTATAAATGATGATGTTTATAGATGTAAGAGATTGTATTTGTACTTTAACCAAAACAAATTGTCAAACTCCTGGTCATTTAGATAATATTTAAGAGGGTCAATTTGATTTTTGATTTATTCATTTTATTAGGATAACTTCCATTGCAAAAAGGAGGAAATTATATAAATAAATCCATTCTATTTATTCCTTCTTACACATTTAGTTGGGGTAAGGGAAAAATACACCACTCTTAAATGAAATTTATTTCAATAACCAAGTAAGCACGGGGTTGTCAATAATGAAAATAATCAATATTTATTTCCCATCCAAGAGCTCTAGCCTTTACGAATAAATACATTTGTAATGCAACTTGTAAACACAAACTTTGATTTTTGAGAGATTAATTTCCATTACAAGATCATTACAAGTTCAAATTCATATGAAGTAATGTAAATAAAAAATAAAAAAATTACAAGCATTTAACCAATGAATAAAATTGCATCCAATATACAATTGGTTCCATTTACAAGTTGTAGAATCATAATAGCACAAGCTATAACTCCTAGTGTATTTTCCCAACAAGAGCACTTCTTCTATTGAACTCCACCAAGCTTCATTTTATCAAAATAGAAAGGGGGGGAGAGGCAACACTCTCAACCCAACTAATAACTAATTAGGAGAAGAAGTTATCCTCCTCATTGGCCACCGAGCCCCAACCACATTTCAATGAAAGAATGAATCCAACTCATAGCAAGCACAAAACAAGATTCCACATCACAATACAAATATTTTACAATCATTACAAAACACAACCAAATCAAACTACAAACATAAGAAGGAAAAACAACAAATATACAAGGCTTCTAAATGAAGAGCCAAAGGAGCAAGAAACTATGGGGAAGCCACTTATACCTCCAAATGGGAAATGGGTGCCCACCTTAAAAGCCTCCAACACATATCTCAAAACTCCCACACACTCTTATGCCTTCCTCAAGTACCTCTTATGCCTCCCACATAATCTTATGCTTCCCTCATTCTCTTATGCCTCCCTCATAAACATAAAAGTAAGAAATAAAAGCATTCCTTGTCCAAGGTGGGGCACTCAATCCAAACTCCCTCTAAAACATGAAATAAACTCTTATACCTCACTATATGAATTCTCCCCATAGTCCTCCTACACAACACTTAGGAAATCTACCCAAGCACCCAACAGGCATAATAAAACATTCAAACAAGCTCATATACATAGAATACAATAAAAACATTAAGCAAGAGTAAAGCTCCTATCTTTCCATGGTAGATCTTTTTCCAAGAGTCAATCTCCAAGCTTATTTTAAACCCAAGCCCTCCAAAATCCACTAACTCCCAAAAATGCAAGAGCACAAAAGAATGAAGTAACCCCTAAACAAGAAAAATAACTTGAATAAATAGAAAAGGGAGAGAGGAGGGTGAGGTGGCTCCATGTAGGATGCCACATTACTCATCCTCAGCTCCACCTCACAAGTAAAACCTCAACCCCAATGCACCATAAATTGGTGGGTGAGAGAAATTACAAGTTACTTACACACACAATCCAATCCCACACCCCCTAAGGAAAAACTTTAATTTTAAGAAGGAAAGTGAAATAATATTTTACCATTTTTTCATCCCAAAACACATAATGAGGTCTATTTTTGACCCCCCAACCCACAGGTAGGGTTGGTATAGCAATTTAAGAGGTGTGGGACAAGTTTAATTTGTCCCACAAACCTCCAAAATTGGCCTTGAAAGCCAAATCCGAATTTTCATGAAGGGGTAGAGTGTACAACACTCAAGGTCACAAGCACTCAACTTACAACACATAATCCAAGAGCCATCAATTATAATAAATGAATCCTTTTGACCCAGTCTTAATTAATTTAGTGAACTAATTAATTTCCTAATCTAGAGATAAATCAAGTGATTAACAAAAGGATAACACGTCACTATAATTTCACATACTAAAAATAAATAAAGAAAACTAAATGAAAGAAAACACATAACCCCTTGGTCACAATTGGAGGTGATTCCCCCCATGGGAACCTGTACGTACCCAAAATTGAAGGGTACTGCACCACCAAAACAACATAACACGTGCCCCAATGATGATACAGGTCTCCTCGCAAGGTGTTCGGGATCCGAAAAATATCTCTACATATGCATTAACATCCTGCATGCCCCGCTTAGCCCCTGCGTCCTTTATTTTTCTCTTTTTCCCTCTTTTATTTTCCTTTTGCTCTTTAGTTACGAAACCGCCGCCCTGCCTGGGCAGCGGTCTTATAACTGCCGCCCTGTTAAGAGCGGCAGTCCTGCACGCATTTTCCAGAATGTTCTTTTAACGTGACTCACATAAAAATCAACGTTTCACCATATTTTTTCACCGATTTGGGCTTGCATTAATGTTTTTGGTCCCCTGGAATAGTGTTTTGCCTTTGTTTATTGTTTAGGAGTTCAGTTTGGTTTTGATCTTTGGGTGAATGAATTACTATAAATAGCAGGCTTGTGTTCAAGCGAATGGCCCCTCAAATTTACCTCTCGATTTCTCATTTTAGTAGTTCATTCTTTTATTTTTATTAGAAGCCATAGTTTAGTTAATTTGCATGCTTAGTTAGCACTGTTATGCTGTTTGAAAGCCACATATCCATCTTGTGCATGTAGTGATGTTATTTCATCCAATCCATTGGAATAATATAGTCTGTTTACCAATAGGAAGCCATTAAAGTTGCAGGTTTTTTTCTTCAAACAGGATAGTTTCATGTTCTGGATGTTTTATGTTGCATGACTCGCAATAGATCCCACTAGGAATTACATAAGCCAAGCTCTGTACTCTTGCGCTATCCCTCTCCTATTCACGTTGTATTCAGTCTATATTCTAAATCTTTCCTTTGTTCCAATATCTACTTCTGTTGATGTAAGCATTACACACTTTTCTGGATCCACGTGAGCACGAAAGAACGAGGAGATCACACTGAGGGGAAAAAGTTACACACATCATCAGATTTGCCACTGTTCTACAGAATCCAGGTTCTAAATTTCAAATTTCTAGTTACAAGCATATCAAATATAGTAGCTAATCACTTTATTTCAGTCAATTTACTTTCGATATTGCAAGAGAAGCTGTGGGGATTGATAGTTTCTGAGAGACTATGATTCATTCCTCACTTCTGAGGTAGGATTGAGAGTCTTGTTCAAATAGATTAGATCAGTTATTTCACTATTTATAATAGGTTCATAAATTACACAGGCAAGTAGCTACAATCGGTTACTTTGTTTGTTTTAATTTCATCTTTAGATTAATTGTCAATTTATAGATATATTAAAATAATTGCTTCTTCAAAATCATTTAATAAAGTTTATCAGAAAAATACAAAAATAGAGAAGTTATATATGCTGTAGATATACTTCAAATTTACTTTACTTTAATTAGGTTTACATTGTTACTTTTGCATAACAATAACGGGACCTAAGGAGCCCAGGGAATATATATTCAAGCCAATCGTGCCTCAGCCTAATCTCATCACAGCAGTAACTGACATAGATAAAAATCTTAGAATCCAGGTCTTCCAAACCACAACAGACTTACAACAGATCAGTTCTTAGTTTAGGAGTTTGAATATAGAAGACAACCAAGCATACACGTTTTTGTCAAACCAGCCAAACTATAGATTACCCTAGATAAATATTCACATGACTGTAGAAAGGTTTGAAAGAGAGAAATTGTTTGGTTGTGATCCTTTGGTCCCACAACCCAACACGGGAGACATTCTAATAGACATAGATACTAGCTTAAGAATTCAAGTTGTGCAAACACATGTGAGATATTCTGAAAAGATCGCACAACTATTAATTCTAAACATAGAGGCTGAGAAAGCATATGATTATTGGATACTAGGGATTAGGGACTGATTTTACACACGACAATAGCAGGTCCACAATAACCACACATCTACGGTTGTGACCCACAAGTCCCACAGCCCGACGAACCCCTAAGTGAATCAGACATAGACGTTGTCCTACATACATAAGTATTCTGATCTACTCCACTTTCACCCATCATCATCACACAATTATCCGGGTCAAAGCACAATGTTGTGTCCCACTTCATGTCCCAAAAACGCAAGTAACAAGTTGGGCGGGATCGGAAATTGAGGGTGTTTGCGCGAACACCCCTTTCACGTGAACCCCCTTCACCTGAACCGCCATGTAGGATGAAGAAATTAGTTCGCGCGAAAAGGGGTTCGCGCGAACACCCCTTCGCGCGAACCCCTCGAATTCAAATAATTTTGGCGGCAAAGAGTTATATATAGATATTTATATAGTTTTGGGCGGCGGATTTAGGGTTCAGGGGGGTTCGGCGCGAAGGGGGGTTCACGCGAACCCCCTGTCATGCGAGACCCCCTACACGCGAACCCCCCTTCGCGTGAACCCCCCCTATGTGGCACCTATGTGGCACTTATGTGGCACATTTTGGTGCCAAATCCATTTGGAGGATAATTTTATGCCAAAATGTGCCATTTAGGTGCCACGTAATTAGGGTTAACGAATGAATAAAATTACAAAAATTTAACAAAAAATACAGAATTTTATTAGCTTTCTAAAAATATAATTTTCATTTTTTAAAAATATGCCTTACTATTTATTTTTTATATTTTGCTAACATATGGTCATCCTTAGCCGACAATCGATCGTACACAATCAACGCCAATTTGAAAAATAGCAAAAAATATCAAAAAAAATTGAAAAAATTAGGATTACTATTTATTGAAGCCTTCTTCTTACCTGTGAGAAAAAAATTCAATTTCAATATAAATCTTAAAATTTATTGGTATAAACATTTGTACGCCATTTATTTGAAAATATTTTTACTAATAATAATTAATTAGAAAAAAAATATAAGTCCTAAAAATATGAAAATTTGATAGCACTGCAAAATCCCAATCTTGAACATATATCTAAAATTTCATGGTGAAAAAATAAATTTTCATTCAAAAAAACCACTCGAGGACTGTCATTCGGCTTTTATAACATAAGAAACAATCGTATGAGGTCAGGTTACGAGGAAGAGCTTTTTTAAAAAAAATTGATATGTATTCTACACTCTAAGCTACAACATTTCGTCACTTTGTGGAATTTCATGAATGTGTACAAAATTATGGCTATTACCTTTAGAAAATCGGTGAAACTAAAAATTCATGTTTATAATGTTACAAAACATACCAAAAAGTGGGACAGTTTATTGTGCTTTTACCCATCCTTGTTAGATATAGCGGCTAACGAAGCTAAGGAATTCTGGACTAGGCCAGAAAATCACCCATAAAAACAACTATATCCATCATTCACTCTATGACCCTGTCTGGAGACATACAGGAAACTATCCCAGGTCATTTTCCACGTATACCACAACCCATAGTTCGAATAACGCCAGAGCTTGATTTTTATTGGAGCCTTTGAGCATTCAGCCTTGCACACTCAGCTATCACACAAGTTCAGGTTAGGAGGGCCTTCATTGCCTTAGATTCACAAGTTCCATTAGTGCGTGTCGAAGACATTAGATTGCCTAATTAGTTTGTCTACATCCCGAACGTATTCCATCCCCACCGACTGTCTCGGCATGACCTCGGGAGGTCGGGTGCGAGGAAGAGCTACTTTTACATTCTCAAGATCACTTGTCACTTTTCCTTCATACAAAATTGGTGAACCCAACGTGAACAACATAGTACTTTTCTTTACTTCTTTCTTCCACCTTTTCTCTTTCCCATTATTCTGCGGGTATTCATATACCCCCCGAATATGTCGGGATTTGATGCATATGGTCGAACCTCTCCTAGGTCTTAAGGCATACTACACCCAACATAATAGACAGTCATCACCCTCACTCTCAGTATGGGGTGACAACTACTCAACTAACCAGTTGTCAACACAAAACTCCAAGGACTAGATATAACTCATCTTTCCAAATTGAGGAGTTAGATCAGCTCGCTCAAACACAACAAACAGAGCCTTCAGGCTCGAACAATATGACGTTCACAGGAGAATCTGGTTCATCTCCTTAGGTACTGCTTAAACCACACATTAGTAGATAATCAGACCCATACCTGGTTTTAGATGACGAATATTCAGCACGTTATGCCCAGAACGAACAACGCTCTCGGAATATGTACCCACCTATAGGAGGTTTACAAATACAACCCGAGGTCTCTTTTCAAGAAAATACCTCTATGCCACTGCATATAGGAAATACCCTCAGGGAAACTTGGCAAGACAGTAATCAGTTCATAGCAGGGTATCATAGGCCTATACAACATCAAGATATACAACAAATGCCACCAAGGAAAAATATCGTGACTTCACCAAATGAAGTCATTTTGACTTTAGTAGAAAAAGTTAGGGGATTAGAACTTGCCGAAGCAAGTCAAACTTCTCAATTCATGCAGGCAGGAAGTTCCAATCCTCCACACCATCCTATCCAAGTAGACCTCCTCACAAGAGTAGGCACGTTAGGCATGCCTCCTCAATATTCACAACAAATGCCAACTAGACCCGCCATCTCTAACACCGCTCCTCACGGTCTAGTACAAAATAATCCATTCCTAGAAAATACCCCGTCATACTTAAACATGTACTCCAAATCACCACAAGGGGATATGTTCTCCTCTCCGGACATGTTTACTCAAATACAGGGGTTTCCTTATGCCCCTGCCAATGCATACGCTACACCATATCAACAACCCATTCCACCGCCACTCCTTCAGCAAGCACCATCAATGGTCAAAACTTATGCGATAGGGACTTATTCAGAATACTTGAAAGAGCCTTTAGATTTCACCATATGAAGTGTCATGATTCCAAGACCTCTTCCCGATTTTCCCAAATACAAAGGAGAGGGAGATTCGAATGCACACATCAAGGCTTACGCCACAGCCATTCAGGAACTACTTCCTTGGGATGGGGTTGTTGCTAAAATATTCCCCAAAAATTTGGAAGGCATCGCTCTCGATTAGTATTATAGAATACCTGAGGCTTTCATCCATTCATTTAAACAACTTGTTTTAGAGTTCATTAAGGCGTTTGACATGAACAAACTATTAAGAACAGGAATCAGAGAATTCCTACACATTAAACAAGAACACAACGAATCTATCGTTCATTTCATCCAGAGATGGTGTACAGTTCTTTATTATTTAGCTAGTGCTCCAAACATGGACAAAATGGAACTATGTGATTTATTCCTTCATTCTCTCAGCAGAGAAGTAAAGGAAGAAGTCCAGAAGTTCCCATTAAGGACTTATGATGAAGTACTTGAAAGCTCTCTCTGAATCGATCAAGCAGTAATAGATAGCGGTTGTAAGACATATGGAGCAAACAGGAGGTTGATCACCTCTAACAAGAATACTACGACTTACCCTATTACCACAAACTTTAATAAAGGACCTAAAATCCTTAACAAAAATCATGGGGTGACAACAAATGGAGTCACTGATCAGGCTAAGAGGATAAATGTTGGGAATAATCCACCACCAATGAACAATGCAACGAAACAACAACTCTACCCCAACAATCAATGCAGTGGATTTTAATCATCCACATCACCTACAACAACAACAACAGTAAAACCCTACACAGGGTCCAAGCCCAAACTCAACTCGTTACCAAAACCAGAATCAAAACCAGAAACAATAAATGCAAAAATTTAATCCTAATAGGCAATGATTTGACCAAAGTTTTAGGCCACAATATACACCAAACCAACAAACCAGGAATTACAATCCTAACTCATATTGTGGTTTCCACAAAAATTTGAGGCCATGACAATAGAACGTGTCGTGACTACAATAAATTCATGCAACGTTTGCCAAAATAACAAAGACATTTTTTCATAGATATGTTCTTGGCAGATCCCGTGTCACCAACACCAAATACTTTTACAGGGGCAATTTCCCCTCAAAATGCACCCCTCAAGATCTTTAATGATCCGCTCCCAAATCACAAAAACAATAGGCTAAATCTAAATGGGACAAACAAAAGCATAATGACAGGAAATAATGATCACGAAGCTTCGACTTCACTAAGTCCACCAGTTGTGCCACAATTAGGGAGTCAACCGCGACCCAAGATAGTCAGTTTAGTGGAATTAGATGCCAAACTACCCATCGAAGCTATAACAAGGACACGAGAGTATTTCTCTCAACCAAGTCCAAGTAACCTACAAGAGACAGATAACATCCAACAAATAGTAGTAAAACCCGTGGGTGCCTATGATCTAATTAACGATCTAACAAAAACCTTCTCACACATTTCATTTTTTGACTTACTGAAGAATTCACCTACCCATAGAGCTACTCTTTTGGAGGCATTAGATCTAGGCCATCTAATTAACATCACTCCACCTCCCGAAACACAAGTAAACCATATAGACTTTGATATCCACCCTCCAGGGCAGACAGACGGGGATACTGAATTCATATTTGAAATAAAAAAAATGCCAACAGATGCTGAGATTACACACCGAGGTGATCAAGCCTTACATTTGCAAGTATGGGTTTATAACAATTATCTAAAGCGTGCGATGGTTGGCGATGGGGCAGGAGTTAACATAGTCCCCTTCTCTTTCCTTCAAAAGCTAGGGCATGGAGAAACAAATTGTTCCACGACTCAAAAAACATTCAGAGGCTATGATAGCCTTAAAGCCAATTCGATTGGGAGTATAATACTACCAGTCACCTTAGGACCCAAAACAATCCTGACTGAGTTTTATATTATAGTTCGGGAAACTAACTATAATATGATCCTCGGTCGACCATGGATACAGCGTATGAAGGAAATCCCTTCTACGTTATTCCAAGAAGTAATATTCTTGCATTTAGAAAAGGTGTTTTTTGCCAAAGGTGATCCAAAGCCACTCGATATACACCTCGCTAACTTAAAGAAAAGACCAGGTATGCACTCAGAATATGAACTCCCAACAAACCAACTTAATAAACCCACTGACGCAAAAACAGAAGAAAAATTGGTACCTACGATGGATATTGAAACTATGAGCTTAGTCACGATAGTCGCAGCCCTCAAGGATGAGGCTAACATTATAGAAACAATATCATTAGGAACAACTGCAAAATTTTTTGAATTACTAGAACAAGATCTACCAATGTTCTTACCATTTGATTCTGTAGGTGTGGGATATACCCTAGGTGTTGGTTCTCTTCCAACAGAGGATCTCTGCATGGTAGACGTAGAAGACATTAACACAACAAATATCTCAACACCCATGTTCCCAGCTAAATATTGGACTCTCCATTTCAATGGAGCTACGTGTCATTACGGAGCTGGGGTAGGTGTAATCTTTACTTCCCCTAAGGGAAAAGTCCTACCATTTGCCTTTAAGCTACATTTTGAATGTACAAACAATGGTGCTGAGTACGAAGCTCTTCTCCTTGGCCTCATTCTAGCCAAAAGGATCGGTATTGATAGCATTAGGGTGTTAGGAGACTCACAATTGGTAGCAAACCAAGTCTCTGAGGTATATGAAACCAAAGCTGAGCATTTACAGCTCTACAAAACAGATTTATTAGATTTAAGCAAAGAGTTTGACTTCATATCAATTAAAGTAGTCCCGCGAGAGCAAAACCTTCTCGCCAATTCAATAGCAACCTCAGCATCGTGCTTCACGCCAAGAAATGAATTCCAAGATACACGTTTCACAGTATCCCTCCATACCGAACCACTGATAAAAAAATGGTTGTCATGTTTTCTTTTAAACAACAAAGATAAAAAACGAGTCTCTAGACGACATCGATAGTGATACGGCCACTCTAGACTATCTAAACACCTATGCAGCATTACATCTCACCCATCACATGATTGATTTGTCTTTAATCTCGCATTCATCTTCTTATTTTGGGAATCCCATGATGGAGCCTCCCCCACAAGAGGACCCCAGCATATATACGGTCAAAAATGGGGACAATCTGGAGCTACCTCTTGTCCTGCCTGAGTTTGAAGAAGGTAACACCTCTTTAATCGAAGAAACAATTGATATTAACATCGGAACGGAGGATGAACCAAAGATCTTGAAACTAGGATCCTCGTTAACCCCAGAAGAAGTAGAAATACACACTCAAATCCTCAAAGAACATCAAAAGGCTTTCACATTTAGCTATAAGGAAATGACAAGGGTTACACCACATATCATAGTACACAACCTTGTTACTAAATCAAACGCAAAGCCGATTAAACAAAAATCAAGACCAATGAAGCCCAAGGTAGCTCTCATGGTAAAAGAGGAAGTAATGAAACTCCTCTAAGTAGGATTCATCAAACCGGTGGACTACTCTCAATGGGTATCTAATATCGTTCCTGTTCTAAAAAAGAATGGGAAAATATGTATCTACATAGACTTCCGAGACATTAACAAGGCATGCCCTAAGGATGATTTCCCGTTACCATCCATAGACGTCATTGTTGACACCACAGCTGGATTTGAGCTTTTGTCTCTCATGGATGGATTTTTAGGATACAATCAAATCAGAATATCCGAACAAGATCAAGCTAAAACCACGTTTATAACTCCTTGGGGAACCTATTGCTACGCTGTTATGCCATTTGGTCTCAAGAATGCTGGTGTTACATACCAGTGGGCTATGACATATATACTTCATGATCTTATTCATAAAATTGTGGAATCCTACGTAAATGAATTGTTGGCCAAGGCCAAGAAGTGTTGTGACCATCCAGAAGTGCTTCGTGTCATTCTTTCACGCCTAAGAGAATACGGAGTCACACTAAATCCAGAAAAATGTGTCTTTGGTGTAACAGGAGGAAAGCTACTAGGTTACATCATATCATCACGAGGAATAGATGTTGACGCAAAAAAAATCCAGGCTGTCCTTGAAATGGTTCCACCTTCGGATGAATCTGGAATCAGGTCATTTCTCGGAAAGCTTGGTGCAATCCGGAGATTCATCCCAGACTTAAGCTTCGCTATCCATCCAATCAACAATCTGCTCAAAAAGGATTATAGTATTGATTGGACCATAGACTGCAATGAAGCTTTTGACGCCATTAAGTGTTTCTTGTTATCACCACCTATGCTAATGCCACCTAAGTTAGATCACCCGTTAATTTTATACTCGCGAGCTACCGATGTCTCGCTAGCCTGTATGTTGGCCCAAGAGGACGATGACAAGAGAGAATGCGCGATTTATTTCATTAGTCAAACATTACTTGACTATGAAACATGTTATACACAGGCAGAATGAGAATGCCTTTCCATAGTCTTTACAACTAAACGCTTAAGACATTATATGCTAAATCAAGAAACGAGGGTCATTGTAAAGACAGAGCATTTACGAACTTTCCTCACACAAGGATCCTTGTCTAAAAAGGCTGGGTGATTTATAACCTTAATGGCAGAATTCGAATTAACATTTGTAAATCAAAAATCCGTTAAAGGGAAAATCATCGCGGATTGGTTAGCTGATAACCCATTGGATGGAGGTAATATAGTAGATCTGGACTTTCCGGATTGAATGCGTATACTACATTGAAACTAGACCTCCTATTTATGAGTGTCCCTAGTATACTGATATTATTAATTATATCATGGACCATACGTATCGAGAAGGGGCTACATCGCAACAAAGAAGGTGGTTACGTATTATTGTAGCCAGATACGTCGTTATAGAGCAAGTGCTCTATCGGAAAGCGTTCGATGGAATGCTTCTAAGATGTGTTGACACAAAAGAATCCAAGAAAATTCTCCACGAATCTCACAGTGGAATGTGTGGAGGCCACTTCGGTGGTCATGCCACCACCCGTAAAATACATCGGATGGGCTACTTCTGGCCTACTCAAGAACACAATGTAGTAGAGTTTGTACGAAGGTGTCATAAGTGCCAAGAATTCTCCCATGAGATCCACATGTCGGCACAAGCTCTACAACCAATTGCTACTCCATGGCCCTTTTCTACGTGGGACCCTCGATTTGATAGGGAAATTCTCTCCCTCGTCTACAAACAGCCATAATTTCATAATCACGACCACTGAATATTTTACCAAGTGGGTAGAGGCTATGCCTCTTACTACTGTATTGGGCTCTGTAATCGCCAAATTCATTTTGAACCAAATCATTTATAGGTACGGTGTCCCACAAATCATTATCTCAGATAATGGGACTTCTTTTAAGAATGACGAAGTTCGTGAACTATGTAATAAATTTAGAATGAGCCATCATACAGCCTCCCTGTATTACCCTCAAGCCAACGGATAGGGTGAAGCGAAAAACAAAACATTATAAGCCATTCTTCTTAAAACAGTGAAAGAAAACAAACGAGATTGACATTTGAAGTTATATCTGGCTTTGTGGGCCCATCAAACCTCAATAAGAACACCAACAAGAGTGACTCCTTTCTCACTAGTATTCAGGGCAGAGGCAGTCCTCCCACTCGAAGTTGAAATACCTAGACTCCATATTTCATTACAAGGGATTTTGGATGAAGATGCTTACAGAGAAGCATGTCTCTCCCAACTAGAAAGCCTAGATGAAGCTAGGTTAGATGCTGAATAGCAGCACAAAGTCTATGCTGACTGGATGTGCCGACAATATAACAAAAAGGTCTATGAACATGACATATATGAAGGTGATCTAGTTCTAAGGCTAGACAGCTGGATCGACAAAAAGACCGGCGAGGGAAGGAAGTTCCGGCCCAAATGGGTGGGCCCATACTGAGTCACGAAGGACTATGGAAATGGTGCATACCTCTTATGTACACTATAAGTTGAGGAATTTGGCGAAACAGTCAATTCCCTTCACCTTAAATGATTCTATGCGTAAGTGGCCAGCATTATGTATAATTACATCTATTGCATTTTCATATAGTTAGGTTCATTTTGTCCACATGTTTCATACAAATCTTGTGATCAAGGAATTTATTCTTAAAGCAATTCATTACAAACTTATGATGGTATTGACATAAACACTCTAATCATACTTCTCCATCTCCATGATATCGTCAAGATATTTCAGAATCATTTCATCAAATACAGCTAGATATGACAAAGTCTTAACGGTAACCATACCAAGATCTGCATGCTTGTTCTCACTTTTGGTTTCTTCTTAGAATAGGTGTCTTGTCTATGGTCTATTCTAGAAGCTTCATCATGTCACATCTATCCCATATGTATATCTCTTTGGAAATAAGAGCATGCTGACATTTTTCTTAGATAAACAAGTCAAATATAGATTAAACAGAAAATTTTAAATTTACACATTTCCTTGCCCCACCAACCTTTGGTGATGAGCTTGCATCTCCCACTAGTGACGTAGGGTTGGGAAAGGATGGAAATGCCCTTACTCACCTATGCTTGGCCCACGGTGATAAACCTATGCTTCTTACTAGTAGCATGGGGCAAAGTGTAGGGGGTCCACTTGACAAACAAACATTAAAGGACATAAGCAAACAGTTCAAATATTGAAGCCTTGAGTCAAAAACAAATGAATCAGATGTTTAAAATTCCAAGAGAGTTAAAATCCTAAAAACCTAGATTTTGTCTACCATGTGGCCATCTACAGATCTAAGTCTAGATAAACCGCAAAGCAATTTGCATCCCAATAACTATGAAGTCACCCAGGTAGAGTAGGCTTGTAGCTTCCCAATTTGGTTCCACCAAAGCTTTGTCTATATTTCATCACTATCATTTTAGCACATTTCATAACTTGTGCCCTCTCTAGCTCTCAGTGATGAGCCCTCGCATCTTACTAGCTACGTGGAGTTGAGAGTGGGGCAAGTTTATCAGCTCATCTTACCAGTCTATTATCACCACTTTGTCAAAACATATACGAAGTACCAAAAATTGCTTAAAGAAAGTAAAAATTCAAAAATCACATCGTGTCTACATTATCATATATCAGCATCATAAAATACAAAAAAAAATTAACATTTGTGTCATTTTTCCTCTATTGCATACATTCTAAACAACATACAAGCATAAACATCATAGTCTACATGAAGAAAATGAAAAGGAAACGAAGCCATAAATGCCAAGAGTCTGATCCAAAAGGAATATATATATAAATGGTCAACATTTCTGTACAATGCCATCATGCACTAAGCATGGTCAAAACGCTCAAAGAGCCTGAGATATACAAAAGAATGTATCATATAAAATCTACAAGAGCCAAGTGGCTTCTCAATCCCTATGGGACCCCTCTGAAGGCGCACGCCCATGCCTAAGACTCCAGCTACTCCGGTGCTCTAAGTGCACAGAGGGCTCACGATCCCGAGGGGCAGCCGCAGTCTCGCCACGAGAATGACTCCTCATCAGGTGCTCAGCTGTCCTATACCCTGCTAGATCTGTATGGAAGAGTCGACACCATCCTGGAAACATGCCAGACTAGGGAAAAGATGTCAGTTATGTCTACCAGCTGTTGAAGGCTCCCCAACATCCATGGATAGCTCTGCGCAGGTCCTCTCCATGGGAATCATCAGGGTATCGGTGCATACCCTGCGAATCAAGTCTCGCCACTCATTGGCGGGTCTCTGTAAACAAAAGGGAAAACAGGTTAGAAATAAACAAGAGATAAATACAAACGTAAAATAGAAGGAGAGATAGTAACTAAAGCAATCTTAATTAACAAAGGAAGGAGGGTAACTTATTCAGATCACTAGGCCTCTAGGACGGATCTCTAGGGTCAGCATCTGCCACAGATGTCGCCGCTGACTGAGCTGCTCCTCCAGTGGCTGGAGCGGCATAGCACCTTGCAACGGACTCATCCTCCCCACCATGGCCCTGGGAGAGTGGCTCCTCTGAGACCAGAGTCACCATCTCTGCACTCTACTCGGCCCTCTCTGCCTGCATGATATCCTAAGTATCATGCCACTCAGGATGATTTTCCTCCTCAATCTCCTCCTCTGTCTCTCCCCTGTGAACTCCTTAGACTCGAAGCTTATCTCAATGGGCTCATCACTGCTATGGGTAGGACCTGCAGTAATTTGAAGTAAGGTACCCAAGGAGCACTAGCTCTCCCTTGGGCATGTACTACCCGCCTAGCCGTGATAGGAACGCCAGGTGTCACAACTGTCCAACCCCGGCCTCTAGGGCCTCCCCTGGCCTCTTGGACTGATCTATAAACTAGAACTATTGGGGGAAGCATACAAATGTAGGGTAAGCCAAACTACTGAGGAACTCGGCCGAAGGGGTGTACCTCCACTCGCCCCACTCTATCAATAAACTGCCTTGTGGTGGAGTAAGAGATCAAAGTAAGAGCCTCGTCACCCCATATACCTACCATGGTCTGATACGGTGTGGCCTCCATGTCAGCAATGGTCAAAAAAGTAATTGGCTAATGAGGTGTTCTAAGCACTGACATATCTGTCCATCTAGCTGCCCTCACAGCTCTGGGATTTGTCACCTCTACACCTCTGCCATAGGGGATGAAGTGCTCATAGACCCAACTCATGACGAGGGTTGGGTGGCTCAAGGACTGCCCCTGTAAACAGAATACCCTGTATAAGTCGTGGTAGGTTGTCCCAAGTATGTCTGCTCCCTAAGCATATATCCATCCATGTCCCTCTATCTGTGCAATAATAGGGGACCAGCAATATAACAATGTGTCTCCTCCCTTGTCCCCAATCAGTCTCGAGGCAAGGATCCCCATAATAGCCTAGAAAAGTAGGGGGATGGGCAAGCTAGGAATAGATCGAACTCTGTGCCCCTTCTTCAAACCCGTGGATATGATTACATCTCCCATAGAAGAAGCCCACTGTGTAATATGGGCCCGTGAACCTGCTGTCTCTAGGGTGAGTTGTCTCCCGATGATCGGGACCCCTAGAATATGATAAACATCCTCCAAAGTGATGGTCCACTCACCGCAGACCCCTGGCAATCGGAAGGTGTTCCGATCAACATCCCAGTAAGAAAACAAGTCACAAAGAATATGACTGGATGGTGCAACATATGGAACGCGTGAGATACGTAGTATCCCGGCCCTCTGAAGAGTGTCCTCCTCATACTATGAAAGTGCATCCAATACTGTTGGAAGCCAGTCACACTCTCTCTCTCAGCTCCACCGAATGTACTCCTCTCTCACCTACATACACTCAAAAACACACAAAACAGAGCAAGTTAGCATCCAAGTGATACTAGAAAAATCATGAAAACACATAGAAGTGCTAAAAACACAAAAACAACTATAAACAGATGTTCTTTTGGCAATCTGTGCAAAACCACCACCCTGACCAGTGAGGCACTTTCGTAACCGCTGCCTTAAAAGTGGCGGTTGTGTAACCACCACCCTCAACAAGGCAGCGGTCACGTCCTGAAAACCCACGCCGGTTTTATAACCCAAAAGGCCCAAAAAAACACTAAAAAAGGACCATTTTAGCTAAAAAAAAGCCTACCTAGTAGGCACCCCCCCCTAGATGGACCTTTTGAATCTAACATTTTCAAAAATTACCCCCCCACGACAAAGATTTTAGCATTTTAAAAAATTTGGGGGGAAAAACAATAAATTGAGGAAAACTAACCTGTGATCTCACAAGTCGATGTTCCGCTCACGGAGGCATGATCACTATCACGTCATGAATGTTTCGACTCTAATCATGCAAGAAACTGTCACCGTGGGTCCCAGAGCTCAGAATCAATCAAATCAACACGCGCAAAAGAATAGGAAAATGGGCCCACTTTCATATATATAGCAACCTGACTTGTTCAAAATGCCTTTTTCATAGGTTTGGAGCACCGACAAAGGTAAGTTCTTATCCCCGCGTGAATGGTACGTTCTCATTTCCTTTTATTTTAGTGTTTATTTTCCAGGTCTATTGTGTCTATCTCCACTTGATTCCTCTTTTCATTTTGCAGGTAGCAGGAATCTTGGATGCCATCGTTTCGACACACGGACGTATCAGGTATCACTTCTACCTTCCCATTTTGGGACCCGCCATACTCGGACCCACCGTTTTACACCTCTTCATGGCTAAAAAACTTCTCCGAGGTGAAAATATGTACGTACCCAAAATTGAAGGGTACTGCACTGCCAGAACAACATAACACATGCCCCAATGATGATACAGGTCTCCTCGCAAGGTGTTCGGGATCCAGAAAAGCTCTCTACATATGCGTTAACATCCCACATGCCCCTCTTAGCCCCTGTTTCCTTTATTTTTCTCTTTTTCCCTCTTTTCTTTGCGTTTTGCTCTTTATTTATGAAACTGCCACCCTGCCTGGGTGGCGGTCTCGTGACCACCGCCTTGATTAGAGCGGCAGTCCTGTAACCGCCACCCTGCTCAGAGCGGCGGTCCTGCACACGTTTTCCATAATTTTCTTTTAACATGACTCACGTAAAAATCAACATTTCACCAACTTTTTTCACCGCTTTGGGCTTGCATTAATGTTTTGGTTCCCCTGGAATAGTGTTTTACCTTTGTTTATTGTTTAGGAGTTCAGTTTGGTTTTGATCTTTGGGTGAATGAATTACTATAAATAGCAGGCTTTCATTCAAGCAAATGGCTCCTCAAATTTACTTCTCAATTTCTCATTTCAGTAGTTCAGTATTTTATTTTTCTTGGAAGCCATAGTTTAGTTAATTTACATGCTTAGTTAGCACTGTTATGCTGTTTGAAAGCCACATATCCATCTTGTGCAAGTAGTGATGTTATTTCATCCAATCCATTGGAATAATATAGTCTGTTTACCAATAGGAAGCCATTAAAGTTGTAGGTTTTGTTCTTCAAACAGGATAGTTTCAGGTTCTGGATGTTTTATGTTGCATGACTCGCAATAGATCCCACTAGGAATTACATAAGCCAAGCTCTGTACTCTTGCGCTATCCCTCTCCTATTCACATTGTATTCAGTCTGTATTCTAAATATTTCCTTTGGTCCAATATCTACTTTTGTTGATGCAAGCATTACACGCTTTTCTGGATCCACGTGAGCACGAAAGAACGAGGAGATCACACTAAGGGGACAAATTTACACACATCATTGGATTTGCCACTGTTATGTAGAATCCAGGTTCTAAATTTCAAAGTTCCAGTTAGAAGCATATCAAATATACTAGCTAATCACTTTATTTCAGTCAATTTACTTTGGATATTGCCAGGGAAGCTGTGGGGATTGATAGTTTCTGAGAGACTATGATTCATTTCTCACTTCTAAGGTAGGATCGAGAGTCTTGTTCAAATAGATTAGATCAGTTATTTCACTATTTATAATAGTTTCATAAATTACATAGGCAAGTAGCTACAATCAGTTACTTTGTTTGTTTTAATTTCGTCTTTAGATTAATTGTCAATTTATAGATATATTAAAATAATTGGTTCTTCAAAATCATTTCAAAAAGTTTATCAGAAAAATACAAAAATAGGGAAGTTATATATGATGTAGATATACTTCAAATTTACTTTACTGTAATTAGGTTTACATTTTTACTTTTGCATGACAATCACGGGACCTAGGGAGCCCAAGGAATATATATTTGAGCCAATCATGCCTTAGCCTAATTTCGTCACAGCAGTAATTGACATAGATCAAAATCTTAGAATCCAGGTCTTCCAAACCACAACAGACTTACAACAGATCAGTTCTCAATTGAGGGGTTTGAATATAGAAGACGACCAAGCATAAACGTTTTGGTTAAACCATCCAAACTACATATTACCCTAGATAAATATTCACATGACTGTAGAAAGGCTTGAAAGAGAGAAATTTTTTGGTTGTGATCATTTGGTCCCAAAACCCAACTCGGGAGACATTCTAACAAACATAGATACTAGATTAAGAATTCAAATTGCGCAAACACCTGTGAGATATTCTGAAAATATCGCACAACTATTAATTCTGAACATAGAGGATGAGAAAGCATATGATTATTGGATACTGGGGATTAGGGACTGATTTTTCACATGACCATAGCAGGTCCACAACAACCACGCATCTACGGTTGTGACCCACAAGTCCCACAGCGTGACGAACCCCTAAGTGAATCAGACATAGACGCTGGCCTACGTACACAAGTAATTTCCCAATCTACTCCACTTCCACCCATCATCATCACATAATTATCCTTGTTAGATATAACATCTAACGAAGCTAAGGAATTTTGGACTAGGCCAGAAAATCACCCATAAAAACAACTATATCCATCATTCACTCTATGACCCTGTCTGGAGACATACACGAAACTATCCCAAGTCATTTTCCACGTATACCACAACCCATAGATCAAATAATGGAAGAGCTTGATATTGATTGGAGCCTTCGAGTAGTCATCCTTGCTGACCGATCTATCACACTAGTTCAGGTTAGGAGGGCCTTCGTTGCCTTAGATTCGTGTTATCCAAAATTCACCCCCTAGGGTAATTTTGATAACATGCATCAGAATGTTCAAGTCCCAGGAAAATTGATTGATTCAGAGCAAACATCATGTTTCTGAGGTTCCCTCAGATATTTTTCTAACTCTCCTGTCCAGGTTGAAAAGAGCAAGCTCTGAGAAAATACGGAAAAAAGTTGCAGAAAGCAAGTAGATTGATCCAGGAAAAGATTGTGAAAATCGGCTAAGTCCTAGTCCTAGGAGCAATTGGGACATTTGGGACAAAAAAGCACTGATCGGCTGAAAATCCTCTAGGTAGCCTGCTAAGCATTTGGGACATCTGGGAAAAAAAGACCCGAACCGGCCGGATCGGCTGAAATGAGCACAAACAGTCCGAAACAAAGTCGGGACATTTGGGACAAAAAGACCCGAACCGGCTGGATCGGCCGAAATGAGCACAAACAGTCCGAAAGCAAATGGGACATCTGGGCCATGAGTATGCGAACTGGCCAGTTCAGCCGAAATGGGAAATGTCAGCACTATAACATCCGGGACAAAAAGACGCGAAGGGCGTGAAAGAGCCGGCAGGACCGAGGACCAATGAAATCATGACACGTGTCACAAGGGAAAAGGTAAAAAGGTCAAAGGGTGAATTTTGCAGGGTCAGCCTGAGCCAATCAAAAGAGGACACGTGTCCTATGAAACAGGAAGTGCGGAGCTCGGGGGAGAAGTTGGTTTTTTGGCCAAGTTTTGGTCAAAAAAGTCAAAGTGGAAGGTTTGGCCCGCATAGCCCGAACCAATGGGATAAGTGCCACGTGTCCAAGCTAGGGCCCACAAGGAAGAAATGTGTCGGAGAAGTTGGAAAACCCGACATACAAGGAATATGTTGGGAGGTTTGAAGAACCCGACAACAAAGGAAAATCAGATCCCGGTAGCGGGGAAACACGGCGCAAAAGCATGTCCAAGGGGTCAGAAAACCCGACATCAAAGGATATGTCGGAGGGGTCGGAAAGCCCGACAACAAAGGAAGACTTGGATAATCTGACAGAAGTGGGTTTCGGGAAAACACGAACATGAAACATATGTCGAGGCATCCTCCAAGTCCGATGCAAATGCAGAGGAGAATCCCGAACCCGACAGGCTGAAGACCTCGCTCATCCAATCAAATCATGACACGTGTCCCAAGTGGCGGGGGCACGGGGAAAAATGGAAAATTTCCCATTTTCATCAAAAGGTAAAATTTTCAAAGAAAACCCATGGGTGAGCAGAGGAGAGAGAATTTTTCAGCGAATCAGAGCCTGCCACGTGTCGTCCAGGTGGCGAAGCGCGGGAAAATATTTCAAAATCTGTTTTGGTCTGTTCCGTGCCCTAAATCTTCAGATTGTCATATCTTTTGACCCAGAGCTTGGATTTGTACGTTCTTGGCATCAATGGAAAGCTAGTGAAATCCTCTACATGATTATGGGGCTAATCTTGAGTTTTGGTGTAGTCTGGAGGGAGAAAATCAAGAAATGGATCTGACGCGTGATAATGGCCAAAAGCGACATTCCAGCGACCAGACTTAATGCAGAATGGGTAGCATTCTCTTGTAATCCGGTCAAAGTGACAGGACATGGGTTGGTAAGGTCCTCCATGCTGATTTAATGCACCTGCAATCGAGGAGGGATGGGCTTACACGTTTTGCCACGTTTCTGTCCCATGGGCTCGACCCATGCAATGTAAAAAGCCAGATTTGGCTCATTTTAAACGAGTGGTTCATCTTTTCTGCTCTGCCCTCCCTTCTTTTCTTCTCTAGGGTTTAAAATGGAGTTTGAGCCTCCTCCCTTGCTCTGTAATGGTGTTTTTGCCTCTTATTAATGGAATGATGTTCTGTGCAAACTTCTGGAGCAACAAAATGTGTTTCGTGATGCATCTGTCCATCCTTGCTCGTTTTTGCTTGTTCTCTTCTTGCCTCTCTTCATTACAGGTATTTGTGCATGTTTGAATGTTCAATGCAGGTTTGGAGCTATGTTCATGGAGTTTTGGGACATTTTTTGTGTGAAATCTATCCTTGGGTTTGTAATGCTTCTGTCCATCCCTCCCATTGCTCACCTCTCTTTGTCCCATGGCAGTTTTGATAGATGTTCGACATTCTCCTTCTCTGGTGTATCACTGTTTTAGTGTAGGCTTTTGTTTTTTTTCCTTCTCTCTCTCTCCCTGTCCCCTTGGTGGTTAGATTAGGATTAGATTAGCTTTCTTACACTGGAATAGCTTGTGGCAGGTAGTTTAGGAGCAGGAACCAGCCTTCTCTGGAGATTCCTCTCTCGGTTTTACAAGTCCCACGCTTGGAGAGAGGTTTCCATGCTGTGCAATCACACTGGATGCCTGAACATCAACCTAAAAGCCTGATGTGCATCCACGGGTGCTGTGATTTTGCACCAATAGTTTTGGCATGCCCGGTGGGACCTTAGAGGTCTTCCACTTCATCTTTTGCAGGTTGGTGTGTTCCTGTGAATATTTCAGCCTTTGGAGGCACTTGCAAACACATCTGGCGACTCCATCTGATCAGCAACCCATTTTTCTGAAGTTGCAGACCCGTTTCCATCCACTTTCATTCATCCTTCTTTCCACCCCTTTCATTCTTTTCCATTCCATGAAGTTGTGCAATCATGACTTCATTTCCATCATGGGATTCACATCAACACGAGTAGTAGGACAACAATGAGGCAGTTTACCTGTCAGATTTGGAGGACTATTTTGATGGAGAGGAGCCAGTTGAGTTTTCACCATTCTCTCTTTCATCATCCATTCAGGTGGGTCTACAAGAGAACTCCATTCTTGGAGTTGAAAATCAGAGTTATGGGCATATCAAAAGGACCATACCTTGCCCAATCAGGTATTTGGCTTCATTGGAGCCAAAGGAGAAGCCACAACCGGTCATGCTCGCTTCTGAGCATGAGGGTGAGTTATAGAGTACCAAGGATCAGCTGCCATACCTCTTCAATTCAAATGCAGAGCAACTAAAAGAGGTATTGGATTTTTCAGCTGATACCTTGATGATCTGGGTGGAAGACCAGCTTCTTGTTGATTTTCCATCCATCCAAACAGCCATGATCAATGCCAAATCAATTGCATGGCTGCCAATTTTGAAGAAAGGAAGCTATTTTGCACAACCAGTTGCAGGGTTTGTTTAGCTTGCCTTTGCTTCTAGTTAGAGTACAGTAGGTAGGTTTGCTTTCAGTAGAAGAAGTGCTTGTGCACATTTTGCATGTTCCATTTGGAGCATGTATGATTTTTAGTTCTGTACATAGTTTTGGTGTTGCTGGTTTTGCTCTTGCACAGTTCATTTCAGTGGCATTTTGGTGAGAACAACTCCATGTCCGGTGGGATTCAAGTGGCTTAGAAGGAAGTTTTCAAAAGTTCAAATCATTTTTCAGGCTTGCTTATGACTCCATGCCCAATGGATTGCTTCAGGCTACTGATCATTCATCTAGCAGGCAGATGACCCCATTGAGTCGCCAAATTGTTATCTAAAATTCACCCCCCAGGGTAATTTTGATAACATGCATCAGAATGTTCAAGTCCCAGGAACATTGATTGATTCAGAGCAAACATCATGTTTTTGAGGTTCCCTCAGATATTTTTCTAGCTCTCCTGTCTAGGTTGAAAAGAGCAAGCTCTGAGAAAACACGGAAAAAAGTTACAGAAAGCAAGTAGGTTGATCCAGAAAAAATTGTAAAAATCGGCTAAGTCCTAGTCCTAGGAGCAATTGGGACAAAAAAGCACGGATCGGTCGAAAATCCTCCAGGTGGCCCGCTAAGCATTTGGGACATCTGGGACAAAAAGACCCGAACCGCCGGATCGGCCGAAATGAGCACAAACAGTCTGAAACAAAGTCGGGACATTTGGGACAAAAAGACTCGAACCAGCTGGATCGGCCGAAATGAGCACAAACAGTCCGAAAGCAAATGGGACATCTGGGCCGCGAGTACATGAACCGGCTGGTTTGGCCAAAATGGGAAATGTCAGCACTGTAACATCCGGGACAAAAAGACGCAAAGGGCGCGAAAGAGCCGGCAGGGTCGAGGACCAATGAAATCATGACACGTGTCACAAGGGAAAAGGTAAAAAGGTCAAAGGGAAAATTTTGAGGGGTCAGCCCGAGCCAATCAAAAGAGGACACGTGTCCTATGAAATAGGAAGTGTGGAGCTCGGGGGAGAAGTTGGATTTTTGGCCAAGTTTTGGTCAAAAAAGTCAAAGTGGAAGGTTTGGCCTGCATAGCCCGAACCAATGGGATAAGTGCCACGTGTCCAAGCTAGGGCCCACAAGGAAGAAATGTGTCGGAGAAGTTGGAAAACCCGACATACAAGGAATATGTCGGGAGGTTTGAAGAACCCGACAACAAAGGCAAATCGGATCCCGGTAGCGGGGAAACATGGCGCAAAAGCATGTCCAAGGGGTCAGAAAACCCAACATCAAAGGATATGTCGGAGGGGTCGGAAAGCCTGACAACAAAGGAAGACTTGGATAATCTGGTGGAAGCGGGTTTCGGGAAAACATGAACATGAAACATATGTCGAGGCATCCTCCAAGTCTGATGCAAATGCAGAGGAGAATCCCGAACCTGACAGGCTGAAGACCTCGCTCATCCAATCAAATCATGACACGTGTCCCAAGTGGCGGGGGTGCGAGGAAAAATGGAAAATTTTCCATTTTCATCGAAAGGTCAAATTTTCAAAGAAAACCCGTGGGTGAGCAGAGGAGAGAGAATTATTCAGCGAATCAGAGCCTGCCACGTGTCATCCAGGTGGCGAAGCACGGGAAAATATTTCAAAATCCGTTTTGGTCTGTTTCGTGCCCTAAATCTTCAGATCGTCATATCTTTTGACCCAGAGCTCAGATTTGTACGTTCTTGGCATCAATTGAAAGCTAGTGAAATCCTCTACATGATTCTGGGTATAATCTCAAGTTTTGGTGTAGTCTGGAGGGAGAAAATCAAGAAACAGCTCTGACACGTGATAATGGCCAGAAGCGACATTCCAGCGACCAGACTTAATGCAGAATGGGTCGCATTCTCCTGTAATCCAATCAAAGTGACAGGGCATGGGTTGGTAATGTCCTCCATGCTGATTTAATGCACCTGTAGTTGAGGAGGGATGGGCTTACATGTTTTCCCACGTTTCTGTCCCCTGGGCTCGACCCATGCAATGTAAAAAGCCAGATTTGGCTCATTTTAAAGGAGTGGTTCATCTTTTCTGCTCTGCCCTCCCTTCTTTCCTTCTCTAGGGTTGAAAATGGAGTTCGAGCCTCCTCCCTTGCTCTGTAATGGAATTTTTGCCTCTTATTAATGGAATGATGTTCTGTGCAAACTTCTGGAGCAACAAAACATGTTTCGTGATGCATCTGTCCATCCTTGCTCATTTTTGCTTGTTCTCTTCTTGCCTCTCTTCATTGCAGGTATTTGTGCATGTTTGAATGTTCATTGCAGGTTTGGAGCTGTGTTCATGGATTTTTGGGACATTTTTTGTGTGAAATCTATCCTTGGGTTTGTGATGCTTCTATCCATCCCTCCCATTGCTCACCTCTCTTTGTCCCATGGCAGTTTTGATAGATGTTCGACATTCTCCTTCTCTGGTGTATCACCGTTTTATCGTAGGCTTTTGTTTTTTTTCCTTCTCTCTCTCTCCCTGTCCCCTTGGTGGTTAGATTAGGCTTAGATTAGCTTACCTGCACTGGAATAGCTTGTGGTAGGTAGTTTAGGAGCAGGAACAGCCTTCTCTAGAGATTCCTCTCTCGGTTTTACAAGTCCCACGCTTGGAGAGAGGTTTCAATGTTGTGCAATCACACTGGATGCCAAAGTGATCAATCTAGAAGCCTGATTTGCATCCAGGGGTGCTGTGATTTTGCATCAACAATTCGCAAGTTCCATTAGTGCGTGTCGAATACATTAGATTGCCTAACTAGTTTATCTACATCTCGCATGTATTCCATCCCCACCGGCTGTCTCGGCATGACCTCGGGATGTCGGCTGCGAGGAAGAGCTACTTGTATATTCCCAAGGTCACTTGTCACTTTTCTATCGTACAGAACCCCCTAACAACAATTTAAACACACGCACATGTAAAATATACATGTTGCCATGGTGACCCTTGTTGAATTCATTTAGCATTCTAATGTGGTTGGTCTCCAATCCCCCCGTTGTTTGTTGTGATATGTTTTCCTGCAAAACACACAATACCCCTCTAGCCTCATGGCCATATTAACGATGTCGAAGTAATAAAAAATTTACATCTAACTATCAATTTCAAAATCAAATATCATAACTACTATTGCTAAAACCAAGTAATTTAACAATTATTCCAATTTTCAACATTTCGATTCTACTCATACATCAGTTTGCAACTAAGATCAAAACCCAATTGAATGATCAGATTTAAGAAATAATTTCACCCATTACCAATTTCACCAATCCTGTAATATCAAAGAGATCACAAAAATAACTTTGAACATCATAATAAAATCAATATGAAATGATTCAAAATATCGACATATATTTATCTGACAACACATCATTTTATTCCATACTGAATGTTTATCAAAAGTTAATTAGTTTAGTTACAATAATGTCTATCTTTCAACTCCCATATCACAATGTGTTAATATCATTCATCTATTAATATCTGCCCTTAATAATGCACAATAGTGTCTATGTGTCCAGTTGCAGAGATAAACCAAATACAACAAAACAATATCAAAGAGTAATTCTATCACAATCAAATTACGACAATGCAACCATTCTAGCTGATTTTTTTATCCTTAAATGCACATGAGGGTCAACAGTACAACATATAGTTAAAATAATAATAACCAAAACAAAATGGAGTCATGATTCCCCATACATCTTATTAGTATGCTAATTATAATAAATCAGCAAGGTTTACGATTATAACAATTCAGAAAAGATAATCATGGTTCATTTAGTGTTGAAGAGAAGTGGCATTACCTCATACTCCCATGAAGGATATATTGGGTAGGAGAAGAAAAGTTACTCTTAGCCATTAAGGGTTTAATGGATCATAGGGAAATGAGTTATAAGATACGGGTTCACCAAAATGTTATAATAAAATATATATTTATTTTATTAAAATATGAAAGCAATGTTTGCTATAAATGACATACAATGAAATACATATGGTAGGCAATTTGTCCAATCTTAGTTATGAAATAAAATGGAAGAGATTTGGCACATATTTTTATTTTACTTATCCTAAAGTGTTCCTGGTCTGAAGAATGTGATGAAATAGACAAAAACACTGTCAAAACAAACCTCAAAAAACTTCAGAGGAGGTGGAAATACTTAGACATGGGTTCCTAGGAAAGAACAAGGGTGCCTACAGGTGCCCAAGAGCTTTGTGGGGGCATTGGAGTCTGCAGAAAAGGTTAGAACCTAGTTTCGATACTGTCACTAGAGTTTCGTACTTTTTCACCTATCGTTGCCTAAATGCCACAATTGGATCACCAAGGTACATGTGAACTTGCACACAAATATTCTAATTCAAAACCCTCAAAAAGACATCAATCCAAAAAATAAAGATGACAAATGAGGGGTTAGATTGTCCTCAGCTATAAACTAGTGAACTTACGACTGAGTGTTGCACTATAGCTCATACCCAATGTAGTTTTATGTGATTTTATGTGTGAAAGTTCCCATGGGTCTCCCTCCCACCAACAACACCAAGATAATGTGTGGTAGGTAGATAAAATGAAAATTTATGGATGGAATAGAATGAAATCCCCTTCCTATGCAGTTTTTGTGTAGAATAATGAGCCTAAGATGTCGTCCCTTTGATATGTAGATATATATTCCTTGATAGAAATTGTCCCTGCCATTAATGACATGTATGTTTTTTTTATTTAGGGATGTCTTACTTGAATTTCAAAACTAATGATAGGACATGCGAACTAGTACCTCAGGAAATGAGTGAGAAAACTTATAATACCAAGCTTAAATGTCAAAAATAAGATCAAACACAAAAAGGGCACAAGCACCCAGGATGGATAGGAGTTCCTGGGCACTAGTGTCCATAGATAAATGATGAGAAATGAGTTGATACTAACAGATAGGGATCCATGTGATCTAACAAGAACTAGGTGTAAGAGTGAGAATTGTGAAAGATAAAAACAATAGAAACCAACTAAATAAGTGGATAGACTAGGGAATGGGTCATTGTACGCACCAAAAATTACATGTGCTACATTCTCAAAAAATGGTTACAAAAGTCCCTAATGATGATTCACGTCCTTTTATAAGTTGTTCAAGTTCCTAAACCCATTCACAGTACATATTTATAGCCTAGACATCCTTACTTAGCTTTTCCATGCTTTCTTCCAGCTTCCTGACCATTTTTGTGCATGTTTTGGCCTTTAGTGTCAGGATGGCATCCCTTCTTGGGTGGTGTTCTGAAACCGCAACCTAGGTAGAGTGGTAATCCTACACGCTTTTTCCATAATTATTTATGATTGATTTTAACACGCTTGATTTCACTTAACTTGACTTTTGGGGTGCGTTTGTGAACCAAATTCCCTAAAAATATTCTTGATTGCATGGCATTCCTTTCCTCATCTATTTTTAAAAAGATTTATTTAGTTTGAACTTCCTCTTCACCCAATTATTTTTCACTCCAAGGCTACCTTCTGCATGAAGGAACATCCCAAACAATTCCTATATATTCCATGCTTGTATTCAAAAAATGGCTTGAGAATTTGTGTTTCTTGCATAGTATTACTGCCACAATCCTGCTGGAAATTACATAGCAAAGCTTTGTTCACTTGTGTTATCCATCTTCCACTTGCATTGCAACCAGACTTCCTTCAATCTACCATTTCTCAATCACCTTCTACTACTATTACCATTGCATTCCCAATTCCTTGGACTCATATGGACACATAGAGAAGGAAAGGATATTCATCACATAGCTAGATTTACCTCTATTATGTGAATTCCAGGTTGGATTTTTTATTTGATTTCCTTCATTTCTATAATTTATCATTGTTACATCATATCAAATAGAGGAGAAATCAATTTACTTTCATTTGCAAGTAACTAGTTAATTTGCAAGAGGGTTTAAATCATTAATAGCAGCTCCCGGAGATGGATCCTCTTCTTCCCATCCTTATGGATCTAAAGGAGATAATATCTGTAGGAGGTTGTCTACATATCATATATCATTTGGAAAAATTATTATATTGAGTTAGTTTAGTTTCAATACACTCAACATAGGTTTATAACCACATTGGATTATCTTGCTTGTTTATTTTAAGTGTAGAAATATTTTAATTATTTAGAATAGAACAGAATTGTTGTTTGTGGTTGTAACATTTCAATCTTGTGATTTGTTAAGATTAGTTTCCTTTCAGCAGTAGCATATATTGTTAGTTTTATCGTAGTTAATTTGGACACTTCAAACTAGTTCAACATTGAGATCTAGTTAGGCAAGCAAACCATAGGGAATTTATGTTACCCATTTATATCCTCTAAATCTCCCATTTTCCAACTCATCTACTTGGAGATCATGCTACCATATCTTAGTCACTGATCCTCTTATAGCTATCCACACACATTCAACATCATTTTCTCTAGCACGACCTCGCGGGGGGGGGGGGGGGGGGGGGGGGGAGGTAAGAATGTGGTTGAAATTTACATGTCAATTTTCATCTGCAAAATCACCAGTGAATATTTTTCTTACTCAAGATCCATATATAAAACAATATACTTGGTGGTATATTAAATAGCAGTATGTGTGTGATTTTTTTTCTACACCCACATAAATTGTGGGATATAACTATGGGAAAACATAAGATAGATATATCTGAAACTAAACACAGGAGGAAGAGAAGGGGACCCATCATTTTCTAAAATATGAATCCCTTTACTTAATGCAGTTATTCCAAGTTTCTCCATCTATCACTCATGTGCACCTTAAAAATAGAAAAGGAATATGTGTTAGGGCTCTTGGTTCTCATTAATACTCATTATATTTTCTCTTTCAAATGTATTTTATTTCTTTATCAAAAAACATAATACTTGAAGAAGGAAACAATTTTTTCACTACTCTTATATAATGCATCTGCAGGAAAACATTATAGAGAATGATTATAGTTTCCTTTCAAAAAATTATGTGTGTGAAGTATTACATCAAGTTGAAAAGATACAAAATTCAAATCAAAATTTAATATCACGCATTTTTCTATTTGTGTATGTATCACTTAGGAGTATGGTATTCCATATTTATTAATTATGATGAGCAAGTATTGCATAAAATGAAGGAGTATAACATTTCTTAAAAACAAAATGAAAGGAAACAAAGTTTAGATCATGATGGAAAATAATTTTTTTGGTTTCAATTCATTTTCAAAAATGATAAAATAGAGTGTAGGATCCTATTAGGAAAAGAAACAACTGAGATTTCATTCTTCTTTCTATAAATGAATAAAAGAACAAAATTATTTAGTTATGTTCTAAATCATAAGTATATTTTTTTAGAGTTTTTCTTATAAATTTAAATGAAAAAATAATGATTTTATGAAATCACTTCTCTTATATATAGCCAAGTTTATTGAAGATCTAAAAATTATAGGTTTTCTCATACATTTGGAAAAGAATACATATTTTTAGAATAAATTTTTTAGGAAAACAAGTTTTCATAAATGCTAAATTATAGATTTGAAAATGGTGGCCAAACCCCTCATCTTATTTTGAAAATTAAAAATTTAAGTAGATTTTTTTTTTCAGTTTTCATCAATTTTTCAAAAAAAATGACTTTCTGAGTATGTAATTCAATGTGTATGAATTAATGATAAAAATTACCGCTATTAATTAACAAATCTGGGTTGTGTGTTTTCAAAAACCCCACATTTTCAAATACCCATCAAGCTTGAAATAAAAAATAAATTCTTACCTTTTTAAGCACAAGAAGAGGAAATGATGCAGGGTTGAGTTGGTAATAAGAGAGCTCTAGCTCAGTTAAAAAACAACGAGATCAATGAAAAAATAGCAAGCCCAATGAAAAATAGTGAGATATCCAAACACAATGGCGATAAGGGTAAACAAACATGGTAAAGTGAGGACTTCAACAAGGCCAAGATTGTGTCAACACGTTGACCTCAAGGTTCAACACGCTGAGCTAGGATAAAACAAGCTAAGTACAAGTAAAACTTAAAAAGAGGGTCGAGAAACTAAAATCCTTGGTTGAGTTGTGTGTCAACATAGTGAGATGAGAAGAAACACAAATCTAGATATAATGAAACATAACGCACAACATGGTCAAGCTGCCAAACACCACATTTCTCGCAATAATAAAATAATCGCAGCCGAACTATTACAATTAGGGTCGAGCCCTCCAAAAAATTCAAAGAGAGATTCAAAATAACATGATGAGATAAAAAACCGTAGCTAAAAAATGGAGGGAAATAACACGTCTGAGCCAACCATAAAAATACATGTCGAATGTAATAAAGAGACATATAGAGAAAAAATGATGGAAAACATGGCCAACTTGGAAGAACCAAATCTAGCTCGAACCCAAGTCATAATATCAAATGTAGAGATACATAAAAATCATATTTTACCAGGATTTAACAATTGCGAATTCAAAATGTGGAGTCAATGATGGCCACAAGCAATAGGAAAACCCTAGTAAGATCTAACTATTCAACAATGACGACAAAGAAAACATCTGCTAGGGTTTTTCCAACATAAACAACATCTCTATAAAATATAGAATGCGAAATTAAATATTTTTAGGGTTGCAACTCTAATGAGTGAGATAGGTTGACCAAGTGGCCTTAACCATGGTCAACTTTGACTATGGTTAAAGCCACTTGTGGTTTTAAAAATGTTAATCATCCTTTCACATGTCCACGTAGGTTGGGTTTTATTAATAATTTCAATCATAGTAAAATATTTCAACGCGGGGACGAGAATAATGTATGATTTTCTTATTTAATTTAATCAATTAACTAATCATTTATGGCAAAAATTAAGGAGATCATTGTTACCTTAAATTTTTCTAAGGACCAAAATAGTTTCGTTAAATTTTTCAAAGGAGAGTTTGACCAAGGTCAACTGGCAGTTAAAATTACATGCAAACTCATAATTAATCCTTTCTAAATAATGTGAATAATGATAATCTTGTAATTACTATTAAAAAAATGTATTTTAATTACAAATGGTTGAATTTTACATTGAAGAACTAAGAGATAACATTGGATTTTTCTCCAAATAGTCAAAAACTGAATTCTTGAACTCATACTTGAGTGTTGCATTTGAAATAAGGAACTAAGTAACTTTTGAGTTCTAAGAGAAAACTGAGGTGGACTGAAGTGTTAAGAAGTTATAACTCCACTTCTCTTCTTCTTTCCTTTTCCTTCTTTTTTCTATATGTACCATGCTTTTGAAGCATTTTAGGGGGCTTGTTGTTTTTTCATGCCAACTATGCAAAATTATGTACTCCAACACCTATTTGATGAAATAATAGAAAAAATTACTCCACTTTTACTACTGAATTGAAGTGTGTTATATAGTTCCATTGGTATTTGTAAGTGAATATCTTGTTTCCTTTACATGTTATGAATCTTACCACCTCCATCAACTTGTATTGAAGCTTTCACAAGCCATTTTTAGTGTAGATTAGTGCATTGATTAGTTTGGAAGTGGAAAACATTTTAGATCTACCCTCATATGCTATATTAATTGATTGATAATGCCTTTTGTCAGATTCTTGTGTCAATTTCAATTAAATACTAAATTAAATGATATTTTTAGGTATTGAATAATATGATAACGTGTCTTGTGTAGTCATAATATCCAAATCATTGGTGTATCACCTATTTTTAAAAAAAAATTAGTTCATGTTATTTATATCCCTTTTCCCCATCAAAAGACTAGTTTAGGTGATTGATCAAGGGAACCAACCCTCTCTGGAGGTTATTTTCAACATTGATTCACCCACACTTAGAGAATATCCCATTATATAAGCTAAAGAGAAGGATTTCTTTCACTTATTCAACACAAGGTTCTCTTTATAATTATAACACCCAGTTTGTCTAGTACTACAAACTTCCCTCATCTTATTTCATGGTAATCACAAAATTAATATCCAATTGTTGAAATAATAAAATTCACTTTCAAATTTAATCTTCCTGACTATCAAATCAAATACCTTAGTGTCATAGTACAAATTGAAACAAGTCACCCACATAAAAAACTTGAACCCGAACAAAGTAGTCATAAAATAAACATACCTAAAAATAAAACACCACTACTCTCCATCTTTGGAAAACATACCTTATAAAAAATTCTAATAAATATATTAGAATCCAAACCTATTATAACATATAAAACTACATGTTATATCATTGGACCCAGTATACACTTCCTAAACCACACATTCCTAAGCCATAAATTACAACTTATAATCATGAACCCCTGTCACCATCATGACAAGATTAACTAGGATATTATACAATCAATATTAAAACTCTTATCAAATTATCGATCATAATACTATTCCCTATCAATCACTCTAATATCTAGGGGTGAAACCTACTTGGTACCCATATAATGTAATTTTTCCATATAATAGAACAATAAGACACCACACTTAGAATTGTGAAACCCTTCAAGTTGTGATTCAATGTGTTTTCAAGGAAGGAGTCCTCGCAAAAAATACAATCCATCATAGTCCATATATATATCCAAAAAAAGAAACTAAAACAATAAATCAAACCTATCCCTAAAATACCTAAGCATCACAATCCTGAGACATCACTTTAAAACCTAGCTAGTAGAGGAATAACCTCTTATAATGAATTCTCCTTCCAAATCAATTATATTTGTAAAGACACGAGAGCCCACACACAGGATTTGAAATCCCAGAATAAAAATAAGCCTAAAATGTATATCTCTACAGATCCTCCAAAGTTACCTAATCAATTTTCCCCTAAAGCCAAAGTCCCAATTATTATAGTCCCTAACACTCAATGCATGTCATCTATAACAAATATTACTCTCCAACTATTACATCAAACACTTATCAAAATTTATCTTTGCCATCTCATTGAAAACTCCCATCAATACTAATAAGCCATGATAGATTCCCTCTAAGATGAGCCCCGACTATTCGTGAACCTTATTGGTGCCCTTAAAATATCGATAACCATCACGTTAAATGAATCTTAAATCCCATCACTACAACCTAAAGGACATGAAATCACCCATTATTCATCACTACGAAAATCACTATAACTCTTGTTAAAATATTTTTTATCGAAAATTTCACTAGCATGAATATAATATCATCACATGCTTTTAAAAAACTATAATTATGTGATACCATTACAAATCAATAACTTGTTGTCTTACGTTATTTTAAATATATTTTCACTCTGAACTTGGTCACATTGATCTTGCCTATAAAAGTAGGTGTTAAAGCTATCCATGAACTAGTTTATCTCATAACTATATATTTTAAATATAATATTATTTTAGGACACCCCTTGATTTCTGTCATATCTTGTGTCTCATCCACCTTACACAAGTGTTTGAAACAAGTATATGAGTGTAAAAATTCCATGGTTACCACTACTCTCAATCAATTTAAAAGCTTTTCACATCACATACATACCAAATGTCTTGTTTCTTCCTTTACAAAACAACCCTTTGAAACTGAGAATATACAACCTCATTTGTCCCCTAATCTAAACTTCCTGAATGATTAATATTTTGAAGAAAACATGGAATACCTCTCATTAGGAGATTTTCAACTCTTAACAATTAATACACTCCTGACATCAAAAATGTATGGGATAGGTCTGATGATAAATACCCTCTACAAACATCACATGGGAAACATTATTTCCTTCGGTCCACCTTTCCTTTGAATGCAACTCATTCTAGGAGAGATAGATCTTCCCCCACTTTCCTTTCAAAAACCAACCTCATGCAAAACGTTTTTCTTTCGAATTCTAATTTTTAGATAAGCTTAATTTTTCTCAGATGTATCTTCATTGCTGCACATGGAAATAATTTGGCCTGGGTAGGTATGAACATTTCCCACGTGATTTAAATTTTAAAAATGAATGGAAACCTTATGGAAAACATTTCCTTGGCTTGAAATCCAATTCTCCAACTTTTCTATCACCACAAGAACCTAAACCATCCCTATCATTATAATTAAATGTATTTTTTTTTAAAGAAAACAACATACCTATCCCTCATTTTTGTTTTAATTCAATACTATCTGATTAGGAAAACTAACTAACCATACCAATGACAAACCGAGTCCCTTACCTTAACTTTCCTAGACATGATAGAGGTGGATTCACCTAAAAATGATATTCTCCACTGCCACAATGAAAAATTTATCCTAACATACATGGGTGTTAAAGATCACTATCTCCAAAAACCTTACCTCTGACATGTTCACACTTCTCAATTAATATATCATGAACTTTAATATATCCAAATCTTAGAAACCACACATTGTCAATATTGGCCAAGCCATAGACCCATAAGAACTTTATGAGTTCACCACATTTTTAGCCAATCACGGTAAAGAATTCACATGGTATTATGATTAAATCTATGGTATCAACCCTAATATCATTATCTATAATATCATCACCATCCCGCAAGCTAAGTCAACAAAGAAAAATATTCATAGGATGCATCCCAACATGTCCATGATAACAAAGAATAAATCTAGCATTTATTTTCATCTAATTTCATACTACCCATCAATTCCCTCATTGGGTTTCTAATATCCTATTGGTCACTAAAATATCTAGGAAATTGTGTATCTGTAAAGACTTTTCATACCTTAATCTAACTTGTCCTAAACATGATTTATCATACCAAACATTCATCATCTTATCAATATAACATCATGACGTGAAATGTTTTATTTTATGGATCTTTTATCTAATTATAATCAGATACAAATCCTACCATAAGACATCATCACCCATTGGGGAACCTGCTTTTATAGAATAATATGATTTGGTCTAAAAAATGGAGGATAAAATTATCAACATTCCATGACATATGTATATTTCATGAACACATCCATAAAACTATAGAAGTCTATAGTTTACCTATTGTAAAAATCAAAACATCAAAAATATTGTTCATGCTCATCGAAAAGATGGAATTTTTAGATACACTACACTAAAATATACACAATCCAAACCATATCATAATGATCGTATAACAAGATGGTTCATTGCTCATGAAATTTTTTATCTCATAAAAATTCATCAAATGGTAGGTCATTATTGATCAATTCATATAATATCCCCTTCTTACTAACCAAATACATTGGGAATAGTTTCCCAATAAATCCATCAACACACTCAACCATACTAACAATCCTCTCAAAATGACCTCTTTCTTTGACGGGTCTAAATGTAGACAAAGAGCGAGTGCCAACATAGTCATAATGCCTCCATGTGGAAACCCTATTGCATTATAATTTAAATTAAATTTCAAGTACATGTATAATATGGTAGATTTTGAATCCATCATCACGGGTCTTCGAACTGTTGCATTTATAGGTCAAGAAATCCATGATATCTACATAGATTTCCATCTCATCATCAATCAAATCAAAGGAACATATCAATGTAAAAATAAGTTCTTATAAAATTCAAACCATCATTGATGATCTCCTTAAACTCTTCGATCATTATGAAATTCAAATCACTACATGATCATCTAATAAATTCACAAATAATATGACATCCCTCACATCTATCATTCCTTTATCACCAAAAATCCAAAAATCTTTATCATTACACAAAAACTTGATCAACCATCTTATACTAGCATTGACCTTCCCTCTATCAATCATATAGAAGATATCCAATCTGAAACTTAGTAAATTTAAAGATACTACTATATTTCCATAAGAAAAATTCCCTCAGATCTATCCAGAAATGATAAATTATCATTTCAAAAACATTCATCTCACCAATTCATACTTTGGGGTATCCTTATAAAAGAGGGTTTTAAGGCCTTCTCCTCAAACATCGTAAATCTCTGGAAGCTCACTGTGATATACTAGAAGACCATGAAAGAATATTTGGAAGACACTTTAACATTTTAGCCTTTGCTAAATAAATCCTATCAATGGGCTACTACTAGCCTACGCTAAACTCAAATTGTAGTGACTATGTCAATAAATGCATCAACTATCTACAACTTTCCACTCTCACACATCCACCATAATCTAATCCAACTTTCTCAAGATCTCTGGCCTTTTTAACAATGGGGGCTTCACTTCATTGTCATTATTAACCATTGATATTCTTAATGTCATAATTTGATCATCACACCAAGGGATTAGTTCACTTAATGTGTTGAAGAAATCCTAGTTATCTCTAGGAAATAAGAATATATTTTCGACCTCATCTGACATCATATTATATGTTTCTTTGGTATCCCTGACAAAATCATCACAAATAAGGGTAAATCGTTAGAAAATAATAAAGTTAAAAAACCTCGTGACACATAAAACATATGACTCCATTTTTTTAAACAGTATTTTGAACAAGCCAACGGTCATGTTGAAGCATCTAATAAAACCCTCAATAAAAACCTTACTAAATCTATCAATCAAGCTATTTTTGATTGACAAATCGAAATTCCAATTGTAATACAGGCATATCAGACTAGTAATCATAATCCCACGGGTGCTACTCATTTCTCCCTAGTATTCATAAATAAAGATGTAACTCCCCTTGAAGTCCAAATTTCATCCCTTTATGTTTCTCTCAAATATTTCATTCCAGAATAATAATATCATCATGAACACATAACACAACTTGAATTGTTAGATGAACGCATACTAACTTCCTTAAAACATATCAACATATATAAATAATGAATCAAACATACATACAATAAACATCTCAAAAAATGTTAATTTAATGTTGGCGATATTTTCCTCAAGGAGAATCAACATGTCACCAACATGGAATAGATTAAACATGGAAAGTTTTCTAAAAACTGGAGTGGACGTTACATCATTACTCAAGAATATGGATTCGGATCCTATAGCTTACCCTCTCTTGATGGTAAACCTAAAAATGGGCGTCTTAATAGTTTTCACTTTGAACCTTCTAGTGTTAACACATTTACATAGAAGACATTATTCCACCTAAAATTCTCCTCAATCAAACCTACCACTTAAAATACCTCACCAGTTAAATGATATGGAAATATATGGTATTTTATCAGTATACCTATGGTGATCATAAATTTGGGCACAATGGAAGTTTTCATAACAAATTCCATATCATGGAAAATTTCCTTTACAACTAACAAAATTTATAATCATTACTCCCCCAAAAAACCATCCATCCAAACACACGCTAAGGACACACATGCTATATTATATAGTGAACCCATCGTACTTAAATGTTCCCTCAAGGTTACCCTCAACTAAAAGAATAAAAATTACTGTGGGATAAAAAATATATTATAGAATATTTCCTTGAAGGAAAAATATCAAATAAACATAGATCTACCATCTCCATCATAATAAAAATATTATAGAAGACAAATACCTCAAAGGATGGCTACCCAAAAGACAAAAATAAATATATGGTGACCAATTGAAAGCTTCCCACATTGATAAACTTTCTAAACATATTCAAAATCATTTTCATCCTAGGAAATCTTCACACATCAATCATATTTTCCTTAAAAGGATGTAAGCTTCCGGTATTGATTATCTTACATACTATCAAAATAAAATGTGAGGTTATGCTGAGGACCTCTAAGGAACAAAAAGTATTGTGTATTAGATATATATGAATCCCAAGCATTTCCAGAAACTTAAGTCGTATATTCCATCACATCCTAAATCTATCACATCAAAATACACGGACTGGCCATTTTTATCTATACGTAATCATTAATTAGGGTTGTAAGTCCATTGTGTCTAAATCATAATTATATACATACCACATCAAATAAATAAAACACATCCCAGCCATCATACACTAATCAATAATATCATCATCCATACAACATAATAATATACGAAACCCACCACAAAAATAATATAAAACATCATTATAACATAACCATCATCATATCTCAAATTTACTAACCCACATAAAACATTAGATAAAAATAATCAACACATGTTACACATCCATATGTCTAACAACATCATATATATGTCACAAATTGATGTACTCATTAAGAACTAGGCTTTATGGCCTATAAAAAGATAACATCTTAAAAAAAAATCATGATATCACCATACCCACTACTCCGCCCTCAAGATCCATCTAAGGAATTCCAACACTCTTTATGATTTTCACACAAACCTCCTACGATTCTTGTCATTTAATTACTAAATATAACTCATAACATAACACCACTAGAAGCATGTCCCCCATTACAACATCATAATATCCTTTCATAAGGATGAATACTAAGGTGTGATAACTATATTAGGATGCCCCTTTTGAACTCTAGTCCTCTCCTCTCTACCCTCTCCTACTCCCACTAGCCTTCCCACTCAATAATAAAATCTGAAAAAAACTTCTAATGTATTACTAGCCACATGAAATTATTACTGCAATAGCTCATGATATTGATGGTATCTATCTTGAGCCTACAATTCCAAGAACATAATGGATTTTGTAGCATCTCAGGATCCTTTTCCTATTTCTATCTATATTTTATATGTCTACAGGTGGAAAATCCATTGGCCCCTCGTATCACTTGATTTTGTAGGAACCTAATGCCAACATTTTTTAGAAAGCTATTTCATACCTGATCTTGGGGAATCTCAAATTCAAACACATTCATTCATAAATAAAATCCTATACAATCATATAGGATTTCTTTCATCTATCTATTCAAACCAGTGACCATCACACTAGCTTGCAATGGACCCTATTTTATGAGGGATTACTTATATAGCATCCTATTCAACATAAATATGACCATATCACTCATTTCATTCTAGTGGATACTCTATCAAAAAACACTTGAAAAGGGAGTAAATGTAGACACTATAATTAGGGAACTGATATTCTCGTAGGTGTGTATGAATGCCAAGACACCACTTAAAAACCTCACATGGTCATTTTTACCTATCTACCAATTTACATTTCACCATCTTACAATCTAACTACCTATAACTATAAAATAATAAAAACAAAAAAAACAACCTAACCTCTTAACAAACCCTCCCACAAAGTAAAAAATTTATTCTCCTTACCGAACTTGATTGCCAACTCCTTAAGGGATTTTTTTTTTCTCATAGAGAAAACCCTCTAAATCTAAAATAATTAAATAATCCTTTTGGCCAACTTCATAGACATAATTTTTCTCAATTGGAAAACATTTGATATTAACAAATTTAATTACTCAAAATTTTAGTATGTTAACACATACTGATTGCTATTCCAACTTGGATTCCCTTGCACTCCCCTTATGCAGGTTCTTGTGATGCACGTTTTATTTAAAAAACAATAATCAATTCAAAATAAATTTTAATTCAATGTAAAAAAATGTGCGATACAAATTTATTTTATACAATATTGCATAGATGTACTTGTATATTAGCGACCATTAGGCGTAAGCCATTATTTCCTATACTATGTTTGGGTTTATAGTCTTTGATGGGCTTAGCGACCATTAATGGCCAACTATATATAAGTATTTGTTTGTTCAATTTTCAACAGTTTATCATTAGCTAATTAAAAAAAAACAATTGGAAATATAAACCATGGCGACATAATTAAATTCATGATATATCTTTCTTATATTCAATGAAAAAACCTTTAATGGACAATATTACATAGATATTGATGTATATTAGTGACAACTAGGGTAACACATTATTTCCTAGACTATGGTTGGTATGACATTATTTGATTAGCTTAGTGAATGCAAATAGCCAACTATACATAAATATATTTTTTAGCTGTCCATAATTTAAGATTAACTAATAAACTAAAAGTTTAATCAATTAAAAATAAATTTAATTAAAATATGTATGTTAGGGACCGCTAGGGTAATTCACATAACAAATAAACTACTTCACTATAGGTTCCTACAATTATGAGGGGTATATAAATGGTTTTTTTTATAATTGTACATTATTGTCATACAATTTTATGTTTGCGAGTTCATGTGTGACGTGACAATAGCTTCCCCATTTGCATCAAATCTGGAAATAATGGATGTTTTATCAAAACTATGTAAATAATGACAATCGAAAACTTCTTGTAGTGATAAATTTATAAAATGAGTATTTCCCACTCACCTTTTATAGATTCATTGGATGGATTGTCAGATACATCTAGGGAAATAATTTGAATTGGTTGCGACATGTTAATAATCACATCATATCCTTTGTTTGTATGTGGAGAGGAAGAGACGATGTCTTCTTCTACTAGTTGGTTGTTTGCATTAATATTGTATGTATCACTTAAAATTCATTAAAATAATAAAATTGTTTAAAGTGATCTTAATCAACATACCTTTTTTCAAATGAAAATATTAATTTTATAAAAACATATCTTCATCATGTGATTCAACAATAAAAACCATATATAGACCTGATTCAACCAAATCATGCAATGCAACACTGCCACTATAAAGCACTATAACAAGAGAATTTTCAAAAGCGAGTCGAGTGAACATACGATACCAAAACCCATAAGATGTCTCATAAAGAAAAGGATGTGTCTTTCTTCGTAGGTTGATTTCACTTGCAGTTAAAAATTGCTATGAAAGTTGGTCCATCCAATCCATGGTGATTTCCACTTTATCCCCATCATCATCATCACAATTATCCACATCAGTTATTGTATACATAAGGCAAAGATCATAAATTTTCCAATATTGTCATAAAATATGTAAAAACCTTCCACAACTGATTCCCACTTATCTTTAACTTTTGTCATGTTTTTTTGTTGTCTCTCTTAATATTTTTTAATAAGAAATAGGAAAGAGAAAAATAAGTAGACAAGCTATCATGTTATATCTGAAAACTGTAAGCAAGTCCATTATTGCATCGAAAGTTAGTACACTAGAAAAATTCAAGAAATTTATGATCACACATTGTGCATTTAATGGATTAGTTAACGGAAGAGAAGATATTGTTGACTATAGCTGTAAGGGACATGCACATGGATAGGTAAATTCTTTGATGTCTTCCATCCTTGTTGGAATTTGTTCTTCCATTGAAATCACATAGTTGTCTATAATTTTTTAAGCTACCACTGGGATAACCTCTGCAAGTTTAGCATCAATTTTTATTTTGTTATTTTTTCACTTCCTCGAGAATCATCTTTTCTTTTTCCATTATTCTCTTCTCCCAAGAGTACACACAACTGGTGGTAGTGATATTCATCCAGACCAAATTTTTCAATAATATTCTATTCACTACATTTTTCCAATAAAATATTACCTGGATATTCACTTTTCATATCTTTTAGACATTTTCCTCTCATTCTTCTCTCATCTTTTACTCTTTAGTAGTTAAAATAAAAATTCTTCGCCATGACGTATACTTTAATACGGCCAATTAGCCATAATTTTCCTAATTACACTTTATCTCCTTGAATTGATGGCTCCTAATTGGTCATTTCTCTTACAGGCTAAACGAATTCAACGCGAACCTTGTCAGTGAATTTTCTTGAAATTTAGGTTTGTTATCCTTAAAAGGAGAATAAATAAGCCAACCTGATTTAAATAACTTAAAGGTTGTTGTCCATTTCTTCTTTATGACCTCAGGTAAAAATAGAAATGTCATTTTTTCATAAAGACTCTCTGCCTTATCCACTTTGAGAATAGAAATAAATTGCTTCTCGAAACTTTGGATTGAAAGAGGAAATAGTATATTCAATTTCAGCATATTATAAAATTAAATTTTAAGAACAAATGCATTAAAATTAAGTTTCATTACCCTTACCTCATTTTTCTTTGTGTTTCTCACTCAGAGAATTTGAGGACATCCTAGGGATCTCCAAATAATTTGATCTTTGTAGAGTACATCAATTAAATTGGTATCAATCAATATTTTGTTTATCTCATTTTTGTAGATTCAGAAACAGGGACGGAAACCTGTGTAATTTATTAATCTCAATCAACTAAAAAATTACAGAGAATGGGCTGCAATATTTATAGATATTGCACAGCCAAATACATCCAGGAGAATAAGTTGCACAGGTGCAACCAAATGCCAGAATAAACAAGCTTCCAATAACATCCGGGAAGCAGGAAATGAAAAGATACAAATATATTGTTTACAACAATATAACAACATGAAATAAAAGACAAATATGGTTGATTAACCATATAAACAAATAAAAATGATTATTTAATTAATAAAATTAAATAATTTAAACTATGCAGAATTAATATTAGGATAATAATATTTAATCCTAACATTCCCCCCCTTAATTGTGCATTGTCTGAAGAGATGAGGAGAGAAATGCTCTGAACAACTCGAACTTGTCACGTGCAAGTGACTTTGTGAAAATATCTACTCGTTGTTCAGCTGTTGGACAAAACTGAAGCTGGATGTTGTGCTTCAACACATGTTCACGTATGAAATGAACCTGAACTTCAATGTGCTTTGTTCTCTCGTGAAAAACTGGATTGCGAACAAGTTTGAGAACACCTTCATTGTCAACATACATGGTAGTCAGTTTGTCCTGTGGTATTCCAAGTCCTTCCAGTATGTGATGTAGCCAAATCGCTTCATAGACAGCTTCTCCTGCAGAATGATACTCGGCTTCTGTGGAAGAGCGAGAAACAAAGTGTTGTTTCTTACTTCCCCATGATATTGGTCCAGATTCCATAAAGAATACAAATCCAGAAGTGGATTTTCTATCATCAATGTTACCTGCATGATCTGAATCCGAATATCCAGTCAAGAAGAAGTTTTCATTCTTCTTGTATTCTAGACCAAGATCCACTGATCCTTTGAGATATCTCAAAATGCACATTGCTGCTTTCCAATGAAAAATTTTGGGTTCCTGCATGAACCTGGATAGATAGCTCACTGCAAAGCTGATATCTGGTCTAGTGTAGGTCAGGTAAATGAGACTCCCAATTAGTTTCCGATAGAGAGTGGCACTTACCTCAGGAGATGGATCTGAACGAGATAACTGTAATCTGTTCTCCATAGGTGTAGCAATTGGTGTGCAATCCATCATCCTAAACTTCTCGAGCATTGTCTTGGTATATTTCATCTGAGAAACAAACATATGATTCTCTTTCTGCCATACTTCTAGTCCAAGACAGAAGTGCATAAGCCCAAGATCTATCATGTCGAATGATCACTTAAGATCTTTCTTCGTTTCATCAATCATCTTCAATAAACTGCCAGTGATGACTAGATCATCGACATAAACTACAACAATCACTATCTCCCCCCTTGCTTTTTGAGGTAGAGATTGGGATCGCATGTATTTCTGACGATTCCATGTTGTATGAGATGCTCATCAATCTTGATGTACCATGCCCGAGGTGCCTGTTTGAGGCCATACAGAGATTTCCTGAGTCTGCATACCTTTTCTTCTTGACTAGGTACAACATATCCCTCAGGTTGAGTCATGTAAACTTCTTCTTGTAAATCTCCATTCAGGAAGGAACTTTTTACGTCCATTTGGTGAACTTTCCATCCAAACTGTGCAGCTAGAGAAAAGATCATCCTGATCGTTTTGATCTTAGCTGTGGGAGAAAATGTCTCCTCATAGTCAATGCCTTCTTTCTGTGCGTACCCCTTTGCTACAAGTCTTGCTTTGCACTTGTCCACTATCCCATCTGCTTTGTACTTAGTTTTGAATATCCATCTGCATCCAATGGGTTTCTTCCCTGGTGGAAGATCAACAAGATGCCAAGTGTTATTCTTCATCAATGATTGATATTCAGAATCCATGGCATCTTTCCAAGCTTTTGACTGTAGGGCTTCCTGGACTGTAGAGGGCTCGTCTGATTCAATAACTCTACTCATCAAAGCAAAGTTAACTTCTTCTCTTGCTTTACTGCGAGTCCGTGGTCCAGGGGTGGATGTATCCGGTGGAGCATCCAATCTTGCATCTCATAATGTACTTGTACACCATTTAGGCATACGTTGAACTGTTCCCATGGGTTGTGGTTATATCTGATTAACACCATCATCCTCATCATAACTTTCATATTCTGAGGGAACATTAGCTTCAACTTTTACAACGGGTGAAAAATCTACATCTTGCGAGTCTGGAGGAGGAGTCTCTACTTCCTTCTTCTCGAAAAACTCAACATCTCTTCTTGTGTAGACTTTTCTGGTCTTAGGATCCATCAATCTATACCCAAGAGTCTCTTCACTGTATCCAATGAAGATGAGATTTTGTGACTTCATATCTAATTTATTTCTGTTCTGTTTGAGTATGTGCATGTCGGCTTTGCACCCGAATACTCTGAGGTGTGCAATGGATGGTTTCCTTTTTGACCATGCTTCTTGTGGTGTAATTCCATCAAGAGCAGTTGTGGGCACTCTGTTTAACAAATACACTGTTGTTTTTGCTACTTCTGCCCAAAATGTCTTTGCAAGTTCGGAATCATCGATCATGCATCTCACCATTTCCATGGTAGTACGATTTATTCTCTCAACAACACCATTTTGCTGCGGTGTGTGTGGAGGAGGCATTTGTTGACGAATCCCGTGAGTTTGTACGTAGTCTCTGAACTCATCACTGGTGAATTCCCCCCCTCGATCTGAGCAGAGAGTTCTGATGTGACGACCAGTTTCTTTCTCAACTGCCACTTTGAACTTTTTGAATGTTTCAAAGGCTTCACTTTTCTTGCGAAGAAAAAAAATCCACATTTTCCGTGAATAGTCGTCAACACAGAGCATGAAGTACTGGAACCCTGAATGACTTGGCTGCATTGGACCGCACAGATCGGTATGAACTAGGTCAAGCTTACCATGAGCTTGAAAAGTACTCTTTTGGAATGAAACTCTGTGTTGTTTTCCTGCTAAGCAGTGAGGAAACTTGTCTGTATCCTTCTGAAGAGATGGTAGCCCATGTACCATATTACACCGGCGAAGTTTTTCGAGATATTTGAAACTTACATGACCAAATCTCTGATGCCACAACTGGGCTGAGGTGGAGTTTTTAGCCACAAGTGCTTGATCGTTTTTGTGAATGAAATCAAGTTGAAACATTCGTCCCACATTTGAGGCTTTTGCAATTATTTTCGAGCCTCTGGATTTATCTCGAATCAAACACATTTTCTTGCCGGATTGACTATCAAAGTCAATTTTCAGGTTGTGATCTAGGAGTTGACTGACCGAAATAAGATTCTTTGTCAACCCAGGGACATATAGAACATCTGATAGTCTGCATTTGTGTGAACCAAGGGGTAGAGAAATGTTTCCAATCCCCTGAACTGTATATGAAGAATCACCTCCCAACGAAACATGATTTTTCGATGGCGTGTCCCTTATTGAAATAAACTAGTCTCTGTGGCCGGTCATGTGTCGAGTGTCTCCCGAATCAACATACCAAATGTCACTAGATGACGTGGATGGTTCACTTGATCGAGCAGTGAACAAGAAGTCTTCATTGTCTGACTGTTCTTGTTGTTCAGCAATATTACCTTGCTGGTGGGGTCTTCTTTTCGAGTTCCCCTTTTTCTGCCCATGATAGTTGTTTGAATGTCCCTTGTAAGTTTGTTGTTGTTGTGGTCCAGAATTGCTTGATGAACCTTTCTTATAAGTGTTAAACCAACATTCTTGCAAGTCATGTCCTCTTTTGCAAATTGGACATCACTTCTTCTATTGATTGTCCCCATGATACTGATTCTGATGTGGGGACTTCGGATAGGATTTAGGTTTTCCTTTACCTTTTCCTTTCCATTTTTGATGTGAAGATAGTGCCTGCAACTCTTCATCATCCTTGTTGTGCATTGCTTCCTCTTGTTGCAGTAGGTTTACTAGCTTGTCAAAACTAATTGTTGTATCTGACAAGTTTAGAGTTGTGACAAAAATGTGGTAAGAAGAAGGGAGAGCTCTCAGAACAATGGGAACGAGAGATTCATCTTTAACCTCTTCTCCTAGGGCTATAAGTGAAGCCCTCAACTCTGCAACTCTTCTTAGGAAGGCTTTAATTTTCTCATTCTGCTTGAATTTCAATGTATGTAACTGACTCTGCAAATTGAGTATGACATTCTTGTTCTTGGCCTCATATATTGTGCTCAGCTTATCCCAAGCTTCTTTTGCTGATGTGGCATCTTGAATGTGGGCTTGCACATCGTTAGACACTCCAAACAAGATGATGAGTTTTGCTTTCTGATCTGCTCTATCAAATTGTCATTGTTGTGTTGCATCAGTTGGTGATCTGGTTAGAATACCAGTCACAACAGGCCAGATTTCTTCAAACTCAAGCTGTGTCTTTATTTTTGTCTTCCATGCAGCATAGTTGCCTCCTCTGAGCAATTGTGAATCCGGAAGAAAAAATTTGGGGGCATTGGTGCCCATTTTACATAGATCACTGACAGGGTTTGGCTCTTATCACTCCAGGTATTAGGTCTCCCAATCTATATACCGTCAGTCCGATATACCGAACCTTTCTATATACGCGCCCTTCCGATATACCCGTCGGTACGTGGAAGAAGCTCACCCTTTCTATATACCCTGTGGTACGTGAAAGAGGTGTTAACATATGTGAAAGAATTCAATACGTGGTACCAAGACAATACTGATGGGGTCTGTGTAATTATTGACACCGGCTCAAATAAATATCCTCATACGTGCATGTAACTTCGCTATATACTCAGATAATTTCTCAGTCCGGATTTATGTCTTGCAATCATTCACAGACGGATGGGATGGTTCATAGTGTGTGCACTGTGACCTTATTACTCCCCGTCAATTTATAGGGACGATGCCCAGACGACGTTGTTGCAGCTATATTAGGCATTAAGTGTAGTAGTAGTCACGACGGCTTTACCTGTAAGCGCTTCCCAAAGGCAATGTATATACTGAACGCTACGAATGAGATCTAGGATCTTGTGAGTGTTACAGAACCAATTTTATTGTTTTTTTATTACAATTCTACCAGTTTCTGAGCAGTTACAAAGTTTTGCAGTTGACTATGGAAACCTGTAAATTAGTACAATATGCAGCAGTATACAATTTACATTCAAAAAATTGTACAATTTGAATGACAAGCAAAAAATTTCAGTTTCGGGGTCCTGGTGGCCTCCTGAGCCGAATACGACCCAAAATGCTAAAAATTGCAAAATAATAGCTGAAAATGCAATTTTTAGATGGGTCTCCTTTTGCAAAAAATGTTTGGAATGAAAAAATAGACCAGATGGGAGAAAAAAAAAATTACCCTAAATTAGGGATTTCTCCGCTAAATTTAGTTAGTTGTAACTAAATTCAAAAAAGTCTGCTAAATTTAGCAGTTCCGCCAAAATTTCCACCTGATGCAAAAGGTGAGTTTTTGAGTGTTTTTGGTGGGATTTGACCCCCAAACCTCTCACTCCCAAGGCACATGCACTAACCAACTTGCCCACTTAGGGCGCTTGGGCTATGAAAGGAAGGAATTTGTATTTATTGACAAGTAAATTGACTTACCTCTTGGAAAATGGATGACCTGTAGAGGCTCCACGTGGTGCATGCTGGTGAAGAGGAATTTTTTAGGGTTCCTTTGCTCCAAATTTGGATATGGAGCTTGTTATTTGTTATTGTTTGCTTTTGTGAAGCCGCCTCCTTTTCCAGTCGCTTTTCCTTGCTCAGGCCGCGTTTTCTAGCTTTCCATGCACTGATTTGCTTGTACAGGCCACATTTTTTGTGTTTGGCCACTGTTCTTCCTTCCTTGGCGGCATTTTTTCCCTTGGCCACATTTTTTTTCCTTCCTTTCTTTGATTCTTGATCACTGTTTGGATTTCTTCTTGTGCAGGTCGCGCATGGAGTGGATATTGGCGCATTTACTAAAAAAAACATTTTTTTCTCCTTTGTGCAGGCTTAGGAGGACAGGCCGCATGGACAGTGGAGAAGGCACTTATTACTCTTCTTCCATTGTTGGGTGTGCAGGTCCAGCGTGGGCGCCTCCTTCCCCACCCTTTTTTTATTCTTTTACTCTGTTTGCAGGCTAGGGCATCTTGTGCAGCCTGAGGAGGTCGTTTTCTATCTATTCTTGCATTCTCACCATTCAATTCTCACTTCACATGGCTCTATGTTTCTGACATACCCTGCTACATGACATAGTATATGCTGATGAAAACAATGTCAATCAAATCGATATGAATTTTGCACACATACGTCCAATTACAACAGCATGCTATTTGTAGCTATCACTAGATGCACCTCTGAATTAGAGGGAGAACCCCTGTTTAGGGAATTTCCTTTTTTTTTTTTAATATAGGCCTGCAGTGAATTTTGCCTGGTGCAACCAGTACCAGTGCAAAAAAAAATTTTCCTTCCAAGCACCTAGAAGGAACAGGAGGATGTGGGGGAGGCAGGGATGGGGCTGGGAGTTTGCACGAGGCTGCACTGGCTCTCAAATGCTGCAAACATGTCTCCAATCTCCTCTCTCTGCTTCTCTCTCTTCCACACCTTCACAGGGCCAGATTCTCGCTCTAGTACCAAATGTAGATTGAGAAACAGGGACGGAAGCCTATGTAATTTATTAATCTCAATCAACTAAAAAATTACAGAGAATGGGTTGCAATATTTATAGATATTGCACAGCCAAATACATCCAGGAGAATAAGTTGCACAGGTGCAACCAAATGCCAAAATAAACAAGCTTCCAATAACATCCGGGAAGCAGGAAATGAAAAGATACAAATATATTGTTTACAACAATATAACAGCATGAAATAAAAGACAAATATGGTTGATTAACCATATAACCAAATAAAAATGATTATTTAATTAATAAAATGAAATTATTTAAACTATGTAGAATTAATATTAGGATAATAATATTTAATCCTAACAATTTTTTCCTTGCCAATATCAACAGTGTCTTTGCTAGGCATATTTGAGGACATAATGCGAGCCTTTCTAAACTGCATCTTAGTATGTAATGAATAGTATTTTATTTCAGCTAAACAATTTTTTTGGGAACAAATGGTTTGTTGACCATCAAGAATGTAGAACTACACTTGATCCCTTTTTAGGTCATCTGGATCCTCGAGTTTCACAAGTTTCTTTGTAGAATTTAAAAAGGGGAAGACCAAATGATATTTTAAAGGTCAACATTCTCATAAAATATCAATTCTCATCATACACAGGACAATATTTATATTTTAGAGGTGTCACATGGCACCTAGAAACTTCAACTAGACAACATCACCATTGAAAACAACTAGTTGTTAAATATTTTGTTTGCTCAAATATACTGGTCGATTTCTTCTACAAAACAAGTGATTTGTTATTCTTTTTAATCCCTTACAACTTTAACTTAGAGGGATCTATCTCTAAATTTTATAAATAAGATCGGCTCAGCGTTGTAAATAGTTTTCCATGTTTTGGTGGAGAAATATTGTTTTTATTTAAATAATGACAAATAGAAGAGGTATTGTTAGTTCTATACAATTGTTTGGATACCAAATTCATGTTATTGTGAATTTCAAGGGAAATTTCATAGCCTATTTTGTCTAACTGTATGAAAACCCCAAATTCTAACCATATTTAAAACAAGAACATGTTTTACTTTCTCTAGAAGCCTTCATTTCTATTTTCTTGAACAATGAAACTTTCAATTCCATGTGAAGAATAAGGAACTTATTAATTACAACATCAATGCGTTCAACATTAATACACAATGTTTAATGATCAATATCTTCTAAATTTAGTATAATAGTGACTTTATTGACAACTTCTTCTTTAAAAAAAGTAACCATAGATCACTATGGTAATTTTCTAGGGATTGCGTTTCTACAAACCTTTCATTGCCTCTATTTTTCATATCCTCTACTCCTTCAATAAAAGTAATTTGAATGAATTGAGTGTGACCAATGGAAGATATATTACCTAAAAAAAGGAATTAATCAAATTAATAATTATCAAGTAATTGGAAAGGATAGTTATTGTTTCTTAATAGGGTAATAACAAGGATATGATGTATGTTGATGTCATTATTTTCATAGAGTAAAATTCAATTTATATCTCAGTGGTCACCAAGCATACTTCAACGCTATTTTATTTATAAAAAATAAGAAATCATTAATATTTTTTTTTGTTATGCGTTGCACTAAGTAATTTAAACAATTAATCACTATTAAATTTGGTTTCTGTCAAGTTGTCAATTTGTTGCTAGAATTGAAGACTAGAGGCTGCTAGCATCTATATATTCAAGGATATCTTTTCGTTAATGTAAAAAATTATTTGTATAGTTTTAGGATAGAGGAGCTATTAGTGGATTGATGGCTATCTTCCCATCACTGTAAAAATAAATTTAGTTGTGGAAACCTGAAATCCAAGATGGCTGATAATGGTTGAGAATTGAATATTTAATAGTAAAAAATATTACCTATCATGATGTGTTTTGGTGTTGTAATTAGGTTCCTTTTATACTTCTCATATTATATATTGTGTATATCACATAATTAAATTTGTTTAGTGTAAAGGAAAATTACTGACGACCATTAAGTTTAGTTAGTGATTGAAAGTAATGGTTTCCTGGTATCAAGACTCAATAGTTTCTTATTTAAAAATTAGTGATCAAATAACAAATAAATCATAGACAACAGTGGTGTCTTTTAGGATCATAGTCACAACTAATCTACTTAGAAGGTGTTAGGCTTAACATTACATGTTTGACTATGTGTATTGTATTTTGTTGAAATTATATTTGGAATTACGTTTATTCATGAAATTCGTAAATATTTTTCTTTTCTTGAAGTATTTATTTTCTTCTCTTCCCTTGGAACATAAAATAAATATAGTAAGCATCCACCCTAATGGTCGCTAGTCTTGTAAGATTTAAATACAATAATGGAGCAGAGTTAGTTTTTCAGTGGAGTCGTTACTACTTGTCCTGTATGCAAGAGAAAAAATATCCTAGCAGCCACTAACCTCAAGAAAGTCTTGTAAAATTTAAATATAATAATGGAGCATAATTATTTTTTTAGTTGATTCGTTGCTACTTGTCTTGTATTCAAGACATAAAATATCCTAGTGGCCACTAACCTCAATTCTTTATGATTTTCCACCAGTGCTATGTAATTATATTCGACCGTAGTGGCTGCTAGCCTTTGAATATCATGTTTGGTTAGGAATAATATGTAATAGAATTCAAATATCATATTGAAATGAATGACCACTAGGCTTAAAATTTTGTTTGTAATTACATTTTTTTAGGAAATTCGTAAATATTTTTCTTATCTTGGAATATTTTTTATCTTCTATTGTCTTGGAATATCAAAGAAAGGAATATAATTGGAAAATGCTTACCTTTCTAACTTACCTCAGGTAGTTTCCTCTATATTTTATCCGAATCCATATTAACTTTGAAAATAATAATCAGAAGGATGAAGCCTTATGTATTACTTGTTGAATATATTGTCATATCACATCATTCACGTTAGTTCGTATCAAGAAAATTTCTTAGTGACCACTAAACTACATTACTTATTAAAAGGAGTGGATTGGCCCTCACTAGGCTGTACGGATTTTTTCTAAAATATCGACCTAATAAAAATTCATTGTCTATCATAACAACAAAGATAATAGTTAGAAAATAATAATAGAAGTACATATTTTAAACCTAGAGATATATCATGATCATCTTGCACCTATATATTTGGAGAAATTATCTATTAAACAAAATAGTCTTAGACGATTTACTTGAAATTGAGAGTGAAGATGAACATGAATCTTGCTTAGGAATAAATTATCCAAGTTTGTAAAGAACAATCCTTGTTTTATGTTTACCAATTATTCGTTGATGATAAGGCTTATGACCGCTAGCCTCTATATTATTGATAAATCTATTTTAACAATACAAAATTCAATCTCAACAAGTTTGTAGTCATTATTTATAATTATATTATATTCAATAGACTATCCCTGTCAGAGCCAAGTCCTTGAATACATACATTTGATAATCCTAAAACTTTATTTATTTATCATTTGATATATTGTAAAAAAATGTAATTCATATATTTTCAAATAAACAAAAATCATTTACAACTGGTATGTGCCATTAGTTAATGAAAGGGAAGGATTTGTTATTGCTAAGATAACCAATTTTCTGGGAATGAACATAGCCACATAGTTAGGCAAGGTTAGATCATAATAGTTGAAGTAGATCATAGTATAATAAGTATCCTCGAAGCTTGTATGATACGGTAGCCACAAAAAGATAATGTGTGAAACTCTTCTAGAGCCTATCGTCATAATTATTAACTTGACTAATGACTAGAAATTTAGTAAAGTATTAAATGTATAAATCGGTATTATTAAGCGCTAGAACATTGTTGGTCCTTGGCTAATGAATCAAATAGTAATGAAATAATTATTCCAAGATACTCCCATATTATTGATAACATCGCCATAAAAAAAATACCTTCTTAGGGAAAATCAATCTTGTGTGAATAAAATTGCCTTTGCATACTTTCATTAACTCTAGATTAGACCTTAAATTTTATCTATTAAGATAACTACTAAATAGAATTTTGTTTATAGAAAATTGACGGATTAACCAAGTGTTTTGTGATAAGATTGGAATTAAATATATTGATTGGCCGGTGTTATCCAAAATTCACCCCAGTCAAGGTAATTTTGATAACATGCATCAAATTCTTTAGTCCCAAGCAATTATATTGATTCAAGGCAAAAAATCGTGTTTTCTGGGGTCCCCTCGGCTTCTTTCTAACTCTCCTGTCCAAGAGGAAAACCCAGCTAGTTTTAAAAAATGTGAAAAAGTTGTAGAAAACAAGCTTGGGTCAGGAAAAATCATGAAAAATGGCTAAGTCCTAGTCCTTGCAACAGTCGGGACATGAGGGACATCTGGGCGTGAATCGGCCGAAACGCCGCTAGGCAGTCTGCAGAAAAAAGGTACACCAGTAGGACGCGAAAAGGAAAACCGGCCGAAAAATGGAAAAAATCGACTAAGTGATGTTTTTGCGCAGTTGGGACAGTTGGGACAAAGGTACGCGAAAGACGCGGATCGGCCGGTTTGGCGCAAGTCAGTCCATTTCGGGCGGTTTGGGAGAAATTTGTCCCAGGCAGTCTGGGACAGTTGAAACAAAAGTGCGTGGAGGACGCGAACCGGCCAGTTCGGCTGAAACAAAGGACTTTCGTACTGGGACATCCGGGCCAAAAGTACGCGGAGGACGCGAAAAGCCGAAAGAGCCGAGAGCAAATGGAATCTTGCCACGTGTCTTCACTACAAACAGGAACAAGGAAGCCTGAATTGGCCGAAAGAGGAGATTTTCCTCTGGGACAGTGGGGAAAAAGGTACACACAGGACGCGAGGGATGCGAAAAGCTGAAGCGTCCGAAGGCAAAGAACAAAAGTCAATGTTTGACCCGTGAAACTTCAAACGGCAATAACTTTTGACTCCGAGCTCCAATTTTCACAAAATTGGACTTTCTGGAATGATCACGACATCCTCTACATAAAAGAGACATATTTAAACAAAATAAACATATTATTCTCCATTCAATTAATGCTCATTCCCGTCAAATGACAGAAAACACCTGCCAGATCCCAAAATAGAAGCCCGCACTCAGAAGGCCAATAACTTTTGCATTTCTCAACAAAATCACACAAAATTGGTACCGTTGGAATCGTGGATCCAAGCCAAATGCACAAAAATAAATAAATTATATATTTTATGAGAAATCGGTAGACATTTTCTATAAAACGTGGCCGGGTTTAGAACAGTGTTTTATTTGGTAGTTGGGAGTGCAATAAAGAGGCATGGTCATCATTCTTTCTCTGCTGCAGCACCTTCATTGGGACAGTACGGGGAGCCTTTTGCAAGTAATATATAATCATTTTACTCCATTTAATGCCTCTTACAGGTGGTTGAAGGATAGTTTTCGGGATTTCCATTTTCCCTTCTCTTTCCCTTCTCATTTTTCTATAAATTGGAGTGTTAGGAACATTGTAAAAGGAGGTAGTTTTTTTAGTGAATATCTACTAAAATTTCTTTGTGAAGTCAATGTCCTATAGCCCTTTGTAGTGGACTCCTTGCATGGTGATCCAGGCCCTTATCTTGTAATAGATTGAACTGTGCATATCATGAAGCAATAAAATTTCAGTTCGTGGATGTATCTTCCCCTGTTGTGTTTTCTTGCATTCTTTCTTGCCCATGTAATATTTCTACAAGAATATTGTGTCTATTATTATGCTCTTGCAGGGATCCATTATCATTTTGTTTGCTTGGAATATTGTTGTGAATGCATTTTGCTAGATTATGGAGAACTGTCATCACCTTTTCTAGTGTGCACTTTGCCTCTGTATTTCACACATTTGAAGGGTTACTCTCATACCCTCCTTCTCTGGTGTATCACCGCTTTAGTGTAGGTTTTCATTTTATGCATTCTCTCTCCCTGGTCCCTTGGAAGTTTAGATTAGAATAGCTAGTTTTCCCCTGCATTAGAGTAGATTGTGGCAGGTAGTTTAGGAGCAAGAACCAGCTTTCTCTGGAGGTCTATCTCAAGTAGCAAGTCCCACAACTTGGAGATAATACCCATGTTATCCAATCACACCGTGAGTTCAAGTATATACACTTGTGTAAACATTAGGGTGCTGTGATTCGGTGATAACAGCCGGACTAGTCACCTTTTCCAATAAAGGTTGATATTAAAGCCACTAGCAAGCTTGTACTAGATATAAGCATGTGATGGCATATTCACTTCATATATTTATCTAGGTGATCTCCATTATTTTAACACCTTTCAAGTTTCTTTCATTAGATTTCAATTATTTTTTTATGGTTGGACCAATGTTTCCCTTTATGCAATTCTCCGCATCAATGCGTGAAATAGAATATTATACCAAAAAATCACATCGTCATTTGAAAGCCATTTTTTGGATTAAATTAGAAAAAGACATGATTTTTAATGAGGTAGTTCTTACAGATGATTGTAGTTCTCTAGAGGGACATCCAAGGTTGAATGTGGAAGTTGCTTCGACATTTAGTTTTTATCTTGTTATCATACATTCGGAGAAGGATTAGGATTTGGAGATGGGTCGTCATTGGATCAAGCTAGCTTATAGGGTTTACATGGAAGTGGAAATGGAAAAAACCTCGAATGTGTTGTGGCCCTTAATTTCTAATGCTTGTTATAAACAAGAAGGTTTGGTTGACATGTCCATTTTTTTATAGTTGTATAATCTATTTGATGTGCTAATGTGTTTCATGTATGAAATTTCCAAACAGGGTGAGAGATCATTGATGAGAGGTAGGTCATTCCAATTTTATGACCTAAATGCTAAGTTTTATTCATTGCAACAGGAACCAAAATGTTTGGATATTCTTCATAAGTAATTCTGTGAGGCGTATGATAGGTTAAAGAGTAAGGATGTTACTGGAAAAGAGAATCTTATTCCCGAACTGCCTGTAAAAACCGTTTTCAAGCCCATTAAGGTGGAGGTTATGGAGGTGTCATCTGATTCAAAATAATAAGTGCTTCCAAAATATGTCAGGTTATAACTTGGTTTTTTTTATATAGTGTTGGTATTTCCCTTGTTTTCGAATCATCATGTCTGTCTTACTAGTTTGGGGTTTGTATTATTCCCAACCACTTGTGTTTTTGGCATAGTCCCTTACATTTTTTTAGCAAAGTATTGTTGGATCATTCGAGTTTGTAGACTAATGCTCTTATTGTATGTAATTTAAATGGAAAGGGACCCTTCAACTCTCCTTTAATTATAAAAATAAAGAAATCATAAATATAAGTTTATGTTATGTGTTGTACTAAGTAATTTAAATAATTCATCGCTATAAAATTTGATTTGTTTCAAGTTGTCAATTTATTAGTAGAAGTTAAGGACTAGTGGCTATTAACATCTATATATTATAGGATATCTTCCCATCAATGTATAAAACAATTGTTTATAGCTTTAGGTAAGAGGGGCTTGTATACAAGAAAATAATTATCCTAGCAGTCGCTAATCTCAAGACTCTATTATGTTAGACCAACACAATAGAATAATCTATGATGTTAGCAGTTGTTATCTTTCGAATATCATGTTGTAGAATTTGAATAACATGTTGAACTCAATTACCACTAGGCTGAAAAATTAATTATGTATTATGTATAATCATGAAATTTGTTAAAATTTGTGATGTTGTGTAATATTTGTTGTCTTTGAACTTCAAATAAATAAAGTAAACATCCAACCTAGCGGTCGCTAGTATTCCAAGGTTATATTGTAAAATCCAAATATAATAATTACGCTTAGTTATTTTTTGAGTTAGATCATTGCTAATTTTCCTATATGCAAGGAAAAAACTACACTAGCGTTTAATAATCTCGATTCATTTTTATGTTACAACAACGAATTATAATAATCTTTGATCTTAGTGTCTATGTGTATTTTGGAAAATCATTTATATTTATCTTGTCTTCAAATATTTTTTCTTATTGTGTATTGGAATTTCCAAGAAGTGACATAAAAATCCACCCTAGGGGTTGGTAAGATTGGAAAATCATATTCTAAAATCTAAATATATTAATGGAGCTTAGTTTATTTTTTTTTCAAGTCATTACTAATTATCTTGTATGAAAGACAACAACTATCGTAACGGCCGCTAACCTCAAGTCTTTATGATATTGCAACAAATCTAATTAAGAATATTCGACCTTAGGAATAAATGGGTTTAAAATCTCATGTGTTAGACTTTGAATATCATAATAAACTCTACAGCCGCTAGGCTTAAAATTTCATTTGAAATTACGAGTATTCAAGAAAGTCATGAATATTTATCTTCTCTTGTCTTGGAACATCAAATAAATGTAGTAAGCATCCACTCTAGTGGTCGCTATTCTTTGAAGATGGTCTTACAAAATTTAAATATAATTGTGGAGCATAAATTGTTTTCAGTTGAGTCATTACTAATTGTCCTATATGCAACACATACAATATCCTAGTAGCTTCTAACCTCAAGATAGTCTTGTAAAATTTAAATATAGTAATGGATCATAGTTAGTTTTAAAGTAAATTCATTACTACTTTTATTTTATGCAAGACAACAAATATTCTAGCGGGTGATAACCTCAAGTCTTTATGATTTTCCACTAGCACTATGTAATTATCTTTAACCTAAGCAGTCGCTAGGAATATCATGTAATAAAATTCAAACATTGTACTCAGAGGCCACCATGAAAGAAAAATGGTGTTGAAGCTTAGTTCATTTTTTAGTTTTTAGTTGAGTTGTCACTCAATATCTTGAATGCAAGACAAGAATTATCCTAGTGGTCGCTAATCTTAAGTCTTTGTTATGTCACGCCAACACATTGGAATAATATATGACCTTGGTAGCCAATAGGATTTAAATATCCAGTGATAGATTTTGAATAACATATTCCACTCGGTGGCTGCAAAGCATAAAATTATTTTTTTGAATATGTGTATTCTTAAAAATCATTTAAATTAATCAAAGAAAGAAACTAAAATCCACCCTAGTGGTCGTTAGTCTTAGAAGGTAGTATTGTAAAATCTAAATATAATATAGGAGCTTAGTTATTTTTTCATTTGAGTTGTTACTAATTCTGTTGTATGCACGGAAAAAAAAATCCCTAGCAGTCATTAATCTCAAGTCTTTGTTATGATGCACAAATCTTATTTAATAATCTTGGACACTAGCGGCCGCTAGGATTCAAATATCATACTAGGATCTGGATATCATAATACAAAAATCTAAATATAATAACGGTGCTTAGCTCAGTTTTCAGGTGAGTCATCACTAGTTGTATCATATGCGAGTCAACCGGTATCTTAGTGGTCATTAGTCTCTGTTATCATTTGAATAAATGTATTCACGAAAATCTATAATATTTTTCCTGTCTTGGAATATTTGTTACTTTGTGTTTTCTTGTAATAGCTAAGAAATTTCATAAACATATAGCTTAGTGGTCACTAGTCTTGGAATATGGTATTTTAGAATTTAAAAATTATTACCTTAGATTGGCTCATTTATCAAGTAACTCATTACTAATTGTTTTGTACATGAATATTTTCGATAAAAAGGAACTATTCCACATTGGCAAATAGGTTAAACAACATTTTTCTTGATTGAATTTATAAAAAGGTACATAAAGATATGAGTACAATCTTGTATTAATATATTCAAAAAAGTTCTAAACTCAACCAATGATATGTAGCATAATAAAAATATATGACTTAACATAAGGTCTGCAAAATGAAATATATGTTTGTAAATAGTATGATTAACATTTATATTTAATAATATTTATGAGTGCATATAATGTTTTTAACTTTTACTAAACATACAAAAAATTGCAAAAGACATTAGATTTAACTATTTCTACGTGAGAAAACAAATATGAATAACTATATATATCAACACAGAAATCATGTAAGAATTGAATATTCAAATAATTATTCATGACTATTTATTTCAAATAATAAAATTCATTAAATGAGGTCAAAATGATTACCTAAACTATACAAAATAAAAACATTATGATTTAAAAAAAATTTGAATATGCGAATTGTGTTTTGCAACTAGGGATAGATGCCACCACTTGCGAGAAAGAATAAACACAAGAAAGAGATTAAAAAATACACAAAAAATAAATAGAGAGATAGATAGAAGGGATAAAAATGGAACCCGTTTAATAGACACAAATACTTGAGCTACGACTGAACATCAAAAATGGGTTTTCGGAAAGAATATATACTGTAAAAGGTATTACAAATTCTTTGGTCATTACCGTAAAAAATGTGGTTTTAGAGAGAGAAACATGTTTTGACAAGGATATGAAAGAGAACTGAAAAAGATGGAAAATGGAAAGGTAGGGATGTATTGCGGTGTAAAACACAAGAACTAGACAAATACAGAGAAGATGAATGTGCCCACCATTTACTGTGGTAGGCATACAATAACATAGATTCTTTTGATAAATACATGTTTTAGTTGTATTTGAAAGTTTTATGTTTTTGATAATCTTTGTTAAATATCCATAATCCATCATTAAAAAATTATCTCCGAGATTCTATGTATAACCTTTTTACATGTTTATTTTGTTTCCATCCTTTGTGGGCTTCCTGATCTGCACTCATACCTGTGATCTATCGACAATAAAAAAATTTAGTCTCATTCGTGTGCCCCCGAAAAAAATTCTAATCACTTCATCATATTTTCATTCAAAAATATGGTCAAGAATCAAGCACTCAAAGCAATAAATTAGAGCATGTGTGCGTGTTGTATTTTGATTGCAAGATTTTATTTTCTATGATTTCACAATAAAAAAGAAACCCTTATATATATTTCTCCAGTGTATTTATTTATTCCCAATACATTGAATGAAAGAAATTCTGAAAATTAAAAAAAGGATAGAATAGAAAAAATTCAAAATTTGAATTTCCCCTTCTTAAAGAAAAAGTGCAGGATTTTTATAGTTCAAATATGTGCATTTAATGTGGGGGATATATCATATCGAACTTTCAATTCACCCATCATTGATATTTGCATTTAATTCGGGGGATAACGTGGGATATGGGGAAACTGAATTTAATAATTTCACCTACTTTAGAAACAATTGGAACGATAAGAAATGTTTCTTTATGAACATGTGGGAAAATGAAAAATATTAATTTAGGCATAATACAAAACCATTTATAAAATAGAAGTGCACATTTGTAAACAAAAAATTAAATTTTAGTAGAGTGATATACACACATTTATTATTAATTTTAATCGAAATCGAATTCGATATTTTTTATATATAATGCACATTAATTTGAGGGATAGCGTGGGATATGGGGAAATCAAATTTAAAAATTCTACTTTAGAAACAAGTGGGAAAGTGACAATTGTTTCTTTGTGAACTCACGAGAAAAGGAAAAATATTGATTTAAGCATAATAAAAAACCAGATAGAAAATATAAGTGCACATTTCTAAAAAAAGGTTTAAAGTTCAAGAGAGTGATATACACACATTTAATATTAATTTTTATTGAATGCGAATTCAACATTTTTAAAAATCGTGCACATTAATTTTAAAAAAATCGAATAAAATTTAGTATCTTGCATGTTTGAACTAGTTAGTTACACAATTATATAATTGACACATTTATTAAGAAATTTTTAATTAGCGATAGAATTAACAAATAATCATTATCTATAACAATCTGCATTATTAAGTTGTAATTGTAATCCATTAAAATGTTGACATGTGACATGAAATTTCTAATATATCTTGTGATCATCAATATTTTGGTGGTATTTACACTTTACTCTAGAAAAACTAAAACATAATTTTACGCTTCACTAGAATGTGAGAATAGCTTATAGATAGGAAAGAAAATAACAACCAATAAGCTCTATTAGAATGATATTTTGTAACAAGGAATTGAAAATATTAAATACTTATATTTTATAGGGGATCATGCTATTCTTTTCAGTATGTGTTAATGAACAACTCTAAATGTCACATGTTTTCCATCTATTTTTTGATAAAAAGCCTAATGGTCACTAGCCTCTACAATTCTTACATTTCCTTTCCAGAAATTTAAATAAATATATCTACAGTTATGGATCACTAGTATGTTTCATTAACTATAATCATATATTATTGTTACGAATATATTGTTTGTAACATTATTAATAGTGTGTGTGAGTTACTATTTGTAAAATGTAATATTTAGATATTACATTATGTGAGTGAATGATGAGTTGTAATAGACAACTCATCATGAGGGAATAAAGGGATAGTTGAAATAAAGGTGGAGAGAATCATGTTAGAGAGATAAGTGGGAATGTGATATTGTTTGACTCCATATTCTAAGGATGTCATTCTCCTATATAATGTAACCTCTACCTGTGAATAATAATATGCTGAATCATTTGAATCTATAATATCATTATTCGGTGTACTTTCTCTATGTAAAACTGGTTGATTGCTATGATTTGGTATCAGAGAAGTGATGTTCTTCAGCATAATGGTTGATTAATGGTCTACGTCTTGGATCAACACAGTTCTGGTGAGACGGCATGGATGCATATTTTTGTCAAGAGATGAATTTATGAGGTTGTTGAAATTGATGGGTTCTATGTGTTAACCTGGCAAGCTCTTCCAGCATTAGGGATCTGCAACCCTGCCCAGTTCGTATTCTACATGCTCTTCTAGATTGGTCTTATTGTGTTGATTGGGAAAGGCACCACAAGTTGTGACTCAATTCTTACCATTTCTAATTGCATTCTATTGATGATCATACCCAGGCGCAGCTCAGACTCCTACCGGAACCATCATCAATTCCATCGACAATTGCAGTCTTCCACGCATTCATTCACTCATAGTCATTTGTGCTTTCTAAAGTCGTGGATCTGTCAAAGTTCCTACATTCTTATCAATCTCATGGACATAACGTCGCAGGTAGTTGAAACGTCAATGTGGACAGTTGTCAATAGCAGAAGAGTTGGGATCAACTGATTTGGAGTAGTATTGGCTCATATGGACTCCAATCTACATTCTGTGGCAATCCTCATCTAAACGTGAATTCTGCCACCAAATCTACATTGGGTGATGCGTCTACCAAAACCGTGGTTCAAAAGTATGCGGGTACCATCAGAGGATTGCTTGGTGTGAGGTTCGATTTGTTTTTTGCTAAAGCGATGGTTAAAATGGGTAACATTGGCGTCAAAACTAGAACTGACGGCGAGATTCGCAGTGTCTTCTCTTCTTTCAATTAGTTTTTCCATTCCGTTTCCTCTCAATTTAAGATTGGTTGCTTTGCTCTCCTCTTATTAGTATAATGGTGAGTTACTTCAGACAAAATAAAACGGAAAATAAAAGTGCAGATTACTTTTGTATATATTAGTGCGTCGACTTATATATAAGTCAATTTATTAATATAGATCAATATTAGGTGGTCTGTAGTATCATTTTGTGTCATTTATAAAGATTCTGTGTCGATTTTATGTCAGTATAGTCAAATTTTCGAGTCAATTGTTGTCCAGTAGTTGTGTGTCAGTGAAAATCATTGTATTGTTATAATACTAGTCTTGTCAACATTAGTCTCAATAGTCATTTTAAAAAAAAAAAATCACAATTTGTTTAGCTATTAAAATCAAATCTTTAATTGGATTTTATGTTAGTCATCAAGATATGTGTTTGTCATTTTTTCAAAATTAAATTCAATGTCTTTACGTGTTATTAGCGTCATTATATCAGGTGATTTTAGGATATTTGATTATTGTCTAATAAAAGTGTCAAAAATTGTAAAAAGTCTGAAAAAAATTAAAAAATTAAAAAATAAAAATAAAAATATTGCCTCACAGACACATTTTTGGTGTTATCCGATGTCTGGAAATAATTGTTTTCACATTTCAGGGGAGAGACAAAATAAAGTACAATGTGAAACTTGATGAGCTTCAAATATATATTTTGCTGAGTTAGCAGCATGCAGATGGAGGCAGGAGGCAACGGAGGAAGGAGGGCAACCAGCATCCTCTCGCCAGCCACAAGTGACGGGGCCGCATAATGATTTTGTGGCATTTTTTCAGTTGTTTGTTTCATTGTTTGTAATAAGAACAGATGTCACATTCCTGTTCAGAATTTTATTTCCTTTTATAACCTCCTGATGTAAATATGTTATAGTAGAAAGATAAAAGCACAAGAAAAAACAGCATCATGTTTTTCTTGAAGAGGATGAACAGAGGTTCATGAGCAGGGGCTCGTACCTAGGACAGAGGTTTGTTTTTGTCGAACAGGGGTTTGTATTTGGTGAACAGAGGTTCAACGTACCAAGATCATGAGCATGCAGAGGCAGGCAAGCTGTAGAAGACGTGTGAATTTATTTCTCTACCTTGTTCACATTAGGCGAGTGTTTAATAGGGATTAATAATGTAAACAATAGGGGAGTGAATGTTACGAATATATTGTTTGTAACATTATTAATAGTGTGTGTGAGTTACTATTTGTAAAATGTAATATTTAGATATTACATTATGTGAGTGAATGATGAGTTGTAATAGACAACTCATCATGAGGGAATAAAGGGATAGTTGAAATAAAGGTGGAGAGAATCATGTTGGAGAGATAAGTGGGAATGTGATATTGTTTGACTCCATATTCTAAGGATGTCATTCTCCTATATAATGTAACCTCTACCTGTGAATAATAATATCCCGAATCATTTGAATCTATAATATCATTATTCGGTGTACTTTCTCTGTGCAAAACTGGTTGATTGCTATGATTTGGTATTAGAGCAGCGATGTTCCTCAGCATAATGGTTGATTAATGGTTTACGTCTTGGATCAACACGGTTCTGGTGAGACGGCATGGATGCATATTTTTGTCAAGAGATGAATTTATGAGGTTGTCAAAATCTATGAAGGTATTTGCATAATTGGGAAGAAATATGGTTATTAAAAATGTTTTGAGGGTGCTTGTATAACATCATAGGGACTGCTAGGCACACACCTTTGGATATTTTATTTTTTACATATCGATCGGAATCAATGAAAAATATTAGCAACCACTAAGCTCTGCTACTTATTAGAAGTAGATTAGTGACTGTTAGGCTCAACAAATTTTTTAATTTTGAATATAGACATCAAACAATAGTTCGTATTAAAAAAAATTCTTAGTGACCACTAAGCTCGAATACTTACATAAATGAATGATTTGATGAAAATTAGGCTAAAAAACTATCTTATTTCGAACATAACACTCTAATAATAGATCATAGCAATACATATTATCAGTCGCTAGGCATTTTTAATAATATATTTATATGATAAATATGTGATATATGAAAATAGTTTACTATCAAAAGCTACAGAGGTCTATGAGAAAGTTATAGATTAACAACCTCAATGGTAAATTGTTTATTAATTTTGAAAATAGATATCAAACGATAGTTCATATTAAAGAAAATTCTTAGTGACCGCTAAGCTCAAATACTTATAGAACATAGTGCTCTAGGATTATTGTTTATTGAGAAAGGAATAGATTAGCGGCCTCTAGCCTAAACCGTTTCTTAATTACAAAAATAAAGATTAAAAAAAAGTGCATATTAAATAAAATGATTAGCAACCATTAAGCTCGAATACTATACTTACAGAACATAGTGCTAAAAAAAACATATCATAATAATGGATTAAAATGTGGTCGCAAGGCATTTTTCATGTTGGTTTGTATCAAATAAAATGCATAAAGAATTTTAAGCTACATTACTTACTGAAAGGAGTGGCTTGGCACTCACTAGGCTCTACTTTTTCTATTTTTTAAAAATAGCAACCTAATAAAAATCACTGTCTACCTTTGCCAAAAACATAAAATTTAGAGCATAATAATAGAATTACATATTTTAAACCTCAAGACGTATCTTAATCATCTTGAACCTGCATATTTCAAGAAATAACCCGTTAAACAAAATAGTCCTAAATGATTTAGTAAAAATCGAGGGAAAAGATTAAAGGGAATCTTTCTCAAGAATGAATGATCCAACTCCGTGAAGAACAATGCATATTTTATGTTTACCATTTATTTTTTAATGAGAAGGATATCGGTTGCTAGCCTCTATATTGTCAATGAATCCATTTTAACAATGCAAAAATCAATCTAAACATGTTTTTTGTCATTATTTGTAATTATATTATATTCGATGGACTATCCTTGGCGTAGCCAAGTCCATGAATACATACCTTTGAGAAGACTAACGCATTATGTAGTTATCAGTTGATACATTGTGCATAAAATGTTATTCATATCATTTTCATATAAATTAAAAAAAATTGTAACTGATAACTGTTGTTAGTTAATAAAAGGGAAGATGTTGTTATATCTATGATCGACAATTTCTAGTAATAAACATAACCACATAGTATGACAAGGTTATATCATTGTAACAGATGTAGATCAGTTAAACCTGAAGAACTATCATATTCATCTTGACCTTGCATATTTACTTAAAATCATCCTTCAATGAAAATATATCTAAATGATCTACCACAAACGCAAGGCAAAGGTGAATAGGATTCTCGCACATTATTAAATGAGGAAATTCTATTGCATTGATCTAATATTTATGATATACTTTTTTTTATTTCAATTTATATGGTTGCTATTTTGAAGATTCCCAATTGTGTGTTTGATAAAATAAACAAACTTTTTTGGGCCTAGGAAAAACAAAAATTTGAGTCTAAGTGCTAAATGTGCATGTCAGGGTCTCTTCAATCCTCGAAGTGTGTTTGGTAAGATAGCCATGAAAAATAAGGGTGGCCATATTCCATATGTTAATCACATAATTAATAACATGACTAATGACTATAATTTTTGTAAATTAATAAATGTATAAATAAATAAATAAAATTATTGGAACATTGTTGGTCCATTGATATTGACTTGAATAGTAATCTATTAATTATTTGAGGTAAGTATCATATTATTGCTAACGTTACCATAAAAAAATTTGTGTGAATAGAATTTATTTTTTATGCTTCCATTAATTAATGATCCAAGTCCGTGAAGAACAATGCATATTTTATGTTTACCATTTATTTTTTGATGAGAAGGATATCGGTTGCTAGCCTCTATATTGTCAATGAATCCATTTTAAACAATGCAAAAATCAATCTAAACTTGTTTTTTTTCATTATTTGTAATTATATTATATTCGATGGACTATCCTTGGCATAGCCAAGTCCATGAATACATACCTTTGAGAAGACTAAAGCATTATGTAGTTATCAGTTGATACATTGTGCATAAAACGTTATTCATATCATTTTTATATAAATAAAAATGTTTTGTAACTGATAAGTGTTGTTAGTTAATAAAAGGGAAGATGTTGTTATATCTATGATCGACAATTTCTAGTAATAAACATAACCACATAGTATGACAAGGTTATATCATTGTAACAGATGTAGATCAGTTAAACCTGAAGAACTATCATATTCATCTTGACCTTGCATAGTTACTTAAAATCATCCTTCAATGAAAATATATCTAAATGATCTACCACAAACGCAACGCAAAGGTGAACAGGATTCTCACGCATTAATAAATGAGGAAATTCTATTGCATTTATCTAATATTTATGATATACTTTTTTTTATTTCAATTTATATGGTTGCTATTTTGAGGATTCCCAATTGTGTGTTTGATAAAATAAACAAACTTTTTTGGGCCTAGGAAAAACAAAAATTTGAGTCTAAGTGCTAAATGTGCATGTCAGCGTCTCTTCAATCCTCGAAGTGTGTTTGTTAAGATAGCCATGAAAAATAAGGGTGGCCATATTCCATATGTTAATCACATAATTAATAACATGACTAATGACTATAATTTTTGTAAATTAATAAATGTATAAATAAATAAATAAAATTATTGGAACATTGTTGGTCCATTGATATTGACTTGAATAGTAATCTATTAATTATTTGAGGTAAGTATCATATTATTGCTAACATTACCATAAAAAAAATTGTGTGAATAGAATTTATTTTTTATGCTTCCATTAATTAATGATCCAAGTCCATGAAGAACAATGCATATTTTATGTTTACCATTTATTTTTTGATGAGAAGGATATCCGTTGCTAGCCTCTATATTGTCAATGAATCCATTTTAACAATGCAAAAATCAATCTAAACTTGTTTTTTGTCATTATTTGTAATTATATTATATTCGATGGACTATCCTTGGCATAGCCAAGTCCATGAATACATACCTTTGAGAAGACTAATGCATTATGTAGTTATCAGTTGATACATTGTGCATAAAAAGTTATTCATATCATTTTCATATAAATAAAAATGTTTTGTAACTGATAAATGTTGTTAGTTAATAAAAGGGAAGATGTTGTTATATCTATGATCGCCAATTTCCAGTAATAAAGATAACCACATAGTATGACAAGGTTATATCATTGTAACAGATGTAGATCAGTTAAACCTGAAGAACTATCATATTCATCTTGACCATGCATATTTACTTAAAATCATCCTTCAATGAAAATATATCTAAATGATCTACCACAAACGCAAGGCAAAGGTGAACAGGATTCTCGCGCATTATTAAATGAGGAAATTCTATTGCATTGATCTAATATTTATGATATACTTTTTTTATATTTCAATTTATATGGTTGCTATTTTGAGGATTCCTAATTGTGTGTTTGATAAAATAAACAAACATTTTTGGGCCTAGGAAAAACAAAAATTTGAGTCTAAGTGCTAAATGTGCATGTCAGTCTCTCTTCAATCCTCGAAGTGTGTTTGGTAAGATAGCCATGAAAAATAAGGGTGGCCATATTACATATGTTAATCACATAATTAATAACATGACTAATGACTATAATTTTTGTAAATTAATAAATGTATAAATAAATAAATAAAATTATTGGAACATTGTTGGTCCATTGATATTGACTTGAATAGTAATCTATTAATTATTTGAGGTAAGTATCATATTATTGCTAACGTTACCATAAAAAAATTTGTGTGAATAGAATTTATTTTTTATGCTTTCATTAATTACAAATTGGACCTCAAATCTTATCTATTTTGAGGCTACTAAATAGGAAGATTTTATAGAAAATCAAGGGATTACCAAGTGTTTTGTGATAAGATCTCAAATAAATATGTTGATTGGCCAGACTCATCGCCTTTTGCAAAAAATGTTGATAGTAAATCCCCTAGTAAGTTTGTATTAATTACAAGCATGTCATGGTATAGTCACTCCATATATTTACCCATCCACTCTCCCTATTTTCACACCTTTCGGGTTTATTTCACTAGATTTCATTTCGTCTGTCATGGCATTTTCAATGTTGCCTTTCATGCAAGTTTCTGCGTCAACGTGTGAAATGGGATTTTATACCAAAATTTTGCGTCGGTGTTTGAAATCCATTTTTTGGATTAAATCACAGCGATACATGGGTTCTATTGATAGAGTTCTTCACGATGATTATCTTTTTCTTGAGGGATGTCCAAGGGTAAATGCGAAATTTTCCTTGATGTTTGTTTGTCATCTTATTATCATACATACGTCAAAGGATTAGGTTTTGGATATGTGTCATCACTAGATCAAGACAACGTATAAGGTTGGCATGGAAGTGGAATTGGAAAAAAACCTTGAGTGCTTCATGGCCCTTAATTTCTCAGGCTCGTTATATACATGAAGTTTTGATGGATGTGGACTTTTGTAGAGAGTTGTAGAAATGGTTTGATGTACTAATGTGTTTCGTGATTGGTGTGTCCAAATGGGGTGAGAGACTGAGGGTGGGATATAGTTCACTCTACTTGCCTAAAATTGATGATATGTTTTCTCCACTCTAATAGGAACCAGAATGTTGGGATATTCTTTGTCGGTAAGGTCCTGAGGCATATGATTGGTTAAAGAGTCGGGATGATGTTGGAAAAGAGCATCTTTTTTTCGAACCAGCCACGCGAACTATTTTCATCCCCATTAAAGTGGAGATTATGAATCTGTCAAATGATTAGGTGAAATAAGTTCTTCCAAAATAAACTGGTCTTTATCTTTGTTCTGGTTTTTATATAGCGTTACCAGTTCCATTATTATTGAATCATCTTGTTTGTCTTACTAGTCTGGCATTATTTTGTATTCCCAACTACTTGTGTTTTTGGCATAATCCCTTACAATTTTTAAGGAAAGTATTGATGGATCATTCGTGTTTTTTAGATTTATCCTCTTATTATATCTTTACTATAAAAGGAAATGGACCTTTCAACCCTCCTTTAGTTATAAAGAACAAGAAATCATTAATAAAAAAATTTGTTATGCATTGCACTAAGTAATTTATACAATTAATCACAATTAAATTTGATTTGTTTGAAGTTGTCAATTTGTTGCTGGAAGTGAATACTAATGCCTGGTAGTAACTATATATATTCTAGGATATCTTTTTCTCAAATTAAAAAACAATCTTTATAGCCTTAGAATAGAGGAGCTAATGGTGGATTGATGGCTATGTTCCCATCACTATAAAAAAAATTGAGGTACACTACATCGTTGTGGAAACCTAGATATCTTTACTATCGAAAGATATGGAGGTCTTTGAGAAAGGAATAAATTTAATTCTCTTTCTCTAATAATAGAAGATACTATAGCTGGCTATATTTCTTGTATAGAAACATGTCCTCGTGTCATTAAAAAAATTTCATGTTTTCCTTCAAAAAGGTGTAGATATAAACAAAAAAATTCTCTGTGTACGAATTAAGATTTGTTTTTTATGGTTCTTAGATATTAACAATTAACTGATGCAAGAAATAATAGTTGTATTTGAAAAAGATCAGGTTCCAGAGACATTCTTTTATTATACTCAAAATTTTTGTAAACTTGAATATGTATGATGTTTTCTAATAAAATTGTGGCCCAATGTAATGATGGACATCCATCTCAAAACTGCAAATTGTTTGCATCTGTTAGGTTTCGGTACAAATATTATGCATAATTATAGCTCTGTATTATTCAAATCATCAAAACACATTTACAAAAATCAGCAGAAACAAAATGGAGTAAGATGTTAAAACTAACATGGCTAGACATGATTTCATATTGTATAGATTATCAGACAATAAATCAGAAAGCAATATGTTATTACCATTTATTTATTGACATATCTATTTGTTACATTTATGTTCTCTAAGATTAGTCATACTGCACATGAACATGGAACTTTACATGTACGAAAAAATAATGACAATCATAAAAAATCTAAACAAGAAATATGTAATTGGTTATGGTGCTACAAACACTGTTTATAAATTTGATCTTAAAAAAAGTCAAATAATCCAATTGCTATAAAGAGAATGTACAATCACTACCCACTAATATTTCTTGCATTTGAAACTGATGCGGAAACAATTGGATACATCAAGCATCATAATCTTAAGAGTCTGCATGGATATTTGCTTTCTCCACTTAAAAACCTCGTGTTTTATGATTACATGGTAAACGAAAGTCTATGGGACATCCTATATGGTGAGTAAATTTATTATGTTATGATGAAAAATGGATATGTACATTTTAGATTCTTTTTTGAAAAATAAGCATCCAATGAATCTATAACCTTCATATAAAAATGAATTGTATGAAAATAAAACAAGTTTTTTATTAATTTTTATTTTCATATAGGATCATAAAATAAGATTAAGCTAGACTAGAACACTCAACTAAAGATTCCTCGTGGTGTTGTAGAAAGATATCCATATCTTCACTATGACTGTAACCTAAACATTGTTAACAGGGATGTGAAGACTTCTAATATTTTATTGGATTATAATTTTGACACACATTTGTTAGACTTTGGCATTTCTAAGTGCATTTCCTTGGAAAAAAACACAACCTCTACCTCTGTTATGGGTACCATCGGTTACATTGACCTAGAATATACAAGAACATAAAGTCTTAATGAGAAATCTGATGGATACAATTATGGGATTACTCTTCTGGAGTTTCTAACGAGAAGGAAATTGTGGCAAATAACTCTAATCTTTCATAGTTGGTAATATTTTTTTTTGTTAATTTTCATTTGGAGCTTACACTATACATTGTTTAAGTATTTTTATGGTTTTTTGTCTGGAGCAATCAAATGTGGATGGAATTGTCTTTGGCATTGGCAAGTGAACCCAGATTATATCAAAAGAAGACAAAAAAAATAGTCATGGAAACTGTTGATACATAAGTAGAAGCAACCTGTAAGGATCTTTTAATTTTAAGAAAAATATTTGAGTTGGCCTTTCTTTACACCAAGAAATGGCCATATGTTCGAACCACTATGCATGATGTTTCCAGAGTTCTAAATTCGATGTTATCAGTTCCTTCTCATGTGTAATTTCCTAGTATCAAAATAAACCAACTAACCCCTCGTGATAATTAAAGCAGATATTTGGATGGATATGCAAATGGTAAGCAATTAGATGTTATAGGGAGCACAATATTCACTTTTGATAGGTGTTGGAAGAACAATGGACTAAGAACGGTTGAATTAATCATACAAAACTTGAACTTCTTTTACCATGAGAAACATAAAATTCATTTAATCAATCATCATTCATAATCACATTTGAGCTTTTTAGATGTACATTTACAATTAACAAGATCATGTAATAAGAGAGAGAACACAAAAACAACATATGTAAGTGGGAAACCCTCATGGGGAAGAAAACCATTTGAAAAACCATTGCTTATATTACTCAAAGTAAGGACTTACAAGAATATTACACATCATGAAAGATTTGTTTAGTGAGGCACTGTACGAACAAAAAATTGCATGTGGTACATTGTTGAAAAACAGTTATAGAAGTCCCCAATGATGATTCATGTCCTTTTAGAATATGTTCAAGCTCGAAAATGCATCTACAGTGCATATTTGTAGCCTAGATGTTGTTACATAGATTTTCCATGCTTTTTAGAGCTTCCCGCCTCATTATGTGCATGTTTTGACCTTTAGTGCTAGGACTACCACCCTGCATAGGGTGGCGGTCCTGAGTGATTTTTCCAAATTTCGGCATGCATATTTTTAACATGTGACAATTCACTTAACTTCACTTTTAGGATGCGTTTGTGAACCAATTTGTCTAAAAATAGTTTTAATTACTTGGTTATCCTTCGCTCGTCTACTTTTGCATGTGCTTTAGTTAGTTATAACTACCTCTTCTTTCCTTGTGCATGAAGGAACATATCAGCCCCAATTCTTATAAATTCCATGCTTGTGTTGAAGAAAAAGGCCTGATAATTTTTGTGTATCTTGCATAGTATTGCTGCCACAATCCCACTCAGAATTACATAGCCAAGATCAAATCTCTTATGTTATCTCTGTTCTACTTGCATTACAACCATACTGCCTTCAAGTTGCCATTGCTCAAGCATCTTTTTCTACTAATTTTCTTACATTCCCAATTCCCTAGAATCATATGAACACACAAAGAAAGAAAGGAACAAACTGAGTGGACAAAAATAAATACAACTAGATTTTCCAAATCTCTTGTTTATCCAGGTTGGAATTACTTGTTTTTTTTCTTCATTTTCCAAATTATCAATTTTCAATCATTAGTTTCAATTGCATATAAAATAGTATAGTAAAATAATTCATTTTAATTGATTACGAAATTACAAGTAGATCAAATCATTAGAAAGTTTGCTCTTTGACATTACTAGGGAATTTTTGGGGAATAATAATAATTTCATGGTCATGATTTGTTCTTCACCTATGAGTTAGGGTTTGAAGGGTTTTGATTAGATTAGGTTATTTGTTTTAGATTTAGATTCACATATTCGCATAAGTAACCAACTATATCTGGTTGATTACTTGTCTTTAGTTTGTTTATTAGATTAGAACACATTGCTTGAAAACAAGAAAAGATAAAAAAAACATTTAATTTTATTATATTAGTTTAATTTCATTGTTTTTCTCTGATATATCATGAAAATACCAAAAACGTGGATTAGATTTCCTTTTACAGTTAGCTTGTTTTGTCATGATCATTTCAATTTCATTATTTAGGACCATGAATGACCCACAACAAGAAAAGACGTATAGTTGTGATCATTTGGTCACACAACCCAATAGGCCGAAGTTGATAATAGATAGTGATACAAGTTTACATTTTACAGTATTACGCACACCTGCTACATTATTTGAGAAAATAGAACTAAACACAATAAACATTGTTGTTATTCAAGCCTATAATTATTGGACTGCTCCTTGCAATAGGGTTTGATTACACGTATGACCATAACAAGACCACAACCTCCATGAGTTTTTAGTTGTGATCCTCAGGTCCCACAACCCAATGGGGATGCTAACTGATTAGATATGAACACTTGTTTGTCTGCATCAGTATTTAGGTCATCACCACTTTTTCTTGATATCACCACATAACTTTCATTATTGAACATAGTAGCCAATCAGGATAAGGCCATCTAGACATAACCGAAATATTATCCATAGTCCCTACGTTTCATTACACCTCTCCTTCTTACTTCCATAAACTTGTCTAGAAATCTATATGAGGCACCCACAGGGCAATTTCTACATGTTCAACAACCAGTGAATAGAATCTCGGTAGAGATCGATATTGACTGGAGTCTCCAAGAAGCTATCTTATCGGATCGATCAATCACACCACTTCAGGTAAGGAGATCAGTATTTTCCTTAGATTTGTAAATCTCGTTATTATGTGTCGAAGATATAAGGCTGCCTCATTAGATTATCTATCACCGCCACATGCACACATGATTTTATATTCTACACCAACTGTCTCGACACGACCTTGGGAAGTCAGGTGCGAATAAGGTCAAGTGTTGATTTTATTTCATATAAATTGGTGAACTCGATGTGAAGGATTGATTCCTTCTTTTTTCCTTTTCTTTCATTGTTATTACTCACCTCTCCATTTTTCCCCCTATTTTTTGTAGGCATATTATACTTTCTATATTATGTCTAGATTAGAGTTTGGTGGGCCATTTGGCTCTGATAGATATTACACCAACGTGTAACCACAAAAATCCCCTTCTCTTTTGAGATGGGGAAACAATTATAACAACAACATTTAAACCTCCCCTAGTTACACTTCAAATCCCATTAGCTATGTAAGGATGGAGGAGGCTGATCAGTCATTAAACATGCAATATAATCAAGCCAATGAAAACCGCGTTGTTATAAAAAATGGAATAGGTTCTTACCATAGAATCTTGTCAAGACCTCATACTTCCATGTAATCAACAAAAGATGATATATTCACACGATTAACAAATCCTCTTCATTATATAGATCATTATTTAGATAGAATGAAGGCTATAGCCTCTGAGATTTTGAATGCCTATCCTAAGATTATTACTTCTGTGGAAGACAATAATTATAACATTGAACAATTCATAACAAGATATCATGAGCCCACTCAATCACACCCTATGCCATAATAAACCCAAAAAGGGACTCAATCCTCTCACAAAAATCTTATTTCTACTTTATAAGGGAGGATTAGAAAACTAGAAATTTCCCAGACATAAAAACAAACACATGTTGTAGGGAAGAACATAGGGTATCCAGTTGATAGCAAAGGATACATCCCTTTCAATGAGAAATCAAAATAATATTTTGTACAACAAGGTTATCCAGTTCATTCAAATCCATGTGATCTTCTCATAGGATTAGACACACTAGGGATGGGTCATGTTGAAAATTTTTGCACTTGTGAAAAAATGGGCAACTTGAAACTTAGTCGTTACGATGAAAGTCATGGGTGAAGTATACCTAAGATAAGGAAGTTCTGATTTTATTAGTTACTACTGGATTAATTAATGATTAAGTGAAATGTACAGCTATGTGTGCTGTTACAAAATGTAACAGATCACATAGTCTACAATTTCAGTATACCTTCAACAAAAGAACACAAAGGCCCTGAAGGATAGCTGTGTTATCTTGAGGAAGACACTGAATTACAGAGTAGGTGAAGTGTTGAGTTTTGGTATAGAAAACATAACTACAAATTACAGAAATCAGATTTCATTACTGAATGTTACAGGTTCTCATTAATTTATTTCCTTCATGTTTAAGACATTAAATTATATGATTAAGTTGTTTAGTTCATCATAAACTCCATTCAGAAGCTTGAAATGTAGAAGGAAATACACAAATCAATTTCAAAATTGAATGTTTTATTCATAAGGAAGGTCAAATGTTTCCCACACAAGCCGTGGGATGTGACTAAATAGTAAAGTACATCTACTAAAGAAAGAGGTACACATGCATGAAATAGAAACCAAAGGAATATGAGTGAACCCATCATTGCCTTTATATATTATTTGTTGTGTAGATTGTCCCCCTTCCAGCTTGTTCCATCTTTGTCTTCACAATTCAAAGCATGGTACATGAAAATTAAAAGAAAGGAATCATCAATAAAGACCTTAGGGTTAATCCATATTCCTGCACTGTCCTAATTCGTGCATATGGATCTCTAACCAACAGATGATATATAGTACCTGAAAATCAAACTGCATAGCTTACTCAAAATAAGAAATAGAAAAGAAAATAAGGAAATGGATACAAGAGAGGCCAAGATCCTAATTATTTTCTAACTATTTTCTTAAGTGTGTAGGTACAGGTTGCAGACAAGTAGAAAAGGACCATGTACATGCTAGAAATAATGGTTAATGCAACTCAAAACTCATATATCTTCTGTAAAAGGAAAAGGTTATAGTACAGAACAAAGAAGATGCATGTAGACAATGTACAATTTCCAAATTTCAGTGAAGGAAGAGAGAATTCTAGGAAACTTTTGACAGGGCTTCACCATGTAAAATGGACATTTACGAATTTTCCAGTATCCATATCAAGCTGAAATAAAGGGAAATGTAGTAAAAGTAACATATTACCATATTTAAATGAAGTATCTGAATCAAGGCTTATGCCTCAGAATGGTATCAAAAACCGAAGAAGAATTTCTTGTAATTTCAAGAAAACCACTTGCAAGGTACAAAGGCATCTTAATTATAAAATACAAGAAGTGTATTTCTATTACAGTTGGCATTTTCAACCCAATATTCAATCATAGTAATCTTCAACTTCAGAATCAAAGAGTATAAATACAACTACAGGTTACAAGTAGGAATTTCAAAAAGTGAACTAAAGAAAGGGATATATAAAATGTAGAGTTTTCAAGAAACCCATTTCAATTACAATTTTATCAACATCATTCAACCTTGCAAAGCTTAGACCGGTCAATACACAATCAGGAAAGCAGAGAGACTCATTTTAAGAAAACTCACATGAGGTTAATAAGTAGATATAAGTAGTACAGAGTAGATTATTGAAAACTTAGCCATGGATCAACCTTGATATGTCAACCCTAGATTCGAAAAATTCAACAAATATTATTAGGATGTAATGTGGAAATATTCAAATATGATTGAAGGAAAAGAATTTATGAGGCATATAACTCTGAATCATTGACAAAGAAGAATTACTCATATGTTTTCCTCATTCCAAAATGATCAAGTTCCAGTTAGAGAAATCAAAATTGAATTGAAGAAGAACTCTACGGTGAAGAAAATCAATACTGGAATATCAAATACATAGTATTTTGTACATAGAACTACTCAGTTTTCAAGGAGAAAGTGTAAACAGAATCTACATTTAACCAGAAAATATCCAAAGTTCAACTCTAAAAGTTGTGTTTCAACATGGTATTGGAAATTTATATGGAATTGGCCAAAGCAAATGGAACTAAAAGCCACAGATCAAGGCGAATAAATAAGACCCATTCATGCGTAGCAAATAATCATAGTAGGAAAGAGAACTCACTGAAAATAAAATAGTTTTCATGTTCAAAGATAAAGAAACTCACCCTTTTCAGCATTCACAATTCAAAGTTACAGAGGGCTTGAACTAAGGAACACAATAACTTCCATGGAAGTTTCTAACAAAATGATCATGACAAAGCTCCAATGGTGGCCAAAGAAAAGGTAAATATCTAAAAAATCCAAAAGTTCACATAGCTCTGAAGAAGGCAGAGGACTATCTTGCTCAAAAAATGAATCGAGCCCAGTGACTATTTTGCAGAAGTGACAAAGCTCGAAAATTTAACAATGACATCCATCAAGAGGAACAACACAGAGCCAAGTTCGAAAATCAACAATGATGTCAATAAATTTTGTCAGGGATTCACCTGCAAGACTGAAAATCCAAATGGAATGATCAAGTTAGGGCCAAATTGACCTTTACCATGCACACTCGAGAGATGAGTTAATAGAACTCAACCACGGTCACGTCATTGATGATCAAAATTAAACAAGTACAAAGATCAAATGTTGAGGATCGATTTACACTTTCAATGCAAACCATGGTTTGAGCCCTTTAAAAATGCATTTAATACATGTCAGAAACCCTGAAATCATACTTTGGAGATCGACGATAAAAAATAAACAGGTACAAAGATCGACTCTCACAAATGGATCACCAAAATCGATGCAAAATTTGTCCAAGTGGAATGGTGGTCATTTACTGACTTAGTCAATTTTCAAATTTTCAAATTGTCAAAATTTCATCCACAGGCCCATAGAAACGAAAGAGGACACGTGTTGTCATTACAACAAAAGAAGAAAAACGGAGGTTAGAGGTACTTTGACTTTGAAACCTTTTTCAAAAATGTTAAAATTTCCAAAAATCTCCCACAAGCCCGACACCCTACAAGGCAAAAGTCAACGGCAAACAAAAGTCAAAGCAAATGCGGAGCAGTGAGCCCTCTCTACATTTTGATACCTTTTTGCAAAACTTAAAATTGCCAAAATAAGCCTGTAGGCCCAAAAGTCTGCAAATGACTTAAAAGTCACAAAAGGCCTGAAAGTTTACAAAGGGCTCAAAACTTCAAAAAAGGCCCGAAAGTCCTCAAATGACTTAAAAGTCACAAAAGGCCTAAAATTTTGCAAAGGGCTCAAAACTTCAAAAAATCCCAAAAGTCCACAAAGGACATAAAATTTCCAAAATTTTACCCACAGGCCCGTAAAAGTGAATGAAGAAGAATCCACGTGCCATCCAAATTATCATTTCAATTTTTGACTTTAAAAAAAAATGAATTATAATGTATGTTTCAAATAATTACAAATATTGCCAAAACATGGTGAAGTGCAAAGTGGTCCCCACAGTGGGTGTTTTGTAGGTATTATATTTATTTCTTTTGCCCATGAACAGAAAGTTGAATTTTTACATGCTCCACAAGAAGACATAACAAAGAAAGAGATAAAGTTGCATGTTCAAAAGAGAAGGACTTGCCTTGCAAGCAAGCTTATTATTAACAAATTATTTACCATTGCTTTCTTAAAATAGAACAGCCAACTTCAGTTTGAATGCATTGTAATCAAGGCTATTAATGTCTATTTGTAATTACATGTTCTATTTTTATCCCTTTATCTATTATTAAATAAAGGATAAAAATAGCATGCATGGGCGAGTACAAGCCTTGGGCTATTTTTGGGAGGGTGTGAACTTTATTTTGCTATATATTGTGTGCCTTTGCAAAGTACAAGAGAACTTGGAGTGGAATTTTTGGATATAGGAGTACTGAAGTGAATTTTTGTCATTTTTTCCTTCTGAGTGTGAAGTATTTTCTACCTTCCCAATTATTTTCAGTCTTGTGTATGTTTCTATTAGTCTTGTGAATGCTAATTCCCTAATTAATCATCTTACCCTGTTGCAAAATTTAGTAGTTTCTGCATGATATTAATGTGCATGTTTAGAAGAACTATGGGTTCATGCACCAAAAATCCTTCACGTATCAATTATGCATATACTCAGTCAAATCCCTCATACAAACTTGGTGTATTACCTTAGTTTTAATTATTTTATAGTCATCTTTTACTCCTAAATCCCAGAATCAATTTATGATACATCAATAAGGAACCATCCTCTCAATCCGGGAGACTCACCTCAAAATAGATATACCCACAAACCTGAGGTGTTTCCATTATATCTACAAAAAAAAGAGATCAATTATGTAGGCTTAGAAAACCTACATCCATCTCTCTATAGGGTGCACTTTTAAGAGATAACAGGTCCTCATCCTTCTCAAGATTATCCTATGCAAGGGCTGGCTGGAAGTGCATTCTCAAATGCCACCACAATGGGAAGTGCAACATTCCCTGGTTTTACACCCACTAGTCTATATCTCGATACTATTCCACCTTATATGCATATGTACTCAAAAACCCCCAAGATTGACCCATATGCCATTCCTTCTCCCTACATGCAATATCAAAGGACCCCATACATTATCATCGATGCTTATAATATAGCTTATCCAAATCCTCCTCCTCGAGGATACTCAATTGTCGAATCTCATGCAATGGGTACATGTAATGCCCAACTGGGCATCGGATTCTTTTTTTTTTTCTACCTACCTCCACTGCCACCTTGGCCTTCTCCCAACCACCCAACCTGTAAATTTTTTTAAGGACTGTCATGTCTGTCCTTGCGGGAGGAGTCGGTGGAGTCATTTTTGTTCACCATAATCTCTTTTTGGATTCTCCTTCAATGCATACAGGTGGGTGTTGGGCGCGTTTTCTTCTTGGGAATTTTTTTTTCTTCCCTGTCACCTCATTTTGACCTGCTCCTTCTTGGCATGTTCTTGACAGTGGATTCATTGATGGTGAAATGAAGGTCTATCACCCTGATGTTGCGTGGGTGGGTGTGGATTCTCAAAATCGTGTTGTACAGGTAGAATCTGTGGGCGTAGAACTGAAATTCTCCTGGGAATGCTGTGAGGAAGTACTTGGACATATGCAGCAGCTACAGGGCAGAGAAGTAAAATTATCTCAGAAATCAGTGGCCTCCAGAGAGAGTTAAGTGCGACAGCTACTGCAGGGCGAGCCCAAGGAACCATTGGTGTTGATCATAATGTTCTGGTTACACGCGACCACAGTCGAGATCAGTGGTTCTAAAATCTTACAGCTGTAGTAGAAGAACGAGGTAATTTTTTAGTTGAGCTATCTTGCCTTTTCTTTTGGAAAGTCAATTCCGTCCAGGTGGTGGTTAGAAGAAGCTGCAAGCTAGAGAAGCCAGCTTGTTACAGCATGGTAGAAGCCTGTTGAGCGCTTCCAACAAACAGGTCATCCAACTATGGTGTCATTTGTTCTGTATCAGATGCATCCTCAAATCCGGGTATCTCCTTTAAGATATTTCTGCCAAAATCGACTATGTGACAGTGAGAGTGTTACCAGGAGACCTGATGAAATTTAGTGCAAAGATTCTCTAATGAGACCTGCAACAGGTCTGTAGGTATTTGTTTTGTATCCTTAAAATAGAATTTAACAGAGATCTGCACGTGATAACCTTTGTGACAGTGCTGGATGGTCAACCGAGCTGTTGTGACTCCTCGGCTAGATTTTGGAGGCCCTAAATCCTTGGGCAGTGGTGATTTGGGTTTTCCTGATCTTGTTTTGAGCCGTGGTGTGGAACTTGGAAGTCGTGTTTCCTCTGGTGGCAGGGGCTTGGTGCTTCCCTTCTTGGTAATGCAGTTGCAAAGGGGAATTTTAACAATGAGACGTTGGGTTACTTCTTTGGAAGAACTTATTTGTTTTTGACAACTCTGGGAATTGATAAAGACAGCCTTTGTTTTAGACAGAATTTACAGAATGAAATGGCTCTTTATGCTTGTGATTGTTGGGATGCAGAAATTCAGTGTTCATATGGATGGATTGAATGTGTTGGTCTTGTAGATAGATCTTCTTATGATTTGAAGGCACACACTGGAAAAAGTGGTGTGCCTCTTGTGGCTCACGAAACATATCCAGAACCCAGAGAAGTAGAGAAATTAGTTATAACTCCAGCAAAGACGGAATTGGGGTTGGCATTCAAGAAGAATCAGAAAATGATTGTTGAAGCTTTGGAGGTGGATTTTTTTCAAATCAGAATATTCATGAAGCACATTTGCTTTGCTATAATAATGGCGATGCCTAATAATCCTTCTCATATGCAAATCATCCCATTACTCCTTGCATTTATATGGTCACTGTTGAATGCTCATTTATGCACTACATTGTTCACAAGATCGAGAGGAGGCGAGGGAGCTCTGAGTTCACAAGATGGGGCTGCCATTGCAGTTACACTCAGCAATCTGATGACACCTAACAAAATCAGCACCTCCAAACTCAACCCAACTCATCTGAATGTGATCGATACATCTGGAGGGTAAGGACATCACCTGTACTTCCACGTAGTTTAAAAACCTCTGTAATTATCAGATGTGGAGCAAGTTTTTCTATTGAGATAGTATCACCTCAATTTGAGGAGGATTAGGGCTTGAGCGGCAGGTAGGTTGCGGGTATTTAATATCAAGAGCTCTTGCAACTACTTCATCATCTGACAAATATCCTTTCCAATGTTGGCTTCACGCGATGTTGCTTCACGTCGTTGGAGTAGATTACACGCAAACTGTTTAACAAATTGATTCAAAGAAATTTTTCTTAGCGTGGTGGATAAAAGTGATGTTAATTGAAGCAAGCTATAATGTGTAAGACTTCCATTGTTTACCGGAATGGTTATTGTTTCTTTTGCGTGGTATTTGGGATGCCGAGTGGGTGAGAAGCATGAATTTGGTGGAGAAATATTTTGGGACTGCTGGGAGAAGGTGTCTGCACGTACGTGGCCATGAGATATAGCATTTAAAACAGGCATGTTAAATCTACTCCTTGTAATAGTTTTCTACCTTCTTTCAGTATCTTGAAATGAATTTTCTTTCCTATTTGAATAGCGCCTAGACAATGTTTTCGTGGTTGTTTATATCGTTGCCTGATTGTGTTGGTTGTTCCTTTGAATCTCGATTCAATTTCACTGGTTTTGCTTAGAATGTTCTTTCCTCCCTTAAAGCTTACTCTATTTCATATTTGTCTAAATGGGTTACTGCAATTTTGAGTGATGCAATCTAGTTCGTAGGGAAGGAAACATTATTGAGTTTTGTTGCTTATATGACTCTCTTTTAAAAGAATTCTGTGATGGTAGTTATAACTGAAGTTTACTAAATGGAAGGTTAAGCCTTCATATCTCTATTTGGTTGAATAAATACGTATTTCCTGTTTAGGGCTCTCCTATTTTGCTAAAAGGTACATTAATAGTGACGTTGTGTTCTAAAACTTGTTTAAGCCTGTGGGCATTCCTTACTTTTTGTTTGATTAGAAAATGGCATTTGGGTTTTGTTTTAGAACTGTACATGGTTGACTGTTGTACCTAGTTCTAGATGATGAATAACCTGACATCTATTTTGGCCTCTACGTGTCGAGAGAATTTCTATACGTACTTCCTGGTCCAAACTCTTGTTTGATTAAAGTAAGGGGGAAACATTGTAAGTTTTATTGAATGAAATCTCTACAATTTTATTAAGGGTCGCAAGAAAGCTAGTAATAGCTGGACTGAAACAAAAGTTGTAGGTGAATCCATGGTATTGGACTCGTCAACTCGTTTCCTGTTAGATGACAGCTGATTTCAGTGATAATGTAATAGGTGGCTGTTATATTCATCTGTTTGATATGTTCTAGACTTTTCCTTGATAAGCCCACATGGATCGGGTAAAATTTTCATCTTCTATACCATTGACAAGGAGCTCATAGAACTTCTAGGCCTGACTACACAGCATAACCTTCCTGATGAATATGTGTGTTGGTTCTTATTTTTGTTCTTGCACTCGTGGTAGGGTCTTTTGAGTCTGGGGTATCGTTGGTGTTTTACCCTCTGCGTATCTAATCCCTTTGTTTTCGAACCTGAATATCTTATACTTCAAACTTGGTTACTAAAAGGTCCCATTTTGTGGCCTTGTTAAGGAAATCAATTTGTATTTTAATACCTATCGACATTGTTGGAAATATATAAAAAATTATTAACGACTTTTGGGTTTAGCCTTCCCTTATATTATGTAGAGAAGTTGACGATTAGGATAAGGTTTGTTGGGAGAATAATGGCCCTTTTTTGTGTCTCCTTTGTAGGCTTTTGGGAAAAGTGGATTTGTTTTGTTAGCTAGTATTATTTTTAAGAAATCCTATAAGGAAGTAGTGGTAAACTCCTTGGTTAAAACTGAAACTATAGTTCTTTTTCTTTTAGGGGCATTGAACCCTAATTATTGCTATGAAGCCTCCCCCTGGGAGATTTGGATAACGTCATTTTGTTCCGTGCCTACGATCATAATTAGTATGTTTTGTCATCTCTTGGACCCCTTTAGTTGCATGGGGTAAGTTTTGGATTCCAATCACGTAATCCATACGATTACACGAAGGAGATATAAACACTCTTGACCTTCTTGCTCCTAACCCATAAGGTCTTGCCTTGATTTATGTGATTTTCTTCTTACTGGTATTTTGACTTTCTCCTTGCTGGATGGTTTAAATTTCTTTCTCATGCAAATAATTTTGGAGTTGTGGGTTGTGTTTTAATCCATTTTTGAATTAGAAAATTCCTTTCTTGATATTGTTAAATGTTAGCTTACTGTTGCAATGTGTAGCCTGAACATGCTCAATTCTCGCGAACTGATTCTAGCTAGTATTTGTGCAGATGGATTATGCGAGTAGATTAAAGGAAAGAGTTGTAAAGGTTTCATCAGTACAATTTATGAAGTTCCTTATAAAAATTTCCAATGTGAGGTAAATTTTGTAATAGTGCTTGCAAAGGAGTTTAGAATACCTCTTGCCTTGGGTTGTTCTGAAATTTCGTGATGATGTTGTCTTGTCCTTCTGTAGGTTAACTGGTAAATTACCTTTGTGAGAAATAGTATTCAATCTTGACCTTGTTATGAGTATTTTTTTGGTGATATCATTTACAGTCATGGAAATTTTGTAGCATGGCTTGGCTTATTTTGTTACCTTCTTCTTCTTGACCCAAGTGAAATCCAATCTCTTGACTCCTTTGGTTCATGTGCCATGTTGAATGGAAATGTTATAACCGTGGTTTACGTTCTTGTTCAATAACGATAATTTCTTCTTTCAGGTCATAATGCTTATTGGTTTAGTAACCCTCCATGTTACTAGTATCAATGTTATTCTAGGCATATTTTAGTGGGTTGAAAACCCTTTTTTTTTTTTCTAAAGATAATCAAAGATAAAAGAAGAGGAATACATAGATGAATAAATAAAGAAGATAATAATGAAGTTGTATTTGGTTGATAAAATTAAGAGTCTTTAATTGGAAAGAAAGTGTTTATCTAACGATGTAAAAAAAAAAAAAACCTACCCTTGCTAACCTTAAGCTATGGATTAAACATTGTCCTCTTGTTGGGAAACGTTAAATAATTTTAAAAGTAATATCACTGTTGGCTTTTGGGGATATCGGTAGATCTTATCTAGTACAGGAGTTTGAATAAAAACACATTAAGTATAATGCTTCCATGTTGGGAACCCCTGTGTATCCCTCGACGAACTTAATCAAGAAGATTTCTAAATGAAGCTTTTACAAAAATTCAATTGAACTCTTAAGACTCATTAAAAGACCGGTTAATAACTAAATAGATCATAATAAAATAAATTATCTCCTCTCTCTAACCATTACCATGGTACCTTGTAGTCCTTGTCTAAGCTATGATAAATTTTTAATTCTTGATCAAAGATGATTAGGGTTTTGAACTTAAACGATACTCCTCTCCTTTTGATCTTACGCTTGCCTCCTTATGCAATGTGGGTATGAAACGAGTTTCAGTAGTGGGGGTTTAGATAGATAGCCCTGTGGAATTGCTTACCTCATGGTTTTGTAAACAAATTGATCAAGGAATTTTCATATTATAGGTGATCCTAGGATAGTCCTCAAGTTATATAAAAGAAAAGAAACTTAATCCTATAAAAAGAATGGTATGAAACAAATCATTAACCTTCTAGAACGTAAGCTAAGAATTGCAAGATGGCTATTTTTAAAAATAAGTAATCCTCAAGAATATTTTCATTGTGGGATGGCTTCTAGCTGTAACTGTGTAATGTGGTTGGACTTCAATGCCATGTCCTGTCAAAAGTGAAAAGTAAATTGTCCTTGAAAGGTGTGAACGTTTCCGTGCTGCCTTTAGGGTCATCCTTGTATTAAATTGTTCACATTGTTAGTTGTATCCTTGGTGATGACATGTTGCATCATGTTATGTGTCAAGCAAGTAAAAAAATCAAAAAAAAAAAAAAAAGTTATCCTGTATTTTCCTGTGTTGTTCGTGTGTGTGAATTTATGGGTCGTTACATTTGGTATCAGAGCATAGGTTCATGCTCTCGAACCTATGGGCCGGATTGGTGTTATATGATGATGTTACATGGTGGTGGTGGTGTTACATGATGATATTGCATGATGATGATGATGTTGCGTGATGGTGGTAGATATTGGAAGAGTAATGTGCTTTAAACATGATGTGATTATTGTCGTAATTGTGATAGTGTGAACGCACGTGATGTGTATGTCACTTAGTGCGTGTTTGTCATCATGTTGATATGTTGGGGATGGGAGTATTCTCTCTCCTTCTTGTGGATTCTAGGAAGAGTTCACTTGTGAATTACTGTGTGTGATGTGTGAAAAGAATTATAATGTGGATGACGTAGTGTTGGAGCATTGTGGCATATTGTGGTATGTAAGTGTATCAATGTGTTGCATGACTTGATTGATGTTAAAAGAGACGAGTTGTATCATGATGTTTTTACCATGTTCTGAAGAAATGTGTGTACCACCTTGCTATGTTGCAATGGATGTTATGTTGTGATGTACTATGTTCATCGTATGTATGACTGTGCAAATAGGTAATGCTTCATGTTGTGATTTTGGGTCATACGGTGAGTGTATGAACCCTATCATATGGTGATTGCGCTTTGGGTGAAGAATGTGGTAAAGTGATGTATTACGCCCTGTGGATGTATGATTTTGATCTACCCTGTATATGTACCATATGTAAGATGTTATGGTAGTTATGTGTGTGTCACCATTATGTTAGTACTGTAGTTACATGTTATGTTGTGAACCTTACGCTAACCGATCCTGAGGGAAATCGGTAGAAGTGTATGTTGAGAGTGAGGAATGGTGTACCATGGGTCAATAACTCGAGCTAAAACTCAGTTTAGTAGATAACATGTGATTCTTTCCTCTCTCCCTATGTGGTTGTATGTATGCAACCTTAGTGTATCTATGACTATATTTAGCCTTATCGAAGTGGTGACGGGATGATTCAGATGGAGGTGATGACAGTTGTATCATTGATATGTATTTTATGAGCTGAGGCTCGATGTTCCGAGTGCTAGCAACTCGTTGAGTACCCCTTGGTGGCTAGATAAGGCCACACAGTTATCGTAATGTGACATTATTATAAGTTGATTTTATTCGTAAATTGAGCTTTTTTACTTTATTTTGTAAGGACCAGCAACTTTTCTTGATTGCAATGCTTTACAATTTTGGGCATTTCCTTGGTTTATGGCACTAACATGGGGATTTTTATACTAACTATGGCTATTTGGCCATTTATTTTTTCTTGATTTTGGGTCTTCTTTTAAATTTGAAATTTTTACCGCCTTGCCCAAGGCTTGTACTTTGCCACTTGGCACTTTGATTGGATTGTTGTGCTGGTTCTATTGTCGTGATGTGTGGAATAGGGTCATAGGATGCACCATGGATTGGTTGGACCTATGGACCCGCTTCGTTGTATGGGGGTACACCCCAAGGAGTACATATAACTAGCGGGTTGTTGAACCACGCATTATTATGTCACTTGGGTTAGGAGTGTTTGAACTCTATGTGTCTTGGACCATAGGGTCAACCGGCCTCCTTGAGGGAGGCATAAGAGTTTGAGGGAGGCATAAGAGACTTGAGGGAGGCATAAGAGTTTGAGGGAGACATAAGAGTTTGAGGGAGACATAAGAGACTTGAGGGAGGCATAAGAGTTTGAGGGAGACATATGATATTTGTGTGTATGGTTGATGTTCTGGGATATATGTTGAGTCATTGTGATGTTTGGTAGTGGTCTTTTGATGTATGTGTTACTCATGTCAGATGGATATGTGTTGTGATGTTGTAGATATGTCATTGATTCCCTTGTGGACACTATGTACCTGTAGCATGGTTTGATGTTATGTGAGTTTTTCATTGATGCAAATTGAGGAAATGTCTGGTGGATTGTAGTACTCTTATGGGATGAGTATTTTGTATGTCATTCATAGATGTGTGATGAGTACTATGTTATGTGGACTGTGCCTATTCTATTCTGTATTTGTGTAACCTTTTTGTGGTGTAATACAATCATGAAGAATATTCTTGCGTGCTTGTGAATCTGTAGTGTCTTGCGAACCGATAGGGTGTTGTGTTAGCAGTTCATGTTGGGCACCCATAATAAAGAATGAACCAAAACTCTTTAATGATGAAATTTTAAAAGCAATTAAACTAAGAATAATGCTAATGGAAAGAGACTAATGAAATGATGAACAAGAAAGAACTGCCAATCTTCACAGAACATTGAAAGTTAAAAAAAAAATCTACCAAATGTTCCTAAGGCTACCTTGTGACCGTGCTTTAATCAACTAAAATTTTAAACCATAGAGTGTACTTTCTCCTGTGCCTATTCTTGGTTGCGAACCTTTTCTTTTCCGTTGTGTTATGTCACATCGAGGACGATGCTTTCTTAAGGGGAGGAGAATGTAATGCCCAGCTGGGCATCAGATTCTTTTTTTTTTCTACCTGCCTCCACTGCCACCTTGGCCTTCTCCCAACTACCCAACCTACAATTTTTTTTAAGGACTGTCATGTCTGTCCTTGCGGGAGGAGTCGGTGGAGTCATTTTTGTTCACCATAATCTCTTTTTGGATTCTCCTTCAATGCGTACAGGTGGGTGTTGGGCGCATTTTCTTCTTGGGCATTTTTTTTTCTTCCCTGTCACCTCATTTTGACCTGCTCCTTCTTGGCGTGTTCTGGACAGTGGATTCATTAATGGTGAAATGAAGGTCTATCACCCTGATGTTGCGTGGGTGGGTGTGGATTCTCAAAAATCGTGTTGTACAGGCAAAATCCGTGGGCATAGAACTGAACTTCTCCTAGGAGAGTGCCGTGAGGAAGTATTTGGCTATATGCAGCAGCTACAGGGCAGAGAAGTAAACTTATCTCAGAAAATCAGTGGCCTCCAGAGAGAGTTAAGTGCGACAGCTACTGTAGGGCGAGCCCAAGGAACCGTTGGTGTTGATCTTGATGTTCTAGGTTACACGCGACCATAGTCGAGATCAGTGGTTGCAAAATCTTGCAGTTGTAGTAGAAGAACGAGGTAATGTTTTAGTTGAGCTGTCTTGCCTTTTCTTTTGGAAAGTCACTTCCGTCCAGGTGGTGGTTAGAAGAAGCTGCAAGCTAGAGAAGCCAGCCTGTTATAGCATGGTAGAAGCCTGTTGAGTGCTTCCAACAAGCAGGTCGTCCAACTATGGTGTCATTTGTTCTGTATCAGACGCATCCTCAAATCTGGGTATCTCCTTCAAGATATTTCTGCCAAAATCGACTATGTGATAGTGAGAGTGTTACCAGGAGACCTGATGAAATTTAGTGCAAAGATTCTCTAATGAGACCTGCAACAGGTCTGTAGGTATTTGTTTTGTATCCTTAAAATTGAATTTAACAAAGATCTGCACGTGATAACCTTTGTGACAGTGCTGGATGGTCAACCGAGCTGTTGTGACGCCTCGGCTGGATTTTGGAGGCCCTAAATCCTTGGGCGGTGGTTATTTGGGTTTTCCTAATCTTGTTTTGAGCCGTGGTGTGGAACTTGGAAGTCGTGTTTCCTCTGGCGGCAGGGGCTTGGTGCTTCCCTTCTTGGTAATGCAGTTGCAAAGGGGACTATTAACAATGAGACGTTGGGTTACTTCTTTGGAAGAACTTATTTGTTTTTGACAACTCTGGGAATTGATAAAGACCGCCTTCGTTTTAGACAACATTTACAGAATGAAATGGCTCTTTATGCTTGCGATTGTTGGGATGCAGAAATAGAGTGTTCATATGGATGGATTGAATGTGTTGGTCTTGCAGATAGATCTGCTTATGATTTGAAGGCACACACTGGAAAAAGTATTGTGTGCCTCTTGTGGCTCACGAAACATATCCAGAACCCAGAGAAGTAGAGAAATTAGTTATAACTCCAGCAAAGAGGGAATTGGGGTTGGCATTCAAGAAGAATCAGAAACATGATTGTTGAAGCTTTGGAGGCGGATCTGTTTCAGATCAGAATATTCATGAAGCACGTTTGCTTTGCTGTAATAATGGCGATGCCTAATAATCCTTCTCGTATGCAAATCATCCCATTACTCCTTGCATTTATACGGTCACTGTTGAATGCTCATTTATGCACTGCATTGTTCACAAGATCAAGAGGAGGCGAGGGAGCTCTGAGTCCACAAGATGGGGCTGCCATTGCAGTTACACTCAGCAATCTGATGACACCTAACAAAAATCAGCACCTCCAAACTCAACCTAACTCATCTGAATGTGATCGATACATCTGGAGGGTAAGGACATCACCCGTACTTCCACGTAGTTTAAAAACCTCTGTAATTATCAGATGTGGAGCAAGTTTTTCTATTGAGATAGTATCAGCTCAATTTGAGGAGGATTAGGGCTTGAGCGGCAGGTAGGCTGCGGGTATTTAATATCAAGAGCTGTTGCAACTACTTCATCGTCTGACAAATATCCTTTCCGATGTTGGGAAATGTTGCTTCACGTCGTTAGAGTAGATTACGCGCAAACTGTTTGACAAAATGATTCAAAGAAATTTTGCTTAGCGTGGAGGATAAAAGTGATGTTAATTGAAGCAAGCTATAATGTGTGAGACTTCCAATGTTTACCGGAATGGTTATTGTTTCTTTTGCATGGTATTTGGGACGCCGAGTGGGTGAGAAGCGTGAATTTGGTGGAGAAATATTTTGGGACTGCTGGGAGAAGGTGTCTACACGTACGTGGCCATGAGATATAGTGTTTAAAACAGGCATGTTAAATCTACTCCTTGTAATAGTTTTCTACCTTCTTTCAGTATCTTGAAATGAATTTTCTTTCCTATTTGAATAGCGCCTAGACAATGTTTTCGTGGTTGTTTATATCACTTCCTGATTGTGTTGGTTGTTCCTTTAAATCTCGATCCAATTTCGCTAGTTTTGCTTGGAATGTTCTTTCCTCCCTTATAGCTTACTCTATTTCATATTTGTCTAAATGGGTTACTGCAATTTTGAGTGATGCAATCTAGTTCGTAGGGAAGGAAACATTATTGAGTTTTGTTGCTTATATGACTCTCTTTTAAAAGAATTCTGTGATGGTAGTTATAACATAAGGTTACTAAATGGAAGGTTAAGCCTTCATATCTCTATTTGGTTGAATAAATACGTATTTCCTGTTTAGGGCTCTCCTGTTTTGCTAAAAGGTACATTAATAGTGACATTGTGTTCTAAAACTTGTTTAAGCCTGTGGGCATTCCTTACTTTTTGTTTGATTAGAAAATGGCATTTGGGTTTTGTTTTAGAACTGTACATGGTTGACTGTTGTACCTAGTTCTAGATGATGAATAACCTGACATCTATTTTGGCCTCTACGTGTCGAGAGAATTTTTATACCTACTTCCTGGTCTGAACTCTTGTTTGATTAAAGTAAGGGGGAAACATTGTAAGTTTTATTGAATGAAATCTCTACAATTTTATTAAGGGTTACAAGCAAGCTAGTAATAGCTGGACTAAAACAAAAGTTGTAGGTGAATCCATGGTATTGGACTCGTGAACTCGTTTCCTGTTAGATGACAGCTGATTTCAGTGATAATATAATAGGTGGCTGTTATATTCATCTTTTTGATATTTGCTAGGGCTTTTCCTTAATAAGCCCACATGGATCAGGTAAAATTTTCATCTTCTATACCATTGACAAGGAGCTCATAGAACTTCTAGGCCTGACTACACAGCATAACCTTCCTGATGAATATGTGTGTTGGTTCTTATTTTTGTGCTTGCACTCGTGGGGATAGGGTCTTTTGAGTATGGGGTATCGTTGGTGTTTTACCCTCTGCGTATTGAATCCCTTTGTTTTCGAACCCGAATATCTTATACTTCAAACTTGGTTACTAAAATTTCCCATTTTGTAGCCTTGTTAAGGAAATCAATTTGTATTTTAATACTTATCGACATTGTCGGAAATATATAAAAATTATTAACGACTTTTGGGTTTAGCCTTCCCTTATATTATGTAGAGAAGTTGACGATTAGGTTAAGGTTTGTTGGTAGGATAATGGCCCTTTTTTGTGTCTCCTTTGTATGCTTTTGGGAAGAGTGGATTTGTTTTGTTAACTAGTATTACGTTTAAGAAATCCTATAAGGAAGTAGTGGTAAAGCTCCTTGGTTAAAACTGAAACTATATTTGTTTTTCTTTTAAGGGCGTCGAACCCTAATTATTGCTATAAAGCCTCCCCTTGGGAGATTAGGATAACGTCGTTTTGTTCCACGCCTACGATCATAATTAGTATGTTTTGTCTTCTCTTGGACCCCTTTAGTTGGATGGAGTAAGTTTTGGATTCCAATCACGTAATCCATAGGATTACATGAAGGAGATATCAACACTCTTGACCTTCTTGCTCCTAACCCATAAGGTCTTGCCTTGATTTATGTGATTTTGTTCTTACTGGTATTTTGACTTTCTCCTTGCTGGATGGTTTAGATTTCTTTCTCATGCGAATAATTTTGGAGTTGTGGGTTGTGTTTTAATCCATTTTTGAATTAGAAAATTCCTTTCTTGATATTGTTAAATGTTAGCTTACTGTTGCAATGTGTAGCCTTAACATGCTCAGTTCTCGCGAACTGATTCTAGCTAGTATTTGTGCAGATGGATTATGCGAGTAGATTAAAGGAAAGAGTTGTAAAGGTTTCATCAGTGCAATTTATGAAGTTCCTTGTAAAAATGTCCAATGTGAGGTAAATTTTGTAATAGTGCTTGCAAAGGAGTTTAGAAGACCTCTTGCCTTGGGTTGTTCTGAAATTTCGTGATGATGTTGTCTTGTCCTTCTGTAGGTTAACTGGTAAATTACCTTTGTGAGAAATAGTATTCAATCTTGACCTTGTTATGAGTATTCTTTGGGTGACATCATTTACAGTCATGGAATTTTTGTAGCATGGCTTGGCTTATTTTGTTACCTTCTTCTTCTTGACCCAAGTGAAATCCAATCTCTTGACTCCTTTGGTTCATGTGCCATGTTGAATGGAAATGTTATAACCGTGGTTTACGTTCTTGTTCAATAACGGTAATTTCTTCTTTCAGGTCATAATGCTTATTGGTTTAGTAACCCTCCATGTTACTAGTATCAATGTTATTCTAGGCATATTTTAGTGGGTTGAAAACCCTTTTTTTTTTTTCTAAAGATAATCAAAGATAAAAGAAGAGGAATACATAGATGAATAAATAAAGAAGATAATAATGAAGTTGTATTTGGTTGATAAAATTAAGAGTCTTTAATTGGAAAGAAAGTGTTTATCTAACGATGTAAAAAAAAAAAAATACCTACCATTGCTAACCTTAAGCTATGGATTAAACATTGTCCTCTTGTTGGGAAACGTTAATTCATTTTAAAAGTAATATCACTGTTGGATTTTGGGGATATCGGTAGATCTTATCTAGTACAGGAGTTTGAATAAAAACACATTAAGTATAATGCTTCCATGTTGGGAACCCCTGTGTATCCCTCGACGAACTTAATCAAGATGATTTCTAAATGAAGCTTTTACGAAAATTCAATTGAACTCTTAAGAATCATTAAAAGACCGGTTAATAACTAAATAGATCATAATAAAATAAATTATCTCCTCTCTCTAACCATTACCATGGTACCTTGTAGTCCTTGTCTAAGCTATGATAAATTTTTAATTCTTTATCAAAGATGATTAGGGTTCTAAACTTAAATTATACTCCTCTCCTTTTGATCTTACGCTTGCCTCCTTATGCAATGTGGGTATGAAACGAGTTTCAGTAGTTGGGGTTTAGATAGATAGCCCTGTGGAATTGCTTACCTCATGGTTTTGTAAACAAATTGATCAAGGAATTTTCATATTATAGGTGATCCTAGGATAGTCCGCAAATTATATAAAAGAAAAGAAACTTAATCCTATAAGAAGAATGGTATGAAACAAATCATGAACCTTCTAGAACATAAGCTAAGAATTGTAAGATGGGTTATAGTAAATCAGTAATCTTAAGAAGATTTCATAGTGGGATGTCTTCAGCTATAACTATGTAATGTGGTTGGTCTTTTGCCATGTCCTTTCACAAGTGATTAGTAAATTGTCCTTGAAAGGTGTGAACGTTTCCGTGCTGGCTTTAGGGCCATCCTTGTATTGAGTTGTTCACAGTGTTAGTTGTATCCTTGGTGATGATGTGTTGCGTCATTTTATGTGTCAAGCAAGTAAAAAAAAAAACAAGTTATTCCGTATTTTCCTGAATTTATGGGTCGTTACAGTACATATGCTGAGTACTTAAAATAGCCTCTTGACTTCACCATATGTGGTGTCATGCTTCCTTGCCCATTTCCAGATCTTCCAAAAACTAAGGGAGTAGGAGACCCGAATGCTCATATCAAGGCCTACACTACTGGTATCATGGAATTACTTCCTTGGGATGCTATAGTGGCTAAAATATTTCTAAAGACTTTAGAAGGAATCGCATTGGGTTGGTATTACCATATTCCAGAAGCTTCTATACACTCCTTTAAAAAACTTGTTTCTGAATTCATCAAAGCATTCGACATGAACAAGTTCTTGCGTATATGGATTAGGGAGTTTCTTCATATTAGAAAGGAGAAAAATGAATATGCCACTCATTTCATCTAGAGATGGTGTCAAATTCTTTATTCCGCTGTAAGGGAACCTAACGTGGACTAGATGGAACTTTGTGATCTTTTCCTTCACTCGCTTAATCGAGAGACTAACTAAGAGGTACAAAAGTTTCCTTTCCGTAGTTATGAGGAAGTTTTGGAGGGTGCACTTTGAATTGACCAAGCACTATTGATAGTGAACATAAGATATATGGTCCCAATGGTAAATTGGTATCCCCGAATCAAACTAATGAAAATTATAAAAACAATGGTGCTAATAACCAAGGACCTAAGGGTGTGAATCAAAATTATGGTGCTACCATGAATAGTGTTATTGATCAAGCCAAGAAAGTTGGTTTTAAAAATGATGGAAACAATAACAATAATGACAACTCAGGAAATCAAAAAGGCCCTAACCCTATGTCTTATGTCAAAAAGGTCAATGTAAATCATCCATCGTAAACAAAAAACCCAAGGCCCAAACCAATATCAAAACTTTTGACAAGGGGCATGGAATCATATTTATAACAACCAAATTCAAAACTACAACCAAGGCTATAGTAAAAACAACAAGATGCTCATAAAAGCCCAAGAGATTACAACCCTAACATATATTATGGTTTCCATAAGGTTTGATTTCATGACAATAGGACTTTTCACAATTGCAACAAGTTTTTGCAGAGACTTCCCGAAAACCAAAGGAAAATCTTTATAGACAGGTTCCTAGAAAATCTTGAAATAAACCTACAACCTAGTCATACCAGACCTCTCACACCTAAAAATGTGTACCCTAAAATTCCTAGGGATTCCCAAGAAAAAAATCAAATTATAAACAAGGGTATTCCTATAGGAAAAAATGACCATGAAGCCTCAACCTTTGAAGACTCTCAGGTTTCTCTGAACCTTAGTTCAGACGATAATATAAAAATCTTGGGATTAGTTGAGATAGAGGTTGAGTGAATTTAATGCAACAAATCGGATAAGGGAGTACGTTTCATAACCTCTGCCTGCTCTTTCTTTCCCACAAGATGACATTCCCACAATCTATAAACCAGTAGGAGCATATGATTTAATATCAGATTTGAACAAGACCTTTTCTCACATCTCATTTCTAGATTTGCTGAAGAATTCACCTACACATCATTATACGTTACTCAATGCACTAGGTCTTGGTCATCTAATCCATATTACACCACCTCCTAGTGCTCAAATAAATCATATTGAATTTGACATACATCCTCCAAGATAGAATGATAGGGATACTGGGGTTTCTTTTGATATAGACAAGATACCACATGACTTTGAAATTACCCAAAGAAGTGCTCCTTCCTTATTTTATAGGTCTGGGTTTATAATAATTACACTAAGAGAGCCATGATTGATGACATGGCTGCTATAAATGTGGTTCCATTCTTTTTCTTGTAGAATTTCAAATATGGAGAGACAAATTGTTCCTCTACAAGAAACAAGTTACGGTGGTACAACAGTCTTAAAGTGACCTTGATTGGAACCACAGTTCTTCCAATCACGCTTGGTCCAAAAACCATCTTAACATAGTTTTACATTATCTATATGGAAACAAGTTATAAGATGATCCTTGGGAGACCCTGGATTAATTGAATGAAGGTTATCCCCTCTACCATATTCCTAGAGATTAGATTCCTCCATTTGGGGAAGGTCTTCATCACTCAAGGGTATCCTAAGCCCTTCGATATACACTTAGATAACCTCATGAAAAAGAAAGGGGTCCATACGGAGTATGAACTTACTACAAATCAACTAAAAAAAATATCTCCATCAAAAGAGTAAGTCTTAATCACCCTAGGCATGCCGAAGGTTGAAGTCGTTGACCCAAAAATATTTGAGGTGGCTAAAAGAGATAAGGGTAAACCAATAGCTGTGGAAGAAGTGTCCACTAAAACCACGTTGGAAATTATGAAACTCTTGGAGAGTGACAATCCAATCTTCCTCCCATTTGAACAACAAGATATTGGTAGTCTTCTCAGTTTAGCATCTCTTCCCTGTGATGACTTAGGTCTAGGTGTAAATAGGATAGAATTAAAAAATGAAGAAGGGAAATTTGAGATTGAAATGGTGCCCACCAAAATCATCTCTGGGTATTGTTTTAGATCTTGGTGTTAAGACCTCACATCCTACTAGTTGCGTGGAGTCAGGAATGGGGCAAGTTCATTGTCTTATCATATCACTGTATCACCACGTCTTGCCAAAACAATACGAAGTACAAATTTTTTTTTTTAAGGAAACTAAAGTTCAACATCACAATGTGTTCACATTATCATATATCAGCATTATAAAATACAAAAATAAATTATTTTTCTATCATTCACATCCGCTGCATAGATCCTGAAAAGCATATAAAATAAGAAATTCTAAACATCTAGGAGTACACATGTGTATCAAACAATAAATGGAATTCAAATCTGTGTAAGGAATAACCAAGCCAAAAAGAGATACATGTACATATCATGGCATGCCATAGTTTTGTACAATGTCATCGCACACTAGGTGTGGTCAAAACACTCGTAATGAGCATGAAATATCAAAACATCATATATGCCTCACAAAATGGAGATTAAACAATAAAGGAACTCTGCCTATCTGACTCTTTAAGGCCCCTTATGACCACTCTAGCTACGAATTTCTTAGAAGTTCTTCTCAAAAATCACTAAAACAATAAAGGCCTAAGCCTAACGCAAAATACTATTCCTAAATCCATTCTGATTCAACCATACTCAAACACGAAAACGGCCAACATGGGCCTAGAGATCAAACTCACCATGTCGGTATGCACAAATAAATTTGAAAATGAGTTTGTTTAGATATATATATATATATATATATATATATATGTTTTTATAACTTTATTTTGAGTGCATATGTTCACAAGGATGGAGCACTGACATAGGTATATTTCTATATCCCTACACAAATGGTAAGTCCTTTTTTCATTTTAATTTATTGTTTATTTTTCAATATTTTATCTATCTGCACTTGAGCCTTCTCTTCATCTTACAGGTAGTAAGATTTTTTACGGTGAAATTTAAAAAAATAGGTATGTAAGGTATAGCTTCTAACTCTCCATTTCATGAATTCCATACTTGAACTCTACATTTTACACCTTTTTCATGGCTAAGACGCTTCTCCGAGGAGGCAATATGTATGCACCCAAAATTGCATGTGATACATTGTCAAAAAATGGTTACAAAGGTCCCCAATAATGATTCACATCCTTTTAAAGATGTTCGAGCTCCAAAACCCATCTGCAGTTTATATTTGTAGCCTAGATGTCCTTACATAGCTTTTCCACACTTTTTCCAGCTTTACTCCTCATTTTGTGCATGTTTTGACCTTTAGTTCTAGGACCACCACCCTTCCTGGGTAGCGGTTCATAAATAGTTGCCTAGGTAGGGTGGTGGTCCTGAGTAATTTTTTTAGATTCCATCATGTGTGTTTTTAACATGAAATGATTCACTTAACTTCACTTTTAGGATGCGTTTGTGAACCAATTTTTACAAAAATAGTTCTAATTGCTTGGTACTCCTTCCCTCTTATATTTTTGCATGTTCTTTTGATAGTTGGAACTACCTCTTCTTTCCTTGTGCATGAAGGCACATCCAAACCCCATTTCTTATATATTCCATGCTTGTGTTCAAGAAAAAGGCCTGAGAATTTTTTTGTATCTTGCATAGTATTGCTGCCACAATCCTACTCAGAATCGCATAGCCAAGATTAGATCTCTTGTGCTATCTCTCTTCTATTTGAATTACAACTAGACTACCTTCAAGCTGCGATTGCTCAATCATGTTCTTCTACTAATTTTCTTGCATTCCCAATTCCCTGGACTCATATGAACACATAAATAAATAAAGAAACAAAATGAGGGGACATATATAGATACAACTGGATTTGCCAAAGTTCTTGTTTATCTAGGTTGGAATTACTTGTTTTTTTATTCATTTGACAAATTGTCAATTTTTAATCATTAGTTTCAATTGCATATCAAATAGTATATTAAAATCATTCCTTTCAATTGATTAGGAAATTACAAGTAGATCAAATCATTAGAAAGTTTGGTCTTTGACATTACTGGGAAAGTTGTGGGGAACAATAGCTCTTTCAGGGTCATGATTTGATATTCACCTCTGAGGTAGGATTTGAAGGGTTTTGATTAGATTAGGTTATTTGTTTTAGAATTATATTCACATATTCATACATGTAACAAGTTATATCTGGATGATTACTTGTCTTTAGTTTGTTTATTAGATTAGAACGCATTACTTAAAAACTAGAAAAGATAAAAAAAATTACTTTTATTAGACTAGTTTGATTTCATTTTTTTTCTTTGATATATCATGAAAACTCCAAAACGTAGATTATATTTTATTTTATAGTTAGTCTATTTTATCAGGATCATTTCAATTTCATTTTGTATGACCATCAACGACCCACAATAAGAAAATATGTATAATTTTGATCCTTTGGTTCCACAACCCAACGGGCCAGAGTTGATAACAGATATTGATACAAGTTTACATTTGACAATATTACGCACACCTAATACATTCTCTGAGAAAATATAACAACTAAACATGCTAAAGATATCTGCTAATCAAGCCTATGATTATTAGACTGCTCTTGGAAACAGGGTTTGATTACGTTCATAACCGTAATATGAACATAACCTCCTCGAGTTTTCAGTTATGACCCTCAGGTCCCATAACCCAACGAGACTGCTAACCAATTATTTATAGACATTAGTTTCTGTGCACCAATATTTAGATCATCACCACTTCTACCTGATATCATTGCACAACTTTCATTATTGAACATAGCAGTCGATCGGGCTAGGACCTTTTGGACCAGACCAAACAATCATCCATAGTCCCTACAGTATTATTACACCTTTCATTCTTACTTCCATGACCTTGTCTAGAAATCTATACGAGGCACCCGCAGGTCAATTTGCGTGTGTTTAACAACATGTGAATAGAATCTTGACAGATCTCGATATTAACTGGAGTCTTCGAGAAGCTATCATATTGGATCGATCAATCATGCTACTTAAGGTCAGGATAGCATTCTTTTCCATAGATTCAAAAATCCATTTATTATGTGTCAAAGGTATAGTGATATCTCATTATATTATCCATCACCACCACATACACACATCATTTTCTATTCTACACTGATTGTCTCAACATGACCTCGAGAATTTGGGTGTGAAGAAGGGCACGTGTTGTTTTTATTTTACATAGGGTCTAATCCCATAAGGAGCACCAACCCCTAAAAATTTGTGGATATTACACACAACAAATGACTCAAGTGAATATTACATGTCACAAGAGATTTCTTTCATGAGGCACCAACCCCACAAGGAGCACCAACCACTAAACCCTTGTTGATATAACTCACAATAATAGACTCCTATGACTATGATTCATCATAAGATATTTGAAGAATTATGACCCTTGAAAATATTCTGATATCATAGCTGATAGTGATCCCAAATTTCATCACCAAACATATTCAAACTCTCTCTAAAGCACACCTTTTTCAACTTGATCTCTCTAGGTCTTCATGGACATGTCTTGCCTCTAAAATCTTACACCCATGTCTTCAAAAAATATTCAAATTTTCATGAATCTGATCATCTCTCAAAATATTCCTTTTTACCTTAAATTCACTAACCTATGGGTTGCACTCTTCACCCATGCAAGACTAGCTTACCAAATAAGCCAAAACATCACTTTTATATGCATTTCTTATTTCTAACCCAAAGGATGTCAGTCCATCATGATAAATTAGACCCATGCATCATTAAAAATATCCCATAACTTTTCACAAAAAGTAAAAGTGACCCAATTAGGTCGGCCTAGCAAAAACCCTTCATTTCAAGATCCAAACATCACTAAAAAAGATGCACTAGGATGCCAAAATTCTCCTCATTTAAAAAATAAGTTTAGTAAAGATCCCATATTCATTAAACATGAGAAATAAATCATTTAAAAATTAACTATGGTCACAATTTTTGTTAAAAAATCAAATAATTTCATTTAACGGGCCCAATATCCTTTTTATTTCTCAGATCTGTTGTTTCCTACACCCTTCAACACCAAGGAAACTTTATAAGGTCACCAAATCACTAATAAAAAACAAAAAAAATCCATCTAACCTCTCCAAAGAAAGATAAGAACCTATATAATTCTTATAATAAAGTTATAAGTCATGAACCATCCTTCACTTCAAACCATAAACATTTGTCTTCACTAGATCAACCTGCCAAAAAATGTATTTCAAAAGGTTAAATCATAAAATAATTTCTACATAGATTCAAGACCTCTAAATGATTCATTGTATGCCACATGCATAAATATTAACATTATAGGTGATATGAAGCATCATCCAATCCATCTCATGCTTTAAATAACATCAATCTTGCACCAAAACAAATGTTGTCTTGATATTCTAAAAATATTATTTCTCAAAGAATGACCTAGAATCCCTATTTAATTACCTCATCATAAGTTAAGACATATATAAATGTAAATAAATATGAATATACTTTCCAACACAACTTTAATCATCTCAAAATCCACATGTAGCTCATGTTATGACTATTTTACTGGACCCTGCTATTTGAAACCCCCCAAAAGAGCCCTTTGACTAGTCAACCTGTTTGAACCTTAAAACACCATGAACCTACATCAACATGTTTTGAAAAATTCATGTACATATATGAAAAATCCCAAGTATCATGCACAATCAATTCCTCATGTTACTCCTCTATACAATCTTGTCCTATAAACTTATTTTCCATAAATCACCCTTTTCAGGTGGGGCCCGCAAATCACCATTCCTTCAACCATACATTTTTTGAAATTATAATAATTCCTCTTAAAAAATCATCACTTTTTATGATTCAATAAAAATTGGGTCATACCTCTTCACTTTCTATCAGCTGCTCCGAATTAGGGTTTAACTAGGTTTTTAGACCTCTTTACCTTCTTAACATTCCTTCATAAAAATGTGACGATAAAATGACCTAATTATTTTTTTGAATCCTTTGAAACTCACCTTACAAAAATCCATAAACTCCACAAGGTCCCATGTAAATCACACTATTTACAATGAGCATCAAAAGTTTAAATTAAAGCTTAATTTTCACTTGTTCTTGACCCTGTCTTACAAAATTTTTCATATCTGGAATAATACAGAATATGGGCATCTAAAAAATTTCTTAGAGAATTATAAATCATTCTTATAACATATCAAATCATCATAATATCATTTCCGTGGATCAAACTCTCCATTCATTAAGACTTACATATTCTTACATGGTAGATCCTCATAGTATCAACTATGGTCAACGTAAATAATGCAATAACTAAACAAGAAACATTTTAAAATGACCCAAACATATCTCAATTCCATTATACACATTAATTCATGTTTCCATGAGCTCGTATAGTACCAAACCACTCTGTCACTCCTCCAAGCACCTATACCTGCTCCCAATGAGCAACTGTAACAAAGTTAATCACATGTACTTGAACTATGCCACTACTATGATTTCTTAAGAACCCTCAAAATAAGATATCCTTCATGTCAAAATGCTTCCCAAGAAATCGAGAAGCTCATACATCCAAGCAACTCCTTTGAGGCACTATATAGGCTTGCAAGTGCAAGTACACCTCATAAATCCCAATGTAGCAGTTGATAAACATATGAACCAATATGTTAGCATCATATACATAATCATGATATCATCCTACTACAGTCACTTTTTCATTAATGTGGTTTTGCATCAATGACAACGCCTCTTAGGCCACCATGCCAACAATAGGCATTTATTTGTGAAATTTAGGTATAGTAGAAAAGTGTTATACCACATTAAGGGGTGTGATGCAAATGTAGCTCATTCGCATAGACCAACATTGGGAAAAAGGTGTTGGAATTTCTTAACTCAAAAACAATACAATTGTGGCACAATGATTCTTTTTATTGTTATAAACTATAAAATATTGGTTCAATGTATCTCTGAGGGCACAAGACATCATTTCTCACAAGCATTTTCCTTGCATTGTATCAAGGATTATTTCATTTTCTTTCTCACGGAAGTGACCTGTTGTTTATATGAAGAATGGAACAACTTACAAGCATAAATTTTACCATCTTTCAGAGTAATAGAATTTGTGATATATTTAAACTCCCAACTATGTTGTTTTATTTTAATGATTACTCAGAGAGATAGTTTATAGTAATATACACTAGTGACCTTAATGTCGTGTATAATATAAGAAAATAGTACTTGAGTTGTTACAAGGTATATTTCCAGGTGAGAACATAATTTTATTATAAGTTCCACCATAAATATAAATAACAATAGTATAATTTAAGTTTGGTGTCAAATTTAAGGATATGCATATAATAAACATTTAAAGTGTGAACATCACACATTCAGAGTGCTAGGCTTGCACTATAAAAGTGCAAGCCTCGTACATTAAAATTTTGAGATTCTCACTTTGAATGCATGAGTCTCGCACTTTTGAAGTGCAAGACTCACACATTCAAAGTTAGAATATCAAACATTGAATGTGCGAGGCTCACACTTTTAGAGTGTGAGGCTTAGAGTTTTTCAAAGTGCGGGGCTCGCACTTTGAAAGGGAGAGTCTCACACTATCAGAGTGTGAGTCTTGTAAATAAGATTGAAGCGCGAGGCTTGCAACTTCAAAATTTTATGCCTTTGCACTTTCAAAGTGTGAGTCTCATAGTTTTTTCAACTTTGAAAGTGCAAGTCTCATAAATTTGACAATGCAAGTCTTGCCATTTGAAAGTGCATGGTTCACACTTCAAACTTGCTATTGCAGGGATTTATTGTTAGTTTTTATTTTTAATTTAATACAATGAGATCATGACTTATAATAGTTAGCATATGCTAACCTTACATCGAGCCTTTTGTACTTTCATTTAATACAACTGATGATGACTTATAATAGCTAGCAGAAACTAATCTTACATCGAGGATTTTACATTTTCAGTTAATACAATGGGCTCACATACAATAGTTAGCGACCGTTCATGATTCTGAACTTACTTTTGCATGAAGATTTTGTTAAAATAAAAATTTATTGATCCAACGGGCTCATGCCTTATAATAGTTAGCAACTCCTAGCCTTACATACTCCCAACATTGAATATCTAAAAAACAAAAAAAATAGAATCCAATAATATCCAAATTAGAATCCAATAATAGCGATATTAGAATCCAATAATAGCGAAATTGGAATCCAATAATAGTGAAATTGTAACTAGAATAAGTCCAATAATGACATCTATGAAGCTAATATTGCTAGTAATAGATTGCAATAATAGCACTAATGGAATCCAGTATAAACAAAAATGGAATCTGATATATGCTAAAATGGAGATGGATTTCTTCCAATACTTGAAATAATGGAGTCCAAATTTACTAGAATATGTCCGGATTCAGTGAAATAAGTGTTATAAGTTTTGATGTTCTTTCTATGATTTTGGTGGTAATTTTGGGGAAACTTACTCCTTTTAACGATAAACCACCATATGATAATAATAGATGCACAAAATTGTTAAGGGAAGTACTCATGACAATTGTTACACTAGATAAGGTATTTAGACAAAAAGGAGAAAGCAAAGGAAAAAATGTTTTCTGAAACTTATAACTAATCTCAAGGATTCCAATCTAACAGTTGTTTGTTAGATGTTGTTAATGAGTTGAACAAATGCTGCATTAGACAAATCTAGAAATGAAGAATTTGATAATAATATTCACCTAGTTGTGATAAGATTAAGGTGAATAACCATAAAACAAATTCATTCATTGAAAGGAGTTGTTGCACATAGCATTACAACTACAACCAGTACCGCCAACATACTTGAAAGAGGTCAAAATGATGATATTTATGTAGAATTATTAATTTCTAATAATGCAAGGGTGATTTTAACATCCAATCTTTTCATAGAAGCAAGTCTTGTAAGTGGAGCTCTAGTATACACACATGGTAGTGGTCCACTAAAACCACCAACATATGTAATGGTAGAATTTTATAGTTATTTTATAACACCATTTGAAGATAGAGCTCCACGTATAATCCTGATTACACTAATACAAAGGGGATGCACACACCAATTACCCTTACGGTTGGCATGGGCATTTCAAATACATGAATTGCATGATTGAATCTTTCCAAGGCTAAAATTGATATTGTAGAAAGGGAAATGATTGGTTTAAATATTTGTGGCTATCTCTCGAGTAAATTCATTGTAAATTCTAAGAATATCTTGACCATTTACATATGAGCATTATGAAAGGATGAATAAGGGGAAACTACTATCGAAATGGAAGGCAAAGGAAGAAATACTCAACTCCTTGTAATATAAACAATGTCCCCTATGTCGCACACATTTCATTCTATGTTTTTGCCATTACATGTGATGTACATTTCACATTTGCATTCATATGAAAAAATGCTTTATTTTTTTAACATGATAATACGGTTACTAAAAAAATTCTAAGAGCTTCGTTTATTATAGACCTTGAATTTTTATTGCTTATACTATATTCTCTTAAGAAATATGGTTCCCTCTTTAAATGCATTCATGAGGTTGCTTGTAATATTTTTGAGTGTAAAAGGATTAATTTTTAACATTTTCTCAATTTAGTTGTTGATTGTGACATTTTTATCAATATAAATATTTGAAAAGATTATTAAATGCATGAACTAAATCCCCACCTTCTTTTCCCAGCTTTATTTTTGGTATCGTATTATGTATAATGTAACTCTCACGAATGCTTACCATACCTTTATTATATAAATATATGTAATTATGCTAAAAGGTATATCGTTCACAAGGCGTCTAGTCCACTTATGTCATGCATTTAAAATAGGCACCTCATGAACTATACCTATTGGCTTAGTTTACATTCAAAGATTTATATAACCATAAATTAAAACATCGTATGTAAAATATGTCAAGAGCTATAGTTCACAACGTGCCTATTTAAAAAGTGTGACATAAGTGGTATAGGCACCTTGCGAACTATACCTTTTAGCATATTTTATATATATTTATATAATATAAGTACATGCTAGGTTATACCATCAATGTGATGTCTAAGATAAGAAGAGGAAAACATAAATTTAGATCATCAAATATGTTATGATAGAAGAAAATTGAAATAATGGAGACATAATTATTTATAGAACATTTTGCTTTCACAATGAAAAAATAAAAAAGAACATTGCCATGTCATGCAACAACTCTACTCCAAATTTTCTGTATCGAATCTACATGTCTTTTTAATATAATAAATATATGAGTCATTGTTATCTAATCATAGGTGCCTACTTATATTGGTATAGATCCTTTTATTAGGATTCCTTTTAAAATCTACATAATACCTATTAAAAATATCGAGGACAGTGTAAATGTTATAAAATATTAACAAGAAAAACAATTAGAATTCCGTGGCAGAAAATAAAAGTTGGGAATTTCCTAAATTTGTGGTAAAATAAATAATGGTGCATATGATTGCATTGTTCAAGGAGTTACGGTGATAATATAAATCCATTAGATTAAAACATTTGAAACTCACAATCCTTTACTATAATTTTTGTATAAATATTTTAAGTTTAAACTATTTTCACTCTTCTTGATTTTTTTTAAGTATTTCGATTTTATATTTTATTGTTTATGTCATTGAATAATATTTTTAAAAAGAAAGGTGTTGTGTTAAAATAAATGAAACCGAAAAAGGAAAATGATTGTTTCACATGCTCATCATATATCTATGCTAAATTAATAAACTAATTGTTAGCAATCTTCATATACTTTATAAAAAAATTAAACTATTAAATTAGGATTATTAATATTATTGTAAATCTAAATACTCATATAGAAATAAATACATATTTAATATGTTTTATAAACCATATTAATTTTTAAGTAAATTTTAAGGTTAACTGTATTTAGAACACAAAATTTACCTCTCAAAAAGGCACAAAACATTTAAATCTTTTTATGAAAACAAATATCTTACACCATTACTTAATGTATTTGGGAGAACCCAACAAATTCATTATTTCGCATCCTAAAATTTTACGACCTGAATTAGTAAGTTGAACAAAAATGGAGGATGTCGAGATGCATGCCAAAAACTAAGAAAGCGAAGGTGTTGTCAAAAAGACTATAAAGATGGACTGTCCATAAGCACCAAATCCGCTAACTATATAGAAAAATAATCAGCCCATTAAACTCTACAATATGCAGACTACTTAATTCCAATAATAAGCTTGTGGATATAAAATATTAGGCGACCATATAATTACGTACATAATCACAGTGTTCTAGGGTTGAACACTAACACATACAGTGTCGTTTTCCTTATAAAAAATTGCATACACGGCGTGTTCCTGTTGTGTATCCTCGGTATTGTCGGCGTGTATTGGCCGCCTGAAGAACATTCTTAGCTTCCTGTAATTCTTCTCGAAGCTTCCGAATTTTTTCAGCGGAATTTTGTTTTGTTACTCTTGCTTCAATTTCAGCATTTTTCCGGGCGTACTCGACAGATTCTAACTGCTCTTCTAAACTTTTCTTTATTTCTCCCACCTTCTCTTCCATATCATGCTTGTTCTGTTCCATCTGAGACCACATAGTATTTAATGAAATATTGTAAGAAGAAACTTTCTGATCCTCCAAACGACTGATGTGAAAATATGCCCTTAAAATATATCGATTTCAATGTTTATCACTGCCATGTCTTGTCAATGATCAAGAACACTCAATATTAAGATTACTCTAGTTTTACAGAGAAAATTTACATTATCAAGAACAAAAAAAGCCTTCTCAAAACAAAAAAAATCTAAAGCATTTGAGTTAAAGGTGAAGACCAGGTGAATGCAACTATCAGATTATATACGCGTCTGTAACCTGCCAGGAATGATGCTAATATTTTGTCCTCTCAAAGCATTAAAACTACCTATCCATGTATCAAAACACTATCAATCGCACTTATGGCAGTGTGATTTTTTCTGTTGATTCTAATAAAATATCACTTAATATTGACTTAAATAAGATATGCTTCTAAACCCTATCAGAATTTCATCCGAGCGAAAAATACTCTCATTGGTGACTTTGCTACCTGCACCAACATTGGCCAAAAATCCTCGTGGTCTATTAATCCCTGTAAAAATATGTCTAATGAGATATTGTGGAAGTAGCTAAGAAGTGCAGTGACGAAGGAATTATTCGGGAGGCACCTAATGTTCCACTTTGGATAGATCTCTTATTTAATCCATTGATTATATATTTTTTAAATTTAAAATCCCCAACATGAACATTATTTGTTTTCACAATTAGTATAGTGTAATGTTTCTATTAACATTGGCCCTGTTTTCAAGACACAGTCTTAATTAATGTAAGATAATGCACATTACGTGTATATGCATGCAACTGAATAGGGCAAAATTCAATATGCCGATAATTAATTGAAGGATGACGCACTAATCCATTTATTAAGAATTTTCATAACACAAGCTACGAGAGATTTTACATTACTTTATCCAAAACATATTAATGAAAACCTTCCCAAACAAGGAATCACACAATTGTGAACACCAGATCACATTGTGTATCTGTTATGTCCCATTGTCACGGCCAGATTAAGTGATATAAGCACCTTAGGTAATACCGGAGTTAACTTCTTTTATTAAAAAAAATTATAGTATAAAAATTATTAAATCATAACTAAATATTGTATAAAAATATGTTATGTTATATTTTTCGGCTAATTCTTCAACACAGCTTATTATTGCTAATATCTTTGCTAATTATTTTCCCCAAATTTTTTACACATTCAGTTTTCTTGATCTCTCTTCCCAAAAAAACTTGCAAGACTTCATAAGAATGCAAAATATTAAAATTACATAAATATGATTTAAATTTAAGTATCAAATAACAAAGACACTTACATAAGTATCAAGACCTATTAAATATCATAATCTTAATAGAATTATTTAATATTAATTTTATTTTCAACGAATAAAATTGGATTGGTATGTAAGGATGAACACTAACTCTTACTAGCTTATATATTTAATAAATTGATCTATTATTAATAAAAATATATAATAAAAAAAAAAAAAACTGTACCACTTAAATGTTGGCTGTTTCGGAAATTGCCTAGTTTACCTAGGAATTAATCTCCGTGATGCAAGAGCATCCATAAAGAGACGGTCCACTGCAAAATTCTTGTTTCTTGGAATCAATGGGAGTTGTGAGAGAGCGTTAGAGGTTCTAATGGTTCATACAAGGAATTTCAAGTGAGCAACGAGGATGGGGAATTTAAATTGTCCTTCTTTTGCACTTTCCCTCCAAAAAGGGACATTTGAAATTACAAGGCATGTAATGAGCTTATGGCTTGTGAAATGTGTTCAAGTATGTTAGAGAGTGTTAGGAGTATATTAAGGTTTGAAAGTGTCTTGTTAGGTGGTATGGGGTGTGTGGTGAGTCTTTGTGTGTGAAGTGCATCATTAGGATGCTTAAAAGTAATGTAAGACAGGGCAATTATACATTTTGAAGGTAAATGGAAGTTGGAAGGTCACAATGTTACAGTCATGAAGCATCTATCTGATGAATTACATGTGAGGTAAAGTTCAAATATAGGACTGTGGTAGTTAATTTTGTTCTCATTCCTCGTGGGGGAGGAAGAGGATGATAATGGAGTGAAGAAGGAACAAGTGTTTGTATGAATATTTTAGTAGATATATGCATATTTCTATTTTCTGTGGATAATATGCCTTTTCAAATGTGTTTTCTTAGTTTGTATTAAGAACTAAGGTCTTTTTATTTCAATGCATGAATAAAACAACTGTCGGATTGCTAATGAGACTTCTATGCGTTTGTTTCAAATTTTTATGAGGAGTTCAATACCCCTTTTGGATAGATAAGGAATATGTTTGGATTGTGTGTGATGTGGTCATGGAGCAATTGCATGTATCCATCTAATAGGTATGAATGTTAACGAAATATTTCTTGTGTTGGGTTAAATAGATGTATAAAAATGAGAGTTTGAAATATTTTATACCATATTTAACCAAACTAATATTGTTCATGTATGTCATAAGATTATAAACTATATGTGAAGACATCAAGTCATCCTTGTTGTGGCCTTATCAAGGGTTGATCATTAATGTTATTGATTAAGCCATGTTTTGAACAAGCCTATTCCTTAATAAGAAAATTTAATTTTTCTTTGTGCTAGGAAAAGTCACATTCTTGAATGTGAAGGGTCCAGAGTGGGATAGTGGAGAAGAGAGTGAAGGGAGGATTTTTCATGCTTCCCCAACCATACTGGTAAGAAAAAATCTTAGAGGGTGTTTAAATAAACATGTGTGGAAAATTTAAAGTCTTGGATAGATGATTTGTGAAAGATATAGCTAAATAATTCCTCTCGGGCTCACTAGGAGGGTTTCAGGAGGTTAGAGCTAGGGTTTTCCTTAAGAGAATCCTAAACAACTCCATGTTCTATAAAACTCTAAATATATGATGATAAGGTGTCTAAGAAGGATATTGTGAAATAAATTTAAATAATTAAGTTTTATTCTTAGAGATTTCTATGACAGTTTAGACGAAGATGGGCAATTACACTTTAGGGGCCTAGTTACAAGGGTGGTTTCCAAACGAGGTAGTACTTTTAGTTGAAGTTGACCCTTGGGATTTAATAGGAATTACAAATGGCTTAATGGGTACTTTAAAATGTACTTTTTGTTCCTTTACACCTTGGTGAATTTGAAATATGCTAAACAATATGGTAGGACAGGGCTAGCTACCTTTAGAGAGAAAAAATGCCAAAATGGGCCTTGAAAGAGTTGTATAAGGAGTTAAGTTCTAAATATTTCTAGGCATGTAATGGGTATTGAAATGAAACTAAGGGAGTTGATAAATCATTATGCCTATATTTAGGATTTCATATTCTAAGGGTGAGAAAAATGTGTGTTCTTACGAGCATGGAAGGGCAAGTAAAGGCAAGACAATAAGAGGTAGAGGTTAGAGTTTTTTGATGAATTTTATTGAAGCTTATAATAGTGATTTGAGTGCAAGGAAATTTTTTTAAGTAGTATATTACTCTCAGGAATCCAAAACTCCATGAATTGACAGTGGAACCAAGAACAAGTGAAAAGCCAAACAAGGTAAGTAAGTACTAGTGAGTTTAGATGATGAAGGACTTATTTGATGAGTGAAATAAGGCCACATTAAAGGCATTAAATAGGCATGATGAGGTTTGAGTCCACTGTAGATACATTTGAGCGAAATGATCATGTTTGAATACATTAAAGGTGATATTAAGTCTGATTAGTTAAGATTTGAAGAAATATAAAAAAATTTAGCCATTTTTTCATAGATGGTTGATCCTCTTTTGTAGAGATTGATGGAATTTGTGGTTTGAAATATCTTTAAAATTTAAACATATGCTTGGTTTATATTCTCTGTTCATCATTTGGTATTAGAGTGTGGATCTTAGTTGTTTTGATATTTAATACATGCTTATGTGGCTAACACTTTCTGGAAGTGTGTGTAGTGAAGAAAGTGACATGTGGAAATAAGTGTGTGAAGTTGAGAAGAGAAACTAAATACACCAAAAGAACTACTGAGGTCAAGGTGAGGTGTGGCGAGAAGAGGAAAAATGAAACAGACTTGTCATAGAGAGATGGATCAAGAGGAAGTGATAATAGAGTTGCGGAAGTTGATTAGCTACAAGAGAAGAAAATAAGAGTCAGAGAAGAAGAGGAGAGATGAAGCAAAGAAAGAGAATCAGTGGAAGCACAAAGAGTGGATGGTAGTAGAGTTGAAGAATTTGAGAGAAGATGTAGAGAATTTAAAAACAAATATTGAGGGAGCAACCAAGGTATAGAATTAAATTTATCATGAGAAAGAAAGCTAAATGGCCTATGATGTAGATTGTAAAGAGAAATCAGTTGAAGAGAATGACCAAGGAAAAATAAAAGAAGTTGAGAAAAGAAGAAAATAAAAAAGATAAAGTTGACAATATGAATAATGAAGATGAAATGCATAATAAAGAGGATGAAATCATGAAAAAAAGAAAAGTTTTGAGGTTGAAGAAGAAAATAGAGGCAAAGGTGAATGTCAGGGAAGGAAAGTTGATGAAATTTTGCTCGATATTGAAGATGAAGTGAGGGAGTTCCTTGAAATTTTTATAAATGACTTCATTTGTGCATTTGGAATTGAAAAGCATAATGATGAGCAATAAGGGAATGGAGATTTTGCAGATGACATTAATGATATTTTACAAAATTTGTTAGATGAGTTAGATGGAAAGAAGAAAAATTCAGGTACAGGTGAGACAAAGAATATTTCTTAGGAATATGATGGTCAAAATGAAAGGAGGGAAAAATTAAATACAAATTTCAGGAAGCTTGAGAAGATGAAGGATGAGAATGAGAAAGTGAATAAGTAAGAATATGAAGTTTTTGACAAGGGGATGATGGCTACATGAACTATATATGGATGAGTAGTAGAATAAGGGTATAATAAAAACATATTCTTACTATTTTTGTGTTTTCATATGAAGGTATCGAGCATGGATACTTGAGGATGATGAAAGTAAAGGTGAATATCAAGGGAAAATGAAGAAGAGTAAAGGAAAATGGAAGATAAATGACAACTAATGTGACCCAAGTGGATATGAAAAAACTAATAACATTGGGAGAAAGGAAATATGAAAAAGGACAAGCAATAAAAATGAATAAATAAGAAATCAAACAAAGAGTACGCAAGATTTTTCTCTTCCATTGGAGTATGATACAAGACCATCCATAAAGAAACATTTCATTACAAAATTATTATTTCTTGGAGTCAATGTGAGTTGTGAGAGATATTTAGAGGCTCTAATGATTCATATAATCCATTTCAAAAAAAATATGAGGACGGGGAATTTGAATTTCCGTTGTTTTGCACTTTCCCTCAAAAAGGGACATTTGAAATTACAAGGGCATGTAATGAGAACGTGGCTTATGAAAGGTGTTTAAGTATGTTAAAGGTTTTTTTGGAGTTTCTTAAGGTTTGAAAGTGTCTTGTTATGTGGTAAGGGGTGTGTGGTGAGTCCTTTTTGGGGAATTGCATTAGTAGGATGCTTTTAAAAATGTAAGACAAGGCAGGTATACATTTTGAAGGTAAAGAGAAGTTGAAAGATCAAAATGTGACAGTCATGAACCATCTAGGAGGAGTTACATGTCAGGTAAATTTTGAATATAGGATTGTGGTAGTTATTTTTTTGTTCATTCCTCATGGGGAGGAAGAGGATAATAATAGAGTGAAGAATGATCAAGTGTTTTTGTGAATATTTTAGTAGATATATGCATATCTCTATTATTTGTTGATATTTTGCCTTTTCAAATATAATTTTTGAGTTTGTACTAAGAACTAAATTATTTTTCTTTCATTGCATGAAGAATACAAATGTGGGATTGCTAATGATACTTTTGTGTGTTTGTTTCAAATTGGTATGAGGAATTCAATACCATGTTTTTGATAGTTAAGGATTATGTTTGGACTCTGTGTGATGTGGTAATGGAGCCATCGGATGTATACATCTAATATGTATAAATTTTAATGATAGATTCCTTGTGTTGGGTTAATGAACTATGTATAAAACACCATAGTTTGAGAGATTTTGTACCATATTTAACCAAGCTAATAATGTCTATGTATGTGATAATACCGTGAAATCTCCATGAAGATATGAATTCGGACCTTGTTATGGCCTTATGAAGAGTTGATTAGTAATGTTATTGAGTAAGCCGTGTTTTGAAGAAGTATATTGCTTGATAAGAAAACATTATTTTTCTTTGTCCTGGCAAAAGTAACATTCTTGACTAAGAAGGGTACAATGTGAGACACTGGAAAAGTGAATGAACTGAGGATTTTTTCATGCTTCCCTAACCATATTAGTAATAAACTATCTTACTGTGTGTTTGCAATCACATTTTTGGAAAATTTCAAGTCTTGTATTGATGATCTGCGAATGATATAGCTAAATAACTTCTCCTGAGCTCATTAGGATGGTTTCTACAAGTTAGAGGTAGGGTTCTCCTTCAGAGAATCCTAAAAACTCCATGTTCTATGAAACTATTAAGATGTGATGATTAGTGGCCTAAGAATGAGATTGTGAAAGAAATTTAAAGAAGTTAGGGATAGTCTTGAAGATTTCTATGATAGTTTAGATGGGAGCGGAAAACAATGTTTAAAGGCATAGTTAGAGGAATGTTTTCCAATAGAGGTAGCATGTAATGCCCCGTTTGGCGGTTACCTAGTTTCTTGGTGTAGTGACCTTTCCCTTGTTGGGCGTCGAACAACTGTGTGTAATTCTGTTGTCTTAGACCCTGTCTCAGCAATGTTTTAGCACCTTCCCCCTCCTTCTGGTGTCCTCGAGTCGTTATCGACACATCCCTTTTGCTGGTAAACCCTTTTCGAAGGTTGATTGGGCTAGTAACTTTCCTTGAAGCCATTTCCATACTGCTCCTATTCGTTGTCAAGCCAAGGACTTTAACCCATCGACATGTGTTGATGAGTTCGGACGTTTGGTTATTATCGCTTGGGGTTCGGTTTTTGTATTGAGTTGGGATAGAACCCACTGTTAGTTGCAGAGAATTAAAAGAATGAGGTTTTTCGACTTGCTTTAGCCCAATGTATAAACTTGTTACTAAGTTACTGTTGGAGATGTTCTGGTGACTCTGGTAAATTTGGATTATATACACTCCTTTTTAAGTATCTGTTGTTACGCATTTCTTTTACATGGGATTATATTTTAAAAATAAAAAAATAAAAATACCCAGAAGACATGGGTGTAGATCGATATATGTATTTATACACTAGTAAATCGAATCCTTAGATTCGAGTGTGTGGCTTTTAACTGATATGTTTTGGTTTGGGGAAATAGATGAGACCTTAAGCAGTGCAAGCCTCTTAACTTAGTGTGTTTTTCAATTAGGTTATGTTGAGAATTATATTGTAACCTTTAGCTTGGTCTTACATCGTGAAAGCAAGTAGCTTATAATTTTACAAATTGTAGGATTTAAATGCAATAAATACAGATTTATACCGATGGCTTAATTTCTATTCTGATTAAGGTTTGGAATATAATGATCAATGGGTACTGAAAATAAACAGATAAAGGAATGGAGGGGTTGCGTGGGAATGATGGGGGGGTAGGTGTGTGGCGCAGGTTGGAGGGGACATGGTTTTAAAGTCAAAAATTCTATCCGCTTGTGCCTAAGGCCCTACTGTCCCTCACCCCCCCCTTCCTGCCATCTAGACCTGGTACGTGGCCATCTCCCACTGGCCTTACCTCTGCCAGCCACCCCACCTTCTTTAATTCCTTTGATTTGCAAATCTAACGCGTCTTTTGCTACCTGCTCTCTTTGACCTGTTCTGGCTGCGTGAGCAGGGAGGAGTGTTTTTGTTGGGTTTTGAGATGAATGGCGTGAAAACCCCAGTCTAGTGTAGTCGCAGGTTTTTGGAAGCTCTTCTTTTGTTGTTCCTCTCCTTGCCATGGCCGCATAGGCTGTTTTAACAACGTTTCTTCTAGCTGACGGGTCGTGTTTAGATTGGGGCCGAATGTTTTGAAGTTAAATGCTTTCGCATGGTTGCAGCCGCCTGTTTCCTTTGTCCTATCTACATGCCTTGGACTTGTGGATCCTTCGCACACCAGGTGTTGCTGTGAATGGAGTATGAGCCTTCAACAAACTGAAACGAAGGGAAAACTTTCCATGCGTGGCCACTGCAGAGTGTATGGTGGTTGGAGTTGAAGCCGCAAGCTAGTGAAGTAGACGTTTTACCTCCACTTCCTGGGGCGCTGTGAGATGTGTTCTTGTCGGGGATCCACAGCAGAGACCTGTCACTGTTTCCAGCCAGGCTGCAGGCACGTTACAGTATAGTAGAAGCCTTCGTGAGCGCCTCCAACAAGCAGGTCATCCAACTATAATGTTATCTGTTCTGTATCGACTGCATCCTCAATTTGGGTTTCCCCTTCAAGGTGACAGATCACAACCACAGGCAAAGGAGATCTATGCAATGTTGGAGAAAATGTCTTGGGAGATGAAGGTAGCAGGATATTTTTCAGATCCAGATCATGTACTGAGTTGTTATCTTCAAAATCGATTATGTGACAGTGAGGGTGTTACCAGCAGACCTGATGAAATTTATTTACAAAGATTCTCTATTGAGATCTTACTTGTTGTACGATGTAACTCATGGAAGAGAACCTCATAGAGACGGATCTGTTTCATATCAGAATATTCATGAAACACAATTTGCTTTGCAATTTTATGAGCTGCTTCAACGAGTCACCAAGTTGGCAGGCATAAAGTTTTCTGTTGGAATTATCACACCTTACAAGCTACAGCTGTAATGTTTGCACCAAGAGTTTGATGTTGTCCTCAAATCTGATGAAGGAAAAGGTTTATTTATCATTACGGTAGATGCCTTCCAGAGCCAGGAGCGTGATGTAATCAGTATGTCTTGTGTCCGAGCTTCAAATCATGGGGTTGGTTTGTAGCTGTTTTTCACCGCGTGAATGTAGCGCTAGCACGAGCTCGCAGAGCACTTTGGGTTAAGGGCAAGCAGCGGCATTGAAACAATCATATGCATATGGAGATGGCGTTTTAAACCAGGCATGTTAAACCTGCCCTTGCAATCTTCTGCTACCCTTTTTTTTATTTCATGAATTGAATGTCCTTCTATTTTTTTTATCTATTATGGCATTTAGAATGGGCTTCTACTTTTTCCTTGTGAATCGACCCAGATTGAAGGAAAGGAAGGACTGTTGGGAGTTGTTTGTTTTTCATACCCTGATAGCAACTGTGATAGCATGTATACATTCCTTTTCTGCCTCGTTTTTCTTTTCGAAATAAAAGAGTAACTGCTATGTGATAGCAAATTAATGGTTGAAGTTTTTATACCGTGGGTGTTAGATCTTTAACCTGGGTGCTTTCCTGCTTAATTCTTAAAATTTGGGTGACATTTAGAGACGATAGTGAATAATGGCCATTAAGTTCGATTTCTAAACCAGCAGTAGCAGATATAAACTTGAGCCATGAATAACATTAGTGGATATTTGTAGATTTGTCGACTCATGGCCAGTTTTAGGCTAAATGTTTGTTTTTATCTTGGTAAAAGCTTTTCTTGTGGCTGAATCTGTGTGTAGACCTCGCATAGTGAGCATGATGTTTTCTTAGAGGCCTACGTGAGTGAAATATTGACTGCTCAATACAGATCCTGTGACGTGAGTCACTGTATCATAAGATAAAAGAGTTCAATCGAACTCTGTAGTAGCAGATGTTTTCTTTGGAGCGACTATGAGGATAGGTCGAGTAGACAGTCGTGAAATAGATGGGTATGCCCAAGCTATTCATATGTTGTTTTAGGGATGGAAGAGAAGGCTTAGTTCATAGGAAGAGTATTTTGCCTTGTATTCCTCTTCGCTGACTGTAAACCTTGTGATTGGTGACTCGAGTTGGGTCATGGTAGAGGATCTTGTGTCGATTCACTTATATTTTCAACAGACTATCCCTTGCTTGTTTAAATTCAAGTATCGAATGAAATGGGTTTCTATTAAATCCATTTTGTAGCTTAGCAAACCTTCAATAATTCAGGTAGGGACTTTCTAAGTAAGTGCTGACTGAGGCATGTATGAAAAGAGAATGGTTACCTTTCTTCGAATTGGGTTAGACTTGTATGAAAATGGAAAAGGTAGGAATCGACTCAGTTACATATTTTAGTGAGCTAAGTCCTTAACTCTTACAATGATCATACGAGTGGTGGATTACGGGTTTATTACTGTTTATGTGATGTAAGATAATAACAACCTTTGGTGAAAAGACTTCTTCTTGATCCTTGCTTGTGTAATCCAACTATAGTTGTTGAATGTAATTTAGTTGGATAGAATCTAATTTATTTAACTTCTTGAAGAAAAATAATTAGGTTCGGTGAGAATTACTTGGCATTTTGAATCTTCAGATTCAGTTTTTGTGTTGTGAGTATTATATGTATGTTGGTTTATTCAGTCGAGTGAAGTTAACTTTAATCTTTGACTGATTTGTGTTCATATATGGTTGGGGCCTTTATTCTTCCTAAAACAAGGATGTGTGTTAATGCAGTCTTGTTACCAAGCAATTTTGAATATGTTAAGTCATTTGACTGATCTTTTATCTTTTTTGGTTAATAATAATAGAATGATGTTTGGGTGTTAGATTTCAATCACGTAATCCATAGGATTACATGACTGAAATCTCAATACTCTCAGCCTTGTTGTCTTCACCAATAAGGTCTCACCTTGATTATCTTTGGAATATCTCTCTCACTTGAATATTGGGATTCCTCCTTGTTGGCTGGTATAAATCTCTTCATCTTGTGAAACATATTGATTAGTGGTTTGTGATTTGATCCATTCTTGAGTTTAGAATTTTACTTTCATGATATTATAAAATGTTAGCTTACTGTTGCAATGGGTAGTCTTAACATGCTCAGTTCTAGCGAACTGACTCTAGTTAATATTTGTGCAGATGGATTATGCGAGTAGACTAGAGGAAAAGAGTGTTAAAGGTTCATCTGTACAATTTATGAAGTTCCTTGTAAAAATGTCCAATGTGTTGTAAATTGTGTAACATTGCTTGTAAAGAGAGTTTATATGACCTCTTGCCTGGAATTGTTCGGAGAATTACGTGAAGTAGTAGTTTTGTCCTTTTTTGTAATTTGGCTGGTAACTCTTCTTAGTGAGAAATAATATTCAATCTCTTCACTGGCATAAGCATTGTAAAACTTTGATCTTGAGAATTAAGTGTTAATTTAAATCTTTCTAAGACTTTGTATTGATGGGTTATATGTAAGTTTTAATGGGGTGGCTTTTCCTTACAGAAGTTACCTAAAAGTTTTATTCAAATAAATCTGTTGTAGAGGAGATCCACTCGAAAACAAACAATACCTTAAGTAATCAAGAGTGAGACTATCCTTGCAAAGTGATTTTATATAACATGTTATCCCTAACTGAACTAGTAAACACTACTCTTTTGGTGAACAGCTAAAGACAAGCTTAAAGGAAAACAATGGTTAGTTTCTAATAAGATTTAACAAGTAAGAGAAGAAAATTTTGAAACCACTCAATTTATCTCTCAGCCTATTTAAAAGTAAGTAGCTTCCTCTTGATAAGCTCTTTCGGTGAAGCCTAAGTAAGAGCGCTAATAACTACATATAAAACCTCAAGCTTCAATTAAACCTTAGTAAGAACTAATGACGTCTTAAGGGTGAACTCATTTGACCTTCTTCCTTTAACTTTATCCAGGGTACCTTGTAATTTTCTCTTAAGTTTGTTGAACGTGAACCGATGTTGTCATAAGGGCATGAACGAGTTCTAGTAATGTAAGTGTGAATAGATGGCCCTGTGGAATTAAATTACCATCTTTATCAAATAATATATAAAACAAATAATTGTTATAAAGGAGAAGACTTTAAGTGAACTACTCTACAGTGTATAAGAACATAACTCAGTTGGTAAGATGAATTTGTGCGAATCATATATTGAATCCTTCTGAAAACTTAAGTCATGAGTTAAAGGGTGTCTTATCAAAATAAATAACCTTCAATCATTTCTTACTATGGCTTGCCCTAGCTGTGAGAGTGTCTTGTGGTTGGGCTTCTATGTTATTCTGTCAAAAATAAAGAAAAAGTATATTATCCTTTTGGGTGTGAACGTTTCCGTGCTAACCTTGTGGTCATCCCCGTAACAAGTGGTTCCCAGAGTTGGTTGTAACTTTGTGACAACATGTTGTGTCGTGTTTTGTGTCAAGCAAGTCAAAAAAAAAAGTATCCTGTCTATTTCACTGTGTTGTGTGTGTGTTGATTATTTTCGGGTCGTTACACTTGGTATCAGAGCATAGGTTCATGCTCTCGAACCTATGGGCTGGATTGGTGTTGTATGGTGATGTTACATGATGGTGATGGTGTTACATGATATTGTTTCATGAGATGATATTGCATGATGATGATTTATATTGGAAGAGTAATGTGGTATAAGCGTGATGTGATCCATTGTCGTAATTGTGATATTGTGAACGCACGTGATGTGTATGTCACCTTGTGCGTGTTTGTGATCATGTTGATGTGCTGGGGATGGGAGTATTCTCTCTCCTTCTTGTGGATTCTATGAAGAGTTCACGTGTGAATTACTGTTTGTGATGTGTGAAAAGAATTATAATGTGGATGACATAGTGTTGGAGCATTGTGGCATATTGTGATAGGTAGGTGTATCAATGTGTTGTATGACTAGATTTATGTTGAAAGTGAATTAAGTTGTATCATGATGTTTTTACCATGTTCTAAAGAAATGTGTGTATCACCTTGTTATGTAGCAATGGATGTTATGTTGTGATGTACTATGTTCATCATATATATGAGTTGTGTGATATGTAATGATTCATGTTGTGATTTAGGGTCATACGGTGAGTGTATGAACCCTATCGTATTGTGATTGCACTTTGGGTGCAGAATGTGGTAAAGTGATGTATTGCGCCCTGTGAATGTATGATTGTGATCTACCCCGTATACATACCATACATGAGACGTTATGGTAGCTATGTGTGTACCACCATGGTGTTAGTGATGTAGTTATATGTTATGTTGTGAGCCTTACACTAACCGAACCTGAGGGAAATTGGTAGACTGTGTATGTATGGAGTGAGAAAATGTGTACCGTTGACCAGTCACTCGAGCTGAGTACGAGATAGGAAGTGGAGCCTTACATAGGCTGAAAACCCACTTTCGTTTGTTTGGTATGTGTGACACTTGTTCAACGGGTGTCATGCATATTGTGTTTCGCGGACACCTCAGGCTCAGTAGATGGTGACTTGTACTCTTTTCTCTCTCCCGATATGGTTGTCATATGGATTTAACCTATGTGACTTTGACTATGTTGGGCCTTGTTGAAGTTGTGGTGAGATGATTCTGATTGAGATGATGACAGTTGTATTATTGATATGTATTTTACGAGCTGAGGCTCGATGTTCCGAGTGCTAGTAACTCGTTGAGTACCCCTTGGTGGCCAGGTAAGGCCACACAGTTATCGTAATGTGACATTATTATAAGTTGATTTTATTCGTAAATTGAGCTTTTTACCTTATTTTGGTAAGGACCAGCAACTTTTCTTGATTGCAATGCGTTACAATTTTGGGCATTTCCTTGGTTTGTAGCACTAACATGTGGATTTTGATACTAACTATGGCTATTTGGCCATTTATTTTGCTTGATTTTGGGTCTTCTTTTAAATTTGGAATTTTTACCGCCTTGCCCAAGGCTTGTACTTTGCCACTTGGCACTTAGATTGGATTGTTGTGCTGGTTCTATTGTCGTGATGTGTGGAATAGGGTCATGGGATGCACCATGGAATGGTTGGACCTATGGACCCGCTTCGTTGTATAGGGGTACGCCCCAAGGAGTACAGATAACTAGCGGGTTGTTGAACCACGCGTTATTATGTCACTTGGGTTAGGAGTGTTCGAACTCTATGTGTCTTGGACCATAGGGTCAACCGGCCTCCTTGAGGGAGGCATAAGAGCTTGAGGGAGGCATAAGAGTTTGAGGGAGGCATAAGAGTTTGAAGGAGGCATAAGAGACTTGAGGGAGGCATAAGAGTTTGAGGGAGGCATAAGAGACTTGAGGGAGGCATAAGAGTTTGAGGGAGGCATATGATATTTGTGTGTATGGTTGATGTTTCAGGATATATGTTGTGTTATTGTGATGTTTTGGTAGTGGTCTTTTGATGTATGTGTTACTCATGTCAGATGGATATGTGTTGTGATGTTGTGGATATGGCATTGATTCCCTTGTGGACACTATGTACCTGTAGCTTTTGTTTGGAGTTATGTGAAATTTTCATCTGTGGAAATTGAGGAAATGTCTGGTGAATTGTAGTACTCTTTTGTTTGAGTATTTTGTATGTCAGTCATTGATGTGTGACGTGTACTATGTTATGTGGACTGTGCCTATTCCATTCCGTATTTGAGTAACCCTTTTTTGTGGTGTAATACAGACATGAAGAATATACTTGTGTGCTTGTGAATCTGTAGTGTCTTTTGAACCTGATAGGGTGTTGTTTTAGCAGTTCATGTTGGGCACCCACAATAAGGAATAAACCAAAACTCTTCAATGATGAAATTTTAAAAGAAATTAAACTAGGAATAATGCTAATGGAAAGGAACTAATGAAATAATAAACAAGAGGGAACTGCCAATCTTCACAGAACCTTGAAAGTTAAAATTTCTACCAAATGATCCTAAGGCTACCTTGTGACCCTGCTTTAATTAACTAAAATTTTAAACCATAAAGTGTACTCTCTCCTTTACACGTTGTTGGTTACGTGCCATTTCTTTTCCTCTGTGTTATGTCACATCGAGGACGATGCTTTCTTAAGGGGAGGAGAATGTAATGCCCCGTTTGGCGGTTACCCAGTTTCTTGGCGTAGTGACCTTTCCCTTGTTGGGCGTCGAACAACTGTGTGTAATTCTGTTGTCTTAGACCCTGTCTCAGCGATGTTTTAGCACCTTCCCCCTCCTTCTGGTGTCCTCGAGTCGTTATCGACACCTCCCTTTTGCTGGTAAACCCTTTTCGAAGGTTGATTGGGCTAGTAACTTTCCTTGAAACCATTTCCATCCTGCTCCTATTCGTTGTCGAGCCAAGGACTTTAACCCATCGACATGGGTTGATGAGTTCAGACGTTTGGTTTATTATCGCTTGGGGTTCGGTTTTTGTTATGAGTTGGGATAGAACCCACTGTTAGTTGCAGAGAATTAAAAGACTGAGGTTTTTTGACTTGCTTTAGCCCAATGAATAAACTTGTTACTGAGTTACTGTTGGAGATGTTCTGGTGACTCTGGTAAATTTGGATTATATACACTCCTTTTTAAGTATCTGTTGTTGCGTATTTCATTTACATGGGATTATATTTTAAAAAAAAACAAAATAAAATACCCAGAAGACATGGGTGTAGAACAATATATGTATTTATACATTAGTAAATCGAATCCTTAGATTCGAGTGTGTGGCTTTTAACTGATATGTTTTGGTTTGGGGAAATAGATGAGACCTTAAGCCATGCAAGCCTCTTAACTTAGTGTGTTTTTCAATTAGGTTATGTTGAGAATTATATTGTAACCTTTAGCTTGGTCTTACATCGTGAAAGCAAGTAGCTTATAATTTTACAAATCGTAGGATTTGAATGCAATAAATACAGATTTATACCGATGGCTTAATTTCTATTCTGATTAAGGTTTGGAATATAATGATCAATGGGTACTGAAAATAAACAGATAAAGGAATGGAGGGGTTGCTTGGGAAAGATGGGGGGGTAGGTGTGTGGCGCAGGTTGGAGGGGACATGGTTTTAAAGTCAAAAATTCTATCTGCTTGTGCCTAAGGCCCTACTGTCCCTCACCCCCCCCTTCCTGCCATCTAGACATGGTACGTGGCCATCTCCCACTGGCCTTACCTCTACCAGCCGCCCCACCTTCTTTAATTCCTTTGATTTGCAAATCTAACGCGTCTTTTGCTACCTGCTCTCTTTGACCTGTTCTGGCCGCGTGAGCAGGGAGGAGTGCTTTTGTTGGGATTTTGAGATGAATGGCATGAAAACCCCAGTCCAGTGGAGTCATAGGTTTTTGGAAGCTCTTCTTTTGTTGTTCCTCTCCTTGCCATGGCCACATAGGCTGTTTTAACAATGTTTCTTCTAGCTGATGGGTCGTGTTTAGATTGGGTCCAAATGTTTTGAAATTAAATGCTTTTACATGGTTGCAGCCGCGTGTTTCCCTTGTCCTATCTACATGCCTTGGACTTGTGGATCCTGCGCACACCAGGTGTTGCTGTGAATGGAGTATGAGCCTTCAACAAACTGAAACGAAGGAAACTTTCGTTGTGTGGCCACTGCAGGTGTATGGTGGTTGGAGTTGCAGCCGCAAGCTAGTGAAGTAGACGTTTTACCTCCACTTCCTGGGGCGCTGTGAGATGTGTTCTTGTCGGGTATCCACAGCAGAGACCTGTCACTGTTTCCAGCCAGGCTGCAGGCACGTTACAGTATAGTAGAAGCCTTCGTGAGTGCATCCAACAAGCAGGTCGTCCAACTATAATGTTATCTGTTCTGTATTGACTGCATCTTCAATTTGGGTTTCTCCTTCAAGGTGACAGATCACACCCACAGGCACAGGAGATCTATGCAATGTTGGAGAAATGTCTTGGGAGATGAAGGTAGCAGGGTATTTTTAAGATCCAGATCATGTACTGAGTTGTTTCTTCAAAATCGATTATGTGACAGTGAGGGTGTTACCAGCAAACCTGATGAAATTTATTTACAAAGATTCTCTATTGAGATCTTACTTGTTGTGCGATGTAACTCATGGAAGAGAACCTCATAGAGGCCAGATCTGTTTCATATCAGAATATTCATGAAGCACGTTTTGCTTTGCAATTTTATGAGCTGCTTCAACGAGTCACTAAGTTGGCAGGCATAAAGTTTTCTGTTGGAATTATCACACCTTAAAAGCTACAGCTGAAATGTTTGCACCGAGAGTTTGATGTTGTCCTCAAATCTGATGAAGGAAAAGGTTTATTTATCATTACGGTAGATGCCTTCCAGAGCCAGGAGCGTGATGTAATCATTATGTCTTGTGTCCGAGCTTCAAATCATGGGGTTGGGTTGTAGCTGTTTTTCACCGCGTGAATGTGGCGCTAGCACGAGCTTGCAGAGCACTTTGGGTTAAGGGCAAGCAGCGGCATTGAAACAATCATATGCATATGGAGATGGCGTTTTAAACCAGGCATGTTAAACCTGCCCTTGCAATCTTCTGCTACCCTTTTATTTATGTCATGAATTGAATGTCCTTCTACTTTTTTTTATCTGTTATGGCATTTAGAATGGGCTTCTGCTTTTTCCTTGTGAATCGACCCAGATTGAAGGAAAGGAAGGACTGTTGGGAGTTGTTTGTTTTTCATACCCTGATAGCAACTGTGATAGCATGTATACATTTCTTTCCTGCCTCATTTTTCTTTTTGAAATAAAAGAGTAACTGCTATGTGATAGCAAATTAATGGTTGAAGTTTTATACCGTGGGTGTTAGATCTTTAACCGGGGTGCTTTCCTACTTAATTCTTAAAATTCGGGTGACATTTAGAGACGATAGTGAACAATGGCCATTGAGTTCGATTTCTAAACCAGCAGTAGCAGATATAAACTTGAGCCATGAATAACATTAGTGGATATTTGTAGATTTGTCGACTCATGGCCAGTTTTAGGCTAAATGTTTGTTTTTGTCTTGGTAAAAGCTTTTCTTGGGCTGAATCTATGTGTAGACCTCGCATAGTGAGCATGATGTTTTCTTAGAGGCCTACGTGAGTGAAATATTGACTACTCAATACAGATCCTGTGACGTGAGTCACTGTATCATAAGATAAAAGAGTTCAATCAAACTCTGTAGTAGCAGATGTTTTCTTTGGAGCGACTATGAGGATAGGTCGAGTAGACTGTCGTGAAATAGATGGGTATGCCCAAATTATTCATATGTTGTTTTAGAGATGGAAGAGAAGGCATAGTTCGTAGGAAGAGTATGTTGCCTTGTATTCCCCCTTCGCTGACTGTTAACCTTGTGATTGGTGACTCGAGTTGGGTCATGGTAGAGGATCTTGTGTCGATTCACTTATATTTTCAACAGACTATCCCTTGCTTGTTTAAATTCAAGTATCGAATGAAATGGGTTTCTATTAAATCCATTTTGTAGCCTAGCAAACCTTCAATAACTCAGGTGGGACTTCCTGAGTAAGTGCTGACTAAGGCATGTATGAAAATAGAATGGTTACCTTTCTTCGAATTGGGTTAGACTTGTATGAAAATGGAAAGGGTAGGAATCGACTCAGTTACATATTTTAGTGAGCTAAGTCCTTATCTCTTACAATGATCATACAAATGGTGGATTACGGGTTTATTACTGTTTATGTGATGTAAGATAATAACAATCTTTAGTGAAAATACCTCTTCTTGATCCTTGCTTGTTTAATCCAACTATAGTTGTTGAATGTAATTTAGTTGGATAGAATCTAATTTATTTAACTTCTTGAAGAAAAATAATTAGGTTCGGTGAGAATTACTTGCATTTTGAATCTTCAGATTCAGTTTTTGTGTTGTGAGTATTATATGTATGTTGGTTTATTCAGTCGAGTGAAGTTAACTTTAATCTTTGATTGATTTGTGTTCATATATGGTTGGGGCCTTTATTCTTCCTAAAACAAGGATGTGTGTTAATGCAGTCTTGTTACCAAACAATTTTGAATATGTTAAGTCATTTGACTGATTTTTAACCTTTTGGTTAATAATAATAGAATGATGTTTGGTTGTTAGATTTCAATCACGTAATCCATAGGATTACATGATTGAAATCTCAATACTATCAGCCTTTTTGTCTTCACCAATAAGGTCTCACCTTGATTATCTTTGGAATATTTCTCTCACTTGAATATTGGCATTCCTCCTTGTCGGCTGGTATAAATCTCTTCATCTTGTGAAACATATTGATTTGTGGTTTGTGATTTGATCCATTCTTGAGTTTAGAATTTTACTTTCATGATATTATAAAATGTTAGCTTACTGTTGCAATGGGTAGTCTTAACATGCTCAGTTCTTGCGAACTGACTCTAGTTAATATTTGTGCAGATGGATTATGCGAGTAGACTAGAGGAAAAGAGTGTTAAAGGTTCATCTGTACAATTTATGAAGTTCCTTGTAAAAATGCCCAATATGTCGTAAATTGTGTAACATTGCTTGTAAAGAGAGTTGATATGACCTCTTGCCTGGAATTGATCGGAGAATTACGTGAAGTAGTAGTTTTGTCCTTTTTTGTATTTTGGCTGGTAACTCTTCTTAGTGAGAAATAATATTCAATCTCTTCACTGGCATAAGCATTGTAAAACTTTGATCTTGAGAATTAAGTTTTAATTTAAATCTTTCTAAGACTTTGTATTGATGGTTTTTATGTAAGCTTTAATGGGGTGGCTTTTCCTTACAGAAGTTACCTAAAAGTTTTATTCAAAGGAATATGTTGTGGTTTAGATCCCCTTGTAAACAAACAATACCTTAAGTAATCAAGAGTGAGACCATCCTTGCAAAGTGATTTTATATAACGTGTTATCCCTAACTGAACTAGTAAACACTTCTCTTTTGGTGAACACTAAAGACAAGCTTAAAGGAAAACAATGGTTAGCTTCTAATAAGATTTAACAAGTAAGAGAAGAAAATTTTGTAACCACTCAATTTATCTCTCAGCCTATTTAAAAGTAAGTAGCTTCCTCTTGATAAGCTCTTCGGTGAATCCTAAGTAAGAGCGCTATTTAACTACGTATAAAACCTCTAGCTTCAATTAAACCTTAGTAAGAACTAATGACGTCTTAAAGAGGAATTTAACTCGACCTTATCTCCTTAACTCTTTCCCAGGATACTTTGTAAGTCATCTTGATTTTGTTGAACACGAATTCTTGTTGTAGCAAGGTAATGAACAATTTTTAGTAATGTAAGTATGGACAGATAGCCTTGTGGAATTAAATTAGTCCCTTATTAAATAATGGAACTTAAACAAATAATTGTTGTAAAGTGAAGACTTTTAGTGAACTTCTCTACAGTGTATAAGAAATTAACTCTGTTGGTAAGGTGAATTTGTGCGAATCATATATTCAATCTTTCTGAAAACATAAGTCATGAGTTAAAGGGTGTTATATCAAAATAATTAACCTTCAATCATTCTTACTGTGGCTTGCCCTATTTGTTAGAGTGTTCTATCGTTGGACTTCTATGTTGTCTTGTCAAAAACAAGGAAAGGTGTATTATCCTTTGGGGTGTGTGAACGTTTCCATGCTGACCTTGTGGTCCTCCCCGTAACAAGTGGTTCCTAGTGTTGGTTGTAACCTTGTGACGACATGTTGTGTCGTGTTATGTTTCAAGCAAGTAAAAAAAAAAAAGTTATCCTGTATTTCACTGTGTTGTTCATGTGTGTGAACATTTTCGGGTTGTTACATAGCACTTCTAGTTTGAGCTACCCCTTGGGATTTGATAGGAAGTAAAAAATGTCTTAATGGGTACTTTAAAATTTCCTCCTTGTCCCTTAAGACCTTGGTGAAGTGGAAATATGCTGAAGAATATAGTAGGATAGGGCTAGTTGCCTTTTATGAGAAAAAAAGCAAAAGGGGAGATAGAAAGAGTTGTGTAAGGAGTTAAGTTTTAAAAACTTGATAGTATATCAAGGGTATTAAAATGAAACTAATGGAGGTCATAATTCATTATGGGTAGCTTTAGGATTTCAGAACATAGGTGTGACAAAAATGTGTGTTCTTGAGAGCATGGAAGGGCAAGTAAAGGACAGTCAGTAAGAGGTTGAGTTTGGATTCTTTTGATCCATTTTATTCAAGATTATAATATTGATTTGAGTGAAAGGTAGGTTTTTGAGTGGAGAAGTCTCGGGAAGAAAAAATACCATGAGTTGACAGTGGAACCAAGAGCTAGTGAAGAGACAAGCAAGGTAAGTAAGTACTAGTCAGTTTGGATGATGGACTTATTTCATGAATAAAATAAGGTCACATGCAAGGCATAAAATATTTTTGATGAGGTTTGAGTCCACTTTAGATACATTTCAGAAAAATGAGAAATTTTGAAGACATTTAAGGTGATATTTAGTCTAATTATTCAAACATTGAACAACTTATAACATCTTTTAGCCATTTTGGCCTAGATGGTTGATCCTCTTTTGCAAATATTGAATGAAGTTGTGTCTTGAAAAATATTGAAAAGTTCAATATAATTTTTTTGTATATTATCTCTACATCACTCCCTCTTCTAATTTTTATACATGTAGGATACACTAAAATAGATTGCAAAGTGGAGGAATATGAATAAACAAGATTAGTTTTGAAGACATATTATCCGACTGGCCTATCAACAACCTCACAAAATAATAATAGTTGTTCTATGCCTTACTATAAATTCTTAATCATAACTAAAGCCCAATGAACAACACTTTATTAATTTGGCTCACAATGCCACATTAGCCATTGATAATACATATATGTATTCATAATGCTCCATACACATCTATATCCAAAGCAAGATCTTTATTTTTGCATATTTTGGTGATCAAGATGAAGCTTTCATCAGAACATCTTATGTTGTATAATATTTTTTAAGGATGTTGGCTATCTTCCTATGAAAATATATTTTGAATGATCATAATTTTTCTTATCAATAGTTATAGTTATGTTTTTACTTAGAAAATATGTCACCTCTTAGTAAAATGCATCCATTTATAAATTGTTCCTTTTAGGTTCCAGAAGAAACTTAATGAAAATTTTTCCATAGATGAGTTAAATATAAATTTTACAAAGATGAGAATAAAAAATTCAACATTTAAATTTATTTTCCACCCTAATTTTTTAACGTTAAATATTGTTGTAATAACTAGTGTACTTCCTTTGTTGAAAAAATCACTAATTTTGAACATGCATTTCTAAAATTACATTTTAATTGGTTCACTTCTATTTAGTTTATTATTTATATTTAGTGTAGTTTAGTTTATTCTTTCGAGGTAAAACACCATGTATTTATTGTAGTTAAGAATATATTTAATTGGATATATTTAAAAGTGAATGAAGTCATATTATGGATATGCATGCTTTAGAATTAGATATATTATTATTATTTAAAAAGTAGTAGTTCTATTTTTGATAATTAACTATATTTTGGAAAAGAATGTGTACCTTCATATCCTTAAATATTTGTAATGGGTGAATTATCTCATAATTGAATGTGTTATAAAGTTCATGTTGATCTACACTTATCTTGAGTTGTATATGAAAATTTCACTATGGTTGTGGGATATTTTTATCACTCCATATTTATGAATATCGAAGTTATTTTTTATTCATTATTAAAAAAATATTCAATTGGTATAAAAAAACAAGGTTTGGGTTGAATTTGTTTTTTCATATATTTTTAACAATTGATTATGAAAAATCCAACTTTCTTCCTATTCCAAAATTTAGTGGAAATGAATATGATTATTGTCTTTCAGCATCATGATGATGACTCTTTTGATAGGAAAGTACCTATGGCATGTTGTATAAAATTGTTATGAAGATTCATCTGAATGGTCTAATGTTCCAATTAATGACAAACAAGCCAAGAACTAAGCTAAGAGGAAGAACTCATGATAATTTTTTCATATTTAAGAAATTTTTATATAAGAATTTATTTCGAAGAATACTAGGTGTAAACACAACCAAGGAATCCTTGAAGACTCTACAAGAATCTGAAAAAGATAGTGAAAAAATTAAAATGGTTAGGTTGCAGAATATGAATGAAGAATTTGAGGATGCAAGCTGATGAAAATTGTGAGTGAATTTTATATAAGAATATATGATGTGGCCAATAAAATGGCTACTCTTGGAGACGCATTAAAAAAAAGGTTTTGGTAAAAAATGTATTAAGGTCTCTAAAACCAAGTGCTGAATCATTTTTCCATCATCATTTAAGAAAGAAAAGACTTGAATAATATTTATTTTGATCATCTAGTTGTATCTAATATGTCACACAAAGAAGGATTACAAGACAGTTGGTAAAAGCCCTGATAAGGATTTTAACTCAAAATTGAAGATCACAAAGAGTGACGATACTAGCACTAGTATAAAAACAAACCGAGTACAAGTAAAACACATTATTACAAGCAATAGGGGAAAGGAAAAAATATAATTCAAATTTATTCAAGAAGAAGAGGAATAAGAAGTGGTTTCTCTACAAGAGCAAGACGTAGAATAATATTAGATAAAATACATATTTAGTGTTATTACTACCACAGGAATGGTCAATTTTAATGGAAATGTACAATAAAATAAAATAAAGAAGAAATGTGGGCTAATTATGGTAATAATGATGATGAATATTATCCATGTAATTTATTTCTTTCATATGATAAAGCTGAAATCATTGGTGAATAGGTTTTCTACCGAGGTGCGGGTTGTTCCAATGAAATGAAATGGAGTAATAATTTTAGTGTACATTACATAAAAAGTTTCAAGATCAAGATAAAATATGGTGATGAAAATCCTTTGGATGTTGTAGAAAAATTAACCATGGAGGTGAGTTATTAGAGAACATTATTTTTATTAGGAATATACAAACAAAAATATGAGATAATTGAACCTACCCAAAAAAAATTTTAACAATCAAAGTGACCCAGTGCGTAAACCCAACAACCATTAGGCTACCTATAGTGTCCAAAAAAACAACCAAAAAAGAAAGAAAAATAATTAAAAAATAAAATAATAATAAGTTAAAATGTCAGTATGGCATGGGAAAGTGAAGGAGTAGGTGGGGAGTGGCTGGAGGAAATTATGCATCCCATGTGAAGGCACATGGGCTAGTGTGTAGGTAGGTCAAGTTGGTTTCAGGTAGCGCCGTTGTGCCTAGAGATTAGCGGTGGATGGCATTAACATTGATGTTATCACAATTCTTGACCAAATGAAATAAGGGATAGCTTCTCATGGAATATGTTTGCTATAGTCCACATAAGACATGGTTTCCTTACATGACAATCTCGCTATTCTACCTATGCAATTAATAGGTATCCAACCAGATCAGTTTACCTTTGCTAGCATCCTCTCAGTCTGTTCAAAAATGTGAACTCTGGAGTAGGTTTTTGGCATCGAACAAAGTGAAAATATGGAGGAGTTTTTTGAGATGTTGTATTCCCAGATCCTCTGGCTATCATGTTTGTTAAATGAGGAAGCATAGACTAGGCAATTCAACTGTGTTACAAAATATCTCTAAAAAAAATTGTGTGGTTTGTGGATAGCTTTACCGCAGGATATGCACAAAATGGTTTGTTGAAAAGGCTTAGAAACCTTTAGACAAAAACGATTGGAAGGTATAAATCCAAAGCCCTTCCTCCTATAGTCACATATGGAATAGAAATCAAGGGAGGCAACTTTGAAGGGAGAGAAAAAAAATGTCTAAATACACTGCTATTTCCTTCAATCTTCCTGCCTAAGAGATTGGTTCTAGTTTTGAAATGGTGAAGCCGCCATGTTTGTTGTTAAGCTTGTTGTTTTGGGCATGCCTTTCCATTTCTGTTGTGGCCATTAGGGGTATTACGGAAATTTTACCAGTAGAGGATCTTGCACAATTTTAACGTCTATTTTATAGATCTCATTCATTGCACTGGTTGGAGATAATGCCTAAAGACCTTTCTTTTCTTATTTTTTATTTCTCCTTCTCGCAGGTATGGCTCAGTGAGATAGCCTTGACTTAAAAGGCCTAGATATAGCTCACTAAGTCTTCATTTTGACGTTAATCTCCATATTATATAAATGATTTGAAAGCCTAACCTTTATTGGCTTATGTTTTCCATCTTTCATTATAAAGGAGTAGGGAGGATGGCTCTAAAAGTAGATTTTCCTATTTATTTTTTTGTTGGAGTACTGAAATATGGAATGGCTATAACATTTTTTTAGGAGTGGAGTTCCTATCATCATCATCATGTCCTTAGATACCCTTATGAGTATGAACATATCTATGACTAGAAATAAATTTGAGGTATTTAATGAAGTATGAGGAAATGATAAGATGGTAGAAAAAATATTAATGAATGGTAAGGAATATAAGGGTAATATAATAGAAGTTGTCGAGAAATTAGAGGAATATATTTTGGGTGGTGATTTTGGAGGCATTCTGAAATGTAAGCATTCACAATTTTTTCCCAAAGGCAACACAAAATAACTCAAAAATGATCAGATTTATCAGCAACGGGAATGTTTTGAAAAAAAAATCTCAGAGCTTGTTAATGGCTATACATGTGCAGCCAAATTAACATGATTTGAAATATGATACACAGAGAGTTACATGAGTTTCTCAAGTGGTCACTCAGAGAATGGGCTTCTTCCCTGATTTTCCTATGAAATTTTTAGTTTTCTAGGGCTTTTTAAAACTCTTCCAACTCTTTTGCATGGACAAATTCATGCAATATATAGCTTTCAATCTCCTTTGAGCCTTCTTTCCCAAGAAAATAATATGTCGAAGGATCAAATTTGTTACAAAAATTTTCTCATGATTCCGCAGACAGGGATGTTTAACAGAACACGTCCAAAAAGTTCCCAGTTGTCTCGAAAAGAGATGACTCATTGCAAAATTCACATCATTATCCATTATGGAGGAACATTTTTCATCTTCAAAGCATGCAGACCCCCCTTCCTTTCATTATTTCATCCTTATCCCCTTCAAAATTTGACTCTGCAACTTTTGGATTTGATATTTCACATTTTTGGATGGGTCAGGGAAAAAATTCATTTCAAAAAACATCTTTGATCTTCAAATTGATCCTAAAACATGATTGCATCGGCCCTTATAGGTACCAATGACACAAATTTTTCAAAAAATTTGATGAAAATCGATGCAAAAAATGCATTTCCCCACTTCCTAGAGCTCAAATGGCTGCCAAATTAAAAAATGCATAGTTACCATTGATCTTCCTTTATGCTTTAATCTGAGCCCTCCATGTGTCACAATGTGATCGGAAATGGGCTTGGGATTACTTTTTGATATTTCAACACTTTTGGAAAAATGTAAAAATTTGACATTTTTCTCCACCCCTTCGCCCTTTGAAAATGAGATTGACACGTGTGTCCCAATGTGGGTCCCATTGGAATCATGGACCGATTCTACACATTTCCACATTTTTTTGGAAATTTTTAAAATTCCTCGGTTTCCCCCGCCGCTCCGTCGTTGAGATTTGAGCTTGACACGTCGCGTAATATGACTGGATATGGAGTCGCGGCTCAATTTTAATCATTTTTCCTCTTTTTAGAAAAAGTAAAATTTTCCATTTTTTCCTCTATGGCTCCGCCCTCCCATAAGACACGTGTCCTCACCTGATTGGCTACAGGGCAGCACTCTTATTTATATTTTGACAACATTTTCTACAAAGGAAATTTTTCACCATTTCCCCTCGCACTCCCGCACCTCCACCTTTCCCTAACACCTGGCGATTGTTGATTCACTGTGGGATTGTGTTTCTCCTTTCAATTTTATGCCTTTATGCCAAAAAATGGAAAAATTCTCAATTCGTCCCTTAGGCCCAAAGTTCCACCTCTGACCCTGCCATGTGTCCACTCTTGATTGGCCTGGCAAAGTTCTTGATTGTTTTGTGACCTTAATCCTTTAACCAAATAAAGTCAAGAAACATCAACAGAACTTGACCACCCACAGTTCTGTCCTTGGCTCTGAAGCTGCCACATGTTCCATTTTGATTCATTGCGGGCCCTAGGCATTTTATTTGTGCTTTAAATAGTTTTCCAAAATGTCTTAAGGCACAAAAAAGAGCCCACTGCTTCCCATCCAATCAAAAGAGGACATGTCAGCAACATTAGAACCAATCAGAGTAAAGTAAAGCAATGGGACCAAAATTCACCCTTTTGCCCAAAAAAGTAAAAAGTGATAAGTTACCACAATTTTTCCATAGTCCTTCAGCCAATTAGAACAAGCCACATTGCTGATGAATGTTGAAGAATAAATTGATGGGAAAATGACACCAGGGATGCCCTAGAATTTGATTTTTTTCATTAAGGATGACAAATTTCTTGAAATTGAACCAACTAAAACATGTTTTCAAAGCATTTTTTATCATGGAATTGGGATTTTCAATGGAATGCAAGTGCAAATCGATCAATTTTAAACTTCCACAATTAGGTAAGAATGAAAAAACAGTAGAGCCCACAGATATTGGAAAAATTAGGGCATAAAACACGTTACACATGTAGATCTCTCTCAAATTGGGGCAAAGCAACAAGTTTGTGATCATTTCAAGGCATTCGAATGGAGGGAAAAGTTTCAGACCACCAATTTGAGAGAAAAACATTTCAAACAATGTAGAATGAAGAAAAAAATTAGGGCAAAATGGTGCAAGCTCAAAAATGGTACCAACATCAACTCCTGCTCGTGGATGGGCACTCCCAGTGAGTGCCACAAGAACAAAAGAAGCAAACCAAGTGCCAAAAACAACCATTAGGCAACGAAGTAAAAAATGCAGGGTAGAAAAACTAGACCCAATTGACAAAAAATGCCTGCCAAGAACAAGGCAAACCACAAACCGCCAAAAACAACAAAAACAGAGCCAAAAAACAAAGACTATACACTATACAAGTGGTCCGTACCTCAAATTTGGGGATTAATCCAAGAAATGCTTTAGATGCCTTATATTAATAGGTAGTTCATGCAATTCCCCATCTAAGTCCTTGAGAAAAAATATATTTTCACAAATTCTGATATCAATGGAGTAAGGACCCATCCACAATGCATCAAATTTACCATGTTTTCCCTTATCTTCATTTCTGCTATCCCATAACAAAACCAGGTCTCCAATATTGAAGGCCCTAGGAGTAACCTTCTTGTCAAAAAATCTTTTTAACTTTTCTCTAAATCTGACATGCCTTTGGTGGGATACTCTTCTTTCTTCATCTAGCTCTACAATTTGATTAATCATTGCTTCACATGATCTAGCCTATTGATCTTCAATTTGTTGAAAAAACTGAAATGAAGATAATTGTAGATGAAGGGGTAGTAGATATTGAGTTCCATACACCAACTCAAATGGGCTCTTACCAGTAGTTCTCTTGGCAGTGATTCTATCAGCCCAAACTGTAAATTTCAGTTGTTCACCCCATTTTCTCTTGTTCAACTCGAAGGTTCTCCTAATGATCTTCAACAAGTTCTTATTGTTGGACTCATCTTGTCCATTTCCATGAGGATTATAGTTTAAAGCATAAGCTAGATTGGCTCCATACTCCTAGCACATTACCATAAAGGGTTTAGCTCTGAAACACATGGCATTATCAACAACAATCTTGACTAGAACACCAAATCTGCATAAGATATGATTCAACAAGAAGTCTATAACAACTTGGTGTGTTGCTTTCTTGGTGGTGATTTCTTATACCCACTTGGTGAAGTAATATATGGCTACAAGGATCCACTTATGTCTAGCACTAGAAGATTCTGAAATCTCACCAATGAAGTCTATTCCCCATTCTTTGAAAGGGGCTTTAATTGATATAGGTTGCAAGGGAAGGGAGCCTAAAGCTTTCATCCTTCCAAAGAAATGTTGGCATCTTTCACATTTTCTAACCAGCAGGGTTACATCTTTGAAGAGAGTAGGCCACAAATAACCAGCTCTCAAAATTTTGTGTGTTGTAACCCTTCCAGAAAAGTGTCCTTCACAAACTCCCCCATGGAAATCAGCAACTGTTTTGGGAGCTTCATCTTTAGTTACACATTTCAAGAGGAAACCTTCAGGTTTCTTCCAAGACAGCCCAAAGTTAGTGATGATGTATTGTTTAGAAGCTAGCTTGAGGGCTCTTTTATGATTTTTACTCAAATGATCAAGGTAGCATAGGTGTCTGAGGTAAAATATTACATCCTTGTACCATTGAGAACCTACAAACTTCTTAATAACATCTTCCCTTTATTCCTCTACTTCATTCACTTCCACAGTCTGCAAGTTGCCATCAGCCATGAGCTTAGCAAGACCAAAACCTCTCACCAACTTTGTGGTTTGGATATCCATTTCATATTCCTGCAATTTATTCACCCATCTACATATTTTTCTTGAGATCTTCATCTTTGATAAGATGTCTTTAACCATGGTGTGGGTAGCATAAGCAAAAACTTTTGAACTTAAGACATAAGGCCATAAAACCTTTTTTGCTTTCACCAAGGCAAATGCTTGTTTTTCCATGATTGTGTATTTTAACTCAGCAGCTTGTAAAGCCTTGCTAAAGAAGACAATAGGCCTCTCAGCCCCATCTTCATCCTTTTGCAAGAAAACAGATGCAATGGTATTTTTAGATGCAGAGGAGAAGATTTGGAAAGGATTCTTGTAATTCAGAGTTTCCAAGATAGGTGCATGTTTCAATGCTTCTTTGATTCCTTCAAAATCCTGAATAGAAGCCTCCTCCCATTTGATAACTTGGTCTTTCTTTAACACACATGTAATAGGAAGATTCAATTCAGAAAAATTAGACACAAACGTTCTAATGAAATTGATCTTCCGAGAGAAGCATTAGATGCGCTTCTTTGTTCTTGGAATTGGAACCTTGCTGATTGCTTCTACCCTCTTAGGGTCAATCATGACACCAACCTCTGAAACCATATGACCAAGCATCTTGGCCTTTTGCAATCCAAAATGAAACTTCTTTGGATTGAGATAAATGCCATATTCTCTACATCTGATCAACATTCTTTCCAAGTGCTACAAGTGATATTTTCTGCTCCTTGAAAACATAGTCACATCATCCTGATAAACTGCAATGAAGTCATTTATATAACCAGCAAAAGCAACATCCATTGCTCTTTGGAAAGTAGCTCTAGCATCCATAAGACTGAAAGGCATTATTACATAGGCATATGTTCCCCAAGGAGTGGTAAAGGAAATTTTAAATATTTCTAACTCCTGGACAACAATTTGATTGTAGCCAGAGAAACCATCTAAGGTGGACAACAATTCATATCCAGTTACTAACTGCAGCATGTTTTCCATGTTTGGAAAAGGATAATTGTCTTTCATTAAAGATCTATTTAGATTTTTGAAGTCTACACAAAGTTTGATGTCTCCATTTTTCTTTCTAACTAGCACAAGGTATGCAATCCAAGATGAATAGCTTTTGGGTTGAATGATCCTTCCCTCCTTGAGTTTCTTTAATTCATCTTGCATCTTCATTGAGAGGAGTGGATTAATTGGCCTTTTCTTTTTTCTTAAGGGCTTGGAATTTGTTTCAAGAGGAATCTCATGCTGAAACAAGTCCTCTCTATATGCTTTCAGCTCTGAATAAGACCAAGCCAGACAATCCTAATATTTCTTCAATAGTTGAACAGAGGACTATTTTTATTCTTTTTTTAGATTACTGCCCAACCAAACTTTTCTTGGTTTATCATTAGTGCCCAAGTTATGACCTTCCACATCCCTTGAGGAAGACATGTTTCTATTGATGATGCAATCAGCATTTTCAAAATTTGACTCAAGTGCAACAAGACCTCTAGGAATGGTTTTAGTTTTGAATTAGATGATATCCTTTCCAAACAAGTTCTTTCTTCCTTACGTCGCACACACCATTTGTTCCCAATCAATATTCTAATCTGCAAACTCACCTTGATTTTGTAAGAACCTTTTCACTTGAGCATCATCATTAAACACTTTCCAATGCTTGATGTTGTCAGGGACAGCTGACCTAGTTAACACTTAAATATTGTACTCACAATAAGGTTAAATGGTGTAATTTCCAAATCTTGACCCCAACATTGCCAACTTGTTAGTAGTAGCATTGAAACTTCTGTCATGATGCATAATGTTGAAGGAATCAAACATCTCAATTAGATCCCAAACTGCATGTTTGTATTGTTTAATCCACTGATTTTTTGTAGCATACAATTTTGTTATTTGTTTGACAACTAGATCTGAATCTCCTTTTGCAATGATGTCCTTGACACCATACTTCCATGCAATTCTCAGACCTAGCAACAAGGATTCATACTCAGTAATGTTGTTAGTACATTCAAAATTAAGCTTGAAGGAAAAAACAAACTCTTCCAAGCTAGGAGAAATCAGAATTATACCAACACCATTTCCAAATTTGGAGCAAGCTCCATCAAATAGAAAGGTCCAAGGAAAACCTACCTATTCAAGGAACTTTGACTAATCCATCTTGTGTTATTTTCCATCAGTAAACCCGACAAAGTTATCAGCATCAACATCAGCAAACAACACCTCATAGGAAGCATTGTTAGGATCTTCAATAAGGTGTAACATCTTTTCTCTATAGATCTTGACAAGGCTGCCTTCAATGGGAATAGTGGAAAAAGACATGTCCATTTGAAGAGTCCCACCAACACTTGCGGCCCACTTTCTTGAAAAAATCATACCTTATTTGGCAGGGCAATAAAAAATCATGACATCAAGTTTCAAATTCTTACCCGGATAGGCTGCAAGTTGTACCACCAAACCCTTCACACAACCAACTACCGACACTTCTCTTGAGTCCATGGAAATAGAATTTGCATAGGCTGTTGTCACTTTTATATCCAACTCATTCACGACTTCTAGAGGCATGACATTGTATGATGCACCAGAATCAACCATACGATTATGAAGTAGTCTATCCTTTATGATCAAAGTTATAAATAATGGATCAACATTCAATTGGGAATCAACCAGGGATGTCCACAAGTATACCTCAGGTGTTTCTCCAAAATCCTCTAATGCTGGTGGTGTTTCAAGGTCTGCAATAATTTGAGGACGAGTTTCAACAATGTTTACATTTCAGCTTGGGGTACTCTTCTCCTCTTTCAATCCCAAGTACTCAAATTCTCTCTTTTTGTGCTCAGGAATCCTAGGCAACTCAATGATTGGAACACTCACTTTTCTTTGGCTCAATACCTGGGCTATGTCATACGGAACACTCTTTGGCAAGGCAACATTGGAGTGGAGACAAGTAGATTCATTAGATGGCTTGGGATTCTTAGTAGTTCGGGCATGAGGAGGATTGTAATTTTTTCTTGGGAGAGCAGAGATTTTGGAAGGTTTTTCTCTTCTAGGAGCTTCTTTGGGAATACTTGTAAGAAAGGGTGTTTCAGGTTTGGCTTGAGGCCCAACTTCCTTAACAACCTTGCTCCTAGTGTTATACTTTTTCTCTTGAGCCACAACAGCATTCATTAACAATTATCTATCTTCCTCCAAAGGTATACCACTATCATACTTCTTAATCATCAAAGATCTTAAGTATTCAAAGTATTTGTTAGGAATCTCAAAAGATTGCACTACATCTACCTCAAGAGTATGAGAAGGAAGAAGGACTTGTACCCGTTTGATGCAATCCTAAAAGGTTGCAACTGTCCTTGCACTTATTAGCTCAGTTGATGTTGGTCCTTCTTGTGAGCCTAAAGGACAGCCCACCATGCAGATATCATCATCAATACCATCATCATTATTATCTTCACCATCTTTTTGGTCCATTTCACATGGAGCATGGGGTAGAAAACACTTATCACACCAATCAATATCAACAACTTCCTCAACAAAAACAACCCTAGTAGTTAGGGGATCAGGTAACACTCTTTCTTCACGTGATTGAGGATGTTTATTTGCAAACCCCATGGGTCCTTTCCTTCTATCATCAGATCTCTGATCACCCCTAGGATGATTGGAAAATCTATCATGGTTTTGTGCTTTTTCTGACCTTGTGAAGACTGCCCAATTCCCTTCTCTGCCTAGGATAACTTGTATGAGATTTCTTTGATAGCCCTTGCCAAATTTTTCACAACCTCCTCCAAATTAGCACCCTTAATAGCTTGATATTTTTCAGGGTTTATCAACTTTACACCATCCCTCTTGAGAGGTTTCATAATTGCTTTGATATTGTTTTCATTCTACAATGCCATGGTGAAGGCTTGCCACAAATTAGTAGGGTTTTTGTCTCTTAAGTAGTAGGCCACTTTCTTATCAAATGTATCTGCATATTTGATTAAAAAAGATTTATCACAAGGCCTTAGATTAACAAGAAGTCTTCTCAATATATTGTTAAATCTTGTATTAAATTCATGCAATGATTCATTTCCATTCTTCTTGATATTCTCAAATTCAGATAAGAGAAATCTAGGATCAGTCTTGTCACCATATTGCAATCTGAATGCATTCTATATTTTAGTTTAAGAGTCAATAGAATTATCAGGCAGAGCCTTGTACCAATTCCTTGCATCCTCTTCTAAAGTGTGGACAAATAATTTAATGTACACATCCTCAAATCCAATTTCAAAATCCTCCATCATATTAATAAAGATTTTCAAATGCTGATCACCTATTATGGCATTATTCCCTTGGAACTTTGGCAATCTACTTCTAACTTCCTGAGGCATAGCATTAGGATAACCAGCCATCCCCCTAAAATTTATTGGGCAAAAGGTATTGACCAAAAATTTAGGACTAGGTGGAGGCTGAGCCATGTTGTCTGGTGGAGGTGATATTGGGGGTGAGAAAAGTTGATGAGGAGTGCGAGGTCATTGGGGCTGAAGAATGTGGTTAACAATATTGGTATTCTCTAGGTGCTGATTTTCTTGGAAAGTTTTAGTAGAATTGAAACACACAGGTGCAAATTGAAGAAGGAACTCACCAGGTACAGTAGAAGTACCTTCACTAGTTGAATTAATCAAGTTTCTTAGAAGATTGCTTTCATTAGAATCACTGAAAGAAGAGTAATAATCCTCTATTAAAGGTTGATCTCTCTCACCAATGGATATTCGTTTGCTTGATCTCTGACCTTCAACAACCTTCCAAACTTTTCTTTCCTCTAAAACTCTCTTTCCAAATTCTTGAAATAAATTTCTACTTGGGTCTCTCCTAAAGAGAGATCTTCCTTCCAAGTTTGTAGAGATTAGCAACACCAAAAAACAAATGATAGAAAGCTAAGACACTGGTATTTATCAAGATCAAAAAAACATGAAGTCGCCACTAAGGACTTTCATCCTAGTTGTGCAAATGCACTAAAATACTCTATCAAATACCTATCAGCACTAAAAATATTGCCAAACTTTATAGATAAGATCTTCCTTTTCTTGAATCTATTAACCACAAATGCAAATGAATTGCAACTACTACTGGAAACTGATAAAATTGCAGACAAATTTTGAAACCTTTGCATACACCTTACAAATCTAACTATAGAATGATGCTTTAACAATATATTTGCAAACAAAAGTTGCAAGAGACATTACCAGGGTTTGATATGCATTCAAATATTTAGAATATGTATGATCATGGATCAAAATAAACTAAAAATGTCCCTGGCAGTGGCACCACTGGTGTTGATGGGATCAAAATAATATGAACTGGAAGAAGATTAACAAACTAGTCTAGATATTGCATTCTTCAATCCCTAGCAACAGTGCCACTAGTGTTGGTACCCAATTTTTTTCTCCTTTTTAGTCTGAGTAGCATCAAAGATATGGCATGAAGCATGAAGACAGATGGATCATGGTGTGTTTTGTTTTGTATCTGGGGATATGATCTAACTAGCACTCAGATTTGTGGAGAGATGGAATATAGCACTCAAACAGGACTTGATCTTGTCCTAACTGTTTTAGGTTGTGCCTTTCAACCAAGGTAAGATAATCTATTTTGTAACCCTCAAATGGTGAAGAAGATTAAGATATCCCTCAATTTGTGTAAATTGTATGAAAAGGGCCTTCGGAAAATATGATCAACACTCCAAATATTACTTTCACAAGTTGTCAATTCCATATTATGGAGACACTTTCAATGTAAGGAAATGGTTACTGAAGACATTTTGAAATCCTGATCCATTCTGCATACTTTAGCAATTGGATTATGAACTTTTGTGGGTATATAGATCAAAACAGGGGTAAAACATGGTAGGATTAGTTGTTTTGAATGATTTTTTGGGTGGGATTTTAGATAAGAAAAACCAAGGTCCACCATAATCTTTGAGGATTTCAAAAAAACATGGAGAAACTTAATAGTAGAAAGTATCAAAATGGTTAATCATCCCTTCAACTAGGATATGTGCATATGGAGGCCTAGATCTGCACTTTTCCACACAATCTTTGATCATCTATCACAAAATATTGAGTTAGAATGAACCACTGAAGCATTTAGCAATCACTATTTAATCATGACCTAAGGTGCACCCAAAGGTTTACAAACAAGCTCTGAAATCAAGGAAGGTAAAGTGATTTTAAATTTTTTTATCTCTTTATCAGATGAAAACTCTTCCAAATATGAGATTGCAAATGCCACTAACTTATCACAAGAAATGAGACCATGTATGATCAAGAGATATTTTAAAAACAAGACTTCAATAGGAAATAAGAAACAAAAATTTGAAATGCATTCTGAAATGTAAACATTCAAAGATTTCTCCCAAAGACAGCATAGAAGAACTCAAAAATGATCAAATTTATCAGTAGGGGAATGTTTTGAAAAACAATCTCAGAGCTTGTTAATGGCTATACATTAGCAACCAAATTAACATGATTTGAAATATGATATAGAGAGAGTTACATGAGTTTCTCAATTGGTCACTCAAAGAATGGACTTCTTCCTAGATTTTCAAGTGAAACTTTTAGTTTTCTAGGGATTTTTTAAACTCTTCCAACCCTTTACATGAAAAAATCATCCAATATATAGCTTTTAATATCCTTCAAGCATTCTTTCCCAAGAAAATAATATGTCGAAGGATCAAATTTGTCACAAAAATTTCTCGTGATTCGCAGACAGGGATGTTTAATAGAACACATAGAAAAAGTTTCCAGTTGTCTCAAAAAGAGATGAATGATTGCAAAATTCACATCATTATCCATTGTGGAGGTACATTTTTCATCTTTAAAGCATGGAGACCCCCTTCCTTTCATTATTTCATGCTTATCCCTCCAAAATTTGACTCTGTAACTTTTGGATCTAATATATCACATTTTTGGACGGATTACAGAAAAACTTCATTTCAAAAACATCTCTGATGTTTAAATTGATCATCAAAACTGATTGCATTGGTCCTTGCAGGCACCAACGACATGAATTTGTGAAAAATTTGATGAAAATCGATGCAAAAAATGCATTTCCTCACTCTGTGGAGCTCAAACGACGGCCAAACTGAAAAACATATAGTTACCATTGATCTTCCTTTATCCTTTAATCTGAGCCCTCCACGTGTCACAATGTCAATTGAAATGGGCTTGGGATCACTTTTTGACATTTTAACACTTTTGGAAAAATGTAAAAATTTGACATTTTTCTCTGCCCCTCCGCCCTTTGAAAATGAGCTTGACACGTGTCCCAATGCAGGTCCCATTGGAATCATGGACCGATTCTACACATTTCCACCTTTTTTGGAAATTTGTAAAATTTCTCGATTTCCTCCGCCCACTGCCATTGAGATTTGGGCATGAAACGTTGTGCATTATGACTGGATACGGAGTTGCGGCTCAATTTTAAACATTTTACCTCTTTTTGGAAAAAGGAAAATTTTTCATTTTACCTTCGTGGCTCCACCCTACCATAGGACACGTGTCCTCACCTGATTGGTTGCGAGGCAGCACTCTTATTTATAGTTTAACAACATTTTCCACAAAAGAAAATTTTCACCATTTCCTCCACACTCCCACACCTCCACCTTTCCCTGACACCTGGAGATTGCTGATTGGCTGCGGGCTTGCGTTCCTCCTTTTAATTTTATGCCTTTATGCCAAAAAATGAGAAAATTTTCAATTTGTCCCTAAGCCTAAAGTTTCACCTCTGACCTTGTCAAATGTCCACTCCTGATTGTCCTGGTAGAATTCTGGATTAGTTTTTGACCTTAATATTTTAACCAAATAAAGTATAAAAACTTCAAAAGAACCTAACTACCCACAATTCCATCCTTGGCTCTGAAGCCACCACATGTTGCATTTTTATTCATTGCGGGCCCTAGGCATTTTCTTTGCACTTTAACTCTTTTTCCAAAATGCATTAATGCACAACAAGACACGTTGCTTCCCATCCAATCAAAAGAGGACACATATGCAACATTAGAACCAATCAGAGTAAAGCGGAGCAATGGGACCAAATTCACCCTTTTGCCAAAAAAGCATAAAGTGATAAGTAAAAACAATTTTCCATCGTTCCTCAGCCAATTAGAACAAGCTAAATTGCCAATGAATGCTGAAGAAGAAATTGATGGGAAAATGATGCCTGTCTAACCGTCAAAACACAGAAAACACCAGGGATGCCCTAGAATTCAATTTTTTCACTAAGGACAAAATATTTCTTGAAAATGAACCAACTGAAACATGTTTTCAAAGCATTTTTATCAGGAATTGGATTTTCAATTGCATACAAGTGAAAATCAATCAATTTTAAACTCCCATGATCAGGAAAAAAGAAAAAATGGCAGAGTCCACAGATTTTGGAAAAATTAGGGCACAAAACAGGGCACACATGCAGATTTCTTTCAAATTGGGGATAAAAAACAATTTTTTGAGCATTTCAGTGCATTCGACTAGAGGGAAAAGTTACAGACCACCAATTTGAGAGGAAAATATTTTAGAGTACGCAAAATGAAGGAATAATTTAGGGAAAAATAGTGCAAGTTCAAAAATGGCACCAACATAACTGATAGAGGAAATTTTATAGATCTCAAATACAACAAACTTGTGGGAAATAAATCTATTTAGATTGCTTACACAGTAGCCAACAAAGAATAAACAAAAGCTAGAACCAAAGTGGAAACAAAATTCTCCATAGTTACAAGTCCCAAACTCAGTTATAGGCAGAGCCTTTGGTAGGTTTAGTTTTTCCTTAATAGGTTGCTTCTTAGGAATCAGGCCAAATATTGACCAGGTAAGAATCTGCGTAAGAAAGAAATGGAAGATTTCGGGGCAAGTAACCACTTTTTCTTTGTTTAAGATTTTTTTTTGTTTTTTTATTCTTGAAGAATGTGTAAACCAAATTGTTCAGCGTGGTTCGTGGTTCTACAAGATAACCACACTCTCCATAGTTAGATGGAAGTAGAAAGCAAAAACCCACACCCAATCATTGATTCCTATTTGGCTTAAGCTTCCTAGACTATCCCTAAAATTCTGGGAAGTTGATGTGTTGGTAGGGATTATAAAAGCTATTGGAGATTTGATTGCTCTAGATCAGACCACAGCTTCTAGAACCAGATTCATAGCTACCAAAATGTGTTTCAATGTTGATATTGGATCTTCTCCCATAGAGGAGATAAATCTGATATTGAAAAACAAAACTTGGAAGAAAAATATGATATTCAAAGACTCACCAGTTTAGTATGGTAAATGTAGGAAAGTGGAACACTGTGGTTATGGATGCAACGAAAAACATCCATAGCAGCCGCAGAACACACAAATTTCATTTGGAAAAGTCCAACAAATCAGATCGCAATGTAAATTGATCTCAGTAATGGCAGAGCAGACACCCCTGTGCACTGAGCCTTTATGTGAGATCGTAGTCAAGTTGGGTTTTGAACCTGGGGCAATTGTAACTGTCCTCTAGGAACGCCGAAGAATCAACAACTCCTGAGAAATGGTTGGGATAACAATTCAAAATTAGAATGGGAAAAAAGCAACAGAGGATAGGTGGACAACTGTCACAAAGATCTGGAGGGCAATAATGTTTCAAAGCCCCCCTGTACACATTTAAGTCAAGGGGCATAAAATGACATAAAATAGGTGGTTGCGGTGAAGATTACCCCACAAATGTCATGTTTTAATTTGGAAACCGATGGTTGCGTGGGGTAGAGCCCATGTCGAAAGAAAGCGATGGGGGTTCATTTTAAAATTATTAACCAAATCAACAAAGTGAACGCATTTTTTAATGGGCATGACAATAATGGAGCAACAAAGGAAGGATTTGAAAGACATGTTAATGAAAATGACCGATTTGTATTAAACCATGGAGGACATATTGAATAATCCCAATTCAATTTGGTGAAAATAAATTAAATGGGTCCCCCTTCGAATAGATAATTTGAGGATGACCAGATTATTGGGAAAGGTGGCATAAACACCTGTTTGTGAGGGTAATGATGGATGGAACAAAATAAAAAAGAAAATTACACGCACCATCTGTCAATCTACCATGACTAGGAGTGGCGGAACTAATATGAATTTTTAGGTTGGTGTCTTAATGATTCAATCTGGGATGGTTACTAGTTATTTCCTAGTTTTAGGCCACTCCTGGACAGATCGTTGTTGCTTCCTCTTTCAGTTTAAAGGATTTTCTTGTCATCTAGCCTTTTCGGCTTCGGTTCCATGCTGACCACCTCTAGGATTTTATAGGTTTTTTCTTGGTTTTAGATCTCTCATAGAATGGTCATTCTTCATGCTTTAGATTCTGGATCCTTGTATTCCTCGATGCCTTATCTGGTTTGTAGACCATCTTTGTAATAGGGAAGGGACCCAGCCAAAACCCTCCATTTCTCCTTTATCAAAAAAATTAATTTACGAGTTTTCTCATCTTTGAGATAGCTCATCAAGAGTCATTTCATTTACTTTTATTCATTCTACAATCATGTTTGCATTTTATTCATTAGATAACATTAGGGGTGTTTATGTTCTAAGAGATGATACAATTCCAAGGTTTTTATCTTTAACATGTATTCTTTCAACCTTTACACTATGTAGTTAAGTCACCCATTCACATTGTTTAGAAGATGATTGCAAATTGAAGCTTTAGTTTCCCATTTAGAGATTTAGGAGCTCTAAAGGCATAGTCTGACATAGGAAGTTTGTTTCATTAATATTTGACCACCAAAATATTAGAAAACGTATTACAAGAAATATATATCGAATACATGCACCTTGTCTAAGAATCATGTCACCAATGGGAAATGATGTGGAATAGTCCAATAAACAAGAAGTGTGTATACCGGTCTATTGTCTTTTTTCAAGAGTATGAGAAAAAATAGAATTAATAAAATGGAAATGATTTACAAAACATTGGGTCTTATATTGTTTTTCCTATAAATTAGGAGTACATGAGAAAGGAAAAGAAAAAGTAACTAAGATGGGGTCTACTCACAGTTCCAATTCCTTGTCTTCACCACAAAATATTTATCTACATTATTGCTCCTTATTTAAAATAGGTGTCTATGGATCTAACCCATTAAGTAATGCTTTGTGGATTTTGGGTTCCGTTGATGTTGTATATATGCACACCACAAGTGGCATCTGGACCTAGGTTGCAAATGTATAATTGTTTTTGACTTAACGATTGCTCTATAATTCATGGAAGTTAATTAAAATTTTAACCTAAACATTAAAATAGAGATATTAGAGAAGCTGGGGACTTGGATAGCTATTTAATATTGTTACACATGACAATTTACTTCTGTCTCTCTGTGAACAGTATGATTGTTCACGAGGGTGAAGAGGACACGATAGAAATATTTTTTAATCTATAATAACAACCCCATTTAAAATTCTAACATTCTCTACATCCATCTCTAAAATAATAATACTAGAATTTATGTTCATCATAGATATACATAAATGAATGTTTTTATTGTACAAATCAAGTATTGATCCCAAACGTAATTGGAATTTAAATAATTTTAAATTTTCTAAGAAGACAATTTCAAATCATAGGGTGAACAAATTACCATATCAGTTAAACGTTTGAGCTTTTCTGCATCTTCCCTTTCCATATCTTGTTGAGAATTTCCCAGTCCTAAACGAGTACGTCTTTGCTGGGTAAGAAACTTCTCTGAAGTTGCCTGAATTTTGTACACAAATCCTTGAAATTAAAATGCTACTTACTTTAGGGATCCAGTCCCACCATGCTGACCTCCAACGAAAGAGATAATACGCACCTGAACTTCATGGAACGGCTCAAAGGAAAATGGCTGACCTCCATTTTCGGCTATTATATTTTCTATTTGATTTAGTAATTCACTTCTTTGGTTCGTCTCCTTTGTTTCCAATCTAGTTTCATTATCGAAAAGGACCATTCTCCTATTACAGCGCTCTAGAACCTCCTGAATGAAGCTAAATTACATTAGCATAGCATTTACACATGGAAATGGGTAACTTAAAAATGTATACATCATGTAAAAAAACAAACAACAGTAAGATTTGTCAAATGATCGTATTACTGTTTTAATAATGGATTGTTTCTTTCATTCTTTATTTATTTATTTGTAGTGAGTCACATTAAATACTCATCGCTGAATGTATCTCTAAATTGTTTCTCACAATGATATGCTAATTTAAATACAATATCTTTCGTCATCCCTTATAAGAACGAGAACCTCTATATAAACGGAAATCTAACTAATCTATTGTTAAATTAAATTAAATTAAATCCTCAACTCCCATATAATATCTTTGTTTAACTAATTATCCAAACAGAAACTATCTATTTTACATAGTACAATTACTTATAACTACTTATAAACACACGTGCATCACAAATACGTGTCTTGAGTGATTGGATAACATGGTACTAGTGATACTGAATAAATTTATATCAAAATCTCATATTACCCTAATAAGAATGTGTGCAAAATCCTTTAATGAACATTAAGTCCTTGGTAAAATGCTTGAGAGAAATGTGACAATTGAATCCAGTGTTTTTAGCACATGGTTATAGGGATGTCATTACCAAACTTTTTAAACGAAGCCATGAAAACTGTAGAAATTTTCTGCAGTCTTATATAGCGAATAGCATAAAGAAAATAAATAGAAGAATAAAATAGTTTGCAAATAACAGATTAAACGTTAAAATCAGCACTGTTGTGCAAAATCTATTAATTCATTTTCATACTCAGAGCTTCGACTCATTACATTCAAGCTATGTGTGAAACACATTTTCTTGTGTATACTAACCATTGACAATTGTAGCTAATTAAATAGAAACTAACTCCCTCTAAACTTGAAACCGAACTGCTCTAAAACAAAGTCATCTAAATTTAAACTCCGGCTTTAAATCTTCCGCATCTTGTGCATGCATAAAACAAATATCTTTTGTTTTATTTGATTTATTCCTAAAATTACACTTAACCAAAAGCTACGGACAACTTCCAAACAAACTATGGTTAACTAAATTAAACTTTCCTAAAGCTACGGTGGAAATCATACATGCAGCATATGCATATTTCCAACACTCCCCCTTAATTTGAAACATGTAGCTTTCACTATTATGAAGCTGCATTTATATTTTCAGATCTGCCATGTGCAGGATCACAAACTCCCAAACAATCTCTCGAAATTCAAAAAAACCATTTTCCAAAGCCTTTGTAAAAATGCCTACAAACTGATCTTCGGATGTGCAAAATTCAAGATGAATTTATTTGTTCTTAACCAACTCCCTGATGAAATGATACCTTTTATGAATGTGCTTGCTCCTCTTATGAAAAACATTATTTTTAGACAACGCTATTGTTCAATTGTTGTTACAAAAAAATTGTGTAGCTTCCTCTTGATTCCGTCTTAAATTCTTCAACACTCTTATCATCAAAACAACTTGACAAGCTGCTCTTATTGCTGCTACATACTCTACTTCTACTAAAGATAACATGACAATGAGCTTCATATTTGATGCCCATGAAACCACTCATGTTCCAAAATGAAAAGTATATCCGGATGTGCTTTTCCTATAATCTATACTTCCCGCACTGTCACTATCTATATACCCAATGAGTCTGAACTCATCTGAACTTGAATAAAGAATTCCATAATTTCTTGTTCCACACACATACCTCAAAATCATTTTTTGAACCCGTCAATGTGAATCTTTTGGGGATTCCATGAACCTTGATATAAGACTCACACCATACATAATATCAGGCCTTGTGGCCATCAAATACTTAATACTTCCAACTTTTTAAACAATGTTGGATCAACAAATGATCCTTCATTTTATTTTCCCAACCTCAAACCTATTGCAATTGGTGTTGGCAATAGCTTACAATTCAACATGTTAAAACCTTTTCAAAACATCATTCGCATACATTCCTTTCAAAATGAAAACTTCACCTTCTCATTGTTGAAATTCAATGCTGAAAAAGTAATGCATAAGACCAAGATTTGTCATATCAAATTCCTTCTTCATGGCTGATTTGAATGATTTTGTAGATAGATTTCTAGTAATGACCAAATAATCTACGTATCAAAAACTATTATTATCTTACCTTGCTCATTTATCTTGGTGTATAAGGTAGGCTCACTGCTGCTCCTACTGAAACAATTCCCAATAAAATAAGAATATGCTATGTTGTACAAAGAACTAGGTGCTTACGAGAGACCATACAGTGATTTCTTCAATCTGTATACGTTTCCTTCAGAACATTCAATCTCATAACCTTTTGGTTTATTCACATAAGCTTCATATTATCAAAAATCCACCCCTCAAGGTAATTTTGATAACCTACATCATTTCTTCAAGCTTGAGTAGGCATAAATGGTAAAAGGAAAAAAAATCAAGTTTTGGAGGTCCCTTTGGCTCTTTTCCAACCCCCTCATCTAAGGAAAATATTCAAGGATTAGAAAAAATTTAAAAAATCTAAAAACTTGGCTTCAACTAGTGTATTGCGGCAAAATCAAATATTTTTGTCCCAGCCCACGTAGGTTCAGTCGGGACCTGAAAACCCAATTTGCTCTAAATGGCCGAAAATAGTGAACATCGGTTAAGTCAAGTAGAAATGTCCCAGGAAGTCCACTAGACGTAGGGACATGCAGGACTCGCATCACCGATTTGTGAAGGAATCAACAAAGTTTGGTTTTTTGGCCTAGGCCGCACAGGTATGCGAGGGATGTCTAGGACCCGAAAAAGCTGAAAAAGCTGCAATAAAGGGAGTCGGAAAAATCAGAAGTTTCTATCCCACGTGGTCTATGGGATAGTTGGGACGTTTGGACACGCGGGCTCCGAAAAGCCAACTTGTCTGATTAGCAAATCCGGTCGAGAGACATGCAGAGGAAGTGGAGGTCAATGACCCTCACAGCCCGATCAATGCTAGGAAATTCGGGACATCAAAGGTTGAAATCGCCGAACCAAGAGGGAATAAAAAAAAGTGAAGGTTTTCGGCCCAAGTCACATAAGGAACATTTGGGACACCAAGACCCGTAATAGCCGCATGCAAAGGAAAATTCAATGTCTAACCCTCCCAAACTTCAAACAGCCATAAATTTTTACCCCGAGCTCTAATTTTCATGAAATTTGACTTTATGGAACGAGCACAACGTCCTCTATGCCACAAAAACATCTTCAGCTCTAGCAAATTAAATGATAGAAATGACTAGCAAACCCAAAATAGCTTCCTGCACTTAGAAGGCCATAACTTTTACATTTTTGAACAAAAACACAAAATTGGTACTGTTGAAATTGTGATTCAGAGCCTGATGCAAAAAAATTAAAAAATCCATAATTTGGCAAGAAAGTGATGCTGATTTTTTAGAAAATGTTCTTTGTTTGAAATAATGATTTTATTTGGTAGTTGGGATGCATTCAATGAAGCATGCGCCGACATTTCTCACTGTTGCAAGTTACGAGATAGTATGGGAGGCCTTTCGCAAGAATCATACCATCATTTCAATCCTTTTACTACTTTTTGCAAGTGTTTGAATGAAATATTTTAGATTTCCATTTTTCTCTCTCTCTCTCTTTCTCTTCTCAGATTTCTATAAATTGGAGTGTTGGGCTCATTGTAAAGGGAGATAGTTTTGAGTAGAAAAACTCTACCAATTTTTTTTTGTGAATCCAATGTGCTACAGGCCCTTGTAGTGGACTCCTTACATGGTGATCTGGGCCCTTATTTCGTAACATTTGAAATGTGTATATCATGAGGCAATACATACAAGTTTGTGGATACTTCTTCCCTTGCTGTGTTGTTTGCATTCTTATTGCCCTTTGAAATTCGTTACAAATATATTATGTCTACCTTATACTCTTGCAGGGATTCATTGTCATTATGTGTACATGAAATATTGCTATGAATATAGTTGCTAGATTGTGGAGAACTATTATCACCCCTTCTAGTATGTACTTTACTTCCATTTTTCTCACATTGGAAGACTATTCTCACACTCTCCTTTTCTGGTGTATCCCCGATTTAGTGTAGGATTTGTTTTCATACACTCTCTCTCCTTGGTCCCTTGAAAAGTTAGATTAGGATCATATAGTTTTTCTTGCATTAGAGTAGATTGTGGCAGGTAGTTTAAGAGTAAGAACCAGCTTTTTATGGAGGTCTATCTCAAGTAGAAATTACCACAACTTGGAGATAGTACCCATGTTATCCAATCACACTATAAACCCAAGAACACACACTTGTACAAACCATAGGGTGTTGTGATCAGGAGATAACACTTCTGGCATGCCCAGTGGGACATGAGGTCTTCATTATAATTGTAGTAAGATTGATGTGCACTTGTTGTAGGTTCCAAGCTTGTAAGAAGCTTTGAAATTGCACATCTGGTGACTCATAAAAAACAAAATCCACTAGTTTCAGCATTTCAAGCTTGGAAAATTCATGAGAAGAATCCAAACAATATCAAGAACTAGAGAAGAGGGACTCTTTATCTATTTACACTTATCCCCAGATAGAGCGAGAAGGGGAAGAAGAGTTCAAACGTCTCCATCTCCACCAAATAATACCTTATCAACACTTCCACCTGGAAGGCCTTATATTCAATCAACTAGAGTTCTTTGACCAATCAGGATGGCGTAGCCTAATCCTTATGTCAACTTCACTAGCAGAAGCCCAACTCACTCTTAATGTAGAAAACCTAGTTCTAGTTGCAGCATTGAAGAACATCCCATATTTCTCTGGAAAGAACCAAAAAACTCCGATTGATCACTTTCAGGACATTACAAATGTCTACATAATTCATGAAATTACTGAAATGGACATTGTTATAAAGTTTTTGGCATCGTCCTTTAAGGGTAAAGTGTTGCAATGCTTCAAAATCCTAACAAAAGGGTCTTTTCATAATTGGGACCATTTATGCACAACTCTTCACAATCAATTTGGAGAAAAGGGAGATAATATTTCTTTATTGGAGAAATTAACAACAATCAAGAGGGCCCCTGATGAACAGTTGAATGATTTTAAGTTTAGATTCCAGCGTATGTGGGATAGAATTTCATTGGCCGTGAGACCAACAACTAAAGGTGTTTTCCTATACTTCTGTACAACTTTAAATTCTGATATTTCCATGATGATATAGTCTATGGGAGGTATAACTTTACCTACAGCCTATAACATTGCTATTAGAGATAAAAATTACTTAATTCAAATTGGAAAACTTGTACCTAGGACTCCCATGCCTCTATATCAAGAGCTAGGATCTCCAAGAACTAGTCAAGAACCTACATTAGCTCCTATTCTTGCCCCTAAAAATTAGAGTGTGACTGAATTTTCTACCTCATCTGCTAGTACCGCAAATGATCTCCAAGAAGTCATGAAGCAACTGCAAAACTTGGGAAATGAGTTAGTGATACTTAAGAGGCAGCAAGCCCAAAATTTCAGATCATATCATCCTCAAACTCAACCCAATAGAACTCCATATCAACCTAATAGGCCACCCATTCAAACTACAAATCAGAACCAAGTCAGGCCTCCTTCCAATAGACCATTTCATCCTTACAATCCTAATGCCACATCCACATCTAGAACTCAGGAATATGACTGGTGTTTCCCATGTAATCAACCTAATAACCAGTCAATTTGTTTCAATGGTGCTTTGAATCAAGACATTATGGTGACAACAACTGGTGTGGAATAAGAGACAATCCAAGAAGGAAATCAGTAGTAGGAAGCAACTCAGCAAGAGACACCTCCAAATGAGACAACATTTGTCAATTGGTAGGATGAATATTTCTGTGGTATGAATCAAGCACCTTGTCAAAGTGTAGTAACCAATACATGGTGCAACAAAAGGAATATTAGAGAAGGACAATCCTCATTTTCAAGTGATCCGCAAACCTCTATCCCTTTGCAAGGTATGGATAATAAAACTACAACTCCTAATGTGTAAAGTCAGCCCAAGCCACCTCCTAGACCAGCTCAAGTGCAGGTTTTAACAGCCTATGTGTGAGAAAAGAATGTGTAAGAAAAGGGGCAATAGAGATATAGCTCATCTCCATTCAACATCATTGAGAAGATGAAGAAAATGAATGTAATCATCTCAATGTGGGAATCATTGGCTATCCCAGGACAAAGAGACCTATTGCAAGCTGTTATGGCTAATTTGTCAGCATCAAATCAGCCACCCAATCAACAAGAAAGGTGCTTACTAATTCAGCTCAACAAGAAGGAGATCAAGAAGGCTACCAAGGTAGAAATTTGAATCCCCTACCATTCTACATCTCATTGATCATAGGAGATAAGTTGGTTCATAATTACATCATTGATTTGGGAGCAAGTAGCTCGGGCATGCCAAAATAGATAGCTGATCAATTGGGCCTTCAATATGAATTCATCTCTAAAGGTGTGGTGCAATTAGATGGGACAATAGTGACAACAGCTGAAATAATAAAATATTTGAGCCTCACATTACATGCATGTCCCAAGGTGATGATCTCCTAAGATGTGTCAGTCACAGATTTACCACCACTCTTTGCATTATGCTTGTCAAGGGACTTCACTACTAAAATTGGAGGCTATTTGTCTACTTATTGGTCACACATATTATTCAGAACAAGATATGGAGATAAGACTACAATCAGATCTAATCCTATTACAAACTTTCATATTGAACCTCATACACCGAGTCCAATCAATGTGAATTGTTCAACTTTTGATCAAGAGGATTTCCCAAGCACTCATGAAGTAGATACAAAAGTCGGATGCATTCCAGACTTAACTCTTGATGAATGGTCAAATAAGATGCATGCTTTTGACCCTTACAAGGAAATGGAAGAATCTGAATTAGGATTCTATTTCTTACACAAAGAGAATCATCCTCTTCCTAGTATTACCAAGCTAGATCACAAATATGACAATGAGATATGGCAGTTATTCTTTGATGGATCAAGGAGTAAACAAGGTATAGGAGGAGGATCTATGCTCATTTCACCACAAGGTACAAAATATTACTCAGCTTTCTGTTTCAATTTTTCTTGTTCAAACAACACAACTGAGTATAAAGCCTTAATTCACAGATTGCGTTGGGAAAGAAAGAGAGGTATAAAAAAATTTCTAGTCAGTGATAGTGAGCCAATCATGAACCAAGTAAGAGGAAAACATGCTGCCAAAAATGATCTGTTGAATAACTACAAGAATCGGGTATGGGATCTCATTGAATATTTTGAAGCATTTAGCATCAATTCCATCCTAAGGAAGAAAAATGAAGTAGCAAACAGACTGGCAGACATTAGGGCAGCATTTGATGTTGTAGAAAGTATCAAAAGTGAACAATATTAGCCTCATATCAAAGTGATTGTAAGACCATCTATTCCAGATAACAAAATAAGTTGGCAAGTCTTTGAGAATAATCACAAAATTGTCAATTTCCTACAAGAAGAATCTGATTTCTCTGCTAGAAACCAAGACAAGTTGGAACAACAGTATGGTGACCAAGTGGTGCAGTTGAGAACTAAAAAATTACTAAAAGGACTCCTAACTTTAGAGTCAATATTCAACCCAAATGATCAGTTCTTGAAGGAGAAGGCAAACATTCAGATAAAGGGTGAAGATTCAGAGCCCATTTTAGTAAGTGAAGGAAAGGCATTGAAAATTGCAAAAGTAAGTACCCAGTAGGAGAAATCTAAATTTGTTCAACTTTGCTAAGAATTCCCATATTTCTTTTCTTGGACTTATAAGGATTTAAGAGGTTTCAACCCAAGGCTACCACAACATACTATTGAGCTAATTCCAGAATCCAAGCCCATCAAACAAAAAGAAAAGGCCGATGAACCCTCACATTGAACCTATCATGAGGAAAGAGTTGAACAAGCTGATTGAAGCTAGCATAATCTTTCCTATCAAACATTTAAGATGGGTTGCAAAATTGGAGTCGGTGAGGAAAAGGAATGGATAAATCAGATTGTGTATAGACTTCTGTGACCTAAATAGAGCATCACTCAAGGATCATTACCCACTCCCACCAATGGAAAAAATATTGCAGGTTGTAGCTGGTTCCAAAAGGTTTTCATTGTTAGACGGTTGCTCAGGCTATAATCAGTTAATGGTGAAAGAAGAAGATCAGTACAAAACAACCTTCACCATGAAATGGGGCATATATTCTTAGAAGATGTCATTTGGATTCTCAAATGCCAGAGAAACATTTCAATGAGCTATGCATATGGAATTCAAAGGCTTAATCAACAAGATGGTGCTGGTATATCTAGATGATATCACTATCTTCTCAAAGAATGCAACACACCATCTCTTTCACTTAAGGTAAGTATTTCAAAGGTCGAGAAGGTTCAGAGTGTCATTAAATCCAAAAAAGTGTGTATTTTTGGCACATGAGGGAAAATTATTGGGCCACATTGTCTTAAGAGATGGGTTAGCAATTGATCCTGAAAGAGTTGAATCCATCCAAACACTTCCATTGCCATATCACAAGAAATATCTCCAAAGCATCTTGGGAAAGATAAAATTTGTCTGCATATTTGTGCCTAATTTTTCCACTCTTGCAAAGCCTTTATGAATGATATTAAAGAAGAGTCTTGCATTCAAATGGACAATATAAGGTAAAGAGAGTTTTGAGGCCATCAAGCATGTAATATCATGAGTTCCAACTCTTATTATCCAAGACTCTTCAAAGGACTTCATGATGTATGCTTTCGGAGGATCAGACACAATCTCAGCTATCTAGGTGTAGCTAAATAAAGAAGGTTGAGAACAACCCATAGCATTCTTCATTTAAAGCTTGGAAAATTACAAAGTAAAGTATTCTTTCATTAAAAATTACATCCTTTCTGTCATTACGAGCTTGAAGAAGTTCAAACACTTGGTCTCAAACAACAAGATTCAATTACTATTATATCATGCTGGTGACAAGGATTTTCTCCTAAACAAGGATTTGAATGAGAAGTGAGAAGGTTGGATCACTCATGTGGAGTATGATATTGAAAACAAAGTGACCAAGCTGGTTCGTGGGAAAGGTTTGTGTGAACTGTGTGCATGTATACTTTGCTTAATGCTAAATCAAATGAAGCAAGAACTACCACCTAAAATAGTTCTACAATTTAGCTAAAACAAAGCATAAACACCATCATGATAAGAATTAAACAAGGGTTAGATGCTAGCATTCATCAATACAAACTTTGAAACTAACAATGCTAAATATCTAAACTCCTCTATTCTCTAACAACAAATAAATGAATGGACCTAAATAAGCTCCATGGCTATCAAAATAGTTGTCCTTAATGCTCCAAGAACCTAGGAATGGGGGCTAATCAAAGTTGGGCTACAAGACCCTTTTGACACCTCCCATATGACCCAAGCACTTTAAGAAAGAGGCTTAACTCTTCAAGATGATGAACTCTGAAAAGGGCAAGGTGCAAGCTCTTAGTCTCTTTGCTATATGCTTTGCATTTGCTCTCTTAGAAAGTTTAGGTGTAAGTAAAAAGGTAGGTGGAGGGCTCTTTATATAGCCCAAAGGATAAAGGATTCAACACATTCTCATGAATGTGGGATAAAGGTAAAACATGATTAGGAATGGATAAGGTTGCTTTATTAAAGGTAACCTTACTTTAGAAGGGTTTAATACATGTTTAGCAAGTCATGGGAGTTGGGGGTATTTTAATTAATCAAAGGTGATTAATTAATAGGTAGGTGTAAGCTTATAGAAGCCAATTAGAGGAATATTAGTGTGATTTAGGCTATTATAAGGGGATTAAATCAATTAAATATTGATTTATTGGTTAAATGGAAGGGAAAGCTAATTAATTAGTAATAATTAATTAGTCTAGGTAGAAGGGGTGATTTATTAACGGAAGGTCATTAATTAGGGTATTTGTTGGATAGGCAACTTAATTAATTAGCTTAGTGTAATTAATTAATGATGATATGAGGGAAAATGAGTGCCTTTGACAATATGTCGTTGATTTGTGAGAAAGGAGATAATTAGCACAATTTAAGTATTTAAATTGCTTGGGTGTAATTATAGGTGTCTACATGAACAACTTGCTTCCAAGCAAAAAACTAAGTCAACAGATGAAGAAGATGCTTTCCTACTATTACAAAATGAACAAGAGTAGCCAACTGATAATGCTCCCATTTCATGTTAGAATCAAGACTTGGTGCATTATCTCCAAACAGGTTTGTGCCCTTTAAAAATGAGAAAAGTAAAGAGTAGATACTTTAGATTACAATCCATTTCATATGTGCTTATTGATGGTGTTCTATTGAGATGCATTGGAATAATACAAGTTGAGAATATATTACATGAGTTCCATGACAGAGAATCAGGAGGCCACTTTGCTCCACGACTAACAACTCTAAAAATCATGAAGGTTGGTTGCTATTTTCCTATGGTGTTTAATGATTACTACTCATGGATCAAGAAATGCAAGAAATGTGCATTCTTCACAAGGAAGGAAAGGTTAGCAGCCTCGCCCCTTCATCTAATTTAAGTAGATCAGCCATTCATGCAATGGGGATTGGAATTTATTGCAGTGATTAATCCAAATTCAAGTCAAGGCCACAAGTGGATACTTATAACAACATATTGATTCACCAAGTGGACCAAATCAATGGCACTTAAGGAGGCAAATGAATCCAACATCTTGGGTTTCTATGAAGGGATAGTCACAAGGTTTGGTGTCCTTGTTTCCATCATATCACATAATGCATTAACATTCCTTAGCACCATAATCACTAAATGGCTTTGTCAAGAATGGTGTATATCTCAGGACTTCATCAAACTATTACCCTCAGGGTAATGGCCAAGCAGAATATACAAACAAGAACCTACTAAGAATCATCAGAAGAACTTGTTAGTGCAAAATCACATCACCCCCAAATGAGTTACGGATCTGCTTTTCTAAGGCAGGGTCATTTGGTGTGATTTTCATAACATCGGATCATTCCCTAAGCTATGGGACATGCAAATGGGAATGATCCTCCAGAGAAGGTGCTATGCACCTAGGGAAAGGATGTTATGATGTATATGTATTGATGGAGATGCTGACATGTGGCACACATCCCCTTATCTCATTATATCAATCATTTATGATTTATTATGCTTAGGAGGTCGGCCTCAATATCGGCTATAGGTTAGAATGGTATATATAGGGGTTAGAAGGTTGTAGTTAATTATCATATTGAGTATTGGAGTTTTATTGTATGGTTTTGAGGTTACCCCCTCGAAGTGGTGTTGGAGGTTTCCCCCTCGAAGTGGCAAAGCTATTATATGAGCATATTGTCATCATTTATCTATATTTTGGATTTCTCTCATGTTATTTTGCTATATATGTTCTGATTTATACAAGTAATATCCTTACAAGTGGTATCAGAGCAGTGATTTCGGCCAAAATTAGGGCAAAAACCCTAATTTTTTTTCTTTGAATATATCTCGAAGAGGGTAACTATTTTTTTCCCAATTTTTTCATCATAATTTTGAAACACTCTAAGTCAGAATATCTGAAAATTTAAGCTCCATTGGATCTGTTTTGCAGATGTCATTGGTGTTTTAGGTTTTCTCATAAATTCACTTTTTAGGAAGCAAATTGTGGTATTTTTTAGCAAAATTTATAATTTCGGAAAGATCTTGAAATTTCAGTTAGGGTTTGTTCTTTGTGTTTTTATCCATCTACCGAAATGTTTTCAGAATTACTAAACCCTAATCATGATCACGGGGATAACAAATTTTTATGGAAATGGTGAGACGGATGCTAAAGAATGGTGGATAAAATTTAAGAATATATATTTCTCATATTTCATGACAAGGAATAGGTTTTCACATTATCTTGGTGGTCCTGCATGGATTTGGTTTTCTAAGTTAAAAAATGACAGGAAGGATTGGTCTTGGGAGGAAATGGAACAACTTTTTATGGATAGATGGGACCACAAAGAGGAAGAAGAGTCAAAGGAAGATGATGAGGAATAATATATTGAAGAATCGAGAGAGAAAGAAGATGAAGAGGAAGGTGAAGAAGATTCAAGGGAAGATGATGGTGCAGCATATATTGAAGAATCAAATGCAGAAGAAGTTGAAGAAGACTATGAAGAAGAGGAAGAAAAACAAGATATTGATGCCGCAAAAGATATTATAGCTCCCAAGAAGGAAGATACCATATTTCAGTTTCATGGATGCATTCAAAGGAATAAGATAATTGTTTCCATAAACCCTAACAACAAGTATAAGTTCATCAACAAGGATATGGCTCAACATCTACATATTCAAGAAAGTAATATCAAAGAAGCTCAAGTGAATGGTGAGAAAATTCAAGTTCTTGAAAATTTAAAACTTACTATGGACAAACATACTTTATATTCAGATTTTTTTTCCTTATATATGGATGGTTTGGATATTATTCATGGGCATCCTTGGTTAGAAACATTGGGGACAATTGATATTAATATCAAAACTAAGTTTAGGAAGATTTGGTACAAAAAGAAGAAGGTCACTTTACAGGATATCAGGCTAAATGGAAATCAAATAAAAGTCAATATAGACCATGAGGATGATTTAGAATATGGAGAAGAAGGTAATAAGGATGATTCAAAAGAGGAACATGAAGAAAAAGAAGGAAATGATGATTCATCTACTCAAGAGAAAAATAAAATATCAAATGCAAAGGTGGAAGAAGAAAAGAAAGTTCAGAAATAGGTTGATAAGGTTGAGGATACTAAAACTACAGCATATGGAAATCCACGTTAATATGAGAGAAAAAAATCATGGAGATATCCCAGGGCACATCATATTTCCAACCAAAATAGATATATAAGTAATTGGAGGAATAATCACTTTATTTATACAGGGGATCAATGGAGCAACAATTATGAAGTATGGAATCCTTATTATGGTTATCCTTATCATGGTTATGCATTAAATCCTTATGTTGGTTATGCATGGAATCCAAGGATGATAAACTATGGTCACGAATGGAATCAGAGTAGCACAACGGAATATGGATATCAGTTCAGATATGTATTATCTACGAGGATCACATATGGATGGATGATCGATCGTGGCGCAAAGTGTGTAAAAATTTACAACACACTCATTACATGGTTTCTTCTTATGTTTCGAGGATGAAACATGTCAAGGAGGGAACGAATGCTATGCACATAGGGAAAGGATGTTATGATGTATATGTATTGATGGAGATGCCAACTTGTGGCACACATCCCCTTATCTTATTATATCATTCATTAACGATTTATTATGCTTAGGAGGTCGGCCTTAGTATTGGTCATAGGTTAGAATGGTATATATAGGGGTTAGAAGGTTGTAGTTAATCATCATATTGAGTATTGGAGTGTTATTGTATGGTTTAGAGGTTACCCCCTCGAAGTCGTATTGGAAGTTGCCCCCTCGAAGTGGTAAGGCTATTATATGAGCATATTATCATCATTTATCTATATTTTAGTGTTCTCTCATGTTATTCTGCTATATATGTTCTAATTTATACATGAAATATCCTTATAGATATACAACCAATATAGATCTACAGGTAATTGGAGGAATAATCACTTTATTTATATAGGGGATCAATGGAGCAATAATTATGAAGCATGGAATCCTTATTATGGCTATACATGGAATCATTATTATGGTTATGCATTGAATCCTTATGTTGGTTATGCATGGAATCCAATGATGATAAACTATACTCATGAATGGAATCAGAGTAGCACAACGGAATATGGATATTAGTTCAGATATGTATCAATTACCAGGAACACGTATGGATGGATAGTTGATCATGGTGTAAAGTGTGTAAAAATTTACAACACACTCATTACATGGTTTCTTCTTATGTTTCGGGGATGAAACACGTCAAGAAGGGAAGGAATTCTATGCACCTAGGAAAAGGATGTTATGATGTATATGTATTGTTAGACATGCCGACATGTGGTACATATCCCCTTATCTTATTATATCATTTATTTATGATTTATTATGCTTAGGAGGTCGGCCTCAGTATTTGCCATAGGTTAGAATGGTATATATAGGGGTTAGAAGGTTGTAGTTAATCATCATATTGAGTATTGGAGTGTTATTGTATGGTTTGGAGTTTACCCCCTCGAAGTGGTATTGGAGTATGCCCCCTCGAAGTGGAAAAGCTATTATATGAGCATATTGTCATCATTTGTCTATATTTTGGTGTTCTCTCATGTTATTCTATTGTATATGCTCTTATTTATATAAGTAATATCCTTATAGATGGTTGGTTCCTCTTCCTAAACTACCTACCACAAGATATTCTAGTGTAGGAAAGATAATATAATGTTAATATAACTTACAAGGAGATAAGAAGAGAAAGAAAACAAGGAAAAATAGAGCCTACACTAAAACGGTGATACACCAGAGAAGAAAAATGTTGATCATCTATCAAATTGCCATGGAACAAAGAGAGGTGAGAAATGGAAAGGATGGACAGTAGTATCACAGACCATAGATCAGATTCACACAAAAAATGTTCCAAAACCCCATGAAGACAGCTCCTAGATCTACAAATGAACATTCAAAACATACACAGATACCCTGCAATGAAGAGAGGCAAGAAGAGACAACCAAAAATGAACAAAGGATGGAAAAATGCATCACAAAACACATTTTTTATTGCTTCAGAGTTTACACAGAGCATCATTTACAGACAAGAGGAAAAAAAAGCCATTTATAGAGTAGGGGAGGATGTTCAAACTCTATTTTGACCATCGGGAAGAAATAGAAGGGGGAGGAAGAGAAGAAAAATTAATAACTACAACAACAACAACCTTAAAATGATGCCTTTGTTTACAATATATTAAAAAATGTGAAAAGATAGGGAGAACATGAGAAAATTTGGTTCTCCTCTCTAACCACCGAAAACATTCAAAAATTGGTTAAGAAATTCAAGGATCCTCTCCAAATTCCATTCCCTAATGCATTTTTACCAGCTCGAGTAGAGAACGGCCATTCTTCATTAATTTTGGTGGTTGAAACTGGTTTTTTTGTCTTTTCTCATGTCAAAATGCATTTTTGCATTTTCTCCCACAAATATTTACCAAAATTCAAAAATTGAAGACTCCATGATGAAGAGAATCTCTAGATCTTTCCATTGCTACCAAGATTGTAAAAATGAAGCTCTAGATCAAAAGATATGGCCTTCTGCATTTTTTCCTTACGTTTCCTACAAATTAGGCCTTCGGGTGAATTTTGAGATTTTTCCCCTCAAATCCATTGATGATGTGGCATCCATTGGGGTCGGTGAAGACAGGGGCTTCCTTTTTTTCCATTTTACATTATTTTGGCATAAAGTCAAAAAATCCAATTTACCTCCGAAGTCTCGCATCCCCACATTAGCTTTTTGATGGGTTGTGGGTTGCATTTTGATTTTATGACTTTTGGAAGAAAAGGAAATTTTACACTTTTTCCTTCAATGCCCTGCCGATCTGAGTTCCGTTGGAAAAACACTCTCCTAAGCTCCGCAAGTCTGCCTTGGGAACATTTTCCCTTCTAACTCCACCGAGTCATAACTCAAAAAATACAAGGACTTAAAAAGATGTCTTTACCTTTCTAGAAATGGGAAGAAATTATCTATCTGATGGATCATTTTCTAGAAAAATTTAAATTCTTTAAATTTCTGAAAGATGTACTGAAGCACAAAAGGTAGTAAATTAACCCAAAAATAAGGGGAGCTTATTTTGGTTAACAGAACTCTTGATGAGAATCAGAGAACTTGGCACACAAAGCTCAAATCAGCTCTATGGGCTAATAGGATCACACCCAAAAGGTCTATAGGAAACTCTCCATACAAGCTTGTATATGGAAAGGAAGCAGTACTTCCTATATCACTTGAGTTGCCAACATTGGAACTCATGAAACAGTTGGAACTAGTTGAGTGTGAGCCTATGGAAAATCAAGTATGCAGATCTGATAAAATTAGAAGAAGCAAGAGAACATGCAATGTTGGCCATGGAGAAGGATCAAGCATTGATCAAGAAGAGGTTTTACAAGAAAGATAAGGCTAGGACATTTAAAGTTGGATACTTGGAGCTGAAGTGGGATGCTCATCGTCCAAAGCTAGGAAAACATTCAAATTTTGATGCCATATGGAGTGTCATATACATGATCACTGAATGCAAAGGTAGCAATTCCTTTCAGCTAAATAAGTTGGATGGTGAAGAATTAAAGATTCCAGTCAATGGAATCTATCTCAAACATTGCTACTAGAAGGAGAATCTCTCGTCATTGTACATATTAGTCTAGGATTTTCCAATTCCTCCAAGTTCTTGTGCACATTGTTGTTGTTGTTAGAATAGGTTTCATTTCCCTAAGTGTTGGTACAGATGCTCTATTGCTTCTAGTACATGCCTTGTTTACAATTCATCAAGCTTACAATCAACAAAGGGACTGCTATAATAGAAATCTCATGGTTTCCTGCTAGAGTTGCAAAGTTAATATTCCAACAAATACAGAGTAACTAAAATCAGATGTCGAGGAAAAATTCATAGATGTTCATCATTCATCCCCATGGATCACAGTTGTAAGAATGGGTGAGATCTGGTTTCCAGCAATTTTCTACTCTCAAAAATCTTATTTTCAAAACTATCTTATCAAATTGAGAGTGCAAGCAGTGGAAGGCAGTCCCGGGTTCACAAACAGTGTTTCAGTGACTCAAGGATGTAGATCTTCAAGTCCAAATCAAATGTAATATTATCAAGAAGACTCTATGCCCAATAGATTGCTATAGGCAGCTGGACATACTTCATCTAACATAAAGATAACCCAACTGAGTCACAAAAATTGTTATCCAAAATCCACCCCTCAAGGTAATTTTTGATAACCTGCATCATTTCTTCATGCTTGAGCAGGTAGAAATGGTAAAAGGAAAAAAAAACCAGGTCTTGGAGGTCCATTTGGCTCTTTCTTAACCCCCCCCCCCCCCCCATCCAAGGAAAAAATTCAAGGAGTTAGAAAAAATTCAAAAAATTGGCTTCAGCTAGTGCATTGCATCAAAATTGGATATTTTTGTCCTAGGCCGCATAGGTTTAGTTGGGACAGTAAGGACCCAAAAACCTGATTTTCCTGAAATGGCTAAAAATTAGGAAAAATGGTTAATTTAGGTTGAAATGTCCTAGGCGGTCCACGGGACGTAGGGACACGCAGTTCCCGTATCACCGAAATTGATGATTTGCAAAGGAATAGGCAAAGTCAGGTTTTTTTCCCCAGGCCACACAGGTACGCGAGGGACATTCGGGATCTAAAAAGCTGAGAAAGCCGTAGTCAAAAGGAATAAAAAAATTAGGAATTTGTTTCCCACGCGTCCACGGGACAATTGGTACGTTGGCATGCATGGGCTCTAAAAAGTTGACTTGTCTAATTTGCAAAGCGGGTTGAGAGACATGAAGAGGAAGTAGAGCTCAACGACCCTCACAGCCTAGTCAACACTAGGACAATCAGGACATCAAAGGCCAAAATCACCATGCCATAAGGAAATCACAAAAAGTGGAAGTTTTCAGCCCAAGTCACATAAGGAATATTCGGGACACCAAGACCCGAAAAAGATGAAATAGCCGCATGCAAAGGAAAATCTAATGTCTGACCCTCCTGAACTTGAAACGGCCATAAATTTTGACCCCAAGCTCCGATTTTCATGAAATTTGACTTTATAGAACAAGAAAGACATCCTCTAAGCTCCAGTAAAGAAACACCTTCAGCTCCAGTAAATTAAATGATAGAAATGCCTGTCAGACCCAAAATAGCTGCTTGCACTCAAAAGGCCATAACTTCTGTATCTCTCAACGAAAAAGAAAAAAAATGTACCATTATATTCATGATTCTAATCCTGATGCACAAAAATAAAGAAATCCATAATTTTAGAAGTAATTGATGTTGATTTTGTAGAAAACGTGTCCAATTTACAACAATGATTTTATTTGGTAGTTGAGATGCATTCAATGAAGCATGGGATGACATATATCACTGCTGCAAGTTATGGGACAGTATGGGAGGCCCTTTTTCAAGTAACATACCATCATTTCAATCCATTTTAAACCTTTTGTAAGTGGTTGAAGAACAAATTTTGGGATTTCTATTTTTCCCTCTCTCTCTCTTCTCAGATTTCTATAAACTGGAGTGTTGGGCTCATTGTAAAGGGAGATAGTTTTGAGTAGCAAGACTCTACCAAATTTGTTTTGTGAGGCCAATTTTCTACATGCCCTTGTAGTGTACTCCCTTTCATTGTGATCCAAGCCCTTATTTTGTAACATTTGAACTGTGCATATCATGAGACAATAGATACAAGTTTGTGGATACTTCTTCCCTTACTGTGTTGTTTGCATTCTTCTTGCCCTTTCAAATTTGTTACAAATATATTGTTTCTACCTTATAATATTACAAGGATTCATTTTAATTGTGTGTGCATGAAATGTTGTTGTGAATGCAGTTGCCAAATTGTGGAGAACTATCATCACCCCTTCTAGTATGCACTTTGCTCTCATTTTTCTCACATTGGCAGACTATTCTCACACTTTCCTTTTTTGGTGTATCAGTGCTTTAGTGTAGGATTTTTTTTTCATACAATCTCTCTCCCCTGGTCCCTTTAAAAGTTAGATTAGGATTAGATAGTTTTTTCTGTATTACAGTAGGTTGTGGCAGGTAGTTTAGGAGCAAGAACCAACTTTTTTCTGGAGGTCTATCTTAAGTAGAAAGTCCCACAACTTGGAGATAGTGCCCATGTTATCCAATCACGATGTGATCTCAAGCACAAAAACTTTTACAAACCATAGGGTGCTATGATCTGGAGATAACACTTCCTCTTCAAGGAATCCATTTAAGAATGTCAATTTAACATCCATCTTATAAATAGGCCATTTCTTTTGAGGTGCAATTGCTAAAATCATTTTTTACCATATCCAAACTTGTTGCTGGTGAAAATGTTTCATTGTAGTCAACTCCATATTGCTATATAAAACCTCTTGCTACCATCCTTTCTTTGTGTTTTTGTAATTTTCCATCAACATTGTATTTGGTCTTGTCGACCCACTTTACTCCTATCAAGTCCTTTCCTTTTGGAAGATCCACCAACTCCCAATTCTGATTTTTCTCTATAGCATCAATCTCATCATCAATGGGTGCTTATGCCAAAACTTCATTCTTTATAGCCTCTTCAAAATATATTTGATCTCCAGCCTAGGAATAATGCCAAAACTGAAAATGAATTAGTATTATAAATCTCACTAAGACTTCTTGTTTTCTATTACACAGGACTATTCGATGATGGACTTCCTATTATACATACATACATGTGTGTGTGTGTGTGTGTGTGTGTGTGTGTGTGTGTGTGTGTGGTGTGTGTGTGTGTGTGTGTGTGTGTGTGTGTGTGTGTGTGTGTGTGTGTGTGTGTGTGTGTGTGTGTGTGTGTGTGTGTGTGTGTGTGTGTGTGTGTGTATTATAAATCTATACTTATATATAAATCAATACATATAAATTGTGTAGTTTTAAAATACCTATATACATACATATACATAAATACCTATATACATACATATACATACATAAATACATACATACATATATATAAAATACTGGATTTTAAAAAAAGAAAGAAAAAATAATACTAGGATAAACATATATCCAAGAGGCAGAGAAACTGAAAGTGGTCATGGACACAAGGATAGAGGAAGGATTGATCATGGATAATAGGGAGTGATCAACCACTAGAGGACAGGAAAAAAGACAAAATTGATGGATTTAAAATCTTTTCAAAAGCCAGTAGAAGGAAATTTTGCAAAAGCTAATTTCTGAGTGGAATCAAGAGACCCCATGGCTTAAATTACTAGATATAGTGGTACAAAGAGCAAAAAGAAGATTTACCTTTGCATTGATGGGATTTTTTGCAAGAATATGACTTAATATTGATCAAGTCAGGAGCTGAATTAAGAAAAAGTGAAAGATTTTTAGGGCAATTCAACACATCGCTTTATCAAACAAAATCTTCTTGTTTATCTTCATGCTTGAAGAAGATCTTATCCAAGTTTTGTAGGGTGGACCATGGTTCTATGGAATCACCACTCTCTCTCTTTGATGAGATGGAAAACCAGGATCCAAAAATCACATCCCGACTATATGTCATGTCTTGATAAGGCTTCTAGGACTTCCAATGGAGTTCTGGGAGGTAGATGTATTAGCATACATTTCTAAAAAAAATGGGGGGCTTGATTGTTATAGACCCAAAAAAATTACCTAGGACCAGATTTATTGCAACAAGGATGTGCATCAACATCCCATTTGGTTCTTCCCCTCATGAGATCATCAGTTTTGATAGTAGAAATGGGATTTGGAAACAAAAAAACTTATTAAATGATTCACTAAATTTCTATAACATGTGGAAGATAGTGCAGGTACAATAGAAAAAGTTGTAAAGGCAAAAAGAATGTTGGACCAACTACTTACCAAGACTGGACTGAATATAAAGCGCCTCATAGCCCAAGCCTCGATTTGGTGATTGACTTGAGTAACATGTTGTAAGAAAAATCGCAGGACTGTGGAAGATAGGATGCAGAGTCAAGAATCGTTGGTGACATGGACAAGAAGTGCCACATCAACCTCGCAACAAGTCAGAACATGAAATTTTTTTTTGCTTCATCCAAAAAGGGTGATGTGGATCTGGGTAAGTAAATAATAACAGTTGAAATTATTAATGGTGGGGATAGCTCACTTATTTCAAATTCGAATGAGAAAGGTATGTATTTAATATGGACGCAGTTACGTCTTTAAAAAAATCCCATAGATCAGAGAAAAAAAATGGGATATCTATTGAAAGGACTGTGATATGCACTAATGAAAAGATATCTCATTCTAGCCAAAGAAATGTGGTCCCTTCCACCTGATAATGCATGAAGAAGGGCGATTCAAATGAGATTGATGTTGGAAACATTGAAGCACAAATGGTGGAGTCCCTCCTCAATGAAGTTTAGTGGAAAAAAAGTAAAATGAATAAAGAGGTGGTTCAAGCAGGGTCCTTAGTTAAGAATAGTACCATCAAATAAGTGATTCCCCTTACAAAGAACAACACTGGAAATCTCAATATTTAAAGAGTCCTTGGGCAAGGTTGACATTATTTCTTTTATTGATGGCGAGGATTGATGGACAAATTTCAAAAGGAAAATGCCCCACACTATCTATCCATTCATGACCCAGGGGAGTGGAAGAAAATTTCTAGTAGTTCCTAGTTGTTCTAGTTTAAATTTTATCTAGTTTTCTCTAGTCTTGACCATACCAGAACTATTCCTTCAGTATTTGTTTGTCTTTTCATATTTCCCGTAGATTGTAACTTTGTTGCAACTTCTGTGTGGCTATATTTGGGCTTCTTGTTGGCAGTTTACCCTCTTCCTTCGTGTTTTAATGTTTTTCTCTGGCTTCTAGGCCTTCTCTTGTATTTTTGCTTTTGAGCTTCTCTATCATTCGGGGTATGGTTCCCCTCCAAAAAATTATTTACCATTAATAAAAAGAAAAATACCCACAACCAAGAAATATGGTAATTTAATTTATATATATATATATAGATATACATACATACATACATACATACTAGTTTTTTTCCGTTAGGGTTTGTATTTCCAAGTTTATATATATTATATATATATATATATATATATATATATATAACTTGGAAATACAAACCCTAACGGAAAAAAAATTAGAAGGGAGAGTAAAATGGAGGAAGATTTCCATCCCATTTTCAGATCTAGAACTAAAATCCTCCATAGTTTCCCTTAAGATCCATGGCCTCCACCTCCTTCAACTTGCAAAATCAGAATGTGCAAATGAGAGGATTAGGGCAACCAAAGGAATAAAAGAGAAAACATAAAGAGGAATTACGGTTTTTAGTCAAACCTAGATCTAAGGACTCCCGTTGATTTAATCTAAGGGTGGAGAGCTGACCCTACACCTTTTAAGTTGTTGGCATTTTTGTGGGAATGTTATTTTTAAATAATGGGTATGTGTATTTAACGAATGAGGCCACCTAAGGGGTTAGAATATGTTATGGACCCTTTCGATTATGGGTCAACACATAAATATGACATTTGATTTGGATTATTAAACTAATGTGAAGTATGAGATATTTTAATAAATTAATTAAGGGGTTAAAATAAATAAGAGGGGGTGTGTAACGGATTAAATAAATTTAAGTCAGCCTTGGAAAGGAATTCAAATAATTTTAGAGGAAACTAAATGGATAAGATCAATCAGATTAATTTATTCGATAATCAAATAAAATTAATGGGAAACTAAAAGGAGAATGTTAACTCCGTAATGATTTTTAGAATAATTTAATACTATTTAATTATTAAATATATTCCAACTACTTGGGGATGTGTAGAAAATTTATAGGCGAATTAATTTAAACATAACTAATGTTAGTACCCAAACAATATGTTTCTTTAAAAAATACCTGACATTTTTCCTAAATATTTAATACTGGTCGATGTAGTTTCAAAGCGTCAAAATATGGGCATTACATCATTTCCCTCTATTCAACACATTAAAATAAAATGAGAATGAATTTGAATAGTATACTACACAATAATGTAATATTTAAATGCCGACAAAATACCTACATGACCCTTTTACATGTGTAAAGTTTAGAACACTTGTCTATCAATACATCTCTCCTTTATATAAATGTCAGTCCAGCTTTGACGAACTCCTTTTAATTAAAATGAGCTAAAATTCCTTATGATGTGGTTATTATTTCTATGTTGTTGTCTTGTGCATATACCTATGTTATTATCCACATTATTACCAACTACTCTACTTGAACACAAATGAAAGTTACACAAATCTTGACCCACTCAAATGTAATGGAGTCGAAATCTCCAATATATGGTCCGCATAGTCTCACCCATATAAACCCACATGGTGAGCTTTGAACCCCAATACACTATTCAACATTTTAAATAAACATTTAATATTATCAAAACTTGAAAATAAAAGGGTTGGATAAAAGCATGGCTTCACGAAAAAAAAAAAGTGTTGGATAATAGGCATTTTTTACCTTCTAGATTGTAAGTTTATACCGTGACAATCATCAAGAAGAATATATATTCTCTCATCAGTATCTAAAGGTATTTGAGTCGATTGTGACAAAGTGCACGTTGACAGTGGTTTGTGACATAAGTGAACTATTTTAATTTCTCTATTATATATAATTTAATATTTTCCAAAATAAATAGGTGTCTCGTTGTTTTCTTCCAAATAGAGTTGTCACCTTCGAGTTATATCCATACGAAAAAGCAAAGTTCCAATTCTATAAATAAAAAAATTTAAAATCCATTTCTTTGTGAACATAAAAAGGAAAGTTGTTTATAAAGAGAAACGCGCGAAGGGACTGTAAGAAGCATGTAATATAAGAATGTTTTATAAAAGAGAATCTAACCTGGAGCTGTGGTGGGGCAGTCATTCAAATATTCTTCTAATGTTATACCACTGCCTTCCAGCGCATCACCACCAGTAAAGACAACGACCACGTAGTTTAGACTGTTGGCTCCAAATAACAGTTGTAAGCTATCTAAAACGCCAGCTTCTTCTGGAGTAAAGCGGTTTTTAACAGACACCACAAATAGGACTCCATGCACCCCATTCTTAACAAGATCAATACATTTGACAATTTCTTTCTCAATAAATACTTTAGAAGCCTTCGTGTCAACAAGATCTGCAGTGAATAAAACGTCATCCTATATTACTTTTACAACATAACATAAAAAAATGGTTGCTGTCTTGATTGAAGAGTGGTTCGATAAAATTATAGACAACAACATTAAAAAAGTATCTAGCAAAGAATCAATGTAATCTTAAACATGCATATTGTGAATCTTTACTTCTATTTTGTGACACATGAACCATGAAGGGGTGAGAAAGTCAGGAAGACATCAGAAAAAAAGGTGATTTCCATGTGTCCAACAGAAAAGAAAAAATCAAAGGTGATGTGAGAATCTGGGAATTGAGGATGGAGATCAATGGTTGGAATCTCTTCAGAAGATTTTATATCCACTGACTTAAGACACCTCAAAGCTCTATTAAAGATGGGATGAGAAGATCACTAACGAATGAAAAGAGATCATTTCCATCCTGCAGAACAGAAAAGAAGGGAATCTAGGGCGCTGTGAAATTCTGGAGACGGAGAAAGGAAACGAAGAGGTCGAAGATTTTCCTAAACTCATTTAAGATATAACTTTCCTGAATATCAAATGTAATCAAATCAATCCAACTATTGTCCTAAGGGAGGAAGTGGAGAAATCCGGAAAAGGGGAGATATATATATATATAATATATTTATAATATATATATATATCTCAAAAGTTAAATAAATTACTATCGTTAAATTAGTAGTCCTCCATTATCTGGATGATATTCTGGTATGCATAAGTTTCGTAAACCTCCCTAAACATGACCAAGCTATAGAGCGTTATAAGACCTTTTTGATTATATAAAAAACATCAAAAATGGAGTCAGGATGCAAAATGATATCATGGATCAAAGAATAGCTTTAAAACAGGTCAACGTAGTTCAACTGGCGAATCACAGGTTGACACATGGCAGAAGTAAAAAAATGTTAAAAGAGTAAAAATTTATGTTTTAAAGTCTCTATTCTTTGACACACGAAAAAATTGGTGGGCCCCCATTATTTACTGGCTAGGGCCCCTCAGCTAGGGTCGACACACTTTTTTAACGGAGGGGTGCTTTGGCTTTTGACTCATTATATCATCGTTACGATATGGCTTATATATGCCACATTTTTATATTACTTTGCCAATGTGGGATTTTGTATTGCAGAGTATAGCTTGATTGAGCTATTTACTAGCTCTATGGGGTGGTCAACTCCAAATCGACTCGACCCTCATTACATCCTTAATTATCGAGCTTATCCCATATGTCTCAGCCTTATCCATATTGACAGGCGCCAAATTCCAGATAACCATCTCGACACCTAACTACTGGTGCATTAAAATAATGCCAACTCAGAAGGCTAAGCGTATGACTCGGGTGGTTCATGCATACTCTCGGCAGGCCCACATGGGCTCAAAACCAACACATCTATAATGGAGAGCAGATCGGATGTATAACTCAACCCATCAGTTTGGGAAGCATAGATAACTCGCTATAGTTTCGGCCCTATCCACTCAACAGCCAGCCCACACATTGGGTGATGAAACATACAACTTGCCACAATGTGGCAATATATAACTTGGCCACTATGGTGCAGTTGAACAATGCACAACTCATTGATTGTTACTCGACCGAGAAAAATGCCATAGGTGTCACCTCAGCCACAAGAATATTGGGATGCGGAGCCCAATAAAAACATCCAAACCACCCCTCGCACGGAAATGTGAGATATTCCCCACATAAGCCAAAACAGCATGATGGAAAAGGAGTTAGTGGGGATCGACCACTTAACCGACTGGTAAACAAAATCTCAACTCGTTGATTGAGCTACATTGATCAACGAGGGATAAAAGCAACTCGATCTTATTTATACAAGAATATTGCAAGACTGTACAAGGACAATGAATAGAGCAGTTGTAGAAAACCTTAATTTTGAGGCACCTAGGGTCATTTTGGGAACTCAGTGTAAAAAGCAAAGTTGCTCGGAATTCATAGCGCAAGACAGTAATAGTCTTCTTTTTCCATGAAGTGTTGTAATTTTTCTTGTATATGTTGTTTTCAATTACATTTATACAGAAAATCCACTGTGAAGAGCCTGCGGAGCCACATTTGAATTTGTGGACGGTGTCTGACATGAAATCAAAATCTACAACATGTTTCTAAGCTTCAATTTCAAGTATAAAGGTCTAGTTTTTCTTTATTGATGGTGATAAATTATACTTCATAGGAAATTAATAGATCGATTCATAATTAAGTGAATCTAGAGACGTAGCCTACGAGTGAACTTCGTTAGCAAGTTTTCTATGTGGATTTTAATTTTAATTTTGAAGCTTTTGATAAAAAAAAAAATCAGTATATTAATTTGATTAAATTCATAAAGTAAGGAATTTATTGATTAATTAAAAAAATTGGCAATCCACCATCCACTCCAAATTAAATGAATGCATGATTCAATTTTGGGAATAAAATCAGATTGAGTGCATATATAAAATAAGAGAATTCATCAATTTTGAAGAAATTAAAATCCGTAAAATTGATTAAAATTTAAGATCTTGGAAAACGGTTGAAAAAATGAAAATTTGAACTTACGTTTTTGGATCACTCAAAAATGGGGTAAAATTCTAATTTATTAGAAGGTTGTTTCCCTCAACCCATTTAAATGGACACTTGGCTTAGTGAATAAGAGTTTCTTAAAGGAAAAAAAAATTCACACTACACGAAATGAAGATGAACAACAAGAAAGTTTGAATCCTCAATATCAAAAGGTTCTTTTACTTCATAATTCTTTGGGTGATTGGAAAGTATTTAGAACCCCCCCCAAAGTTACCGATATCAGTTGCTAATAAAGGTGCACTCATTTGAATTAAATTAGCATATCCTTTTACGTACTACATCCCTTGCTAACCACTCATTGAGTTCGAATTGAAGCTAGTCCGGGTCAAGACATTTTCTAAAGCATATTATTATGAAACAATTAGTGAGGAAGATTAAACAATTAAGAGAATGTGTGAACACAAAGAATTGACTATATAAGGGGAACAAAATGGTGTGAAAAACATGAATGTTGTACACATTCCAATGTAAAATGAATGTGAAAATTTAAATTCTTCCTAATGCAGGATTAGAGGATCTTAGAGATGAGGAAGTCAAGGACCTAAAGAAGAAAACTACTGAAGCTAGTTTCCATAGAGGAACAACCACATAAGTAGTGCATGACAGTGTACAAAAAATCATAATACACTTGCAAATATGGGTATGTATAATGCCCCATTCTATCGTACCTTTTTAGCAAGACTTCTCTAAGGCTGTCAACTCGTAACTAGATTATTTCAGATGTTTCTTTTGTTAAGTTAATGGTTCAATAGTCATGGATCCTTTGCAGTGAATGTTAATCAAAATGTTATATACTATCATTGCACATCTTTCATTTCTATGGGTGCCATCTTTCACATCATATGGATATGGTTCACAATCGTGATCACACTTGAATCAAAAATGTGAGATGATAACAATATTTGTAGAAGTTTTACATTTGAATTTCGGGTGGTGTTCTAAATCTCATGCCCTGGCAAATGTGTTCAGCATTGTCATGGCAGTTGTACCCAGTCAAAATGGAGTGAGTTGCAATTTTTGAAATGACGTTTCATGGAACTTGAATCTAGTGTGTTAACTCAAATTTTCTTGTATTGATTAATGAACCCGAGATTAAGGACCATTTTGACAATCACTAGTCCTTGAAAACCAAGTTTATCCTTCGGCTGGATAGGAAATTTTCATCCTCTTAATGTTGCTTCTTGCTTCTATCACATTTCAAGATTAAACAAATATTTTTCCAGTTCTATTTGAGGAGTGGAAATATCTCTCAAGTTGGTGGGAGGTTATAAATACTAATAGTGGGGATATAATTGGATGTTGGAATAATAAATATATATATTAAACAAATAAAATCAAAATGAATTAGGGAATAATGAGGAGAAAAAATTTAATCCTGCCCACTTTTCACCCCTTGTTAGCTATGATTAATAAATACTCTATATGTTTGGTTGGCATGGACTCCTTCCCCAAGACAATGGAGGGAAGAATTTGTTTATTTATTTCCATTTTTGATTTGTTTATTGTTTAAATTCTTGGGATCCACCTTGACATGTGTGCAAGTGTTACCAAAATGTTAGGGCTGATAGAAAAATGCCCACATGAGATGTGGACATCTAGAACAACATTAATTGTTGGGACATATCTCAAAGATGTGAACTTCATTACCTTGCGAGTAGAGTATGTGGTTCAATGCAATGCAGTTGGTATCTTTGAAGCAAAATACTCCTCAAACGATGCCAATATACTCATGCATTTTTGAGTAAAATACATGTAATTGTTTTTCCTTCCATGCTGGAAAACCAAAAATTGGGAAAATTTTCCAAGTGTCCACCAACACATGTAGATGATGGGATTATTTGTTTTTAGGTGGCTCCTCCTACACCTTCACACCCAACTGAAGTGGATTTGAATAATTTCTCAATATGTATTTTCTTAAAAATCCTTAGAAAATTCAAACACAGAACTTGTATTAGTATAAATCCAGGTTCCACTCCCAACTTGTCCACAAATGGTGTAGTACCCCTATCTGAAAGCATACCATTGTATGGGGGAGAGAAACACATATTCACAACCTTTTCAAAGATGTATTTTCCTTGCAGAAAAATATATGAACTTTATTTTGAGATCCCTGTGACCTAACCACAAAGAAACCCAACTTAACTTTGTAAACATAGTAGTATGTGGATTACTTATAGTGATTCTAAAGTGTTACAGGGAATTGTGTAGAATGGAGCACTCAACAATAGCCAATAGCCGTCCCAATTAATACCATGGTGGGTTAAATCAGTCTTGCACACTTAGGTAAATCCAAAACCATTATCCCCTCATTTTTCAATGCAAAAATTGATTGATTTGGATATGTTCCTACATCTGAAGTGGGGTTCAGTGTATCTGCAAAATTAGTCTCTTTCCCTCTTCCTCTGCATGAAAGCCCAATGTTTTTTGTTTGTAAAAAAAAGGGGAAAGAAGAAACTTCAACCTGTTGGCCACTGGTTTATTGTTGTATGGAGAAGAAACTTAGGGATGAGGAAGCACTTCATCCAGACATAATATCAAACTATATTGATTTTTCCCTTTTTCCTTTTGAGCACATGTGTTGTGTGCACTGTAATCTTCGGAATGCCCTTTTACCCATTTCCTTGATATTTTATGATGTGGTGCTTATATGTTGTGAAACCTATCATATTGGGACAAGTGAGGTGATCATGTCCAGATGTTGCAGGTATGGACCATATCTTGAAACAATTTAACCCTCTTGTGCGTAATTTTACCTTGGTACCCTAGTGGGTGGCCAAAGCCTTGCAAGACAATTGGTGGTTATACCTACGATTGATCTCTTATGAGATTTAAAATATGTGAGTATAGACTACGTTTCAAGTTACTTGTGTATTTACTCAATAATTAAAATAGGTCCTTAGGAGGCTTTTGTAATGCACAAGATTATTTAGGATATCTCTCTTGTAATATACACTTAATACTTGTGTCTAAGAGCAATGTAATGAGTTTTCTTGTGTGAGGTATTATTCCTTGTAGTGTTAAATCCCTAAGTGTTACGTAAGTGTTATAGAAATAATTTTTTCCTAAAATGATGTTAAACAAGACCAAAGTAATTCCGTAAATGTAATTAGTAATAAGGGTAAATAAGATTAATCTATGGAATGATCGTTACGAAAAAGGTGTACACCTTTCAGCGATGTCAAAACTAACTAAAATGTCAAATGTGATCATAAAATGAATGTAATAAAGTAGAGGTCCACGACTAATACAAAAACCTAATAAATTGAAAAACCCAAATATGATGCATGACCACATGCTTTGTTTGCATAAATATGAATCAAACAACAATACTAATGAAATAATAAAATGTAACCTTGATAACGGGATACCTACAACTGTAGCAAAGGTCTTGTGAGATAAGGAGTTTGCACTCTACTTGGACTTGTAAAAGTTATTAGAACTCTTGGCGTAGTTAGGAATATATTAAATCTATGATCACCTAGGAAGTAGAATCTATGGTTGAAACATGTAATTAACTTGTTGCTACTGAGAGTGAATCCTTAAGATGATAAAAAAAGTAGTTTGAGATGTGAAATCCATCACTTAGATTCAAGGAAAAATATCTATAATTGGACCATAGGTGTAATGTGCTCTTCCATGCGCAATATGATTGTGGAAATATGAATTCCTAACAGGAACAACAGATTGTGAATCAAGAATGATATAACTTAATTACTTAAGTTACATAGTTGGTTGTAATAACTTAAAGATTAAGATAATGTATTATTAGTATTAAACAATGTTATGAAATGAAATCGGGATAGGTTTTCTATTGATCTAGTAACCTTCTATTTTTTCTTCTTGTGAATTTTCCTCCTTGTTATGAGAATATTTCTCAAAACCAAGTAAACTCGACTCTAATAAAACAAAATCCTTTATTCAAATATTAGAAGGCGCATGTGTGTATATACATTCGTAATCACAATCAAGCTATATAAATTTATTTCCGTAAGAGAAACGAGAAAATTCTAAAGGAGACACTATAGGTGAAATGTTAAACAAAAACAATGCAACCTAGTTATAAAGGAACAGAGGGTCCCATGTTATGTTTTCTTCACAAAATTATAGTCAACTAAATTTTTTTTAAGAAATAAACCTTTAACATAAGAATTGAATACTAGGAGACCTCGTTTAAACAAGTGAACTATGGATTACTAATGGAATTGGAGAAAGGAACTAGCCACACATTCTCCGTTAAAGACTAATGCTCTAAAAAATAAAGTAATTGGAGTTTGAAAAATAGGAAATTTTAAACCTTATGTATTTAATCATGTTTAAAACTATAAGGTCATACAATGGAAACCTAAATGCAATGAATACGTAAACCATGAAAAGGCCATGTTGTGGAGTATGCCTATCCTATGTTTCTTTTACTATAATTGGGTCATTCTATTGGTTTACGTCATTTGAGTAATACATTGATGTGTACCCTATAATATCCTATTATATGGGTGGGTTGCTATTTATGTAAGTGTCCTATGTGATGTCGAGTATCGTTATTTGGATCCCATGTTGTGTTGTGTAGCGTGTAATTAAACTTTTAAAAAAAATTATTCCAATAATTTTATTGTTGTATTTTGGTGTCGAAAATGTGGACATTGCAATGGAATCTTTGGAACATGCTATGTGTTTCCTCAAGAATCATTTCAGATATTTCACCAAATATAACCAACACGTGTTTACATGATCAGTTCACTTTTTCCACTGTATGCCCTACTTGTGACGAACTATAATCTTTTCTTTTTGTTTTTTTTTTCATTGTGTGCATAAGAGAAGTGGAGGGGGGATAGATGGCTCTAGCCGAATCCAATTGTCTGAGGGAAAGCTAAACCTTATCATCTTGCACCATTAAAACCTATATTTGGTTTTGTGGATTTATTGATTGGCAGCATTTGCAATTTGGAGGAAAAATGTAAAACATTTCAGCAATGAGCCATCTAAAACGTGGTGACAATATGGATTTTTTGTTTGCAGGATAAACAAAAAGAAGAATTGTTAAAAAATTGGAGCTATAAAAACTTATAAGGAAATGCGATTGACAAGTGGAAATCCATATTTCACAACCATTTCTTGTGTTCTATGTGCATGCTCGAACCTCTGGACGTGTTGGCTATTGTGTGGACACCCTAAACTTTATTATTTAAATTCCAGTTAGATAGGTTGTGGTTATGTGGATGTGTTTTCTTTGTGCCTACAGACCTAGAATGAATTTATGTTTACTAGTCTTCCAACTATGGCAGAATAAGAGTATTAGAGAAGAGTATTAACTATACAAACTGGTTTCTCCTTGTCCAATATGGTATTTACAAGTGCCGTAGTTGGCATATATGAAAATATGAAAATCTAAACAAGGAATTAAAGTTGTGGTATAATGCTTCAATGAGAGGTGGGTTCCAAGAAATTGATGCCTATTGGGTTTCAAATAATAGGCCTTTTGGAAAAGATAGGAGATTTCAGATAAATGTAAATGTAGAGCACACAAACCACCTAGAGCCCTGTATACTTTACTTTTAGGCATGGATACACTCTTCTTTTTCTACTTAACTCTAAACTCTCAATTATTTTATAATGGAATAAATGATAGATCCAATTTATATTAAAAATCATGTTAAACAATTCATATTAAACTATGGTCCTAAGTGGTTGCCTTGGATGGTTTGCCTAATATTAGGTCATGGACATGGCCAAATCAAACCCCTAACACATTCATCAATTCTTATACATCATGAGCAGTCATACTAGAATGGAAAATAAAGTTTTAAACGCAACCTTGGAATATCGAAAATTGTTTCAAATTGTGACTAAAAATCCTTTCAAACATTATGCACAAGAAGCACCTTTAGACCTATGTTCTTCATTTGATCAATCACAAAAAATTTATTTGGCATATGTAGACCTCATGTGCACCTAAAAACATGACCGAAAAATTTCATCATCATTTTTATGGAGCGGGTTTTGGGTCGCTTTGGAAAAAAAATTCTTAGAGAAATTATTTTTCAATGACGAAACCCTCTAGAAACTGTTATCCAAAATTCACCCCTCAAGGTAATTTTGATAACATGCAAGCAGTTATATTGATTCAGGGCGAAAAGTCATGTTTCTAGGGTCCCCTCATATTTGTCTAACTCCCCTGTCCAAGAGGAAGAGAGTAAGTCCTGAGAAAATGCGAAAAAAGGGGGTTGCAGAAGGAAAATAGGTTGATCCAGGAAAAATCGTGAAAATTGGCTAAGTCCTGCTCAAGGTCGCCTCTGGGACGTGTGGGACAGAAAAGCGCGAACCGGCCGAACCGGGCGAAATCAGCACAAACAGTCCGAAACGCAGCAGGGACAAATGGGACAAAAGTACGCGGCGGGCGTGAAATGCCGGTTCGACAGAGGAAAAAATTTGACTAACTGCTGAGAGGGACAGTCTGGGACGTTTGGGTCAAAAATACCCGAATCGGCCGGTTCGGCCGAAATCAGTCAAGGCAGTCCAAAACAAAGTGGGCCAAGTGGAACAAATGGACCCGAACCGGCCGGTTCGGCCGAAATGGGAACAAATGGTCCGAAAGCAAATGGGACATTTGGGCCAAAAATGTGCGAACCGGCCGAACCGGGCGAAAAGAGTCGAACAGCCCGAAAGCAAATGGGACATGGGACAAAAAGGCGCGAACCGGCCGGTTCGGCCGAAATCAGCACAAAGAGCACTGTACCAAATGGGACAAAGGGACGCGTGGGACGCGAAAACCCGAAGGAGCCGAGGACCAATCAAATCATGACACGTGTCACAGGAGGAAAAGTCAACGTTTGGTCCGGAAACTTCAAACGGCCATAACTTTTGACTCCGAGCTCCGATTTTGATAAAATTGGACTTTCTGGAACGAGCACGACGTCCTCTACGCCACAAAAACTGGATTTCTTAATTTTAATGAGGGTAGATATATTTAAATAAAGGAAATGTGTTCGGCTCCAGTCAGTAAATGCTCTTTCCCGTCAAATGACAGAAAACGCCTGCCAGGCCCAAAATAGCTGCCTGCACTCAGAAGGCCATAACTTTTGCATTTCTCAACGAAATCGCACAAAATTGGTACCGTTGGAATCGTGTTTCCGAGCCCGATGCACAGAAATCAAGAAATTCTAGATTTGATCAGAAATTGATTGAGATTTTTAAGAAAACGTGGCCGGATTCAGAACAGTGTTTTATTTGGTAGCTGGGAGTGCAATTAAGAGGCATGGTCATCATTCCTTCTCTGCTGCAGCACATGGGACAGTATGGGGAGCCTTTTGCAAGTAATGTATACCCATTCCACTCAATTTAATGCCTCTTACAGGTGGTTGAAGGACAGATTTCGGGATTTCCATTTTCCCTTCTCTTTTCCTTCTCATTTTTTCTATAAATTGGAGTGTTGGGCTCATTGTAAAAGGGGAGAGTTTTTGGGTAACAAAGCTCTGTCAAAATTGCTTTGTGAAGCCAGTGTGTTGCAGGCCCTTGTAGTGGACTCCTTGCATGGTGATCCAGGCCCTTATCTTGTAATAGATTGAACTGTGCATATCATGAAGCAATAAAATATCAGTTTGTGGATGTATCTTCCCCTGCTGTGTTTCCTTGCATTCTTCTTGCCCCTTTAATCTTTCTACAAGTATATTGTGTCTATTTATTATGTTCTTGCAGGAATTCATTATCATTGTGTGTGCTTGGAATATTGTTGTGAATGCATTTTGCTGGATTATGGTGAACTGTCATCACCTCTTCTAGTGTGCACTTTGCCTCTGTATTTCACACATTTGGAGATTACTCTCACACCCTCCTTTTCTGGTGTATCACCGCTTTAGTGTAGGCTTTCATTTTATGCATTCTCTCTCTCTGGTCCCTTGGAATTTTAGGTTAGAATAGCTAGTTTCTCCTGCATTAGAGTAGATTGTGGCAGGTAGTTTAGGAGCAAGAACCAGCTTTCTCTGGAGGTCTATCTCAAGTAGCAAGTCCCACAACTTGGAGATAGTACCCATGTTATCCAATCACACTGGATGCTTAGAGTGATCAAACTAGAAATCTGATCAACATCCAGGGGTGCTGTGATTCGGTGATAACAGTTCTGGCACGCCCGGTGGGACCTTAGAGGTCTTTAATTTCATTGCAACAAGATTGATGTGCACTTGTTGTAAGTTCCAGCTTTGAAGGAGCTTTAAAATCGCACATCTGGCGACTCCAAAAGAGGCATAATCCACTGGTTTCTGCAGTCCAAGCCTGACAAATTTATGAGAAGAATACAGACCAGGTCAAGAACTAGGGAGGAAGGATTGTTTGTTTATCTGCATCTATCTCCAGGCAGAGAAAGAAGGGGAAGAAGAGCTCAAAGATCTGCGTCTCCACCTAATAGAACTTTGTCTACACCTCCACCTGGTAGACCTTTTCTCGCATCAACAAGGGTTCTCAGGCCAATCAGAATGGCGCAACCACTAAATCCCTTTGTCAATTTCACTGGCAGCAGCCCACTTGCCCTCAATGCACAGAATCCAGTTCCAATTGCAGCATTGAAGAACATTCCATTTTTCACTGGAGAAAATCATACCACTCCTGGTGATCATGTCAAAGACATTGCTAACGTCTGTGCAATCCATGAGATAAATGAAATGGATGTGGCTGTCAAACTGCTGGCATCATCGTTCAAAGGGAAGGCATTGCAATGGTTCAGAAGCCTTGAAGCTGGTTCTATCACGAATTGGAATCAGTTATGCATAGTTCTCCATGAGCAGTTTGGAGAGAAGGGAGACAACTTGTCTCTTCTAGAACAATTGACAACTATCAAGAGAGCTCCCAATGAGCAGCTGACTGACTTCAACTTCAGATTTCAAAGGTCTTGGGATAGGATTCCAGTGGCAGTCAGGCCAACAGCAGAAGGTGCTTTTCTATACTATCTTAAAGCTTTGAATTCTGATATTTCTATGTTAATTCAATCTATGGGAGGCACAACCTTACCTGCTTCTTATAGCATTGCCATTAGGGCTGAAAATTGTCTTATTCAAGCTGGTAAACTGGCTCCCAGGCCCCCAATGCCATTATATCCAAGTTTAGAGAGCCCAAGTACTAGTCAAGCACCTGTCTTAGCTCCTATTCCCACTCCTAGAAATCAAAGTTCAAATGAAGCTTCCACTTCATCTCCAAGTGCCCCAAATGAGCTTCAAGAAGTTATGAAACAATTGCAAAATTTAGGTAATGAGCTGGTCACACTCAAGAGACAGCAAGCTCAAAGTTTTAGACCTTCCTATCAGCCTCAAGCTCAACCAAATAGGCAACCATATCAACCTCAAAGACCACCCAATCCAGCTGCAAATCAGAATCAAGCAAGGCCTCCTGCCAACAGACCATTTCAGCCCTACAACCCCAATGTTGCATCTGCATCCAGAGCTTTGGTGCCAGTCCAAAATAATATGGCCCAAGAGTATGATTGGTGTTTCCCGTGCAGTCAGCCACATAACCAATCAATGTGCTTTAACGGTGCATTAAATCAGGCTCTAATGGTGCAAACCATTGGTGGGTCGCAAGAGTCCAGCCACGAAGGAGATCAGCAGCAGGAAGCATCTCAGCAAGGAACATCTCCGAACGAAACTACTCTTGTCAATTGGCAGGCTGAAGATTTCTGTGGTATGAATCAAATACCCTCTCAAAGTGTTGCAGCCAACACAAGGTCAAAGAGGAGAAATTTGGGTGAAGAACAGCCATTGGCTTCAAGTAATCCACAACCTTCTACCACTCCACAAGCCGCTGGCAAACAAACTATAGCTCCAAACATGCAAGGAGCATCCAAACCAGCTCCTAAACCAACTCAGATGCCAGCTGCTGCCACTCATTTGCAAGGAATGAATGTGCAGGCCAAGGGACAGCAGAGGGATACTTCATCTCCATTCAACATCATTGATCAGATGAAGAAGACAAATGTAAACATATCCATGTGGGAATCACTATCTATCCCAGGACAAAGAGATTTGCTACAAGCTGCCATGAAGGACTGGTCAACTTCAAATCACCATGTCCAGATGCAAGAGAAGGTACTCACAAATGCTGCCCAGCCTGAAGGAAATCATGGAGGACAGCAAGGTAAAATGTTGAAGCCCCCTCCATTTTATGTTTCATTGATCATAGGAGATAAGCTGGTGCATAATTGCATGATTGATTCTGGGAGCAAGTAGTTCAGTAATGCCAAAACAGATAGCTGATCAGTTAGGGCTCCAATATGAAGTCATCTCCAAGGGTGTAGTGCAATTAGACGGGACAGCAGTGACAACGGTTGGAGTAATCAAAGGTTTGAGCCTCACACTGCACGCATGTCCCAATGTAGTAGTGTTGCAAGATGTGTCAGTCATAGACCTGCCACCACTCTTTGCATTGTGCTTGTCAAGAGACTTCACTGCTAAAATTGGAGGCTATCTTTCGGCGGATTGGTCACACATGTTGTTCAGAACAAGATATGGAACCAAAGCCACAATCAGGTCTGAACCTATTGCAAACTTTCATATTGAGCCTTACACTCCAAGCCAAATCAATACCAACTGTTCAGCGTTTGATCAAGAAGATTATCCAAGCACTGATGAAGCTGACACCAAGGTTGGAAGCATCCCAGATTTGACTCTTGATGAATGGGCAAGCAAGGTGCATGCTTTTGATCCCTATCAAGAAATAGAAGAATCTGAGCTAGGAGTCTATTGCATACATGAAGAAAGTCAACCTATTCCCAGCATCACCAAGCCAGATCATAAAGACAAGAATGAAGTATGGCAATTGTTCTTTGATGGGTCAAGGAGTAGACAAGGTGCAGGAGGAGGAGCTATGCTCATTTCACCGCAAGGTATAAGGTATTACTCAGCCTTCCGTTTCCAGTTTTCCTGTTCAAACAACACAGCTGAGTATGAAGCCTTAATTCATGGACTGCACTGGGCAAAGAAGAAAGGCATCAGAATTTACAAGTGTTTGGTGATAGTGAGCTGATCGTAAACCAAGTCAAAGGAAAAAATGCTGCCAAAAATGATCTGTTGAAGAACTACAAAAATCGGGTATGGGATCTTATTGAAGATTTTGAAGCTTTTAGCATCATTTCCATCCCAAGAAAAAAGAATGAAGCCGCTGACAGACTGGCAGCAATTGGGGCTGCGTTTGATGTTGTAGAAAGTATCAAAAGTGAGAAAACTCAGCCTCATATCAAAGTGGTTGTGAGACCAGCTGTTCCAGATAACAACACAAGTTGGCAAGTCTTCGAGAATGATCAGCAAATTGTTAATTTCCTGCAAGAAGAAGCTGAGTTCTCCATGAGAAATCAAGACAAGCTGGAGCAGCAGTATGGTGACCAAGTGGTGCAGCTGAGGACTAACAAACTGCCAAAAGGCCTCATAACCTTGGAGTCAATCTTCAACCCGAATGATCAGTTCCAGAAGGAGAAAGCGAACATTCAAGTAAAGGGTGAAGATTCAGAGCCTATTTCAGTGGAAGAAGGCAAGACATTACAAATTGGCAAAGTAAGTACTCCACAAGAGAAATCTGATTTTGTTCAGCTTTGTCAAGAATTCCCAGATGTCTTTGCTTGGACTTACAAAGATTTAAGAGGTTTCAATCCAAATTTGGCACAACATACTATTGAGTTGGATCCGGAATCCAAGCCTGTCAGGCAAAAGCAAAGGCCAGTGAATCCTCATATCGAGCCTCTCATGAGAAAAGAGTTAGGCAAGCTCATTGAGGCCAGTATCATCTTCCCCATCAAACACTCAAGTTGGGTTGCAAACTTGGTGCCGGTAAGAAAGAGAAACGGAGAAATAAGATTGTGTGTGGACTTTCGCGATCTAAATAGAGCATCACTCAAAGATCATTATCCGCTTCCATCAATGGAACAAATATTGCAGGTTGTAGCTGGTTCAGAAAGGTTTTCATTGCTAGATGGATATTCAGGCTATAATCAGATATTGGTGAAAGAAGAAGATCAATTCAAAACGGCCTTCACTACAAAATGGGGCACGTATGCTTACAAGAAGATGCCATTTGGACTGTCAAATGCCGGAGCAACATTTCAGCGAGCTATGGATATGGCGTTCAAAGGCTTGATCAACAAGATAGTGCTGGTATACCTGGATGATATCACTGTCTTCTCAAAGAATGCAGCAGACCATCTCTTTCACCTCAGACAAGTGTTTCAGAGGTGTAGAAGGTTTGGAGTGTCATTGAATCCAAAGAAGTGTGTATTCTTGGCACACGAAGGCAAACTGTTGGGCCACATTGTCTCTAGGGAAGGGCTAACAATTGATCCTGAAAGGGTTGAAGCCATCCGAACGCTTCCATTGCCACACCACAAGAAATCTCTCCAAAGCTTCTTAGGAAGGATAAACTTTGTCCGCAGATTTGTGCCTAATTTTGCCACTCTTGTGAAGCCTCTAACAATGATGTTGAAGAAGAGTCTGGCATTCAAATGGACAGCAGAAGGCAAAGAGAGTTTTGAAGACATCAAGCATGCAATATCACAAGCTCCAACTCTTATCAACCCAGATTTCTCAAAGGACTTCATGTTGTATGCATTTGGAGGATCAGATACAATCTCAGCTATCTTGACACAGCTGAATAGAGAAGGTTCAGAACAGCCCATAGCATTCTTCAGTCAAACCTTGGAAGATTACGAAATAAAGTATTCTTTCATCGAAAAGCATGTCCTTGCTGTCATCAGGAGCTTGAAGAAGTTCAGACACTTGGTCTCAAACAATAAAATTCAACTGCTGGTGTCTCATGCTGGTGTCAAGGACTTCCTCCTAAACAAGGATTTAAATGAGAAGAGAGCAGGTTGGATCACTCGGGTGATGGAATATGATATTGAAATCAAAGTGACCAAGCTAGTTCGTGGCAAAGGCTTGTGTGAGCAGCTCGCTTCCAAACAATCAGACGAGTCAAAAAGTGAAGAGGATGCTGTCTTGCTACTACAGAATGATCAAGAACAACCAGCTGATGATGCACCCGTCCCATGTTGGACTCAAGACTTGGTGCATTACCTCCAAACAGGCTTGTGCCCCCCAGAAGTGAGCAAAGCAAAAAGGAGATACTTCAGATTACAAGCCATTCCATATGTGCTTGTTGACGGAGTTTTGTTCAAGAAGGACATCAATGGTGTTCTATTAAGATGCATTGGAACAGGTCAAATTGAGAAGATCTTACGCGAGTTCCATGACAGGGAAGCAGGAGGCCACTTTGCTCCACGAGTGACAGCTCTCAAAATCATGAAAGCTGGTTACTATTGGCCTACTGTGTTCAATGATTGCTACTCATGGGTTAAGAAGTGCAGGAGATGTGCATTCTTCACGGGGAAAGAAAGGTTAGCAGCGCTGCCCCTTCGTCCAATTTCAGTGGATCAGCCATTCATGCAATGGGGACTGGACTTCATTGGAGTCATCAATCCAAATTCAAGTCAAGGCCACAAGTGGATTCTAACAGCAACAGACTATTTCACCAAGTGGACTGAAGCAGTGGCACTCAAGGAGGCAAATGAATCTAATATCTTAGATTTCTATGAAGGGATAGTCACGAGGTTTGGTGCCCCTGCCACTATCATATCAGATAATGCATTGGCATTCCTTGGCACAAAGATCACTGAGTGGGCTGTAAAAAATTGTGTGTATCTCAGCACTTCATCAAACTATTACCCTCAAGGTAATGGCCAAGCCGAGTCTACAAACAAGAATCTACTAAGAATCATCAGGAGGACTCTTGATGAGAATCAGAGGACTTGGCATGCAAAGCTCAAATCAGCTCTATGGGCCGATAGGATCACACCCAAGAGGTCTACAGGAAGCTCTCCATACAAGCTTGTGTACGGGAAAGAAGCAGTTCTACCTATATCGCTTGAGTTGCCAGCACTGGAACTCCTGAAACAGTTGGAGCTGGCTGAGTTTGAACCTATGGAAATCAGGTATGCAGAGCTAATGGAATTAGAAGAGACAAGAGAGCATGCAATGCCCAGACCATAGAGAAGGATCAAGCCCTGATCAAGAAGAGTTTTGATAAGAAAGCCAAGGCCAGAACTATTCCAAATTGGAGATTTGGTACTGAAGTGGGATGCTGATCGTGCAAAACCAGGAAAGCACTCCAAGTTTGATGCCATCTGGAGTGGCCCATACATGATCATTGAATGCAAAGGTAGCAATGCTTTCCGACTGGCTAAGTTGGGTGGTGAAGAATTGCAGATTCCGGTCAATGGAATCTATCTCAAACGCTGCTACTAGAAAGATAGATTTCTCACCCTTGTAAATATTAATTTAGATTTTCCATTCCTCTAAGTGCTTGTGCACATTGTACTGCTGTTAGAGTAGTTTCTATTTCCCTAAGTGCTTGTGCACGTGTCCTATTGCTTCTAGTATGTGCATGTTTGCAGTTCATCAAGCTCCTGAGAAAGATTTGCAGTCATGAGAAGACCAGCTCAACAAATGTTCAAATGGCTCAAGAACACAGGTTTTCAAATTCCAGATCAGCTGAGAGGTTATCAAACAGACTCCATGCCCAATGGATTGCTTCAAGCAGCTGGCCGTTCTTCATCTGGCAGGCAGATGACCCCGCTGAGTCGCCAAAATTGTTATCCAAAATTCACCCCTCAAGGTAATTTTGATAACATGCAAGCAGTTATATTGATTCAGGGCGAAAAGTCATGTTTCTAGGGTCCCCTCATATTTGTCTAACTCCCCTGTCCAAGAGGAAGAGAGTAAGTCCTGAGAAAATGCGAAAAGGGGTTGCAGAAGGAAAATAGGTTGATCCAGGAAAAATCGTGAAAATTGGCTAAGTCCTGCTCAAGGTCGCCTCTGGGACGTGTGGGACAGAAAAGCGCGAACCGGCCGAACCGGGCGAAATCAGCACAAACAGTCCGAAACGCAGCAGGGACAAATGGGACAAAAGTACGCGGCGGGCGCGAAATGCCGGTTCGACAGAGGAAAAAATTCGACTAACTGCTGAGAGGGACAGTCTGGGACGTTTGGGTCAAAAATACCCGAATCGGCCGGTTCGGCCGAAATCAGTCAAGGCAGTCCAAAACAAAGTGGGCCAAGTGGAACAAATGGACCCGAACCGGCCGGTTCGGCCGAAATGGGAACAAATGGTCCGAAAGCAAATGGGACATTTGGGCCAAAAATGTGCGAACCGGCCGAACCGGGCGAAAAGAGTCGAGGCAGCCCGGAAGGCAAATGGGACGCATGGGACAAAAAGGCGCGAACCGGCCGGTTCGGCCGAAATCAGCACAAAGAGCACTGTACCAAATGGGACAAAGGGACGCGTGGGACGCGAAAACCCGAAGGATCCGAGGACCAATCAAATCATGACACGTGTCACAGGAGGAAAAGTCAACGTTTGGTCCGGAAACTTCAAACGGCCATAACTTTTGACTCCGAGCTCCGATTTTGATAAAATTGGACTTTCTGGAACGGGCACGACGTCCTCTACGCCACAAAAACTGGATTTCTTAATTTTAATGAGGATAGATATATTTAAATAAAGGAAATGTGTTCGGCTCCAGTCAGTAAATGCTCTTTCCCGTCAAATGACAGAAAACGCCTGCCAGGCCCAAAATAGCTGCCTGCACTCAGAAGGCCATAACTTTTGCATTTCTCAACGAAATCGCACAAAATTGGTACCGTTGGAATCATGTTTCCGAGCCCGATGCACAGCAATCAAGAAATTCTAGATTTGATCAGAAATTGATTGAGATTTTTAAGAAAACGTGGCCGGGTTCAGAACAGTGTTTTATTTGGTAGCTGGGAGTGCATTTAAGAGGCATGGTCATCATTCTTTCTCTGCTGCAGCACATGGGACAGTATGGGGAGCCTTTTGCAAGTAATGGACAACCATTCCACTCAATTTAATGCCTCTTACAGGTGGTTGAAGGACAGATTTCGGGATTTCCACTTTCCCTTCTCTTCTCCTTCTCATTTTTTCTATAAATTGGAGTGTTGGGCTCATTGTAAGAGGGAGAGTTTTTGGGTAACAAAGCTCTGTCAAAATTGCTTTGTGAAGCCAGTGTGTTGCAGGCCCTTGTAGTGGACTCCTTGCATGGTGATCCAGGCCCTTATCTTGTAATAGATTGAACTGTGCATATCATGAAGCAATAAAATATCAGTTTGTGGATGTATCTTCCCCTGCTGTGTTTCCTTGCATTCTTCTTGCCCCTTTAATCTTTCTACAAGTATATTGTGTCTATTTATTATGTTCTTGCAGGAATTCATTATCATTGTGTGTGCTTGGAATATTGCTGTGAATGCATTTTGCTGGATTATGGTGAACTGTCATCACCTCTTCTAGTGTGCACTTTGCCTCTGTATTTCACACATTTGGAGATTACTCTCACACCCTCTTTTTCTGGTGTATCACCGCTTTAGTGTAGGCTTTCATTTTATGCATTCTCTCTCTCTGGTCCCTTGGAATTTTAGGTTAGAATAGCTAGTTTCTCCTGCATTAGAGTAGATTGTGGCAGGTAGTTTAGGAGCAAGAACCAGCTTTCTCTGGAGGTCTATCTCAAGTAGCAAGTCCCACAACTTGGAGATAGTACCCATGTTATCCAATCACACTGGATGCTTAGAGTGATCAAACTAGAAATCTGATCAACATCCAGGGGTGCTGTGATTCGGTGATAACAGAAACCACATTGTTGTTTGTGCCTTGGAGCCTGAAAATAAAATTTGACCTTTCAAAACATTTCATTTTTACATAAGGAATAATGTAGCACAATGTTTTTCACTTGTTAACTTCAAAAATAAAATTATACACCCATCTTAGAGGTTGCTTGTCTTAGTTTGTTATAGATAAAATGCCCAATTTCAGAAAAATTTCTATAAAACAGTGTCTGTAATGCCCCGTTGGGCATCGACTTCTGTTTCTGCCACCTGCCCTTCACTGCCACCTTGGCCGACCAGGTCCTCCGCAGGTCTTGTTTGCACGTGGATGACATTAGTCTCCTCCCAACCACCCAACCTGCCGACAGTTATGACTGTCACGTTTTTCTACCTTGCGTGAGAGAGATGGAGTCGGTGGAGGCCTGTTTTTCTTCACCTGGATCTCCTTTTGATCTTTTCATTCAGTGCGTATGGGTCCAGTCTGGGTTGACGTGATAGCTAGTGATGTAGGCGTGTGAGAGGAATTTTTCCGGGTTGCGTGGGCAGAGAGGCCAGCAAAATCCATGTCATGGCATTTTTTTTCTTCACGGTTCCTCCCTGCGCGCGTGGTTCTAGATGGAGCCTCAAGCTAGTGAGGTAGGCATGTTTCCTCCATTTTCTTGGGTGCTGCGAGGTGTGTTCTTGCTGGATATCCACAGCAACAGCCTGTGACAGTAAGTAGCTAGGCAGCAGGCTTGTTGCAGTATGGCAGAAGCTTTTTGAGCGCTTCCAATAAGCAGGATGTCCAACTATGTTGTTATCTATTCAGTATCAATGCATCCTCAGATTCAGGTTTCTCCTTCAAGATATGTTTATTAGAATCGACTATGTGATAGTGAGAGTGTTACCAGGAGACCTGATGAAATTCATTTGCAAATATTCTCTATTGAAACCTTGCTACTCGTTTTACAATGTAACCCATGGAAGAGGATCTCATAGAGGCGGATTTGTTTCATATCAGAATATTCATGAAGCACAAATTGCCTTACTGCTTTCTCAAACCCATCTGATGGTGTCAGCTCGAATTTGGCTCTGGTTCCATTTTGCATAACCCTTTTTGGCTTTGTGACGATGTTGTAGCTTCAATACCCAACAGAGGTGAAACATTGCTTCTGTTTACATTCCTAATGGATTGGATAAAAATGAGAGTAGTGATCGGGATGGTGGTGTCAAACAAGATGCAAAAATCAGTAGTTGTGGCAGTGGACAGCTGGTCTCTTCTGGTGAAAAGAATGATAAAGGTGACAGATCACACCCTCAGGCATAGGAGATCTATGCAATGTTGGAGAAAATGTCTTGGGAGATGAAGGTAGCAGGATTCTGTTAATTGGAGGAATAGGATACACTGGTCACCATGTAGCAAAGGCCAGCATTGATCTTGGCCATCCCACTTATCTTCTTGTAAGACAGTCCACAACTTCAAATCCTCAGATGGCCGAGCTTCTTGAATCCTTCAAGGCCTCAGGTGCTAATATAGTCCATGGATCTCTGGAAGATCATGAAAGTCTTGTGGAGACAATCAAAAAGTGGATGTGGTCATCTCCATAGTGGGAGGTGTTATCCAAAATTCACCCCCCAGGGTAATTTGATAACATGCATCAGAATATTCAAGTCCCAGGCACATTGATTGATTCAGAGCAAACATCATGTTTCTGAGGTTCCCTCAGAATTTTTTTCTAACTCCCCTGTCTAAGAAGAAGAGAGAAAGTTCTGAGAAAATGTGAAAAAATTGCAAAAAAAACAAGTTCGGGCCAGGAAAAATCATGAAAAATGGCCAAGTCCTAGTCCTAGGAGCAATTGGGACATTTGGGACAAAAATGCGCGGATCGGTCGAAAAGCCTCCAGGTGGTCCAAATAGCAATTGAGACATCTGGGGCAAAAGTACGCGGTGGGTACGAAAAGCCGATCTGACTGAAAGAGAGGAAAAATTGGCTAACTGCTGAGAGGGTCGCCTTTGGGACAAGCGGGACAAAAAGACACGAACCGGCCAAACCGGGCGAAATGAGTCAAGGCAGCCCGAAACAGTCTGGGACGCGCGGGCCAAAAGTACTCGAACCGGACGGATCGGCCGAAATGAGAACTTTTGTCCCGGGATAGTTGGGACAAAAGGGCGCGAACCGGCCGAACCGAGCGAATTTGTCCCAGACGGTCCGAAAGCAAATGGGACATATCGGCTGCGAGTATGCGAACCGGCCGGTTCGGCCAAAATGGGAAATTTCAGCACTGTACCAAATTGGACAAAGGGATGCGTGGGATGTGAAAAGTTGAAGCTGCCGAAGGCAGAGAAGAAAAGTCAACGTTTGACCCATGGAACTTCAAACAGCCATAACTTTTGACTCCGAGCTCCGATTTTCATAAAATTTGACTTTCTGGAACGAGCACGACGTCCTCTACACCTATTTTTTAATGAGGGTAGATATATTTAAATAAAGGAAACATATTCGGCTCCAGTCAGTTAATGCTCATTCCCGTCAAATGACAGAAAACGCCTGGCAGACCCAAAATAGCTGCCTGCACTCAGAAGGCCATAACTTTTGCATTTCTCAACAAAATTGCACAAAATTGGTACCGTTGAAATTGTGGTTCCGATCCCGATGCACAGCAATAAAGAAATTCCAGATTTGATTAGAAATTGATTGACATTTTTAAGAAAACGTGGCCGGGTTCAGAACAGTGTTTTATTTGGTAGCTGGGAGTGCAATTAAGAGGCATGGTCATCATTCTTTCTCTACTGCAGCACATGGGACAGTATGGGGAGCCTTTTGCAAGTAATGTATAACCATTTCACTCAATTTAATGCCTCTTACAGGTGGTTGAAGGACAGATTTCGGGATTTCCATTTTCCCTTCTCTTCTCCTTCTCATTTTTTCTATAAATTGGAGTGTTGGGCTCATTGTAAAAGCGTAGATTTTTTTGGTAGCAAAGCTCTGTCAAAATTGCTTTGTGAAGCTAGTGTGTTGCAGGCCCTTGTAGTGGACTCCTTGCATGGTGATCCAGGCCCTTATCTTGTAATAGATTGAACTGTGCATATCATGAAGCAATAAAATACCAGTTTGTGGATATATATCTTCCCCTGCTGTGTTTTCTTGCATTCTTCTTGCCCCTTTGATCTTTCTATGAGAATATTGTGTCTATCTATTATGTTCTTGCAGCGATTCATTAACATTGTGTATGCTTGGAATATTGTTGTGAATTCGTTTTGCTAGATTATGGAGAACTGTCATCGCCTCTTCTAGTGGTGCACTTTCCGTCTGTATTTCACACATTTGGAGATTACTCTCACACCCTCCTTTTCTGGTGTATCACCGCTTTAGTGTAGGCTTTCATTTTATGCATTCTTTTTCCCTGGTCCCTTGGAAATTTAGATTAGAACAGTTAGCTTATCCTGCATTAGAGTAGATTGTGGCAGGTAGTTTAGGAGCAAGAACCAGCTTTCTCTGGAGGTCTATCTGAAGTAGCAAGTCCCACAACTTGGAGATAGTACCCATGTTATCCAATCACACTGTGAGTTCAAATACATGCACAGGGGTGTTGTGATTCGGTGATAACAGGAGGGACGCAGATAATGGATCAGCTTAACATTATCGAGGCAATCAAAGAGGTTGGAACCATCAAGAGATTAATGCCATCTGAATTTGGAAATGATTTTGAAAGATTCCATGCAGTCGAGCCTACAAATACTCCATGGGGTTACAAGGTCAAAGTCCGTAAGGCCATTGAGGCAGAAGGAATTCCCTACACATATGTTTGCAGCACCTATTTTGCCACGTATTTTGTGCCAAATTTGGGGCAACCAGGCCTTAGTGCCCTACCAAGGGATACCGTTTCGATTTTAGGGGATGGAAATGCCAAAGTTGTGTTTGTGAAAGAGGAAGATATTGGCACTTTTACCATCAAGGCAGTGGATGACCCAATAACTCTGAAAAATAAATTGTATTTGAGGCTTCCTGCCAATACATATTCTTTCAATGACCTGGTAGCTTTGTGGGAGAAGAAGATAGATAAGACTCTGGAGAAAAAGGAAAGATATTTCTACACTTTTCTACAGCTATTATATTTACAATTATTGCGAAATCGAACTGCTTTTTTTCCTTGCATTGATTTGTCAGTTGGATGTCATGATGGGAGATTTCCCTTTCTGCTTGTTCCTTCTTGTTTTTTCTTTTATCGTTGTCACTATGTTAGTCCAAAGGATGCGTGTGCCCTCTCCTCTGGGTGTTATGTTCCTCTTGCTCGAGTGATAGACCTTTGTCTATTGTTTATGTATTTATTCTTCTTTGCGATTGAGTTGTAAGTTATTATGTTGATCAAACTAGTATTTTCGATATCATGGAAGTAAGTTTACGATAACTATGAAGCTCCTCCCTAGCACCCAAGTTTGTCTTTTGACGTTTTTTTTTGTTAAACTCCTTCTCAAGTCCCTTTGATAACCTTTTCACATCGAGAAGGAAAGGTTGTAGGAGTAGTGTGATCAATGCTTGGGCTAGCCAGTTTGAGTTTCGGTATTAAAACTTTTAGAATGAAAATGTTTGTGTGCAATGTGTTTTCCGTCTCGCATGTTTAGACTCTTATATTATCTTTCATCTTGTTTCTAGGTGTTTAAGGCCATCCTCAAGAAGTACCTTGACCATCCCTATCAACTCGAACCATAAGTAGATTTTCGGATCAACTAAGCTCGAGGTTTCATTGTGCGATTCCAGTACCTCGTTGACACTAGAATAGTTTTGGTCTAATCCCCCTCTGTGAATTATTGTTGATGGCACTCTTCTATTTTTCCTAACATGCATTATTTCTCCTTTGTAATGTTAACGCTATTAGTTAATATTGGTCGGTTTTTATGTAATTACCTTAATTTTTTGTGATGGAAATTTCCTTAAATGTGATTAATCGTCGGGAAAAAACTCATCTTTCATTCGATAGTCTTATGGATTCATAGCGAAAGGTTTTGTTTTGATAATGTCACTTAGAAATTATGTTTGTATCTATTGTACGACGGTGGACTGTGTTACCAAGGGTTGCCGTAAAATATGGTTGTTTTGGGAAATAGGTAATTTATTTTAAATTAACCAAACATTAGTATTGTTGTGGAGGTTTGCAAATCTTTAGTGTTAAAAAAATTTGTCGATGACATTATTGTATACTCTTGTGTGACGGAACTCCCTTCCTCTCTCGCGTGTTTGCTACTAGCCTGTAAGACTTTGACCCTTCTTGGATGATTGGAAAATCTTTGTAGTTAATGGTCAAAACTAATATACCTTGCCTTCGCTTCGAAACTTATGTTGTGTGTATACTCTATTTGATTTCCGGTTTGAAACTCAATTATACATGGCTTTTTGTGTTAATTTTTGAAACCCGTGGTTCCCCTTTCTTGGGCCGATCAACTCTTGTTCTTTTAGAAATATATTATTTTAGCCTATGCATTTGGTACCTTGATAAATTTCTAGATGGTTGGTATATATATCAAATCTCAACCTTGTAATTATTGTTTAATTACTTACTTGATGGCAATTCTGTTTTTGCTAGATTGTTTATTTTCTCCTTATAGGGCAAAGGGCCATTCTCATACGATTGCTATACTTTCGTTGCTTTTACTCGTAACTGAAGTACAAGGTCTTCTCCTTGTTAGATTGGCATGATGGAGAATTTATTATAACTTGATGTGTTGATAGTGTTTAGAGGTTGAACCAATTCTTGTAATAAAGTGCTTCCTTTTCGTGGTATTGTTAGATAATAGTTATGGTGGTTTTGTGTAGCCTTATCTTGCTCAGTTCTTGCACGAACTGACTCTTGTGGAAAAAAATTGTTGCAGATGGATTTTGCGAGTAGATGAGGAATAGACTTGTAGATTTTTACATCAACCTCAGTTGAGAAGTTCTTTTGTATGAATCCTTTTTATATTGTTCAACTATTGATAACATCTAGTGGAAATTTTAGAAGAGGATCATTGTCTTAGTGTATTGTATCGTGGATTATGTCATCTTAACTTCGGAACCTTGAATTGTTTGTATATCATTGAAATTATAAGAAAAAAAATTTACCGCTTGTTGAGTAACCTTATTTCGTTTTCATAAATGAATAATGCTAAACTTTATCCCTACGATTAAATGTTGATTTAAATCTTTCTAAGACTTAGTAATAGTGTGTTATAAGTAAAATAAAATTGGTTGTTTAATACTTATAGAAGTTATACTAAAATTTATATTGCAAATAAATTTGTGTAGAGGTGACCAACTTGAGAGCATATAACTCCATAAGTGATCAAATATGAAACTATCTTTTGTTAAGTAACATTATATAACCTGATATCCCTAGTGACACTAATGAACACTATCCCTTTCATGGTGAAATTATTAAACGATCTTAAAGGAAATCTATGGTTCGATCTGGAAGATAATAAGATTTAATAAGCAGGAGAAAACAATTTAGAAACCACGCAATCTATCTCTTAACCATTGGATGGTAAATTGTTTTATTTTTATAAAACTCATTTAGTAAAGCCTAAGTAAAATCTTTAATAATTCTAGTTAAGTTCTCAAGTTTCAATTAAATCTTGGTAATAACAAATGAGGTCTTGAAAATGATTTCAACTCAACCTTCTCTCTCTAACCTTTTTCCAAGGTGCTTTGTATCTCTTCTCTTAAGTGTGTTGAACTTAAAACCATGTTGTCTTGTGGGCAAGAACGAATCTTAGTAGCGTTAGTGGTGAGCAGATGGCCTTGTGGAATTTAAATACTCCATTTTCTTGATAAACGAATTAAGCAAATAAATGTCATAATAGAGAAGATTTAAAGATAATTATTCAGTGTCAAAGGAATAAACTTGGCTTGGCAAGTTGAATTATACGAATCATATTTTGAGTCTCCTTGAAAACATAAGCTAAGAATTGCAAGATGTCCTTTTAAAATAAATAACCCTCATGAATATCTCATTGTGGATGGCCCTAACTGTAAGTTTGTTCTGTGGTTGGACTTCTATGTTGTCTTGTCAAAAAAAAAAAAGTGTATTATCCTTTTGGGTGTGAACGTTTCCGTGCTGATCTTGTGGTCATACCCGTAACAAGTGGTTCCTAGAGTTGGTTGTAACTTTGTGACGACATGTTGTGTCGTGTTATGTGTGGAAGCTAGTCCAAAAAAAAAATTATCTTGTCTCTTACTGTGTTGTTCGTGTGTGTGAGATTTTTGGGTCGTTACAGTGTCACCCTTTGAGACTAGGTAATCACTTTTGGTTTGCATCAAATTTTTTTTATTTCCTTTAAAAAAGAAAATAAGGTGGAGTTGTTAGGTATCCCATTTGTGTGTGCAACACTTTTTTGTTGGTTTGTTTTGTGGCCACTTGGGCTAGTTTGTGGAGTGGTGTAACAATGATTGCATACCCACATTGACTCTCTAAGTTTCATTTGATGCTTAAAACTAATGGGATGCTGGAAATATGTATGATGAGTAAAACAATGTGATTGGGTAAACTTAATCAAGAATGTTAATGGAAATTCTTGAATCATGAAATTTGGTACACCTTCTTAGACTCATGAAGTAACACAAAGATATGAAAATGATGTTAAAATTTGTAGACCTTGTTGTTACTCATAAAATGATTGAAACTTGAATGTAGTAAAACAATAAAACTTTTTATTTTCTATCTCTCACACTCTCTAATGATTTAAATGTATTGGATTGTTTGGGTAAAAGAAAATGAGTATTTTCTCTCTCTAACATGTCACTCTAAAAATTGAAAGGGTGTTTGATTTGGTAAAAATGGAAATTGCATATTTGTGTTTCTCTCTATCTCTGAATTGATTTGGGATTTTTTTTTGTTGTTCGACGTGAGGGGTGGATACATGCCACCTCCTATTACAGGTGCATTTCTTGATGCTTTTACATGTTGCAAGCAATGTGGTGGTATAGAATAACTACTAGATTTTAGTGTTAATTTTTTTTTCTAACATGGTTTTCCTTCAAAGAACAAAAAGAATGAATTATTTTTCCTATTTAAATGTACTCTAGTATAGTTTATATAATAAATAGTGAACATAATTTAATTTTCAATGGAGTGCCGAAGCATGAGAATTCTATAGGTAGTACATGAACCTTTATTAAATGATGCATTTGAAAATTCATTCTCATGTTTTGTAATTGTTTTTTAATTGATGGAAGAAATATTCATTCATTATGTATGTGTGGTTATTTAAGGAATTGAAATATGTATGTTTTTTACCATATAGGTCAATTGCATTGGAGAAGTGTTTATTGTTGATTTCTATGAATTGTAGTGATTTTAATTAATTGTTAGTGAGAGAGCTTAAGCCTAAATGATGGACCTAGTTTCTTGTATACATGGAACCTATTAGCTTTAAAAAAATTAAAATCATAAACTTATGATACCACATTAACATGTATGTTTAATGTCATAAGACATGACACCACCTAATAAGAATTACATATGGATCCAAACTATGAGAATGTTAGTCTAAACAAAATTAGGATAACTCTACTCTAGTAATCCTGAAGAATGCTATTCTCCAGAAAAAGTAAAGTCATGTGTCATTCCTCCTTGATTGTAACTTAAGAGAAGTGATGACTTATGAATAATATAAAAGAGGAGAGTCTTTTTATTGTGTGAATCTTCTCAAGAAACCATCATTCATTTGTAATCTAAAAGTCACGTGAGAGGAGTTCTTGACTAGTGATCAATTTCATTAGGAAGCCTACAACTTACCTTCGAGATTTGGACTCGGTCTCTAACCCCTTATGACTTCCATTGGATCCTTGTAAGATTGTGTTGTATGTGTGTATGTACACATAATGTAAGTAAATTAAATTTATATTTCAACAATGTACCAAATGCTTTAAACATTCCCATTAATGTATTATAAATAGAATGTTAAATTGACAAGTATCACAATATTCTTTTGAAATTTATAAATATATTGCAAAATAAGGGTGTTGATTACCCCTGGTTTTACTTTAACATGGAGTAGTTTCCTTGAGTGCAATGAAATAAATAATCGTTGTGTATCTTCGAAGTAATTGGTGAACAAAACCCTAAAATACATGAGTCAAAAGTAAATATGGTGTCATGAATGAATTTAAATGTCTAAGTTTAGTGAATCCATAAGTTTTAAAAAGTGTTTACGGTTGTGTTGTTTATAACAATGAATGAAATGTTTGGAGGGAGATCACATTCCCTTGAGTCCTGCATCCATAAAAATTAAGTAATCATTGTCTAACTTAGAATTGTTCTAAGAGAGTGATAATAAAATACCAAAGTAGCAATGTTTTTTAATTATTAATGGTAAATGGTTTTAAAGGGGACCATACCCCGAGATACAAAAGGGCTCAGAAGTCAGATTAAACAAGTGAATATTAGTGGTCTTTTGACAAGTGGGGGCCACACCCCAGGAAGGAAGTCCTAGAAGCCATAAAGAAAAGTTAAAACAGGGGTAGGGGTCAACCTACCAATGTGAATCCAAACAACAGAAACAATGAAACTATACAATCAATCTAGATGAAAGAAACAACATTCTTGAGGATATATTTTTTTCTTTTTCTACATTGTTTTCCACCCATTAGCCACCTTCTCGATAGGGAGAACCACCTCGATAGCATTGATCGAAAAATATGTGTTGCTCTTTGTTGGAAGAGAAGGGGGTATATTTTCCTTAGCCTTTTCGAAATCAGATTTGACATTCTTCTCATTCCCACCAACAAGATATATGACGGAAGTTTCTTGTATTGAGTTGGTATCAACATCTGAATCAACATTCGAATCGAAATCTTCCTTGTTATCAATAAACAAATGCTCAGGAAGGGCATATTTCCACCAATTGTTCTTCTCATTTTTGGGCTTTTTCATTCCACATTCAAAAGATGAGAGACCAAGTGAAACACCTTATGCACCTGAAAGGAAAAACTTCATAATCCAGAGGTTGTTTCCAAGTCCAATTTTTCACTTTGAGTTCAATATTTACAGGGGCGGGGACAGGAGGGGGGGCAAGGGGCAAGGTTTTAAGTGTCAAGTTCAACAAGCATCCTAGAATACGTTGTATGGGTATAATCGGTTATTTGGGAATCAATGAAAAGAGTAAAACCCAAAACATTACAAATAGAGATTAAACAATCACGGCTCCAAAATTATTAAGGAATATGAAGAAGTCTAATCTAAATGGGTTTACGAGAAAAGGATTGTGTGAGTGGATTAGAAGAGGGAAACTTGGGTTTTAGGATGAGGTATCGTGATTTATAGACCCACAGTTTTCGCACTATGATATCTTTATAAATTATTGAAGTAAAAACCGTTGTAAAAATTCCTTTAGCACACGGGTAGATATCTAAGCTTCTATTGATAAGGGGAATCCAATACAATTTAGTGACCCATTGGCGAATATTAGTAGACTGGGCCATAGACCACTGAACCTGCAAATCAAAGCATGTTGCTAATAGAAGTGCTCATATTCTAGGACTTCTTTGTCGAATGTGATGTTGGGGATAGTGGCGGAAGGAATCATGGTGTTGCATCCCTGCACAACATCTTTGAAAAAGACATTAGCAGGTTTTTGGGAAACACCAGTATTAAGACCCCTACCCGAGAGGGGAACAAGATCATTGTTGAGTGGCCCAAAAGGATCTCCATCAAGCTGATGCACTAGAGACGAGCAGTGGAGGAAAGAATTAGAGCGCAGATCATGGCTAATGGAAGCACTTGAAATTTGGAAGAAAATGAGACATCGCTAGAGGGGGGAGAAAATCCACTGCCCCATAATTTGAAGAGGAAACTGGAACCTTTCTGTCTCCAGGGGATGCAATTCCACCTCTAGAAAAGGATAATCCCAACACAGAACAAGATGCAACAGAGCCGCTGGAGTGTCGTCGCCCAGAAGCACCCATGATGTCATTGCCAAAGTTTGTGCCGCTATTGCTAGGATTTGTGGAAGTTTTATGCTTAGGGTTCACAGGGAAGATATGCGTAGGATAGCCAAATTTTCCAGAAGAAACACCTCCAATAGGATTGACGCTTCCCCTGCATCCGCCATTAGCACCAGAGGAAGCGCTGCCCCTACTTCCGCCAACGATAGGTTTGCGTTTAGCTATGGAGAAGGCATGATGAAGGTCCAAAATGATGGTATCAATTTCGTACCAAAGTAGCAATGTAAGTGTAATAACAATGAGAGTATACGAAGTGTCAGGTTAGGAAAAAAATGATTCTTGGATTTTGTATTATAACCTAACTAGGCATTCTAATGTTTTCAGAATTGAATATAAATTTATCCTAGTGAGATAAAAGAATCTTAAAAACATAAGATCTTATTTGGAATACTATATTCTGGACATGAAAATATTAAATTGACCCCAACTAATTATTAAAATATAAAAATGTAGAAGGTAAAAATAAATGTACTTTAATGAATGGAAGTATTGTGAAAAAGAGAAATATGTAGCTTTGAGAATGAACATATGATCTTACATACCTAATACCCTTCATAATTATAAGTTTAAATAATGTAATTTAACTATCAATAATATTTAAGAATGAAAATGATGTGTGGTAGATCTTCTCTATCCTTGAGTTAACCATATTGTGATTGGGTCTTTGATCTACATTCGTTCATTTGAGATAGCGTGACATCAATGTACACATATGGTTATCCTTTTCTAATGTGGGTATACGTTTGTTTAAGTGTCTCATGTGATGTCAATTTATGCTAATTGGTTGAATGTGGTGTTGTGTAACAAGAATGTAATGACAAAAAAAGTTTATGATAGATTTACTATTTTAATTGGGTGTGTAAATTGTAGGAATTACAATATGACGACATCGATTAAAAATTTTATTCCATGGTGGAAGCATGAAGAACCTCATTTATGAATAATCCATCAATTTAATAAATCTTTCAATCACTTCTTATAGAAAATATGACCATTAGGATGGGTCACTCCATGTAACACTCCACGTATACAAATCAAGTTAGATTCTCATTTCACATACACTACCCATCCTAAGCCTAGAGAAAATACTGGGTCTAGTTTTATATGTAGCACTAATTGATTTTTACAATAACATCCTTGGGCATGCATACATTCACAGTCACCATTTGTATATGATCATTTAGTTAAGTGTGAATAGATTACGTAGTAGTAAGATGTACTAGACATATGATGTGCTTCCATTATCTAAACATATCATGCAAACACTAGAAACAAACTATCTTCTCTCTTATGGAGGATTTTTTTCTCAAGGATTAGAAATTTATGATCCACACATATCAATTTAACTTTATAGATTCGCATTTAGAACCTTTTCTAATTGCGTAACTCGAGAAATTTCCTAGAATTCAATTCATTATAAGAAACACATATTATTTTACTTATCTTCCATAATATTAAGGAAAATGTCATGTAGTTAAGAAAAGTCCATACACAATTTTAGATGCACATCATATATTAAATAATCATGTCCCTCCTATCAAGCTAGGAAAAATGTTAGAAACCATCTCACAACACTATGTGGCATTCATAAGATGTTGTAAAATTATGCGCCAACCACGTCATCTCTTAGCCATGATGGATTCACTTTGTAAAATTAATCTGTATCACATAAATTTGTAAGATAATAAATGGTATCCATGTTTCCAAATATACATCTCAATATTCTAATATTAATATTTCTTCCCACTAAAGAGGTGGAAAAACATAGTTGTTCAAATAAGAGGTCATCATATTGAGATTGTGTAGGAGCTAGTTTCCAAAGTGACCGGGCTCAACATGAAGGGCATCAAGTTTTACTCTAAACAATTTGACAAGGACTAAAGGATATTCGTCCAAGAGGTAGAGTGTCTAAACCATACTTGTAGTTGTTTCCTGAGGAACTATCTACCTAAGAATTATGATGATGCAGCCATTATTGTTATGTATTTTACTATATTGAAGGACATGTTCCAAATGGTACTCAACATTTACCTTGTCTTCATGAATAATTTTTGCATCATATCTTTGTAGGTTTATCTCTATACATTTCAATGCTTCTTGATCATTATGTCAAAGACATTCAGCAGGGAAGGATTGTTCTTCCCCTTAACAAGGCAATTATTTTTCTCATCTTTAGCCATGTCTCTACTACAAGCTTTAAACTATAAAATGGTAACCATTTTAGCCACCCTCAAACTACCCCTAATCCAAAGAAAAGACAACAAGTTGAAATATTAACTCACAAAACTCTCCACAACTTGGCTAAGAAGCATTAATATATTTTAGGGGAACCTAATAAGAATAACCATGCCTAGGGTAGTGAAGTTGAGATTACAACTCTAAGTCTGAGGAACTATCTTTTGGAAACTCTATTGGTAATCCATCCAAGTGCAAAAATGATTCTTCCTATTGTTCTAATTTGGATTTACACAAGGAAATTCTCAACTGGTTGAGAAAATATATGAGGGTAGCTAAGGACTCAATTAAGGGCCTCAAGATCACCAAAAAGAGTAAGTCTATTGATGAGAAAAATTGGGATAATTTGTTTTCCAAGCTTATTATTATTGAGGAAGGACACATCTATATGCATAAAAAAAAATGATACATCATCTATCTTTAAAAGTCATTTTGGAGTTGGGAGAATTTTTTTTCCAAGCTTATTATTATTGATGAAGGACACATATAAATCCATCAAAAACAATGATACATCATCTATCTTAAAAATTAATTTTGGAATTCAATACCATCTAGGTCAATCTTTCCGCCCCCTTTATTGATATGTAAGATTAGCCTCTCAAGGATTATAGGAAATATCATTGAAAAGGCCTTCAAAAGGTAAGCAGGGGAACCACAATTCTAATTTGATCCAAAACCTCTACTCTTGGGTGACTGCTATGAAGGAGAATTTGGAAAAAATTATGAATTATGCTATTCTTTGGGCTCAGATTCTACCACTTCTAGTTTATTCCTTTGTTATATACATATTATATCTTTGTTGTAGTTGGATGCAATTATGTTTATTTTTATTCCTTGTATATCGAAATGATTTATTTGGAATTCTATAATTTCTTCTTTAGTTGTAACTCTGTATGGCCCCAACAAAGAAACCCACCTTTACCAATAGATTAAAAAAATAACCCCCTCATAATAGGACTTTTGAATTGTAAAATACACCTTATTTTCAAACCACCCATTTTTGAACTAAAAAAAACTATCCCTTTTTCAATTGACATTTTTAATACCCCCATTACTTCCACAACATGGTTTTGGATTCAATTCATATATTTTCAAAAAAATAATATCTTTCTAGTTTAAACCTTAATCAAATTCATATTGGATTTGAAAATTATAAAATTTCATTATGTATAATTTGATATCTCTATTCCTTTCTTTTCTATTTACATTTTTTTCCCTAATTAAAGTTTTTATAGTAATCAGAAAGGAATTTTTTGTTTAAATTCTTATTTAATTTTGTTTTTATTCTTTTGAAATACATTCTCTCTAAAAAGGTACTAAATCAAAGGACACAAATTATACCTTGTTAGAAAATATGTCCTAGACATTGAGAGTTATGTAGTTATTTTTCTATGGAAGTATGTGTTTGTTCTCTAAAGTACATGATATGTATTTGAAAAGGAACATAGTGAAAATGAGTTGAATTTAGGTATTCTTCTTCTACTCAAAAAATACTCCTCATCCCTTATCCCTATCTTTCTATATACACTACGCACAATTTTTTAAAACTTTTATAATTGAACTCCTTTTGAATAATATACTCATTCCATTTTGACTAATATTTAAAACCCTATATGAACTCAAGTGATAGGTAACTCTTTCAATTGTGTATGCCCAACGATATTAGCACTATGAAACACATTTCAACACTTAATACACATTCAACATAGAAAAGTATTCATTGAAAAAAACACCACCATTGACCATGTGTAATCCTTGTGCAAAATTATATTATATAAATTATATAAGTTGAAGTCAAACAATATGCATAAAAACTTATCAACATCTTACACCCCTAGTAGCTAAAACATGTAAATCCCATAATGTGAATATTTGCACATGGAAGCTGAATTTCCATAATGTTTTTTTTACACCTTCAAAGATTTTGATAAAAATCTAAATGTTTGTAACATTTCACCTTCAAATATTTTGATAAAAAGCTACATGTGTGTCACATTACACAAAAAGAACATAATATTAAAACAGACAACCATGCATATGTCTCAAGAACATGCAATGTACAAAACACGTACTTATTCATATAAATGTATTTTTCAGTTCAATTACTTTGTCTAATTCACTATCATATTCTATATTGCTTTTGCAAATACGCACACAAGCTAAGATCCTCCTTTAAAGTGTTGAACCTTATAATAGATTGGCTCTAGATGCATACTTGATTTTTGTTGGTACAAAAGTAGGATTTGTTTATTGCATGATCATTATTTCAATATAGTTTTTTTTGTCATATTCTCTAACTTACATGTTATTTTATTATGTTTTATGTTCTCTTTCATGTTTTCTCTCTTTTTTTGTTATTGTAAGAGTTTTTTTAATCAAAGGAATTATTACATATTACAATTTAGCAAAGTCTCTGCAAGCCTCGGTTAACTTTAACCTGGCATGAGGAGGGGACCACCAAAATCTCATGTTTCATACCACCTCTGTATAAAACTATAAGGACATTATGCTAATGGGTCCCTTAGAAGAGTATTTGTCTATTTATAGTTCCTTGAAATAGCACTACTTGAATTTTAAGACTATTTTTCATTTGGGATCTTCTAACAATTATAGTTGCAGTTGATGGTTATGGTTGTTTTTAAAGATATTTTCTTGCATTTTGTGAGTAAATATGGACTTTAAAAGATTCTTAATTTCAACTCAATAAATATATATAAAAACATGTATGTAGTAGGGCATCAAAAATAAAGAAATAATTATTTAATACTAGAGAATCATTAAATTTAATAAGGATATCTATAAAGCCTTTGGAATTTGTTGTCTTGAATTAATTATATAACTACAAATTATATTGAACTATTACAGTTCCAAAGATGAATTTTTTTTTTTCATTATTGGTAAATGGTTTTTTGGGAGGGATCATACATCGGATTACAAAAAATCCCAAAGGCTAGAAAGAGCATGAAGATCAAAGTGGTTTTGTGATGAGTGGGGACCACACCCCAACAACAAGCCTAACAACTAGATAATACAAAAGATACATAGGTGGTTTTTTCATCCGTGGGGACCAAACCTCAACAAAAAGGCCTAAACTACCAGAAATTCCAAAACATAAAAAAGGAAGAGACAAAAGGTCAAGAAGAAGAAAAAATGTTGCCAAACAGTAGCTACAAAACCAACATAAAAACAACAAAGAAACAAAAAGAATAAGGGGGAAAAAAACCTCCTAACTAAGACATTGCTGAAAAATCTTATTCACATCATCCAATGCCTTAGAAAGGTTCAAGGCTGGAAGCTTTTTAGGATATTTTCTACTAGAGGAGATCATATTTTTCATAGCCTTGCTCCCTTTCAAAAAATCCTCCAGTAGGCCACTCACATCGTAGATTTTCTTAACTTGAGTATGAAAAAATTCAAGAATGGATTTATGCATACTGAGATGATTTAATTGTTTGGAAACAATTTTTTCAACAGTGGCTTCCCAAGTGTGTTGCTTCTTAAGAAATTCTGTCAATTTGGTCTCAAAACACTCCAGCTTAGGTTGTTTTCCCTTGGGGTTGAACTGAGGAAGAGGAACATCCAATTTCTGACTAATATTCAACAAGATATTAGCAACAACATGTTCTTTGTTCTTATAAGAGCTTCTAAGGACCCTCCTAGCTAGCGAAGCGGGTTGTCTAAGCATTTTAGACTTGTTTGAGTAGGGGGGAGAGGCGTTGAGGATGAAGGGTTATTGGCCACCATTTCATGATAGTAGGGATGAATTAGCATAACAAGCCATCTCCATTATAGGGTGATTTCGTCTCTCAATAATGTCATGTCCATTATTGTTGAAAACATAATGGTTGTAACTTTACTGTTGACAACATAAAACAAGCCATCTTCATTATAGTGTGATTTTGTCTCTCAATAATGTCTTTCTACTCGGGAATGTAGGGATCAGTAATATTCTGTATAATGCCTTATTGGTTAATGAATGCTAAGAACTTCTTTAACATGAATTCACCCCTCACCCTTAGTGGAGTAGAAGAAGAGGTTGGTTGGTTTCCTTCACCACAAGGTAATAGAAGATTTGGAAATAATGAAATGCCTCACTCTATTGCTTCAAGAGAAACACCCATGTATTTCGAGAGTAGTCATCCATGAATAGTTGGAAGTACTTCTATCATGAAAATGAAGTAGGTAGTGGTCCAAGAATATCAGTGTGAATAACCTCCAAATGTTTCTTGATATGAAAGGTGCTTATATTGAATGGATCCCTATGTTTTTTACCTGTAAAGCATCTAATCCAAATGACAAAGGAACTTAAAAACTTGGGAAGCCTTTGTACCATCAGATTTGAATTGGGATGGTACAAAGATCCAACAAAGAGACCACCATCGCGGTAGTGCAAGAGGGCGGTAGTTTCTATTGTAGAGGTAGATAGACCTAATATAAAATACTAAACAACATTTAAAGAAAAAAAAAATTATTTTTCAAAATTGTTCAAGCAAGAACTGTGCCTTGTCATGAGATCAAGCAGGATTTGATGTCATTATCAACAAGAAACTCCACCTTCTATCGATGATTCAAAAGATTGGATGTTAATCCAGGAATATATAATACCTTTGTGAGTGTACATTTACATGTTTCGTGAGGAATGGTGACTTGGCCTATTTCTTCTACAACATATTCTTTATCATCAGCAATCCTAACCCAATTTCTAATGGGTTGGTCTCTCAATGAATCAAATAGATTCATGTCTCCTTATATATGTTTATTGTAACCTGAGTTTATCCACTAGACATTGCATGTGGGTTGTGATGTCTATGAGACTAGCACTAAGTTAAAATGTACACCAAAATTGGCTTCTTTAAGTGTTTCCTCATTAGATCCAGCATCAAATAGAGGTATGAGATGTCCCTTCTACTTCTATTGGTGGGGACATATTTTTAATTTATGAGAATCCTTTCTCCCTAATGTGCTTTCTTGACTAGAAGATCCTTTCTTGAAGCCATTATACCACCAATTTTCCTTTCATGGGTGTTATTTAAACAAATGTGACAGTACCTCTTTGAATTTTGATATTTTTTTGTGGAGACTATTGTCGTTATTGTTTTGTAGTTGCCTCTTTGGGGATCCCTTATGGAACTTCAGACCATGTTGCTTCTTTGAGATAAGACATTTTTCTTGCTACTCATCCTAGACTAAGTTGATGGATTTTCTTATTGTAGTAGGTTCATGAGTTATTCGTAATATAGTGTCCGCTTTGAGACATTATGTTTCATGGAAAACACTCTGAATTAGGTAGGGAGAGATCTTAAGGTGATCGAGAGATGTTTTTCTTTATTTTCTCATTGCATGCTAACAATTTTGACCACAACGTATCTACTCAACTTAAGAATTCCTTTACAATCTCGTCGAACCTGTTAGATAGGGTATATAGCCTTAATTGTAGATGGAAGATATTTGTATAATTTTTTGACTCACAGGTGGTTGTTAATTTATCCCACACTTCCTTTTCTGTCACTGCATCCCAGAAATGTGGTTGCACATCTTCATTGATTTTTAACATAACCGACACCAAGGATTTGGCATCATCCCTTTCATACTTTATTAGCACATTGGGTTTATTGGGGACTAGCTTTGTTCCTGGGATGATGTCTGATAGTCACTCAAGTTGAAGGATGGTATGCATCTTGGTTTTCCAGGTGATAGAGTTTAGCCCTTTAAGAATTTGTTCATTGGACAGAAGTAATTTTTTAGCAGATAATGAATTTTTTCATTTTTATTTTATTTTAATACTTATGAGAGAAAATTACAAGTTTGTTTACTCACTGGAGAGAGAAATGAGCTTGAAGATGAGCTCAGTAATCACGAACAACGATGAGATTTGATGCTCATCCTAGACATTTTTGGGGTTGTGTGACATATTTTACTATTTGTTGTTCTACCAAATCATTATCAATAGGGTATAATTTTTTCCCAAATCTGTAAAAATGCAACCCATAAATAGTGATAAAACGTCAATTTTACCTATAGTTAATTTACTTGGTTACAGCAAGTTTGATTAACATAATAACTTATCCAGAATAGTTACCAGTTAAATATACGACATGTATAACTATGTAGCATTATGTTGGCACTTGGCGCCTTGGCAGTTTGAGAATTTGGTGGTGGAACTTAAATATAATAATAAGAATAAATTGATTTGACAATTCGAGTTTGTTTTTAAACTTCAAAAAAATGGCCTAGTCATAGGCACAATGAACTAGTCTAAGTACAACAACCAAACATTCACTATTTTACCCAGATGTACTATATAATTATTAAAGATTTAATTAATGATCACATGGTAGCATATAACAGAGGAAATATTTAAAATTTGAGAAATTCTTATACAGAAATGTATTGCATCCACTCAAAGAGAAAGAAATAGCAAGAAGGTAACATAATTGACAAGTCCAAAAAATAAGAAAAGTTTGATTGCAGGCTATAGTGACATTGTTTCCTTTCCAAAAGTTTAGACACACACTTGATAAGTTACCATTTAATTAACTTATTAAAAAATTGGAAAAAATAAGGGTTTTTCAATCTATTAGTTTCAAATTTTATTTTCAACTATTTGGAATAGAGAATCCCATGGAAACCATTGAATATTCCTTCATTTGAAAGCCATTACATGGAAATGCATGATCAAATTAAATATTTGTAGGCATACTTTTTTTAATAGGTTGAATAAATATTTCTGAATAGATTTTTGGAATTGTCTGCAATTTCAATTTCATTTAAGAGGAAAAAATTTGATGTGGGTCTATAGCAATATCCTCATTTAAGTCTCTAACTATTATTTTATATTTGGTGTGATTCAACCTAGTTAAAAAAGAAAAATTCAATACTTCAACACATTTTCCAAGCAAGAATAAATTTAATGTTAAAACCCATTTATTCAATATGTTGAAATGTCGAACATATAATATGACAATGTTGATAATCTTTTTAAAACATAATTAGATGGTCTATAATAGAATCAGGCCATCATCAAAACTTTGGTTGATGGGTATAGGGAGACGTCAAATCTCATCCCTGCTCACGAGCTCAGAGACAAGGGTGCTTCTTGGGGTGTTCAATCTCGTCTTCACAGTCTGCATCCTATCCGGCTTCGAGTTTTGCTCGTATTCTCTGTGCTTGGCAGCGCACATCGAACAATAAATATTTGAGGAGTCCCTGGAGAATACGAGCAAAACTGAAAGTTGTCGCTCTCATGGAGGGCTTCTAAAAAGGAAAAGTAGAAACCGGATATTTCCTTAGCGTCATGACGGTTTTCCAAATCTTGCGAGTCTCCATGGTGGCTTTCGGTATTAAAAATATTCTTTTGTGCTTGACATATGCGGCACAACTCGGTCGATCTGGATTGATCTGAATGTGCATTCAGAGTCACTGCATCCAGGTGAGATCTCGTGGGGTGTTTCAATGCCAAAGACAGGTTCTACGCAGGCACAAATCGCAGGTTAAGAGTGTCAATGCTGGAATAGCATAAAAACACCAAACTATGTACCAGGTTTCAATTTTGTTTCCCATGTATGCACTCAGCAGTTTCTCACCGCCACGTCATAGCTCCTCACATCAAAGAATCCTTACACGTTTTACATGCGCATAGCAAATAACTTGTAGATTAATACACCATATCATTCCACATAGGTTTTTTCTTCAGTTGTTCATGTCGAATTGGACAGTAAGCTAAACGCCGAAGAAAAAAAAAACTTCAAAACTGCTACGTCCAACAAGCACAACACAAAAAAACCAAATGGAACTTTGATTTTCATAGAAAAAGAAAAAATTCTCCACGCAGGTCACGTTAGAGACTCCTTTCACACCTAGGTCGCAAACTATGGTCTTTAGGATGCCAAACAACATCTCTATCTGTAGGTCGCTGGTTTTTGAAGCAGCAGCTAAAATTTCACAAACAGATCCCTCTCCAAATGCGACACGCCCAGGTAATAGGTTTTTTGAATGCCACGTCCAAAGTAGCAACTTTCCTATGGAGAGTTTTAAGTCATGAAAAAATAATGATAAATACGGATAAAAATGCAGTCTCACTAATCTTGAAGGGACTTGCTAAAAACCTTCTAAATAATATTGAAAAATGAAAATCCTTTTAGGTGTTGACTATAAAATTATGGATGTGTTCATTATTTTAATATTTATGATATAAAATAATAATAATAACATAATTTTTTTAATCCTGTATTTTAATATCTTAACATTGAAAATATGGAGTTCAATACGGTTGAATAAAAAATACAAAAAATCTTTAAGATTTTACCGTCTTTGGTAAGTATGTGCCACGTCTCAACAGGTAAATGACAAAAAAATGATAGAAAATGAACTAAAGAAAGGAGCCACGCCTTTAGATCTCCAAGTAGGTTTAAAACAACAAATAAACCTTCCGCAGGATTTACACACATGATCTAATACCAGATTGTGGCAAATTAATGCATAGCTTAATTGTTTTATTAATCACCCTAGAGGATAATTTATAAAAAGAACGAAGTAAACAAAAACCCTAGAGGATAATTTATACAAAGAACAAAGGAAACAAAAACCCTAGAGGATAATTTATACAAAGAACGAAGGAAACAAAAATGTAAGTTGCTAAAAAAAAAATGTAATAGACTCCTATGATGACAACATGCAGATTTCTGGTGACTACTTACAAATTTGTTGTGTAAACGCCGAGTCTAATTTGCTGACAGAGCTGGCTCCATTAGAATTTACTGGTCGATACAAAGAAGCAGAGGGTTTTACATGACAATAGTGACACACTTTTTATTGGTTTCTGTGGTCCACCCATCAAAAGAGGAATATTTTTGGACTCCATTTGAGCCTTTTTGTTTGACACTAGGTGGGATTGGGCCATCAGAGGACATTTGTGAATCAAGTGGTCAGAAGCCTGGCAGCAAAAATAAGAATTAGTTAAGTTAAAATAAAGGACTCGTTGAGTAAAACTAGTATCTCCAACATGAATATCAATGGAGTCCTTAAGGTCTTTGGATAAATCTACCTCAATGCAACATGGTTCTTAGGATGAGCGCTAAAAAAATCATGTTATTCTCGAAAGATAAGTTGACATAAGGATTTGATCAAATGTTTGAAAAACCTCCAATGTGGGAGAGGAAGCCCCGGAAATCATACCCATACCCAGATTTGATGATTGGCTTGTTCGGATACCTAAAAATCCATGGTCCAGTGAGAAAATACCATGAGTGTGTTTCAAATGAACTAGGGGCATGATTGAAAATTGCTTTTCAATGTTCAATGTTATTGAAGAGAAATAAAAAATCCATAAGTTAGGTTTTGCACTCCTTTGAGCTTGACACCATGGTGTTGCCATTTGTTACGAACCCATTGCTTCAATAGACTTTTAGGGGGATTCAACCAATAAAATATCCACAAAGGGAATATTATTCTATTACTTTTTGTGCAATCCCAACTTTATTCAATTACTTTTTATTAAAATAATCAAAATTTAAACATTGAGTATTTCTAATGTAGTTTTTATTATCTTTTTGTTTAATATACTCTTTCGTTTTCCAATATAAATAATTTTTGTATTTTAAGAATTGTTATTAAAAGATCCTTTACAATTCTCTCGATTCCAGTTCTTTTCTCTTATCATTTTAAAATATATATTGTTGGGTAATTTAGAAATATTAAATAATACTTAATAATATGACTCTGAAGAGGGAAGTTCTAATATAAAGTGAGCACCATGAAACTATAAAATTTTAACCCTTAACACATATTATAGGGAATCTATGAAATTTTAGCCCATAAACCTAAACCATATAAGACGATAAAATATATAACTATCGTTTACTTTTATAAATAATTACCGAACACCTTACTTTAAAACACATTTTTTTCTACCAACCCTTATATATGCAAATAGCACTAACAATACCATATTATTTTTTTTAAATAGTGAATAAAAAAATTATTTAATAAGCCACTTATGCTATTGAACAAATTTTTCACCAATCCTAATTGAAAATATATAAAAATATAACGATTACAGTCGAGGCGCTAAAAAGGACCATACAAACTACCAAAATTTTAAAAAGAAATTGTTGTTTAATTAGCCACTCTCTCTTGAACACAACCAACCCTTATAAAAATATAATCATGAAAGTAATAACACTAGCACTCCAAAAAAATACGAATGAATACTCACCCGGCGTGTCTAACACTTTTAATATTTGTCCATTGTTCAACGTACTCTGCTCCAACTGGCACTCTTTTGTAGTTGAGGAAAAACTGACCCCTGTTTTAAAGGCATCTCGTCCCAGGATAGAATTTCCTGTTGAGCTCTTTCCATTGCCAGTGCGTCCCATCAGAACTAAAGTTGTGGCTTCCATTCTAATTTGCTTTCGATATTAAAAATCAACGATTTAGACACAGCTGTAAAAAGTTTAGCTCAAATAAAACATCACGGCTTAAACTAATCAATAATGAATATCGAAGAGATTTTTGTTAGAATAATAAAAAATGAAAGGAAAGTCCCAGCTCAATAATTTTCCTGCAACTTCGTTCTCAAAGTAAAATCACAAACATACCTTCTTCTTGTGAACCCCAAGTGAGTAAATCTGAACTTATAAACTGTTATAGTATGAAATCCCTGCTACCTCTAGGCTGTTTTATATAAAAAAAATTGTTTATAAAGCCAGATACAAACATTGCGTAGGGAATAAGACGGTGGGAATCAACGAATAACTTTATAATAAAAATTCTGTTCTGTGCAAAAGCAGAGGGAATATAAAGAGTGCATGAATTATTTATTTAAAACTGCAACATTCCCTGCCGGACATATATTGGTATGAAAATGCACCATGATGTGACTTAAAGAAAGCCATCCCGAGGAATCTAATTCTGATGTTTAATTAATTGATTAATGTTTCGTTTTCTTGATGACGAAAGGGTATCCATTCAAAATTGTCTTGGGACGCACACTTCGCTGCTGTCATCTCTGCATCCGAATTTAACCTTTATTATTTCATATAGAGGAGTTTCAATTCCCTAGTTAGATAGAAATAGCTGTTGAGTGCGTGCCATCATTAATAGTGGATTCCATTTTTTTGGTATTTCCAGCTATGTGTATTGTCAACAATTTTGCGCTTGTGTGAAAATGGGCAACTCAAAACTTCATTATGATGGATGACATTGGTGAAGTGAACCTAAGCTAGGGGAGGTCTTTTCAGTTTATATTGTTTCTGTTGAAATAATTAATGATTACATAAAATATGCAGCTATGTGTGCTGTTACAAACGTAACAGATCACATAGTCTACAATTTCATGACTATTTTTAGTAAAAGAACACAAAGTCCCACAATGACAGATGTGTTATTCTGATGAAGACATTGAATTGCAGAATAGATGAAGTGTTAAGTTTTGGAACAACAATCATAATTGAAGATTGCAGCAATCACAGTTCATTGCTAAATACTATAGGTATTCTTTAAGGATCTCTCCTTCATGATTAAGACATTCAATTATATTATTGAGTTGTTTAATTCATCATACAATCCATATAGAAAGTTGAAATGCAGAAAGAAACACACAGCGCAGTATCAGAATTCAATGTTTTATTCATAAGAAATTTCAAATGTTCCCACACAAGCCGTGGGATGTAACTAAAACGTAAAATACAACTACTGAAATAAGAGGTACATATGCATGAAAGAGAAAATAGAGGAGTATGAATGAACCTGTCATTGCCTTGAGGGTTTCTTTTTTGGTTGATCCATCTCCAATTCCAGCTTTGTTCCCTCTTCATCTCGCTGCTTAAGGGAACTCTACCTGAAAACAGAAAAAGAAAACTATCAGTTTATGACCTCAAGGTACAATCCATATTCCTATACTTCTCAAATTCGTGCAAGTGGATCTCTTAACAACAGGAGATATAAATTACATGAGGATCAAAGGCACATCTGATAAGTTAATTTTCTGTAAACAACACACATGATTGTCTACTCAGAAATAAGGAGATAGAGAAGAAAAGAAAACTATGGAACATAAAAGAGGCCAAAAAGCACAAGTATTTTCTATCTGTTTTCTTAATTGTGTAGGTACAAGTTGCAGTCAAGAAGAAATAAAATCATGTCTTAAAGTCCCCACTATTAGAAAAAGATTTCATAATTCAATAAACTCTATTCCATAATACATCAAATTGAAATAAGTCACAAGTACATATTGGTATGGAGGAAGAATACAACTCAAAGGTGTAGCAAAAGAATCAGAATTTAAAGGCTGAAGTTAAATCAAGATAAGATTATAGCTGAAACAAAATGAGAAGGAAATATGAGAAAATTTTGACAGAGCTTCGTCATATAAAATAGACATTTTAGCTCTTTCCATCATGCTATTTTAAAGTAACACATGCTTTAAAAGCTATATGTAAATCAAATAGTAATGCAGAAACTAGATAATGCCTGACATGATCAAAGATAATAGTTATCAGATTTCAGCCCCAACAACAAGCCATGAAGCATCTAAACGAACTGTTACAGTTCCAAATTGATTTACAAGTGCATACTTTTAGATTACATCAAAATAGATACAAAATGTTACATAGATGCTACAATATCAATAAAGTACAACTATGAATAGAAAAGTGGATTCAATTTTCTGAATATAAAGTCATAACAGCCATAGTACCCAAGTCTTCATGAATTCAACTCAAGCAAGTGTTTCCAGTTTCAACACCCAAGTGAATGGAGTAAAGAGAAATGGAGTATCAAAATTATATAAAGAAATGTAGAATATCAACTTCAAAAGCATGACAGAAAGGGGCCGATTAGAAATGATAAAAGGAAAGCCTGTGGCTTTCATATTTTCTAGACAAATTGATAAGTACATAGGAATCTACTGCCATTTCATACAAAGAAGAACAAGTACAAACTTAAGAAAAATAACATTTGCACTTGGGCATAGAAATTAATTCACTTCACTTATATCTTGGAAGGTCATTGAGTAAAATAAGCAGTTGCATAATAGAAATCTGAGTCAAAGCTTTTAAGCTCAAAGCATCTTTCAGATACAACATAATGGATAGAATACAAAATGCAACAAAATAAGAGTGCATTTTCAATTCTACAAAGGATATGTGTAAAGATGATCAGTTACAAATGAATAAGAAAATGACATCTAGTCACATCTTTAGAGATGATCAAAATGACATAGTATTTACTAAAAGAAGGTATATCTACAAGTGTTCAACAAGTAAGGTTAAAGCAGTAAATTTAAGGAACCCAATCTCACATAGTCCACATGCTTCTAAGAGTCACAATCATGAAGGTATGAGAAGAACATCATTATGATTGCCATGAATATGCAAATTACGTTACTACAATTAACGACTGAAAAGCGTATAACTGTAACACTATGAACTCAATGAGGATGATTCAAATTTCAAATGATTAGTCTTTGCATGGAACCAAGACCGCTTGTAGCTTATATTCAGACAATATTTCATAATTAAAACAAATACAAAGCTCAAGATCTAAATACAGAGAAGATTTTTTTTTTTCTAAATGTGAAATTCATTGTTTCAAGCATCTATTCCAAGTTGGAAGATATGAAAAGAGCTCTCATGGGAAATTCAAGTAACATCTACAACTATGATAAGATATGATTACATTAGAGACAAGCGACTAGGTCTCTTTTATATAATCAATCGTTCACTCAGAACATTCAAGTCTGAAAGATCACGTGTTGAAAATAAACTACAGTGACTCGAGGTTAGCAAAATATGTAAGAAAGTGAATATAGATTCAAAATTTAGGGGACAGAGTATGAAAAACCATAGACAAGAATCCAAGCCAAGAATAAATTTGTTAGTGTCAAGAGGGTTTTCATGCTGTAAGATCTACAAAGCAAAGTTATAAAAGATACCCAAAATCTCAAACAAGCTCAAGATACCGGTAATAGAACCATTTTCAAAACGTAGAATGCTATCACAAATCGATGTTAAAAGTTTGAGAGAATGATCAAATGGTTTTCAAAAGCTACAAACCCTCATGCCAGATATAAATCGAGTCATAATAATGAAGAGAAATATGTTGATATAGATACGTGTCATAAAACAGGTTCGGGTCACTATGGGTAATGTCATAAAACAAGAGCACAATGAGATAGAGTGTAAAACGATTCCAATCAGAGAAAAGTATAGATCATGACCATTAATCGAAGAACCCATTAATGGGTATCAGTAAATCAGGGTTCGATCAAATTATTAGAGGATAAATAAAATTAAATCGACCAAACAACTCTAAATTTAAAGCATAATGGAGAAATAAGATCTTGAACTTAGAGATTAAGTTAACGAAAGCTAAACAAATGATGATCATGAAGGAATTTTAAAAGAAGATGCAAATTTTTCTAGAAGCTTAAAATACCCATTAATGGCAACATAATTTAAGGCAATAAAGCTAAGTCCCAAATTCAGTTATGAGAAGTAAGTATAAATTTCAAGTGTAGAGGGAAACAAGAACAACAATGAACAATACCCATGAATCCAAATGTTCAGATCTACAACATAAAAATAATGCAGGAAGAAATAAAGTCAAGTATAGTCAGAACCTGAGTACATGCATGGATGAACGAATGTACATTGCGACAGAGAAGTAATACCAATTTTGGGTTATCTTGAATAAGATTTTAAATTTACACACTCAAAAAATAATACTTCCATGACTACGACTACAAGGGGTCAAGAAATAGAGAAGAAACTTACTGTAAAATCAACACTACATATTGAAACTCTCAAAACCTTGAATCATACAGGGAATGTGCCATCAATCAACCACTCATACCTTTTAGTAAAGGGAAGTATTAGAATAAATATGAATACAAATTTTTGAGTTAGCTCAAAATGATTAAGGTGACGAAATGAGCTGATGAAACTTTGAAGAAAACAAACACAGAGCTTATCAAAGCCAAACTTGCAGAGTTTCATTTTCTAGAAATCAAAGAGTCAAACATTCAAGTATTCAAAGCTTCAGAGGATTCACAGAGCTCTGCAGACTCAGAAACCAATTCATAGAGGAAACCTAGCTCGAAGGTTACCTAAAAAATGACGAGCATCAACGAAATCCACTCATAAAACTCAAGAAATCAGAAACAATGAAATACAGATGCGTGAGAGCTATAGAATACCAATCTGGTAAAAATCTAAGCTTGAGATAACAAAATGGTGACTACGGTCAAATCCTACATAGAGCTCAAATTATGACCAAAAACTCTAGAAAGACCACATGTGTGACCTCACAGAGCATCGAAGTCACTAAAAATGATTTGAATTGAGCTCACAACGATCAAAATTGGCGTCGAGCAAAAAAATTTCCAGGGATTTACCCACAAGCCGAAATACAAAATGAAATGATCATTAGCATTGGAATGATCTTAACTATGCGAGCTCGATAGGGGATATAGTGAAACTCAACTAGAGTTACAACATCAATGATGGAGATTGTCATGTACAAAGATCAAACTACCAATACTGCAAACCACTGCCAACTACTGTAGTGCCCACTTCCCTTCGAACTCATTTTGTTTTGTGGTTTTCGAGACTGATTACTTCACTATGGATTTATTATGGCTTCTTGATTTAGCATGCTAGTAGATATCATAGACATTGGACTGTTATTGAATTGATCTTTATATGATGCACATGGTTTACTGGTGGACATTTGATAATGATATTTGTATACTTTTGACAAGGTTATTTATCTTTAATTATGACCTGTGATATATTTAATCATATTGAGTAGAACTTGATAATTTGACTAATGTGATGATCGTTTTGACATAAATGAAATGTGGAATAGAAATGTGCTAGAAAGTGTAAGTGATATCGTACTTGCCTAGATGATAGTAAATCATGTGTCATTTATTTTAGAGTATATTGTATATTTGGCATGAATGTTTTAATGCGGCCAACAGGCCGAAGGAGGTATTTTCTGTTCTGCAGGTATATTATATTCACAACAATATTGGGGAGTGGAGACCAACCACATCGAAATTTGAGAAGAATCCATCTAAGGTCACCATGGCAACAAGTAATTGTGTGTGTGTTGGAATCTTTCTGGTTAGGGAAAAATTGTGACCTAGGGGTCATGTGTTGCCTTGTTTTAATTTTTCCCTTTTTGTTTTATGTTAGTATGTGTTGCTCTTAGTAAGTGAAATTTTACTTTTGTTATTATTCATTATTCTTTGGATTGGAGTGTTACCCCTTTGTTAGCCATGGGTTGTAGTGGCTTAATTAAGTTAATTTGAAATTGTCCTAAACTAATTAAAAGATGTGACCAAAGAGAGCTCATTTATTAGGCTTTGATTTACTTGGGATTTTATGTGGATTGATGTGTGTTTGAGTTTTGAGTGTAGCACACTCTACCCCACATGGGAAAATCAAATTTGGCCTTGGAGGCCAAATTCCAAAGCTTGTGGGACAAGTCAAACTTGTCCCACACCTCTTAAAACCCCATGCCAACCCTACCTATGGGTTGGAAGACCAAATTTAGGGTCTTTTAGGTGTCTTGGGGGGATAAAAGGGTAAAAATATTAATTGCACTTTCTTTCAAAATTTAATTTTGTCCTTTGGGGGAGTGGGCTTAGTTGGAGTGTGTAAGGTGCTTGCCTTTCTTTCAACCACTTATTAATGGTGCATTGGAATTTGATGTTGACCAAATGATGTGGAGTGGAGGGAAAAGGAGGTGGCATCCTACTTGGAGCCACATCATCCCTCCCTCTCTTTTCTCTATTTATTTGATCCTCTTGTTTGTTTTGGGGGTTGGAAGTTTCATTTTTAGTCTTTTGTATTTTGGAGAGGAGAGGATTTTGAAGGAGTTGTGGATTTTTGGAGCTTGTTGATACTTGTGGGAATTTTGTTGGAGCTTGTGGATGCTTGCTTGATCTTTGGAGGGATTTGAGACTTCATACTTGGAGCAAGCTCTACCATGGAAAGGTAGGAGCTTCACCTTTGTTTGCATTATGTTTCTTTTTTTTATATGAATGTATATATATGTTGTGTTGAATGTTGTTGTTTGAAATGCTTGTTGGGAATGGGTAGAATGCCTAAGTTGGGAGTGGGAGGAGACTATGGGGAGTTTAATTGAGGGAGGCATAAGAGATCATTTTCTTGAGGAGGGAGTTTGGGTTGGGTGCCCACCTAGTAAGAGAAATGCTTGCATTTTCTTCTTGTTTTTTACTTTGAGGGAGCCATAAGAGTTGAGGGAGGCATAAGAGTGGATGGAGGGATAAGGGGTACTTGAGGGAGGCATAAGAGTTGTTAGGGGTATTGTGTTTTGCATTGGAGGCTTTTAGGTGGCACCCATTCCCATTGGGAGGCATAAGTGGCCTCCCCATAGGTCTTACTCTTATGGCTTTCTTGATAAGCCTTGTGACTTGTTGTTGTGATTGTTTTCCCTCTTGTTGTGTTGTTGATTTTTGTTTTGAAGGATTATGGAATGAATGTGAAATTTTATGTTGAGTTATGTGGAAGCTAGTAGTTGCCATGAGTTGGATTTTCTCCCATTGTAATGTGGTTGGGGCTCGGGGGCTAATGGAGAGGATGGCTTCTCTTCTCCATTGGGTATCTTGGTTGGGAGGAGAGCGTTGCCTCTCCCCTTATTTTGTTGTGAATCAAGCAAACTATGGAGGAGCCACCTTGTTGATATTTGGAGCATTGGAACCTTGTTGATGACAATGTGAAACCACCATGTATTTTTTACCCACCTTGAGTGGAGGAAAAAATGTAATATTGCTTTGTATTTTAGCTTCCATTATTGTAAATTTGTTTTCCACATGAAGTAGAAAATTTTGTAACAAGATGTTGAAGGAAAGTTGTTTTTTGAACTTCATTAGTAAAGGTTGTAATGTGGATGGAATTAAAAGTTGAAAGAAAGACAATCTATTTATTCTCCTTTAACTTGGCTTGGAACCTCATAGGAGTATGTTGATCTTGTTGGCATGTTAGTAGTTCTTGCTTTAAAACTTAATGGAAACATTGTTGGACTCTTTTGTGGAATGTTAGGAAATTTAAAAAAATAAATATATGTATTGATTTTCACTTTGTTACTTAAAAGGATGTATTGAAAAATTGGAATATTAGTGCATATTCTATATTCTTGTATTTTTAATGGAATGACTTAAGTTTTTAGTAAAGTTTTCATTATGCTAACGAAGTAATTTATGTCCTAGCTCTATTATGATTTCTTCATATTAAGGATCATTTAAGAAATTCATTGTAAAAGGAAATGAAATATTTAAATCCCAACAAATTAGTAAGGGAAAGGAAATCAAACCTATGTGAAAACCCGTGCAATGTCTATTTAAGGAAACTAGGATTTTAATTTCAATATTAAGCTCTAGGTAACTTATTAAAACTATTACCATATGACTATTAATGCCTAATAAACAATATACTAATTTGAATATTACCTTCATATTAACAAAGTATGTTACTAAAACTAGCCATGAATAATTATTAATGAATTATATAATATAATGTATTACGGCGCTTAATACTTTTTCTTTATGTCTATTAACAAAAGTGCTATACTAAAATCATACTTTTCATATTATAAAACAAAAACCATGGCATACCTCCGTAAACATCAGGTAATGTCACTCAAAACTACGCATGAACGTGTCACTAATTTGCAAAGCAGGCTTGTAACAAAATACACGCAGAATGCTCATGTAAAAGTTGCAAAGCAACTTTATGCTCCATGAATATTCTGATATGAAATGGACCCGCCTCTGTCCTGAAACGATTCACATTATTGTCAGGCAGACCTGTGCATCATGAATATTCTGATTTGAAACAGCTCTGCCTCCTATGAGGTTCTCCTGCACGGGCTCCACCTTAAATCCAAGTACTTTGTAAATTATTCTGGTCGCCGGGTAAGATTCTCGTCCCCTTAATCAATTATTTTTTTTAATCCAAATGTAATAAAATCAAAGGTCAGTCTGTTGACCAGATCATATTAGATAGACCTTCGTGCAACATTCTCCCACTGTCCCTTTCACTGTCCCTTAAGAGGTCGACTTTGAAAACTATCTTGAAGGCAGATCCTGAATTTGAAGATGCATTCGATACTGAACAGATAACAACTTAGTTGGACAACCTGCTTGTTTTAAGTGCTCAAAAACGAAGAAGGGGGCTTTGTTTGTCTGCTGCGACCTGGCTGTCTCCCTGTACAGGCCGCGGCCATTTATGCACAGGGGAGAACTCTGACAAGAACAAATCTTGCAGCACCCAATGGAAGTGGAAGGTATCACAGCAGTCTGTTTCCCACTAGCTGTAGATTCTCCTTTTCCCTCACGCATGTCTAACCGCAGCGTGGCCAGATTAGAAGAGTAAAGATACATCAGGTGGGTAGACCAAACAGGGAGGGGGGGGACAGAAGATCTCCTTGTAACTCAATTTCAATGAAATAAATAAAGTATATGCGACCTTGGAGCTGTTCGGCACGCAAGGGGAGGAAATTTTAATGTTTTATGGCAGGTGTTGGTTGAGCCACCCACCCCCAATCATGATTTCCAACCTAATTTCAGACGATTAATGTGTCTCAGCACGTAGTTGCTTGGGCCACATTTATATCCCTTTCCTGGCGTTGAATGTGTATACTGCCTGACATTGGCTTGGGCCACATCGAGTTGGTCATGTAAAGGGTTGGCGGGTGGTCATTATTAACCATCGGTGGGGTTCATACGTAATAGCGGTTTGGAATATTTAAAAGCCCACCGATATGATATCTCCTATCGTGCCGAGTTGTTGGAAAGGAATAAATGGTGGACATAGTGGATCGAACCATATACACTCACCAACTCATTGAGGCATGTAATGCCAATATATCAATTCTTGCCATAGATAGCTATACCGAGCTATATTGAACTCACCCGAGTTAGCTGGTAGAAAACCAAGTTGGCTTGGTATTACTATACATATATTCATAATATATATGACAGGCCATAATGTGGTTGCCTGAGGTTATCTACCACATGGTGAAATAATCGATGATAACATGGAAAATTACTACCAAGGTAAATGGGAGAATAACCCAAGCAATGTAAATATGTGGCTTGGAACTTAGTTATTCAATGTGACCTGCTCAGTAGCTCGACGAGCTAAGATCAATACACATGCACTCTGCAACATATATTTCCACTTGTCGATTCTCAATAGGAAAATCGAACATTAAATCAAAATTGTGGTGGCAAGCCACATGGTGGCTTGAGGACCCACCACGTCAGTAATAATAAAATAGTCCTTCGATGGCCAAGATCCCTTCCGTTTTAAAAAAAATAAATTAAAAAAATAAAAATGTCGTATTTTCGGGTTATGTGTTTAGTGGAAGCAAGTCTTGGTCATCGTCATCTTAGTGAACGTCATCATTTTCACGGCGTTACATTTTGGTATCAGAGCCTAGGGGTTTCAAGCTTGGACCCTTGGGCACACGCAGAAAACATAAAACATGAACATTTAACCTAGTACAGAGCTGATTCTTTTAAAATATAAAACCACAATGTTGATAATTATAGTTTCAAACAACAAATTTAGAAAACTGGCACAAGACCTAGAACAATGAACTAACTCTCACCTTGATCTGTGTCAGGAGGCACGGATTGGGCAAGGGGTCTCTTCATATAGACCTAGACATACCACCGCCAGAGCAGGCCGTAGCAGCCATTCTACCTCAGATCTTGCAGACACTCCAGGATGTCAATGCCGCTATACGCGGAGAGCCCTTGGGAGGACGACTTGCTAGACATAGTTTGGAGCCATCAGTAGATGCCCAGGCATCCCCTCGACACAGCGAGGAGCACAGGGCAGAGAACTTCCGTGCGGAGTCGGCTAGGGCAGAGTCACCACAGAGAGGACATGGGGACAGGATCTCAGGACATAGGGACAGGTCTCGGAGCCCTAGACAGAGGGAGGAGCATAAGAGAGACTAGGATTCGTCATACATCAGCTATGCAGACCATATCAGGGAGATCCTGAAGCTACGACCATCTCACTATTCAGGTGATACAGGCGGTTTTCAGGCAGAGGCCCCTCACAACCTGGTTGGTGAGCTTGAGTGGATGCTTCAAGCTCTGCCCTTGTACTAGCAACACGAAAGCTCGTGTTGCAATCCATCTTCTGAAGGATGGAGCAGGAGTCTGGTGGAGGACCGAGGAGCAGAAGCTCCATGTTGACTCAGGAGACGATTACCTGGGAGCTGTTTGAGGAGCGTTTCAGGAGTAGGTATTTACCCAGGAGATTTATACAGCAGCGGATAGACAAGTTTCATGACCTCCGTCAGGCATCGATGACAGTAGCTGAGTATGAGAGTCATTTATGGACCTACTCCAGTACGTCGACTATATGCAGGATGAGCAGGTACAAATTCACAGGTTCATCTGGGGCCTGAACTTGGATTTAGGTGGTGCAGTGCGCATTCACTGCCCACAGACATTAGCAGAGGCCGTGGAGAAGGCCTATATTGCAGAGGAGACACGGGGAAAGACGCAGCAGGCTAGAGACAGAGTTCGAAGCCGTATCCAGTAGATGCAAGGATGGTAGGTCGAATTACCATTTCCCAAGGTCAGTTCCTCCTCCATGGGGTGGACAGAGTTCAGGGCAAGCTTCATTCAGGCCACAACAAAAGAAATAGCAGCAGCAGCAAAGACCCGCCCACCTTACCGACCTCCTCAGAGATTTGATGTGGCAGAGAGGACGTAGTATGGGGCCTCCTCCTAGGGGTCCCATCAGGACACAGGGTGCACCGAGAGCTCAGTCAGCAAGAGCTCGTCAGCAGAGACCTCAACAGTCCATAGCCAGATCGTCAGGATCTGTATCTCAGTCATCTAGAGTACCAGCTGGAGCTGCTTCCCACTGGAGAGGACCAGGCAGCTATTATGGTTGTGGTGTTGTTGGACATCATTGGAGAGATTGCCCACAGAACCCTAACAAGGGTAAGACGCAGAGCTCAGAGCCTACTATTGGAGATATGGCATGGAGTCATCGGATCTATGCAGCGGTCGAGAACTGCCAGCTGAGCATCAGAGTACTGTGATTGAGATGACAGGTAGTATTGGTGGTATTTCCACCTCTATATTATTTGATTCTGGTTCTTCTGATTCTTTTATTGCACCATCCTTAGTAGAGCATTGTAGGCTGGTGGCAGTTAGGTAGGGCCGTAGTTGGGATGTTGAGATGGCTTCTGGAGCTAAAATTTCTGTAGACTCCTTAGTTTTCAAGGAGTGTGTAGTGGATTTGGGACCCTTCACCACTACTTCTGATCTTCGATCCTTCCATTAGGATCTTATGGCATCATTTTAGGCATGGATTGGTTGTTCGCTCACAGAGCTAGAGTGGATTTATTACCATAAGACTATTTACTTGCATAGATGATCTTGGAGTAGAGTCAGTGATATCAGGAGTTAGGAGGGCCGTATCCATTCGCACCATCTCCGCTATGCCTAGCTTAAGCGGTGTGCGCGATATTGTCAGTTGTTTGCTATTACTTGTTCAGTGACAGATCAGAGGATGAGTCAAGAGGACCTTCCCTCGATGACGCATCCCATCTTATCAGAGTTTTCTGATGTGTTCCCAGGGGAGCTACCGAAAATTACCTCCCCCACGTGAGATAAATTCCATATAGATCTAGTTCTGGGCGCAGAGCCTATCTCACGAGCACCTTATCGGATGACTACTCCTGAGTTATGTGAGCTCAAGTTGCAGCTTGAGGATCAATCAGAAAGGCCTAATCCATCCTAGTGTATCCTCCAAGTTGGGGTGCACAAGTGATCTTCGTCAAGCTCAAGAAGGATGGATCACTTCATGTTGTGCATTGACTACCATCAGCTGAATAAAGTAACGATCAAGAATCGTTACCCCCCTTCCACGCATTGATGAATTTATTTGATCAGATCTGCAGGGGGCAATACATTTTCTCTAAGATAGATTGTTAAGTCAAGATACCATCAGCTCAGGTTTACGGAGACAGATATCACAAGACAACATTCCGTACAAGATATGGCCACTACGAGTTCACAGTGGTACCTTTCGGTTTGTAGGAATGCCCCCACAGTGTTTATGAGTTTGATGAATGGGGTATTCAGGAACTTCCTTAGATTACTTCGTGACTCATGTTCCTTGATGAAATTCGGAGTTTACTGGTACGCAACATCGTGAGGAGCATGTAGGAGCACCTTCGCCAGGTTCTTTAGTGTCTATCGCGAAATTTTGCGCCTTTACGGAAACTTGGAGAAGTGTACGTTCTTTCAGCCTGAGGTGCAATATTTGGGCCACATCATTTCTGGGGAAGGTATCTACAGTAGATCCTTCCAAGGTTCAGGAGCCATCATGGACTCAGGCCAGCACCCACTAGTGTGACCGAGGTGCGTAGTCTTCATGGGTCTAGCAGGGTATTACAGGAAAATTGTTCAGGACGAGCTCTCGGATTGGGGGAAACCCCATCACTTCTCTTCAGCTAAAGGGAAGAAGTTTTTATGGTCAGATAGATGTGAGCAGGCCTTCAGTACACTAGAAGGAATGCCTCACAAGAGCACCTATTCTTGTAATGCCAGATCCTCCGGGTGAGTTCTAAAAGTTTGCACAGATGCTTCCTTGGATAGGACTTGGAAGGTGTGTTAATGCAGGAGGGTAGAGTCTTGCCTTTGAGTCTCATCAAACTCAAAGATTATGAGCTCAATTATGGGACCCATGACCTTGAGCTTGCAGCAGTGGAATCATGCGAAAATAGTGTGGTCGATGACATTTTCTTCTTGGCTGCGAGATTTACACTCAGGACTGATCAACTTGAAAAGTCTTCGCCACCTCTTCACGCAGCCCAATGGGTCAATGCTACGTCAGCAGCATTGGATGGAATTACTCTGTGAGTATGACATGGAGATAGATGCATGTGAAAGGGTTGAAGGAGAATGTGGTTGCAGATGCCTTGAGTAGGCGGAGACATGTGGCTATGGCAATTGTCAGTGGGCACGTCGAGATTTGTAGAGTAGGATCTTGTGGCAGCTTCCTCAGGATAGTTTCTAGGCTTGCAGCCAGAGCAAAGATTGATTCTCAGAGACCCCTTGAGGGGAGATTTGAGCTGGATTTTCATTAGAGGCAAATGGTCTTCTCAGGGTCAACAGAGGTCGGATATCAAATGTCCAGAGATGGAAATTTGAGACATAACATCCTGACAGAGGCTCATTGTGCACCTTATTCTGCCCATGGCCGGGGTGAAGAAGATGCATGCCACCTTGAGACAGTTGTATTTTTGGAGAGGACTTTGGAGAGACGTGGCTTCGTTTGTGTCAGAGCTGTTTAGAGTGCCAGAGTGGTGAAGTTATCCGAGCATTTAGCATCCAGACTGGCCTAATCTTTGTTATCACCGAATGCACAGCACCCCTGTGCATGTATTTGATTCACAGTGTGATTGGATATTCATGGGTTACTAGGGTCCACCTCATATTTGCTCTGGTGAGACTCCCCTGTCCAGAGGAAGAGCTAAGTTCTTGCTCCTAAACTACCTACCACAATCTAGGTCTAATGCAGGATAAGCATGAACTATTGGCTAAGTCCTGCTCAAGGTTGCCTCTGGGACCAGGGAGAGAGAAAAGCGCGACATAAAACCGGGTGAAATCAGCACTACACTGAAAGCAGCAGGGACCACCATGGGACAAAAGTATGCGGTGGGAGAGAAATCTCCATATGTTCAAATACAGAGGCAAAGTGACTACACTGAGAGGAGGTGATGACAGTTGGGTCATAATCTAGCGAAATGCATTCGGCCAATATTCATTCAAGGCATCCACAACAGAGTAGTGCCAATGGAACTGCAAGAACCTAAACCGGCCGGTTCGGCCACAATGGGAACAAATGGTCCGAAAGATAAAAGGGGCATTTGGAATGCAAAAAAACACGAGCAGGCCGAAGGGCGAAACAGACTTTGAGGCATTGCTTTCCTAGTATGGCAAGTGGGACAGTCTATTACAAGATAAGGCGCCTGGACCACCATGCAAGGAAATGCACTACAAGAGCACTGTACAACACACTGACACAAAGTAATTTTGGTAGAGCTTTGTTACGCGAAAACCACAAGGAGCTGAGGACCCAACACTCAAATTTATAGACACGTGTCACATGAGGAAGTTTGAGTCAACGTTTGGTCCGGAAAATTTAAATGGCCATAATCTGTTTGCCTACCGTAGCTCCGGGTTAAATTGAGTAAAATTGGATTTCTGGAACGCAAAAGGCTCCCCACGTCCTCATACGCCAGCAGAAACTGAATTTCTGACCATTTTAATGAGCACTAGATATATTTAAATAAAACACTGTTCTGAACCCGGCCACGTTTTCTTAAAAAACTGCAATCAATTTCTAATCAAATATGGAATTTCTTGATTTTTGTGCATTGGGCTTAGAACCATGATTCCAACGGTACCAATTTTGTGCAATTTCGTTGAGAAATGCAAAAGTTATGGCCTTCTGATTCATCCATATGGTTCCGGCCTGCAGCTATTTTGGGTCTAGCAAGCGTCCAGCCTTCGTATCATTTGATCGGGAATGAAGATTAACTGACTGGATTCAGAATATGTTTCTCGGATTGGTAAATATATCTCCCCTTCTTAAAAGGCATAATAAATCTAGTTTCTGTGGCATAGAGGACGTCGTGCTCGTTCCAAAAAGTCCAATGTTGTGACCCATCGGAGCTCAGAGTCAAAAGTTATGGCCGTCTTGAAGTGTGCTCGCAGGTCAAACGTTGACTTTTCCTCTTCAGTCTTCGGCCGATCCGCACTTTTGCGGTGCATACACCTTGGACGCGTTTGACTCACGTACTTTTTTCCTGGCTGTCCCAGACGAAAAACTCTTCCTTCGGGCGATCTGCAGCTTAAATCGCGTGACCACGCGTTCCTTGCGTGTTGACTTTTTTCTTGGTGATCCCGGCCCTTATGCGAAATAGACTCTTCCTTCGGGCGATCCACGCTTTCGCGTCCTAGTGTCCCTCATGTATTTTTGTCCCGGCTGTCCTGGACGAACCTTCTTGCCCATTTCGCGCTTTCGCGTCCAACGCATCCCTCGCGTACTTTTGTCTATGGCTTGTCCCAGACGAACCTTCGCCCATTTTGCGCTTTCGCGTCCCTCGCGTGACTTTTGTCCCAGATGTCCCGGACGAACCTGTCGCCCATTTCGTGCTTTCGCGTAGCGTCCCTCGCGTACTTTTGTCCCGGCTGTCCCGGACGAACCTTCACCCATTTGCGACACTGTCGCGTCTTTCACACGTCCCTCGCATACTTTTGTCCCGGCTGTCACGGACGAACCTTCGCCCATTTCAGAGCTTTCGCGTCCCACGCGTACTTTTGTCCCAGCTGTCCCGGAGACTAAGACTTAGCATTTTTCGTGATTTTTCCTGGCCCGAGCCTGTCTCCTGCATTTTCACATATTAGTTTCAGGAGCTTGAGACTCTTTCTTTCTTGGCCAGGAGAGTTAGTCGTGTTATTCAAATTTGAGGGGACCCCAGCAACATGATGCTTTGCACTTGAATCAATATAATTGCTGAGTCAACATTCTAAAGAATTTGATGCATTTTCAGTTATCAAAATTTGACCTTGGGCATGAGCATTTTGGCTTCATAACACTATCCTCACGCCATACCGGAGTGGAAGTGGGACACCATTTCCATGGACTTCATCATTGGGTTACCTACGTCGAGATACCATCACGACGCCATCATGGTCACGGTGGATGAATTGACGAAGGTAGCTCATTTTTCTCCAGTGAAGACCACCTATACAGCTAGTGCTGTGGCACAAGTATACCTTGATGAGATTGTCAGATTACATGGGATTCCGTAGAAGATCATTTGCGACCGTGACCCCTTGTACACTTCCCATTTCTGGACCACCATGCAGTATGCCCTTGGGACGAGGATTAATTTCAGCACAGCTTATCACCCTGAGACAGATGGACAGACAGAGAGGGTGAATCAGATTTTGGCGGATATGCTCAGGATGTACGTGATGGATCATCAGTCGAGATGGGAGGAGTATTTGTATTTGGTGGAGTTTGCCTACAATAATAGTTTCCAGAGTTCTATAGGCATGGCTCCTTTTCAGGCATTATATGGTAGAGAGTGCAGGACACCTCTTAGTTGGGACAGGATTGAGGACAGGGTTTCCCTTGGGCCAGCATTATTACAGCATATGGAGCAGCAGGTTGCCTTGATCAGACAAAGATTGCAGAAGGTGTAGGATAGACAGAAGAAGTATGCAGACCAGCATAGGACAGATCGCAGCTTTGAGGTAGGCACGAAGGCATTTCTTCATGTCAGATCGCATAAGAGCCCTATCCGTTACGGAAAAGATCCTAAGCTTGCTCCTAGGTTTGTGGGTCCCTTTGAGATCTTGGAGCGCCTCGGTCCCTTAGCCTATCGTCTAGCATTGCCACCTAGCTTATCATGCGTCCATGATGTGTTTCACGTTTCTATGCTTAGGAGATATATTTTTGATCCTTTTCATGTGCTAGATTGGACCGCATTGCAGGTGCAGGATCAGGGGCAGGTGATGGTGGAGCCCGTGCGCATTTTAGATCGCAGGACCCTGGGCCTTCGCGGCAGAGAGATTGATCAGGTTCGAGTCCAATGGGACAGGTATGATGAGACTACAGCTACTTGGGAGGATGCTACTTTGCTACGAGGACATTTTCCACACCTTTTCCAGTAACTTCCAGGAGGAAGTCGAGTCTAACGGGAGGGGGATGTAGTGCCCACTTTCCTTCGACCCCATTTTCGTTTTTGTTGTTTTCGAGACTGACTACTTCACTATGGATTTATTTTGGCTTCTTGATTTAGCATGCTAGTAGATATCATAGACATTGGACTGTTACTGATTTGATCTTTATATGATGCATATGGTCTACTGGTGGACATTTGATGACGATATTTGTATAATTTTGACATAGGTTATTTATCTTTAATTATGACATGTGATATGTTTAATCATTTTGAGTAGAACTTGATAATTGGACTAATGTGATGGTCATTTTGACATAAATGAAATGTGGAATAGAAATGTGCTAGAAAGTGTTAGTGATATCGTACTTGCATAGATGATAGTAAATCAGGTGTTGTTTATTTTATATTATATTGTATATTTGGCATGAATGTTTTAATGCGGCCAACAGGCCGAAGGAGGTATTTTCTGTTCTACAGGTATATTATATTCACAACAATACTGGGGAGTGGAGACCAACCACATCGGAATTCGAGAAGAATCCAGCTAAGGTCACCATGGCAACAAGTAATTGTGTGTGTGTTAGAATTCATTTGGTTAGGAAAAATTGTGACCTAGGGGTCACGTGTTGTTTTGTTTTAATTTTTCCCTTTCTATTATGTTAGTATGTGTTTCTCTTAGTAAGTGAAATTTTACTTATGTTATTATTCATATTCTTTGGATTGGAGTTTACCCCTTTATTAGTCATGGGTTGTAGTGGGTTAATTAAGTTAATTTGAATTTGTCCTAAACTAATTAAAAGATGTGACCTAAGAGAGTTCATTTATTAGGATTTGATTTACTTGGGATTTTGTGTGGATTGATGTGTGTTTGAGTTTGAGTGTAGCACACTCTACCCCACATGGGAAACTCGAATTTGGCCTTGGAGGCCAAATTTGGAAGCTTGTGGGACAAGTCAAACTTGTCCCACACCTCTTAAAACCCCATGCCAACCCTACCTATGGGTTGGAAGGCCAAATTTAGGGTCTTTTAGGTGTTTTGGGGGGATAAAAGGGTAAAATATTAATTGCACTTTCTTTCAAAATTTAATTTTGTCCTTTGAGGGAGTGGGCTTAGTTGGAGTGTGTAAGGTGCTTGCCTTTCTTTCAACCACTTATTAATGGTGCATTGGAATTTGATGTTGACCAAATGATGTGGAGTGGAGGGAAAAGGAGGTGGCATCCTACTTGGAGCCACATCATCCCTCCCTCTCTTTTCTCTATTTATTTGATCCTCTTGTTTGTTTTGGGGGTTAGAGGTTTCATTTTTAGTCTTGTGTATTTTGGAGAGGAGAGGAATTGGAAGGAGTTTGTGGATTTTTGGAGCTTGTTGATACTTATGGGAATTTTGTGGGAGCTTGTGGATGCTTGCTTGATCTTTGGAGGGATTTGAGACTTCATACTTGGAGCAAGCTCTACCATGGAAAGGTAGGAGCTTCACCTTTGTTTACATTATGTTTCTTTTTGTTGTATGAATGTATATGTATGTTGTGTTGAATTGTTGTTTGAGATGCTTGTGGGGAATGGGTAGAATGCCTTAGTTGGGAGTGGGAGGAGACTATGGGGAGTTTAATTGAGGGAGGCATAAGAGATCATGTTCTTGAGGAGGGAGTTTGGGTTGGGTGCCCACCTTGTAAGAGAAATGCTTGCATTTTCTTCTTGTTTTACTTTGAGGGAGCCATAAGAGTTGAGGGAGGCATAAGAGTGAATGGAGGGATAAGGGGTACTTGAGGGAGGCATAAGAGTTGTTAGGGGTATTGTGTTTTGCATTGGAGGCTTTTAGGTGGCACCCATTCCCATTGGGAGGCATAAGTGGCCTCCCCATATGTCTTACTCTTGTGGCTTTCTTGGTAAGCCTTGTGACTTGTTGTTGTGATTGTTTTCCCTCTCGTTGTGTTGTTGATTCTCTTGTTTTGAAGGATTATGGAATGCATGTGAAATGTTATGTTTAGTTATGTGGAAGCTTGTAGTTACCATGAGTTGGATTCTCTCCCATTGTGATGTGGTTGGGGCTCGGGGGGCCAATGGAGAGGATGGCTTCTCTTCTCCATTGGGTATTTTGGTTGGGAGGAGAGTGTTGCCTCTCCCCTTATTTTGTTGTGAATCAAGAAAACTATGGAGGAGCCACCTTGTTGATATTTGGAGCAATGGAACCTTGTTGATGACAATGTGAAAACACCATGTACTTTACCCACCTTGAGTGGAGGAAAAAAAAAAATGTAATATTGCCTTGTATTTTAACTTCCATTATTGTAAATTTGTTTCCACATGAAGTAGGAAATGTTGTAACAAGATTTTGAAGGAAAGTTATTTTGATCTTCTTTAGTAAGGTTGTAATGTGGGTGGATTGAAAGTTGAAGGAAAGATTATTTATTTATTCTTGGCTTTACTTGGTTTGGAACCTCATATGAGTGAAGTGTTGATCTTCAAATTGGGATGTTAGTAGTTCTTCCTTTAAAACTTAATGGAAAGCATTGTTGGAATCTTTTGTGGAATGTTAAGGAAATTTACAAAAACGACATATATATTAGATTTCACTTTGTTACTTAAAAGGATGTATTGAGAAAATCAATTGGAACATTTAGTGCCTTGCTTTCCTTACTTGGATGTAATTTTGGAGTCCTCATTGAAAGCTTTGTAAATTGGTACTTTCAATATGCCAATTGAAGTTTTCAGCTTATTATTAAATTTTTCTTCATTCAAGAATCCATGGGAAAAATTTGCAGTATTTTAATTAAGGAATGTGTTGTATAATCAAATTGTACTTGAAATTAAGTTGTTAAATGACTATGTAGATATGCCTATAAAGAAGTATTTTCAATGCCGTCTAAATCCCTAAATTATGTTTTATTCATCCATTAACCAATAATATTGTAAAATCCACGGCTAATAACAAAGGCTCTAATAAAATAACTATTGAAATATCCCTTGCATATCTATAAAGTAGGGTTACCATAAAATAGCCACTGAATTTATTAATGCAAATTTATAACCTATCAAGTATACTACGTAGGATCTTTCCCTTTTATATTGCAAAGAGCACTACATAGTATAAACTATTGCCATCATAATTTAGCATATTATTTAAAACAATTAACCTATGGTGATATGCCTCTGTAATAGGTCTGCAATCAGGTAACCTGTGATATACCATGTTAAAATTAATGCAAAACGTATACACTATTGAAAGCTAAGCCAGTACATAATAAACTAATCATACGCATACGGATATGGAATATAAGATAACTAAATCATGATATATGCTTGCCGTATAATCATTCTGATATGTAAGATTGTCATCAATTACTATGCCGAAATTCTTATAACTGCAAGGATACAACTATGCTTCATGAATATTCTGACATGAAGTACAGTCATCCACCTCTGTTTAGAAGTTCTCTTCCACGAGCTACCTCGTAGAACAGGTAAGATCTCTTTAATGAAAGATCTCTGAAATAAGCTTCATCAAAAATGGTCTCCGGGTAACACTCTCACTATCCCTTAATCGATGTTGATGCTTTAATATTTTAAATGGATGAAACCCGTTTTGGGGAATGCACTGTCGATACGTCGAGTGTGATAACAACATAGTTGGCAGACCTGCCAGGCCGAACTGAAACTGCCTGTTGTCCCTTAGGCAATTTCGATGCAAATATCTTGAAGGTGAACTCAGAATTACGAGCACCCCACGCCCCGCACACTGATGCAGATACCCAACTTGAAAGTGGAGGTAATCTGCCTCCTCACGCGTGCCAAGCGCAGTCAAAACTGGGGGGGGGGGTGTTTGCCTTATCCCTTGCTGCCTGGCCGTTTCCTCTTGATCACCAGATGGTCTTCCACGCGGCCAGGGCTCGAGACAGCCGGAGCTCACTCCTCGCTCACGCACCTTAGACCTTCCTGCTTCACCTTTCTTGTGCCCACGTGCCCAGGAAACTCGCCTGAAAAACGGTGGGCTGAACCTTCTTTTCATGCGTCAGTAGACTACAAATTCTAGGTGGATTCATTGTTTACACGTGCCCTGGGCAGACTTAAATTACGGGTCTGTACGCCTCCTTCATCGGCCTGTAGCTCCGTCTACATCTTCCTCCACTACTAATTCACGCGGCCTGGGGCGGTGAAAGCGTGGTAAAAACAGGCCTGTCTTCGTGCCATGGTTCCTCGGTTTGGCGTGGGTATCTAGGTGAACAATTGAAAACATTGTTTGACGCCTTGAATGCGGCCAGTGGGAAGTGGCGTGCACGCCAATGGAGAAGGTTTAAAAGGAGTTCGGCTGGTGGCTGGTTGAAGCCACCGCCCCCAACCATAGCATTTAAAACAAGTTTGATTTGGGACCTATTAAGAATACAACTATTTATATTCATAAACTAGAGCCCACACCAACTCTCATAATCATCTCTCTAATATGTTTTTAATTGTAAATGTATACATGTCAGTACAATCAATCAAAGCAATTTGCCATTATTGATATTTTTTCATACTTAAAAGCATAGTGAAAATTGAGTAAACATTCCATTTAATACTGTCCCGTACTCATTTTTAATTGGTTACAAGGCTATGAACACCGGAATAGCTTATTAGTTGACCGAATTTCAATAGTTAGTCTTCTAATTTTGAAAAAATAACTTGATGAAATGGAAATATTTTTTGGTTGTATTACAAAAGACTAAGAATGTCGATTTATAACCGTATCTTGTCCACATTGTAATAGAATAAGCTCGAGTCCCCTCAAGTGCTAGGCTTGCCGAGTTATATGTTATCTAGCCAAGTTGGAAATAATCTTGATCCTAACATGGAAAATGTTACCAAGGTAAATGGGAAATTAACCCAAGCAATGTAAATATGTGGCTTGGAGCATAGTTTTCGCAACGTAACCTACTCAGTAGCTCGACGAGCTAAAATCAATACACATACACTCTGCAACATATTTTTTCCACTTGTCGATTCTCATTAGGAAAAAAAAATCGAGCAGAATCAAAAATGTGGTGGCAAGGCACGTGGTGGCTTGAGGACCCACCATGTCGGTAATAATAAAAAAAGTCCTTGCGATGGACAGGATCCCTTCCGTTTAAAAAAAAAATACAAATTGTCGCATTTTCGGGTTGCATGGTTGTGGCGCGTCATCGTCATCGTTGTGAGCGTCACCTTTCTGCAGCTTTACAACTACCTCTTCAACCATGGTTTGTGAAAACTACCTCATTAAACGCTTGATCAGAAACCCCTAATCGAGGATCAAGAATGAACAACTACAGATTAAAAAGGACAACAACCAACGACTTGCATCAAAGCACAAATTTTTAAAGCAAAACCACCAGGGTTAATCTAGTTAACTCGACCCGAGTTAGATGCCAGTTAAAAAAGCATGTGGAGGGGGTGAGTCATCATCATGAGAGGGTCGACCCCATGATTAAAACAAAAATTATTGCATGTTGACTGTCAAAAGTCTAAAACTGCATAGTATATGTACCAAGTAATCAAGTGGCCCAACCAACTATACAATGCAATGATAACCCAAAAGTGGTTCGAGCACTATAATGACCATATGTTATATGAAAGTAGTCAATCAAACCAAGCGAATTGCATGGTCATCAAAAGTGGCTGTGTATTATATTGTCACCCTTTTTACAAAGTTACCCCCATTGTCTTATTTCAAAACATAATAATGTGCTAAGTCCACAAGGGTGGCCAAACCAAATGAAGACTCAGTGGTTAGCTGCAAAAGTGGTCCTGACTAATTATGATGAATTGGACATGACTTGGAATGCAAATTTTTTTATGTCGAGTTTCAATATTTGTTTTGCCAGAAATAGGGGAAAGAATTCCAGTAAGTGTCAATCCTTAAAATGATCATGCTTTTCTTTATTATCTTAGAGCATTAAACAATGATATTTCAAGTATGATTCAGTCTATGGTATGTTGAGATTCTCATGTCAGTAGCCTATGATATCACCATTCGAGCTAAAAATAGTCTTATTGAAGCCAGAAAGTTAGCTCCAAGGCCTTCATTTCCTTTTTTGGAAGATCTAGCACCTATTCCACGGCCTATCACGATTATAGAACATGTTGTTACAAATGCCCCATCAAATGACGTGCTTAAATATTTGTAGACTATGGGAAACAAGATGACTTCAAAGGATTGAAAATAGACTTACACTACCTAGTAGGCCTTATCCTACTCCTTATCAGCAAAACCAACAAAATAGACAGGCCTACCAACATAATCAAAATTATAGGCAGCCTTATCAGCAAAGGAAGTTTGACCTAAAGCCTCCTAGTTCATCTAACACTTTATTCCTAGTTAATATGGCTATAGAAGAGTGGTGTCAACCATTTAATAAGCCTCATTTAGCTGTAAGTTTATCCCAAATTATTTTTTGAACATAAGTCTTGTTGCACAACCTCAACCTGAGACATTATTCATACCTCAAATGGAGGGTGGGTACCAAGAAACTCATGTTCAGAAGGAACTTAAAAAGAACTTAGTCAGTTTCAATGAGGATGATTTCATTGCAGTTACTACTAGGGCTTAAGAAAAATGCTACATAAAGTAAAAAACAACAAAATAGGCATTCTCTGCCAATTGTCACTAAAAAAACAACTACAGGCCAAAAACCAGCTAATAGTGTTGTTGTTCTTTAAAAAAGCGGTAAGTGTTTCAGTTGGTAAGAGTAGCAAAACAACTTCAGCTTTATCTAAGAAGGTTATTTATACCTCAGATATCAAAAGAAGCTGAAGTAGAATCAGTTTTCACTAAAGTCTATTCAAAAATAGTAGAATCTGTCTCTAAAATTGTTACTTCTTGTAACATTGTTGATGTAATGAAAAATCATAATGGGGTAAGTGCATGAAGTTGATGGACAAATATAGGGTCATCCGTGGACATCATATTGCAAAAAACAACAAAATCTCAACTTGTAGGGATTATTAGCTATACACGCACTCTAAATTAGAAAAATTTATATAAATATGAATCGTAGCATTCGGAATCTAGTTTCTAAAATACTAATTTTTGTAAAAAACAGACAAGTTTAGCTATATTAAACACTTAAAATTATATGACTTAGTTTTTTTTTTTGAAAAAACTTATAAGATTGTAGTCCGTTTGCCCGCATTTTGGATGACCAAATCTTGTTATTTTTTTTCCTTTGGTGAAACGTTAGATGTAGTTGTCTATCTTGGGATGGATTTTATTTTGTATTTTTTTTAGCAATATTTTTTTTTTATGATTTTTTCCGTGAAAGTGGTCTGAAAATATTTAGAAAACGGAGTGCTTTCCGTTTGCCCGCCATAACTATATCAAAAAATATCGAAATCAATTTTTTTTTTTTTTAACATGTATAGAATTTTTCCACGCTTGGGATGGTATAAGTTTTATCATATTTTGATAAGAGAAACAAAAGTTACAGTCTTAAACGTAGACATGAACATTCACGGGAAAAAATGTCTTAAAGACCTATTGTTAGTAAAAAATTATAAAATGATATTTATCTTATTCTATTCACTTTAAAAACAATATTTCTACGAAGCTAAGAGTCTCCCCTACGCGATGGCACCATTTTTGTGAAATGTTTTCAGTTTTTTAGCACGGTTCAAGTCTTTGGAAGAGCAAATTTGAGGTTTTTTGACCTTTTACACTTCATAATGACCTTCCATAGCTTTGGTTGGGGAAAAACAAAGATTTTCCGAGCCTTAGGTTCGGCAGATAGATCCGTGATCGTGGTTTTTTAAACATAAACCGTGAGCATGCTTTATAAACTACGATCATGCTTTATAAAGCACGCGATCGCAGTTTATAAAGCGCGATCGCGGTTCATAAATCATATTTACACACATCCCAATGTCTGAATTACCATGTGATTTTTACTCTCTGACCTTACCGTACAAATTACTGTGAAATTCTATCTTTTTCTGCACGTTTTTCTTATCACCGGAAGCAAAACATCATGGGAGACAAAAAACGAAGTCAAAAAAGGAAGTCATTAAGTAAAAAAACACCAAACGAATTAGAGGCCAACAAAATTCAAAATGCTGAGCGAATGCGGAAACTTCGTGAATCTAGAAGAGGTTCATCTTCAATCCCAACTATTGTAAGCAATGAAGAACTAGGTAATGTTTCTACTGTCAATGTTGAAGTTGAATTAAATACTCGTGATGAAGAAGTTTTTACTGTCAATGTTGAAGAAGAATTAAATACTCATGATGTAGCAAATGTTGAAATTGAAGGAGACGATGAAAATGTGAATAAGGAAATTCATGTTGAAACTGTAGACAAGCAAAATTTGACAAAAACACCTCCTAGGATTTTACGTAAGAAACCTAATTTTTTTATTGAAATTGATGAAAACATTTTGAAACCAATGTCTGACAAACTTTCTGAACGACAAATCAGAAGAAAAGCCACTGAAATTTGGGATAATCATTTTGAAATTTTAAATGATTCCCAAAGATGTCAGTTGTTGGTTAGTTTGATGAAATTGATTAAAATGAGACCTACATTAAACACCTTAGGATTGACAACATCTAATATACGTGGTCAAACCTCTACAATTGTTGAAAACCTTCATGATGCATATCACACTGTTGGTGTCAAGAGATGCACTAGGGATAGTAATATTGTGCGTCGTGTACTTGCTACTAGTGTTGTAAGTGAATCAATAAAAAAACAACGTTTGATTACGCAAACAAGTCGAATGTTGCAAGTTAATCGAAAAACTCTAATGAAAGCAATTGAAAGACGTAATATCCTTCAATCACTCAATAATGCCGATTTTTGGGCATTTTCTGCTAGAGCACCGCGTAAGGACAAAAATAATTCTGATGCTATAAGAGAAGTTGTTATTAAATTTTGGCATGATAACACTAGAGTTTCACCTAATACAAGAGATGTTATAAAACGGAGAGTTGGTTCTACTAATCGTGAACCACATCCAAAGTATTTCTTAGATATGACTCAAACTCAATTTTTTCGTAAGTTTGAACAAGAGAATCTGGAAATTAAAATTAGTCAACGTTTTTTTGAAATGTTGAAACCATTCTATGTGAAAATCAACCATGCTCGCACCACTTGTTGTTGTAGGCAACATGTTGAATTTGCGATGCATTATGCTAAATTTTTACGTATTCATTCTAATTTTCATTCTGAAACTATGTTATCTGAATGTGGTGTTCAAGTTCCACCAATATCATCCAGGGATTTCATTCCTACTATATTTTGTGAAAAAGAAGTTGGACAATTTTTTTATAGTCAGGATTGTTTAGATGGAAGTTGTAGTACATGCGGCGGATTACCTAAATTGGAAAGTTGCATCCATGAGAAAATTGAAGGTACAATAGGACATAATTTAGTTGAATTTGATAAATATAAATCAGTTGCATACCAGTTGAAAGATGGAAAAGAGTCGAAACGGTGTGAGCTAGTTACAGAACAAATGCCCATTTTTCAATTTATGAGAAAATTTAAGGATGAAATTGTTTATGAGTATGCGAGGCATACACATAGAGCTCGATGGTTGGATGAACAATTCAAGCTATGCAAAGACACATTTCCTATTGGTACTATTGTTTCAGTGGTCGATTTTGCAGAGAATTACACATTGCAACCACAAATGGAGGTTCAATCGCAATATTACAACTCAGTACAAGTTGTCATTTTTGTGCATATAGCATTTCTACATTCTCCTGACAGTACAGAGAATGATCGAAAAATCTTAAGAGAGTACCACTTTTATATCAGTGATGATCGTACTCATTCTATTGAATTTGTGCAAGGGTGTTTCCAGTTATTTTATGGAAACTTGTCTGATAGGGACATCCACTTCAAACAACATTATATATGGTTAGATAATTGCACGTCTCAGTTTAAGAATGCACGAATGTTTTATTGGATGAGCAGAATGCACGTCAAGATGGGTGTGCAACATATTTGGAGTTTCACTGAGGCTGGACATGGAAAAGGAGAGCATGACAGTGCAGGGGCATGTGTGAAAAGAGATCTTGCAAGAGAAGAGTTGAAGTACAAAGATGGTGCTAAATTAAAAGATGCAAAGAGCATAGTGGAATGGTGTACTGACAACATGGCCCGAGGTTCTCAAGAAAATTCCATAGTTTGCAGATATTTTTGGTCGATAGAGGAAAAACATATTGCTAACTACGAGGATTGTATGACACTCACTGGGTCCAGTGATATGCACTCATTTTGTAGCTCAGACGCTACTTCATGGGCCGTATGGACAAGAAAGTTTGACATGTTTTTGTGCATCTTGTATCGAATTTGTCACTGCTGAGTGTGATTCACAAGAATGGGTGGAAGGATGGATTTTTAGGCCTCTAACTCCGCTTCCTAGTTATCAACCTCCACAAGCATTACGACTTGTTTCTGCAGATGAAGTTACAACATCCAAGGACTTTGACGAAATTTTGATTTTGGTGCGACAAGGTATAAATATGGTTATTTATTTAATTTTTGTAAATTGAGTTATATGTCCATTGAAATTTTAATATGTAATTTAAATTTGAGTTGTTCAACTTTCCTTGGTTATTTTTTTGTAGGACATGTGTTTGCAGTAATTGCGACAGAAGACAATGAAGAAGGAACAGACTATTTCTTATGTCGTTGCATCGAGGAAAGAAAGAAGTTGACTTCTCCTATTATAGATGGCGAAGATATTGAGTATCCTACAGGGTCAGTGGTAGTTACTGGAACTTGGCTTTGACGGTATCCATTAAAAAACTCCTCTGTTTGGGTGTTTGAAGACTTTGAGACACACAGGAAAATACTCTTATATTCACATCTAGTTCTAGCGACAAATATTCAGTTGTATAGATATCGAGGAAGGCCTAATAACAAGATTCTTTGGAAGGTTCGAGAGTCAGATCATGAAGCAATCTTGTCTGCTATTCAGAGTAGATCTGATCCTGATGGTTCATTGGAATGAATTTACAATGCGAGCATGTCTGGTATATATATAATTTCTTTTCAATTTATATATATATATATATATATATATATATATATATATATAATTTTTAGAACTTAAAGATCTAGATTTAAGTTTGAATATATATTTTATTTTAAATTTGTGTATTTTGCACGTACATTATATCTATCTATAGTATATATGGTTTTGATTTGAAACTTAAATTTCTTTGACTAACACTTTTATGTTTAGGTTAGTGGTGCCAGAAAAGCTTCCACCTTCACGTGGTTGGCACTGTTAGTAGAGAATTTTAAATTCTCGAAGCTAAGAGAAGCTTTCATTGTTTGAAAAAGTTGTAAATTTTGAAAAAGTCAAGTAAATTTTGAAAATGTTGTAAATTTTGAAAATGTTTTAAATTTTGAAAATGTTGTAAATTTTGAAAATGTTGTAAGTTGTAAATTTTGAAAATGTTATAAATTTTGAAAACGAATCCTCCCCAAGTGTTTACAAGACCATACTTACGCATGTGCACCAATATGAGAAGGAAAAAATTGAGAGAGACTATTGTAGAGGGTCCCTACACCGAGGTGTCGGATCAGACGAGGCCTCTCTAGGTGCCACAGAGTCCGAGTAGTCACCTGTCGAAGTTGAACGATATTTTGGTCTCAGGGCTCTTAAGGGACTACGCCCGAACGAAGTAGCCCGGAAGCAACGACCATTTCACGTGCCAAAAAACCACCTCCTCTAGCATCCACCTGGCCACCCGGATGTGTCGGTGTAGTCCGTTCGGTGCCACGACCCACCGTTTGCAAAATATAGCGTTTGACAACCTTACACTGGCTCCAACTGCACTATTTCATGCGTTTGCAAACAGTAGGACAGCGAGAGCACCGAAATGAGAAGGAAAAAACTAAGAGAGGCTATTGTAGCGGGTCCCTACACCGAGGTTTCAGATCAGACGAGGCCTCTCTAGGTGCCACGGAGTCCGAGTAGTCACCCGTCGAAGTTGAACGATATTTTGGTCTCAGGGCTCTTAAGGGACTACGCCCCAACGAAGTAGCCCGAAAGCAACGACCGTTTTGCACCACCGAAACACCACCTCCTCTAGCGTTCACCTGGCCACCCGGACATGTCAGCACAAGGTCCGTTTGGTGCCACAACCCACCATTTCCAAAATATAGCGTTTGACAACCTTACACTGGCTCGAACTGCACTATTTCGTGCGTTTGCAAACAGTAGGACAACGAGAGCACCGAAATGAGAAGGAAAAAACTGAGAGAGACTATTGTAGAGGGTCCCTACATCAAGGTGTCGGATTAGATGAGGCCTCTCTAGGTGCCACGGAGTCTGAGTAGTCACCCGTAGAAGTTGAACGATATTTTGGTCTCAGGGCTCTTAAGGGACTACGCCCGAACGAAGTAGCCCGAAAGCAATGACCGTTTTGCGCACGAAAACAACACCTCCTCTAGCATTCACTTGGCCACCGAGATGTGCCGGCGTAGTCCGTTCAGTGCCATGACCCACCGTTTGCAAAATATAGCATTTGACAACCTTACACTGGCTCCAACTGCACTATTTCGCGTGTTTGCAAACAGTAGGACAGCGAGAGCACCGAAATGAGAAGGAAAAAACCGAGAGAGGCTATTGTAGAGGGTCCCAACATTGAGGTTTCAGGATTAGACGAGGCCTCTCTAGGTGCCACGGAGTCTGAGTAGTCACCCGTCGAAGTTGAACGATATTTTGGTCTCAGGGCTCTTAAGGGACTGAGCCCGAACGAAGTAGCCCAAAAGCAACGACCACTTTCGCGCACCAAAACACCACCTCCTCTAGCATTCACCTGGCCACCTGAACGTGTCGGCGCAGTCCGTTTGGTGCCACGACCCACCGTTTGCAAAATATAGCGTTTGACAACCTTACACTGGCTCCAACTGCACTATTTCATGCGTTTTGCAAACAGTAGGACAGCGAGAGCACCGAAATGAGAAGGAAAAAACTGAGAGAGGCTATTGTAGAGGGTCCCTATGCCGAGGTTTTGGATCAGACGAGGCCTCTCTAGGTGCCACAGAGTCCGAGTAGTCACCCGTCGAAGTTGAACGATATTTTGGTCTCAGGGCTCTTAAGGGACTACGCCTCGAACGAAGTAGCCCGAAAGCAACGACCATTTCACCCACCGAAAAACCACCTCCTCTAGCGTTCACCTTGCCACCCGGACGTGTCAGCGCAGTCTGTTTGGTGCCACGACCCACCGTTTGCAAAATATAACGTTTGACAACCTTACACTGGCTCCAACTGCACTATTTCGCATGTTTGTAAACAGTAGGACAGCGAGAGCACCAAAATGAGAAGGAAAAAACTGAGAGAGGCTATTGTAGAGTGTCCCTACATCGAGGTTTCAGATCAGACGAGGCCTCTCTAGGTGCCATAGAGTCTTAGTCACCCGTCGAAGTTGAACGATATTTTGGTCTCAACACTCTTAAGGGACTACGCCCGAAAGAAGTAGCCCGAAAGCAACGACCATTTCATGCACCAAAACACCACCTCCTCTAGTGTTCACCTAGCCACCCGGACTTTCCGGCACAGTCCGTTTGGTGCCACGACCCACCGTTTGCAAAATATAATGTTTGACAACCTTACACTGGCTCCAACTGCACTATTTCACGCGTTTGCAAACAGTAGGACAACGAGAGCACCGAAATGAGAAGGAAAAAACCAAGAGAGGCTATTGTAGAGGGTCACTATCCGAGGTTTCAGATCAGACGAGGTCTCTCTAGATGCCACGGATTCCGAGTAGTCACCCGTCGAAGTTGAACGATATTTTGGTCTCAGGGCTCTTAAGGGACTACACCCGAACGAAGTAGCCCGAAAGCAACGACCATTTCACCCACCGAAACAACACCTCCTCTAGCATTCAACTTGCCACCCAAACATGTTGACGTAGTCCGTTCGGTGCCATGACCCACCGTTTGTAAAATATAGCGTTTGACAACCTTACACTGGCTCCAACTGCACTATTTCGCACGTTTACAAACAGTAGGACAGCGAGAGCACCAAAATGAGAAGGAGAAAACTGAGAGAGGCTATTGTAGAGGGTCCTTACACCGAGGTTTCAGATCAGATGAGGCCTCTCTAGGTTCCACGGAGTCTGAGTAGTCACCCGTCGAAGTTGAACGATATTTTGGTCTCAAGGCTCTTAAGGGACTACGCCTGAACGAAGTAGCCCGAAAGCAACAACCGTTTCGCCCACTGAAACACCACATCCTCTAGTGTTCACCTTGCCACCCAGACATGTTGGCGCAGTCCGTTCGGTGCCACGACCCACCGTTTGCAAAATATAACGTTTGACAACCTTACACTGGCTCCAATTGCACTATTTCGTGCGTTTGCAAATAGTAGGACAGCGAAAGCACTGAAATGAGAAGGAAAAACCAGATAGAGGCTATTGTAGAGGGTCCCTACACCAAGGTGTCAGATCAGACGAGGCCTCTATAGGTGCCACGGAGTCCGAGTAGTCACCCGTCGAAGTTGAACGATATTTTTGTATCAGGGCTCTTAAGGGACTACGCCTGAACGAAGTAGCCCGAAAGCAACGACCATTTCGCGCACCGAAACACCACCTCCTCTAGCATTCACCTAGCCACCCAAACATGTCAGCGTAGTTCCTTCGGTGCCACGACCCACCATTTGCAAAATATAATGTTTGACAACCTTACACTGGCTCCAACTGCACTATTTCACGCGTTTACAAACATTAGGACAGCGAGAGCACCGAAATGAGAAGGAAAAAACCGAGAGAGGCTATTGTAGAGGGTCCCTACACCAAGGTGTTAGATTAGACGAGGCCTATCTAGGTGCCATGGAGTCTGAGTAGTCACCTGTCGAAGTTGAACGATATTTTGGTCTCAGGGCTCTTAAGGGACTACGCCCGAACGAAGTACCCCGAAAGAAATGACCGTTTCGCCCACCGAAACACCACCTCCTCTAGCGTTCACCTTGCCACCCAGATGTGCCGGCGCATTCCGTTTGGTGCCACGACCCACCATTTTCAAAATATAGTGTTTGACAACCTTACATTGGCTCCAACTACACTATTTCGAGCGTTTGCAAACAGTAGGACAGCGAGAGCACCGAAATGAGAAGGAAAAAATAGAGAGAGGCTATTGTAGAGGGTCCCTATGCTGAGGTGTCGGATCAGACGAGGCCTCTCTAGGTGCCACGGAGTTCGAGTAGTCACCCGTCGAAGTTTAACGATATTTTGGTCTGAGGGCTCTTAAGAGACTGCGCCCTGAACGAAGTAGCCCCAAAGCAACAACCATTTCGCGCACCGAAAGACTGCCTCCTCTAGCATTCACCTGGCCACCCGGACGTTTCGGTGCAGTCTGTTTGGTGCCACGACCCACCGTTTGCAAAATATAGTGTTTCCTTATTTATTTAAATTAAATTACAATGACTTGGTTGTTATGTTATCTCTTGTTGTCATCTTGTCCTTGGTAGGATGATATATGGGGCTCATGAATATTATTTTCTACCTTATTCTTAACACTTGGTTTTGTTATAATATTATGGGTAGTATTTTTCTACAGTTTTCTTTTCCTTTCTCTTCTTTCTCTCTTTCTATGAAGACCATCAGTTGTGCTACCTCTTGATTCAACTCTCTGACCTCCTGTGAAACCATAATTATCTTCTCTTCCTCCTTTCTTCTTTCCTTTTCCTCTCTCTCTCTCTCTCTCTCTCTCTCTCTCTCTCTCTATTCTTGTACCTCATTAGCTCTATCAACCTTTGAATCACATTTCCTGTTAGTTCTTCTTCTTCTTCACCATATATCAAGTCTGATTCATGAGACTTAATAACCTTCAATTACCTTTCTCTACGTTTCTTCCTTGTTTCCATCATCTTTTCTATTTTTCACATATGTTCTTGAACTCTCTTATCCTTTCATGTAATTGCTTTAGTCTAGCATCTTATCTCTCTGATACTAACTTCTCCATCCAATGTGGCATTTTGTAACCATGACCTCACTCTTTACTTCACCCATCATTTTCATCTATCTCTTTGTCTCTCTTCTTGTCACTGTATCAACCTTATCTCAAATCCTTTTAGCTAATCTTCCTTGATCTTCAAGCTATGATACCACATGTTGCAGTTCAAAAAATGTATAACATATGTATTCAATGGTTTCTATGTTTCCCTAAAAACTCAACTCTATCTTTTGATCACTCAAACAGCTCCTTTTCACTAGTTAACATACTATAAATTTAATATTATCCCTTATCCTCTATATGGTTTCTTACTGATATTATTTATCTAACTCTAATGTAGATACTATGAGCGTAATCAAAATGATCAACTACCATATTCAACTGCCAAGTTCAATATCCATGATGCATAGGCAAATACAACAATGCCCATGTTGGAAGGTACTTACAGTCTTCACAGTTTTGGAACTCAAAATACATGAAGCAATCAGCTAAAACAAATGTACAAATACATTTGAAAATAACTTCTAGGTTGTAGAGCAATTGAAAGAATGTAGTTTCATGGTATTAGTTTCATATCCAAAAGTCTAAGAAGATTGCAACTATAATGGCATGTTTCAGTAATGCACATCTAACAGTACAAGCTTATGATGCAAATAAAAATAATATAAAGATACAGCCACATATCATTCAGATTTAACAATATTTCAGGATTATTATGAGTTACAAAAGAACAGTACGGCTACAGGATTGGAAAATCAATACAGTTACTTCAAGGATTAACTCATATGTACACAAAAGTTACAAACAATGCAAACCCAATTTTGGGTATACCTGTAATATTATCAAGATGTACAGTCAAATACACCAGAGTTTCAAGCACACTTTTCCAAATACAACAGGATGATAAATTGATGAATTCCATTAAATCCATAGGTTATGGAATTATTATTTTGGGAGTTGTTAAAAGATGGAGGGATGTGAACCATAACTCAAATATAAGCTTTAGTTACTAATACTTAAGTTGGCAATAGAGCTAACAATATTGTTTTAGTTTGAAAAATAAAAATTCAAAATGCCCATGGTGAAATATACCACAAATAATAATCAGAAAGATACTAGAAAATATATAACTAGAAGTAATACACTAAATCCACCTCAAGATTTAAAAGACCTAAAATAGTTCAAATTTATAGCCTCGGAAACAAAACCGTAGCAGAGATATCCATAGGAGTTCCATATATGGAGGAATCGCTTTTATCAACAAACAAAAACTATGATCTATGTATACTTTTGAACACTAAATTTTATTTAATAAACAATACAAATATTATTAACCTAGTTTGGGTACAGATAAATTCACAGATAGAGAATACTCGGGGCATCTACAAGTTCCAACGAACAGAGATCAAAACCCACTTTCTCAGAGTTAGCAATAATACCAAAATAACCAAAATAAATATGATTTAACCAACACACATGGATATATATATATATATATATATATATATATATATATATATATATATAAGAATCAAACAAAGTGTGCTCCAAATGCACACGTCTCTGAAAATATATATGTACATAAGTTCATTATGTATGTATACATCTCGAACTAAGCATGTGTCATAATGTACATATGGGACCACATGCGGTCGCAAAAGGCTATATATAGTACAATGGACTGTGAATCTACTCATGACCACATATGTACATCCAGGTGGACTATAAATCTACTCATGAAACATCTTCCCTCTCTTCGCCCTACTAGAAGTAGCACGTCTACGACCTAGGGATGTAGTGGAGGGAGATGCCACTACGGATTTCATCTATGTGGTCCTAGGTGTCTCTAAGCATGCCTGCAACCTAACCTGCACATTCATAAACAACAAGTTTTTAACACCCAAAATTATAAAATACATTCAAAATTTAGAAACTTGTATAATTTAGTTAAAATGCATGTGAAATCTTACCGCAATGTCATGATCCCTATCAATTTGTTGTTGACGCGTCGCAGAGACAACAATAGACTCAGGAGGGGTAAGCTACATACAAATAATTAATTTTCAAATTAAATATTTCACATATATACCTACAAAATTTGATATTGTAGATTTAAGTTTAATAAGAAATAATGAAGGTCTCCAAAATTTAACAAATTTAAAAAATTGTGTACCTCAGTTAGTGGATCTACAGATTCTATGGCAGTATCTACAGCAGCCTCCACAGTCTGCATATATGGAGGAGTCTCTCTAGCAGTCATAAGCTATACAAAAAACATGTACAAACCAATATTAAAATCTACTTAAGAGCTTAGCACTCCTATCGAAACCTATTGAAAAAAATAATAGTAAAGGAACTCAAAGGTCCCTACACTCTAAACATATCTTTTCACATTCATCAAGGAAACACCAGATCTATATATAGGTACATGAAACTTCCCACTACATCTAGGGAATTGCTTCCCACATTTACAAGCACTCATTCCACATGTTGAGATTTTAATAAGGTAAAAAAACTATACAAAGGAGGGAAATTATACATTCATTCTCGTCCCTACTATACACTCTTACCCCAGGAGGTACTTTCAAGACATGTAAAACCAGTATATGATTTTATACATGGCTAGTTATATCAAATGAATTGGCATTTCCTACTAAATAATATATAGGTTGAGTATAAGAAAGTGAAACTCATGTACAGAGGTCCAAAGCATGCAATCCGTGCGTGAACTTCCAGTAATTAGAAACAAAGTGTAAAGAGATTTACTAACCTGCGTAAAACTCATGTGAGGCGTGCCAGTAGCCTCAATTCCCTAAGCAGATGATGACCCGCCAGGCTCTTGTGTATAAAAGAGAAAAATATTAATACGTGTCCAACATACACATGAAACAAATTATAATAATAATATAATGCAATTAAATGATTTATTAAAAATGTAAGTTTGTACAACTTGAAACTTACGTTTGAAACACACCCAGCCGCAGTAGCTAACATGTTGACACCGAATGTTTCCTTCACCGGCTCTTGCTATTTAAAATAAAATAAAAAATTAGTTTTTTACATGTATGTACATGATGTACAATCAAATATATATATATATATATATATATATATATATATATATATATATTAATATCTCAAACATGTGAATTAAACTATTGTATATATATATTATTTAAATTTATTTAAAATTTACCTGTGAAAGACCAATATCAGTGGCTCCAATTCCAAAAACACTCCCCAGCATCTCATCTATAGAAAATACATCCTGTGAACCAGCAAATGATGTCTCACCTACAGTGCATACGGCACCACATGATCCATAGTGGTGTGGTGCACTAGAACTGGCGCCTCCACCAACATCACCAGATGCAATCTGGGTGCTATGCTGGGTGAGAGTGTCAGTGAGCTCCCTCAATGCATGCAATGTATCAATCTCCACAACCTCCTTCACTGTAGGAGGGATAACTGAAGGTAGTGGGGGTTTTGGGACATGGGGGATCCTAGGCTGACCTATGTGTGCACCAGGTCTACTCTGTGCAGAGCCACCTCCTCGACCATAAAAGTCAGAAAACTCAAAATAATTCGGGACCTCGTTGAGCACGAACTCACAATATAATTTCTTCAAAAAATAATGAGGAACCTCATTGTTGTTGCATGGTGGATAATTAAAAACCATCCACCATCGGTCCCAAAAAAAAAATTTGATTCTATCATCATGACACCAATGGATTGGGAACCGTTTGCAAGTAACTGCAAGGGGGGCATTGGTTCTAGGGTCGGTAAATAATGCACAAATGAGGTCTTTTCCAAAAATTTTGTCTTTGACGGCCGCATGGGATAGTTTATCCGCATACCACCGCCTACAGTCACTTCTAAAGGTGTTCCATCTATGTATTTGGTTGGTTGCAAACTCGACTTCGCCAATCAATGTTTGCAATGTATTGGCTAAAGTCATATGGGATGGATTTGTAGCATGATTTTGTCTTATAGTTTTAATTAGGTTCTCAATGGAAATTTTATTTTCTTGGATTCTTCCAATGATATTATCTTGTGTTCCTGCTGGCTCAGTGGGGACAGAAGGAGCCACGAGAGGTGGATCTATGTTTGGAGGAGGGTTTTGAGGAATGTTCGGAGGGTTTTGAGGAATGTTTGGTGGGTTTTGAGGAATGTTTTGACGGTTTGCAAAATTTTGAGCTTGCCGACCAACTGATAAAACAAGAAAATTGTATACATAAACAAACATTTCAAAAAAAACATGAAAATGCAAAAAAAAACCTAAAATGCAAAAAAAAAAATCTAAAATGCAAAAAAATGATTACAATCGGGGACTTACCTCCTCGTGTTGGCGGCATGGTTGAATATATCGCTATCCAGAAGTCTGATGAGCAATTTTGAGATGGTATTGAAAGCGCGAGTGAAAAATGTTTAGGAAAAGTCGCGGTTCGAAATGAAAAATGAGGAAAATAACGAGTCGCGGGACTGTTAAATTTTGTCTCAGAGTTCCGCGATCACGGTTTATAACCGCACTCGCAGTTCTAAACCGCGATCGTGGTTTTAGGTTCGGTAATTACCGAACCTAGAATTCAGGAATCGCGATCGCAGTTTTAGAACCGCAATCGCGGTTCCTTTATTTCAGGTTTTTATGTCCACGGAATTGTCCACCAACTTCATGCACTTACCCAATGTTAACATATCAATGTGGGATCCTCTAAGTATTCCAGGGCAGTAAGATTTACTTTCTCGTGAACTTGCTAAGCTGCATATTTCTTCTAAAACAACAGAAAAAGAAGTTCAGATAATAGATATGGTCCTAGGAACAATAGAACAAGATCATGTTAAAGAAGTTAAATGGATGGTTCAAAAGGTTTTAAATGCTCATAACATAAAGAAGCCACCACCATTTTATTTTTCATTAATTATTGGAGAACATCTTGTTTATAATTGTATGGTGGATAGTGGTGTAAGTAGCACAGTTATGCCAAAAGCAATTGTAGAAAAATTGGGTTTACAGTATGAACCTATAGAAAGAGTGTTTTACAGCTTGATAAAACTGCAATGAATACAACTGGTGTCATCAGAAATCTAGAGGTAACATTGCATGGTTTCCCAAACGTTTCCATTCTGTAAGATATTACTATTATAGATTTATCTCCTTACTTTGCTATATGTTTATCAACAGATTTCATAACAAAAATAGGAGGTTATCTCTCTTCAAATTGGTCCTTCTTATTTTTCACTACATGGTATGAAACCAAAGTTACTATCAATTCAGAACCGTTGGCCAATTTTAACATTGAGCATCACGCTTTAATGCATTAGCTAATTAGGCATTCTTAGACCAGTCTGATTTTGATAATACAGCTCATGTTTCAGCATTAGATGGTGTTTCTAACCTATTTATGGATGAAAATACACATAAAAAACATGCTCATGATCCTTTCAAGGAAGTGGAAGAACATCTATTTGGTGTGTATTGTCTAGATGAGGAAAACCCACCAATACCCTTGCTGTCTAAAATAGAAAATACAGGAGAAGGGATTTGGAAGCTTCATTTTGATGGAGCTAAAAAAAAGGACAAGGAACAAGTTTGATGCTCACTTCCCCAACAAATGAAAGGTATTTTTCAGCTTTGAGTCTGTAATTTTTATGCACTTGTAACATAGCTAAATATGAAGTGTTAGTTCATGGCTTTCTCTGGGCCAAAAAGATAGGTATAAGCATGCTATAGTTATTTGGTAATTCTGAGTTGGTTATCAATCAAGTAAGAAATTTAAATGTTTTTAATAATCCATTAATAAAGTCTTACATACATCGAGTTTCATACTTAATGGAATATTTCAACGCTATTAATATTCAGTTCATTCGTAGAATAGAAATTAAGCATGCAGATAAACTTGCACCAATTGGTGCCAGTTTTAAAATGTTGGAATAGATTAAAAACAACAAGATTGAAACTCATATAAAGCTGATCTTCATGCCTCCGATGCCTGATAATGATTTGAATTGGCAGGTTTTTTAAATGATGATCAAATCTACAAGTTTTTTTAGCAAGAAGCTGAATTTTTAGCAGTAAATCAAGATAAATTACAACACTTATATGGTGACTAGATTGTTCAATTAAAGACAAATAAATTTCCTCGAGGTTTAGTCACATTAGAAGACATCTTCAGCACTGATGATCATTTAAGGAAAGAAAAAACTAAGATGACAACACATGCTGATAACTATGAAGAGATCACAATTGATGAAGGAATTTTTTTTTTTCAGAAAGTTATGTTCCTTAGCTAAAAAACATTCCTTTATTGACCTTTACAAAGAATTTAAAGATGTTTTTGCTTAGAGATACCAAGACCTGAAAGGGTTTGATCCCAGTTTGGAAAAACATACTATTGAGTTAAAACCAAATTCCAATCTAGTTAGGCAAAAACAAAGGCCTGTAATCCCAAAATAGAACCTCTAATGATGAAAGAATTATCTACGTTGATCGAATCAGGTATTATATTTCCACTTAAACATTCAAGTTAGGTATGGAGAAATCAGATTATGTGTGGATTTTAGAGATATTAACAAAGCTTCATTAAAAGATCATTACCCACTTCCAAATATGGACCAGATTTTAAGAACAGTTTTTGGTGCAGATAGATTATCTCTTCTAGATGGTTATAGTGGATACAATCAGATTCTAGTCCAAGAAGAAGATAGTTACAAAACAAATTTTACCACCAAGTGGGGTACTTATGCTTACAAAAGAATGTCTTTTGGCCTTTCAAATGCTGGTGCAATGTTTCAACGTGTAATGGACATGGATTTTCGTAGCTTGTTAAATAAATGCATCCTAGTTTATTTAGATGACATTACCGTATTCTCAAAAAACTCAGAAGAACATCTAATACATCTAAGGTAGATTTTTTAGTTATACAGACAGTTTAGAATATCTTTGAATATGCTAAAGTCTATATTTTCAATACATCAAGGTAAATTTCTTGGCCATATTGTTTTTAAAAAAGGTTTAACAATTGACCCTTTCAGAATTTAAGCTATATCATAGCTATCATTACCTCATCACAAGAAGACGTTACAAATTTTTCTAGGAAAAATCAACTTTGTTAGAAGATTTGTTCCAGATTTTGTAGAATTGGTGAAACCATTGACAACTATGTTAAAGAAATAGAAGACTTTTTCTTGGACCAGTGAAGGGAGAGAATGGTTTGAAGCAATTAAGGAAGCTATCTCTCAAGCTCCGATTCTTGCAAATCCAACTTTTGATAAAGATTTTACAATGTATGCACTTGCAGGAGCTGAAACAATATCAACCATATTACCTTAGTTTAATGATGAAAATGTTGAGTAGTCAATTGATTTCTTTTGACAAAGTTTGCATGATTACGAAACAGGTACACATTTCTTGAAAAATAAGTACTATTAGTAGTTAGAGGAATAAATAATTTTAAGTACATGCTTTCAAACAACAAAATTCATGTTCTTATTTCTCATCCAAGTGTGAAAGTTTTCTTGTTAAATAAAGAATTGAATTAGAAAAGAGTAGGATGGATAACAAAGGTCATGGAGTATGATGTTGATATCCATGTTGCGAAGACAATTCAAGGTAAAGGTTTATGTGAGCATTTAATTTTTTGGAATATGGAAAAAGAACATGCTTAAGTTACGTATCAACAATAAGACATCATGGTGTATCCAGAAAATCAGGAACTTGAACTTTCTCAAGAATTTCAAGAATCAAGATGGACAACTAATTTAGCTAACTATTTACAAGATGACATTTATCTGGAAGGTATGGAAAAGAATAAACAAAGGTATTTCAGGTTATAAGTTGTACCTTATGTCTTTATTGATGGTGTGCTATTTAAAAAAGATATAAACAAAATCTTGCTACGATGTGTTGATTATGATAGAATTCAACAATTATTATAAGAATTCCATGAAGGATCTACAGGAGGTCATTTTTTATCATGTACCACAACCTTAAAAATTATGAAAGTTGGTTACTACTGGCTCAACATATTCAAGGACTATTTTGAATGGATCATAAAGTGTAACAAATGTGCTTTCTTTATTGGAAAAGAACATTTAGTTTCACTTTCCTTACAGCCTATTTCAGTTGATCAACCTTTTATGCAATGGGGCCTTGATTTTATTGGCATGATAAACACACCTTCGTCACAAAGATTGAAGTGGATTTTTATGGCTATAGATTACTTTACATGTTGGACTGAAGTAATATCCTTGAAAGATGTTAATTTAAATTCGATACTATCCTTTTATGAAGGTATAGTTTACAGATTTGGTGTTCCAGGAAACTATCATTTCAGATAATGCTTTAGTAGTTCTTAGTGCAAAAGTAATGGATTGGGCTATAAACCATGAAATTTATTTAAGTTCATCATCTAATTATTACCCACAAGGTGATGGGTTAGCTGAGAGTACTAATAATAATCTTTTAAGGATTATCAGACAAACACTCAAAGATAACCAAGGAGCTTGGTATCTAATGTTGAATTCAGCACTTTGGGCTAATAGAGTGAATCCTAAAAGATCAGTTGGCAATTTACCATACAAACTTGTTTATGGAAGAGAAACAAGAATTCCTATTTCACTTTAGTTACACGCATTAGATTTTCTACATCAAATGTACCTACTTGAGAATGAACCATTGCAGGTTCGTTATGCAGAATTAATGGAATTACAAGAGCTAAGAGATCAAGCTTGTATGAACATGGAAAAGAATCATAAATAGATGAAGAAAATTTTTAATAAGAAGGCTAAGTTCAGAATCTTCAATGAAGAAGATATTGTGTTTAAGTGAGATGTTGATCATGCAAATCTAGGAAGACACACAAAGTTTGATACAATCTGGAGTGGTCCTTACATCATTTTAGCTTACAAAGAACATAATACTTTTCAACTCTCAAGGATGAATGGAGAGGAAATTCCCATTCTTGTGAATGGTATGTTTCTCAAACACTGTTATTCAAAATCCTGCATTGTCTGTTTAGAGTAGGTATTCCCTTCAATAAGTGCAGTTCTTGCATATTGCAATGTTTTTCAATTCAATAAGTGCATTTGTGCATGTAATCTGGTTTACCAGATCCTTTCCAGTTTTATTTTGTTTTAGAAATCTTGGACCTTTGAAAAGGCAAATTTGGGTTACATACTTTAGACTCCATGCCCAATGGACAAGAGCAAGGGACTAGTTTACAAGCTAGCAGGCAGCTTTCCCCACATGATCGCTAGAAATGTTGACAATTTTTGTGCTTGTGCAAAAATGGGCAACTCGAAACTTCGTTACGATGGATGGACATTGGTGAAGTGAACCTAAGTTAGGGGAGGTTCTTTCAGTTCATATTGTTTCTGTTGAAATAATTAATGATTACATGAAATCTGCAGCTATGTGTGTTATTACAAACGTAACAGATCACATAGTCTACAATTTCATGACTATCTTCAGCAAAAGAACACAAATCCAGAAGGACAGATGTGTTATCCTGATGAAGACATTGAATTACAGAATAGATGAAGTGTTAAGTTTTGGAACAACAATCATAATTACAGATTGCAGCAATCAGAGTTCATTGTTAAATGTTACAGGTATTCTTTAAGGATCTTTCCTTCATGATTAATACATTCAATTATATTATTGAGTTGTTTAATTCATCATACAATCCATATAGAAAGCTAAAATGAAGAAAGAAATACACAACTCAATTTCAAAATTCAATGTTTTATTCATAAAGAATTTCAAATGTTCCCACACAAGCCATGGGATGTAACTGAAAAGTAAAATACAACTACTGAAATAAGAGGTACATATGCATGAAAGAGAAAATAGAGGAGTATGAATGAACCCATCATTGCCTTAGGGGTTTATTTTTTGGTTGATGCATCTCCAGTTCTAGCTTTGTTCCCTCTTCATCTCATTTCTTAAGGGCATTGTACCTGAAAACAGAAAAAGAGAAAACTATTTAGTTATGAGCTTAGGGTACAATCCATATTCCTATACTTTTCAAATTCATGTAGGTGGATCTCTTAACAACAGGAGATATAAATTACATGAGGATCAAAGGCACAACTGATAAATTACTTTTCTGTAAACAACACACATGATTATCTACTCAGAAATAAGGAGAGAGAGAAGAAAAGAAAACTATGGAACATAAGAGAGGCCAAAAAGTCCTAAATATTTTCTAACTGTTTTCTTAAATGTGTAGGTACAAGTTGCAGTCAAGAAGAAATAAAATCATGTCTTATAGTCCCCACTGTTAGATAAAGATTGCAAAATTCAATAAACTTCTATTCCATGATACATCAGATTGAAATAAGTCACAAGTACATACTGGTATGGAGGAAGAATACAACTCAAAGGTGAAGCAGAAGAATCATAATTTAAAGGCTGAAGTTAACTCAAAAGATAATATTACAATTGAAACAGAATGAAAAAAGAAATCTGAGAAAATTTTGATAGGGCTTCGCCATGTAAAATGGACATTTTACATTTTTCTATCAGGATATGTCAAACTAATACATGCTTTAAAGCTATATAAAAATCAAATAGTAATGCAGAAAGTAGATAATGCATGACATGATCAAAGATAACAGTTATCAGGTTTCAACCCCAACAACAAGCTATAAAGCATCTAAATGAATTGTTATAGTGCCAAATTGATTTACAAGTGCATACTTTTAGATTACATCATAACAAATACAAAATGCTACAGAGATGCTACAATATCAATGGAGTACAACTATGACTAGCAAAGTGGATTCAATTTTCTGAATATAAAGTCATAACAACCATAGTACCCAAGTCTTCATGAATTCAACTCAAGCAAGTGTTTCCAGTTTCAACATCCAAGTGAATGGAGTAAAGAGAAATGGAGTATCATAATTACATAAAGAAATGCAGAATATCAACTTCAAAATCATGACAGAAAGGGATCAATTAGAGATGATAAAAGGAAAGCCTATGGCTTTCATATTTTCTAGACAAATTGATAAGTACATAGGAATCTACTGTCCATTTCATACAAAGAAGATCAAGTATAGACTGAAGAAAAATAGCATTTGCACTTGGGCACATAAATTAATACTCTTCACTTATATCTTGGAGGGTCATTGAATAAAATAAGAAGTTACATAATAGAAATATGAGTCAAAATTTTAAGCTCAAAGCATCTTTCAGATACAACTCAATGGACAGAATACAGAATGCAACAATGATAAGAGTGCATTTTCAATTCTACAAAGGATCTGTGTAAAACATGAGGTATAAATGAATCAGAAAAGGACACAGTCACAGGTTCAAGAGATGATCAAAATGACATAGTATTTACTGAAAGAAGGTATATCTGCAAGTATTCAACAAGTGAAGGTTAAAGCAGTAAATTTAAGGAACCCTATTTCACATAGTCTACATGCTTCTAAAAGTCACAATCATGAAGGTATGAGAAGAATAGAGTTATGATTGCCATGAATATGTAAATTACAGTTACTACAATTAATGACTGAGAAAGCATATAACTGTAACACTATGAACTCAAAGAAGATTCACATTTTAAGTGATTAGTAAAGATATTACCAAGACCACTTAAGCTTATAGTCACATGAATTTTTCATAATAAAAACTTTCAAATACAAAGTTCAAGGTCCAAATACAGAGAGAATGTCTTTTTTTTCAAACATGAAAGTCATTGTTTCAAGCATCTATTCCAAATTTTTCAAGATATGAAAAGAGATTCAAAGCTCATGGGAAATTCAAAGAACATGTACAATATGATAAGCTACTCGATTACATCATAAACAAGTGACCAGGTCTCTTTTATATAATCAAAATTCACTCAGAGGCATTCAAGACTCAAACAGATCATGTTTTCAAGATAAGTTGAACAGGGACTCAAGGCTAGTAAAATATGTAAGCTTGAATATTGCTTCAAAATTCAGGGCACAAAGTATGAAAAACAATAGACAAAATCGAAGAAAAGTAGAAATCTATTAGTGTCAAGAGGGTTTTCATGTTGTAAGATCTACAAAGCAGAGTTAAAAAAGATACCCAAAAGCTCAAACAAGGAAGATACCGGTAATAGAACCATTTTCAAAACGTAGAATGCTATCACAAATCGATGTTAAAATTTGTTTGAGAGAATGATCAAATGGTTTTCAAAAGCTACAAACCCTCATGCCAATATAAATCGAGTCATAATAATGAAGAGAAATATGTTGATATAGATACGTGTCAGTAAAACAGGTTCGGGTCACTATGGGTAATGTCATAAAACAACTAGCACGAATGACCCATTATTTAGTGTAAAACGCATTCAAATCAGAGAAAAGTATAGATCATGGACCATTAAGCTCGAAGATTCCCATTAATGGGTATTACAGTAAATCAGGGTGTTAATCAAATATTAGAGGATAAAGCTCCAAAATTAAATCGACCAAACAACTCTAAATTTAAGGAAGCATAATGGAAGAAAATGTTCATGGCCGAGCTTCCAGAGATTAATTAAGCAAGTACAACAAATGATTGAATCACAAAACATTAATGAAGAATATGCTAATTTTTCTAGAAAAGCTTAAGGATTGACCCATTACATGCTTCAACATCAATTAAAGGCAGGTGATAAAGCTAAGTCCCAAATTCAGTTATGAGAAGTAAGTATAAATTTCAAGTGTAGAGTGAAACAAGAACAACAATGAACAATACCCATCAATCCAAATGTTCAGATCTACAACATAAAAAATAATGCAGGAAGAATAAAGTCAAGTATAGAAACCTGAACATGCATGGATGAATGAATGTACATTACGACAGTGAAGTAATACCAATTTTGGGTTATCTTGAATAAGCTTTTAAATTTACACACTAAGAAAGTAATACTTCCATGACTACGACTACAAGGGGTCAAGAAAAGAGAAGAAACTTACTGTAATATCAACAGTGCAATTGAAACCTCAAATCTTCGAATCATACAAGGAATACATCAATCAACCACTTAATAATCAATAAATAGTGGCAAGTATTTAAGGAGAAGCCATGAATACAAAGTCTATCGTAGATAGCTCAGTGAATCAAGATGGTGAGTCACGAGCTTGAATGAAACTTCAAAATGGCCCAAAACAAACGCAGAGCTTATCAAATCCATTATTTGCAGAGTTTCAAAACTTCAAACCAATGATCAGAATAAAGAGTCAAAGAAACCAAGCACACCATCAAACATTCAAGTATTCAAAAATTCAAGAGGATTCACAAAGCTTTGCATAACTCAAAAGCTGTTTCATCAGAGAAACCAGCTTGAAGACCTCACAAAGTACACAAGCTCAATGAAATCCACTCAGGAAATGATGGCTCTTCAAAATTAAAACTCGAAAACCCAAAGAATAACATAGCGTCAGAGCTATAAAGACCATCTGGTAAAAATATGGCTTGAAAAATTCAACCACCTAACTCAAAATCCCATAGACAAATTAAGACCAAAAACTCCAGATAAAACTGCGTGTAGAGAACAGAGATCCATTTTCTAAAAGGATTTGAATCCGAGCTCAAAAATTCAACAATGGCGTTCGAGCAAAAAATTTTCCAAGGCTTCACCCACAAGCCAAAAATACAAAATGAAATGATCATTAGGGTTCAAATGATCTTAACTACACGAGCTCAAGAGGGGATTTAGTGAAACTCAACCAGAGTTACAACATCAACGATGGAGATTGCCAAGTACAAAGATCAACTACCAATACTGCAAACCACTGCCAACTACCTCTTCAACCATGGTTCGAGAAAACTACCTCATTAAATTCTAGATCAGAAACCCTAACCGAGGATCAAAAATCAACAGCTACAGATTAAAAAGGACACCAATCAATGGCCTGCATCAAGGCACCAACTTTTAAAGCAAACCACCAGGGTTACAGTTAACTCGACCCAAGTTAGATGCCAGTGACAAAGCATGTGGAGGGGTGAGTCATCGTCACGAGGGGGCCAACCCCATGATTAAAACAAAAATTATTGCATATTGACTGTCAAAAGTCTAAACCATAGTATATGTCCCAAGTAATCAAGTGGTGGCTGAGCCAACTATGTTATATGAAAGTATTCAATTGAATTGCATGGTCAAAGTGACTGAGTATTATATGGTGACCATTTTACAAAGTTACCCCCTTGTCTTATTTCAAAACATAATAATGTGCTAAGTCCACAAGGGTGGCCAAACCAAATGAAGACTAGTGGTCAACTGCAAAGGTGGTCCCCACTAATTATGATGTATTGGACATGACTTGGAATGAAAATTTTTCATGTGATCACAAGGGATAGAGTAGAGGTCTACATTAGAATGAAAGAACCTTTTGAAGACTTGATTACCTTATTTTTACAAAATAAGAAGTGGATTATGATTGCACATGTGCTCCCAGTGGTCCCCACAGTGAGGTGAATAATTTTGCTAAGTATTGGAGATCAAAAGTATTCATTTTCTTGCATAGGAGTATTTTTACATGCCTTCAAAAAAGGACAGAACAGACAAGAAGAAAAATTTACATGCACAAGGAAGGAGACTTGCTCATCAAGCAAGATTTATTATTAGAAAATTATTCACCCATTCTTTTCTTAAAAATAGAACAGTCAATTATAGTTTGACTGTGATGTAATAAAAAGCTATTAATGCCTCTTTATATTAGTTTGCTTTATTTTATTTCTTTATTTATTGTTAAATAAAGGATAAAAATAGGACGCATGGGCGAGTACAATTTTAGCCTATTTTTAGGAAGGGTGGGTGAATAAATTTTGGTATATATTGTGTGCCTTGGCAAAGCACAAGGGGGGACTTTGTTGATACATGAGTGTTGAAGCAGTTTCTACCAGTTTCACCCTCTGAATGTGAAGTATTTTCTATGCCTTTCCAATTATTTGTAGTCTTTAGTATGTTCCATTAATCTTGTGAATGATGAATTCCCTGATTAATCATCTTACCCTATTGCAAGTTCAGTAATTTCTGCATGATATTAATGTGTATGTTTAACTTAGCACTATTGTTGTGATTTTTCCATAAATACATCAAAGTGTTTGCCCTTAATATTATACAGAAAATTATTTTCTCATGCACCAAGAATTCATTCCCATATCAGTTGTGCATGTACGTGGCATGCACTCAGTCAAAGACCTCATACAAGTTTGGTGTATTGCCTCAGTTTTAAATCCTTTTACAGTCATCTTTTACCCTCAAATACCAGAAAATTAGTTTAAGATACAACAATAAGGAACTGGCCTTGATACCAGAGACTCACCACAAGATAGTTATACCTACAGACCTAAGGTGTTTCCATTATATCTACGAAAGAGAGATAAAATTTGCAAGCTTAGAACACCTGCAGCCATCTCTCTACAGGGTGCACTTTCGAGAGATAACATGTACATTACTTGTTTATTTTAGATTTCATTATACATTGTTCTATTTAAAGGATTTTCAACTCCCTAGTTACACCAAAGGTGTCCACCTTTGAGGATGCCCTTGATTGAAAACGTCAAATTCTAGTATTTATTTTCCAGTAGCCACTTATTCAGTGACGTAAACCCATTGATAAATGTTTTTGGTGAACAATCTTTTTGGTAAGTGACAAGTGACCGACCAACATAAAATATGCACAATAGATCAAAGTTTCGTGTATCGGGCAGGTGAAGAAGAAAATGTAGGCCTATGCGGAGAGGTACAGATGACGGAAAGATCAGAATCAGGATCCTCAACAATTTAGGCAATAAAATTTACATAAGGGTGTATACAAAATTTAAACATGATTTTTTAAAGGTAACAACTATTCCACTAAAAGAAACACGTAAATAATTTTTTTGGGAAGTGGATAGACCAAGAACAAGATGAACGAGAAAACTAATGTTGTTGGCATCTATGAGGAGAGATGGTGGCGATGGCCTAAATAGACATGGACTGTTGTTTAGAGGGATCCAAAAATTTAGTTTATTGGAACTTCCATATGAATACAACGCACTAGAGCTAATTATTAGTAGTGAGATCATGAGCTTGCATCATAAAAAACACAATCAGGCATATGTTAAACAAGGTGTTACTAGAGCTTAAAGAGAAATCTGCTATCAAAAATGTAGAATCTAGCTTGAATCGCTCTCTTTGTCTGCATATTCATTCTCTACTTGAGGAGTATTGATATTGCCTCCAAAATAATGAATTGTAGAGTTTAAATTAAAGACTTTGTTTCTTCAAATCGGGCATCAATCTTAAACAATTACATCATTTTGATATATGAATGAGGCGAGTAAATTTTTGTATGGTGGAGTTGCTTTGTATGGACTTTAGTTGAGAGTGCAGTCCATTAATGGCAATGGTGTCATCACCAACCAATGCGACTTCCACAACAATCCAATCCTCTCATCATCCGAATACATCTTCCTCCGTAGAAACAAACAATACGAAAGTTGTTTTGTTGTATCTATGCTTCAACCATGATTTTGGTTGTTTTGTAGTTGACATAGAGTAGGGTTTCCAGATTTTCAATTGCAATCCATTTAGGGAAACATTCCAACAAGATTCATTTATGGTTCAAATTTACTTTGAGATCCACAAAGAAAGTGGTGGTTCAAAAAAAATTACCTCAACCCGTGCTCAATAGGATGTAATGTGTATTTTTTAAAGTACACACACACACACACACACACACACACACACACACACACACGTAAGGTTGTGGTTATATCGATGTTAAATATGAGGTTTAATTCTTATTGACATATTATGTTTAGTGAAAGGTCCAATGTTATTGCGATTTTATTTGTAATCGCATAAAGATTATGCTATATTAAATTATCAGAGAGATTGATATAATGGCAATTTTTCATATGAGTGTCATTGAGTTATTAAATTATTTTAAAAGCAAAAAAGACAATCATCAAATTACAGCAGGTCCTCTTGTTTGAATAAATCAAGTGTTACATCTAATTGTTGTTCTAAAGCTCTTGCAAGATAAGCAACATGACCAAGGAGGTCAACCTTACATATCAATGATTCACTAAAGGCCTAGAGCAATAGCATTTTTATCATGCCATTTATGTATATACAACTATCATCCATGATTTTGCATCAATACACGGTAATAAAAAATGAAAGAAGCTTACAAGGTACATGTATTTTCCTGAGTGCTTTATTACATGGAAGAGTATAATAGTATCCTTGCAAGTTCCTTTTGTACGTGGAAATATACACTACCATATATATCTTAAATACATCTATCTAAAAATACACTGAGAGGTATCAATCTTGAGGTGCCTATCTAACGTAGAAAAACTTATTAGATGTCGAGGAAAGAGAATTCCTAACCTCGTGAAGATTAAATAGTTTACTACTGGTCGTGAGTATGACGCACTTGCAAATGTGTACAAGGAATCATAAAAATTGGTAGAGAGATTTGGTGATACAAATGATGCGAAGGTGTCGTCATTGGTATTTTACATCCCGTCAAAGTCTGAATTTAATTTGTGGAAGCGACGCACCTATGGCGCCTTCCATGGTTTTGGATTTGTAGAGCTCCCATGGGTTGCAGCTCAAGCTTCCTATGACTAGATAAGCATCTCTTTACTATGTTGTAAGAAATTATGTGTATAGTCATAAAATTAATGAAAATTCATAAGATGAGCTTTGTTGAATCAATGGTTTTTGAGAGAAATGTTTCTGCAATGTGTTCATTTTTTTTCCAATGGAAAGATTCTGCCTTTTAATTTTAGAGAAAACATCAATGTTAATTTTGGGTGTGAGTTTCAAGGACATTGTCTTAACACTTTCTAGGTGTATTCTTTGGAATGGGCTTTGATGAAATTTTTCTATTTCCGGGTGGCTCTTCAAAAACACATGATTCAACTTTTCCATTCTGGGCATAGTTAATGTTTTGGTGATGTATAAACAATAATTGCATTGTTGGTTTCATAAAATATTTTGATTTTTTTTAGTGATATTTTCTTTCAGTGGCCTTCTTTTATGGGAAACACCATGGCACTGACAACAGGGCACCTAACCTTCACCGTCTTCCTGCATTTCAATTTCCATGTCATGATATTTAATGGAACTCCACATTAGTCTCTATTCCCTAGAGTTTCTCTTTTTGATAAATAAAATGTAATCACCGCAAATTTTCTGTTTTACCTTCGCAACTAAATTGCACCTGTCTCATATTTTACATTGTTTTTAATATAAGTAAGTCTTGTTGAATAAGTTTGTAATCAATATGAAATATTGAAGAAAATTAGTGCCATTGCCAAGGGAAAATTATCAACCTTTCAAAGGATATCTTTATCAACGCCGATATGGCTGATAATGACATGAGTTTTACATTTTCAACAAATACTCTAAGTACACTTATCAACTTGTATGGAAAATGGAGAAGTGTATTATTTCTTAACTTTTTTATTATTTTTGTGAGCCCTAGGTGTACAACGTCTATGAGATAAATTCTACCCGCTTAGTCACATGTTGCGATCTAGAAATTTACGAGCATCTTCTCTAAACCACACAATATTTGATACTACAGGATTAGGTTATTTTTCGTTTCAATTTTTTTAACCATGGTAAACATTGTATAAAATATATTCTAACGGTTTCATGTGGCAGTGACACAAATGGATCAAATAGTAGTGGATCATATCCACATTATTTAATGTTAGTGTTCTTATATTTAATCGCTTTGCTCTCAACCCACTTAAAAAAGAGTAACGATGTTATTGTTACTATTATTTTTAAATCAACATTTTTGAAATTTGCAAGCTTAGCACTCACATTTTAGCAAAAAAGATATGTTCAATAGATTTATTTAGTGAAACAAATAATATTCATAGATAAGACGATGTAGATTGAACTTATCCCTCAAATAGTTAGAACAAGGAATTTTGTTGGTTGATAGATGAGGACAATTTTCAATTATTACTCCACATATTTTCCATTTGATATTTGGTTCAACACAAGCTTCAACCCATAGGATCCATACAATGCTATTAATCAGTGTACCCAAGACTGGGATATTCATATGTTTCTTGTTGGGGCAATTGGCATTGATAGTAAAAACAAACTAAAAATTAAATAGTGTTTCACCAAATGCAACAAACAGATATTCAATCCAATTAGCTCACCTTCTCCAGCATACTCATAAGTCATAGCAAAATAAGAGCTTATCAACATTGTATGCACATCCATCGAGTCATAATAGGAACTATTTTTTGTCGACTGTTGTAATTGAAACAATTTATGATAATTACATTACAAATTACAAATTTAACATTCTTATCCTCTCTGGTGTAATTTGCAACCCATGTGTAATTGCTAGTTAAATAGAAATAACTGTTGGGTGCATGCTATCACTAAGACCGGCTTTGACTCTTTGATGTTTACATCAACATAAGAAAACTTATTTTTGGGACTTATACTCTGCATCCGAATTCAACTTTTATCATCGTACCTCCACTATTAGTGTTAAATTAGATACAAATTTATTTAAACATTAACGGTATAAAGATATTCCTGGTTTAACATTTTAATTTTATATTGAAAATTGTGTTTTTCCCTGCTAAGGAAAAATTCCCATGTAGCCAAATTGTTTTGGAATATAATTCTGGAAAATTTTCGTTTTGTAGCCACTGGCCAAGATAATTAATTCAGGCCGTCACATCACTTGTCATTCAAAGGAATTTTATCCCATAGTGCTATGTTAGAAAAAGTAACTAATATCGTCCCGACTCCCTAGTTAGATCTTTGTGGACGTGTCTATTGTTACAATACAACATAATGTTTTTTACATGTTTTTAGTTTTAAAATAGAACACCACGAATTTAGGAATAACAAGTAAATCGTACATGCTCTCTTTTTTGTATGCCTTGTTTTTGTAACAAGAGTTTATTTCTGGAGCAGTTTTTTTTAGCCTTATCTGTATTTAGTTGAAAGCTTTCAATATATGAGGTGTATGTAATAGCTCTTTGTAAGAAGCAACAAGTAATGTAAGGTAACATAGCCACAAGGATGAAATTAATATAATTAATGCATAAAAGTGTTTATTTATGACTTTAATCTTTATTTTTGTCTGTAGTTTTTTATTTCTAAGTTGTTTTATTTGTTAATTTTCTACAAATTTGTATTAAAGTGGTTTTGTTTACAATAATTTATTGGCTTTTACATCAAGCACATATCTATCAAGTAAACACACTCCTTAGTTCACAGGTAAAAATTATGAATAGCGGTTTATAACAATAAAAGATTTGTTCAAATTACAAGATGTTTGGGAAATCATTGAAAATGGATACACATAACTAATAGATCACGTAATGTATAATGCACTCTCACAGGAAGAGAATGATCTCTTGAAGGAGTAGAGAAAGAAAGATGGAAAAACCCTCTTCTACATACATCAAGGTATGCATGAAAGATTTCTTCCTAGAGTGGTAGCAACAAATCAAGAAAAAGAAGCATGAGATACTGTATAGGTTTCCTTTTAAGGAAAGGAGAAAGTTAAAAATGCCAAACTATAATTACTTACAAGAAATTTTGAAAATATGTCTTTGAAAAAATCAGACTAGAGTCATGCATTACTCATGTTGTTCTCCTAATAATTCAAATTGTATATCATGGAGAAAAATTGGATGGTAGAAGAATAATTGAAAAGATGCTTGGGTGTAGACTACCTTCAAAATTTCATCATTTGGTTGTAATCATTAAAGAAAATAATGATTTGAGCTAAATGTTAATTGATGAGTTGTGTAGATTTTTACTAAATCATGAGCAAAGGTTGAACAAATCTCATAAAACTTAAGAATAAGAATTTTCATCCTAGAATTAATAAATTCATGGCAGAGGTAGAGGCAGGTTCATTCCTAGAGGTAGAGGACAAAGTTCCTCTAGAACATGCCACAACGGTCCAACAAACCAAACTAGAAGCGGATAGAGTAAAGATCACAGTCACAATAACTCTTTTGGTTAGAGACAAGATACATATCATCTGTAGTGTCATTACTATAAGAAATATGGGCACTATGATTATGAGTATAGGGAAAAGAAGTATGATCAAAACATGAAGAATCAATATCAGGTTTGGAATTCTACACCAAGCTCTGTGTTTATTGCATGCACAAGGATTGGTGAAGAAATATCCTCTATATCGCCTATTGAATGTAATATTTCTCAAGAGAGTGCCGATGATATTTAGTATTTAGATTCTGGTTATAACAATCATATGTTAGGAAACTTTAAATTATTTTCTAGTTTGAATGAATCAGTGAAGACTGATGTTAGTCGTAAAAACAATAATAGAGTAACTATAATGGGAAAATGAACAGCAAAGTTCTAAGAAAAAGAGGGAGAAAACTATTATTCATGATGTTTTTTATGTTGCAGGTTTAAAACATAATCTGGATAGCATTCATCGATTAGTACATAAGGGATATAGAGTTTAGATTGAATAAAACAAACGTGTGATTGTGGATAAAGATTCATGTACTTAGTTGATTACTAAAGTGGAAATGACAAGAAATAGGATGTTTCCCTCGAAATTAGAACTAGGTATATAATGAAAATCATATCATACTACATTTGACTCAAAGAATATACATCATGAAGATAACCTCAAGGTATAAAATTTGCACCCAAGCTACAAAAAGATAAAATATGGTTCACGAAACATACAAAATAACTCCTGAAGTATACAACATAGCTTTGGAATAATAGATCACATCTCTAGAAACATACAAGATAGCTCTGAAAACATACAAGACAACTCTATAAACAGATAACATATCTACGGAAATATATAGTACAACTTTGGAAATATAGAGAACATCTATAGAAACATAAAAAATAGCTATGGAAACATACATTCCAGCTCTAGAATACCTAAGAATTGTACTTAAGAAACTTAATCAGCTTTTCAATTAGTTATGAAAGATTTTTTGTTTATTTGGAAGATCCTAAAAATAGGGGACATCTTAATTAAATTAAACTATCCATGAAAAAGAAAAACTAATTTCTTTTCTTTTCTAAAAAGCTATAGCTTGCATGCAAGGTGGAGAATTGTTTTTCTCCTAATAATTCTAGATGGGATGGAATTAACGTTTATTTTCAAAACACCCGCTTAATTCCGACATTCAAACTTGTGAGAGGTAATGTATAGGTAATACATCTCTAGACAGTTTCGTAATTGTAATCTAAGAAGACACCAAAGAAAATAAGTTATCCTCAAATTTAATCCAATAATCCCATGTAATATAACCATCTTTGTGAAACACTGAAATTTGGATCTAATGTTGGTTTCTTAGATATTTTACTACTAATACTTCTCCTAATTTTTATTTTCTATAAATTATCTTTTCTATACACAATATGTTTTTTATTTGTAAATAAATGTTGATGGGTCCTTTTCCTATCCATATGTGAGATAATGAGCGCTCCCATTCTGTAACCAATTCATTGTGTTTAGTCATATCTTGGCCTCAATTTAAGATCATTCCACCCAATAAGGCATGCACCTAGTAGGAGGCGACCTTGGGTGGAGTGAGAAACAACCACACAACTCTACTAAAAACTCAACTCATGCATTCAATTTAAAAATGATGTTGATCGTAGATAAATATGGGGGTGATCTTACGTGCTTTATGTCTACCAAGTAATCCACATTCAGGGTGCCCCACTATGTTTGGATTAGTCCACATGGATAAGTATGACCACTAGCTTAAGTATCCCCATGGCCGCTATAACCACCATGTGGAATGCAAGTGCCCTAGATCCACATGTCATGGGTAAATCAGTAATTGAACAAATGAGCTACTAGTCACCAATGCAACAATTTACAATTGTGACAAAATCATAGGCCCATAAAAACATTGGATGGTAAAAAATTTTATTATTCTAGATATATGAATGAGAGTGATGGAGGAGAACCTTCTCAAAGTAGGAGATGAGGTGGGGATTTGGAACTTAATTTTTACTAATTTTGATCCATATTCAAAACTCCTCAATAGGTATCAATTGATTGACATGGAGAATTTCAACCCTTACCTCAAGGTGTCCCCATGGACACTTATTAAGAATCCGTAATGGATTCAATGAGAATGAAAATTGGGTTAATGATTACAATCTACTTGTAACTCACCAATAGCCCATGACCTTAAAAATTTTATTAAAATAAAAGTGGTTGTAAAACATTAGGGTGGCATTTGGTCCTAAATGTTTGATGAGCAATCTGCAATAGGAGTACTATCGTATTTCTCTTGTCCACATAGAGAAGTGTGACCCTTACTTAGAGGTGATTGTATTGCCACTGTAATTACCATGTGGTGTGTAAATGTTCCACTTTATATATTGTGAATTAATCAAGAATTGATCTCATTACTTATTTGTCACCAATGTAATAAATTAATATTGTGGCAGAAACCTAGAGGCCATTTATAAAAATTAATGTTTAATACAATATATATATAATAAACTTCAAACTCAACATTAAGATTAAGATATTAATACTTTTTACTTACTTTTCAATACAAAGTTTTAAAAATTACAATAAAATACAACTTAAATTTAATGTTAGATTTAATTATCAACATAAAATTACAACCCACCCACCATGGACTCTCTCGAATTTTCAAATTCATATCACCTTATTTATATTACAAACATTTCTATCTAGCCCACCACTACAACTCATCTCCTTTTGTAAAATTCCTATCTGTATACCAAACCTTTTATATTGATTATCAACTCATAAAGAATTTGTTTCTCATATTTATTATTGTCATTTTTCTTCTCTTTTAATGTTAGCAATCGTACCTGTAATGTACAATGGTAACGACGAAAGGGATATTTTTAAGAAGTCAAATTAGAGGGGGATAAATAATAGGAGAAGAAGAGGGGAGAAGAGGAAAGGGTTTGAGGGTAGAGATGTGAAAGGGTAGGGAAAATGGAATGGGAAAAAAGGTGAAATCCTACCGTGCAATAACCAAATGACATTTTTATCAATCATTTGTAGGGGAAAAGGGTTGTTGTGTAAGATCATGGAATTTTTTTTTATAGAAATATTTATGAACAAAAGTTGTAGAAAAATATTTCTAAAGTGATTTTTTTTTGTATTTTCATCCATTACATTTATTGGGCCATGTTGATTACTTTTTGTAGGAATTTGTAGACCCTGTTTTTAGTCGTGAGATCCAGTAAATGCAATAAAAAATGATGTACAAAAAAAATCAATAAAGGGAAGGAAACGGGAATGATTCTAACATCAGGTGCTCAAAATTATATAAAGACAAGGGCAAGTCATTTATTTAAAAACCTCTTGTACAGGCCATCAACACAAAATCAAACGGTTCAAGTGCTTAAAATATTAGGATTCGACAGATATTCATACCCATTCATAAGCTTCCACCTTTGGATCTTTAACAATGTAATCCCCACACTTGTATTCCTACAACAAAACACAAGACTTTCAGCACAATTTGGAAAACATAATTTCAAACCCGTTGATACAAAATCACAACACCCCCAAATGTCCTCGAATCTGAGTGGGGCATCCAAAGTGATTGCACAAAATTAGATCATCTCTCAAGCTGTGGGACTTGTGGACTTGAGATGGACCTCAGGAGAAGGTTGGCTCCTGCTTCCTAAAATACCTACCACAAGCTATTCTAGTGCAGGAAAAACCTATCTATCCTAATCTAACCAATCCAAGGAGATAGGGAGATGGAGAAAGTGAAAGAGAGCCTACACTAAGTGGTGATACACTAAAAAAGGATGTGGCTGATCACAAATCCAAACTGCCTAAAGTGGAGAGAGGTGAGCAAAGGAGAGGGTGGACAAGATGCACCACAGACCAGAGATGAAGTTCACACGAAACACCAGTTCAAAACCCATTAAACATAGCTCCAAGAACCTGCAATAAACAATAGAGTATGCATAATATACCCTGCAAAAATGAGAGGAAAGAAGAGACAATAAAATAAACAAAGGATGGACAAGATGCATCACAAAACATATTTTATTTCTCCATAAGATACACAGTACATCATCAGTGGGAGAGAGGCAAGAAAATGCCATTACAGAGCCATGAGAGGAGGCTTAAACTCTACATTATACCCTAAGGAAGAAAGAGAGAGGGGGGCAAGAGAGAAACAATGACCAACCTTTTCAAATATGCCCCTCCTTTACAATATATAGAAGAATGAGAGAGAAATAGAGAGGGAAAATTTAAACTCTACTCTAACCACTCCAAGAAGAGCATTGAATTCATCTGCCATAATGAAGAGTCACGCTACAACACCCATGCCCCCATCATTGTCCCTTATTGGGAAAGAAAGAGGCCCATTCTTCATCATGGCGGTAGGTGGGAGACTTGACAACCTAAAAAATGGTGGACCAAAACATTAATGGTGGCAGGTGATAAGTCAGTGTCGAGAGATTTCCAAAACGTCCCCTCCCACTCAAATCCAAGCTCCCAGTCGAAAGATATGGTTGTCTAAAGATCATGGTCGTGGCCTCACAAAATTTAAAAGAGTCCATCCGTGTAAGACCAACATGGCATCCTCACGCATCGTGAAGATTCAACCCCTTCCTTTTGCTCTTGAAGTTACACTAGACTGACACGTGGTATCTTTCATGGGATCCACAGGTTGTTCCTTTTTATTGTACCTGAGTCCCTCCTATTGGTGGAGACATTGTGCCTTACCCGAGACACATGGAGGATTTGCGCTGATTTGGAAACTGCCCCAAGATTTTTCTTTTGAAGTTGCGTGGATGAGACACATGGAGGCCTCCGCATGCTTTTGGAATTTTCAATGGTCTAACTTAGCTTTTTAGACACTGACCACATGGCGGGTTAGCAATCATTTGGGGACTGCCTTTTTTGTCGCACCTTTGAAGTTGCGCCAAAGAGACACGTGGGGGCTTCCATTGATACTTCTACACTTAGCTGATTCAATGGAAGTCTCTGCCCCCATTTTTTACTCTGACCACGTGGTGAGCTCATGCTCGTTTGGGAATTCACTTTGTATTCTTCCTTTGAAGTTGCAACGAGCTGACACGCAGCTCTTTCTGTTGGCATGCCTATACTGAGCTGATTTAACTACCGATTCTACCTTTTCTGGCTCTGGACACGTGGACGGCCAGTGCTTGTTTGAGTCTCTTCTTTCGGCCATGCCTTTGAATTTGTGCCGATGAGACACGTGGTGCCATCCACTGGCCTGAGACTTTTCAACTGTTGATTTTGTCTCCTTTTCGGACCTGGGACATGTGGAGGCTTGGTGTTTGTTTGAGTCTCCGCCTTTGGCTTCCACCCTTGAAGGTGCACCATTAAGACATGTGGAGGCTTCCACCGGTCCTTTATACTTAACTGATTTTGCACTTTTATGTCCCCTTTTTTTACTCTCACCACGTGGCGGCTTGGCACTAGTTTGGGGTCTCTGTTTTGGATTCTATCCTTAGAGCTTTGTCGATGAGGCACATGACACCCTCCGTGGGTCTATGAATTTTCAACGACTAATGAGACCTCCCTTTATATTTGCGACATGTGGAAGCTTCATGCTCATTTAGGGATTGTACCTTGGGTAACACTTCTAAAGTTGTGTTAATGAGGCATGTGGAGGCCTCCGCCGACACTCTTACACTTATTCAATTAAATGGCTAGCTCTATCCCTTTTTGGACCTAGGACACATGGAAGCTTCTGCTGACCCTATGATACTTAGCCGATTTGGGCATGCTTCCTTTCTCAGACCCTAGACACATGGAGGCTCCGCGCTTTCTTGGAGACCCAATTTTGGATTTACCATTGAAGTTGCACCGATGAGACACGTGGTGCCTGTTGGTGTGTGTTATTTTCCACATCATTAGGTGAGTCATCTCACTTAGGTGAGATCGTAGGTCCATGTGTCATTTAGGGGTCATTATGAGATTCTCTTAAGGGTTAGTGCATCATTAGGGAGTTACACTTCTATTCTAGGAATGTAACTCCCCCTCTCCACTTGAGTTGTCATGATTACAGCACTGGGGGTTACTCATCACCTCTTATATGTACACCCCTTTGGATCTATGAGATAGAGGATAATTTTGTGGCTTATCAAGGTTCTGCCTGTTTGTCGAATCTTTGCATGCACATTCGGTTGATGCTCACTCCTCTTGAGATATCTTCATGCTTCCGTTCGCATGTCTGTTGATGTGCATGTCATCCCTCGTGATGCTCACTTGTGGGCTTTCGTACCCTCTTACATGGTATCAGAGTGGATCTTGTGGATCTGTGCACTCTTTGGTGTTGATCATGCTTTTTCTGGCTTCCGACATGATATCCAGTTCTTGTTGCATGTGTCATGATGGATATTCAGATCGTACTCTACTTGCACAAATTTTGGGGTGTTTATACCTCTCCTTGGGTTGTTCGGGTGTTTGAAGTGGTTGTTCAAGTTTCTAGTGTGTTGGATTTTCTCGTTTATGGTTTTCTGGGCACTTGGTCTTCGACGTTCATGTTGTGCATTCGGCCGCGGATCCTTTGAATTCTCTGCCCTTACTGTTGTGTTGTTGGATCAGGTGAATTCAGGATGCAATTCGTATGTTTACATTCACGGTTCTTTAGCTTGCGTTTAGACATTGGTTGGACCGTGCTCTACCTTGGGTCTACTCATTGGCCCCTGTATGCCTTGGAATCCAACTCAAAGTCAACTTACTCCTTGTGTTTTGGCAACTTGAGCACTTGTGTCTGTTGCATTATCCACTGGTGCATCAAATACAACTAGTGTAACAATCAACTCGAGCTCGTTCCTTAGTTAAATGGGATCATTTTTTGTTTGTTGCATTGTGCTCATGCCTTGACACAGCTAACTCACGTTTTTGGTCTACTCGTGTGCCTACCTCCCTTTCCCTTGGTCGCTCAGTCTTGTATCCAACTCAGACTGCATGCTCTTGCATCAGATTAGCTCATGCATCATTTTCCTGTCTAGTCTCCTGGTGCTTGGCCTGGGGCATTGAACTCGCTTCCTACTACTGCTCCCACCACGGAATTTCCTACCCTCTCTGATCGAGTCGTTTCCCATCTGTGGCAGATCTTCTAACAGCTCAACAGTTACCCACTCGCCTGCAGCATCTCTCAGCTCGACAAAATCCACTAGCTACTCCAACTTCATACACGTGGCCTTACAATTATACTTTCTTCAACGCTGACAACCTGCTCCTATACATGGCTGACTGTTTGGTGGTTTCTCTTTGGACATGGTTACTTTTTCCACTCCAATGTATAACTCAACTTGGTCAGCAGCCACACGGTTTAACAACGTGGGCCCCCATCTCCATTTCAGAATTTTTTACAAGTTAAAACAATCCATGTTTTAATGTTTTAAGGAAAAAACATTCCTTGTATGGCATTGTAGTACTTTTTGGGTTCTAATTTTGCTTGTATCATTCCCTTCCTACGCATGTCAAAGATGAAGGGCGAGGTCTGGGGTTGGCAGGAGGCTAATCCCCCCTCGCAAGCAAAATAAACCCTACCTAAAATTTGATTTCGTTTCCAACGAGCAGTCACACGACACCCTTTGCACCCATTTCGGGCACTTTTTTAGTTAGTTTGCGTGTTTATTGGCTTTTTCCATCAATTGCGGGAATCATAATAATGCCATAACTTTTGACTCGTAGCTCATTTTTTAGCGCTTCCTTGGTCAAAGTTTCATCATTTCTCACACTTTACGTGATGGAATTGTCAGTTTTGTAAATTCACTACTTTATAAAGTGCCGCATTCTGGGGGGGTTGAGTAGTACTCTTGGGTTTTCACATGTAGACGCATTAGCGGCTGAGTCCAACGTCTTGCTTTTGTGCACCTTGCACTTTTGATTCCATACAACTTTGTGCGGAGCAGGTGGAGAGTGTTCTTTCTAGACTTGAGTGTCATAAGATCACCTTACAACCTCTACCACTTCTCACCGGGAGAGAGAACTATTTAGCTTGGTGTGCTGCCATGCACCCACTGATCATCGTCATCTGGAAGACTTCCTTGACAGTTGTGACCATGTCTTTGGTCACATGATGATGCATGTCTCTTGATCTCTCTGATTTCATGTGGCAGACTCAGATCCACCCCACCGTGTTTGGAGCATTCTTCAGTCCCTCTATAGAGACCCTTCACATACTACCACCATTATTGCTGCTGATGATTCAGTTGTCTCCTCTTCTTCGTGTGATGATAGTTTCACTGACACAGACTCACTTGGTTCTACTTCTGATGACGAGGATTGTGCACCCAGTTACTACAGATGACTCTTCTCCTCCTCTCAATATTCCAGAGAGTGTTGACATTCCCACAGCTCATCATATATCGAACAGTCTCCTATTCAGTCTTATACATTCATCACACATGACACCTTTCCACTTCCTGTGTGCAAGGCCCCTTTTATCCCTCTACCTTCATTGGATGAATCATACCTATCCGACATCACTCTTCTATTTGTTGAGCCCCCTCATTAGGACGAGTATCTACCTGACCTTAGTCGTATTTTTGCAGAGTCTACTTGTGATGCACTACAGGTTTCTCATCCATCTATAGGTGTTTCAGAGGATTCCATCATCTCCGTTGTTGGGAGTGCCCCTTCTGGGACTCTTACCACTTCCACTTTTCTGGAGACCTTCATTGATCCACCCTTGCTTTTGGATCCATTTTATGTTGTGGGGGATGTTTTGTTGCCTTCACATCATGTGGACATTATTTCTACAAGTGTTCAATCTTCACACTCTGACAGTTCTACACACATGGCATTACCTTCGGTTCCTGTTACCTCTCGAAAGTGCACCCGGCAACGAGATGGTAGTAGGTTTTATAGGTCTGCAAAGGATCTCTCTTTCTCGTAGATACAATGAGGACACCTCAGGTCTGTGGGTATATCTATTTTGAGGTGAACCTCTAGGGTTAAAAGGCCAGTTCCTTATTGGTGTACACTAAACTGGTTTTTGGGAGTTTTACGGGTGAAAGATGACTGGGAATGAATTAAATACTAAGGTGATACACCAAATTTTGTGTGAGAACTTGACTGAGTGAAATACACAACTGATTTGTGAAGGATTTTTTGGATACACGAACCAATTAATACCTTTCTGTAGAATATAAGGGAAAAAACACTTAATTTGTACTGAGGGAGAATCACAATAGCACTAGTAAGTTAACATGCACAATGAAATTTAGCAGAAAATGGTAAATTTTGAAGCTGGGTAAAGTGATTCATTAGGGAATATTGATTCACAAGATTAATATTGACATACAAAAGACTGCAGAATAACTTGGAAAGGTAAAAATACTCCACACTCAGAGTGCAAAACTGGCAGAAATTGCTTCAGTACTCATATCAAAAGTTCTCTGGGAAAGTTCTCTGAAAAATCCCCCCTTTGTGCTTTGCAAGAGCACACAATATATAACAAAAGTTCACCCTCCTCCTAAAATAGCCTACAAGTTGTACTCACCCATGTGTCCTAAGGAATAAAATAATACAACTAAAGCATGCAGTAAAAATAGGCATTATCAGCCTTAGATACAATACAGTCAAACTGAAGTTTACTGTTCTATTTTTAAGAAAGAAAGGTGAATAATTTGTTAAAATTACAAATTGCTTGCTAGGCAAGTCTTCTTTCTTTGCACATGCAAATTTGTCATCTTCTCTGTTCTTTCCTATTGTGGAGGCATGCAAAATATCATCTCCTATGTGTAGGCAAAAGAATGCAACCTTTAGCAATATTTACACAATAAAATTGAAGTGGGGACCACCTCCAATGTATACATGCTCTAATTTCCTCCACTTTTCTGGATGGTCACATGAGTGACACTTCACAAATTTTGGTTTAAAAACACCCCATGTGGGGACCACCTTGGTTTGTTTGAAATTTTGGATGCTGCCACCTTTGTGGACTTAGGAAATTTGCATGTGTTTTGATAAAGGGGGAACACCCTTTGGCTAGCCCACCATGAGTTTGATTTACCACCTTTGGTCTTGGCACATAATACAAATTTTACCTTTTTCGGTGCTTCGGTATATAATGATGTTTGATTTTTGCGAGCATGTATAGTTTAGAATTTGTAAAGTCTTGGCAAATAATTATTGCTCTGTCCACGTGGGTTGGCCCCCTTCTATGATGACTCGACCCTAACTTGGCTTGGTTAACTAGGTTTTTTGTGAGCTCTGTTGGCCGTTGATCTTTGGCCTCGATTTCTCTACTACCGTTGATTCTCAACCATGGTTTAGGCTCTATCCCTGACATTAATTATGGTCGGTGGCATTTAATTGGGGCTCATCACTTGAAAATTGTGTTTATTGATCACTGTTCAATCCTTCACCTGGCATTTTGTGATCGGTTACTTCTTAACCATGCGTTCGGGTTTTGAAACCCTAGTTTTGAATGTAAGGTTTATACTCTTGGGCTTCACACTTGTTCATTTCATTCATTTTTTCATTTTACGGGTGAAGCCCTTGCAATTTTTTTCTTCACTCTACATTTTTTATGAAAGCATGGAGATCTTGGAGGTGTTCGAGCCTGTATTTTCATTCCTCAGGCCTCGACGCCATGGTTACTTGACTAGGCTTGCTTTTTCCTCAAACCTAGAGGTATTTCTTTTGTTTTTCAGTTTTGTAGCTCATCCTTTTCCTCATTGTATATGATCTGAAGATCATTTAGATCTATTTCTTTGCTTCACTATGATAATGACAAAACTCTGACTTATGGTTTTCTGTTTGGTTTTTCGATTCGGTAGCTAATCAGCTCAACACAACCCTTTAGAAGGAAGTTGCCACCATTTTGCTTGTTTGTTTGCACTCCCCTTGGTAATTTCTGTTACCTGTTTCTGATAACTCTTTTCGAACTCAGGTTTTACTTTTGTAACTCTGAAACATGGAAAAATCCAGTAAAATATTAGAAAATATTTGTGGGTTCAGTCTTTTTCCTTCTGAAGCGGGCCTTTGAGCTCTGACTCATCATTCAAAATTTGTTAAAGATCCTTTATGTGCATGAGTTCGATATTTTCTTGTAAACCTGGCTCAGTACTTGGAAGTGTCGACTGTTTTGGTTCTTTGTTTCGATATTTGAACTCTTTTTCTTCCTTTTCCTTGTAGATGAAACCCATTTTATCATAATCTTGGTTGTAGAAGATCCTTATGAACTTGTCAAATTTGTATTGGAATTCACTCCATCCTTCATGTAGATACATATTTGACTTGTCGTTGTAACCTGACTACAGACTTAGCAGTTTTGTGAATCGTTTTCATTTCTGTCCAGACTGGTAAAATCCAACTAGGCATTTATAAACTTGAAAGTAGGTTCTCCATTTTTTTTGCGACCTGTCATGTTTCTTCTTCTCTTTGTAAATATATACTTGATATTTTATTGCTTCTTCAAGTACTGAGAAATTGTAACCCTTGATTACTTGCAAGTATGAAAGAGATGTAAAAGACTTGGGCTGCCTTGTACTTGCTTCCTGTTGATGCATACTTTTTTTCTTGTGATTCACTACTTCATTCTGAAGAGGCAAAATGCTTTGTTTCTGAGTCATTTCTTCCCTATAGATGCATGCTTGACTTGTTGAACTCTGTTTTGGAAAGCATGCTTTGATTAAATACTTGCTGAGCTTTGTAGTTTATTTCTTCAGTTGGAAGATGAATACCATCTTGTATATTTTGTAGCTTTGACAGTCAAACTGAAGTTTACTGTTCTATTTTTAAGAAAGAAAGGTGAATAATTTGTTAAAATTACAAATTGCTTGCTAGGCAAGTCTTCTTTCTTTGCACATGCAAATTTGTCATATTCTCTGTTCTTTCCTATTGTGGAGGCATGCAATAAATCATCTCCTATGTGTAGGCAAAAGAATGCAACCTTTAGCAATATTTACACAATAAAATTGAAGTGGGGACCACCTCCAATGTATACATGCTCTAATTTCCTCCACTTTTCTGGATGGTCACATGAGTGACACTTTACAAATTTTGGTTTAAAAACACCCCATGTGGGGACCACCTTGGTTTGTTTGAAATTTTGGATGCTGCCACCTTTGTGGACTTAGGAAATTTGCATGTGTTTTGATAAAGGGGGAACACCCTTTGGCTAGCCCACCATGAGTTTGATTTACCACCTTTGGTCTTGACACATAATACAAATTTTACCTTTTTCGGTGCTTCGGTATATAATGATGTTTGATTTTTGTGAGCATGTATAGTTTAGAATTTGTAAAGTCTTGGCAAATAATTATTGCTCTGTCCACGTGGGTTGGCCCCCTTCTATGATGACTCGACCCTAACTTGGCTTGGTTAACTAGGTTTTTTGTGAGCTCTATTGGCCGTTGATCTTTGGCCTCGATTTCTCTACTACCGTTGATTCTCAACCATGATTTATGCTCTATCCCTGACATTAATTATGGTCGGTGGCATTTAATTGGGGCTCATCACTTGAAAATTGTGTTTATTGATCACTGTTCAATCCTTCACCTGGCATTTTGTGATCGGTTACTTCTTAACCATGCGTTCGGGTTTTGAAACCCTAGTTTTGAATGTAAGGTTTATACACTTGGGCTTCACACTTGTTCATTTCATTCATTTTTTCATTTTACGGGTGAAGCCCTTGCAATTTTTTTCTTCACTCTACATTTTCTATGAAAGCATGGAGATCTTGGAGGTGTTCGAGCCTGTATTTTCGTTCCTCGGGCCTCGACGCCATGGTTACTTGACTGGGCTTTCTTTTTCCTCAAACCTAGAGGTATTTCTTTTGTTTTTCAGTTTTGTAGCTCATCCTTTTCCTCATTGTATATGATCTGAAGATCATTTAGATCTATTTCTTTGCTTCATTGTGATAATGACAAAACTCTGACTTATGGTTTTCTTTCTGGTTTTTCGATTCGGTAGCTAATGAGCTCAACATGACCCTTTAGAAGGAAGTTGCCACCATTTTGCTTGTTTGTTTGCACTCCCCTTGGTAATTTCTGTTACCTATTTCTGATAACTCTTTTCGAACTCAGGTTTTACTTTTGTAACTCTGAAACATGGAAAAATCCAGTAAAATATTAGAAATTATTTGTGGGTTCAGTATTTTTCCTTCTGAAGCGGGCCTTTGAGCTCTGACTCATCATTCAAAATTTGTTAAAGATCCTTTCTGTGCATGAGTTCGATATTTTCTTGTAAACCTGGCTCAGTACTTGGAAGTGTCGACTGTTTTGGTTCTTTGTTTCGATATTTGAACTCTTTTTCTTCCTTTTCCTTGTAGATGAAACCCATTTTATCATAATCTTGGTTGTAGAAAATCCTTATGAACTTGTCAAATTTGTATTGGAATTCACTCCATCCTTCATGTAGATACATATTTGACTTGTCGTTGTAACCTGACTACAGACTTAGCAGTTTTGTGAATCGTTTTCATTTCTGTCCAGACTGGTAAAATCCAACTAGGCATTTATAAACTTGAAAGTAGGTTCTCCATTTTTTTGCGACCTGTCATGTTTCTTCTTCTCTTTGTAAATATATACTTGATATTTTATTGCTTCTTCAAGTACTGAGAAATTGTAACCCTTGATTACTTGCAAGTATGAAAGAGATGTAAAAGACTTGGGCTGCCTTGTACTTGCTTCCTGTTGATGCATACTTTTTTTTCTTGTGATTCACTTCTTCATTCTGAAGAGGAAAAATGCTTTGTTTCTGAGTCATTTCTTCCCTATAGATGCATGCTTGACTTGTTGAACTCTGTTCTGGAAAGCATGCTTTGATTAAATACTTGCTGAGCTTTGTAGTTTATTTCTTCAGTTGGAAGATGAATACCATCTTGTATATTTTGTAGCTTTGACAGTTCACTTGGAATAATGACTTTCTGGAAATTGTATATTGTTTCTTTGTTGCAAACATGGGTAGCATTCCATTATGTATAATGAAATAGATGCTCCTTTTCTGGAAAATGAAGAAAATACTTAATTTCCTTTTCTGTAATGACTTTTCCTTTTTTAGAAGTCATGGTAGCAATTTTATTTCAAATTTTGCATTAAAATATCATTTCTATTTTTCTGGAAAAGTCCATTTTGCAAGGGGAAACTCTGGCAATTTTTTTCCAGAATCCTTCTCTCTCCAGATTCTTATGATTTAACCATTCTAAAAAAGATATAAACATCTCTCTTGCTTGTCTGATTACTTGAATGAGCTTTCCATGTTGGCTTTACTTGATTCATTGCAACTTCTGAAAATTGTGAAGTAGTTGCCCTTTGATTCACACTTGAATTTGGAAATTAAAAGGAACTTTTGATAGCTGTAACATGATGAAAATATGGAATACTTGTATGTTTCATTTGATCATGATATCAACTTAGAAGTGATGAAACATGTACTTTTCTTGACTATTTTTATTCCCTTTGAGGCTCAGATAGTTTAGAAAGCATGTAGTAGCTTAAAAATAACATGTATTTCAATTTTGTTTTAAATCAAAAGTCAATTTTACAAGGGGAGACTCTGGAAAAAAAATTTCTAAAAATCTTGTTTTCTCTCTCCCTTTTCAGATTTCCAATCCTGATTTGCAAAATATGTCTTTCTTGACCCATTCTGATGCTTGATGCTTCCTACAAATCATTTGAAACTAATGCTTTTTCCCTTTTAGTCACTACTTTCTTCTTAATCAGTTAAACTGATTATATTCAATGTTGTAACTTATTCCTGGAAAATTCAAAAATAAGTTAGAAATAAATAGGCTTTTTGGCCTCTCTTGTATCCATGTGGTTTATTTCTTCTTCTTTCCTTCTTCTGCAAGCTGTTTTGCAACTTCTTTCATGTGCTATCTCCACATCTTTTCTTTTAAAACTTCTTTAGATTCTACCTTTTCTAACCCAATCCTTAGCTTCTTTGATTTTCTCTTGCCATTCATTTCACTTTATGTACTCTACTTTTTCCTTTGTTGCCAGCCTATCTGTATCTCTTTCTCATCCTGTGTCATGCATTTCTGTATTTCTTTCGTTCAAGTACCATTAGATACATTGAACTTAGAATATGTATTTTCTTTAGAACATGAGTATTGTAATAACATTGTACCCTAAGCTCAAAATTTGACAGATATTTCTCTTGTCTTGCAGGTGAAAGAAGATGGAGATGGAAGCGGAAGATGGAAGAGTTGATATGGAGATGGAGATGATGAGGAGTGGGGATAGGAAGACAGAAAGGCAATGATGGGTTCCTTTTTACTCCTCTACTCTTGTTCTTTAGCACATGCAGTATTCTCATTTCCATGTATATGATGAGTTACTTAGTCATATCCCACAACTTGTGTGAGAAAACTTATGATCTCTTATGAATAAAGCATTAAATTGAAATAATGAGTTGATTATCTCTTTCTACATTCAGTTTTCCAATGATTGTACAATGATGTAGGCAACTCAATATCTCAATAAAATGAATTAACATAAGGGATAATCTTAAAATGAATACCTGTAACTTCCACTGGATAACCATTGAATGAAATGTGCCTCCTTGTATGTTGTTTAACTATCTTATCCTATGCCTTTCAACTTGGCTCCTTCCTGCTACGTACATTTAGACATTATTGTCACCATTTGTTTGTCAGTATTTTCTTGACGTATGTAGTAGGAAAGGAGTCAGTTGTAATCATTTATGACAGTGTAGATGGATGCAATCTCATTAATCATAAACAACTCTAATGAACACAGAGAAATAAATATGATAGGCACCAAGATAATAACCGTGAATCTGATTACTTGAAAATTGCCACTATGTCTGTTGTTCCAAAACTATACACCTCACATACTCTGCAATATGGTGTCTTCATCAAGATAACACAGCTGTCCTTCAGGGCTTGTGTTCTTTTGCTGAGGATATTCATGAAATTGCAGACTATGTGATTTGTTACGTTTTGTAACAGCACACATAGCTGTAGATTTCACTTAATCTCTTTCACAAATCAGCAGTAACAAAATAATCTGATGTAACTCCCTTAGCTTAGGTATACTTCTCCAAGGCTATCCCATCATAACAAAGTTTCGAGTTGCCCATTTTTGTACAAGTGTAAAAATTGTCAACATTTCTGGCGATCCTGCGGGGAAAGCTATGCTTGCTAGCTTGTAGACTAGTGCCTTACTCTTGTCCATTGGGTATGGAGTCCAAATATGTGACCAAAATCTAACCTTTTCCGAAAGGTCCAACCCTTTCAAAACAACTAAAGCTGGGAAAATATCTGGCAAACCAGACCATGTGCACGAATGCACTTATTGAAAATAAAGAACGATGTAATGTGCAGAAACTGCACTTATTGAATGGGAAATCCTACTCTAACAATCACTGTAAGATTTTCAATAATAGTGTTTGAGAAACATACCATTCACAGGAATGGGAAGTTCCTCTCCATTCAGATTAGAAATCTGAAAAGCATTGTGTTCTTTGCAAGCTGAAATCATATAAAGACCACTCCAGAGTGTATCGAACTTTGAGTGTCTTCTTGGCTTAGCATGGTCAACATCCCATTTCAACACAATGTCTCCTTCATTGAAGATTCTGAATTTGACTTTCTTGTCAAAAGTCTTCTTCATCTATTTCTAATTTTTCTCCATATTTAAATGAGCTTGATCTCTTAGCTCTTGTAATTCCATCAGTTCTGCATAACTGACCTACAATGGTTCACTTTCAAGTAACTCCATTTGATGCAACAAATATAATGCAGGTAACTCAACTGAAATTGGCATCCTCACTTATTTCCCATACACAAGCTTGTATGGTGAAATTCCAACTGATCTCTTAGGGGTCACCCTATCAGCCCAAAGTGTTGAATTCAGCATTAGATGCCAAGCTCTTTGATTATCCTTGAGTGTTCTTCTGATGATCCTTAACAGATTTTTATTAGTACTTTCAGCTAAGCCATTACCTTGTGGGTAATAATTAGATGAAGAGTTCAAGTAGATTCCATGGCTAACAGCCCAATCTGTTACTTTAGCACTAATAAATGTTGAAGCATTATCTGATATGATAGTTGCTGGAACACCAAATATGTAGACTATACCTTCATAGAAAGCTAGTATTGAAGCTTCGTTAACATCTTTCAAGGCTACCGCTTCAGTCCATCATGTAAAGTAATCTGTAGCAGTTAGAATCCATTTATGTCCTTATGAAGAAGGTGGGTTAATCATTCCAATAAATTCAAGACCCCACTGCATAAAGGGCTGATCAACTGAAATAGGCTACAAAGGCAGCGAAGCTAAACGTTCTTTTCTGACAAATAAAGCACATTTCTTGCATTTTCTGATCCATTCAAAACAGTCCTTAAATATGATAGGCCAATACTAACCTACTTTCATGATCTTTAAAGCTGTAGTATGCGTTGAGAAGTGACCTCCTGTAGGTCCTTCATGGAATTCTAATAATATTCTCTAATTTTTGTCATAATTAACACATCGCAGCAAAATTCCATTTATATCTCTTTTGAATAATACACAATCAACGAAGAGATAAGGAATAGCCTATAACTTGAAATATCTTCATTTATTCTTATCCATACCTTCCGGATAGGAGCCGTGCTGTAAATAGTTAACCAAATCAGTCATCCATCTTGATTCCTGAATTTTTTGAGAAGGTTTAGGTTGCTGATTTTCTGGTTGTAACATAACGTTTGATTGTTGATACAAGGTTTCAGCCTGCTGTTCCGAATCTTCGGGTTCTACAGCCTGTGGTTTCTCCATATCAGAAATTAAATGTTGACATAAACCTTTACCTCTAATTGTCTTAGCAACTCGGATATCAACATCATATTCCATAACCTTCATTATTCAACCTGCTCTTTTCTCATTCAATTCTTTGTTTAACAAGAAAGCTTTCACACTTGGATGAGAGACAAGAACATTAATCTTATTATTTGAAAGCATGTACTTAAAATTATTTAGTCCTATGACTACGGAACGTACTTTTTTTTCAAAAAATGTGTACCTTGTTTCGTAATCTTGCAAACTCTGTCCAAAGAAAGTAATTGGTTGTTCGATATTCTCGTCATTGGCCTAAGTTAGAATAGTTGAGATTGTTTCAGCTCCTGCAAGTGCATACATTGTAAAATCTTTATCGAAATTTGGATTTGCAAGAGTAGGAGACTGAGAAATAGTTGTTTTAATAGCCTCAAAACCTTCTCTCCCTTCACTGGTCCAAGAGAATGATTTCTCTTTCTTTAGCATGGTTGTTAATGGCTTAACCAATGCTACAAAATCTAGAACAAATCTTCTAACAAATTTGATTTTTCCTAGAAATATCTACATTTCCTTCTTGTGATGAGGCAATGATAGCTGTGATATAGTTTCAATTCTAAAAGGATCAATTGCTAAATCTTGTTTAGAAACAATATGGCCAAGTAGCTTACCTTCATGTACCAAAAAGATAGACTTTTTGGGATTCAAGGATATTCCGAACTGCCTACAGAGCTGAAAGTCTGCTTCAAATGCATTAGATGTCCATCATAATCTTTTGAAAAGACTGTAACATCATCTAAATAAACAAGTATGCATTTATTTAGTAGGCTACAAAAAGCCATGTCCATTGCACGTTGAAACGTTACACCAGCATTTGAAAGACCAAAAGGCATCCTTTTGTAAGCATAAGTACCCCACTTGGTGGTAAAAGTTATTTTATATACGTCCTCTTCTTGGACTAAAATCTGTTTATATCCACTGTAACCGTCAAGAAGGGATAGTCTATCTGATCTTGAAACTTTTCTCAAAATCTGATCCATGTTCAGTAGTGGATAATGATGCTTTGTTGAGATTTCTAAAATCCACACATTATCTTATTTCTCCATTCTTTTTCCTAACAGGAACAAGATTTGCTACCCAACTTGAATGCTTAACTGGGAAAATAATTCCTGATTCAATTAATTTTGATAACTCTTTCCTCATAAGAGGTTCTATTCTGAGATTTATAGGCCTTTGTTTCTGCCTAACTGGTTTAGCATTTGGCTGTAATTCAATCATATGATGTGCTAGACTGGGGTCAAACCCTTTCAATTCTTGGTATCTCTAAGAAAAAACATCTTTAAATTCAATGCAAAGCTTAATAAAAGACTGTTTTTCGAATAAGGAACATACCTTTCCAAGAAATAAGTTCTTACCTTCAGCAATTGAAACCTCTTCGATATTATTAGCATGAGTAGGCATCTTAGTTTTGTCTTTTCTTAACTGGTCATCAATACTAAAGATGTCTTACAATGTGACAAATCCTCGAGGTAACTTGTTTGTCTTTAACTGAACAATCTGGTCACCATACAGATGTGGAAATTTATCCTGATTTACTGCAGAAAATTCAACTTCTTACTGCAAAAACCTATAGATTTGATCATCACTTTCAAAAACCTTCCAATTAGATTCATTATCAGGTATAGAAGGCCTGATAATTAACTTAATGTGGGGCTAAACTTTGCTATTTTCTATCTGTTCCAGCACTTCGAAACTAGCACCAACTGTTGCAAGTCTATCAGCATGTTTATTTTCAGCTCTAGGAATAGACTAAATATTAATGGCATCAAAATATTCCATTAAGTCTGAAACTCTATGTCCGTCACACTTCATTAATGGATTCTTACATACAAATTGAAGTTTTTTACTTGATTGATTACTAACTTAGAATCGCCAAAGACTTGTAATGTGTTGATTCCTCTTTTTCTGGCCCAAAGTAAGCCATGAATTAATGCTTCGTACTCAGCTACATTATAAGTGCACTCGAAAATTGAAGACTCAAAGCCATAAAATACCTTTAGTTTGTTGGGGAAGTGAGCATCAAACCTGCTCCCTGTCCTTTCTTATTCTTAACTCCATCAAAATGAAGCTTCCAAATCCCTTCTATTGAATTTTCTGTTTTGGACAACAAGGGAATTACTGCATTTTCTTCTTGCATGCAATATACACTTAAAAGGTGTTCTTCAACTTCCTTAAAAGGATCATGAGCATTTTCTTCAACTTTCTTCTCATCCATGAACATGTTAGACACACCCTCTAGCGTTGAAATCTTAGCTGACATCATCAAAATCATATTGATCTAAAGCGGAATTATTTGCCATTGCATTTGGTGAATGAGGGCTCAATATGAAATCTAGCCAATGGCTCTGAATTAATGGGTAAATTTGGTGCCATAACGTGTAATGAAAAATAAGAAAGACCAATCAGAAGAGAGGTACCCTCCTATTTTTGTTGTAAAGTCTCTAGATACGCACAAAGCAAAATACGGAGGTAAATCCACAACTGTAACATCTTACAAAATGGAAACATTTGGGCAAGCATGTAATGTTACCCTCCAATTTTTTTATTATTCCAACCATATTAGTATCAGTCCCATGAAGCTATAAAACACTCTTATCTGTGGGTTCATACTGCAGGACCAATTTTTTAGCAATTTGACTTTGGCATAACTGTGCTGCTTGCACAGCTGTCCACCATGCAATTATGAACTAAATTTTCTCCAATAATAAGAGATAGATAAAAGGGTGGTGGCTTATTAATGTAATGAGCATTCAAAACCTTTTGAATCATCCATCTAAACATCTTTTATGTGATCTTGATCAAGTGTTCCAAGGACCATATCTATATTTTGGACTTCCTTTACTGCAGTTTTTGAAGAAATCTGTAGTTTTAGCTAGTTCATGAGAGAGTAAATCCTGTTGTCCTGGAATGATTAAGGCATCCCACATTGAGATGTTAACATTTTTCTTCTTCATCACATCAACAATATTAAAAGAAGTAATAGTCTTAGAGATAGACTCGACTGTTTTAGCATAAGCCTTAGTGAAAACTGATTTTGCTTTAGCAACTTTAGATATCTGAGGGATAAATAATCTTCTTGGATCAAGCTGAAGCTATTTTTGTTGTTCTTTACCAACTATAGCACTTGCTTTTTTCTGAGGGATAGCAGGGCTGTTGGCTAGTTTCGAGGCTATAGATATTGATATATCAGTAATAGTGGGCAACACAGGTCTATTTTGTTTTTTTAATTCTCTGTAGCTTTCTCTTGAGCTCTAGTGGTGACAATAATGAAATCCTCCTCGTTAAAGCTGACCAAATTCTATTCAGGTGTTTTCTAAACATGAATTTCATGCTACCTACCCTCCATTTGAGGCATGAATAATGCTTCAGATTGAGGTTGTGCAACAGTTCCTTGGCGCTCATTTGTAAGACCTATGTCACACATTTGTGGACCAGACTCAGAGTTCTTCATGCTACTCGCCTTCGGTTTCCTTTGCGGAGTGGGCAGACTTTCAGCATGTCCATTTCTATCCTTCCTAAGGGTAGGCACACAGTTCAGTGCAGGTGGCTCTTCTTCAATCCAGAGGTAGATTATCTCGTCATCAACATTCTTTTTAGGAGACCTCCTAGAGCTGCAAAGTTTAGATTCGTCCATGGCATCTTCTTCATTCCTGTCCTCTCCCTCTTCTTCTCTCTTTCTTCTTCTTTCTGGGAGATTGCCTCTTTATACATGGGTACCTTTTCAGGCTTGTTTAGAGCTATGACCCATATTTGGCATCTTCTTAGATTATAGAGTGTTTTGTTCTCTTGTGGTGGATGTTTTTCCCGCTGGGTTTTCCTTCACTACTTAGGACCTTTTTCCTTTACTTGTGTACCTCATCACACTTTGTGTCGAGACTCATTTCTCGTTTCTTGACTTACCACCTCATCCTAAGTTACGATGAAGGGGGGGGTGTTGGTGTGTGTTATTTTCTACATCATTAGGTGAGCCATCTCACTTAGGTGAGATCGTAGGTCCACGTGTCATTTAGGGGTCATTATGAGATTCTCTTACATGTCAGTGCGTCATATGCATCATTAGGGAGTTACACTTCTTTTCTAGGAATGTAACTCCCCGTCTCCACTTGAGTTGTCATGATTGTAGCACTAGGGGTTACTCAACACCTCTCCTATATGTACACCCCTTTGGATCTATGAGATAGAGGAGAATTTTGTGGCTTATCGAGGTTCTTCCTGTTTGTCGAATCTTTGCATGCACATTCGGTTTGATGCTTTCTCCTCTCAATATCTCTTCACGCTACCGTTCACACATCCATTGATGTGCACATCATCCCTCATGATCCTCGCTTATAGGTTTTCATACCCTCTTACAATGTCATCCGCTGGAATTAGACTTTTTCAATGGTCGATTTAAATTTTTAGGCTCTGACCACGTGGAGGGATAACGCTCATTTGGGGTCCCTGCTTTAGATTCTCCCCTTAGAATTGCACCAATTAGGCACATGGCTCCTTTGCGCTCATTTGGGGAACACCTTTTGGTTTTGACCTTTGGAGTTGTGCCATTGAGGCACATGGCAGCTTCCACTCATTTAGGGATTACCTTTTGGTCTTGACCTTTGGAGTTGCGTTGTTGAGGCACGTGACAGCTTCCACTGACTTTCTTTTACTTGGCCATTTTGGGCCCGAGTAAACACTACCTTTCTCCATTTTTCTCTTGTGTGGTTTGGACTCTTTTAACGTCATTTGCCTCCTTCACTGACCATGCTCCTTAATTTTTGGATATAAAATGTGGGCTCGCATGATTTAACCAACCCTTTGATTTTATTTTGTGTGGGGTTGTGTTTGATCAATTTTTCTGGGGGGAAAAATTGAGATAAGAATTTGGTGACTCACAGAGACATTTTCCTGTTATATGAAGAGACAAGTTGCCTTGTTTCATCCATTGGGCATGGAGTCATAATTGATATCTTGATATTGATCTTCCCCTCAAAACTTGAACCTAATTGCTTGCACTTGGTGACCCTGAACTTGCCCCGCTATTTGTACTATCAATTTTCATAAGAAATTCATGGAAATAAATTTCTAAGAGTAGAAAATTGTCTTTACCTTGGGCTTCACCTGATGTTGGAAATTGACTCCCTCGAAACCTTATTTTAGTTTCTCTATATTTGGATCCTTTAAAACCAGCAACTGTTATAGGTAACTATGGGTCTCCCTGCTTTAAATATTGAAGGTCCCAGCGCACTTGTACCTCCAGAGCAACATGAACAAGCTTACATACAAAGATAAATTCATACATGCCTCAAATGAGACATGCAAAGTGTGCAAAAGAACTTCTTCTGCTGAAAAAAAAATCTACTCCTACTCCTACACTAACCCTATCAAATAAAAGCTTAAACAAAGCCTACCACAGGTAGGGAGAAATAGCTTCCCTTCCTTATAATTGGAAGCCATGTGAATGATTTGGAATTTAATATGGATGTTATTAGGAGTGGAAGGTTGAATGTAAATTGTTTCTTCACTCCCTCCATCAAGGTATCATCTAGAAACAAAACAAATACATCTTCAATTTGTTGTTCATTTAGTTCCAAGAGGTGTTTTTGTTGATCCTTGGCACTTTGATGCTCTCCCTCATGCTTAGAAGCAAGCATGATAGGTTGTGGCTTCTCCCTTGTCTCTAATGAAGCCAAGTATCTGATTGGGCAAGGTTTGGTCCTTTAAATTTTCCCACTGCTCTATTATTTAACTCCAAAAATGGAGTCTTCTTGTAGATCTTCCTAAATGGATGATGTGAGAGGGATGATAGCCTCATACTCTTTCCCTTCCTCTGCAGCAGGTGTGGCTTTTGGAAGATCAAAATCTTCCAACTTTGATTCAAGAGGCATGTTGCAAACTGTATATTGTGCTTGCATGTTCTCTTCCATGACATCAGGTTCTTGTGGTTGAAGAATGAATGCTGGGGGGGAAAATATTGCAATTTCAACTGAATCCTCATTATCATAACATTCTTTTGAGTCTAATAGGAAATCAAAATCTTCATTGTCCTATTGTAGCAAAATCTCTCCCTCTTGCATGGTGATCTTAAAATATTCATTATTTTCACCATATGAAGCTTCATCTTCTAACATGAAGCTAGTGAGTTCAAACTCTTCAAAAAAATTAGAATTTTGGAGAGGTTGAATGGGAGAGGGGTGTGTAATCTCTTGTGCAATCGGCTCATGATTCAGTTCCTCCGAATCTATTTTGGTCACCTCCATATGCTCCTCTTTAACTAGACTTAGAGTTTACTGTTCTTCTTCCTTCATGGATTCATCAATCAAATTAGGCCCTTCAAATGAAACCAAAAAATCTTCAATAATGCTTCCTTCATCAAGTGACTTCAAATCTGATTTGATCTCTTCTAGTTTCTCTTCTTCAGTAGGACATGGAGTTGATTGTTCTTCTTCCTTCTTGACTGATTTTGAAACTTGGATTATATCAGCATCATTTTAAGACCAAGTGCCATTATGGACACTGCATTCAGAGAAAATAGATTGTTGATATTCTCCTTCTTGTTCTTGTTCTTGTTCTGCTGCAAACTTAGCCTTAAAAACCACTAGATCTTCAACCTTGATGTCTTCTGTTGGTTTAACCATCAAGGGGATCTTTGTGATCCAAAATTTGGAAGCCGCAAATATTTAGATTTTCTATCATTTCTTCTCTTTTGGGTCCCTCTTTTCTTTTTTTTTCTCCTTAACTAGATTCTCGAGTCTCTTCCCAACATAGACTTGGGAAATCAGGAGGAGTGGTAGGTTGGGATTCAACCAATTTTGCTATTGTTTGTGGTGGAGAGGGAACTGGAATTTCTTGTTTTTTTGGAGGGAATGACTGCTTGGAAGGGAAAAGGGTAGAGGAATTGAGGTGGGATGGAAGACAAGGAGATGGAGAAGGGAAAATGACATTTGGAGCAGCAAGTGAGGGGCTTGACTCTTGACCATGCTGAAATGATAAAGTTTGGGATGGAGAAAAGGGAGCATAAGGAGCTGGTGATTGACTTACCCATTGACAAGATTGTCTCACACTTTGCTCATATGCCTCAATATCCTCAATCCACTGTGTAAGTTGAGGTAGCATTTCAACCATTAAGTCAACCTTCTCATGAGGGCTGTAATGTTTTAGCATAGGGCCGGCTCATGGATAAGGTGCCCTATAGCCAATTTTTGAACGCTTTCATCTAAGTTGTGGTCCTTTATTGTACCATGTGAGCCTCCATTCTCAGATTTTCCATGTACAAATTAGCTTCCTCATGTGTTGAAATACCTCAAAAATTTGTATATCCATGCTCTGTAATAGCTGTATAGTTTGGAAAATGACCAAACGGATTTGAATTTAGCTCACCTAGATATCCATAGTGTTGATTTTCATTGTGAAACCTTTCTCAAGGTGTGTTGAAGTAACCTTTAGATGGATTTGAATAGCACTTCTACTACAAGTGTGAATTCCAAGATGTTAGTGAAGTCATGATTGCACAACTTCATGGAATGGAAGAAAATGGGAGATGTGGAAAAGAAGATGAACGAAGATGGGTGGAAATGGATGGAAGAAAATTCTGTAACTCAGATAATGGGTTATTGACCAGATTGAGTTGCCAAATGTGCTTTGCATGTGCCTCAAATGGATGAATCTTTCCAAGAAAACATACTTGAATAAATAAAGTGGTAAGGTTCTTCAAACCTATCCCACCCAGCATGCCAAAAACTGTTGAGTGGTCGTAGCGGTGGTTTAAGATTTGTTGTTCATAATGAGACACCTTTGAAAGATGAGAAAATATAACCTCACTATCCCACTGGGCATGCCAAAACTATTGAGTGGTCACATGGTGGTTTAATATTTGTTGTTGATAATGAGACACCTTATAAAATATGGAAAATATAACCTCAGTGTCCCACCGGGGCGTACCAAAAACTGTTGATAGCAAAATCACAACACCCCTGAATTTCCTTGAATCTGAGTGGGGCATCTGGTGTGATTGCACAACATTAGACCATCTCTCAAGTTGTGGGACTTTCGGACTTGAGATGGACCTCTAGAGAAGGTTGGTTCCTCCTTCCTAAACTACCTGCCACAAGCTACTCTATTGTAGGAAAAAACCTATCTATCCTAATCTAACCATTCCAAGGAGATAGGGAGAGAGAGAGAAAGTGAAAGAGAGCCTACACTAAGTGGTGATACACCAGAAATGGAAGTGGTTGATCACAAATCCAGACTACCTAAAGTGGAGAGAGGTGAGCAAAGGAGATGGTGAACAAGATGCACCATAGACTCGAGATGAAGTTCACATGGAACACTACTTCAAAAACCCATTAAACACAGCTCTTGGAACCTACAATGATGAGAGGCAAGAAGAAATAATAAAATAAGCAAAGGATGGACAAGATGCATCACAAAACATATTTTATTGCTTCATAAGTTACACAGTAAATCATCAATAGGAAACATGAAAGAAAATGCCATTATAGCTCCATGAGAGAAGGCTTAAACTCCACATTTTACCCCTAAGGAAGAAAGAGAGAGGGGGGCAAGAGAGAAACAATGACCAACCTTTTCAAATATAGCCCCTCTTTTATAATATATAGAAGAATGAGAGAGAAAGAGAGAGGGAAAATTCGTACTCTACTCCAACCACTCCTAAAAGAGCATTGAATTCCCTTGCCATAATGAAGAGTCGCACTGCAACACGCATGCCTTCGTCATAGTCCCTTACTGGGAAAGAAAGAGTCCTATTCTTCATCATGGTAGCAGGTGGGAGACTTAAAACCCTTGAAAATGGTGGGATGAAACATTAATGGTGGCAGGTGAGAAGCCGGCTCTGAGAGATGTCCAAAACATCCCGTCCTGCTCAAATCTAACCTCTGAGTCAAAATATATGGCTGTATAAAGATTAGGGTCGTGGGCTCACAATATTTAAAAGATTCCATCCATGCAAGACCCACATGGCAGCCTCACACATTGTGAATATTCATCCCCTTCCTTTTGCTCTCGAAGTTGTGCCGGAATGACACATGGCAGATTCCACGGGTTCCTCGGTTTCCTTTATATTCTTCTTGAGTCCCTCATGTTGGCGGAGACATTGTGCCTGACTCGAGACATGCGAAGGCTTCATGCTCATTTGAAAACTACCCCTATATTTTTCTTTCGAATTTACTTGTATGAGACATGTGGAGCCCTCCGTAAGATTTTAGACAATTCAACGATCGATCTTACCTTTTAAGACTTTGACCACGTGGCAGGTTGGTGCTCATTTCAGGACTGCCTTTTGGGTCATGCCTTTGAAGTTGCACTAAAGAGAAACGTGGGGGCTTCTGCTGATACTTCTACACTTAGTCGATTCAATGGATGGCTCTACCCCCATTTTTTAGTCTGACCACGTGGTGAGCCTGCACTCATTTGGGAATTCACTTTGTATTCTTCCTCTGATGTTGCGCCGAGTTGACACACGACTCTTTCCAATGCCTTGCCTATACTTAGCCGATTCAACGCCCAATTTTTCCTTTTCGAGCTCTAGACACGTGGAGAGCCAGCGCTTGTTTGAGTCTCTTCTTTATGTCGTGCCTTTGAATTTGTGTCGATGAGACACATGGTGCCATTTGCTGGCCTAAGACTTTTCAACTCCTGACTCTGTCTCCTTTACAAACTTGGGACATGTGGAGGCTTGGCACTTTTTTGAGTCTCCGACTTTGGATTTGACCCTTGAAGTTACGTCATTGAGACATGTGGAGGGTTTCGCTCGGTCCTAGGCCCCACTATGTCCCCTTTTTTACTCTGACCATGTAGCGAGTTGGTGCTTGTTTGGGGTCTCCATTTTGGATTCTATCCTTGGAGCTACGTTGATGAGGCACGTGGCACCCTCCGCGGGTCTGTGACTTTTCAATGGCCAATGAGACCTCCCTTTAGACCTGGGACATGCGTAAGCTTCGTGCTCATTTAGGGACTGTCCCTTTGGTATCACTTCTAAAGTTAAGTCGATGAGGCACGCGGAGGCTTCCGCCCGACCCTCTTACACTTAGTCGATAAAATGGCCGCCTCTGTCCGTTTTTGGACCTGGGACACATGGAAGCTTCTGTTGAGCCTGTGATACTTAGCCGATGCGGGCCTATTGCCTTTCTTGGACCCTAGACATGTGGAGGATTTGCACTCGCTTGGAGACCCACTTTTGGATTTAACTTTGAAGTCTCGCCGATGAGACAAGTGGTGTCGTCTACTGGCCTTAGAATTTTTCAACGATCGATTTAACTTTTTAGGATCTAACCATGTGGAGGGATAGCACTCATTTGGAGTCCCCACTTTGGATTCTCCCCTTGGAATTTTGTCGATGAGGCACGTGGCTCCTTCATGCTCATTTTGGGACCACCTTTTGGTCTTGACCTTTGGAGTTGCACCATTGAGGCATGTGGCAGCTTCTGCTCATTTGGGGACCACCTTTTGGTCTTAACCTTTGAAATTGTTTATTTATCCTGAGAAATTTTTTTGTTCCACATAAGGGACATACAAGGATGTCATGGTATTTCTTATAATTTAAGACAACGCTAACATAAAAAATTAACTAATAAAACCTCGTGCCTACAACAAGAGCTAGGATACCCTTGTGTGGGTATTTATGTTTCCTAAAATAGTCGTTTTGAAACCCTAGGCAATGCCCAAATTATGAGAATCCCCAACCATGTTACGTTGAATAGATTCTCCCGCACACACATTGAAAACCTTAAACAACACATATACATCAAGTGTGTCATTAACATGATCTTGGGAGCAATAACATGTTCAAAATAATGTATAAAAGTAGTTTTGTAGTGTAAATTGATGCATTATATTTATATTTGTGAGGTAATTTGGAAATATGGTATTTTATTGTTTAAGCAATTATCATTTGACCATCAGCCAATCTTTTCACATGAAAAAAGGTAAAAAATATTTTTTGGATGGTGTACGTGTATGATGAAATATGTATTGAGTAACATAAGGCAACTTAATCAAATAGAGTATCAAGCTTAATAATAATGTTGCACCATGCCTTGTTTAGCTACATGGAGGAGTCCCTTAGTTAGGGGGGTTATTATGTCAAATATTTGTAATTATTTTATGGCTAAAATCACAAAAAAAACATTTAAAATAACATCAAATTTTATGTTTGATGTCAGATGTGATGGTTATTTCAAATATTTAAAATTATTTATGACAAAAATTGTATAAAATGTCTAAACAAACATCAAATTTAACCCATGATGTGTGACACTATTCACATATAACTATTAACAAGGACATTGTTCATAATGTTTGATGTTCACAATTTTTATTATTATGTGCATTGTGTGCGCTCCATAAACTGACACATGAAAGTATTTGTGGAGGCGGGTAGTCATTAATAGTATAGACCAACCTCAAGTTCCAAATGGTAAGGTATTTTGGCATATATATAACACATAATATAATGTATTGATTTAAACAAAAATTAATAATCATAACTATAACTATAAGTACAATTTTTTTAGAGGGCACACCTGTTAGCACACTATTGGTTCTGTAAATGCAAGGGTAACCGGTCCCTTGGGTCCTGACAGATTAGAAATTGGGTGGGTTGGTGGTGAGAACTCGAGCTCCACCATTTTTACAATATATAAAAAATAGTAACAGACAAATTTAGTACACCAAAACAATTAACTAATTTCATTCCAAAATTAAGTATCACACCACTTTTATGTTAGTGTGATAGCCTTACAATTATGAAAAAGACTTAGTCATGTAGAAGCCTAAAATTCACATTTTCATACAAAACATGTCTCCTTCAACATTTTTTTTGTGGTCCCTAATTTTTCAAAGAAGCATTTCCAAACCTAGCCTTTCAGACAATATTGCTAGAATCAATGAAAATCTTCCTCTAGTTCCTTCAATAAGAAACGCCTAATAACACAATTTTCCAAAATCTTCAAAACTTCTCATCGCACGTTTTCCCTTCACTTGCTTCCACTTTAGATGCACCAATGTCACCATGTCAGCAACGCCCATCTCAAGAAACATGATCTTCATTTATGTCTTATGACAAGTCTTTTGTTGCATAGATTGGACTAGACTTGACCACATGACCTCTATTTCACAAGTCCCAAGGATTCTCATGATAACATTGTTCTGAGAAATAAAACAATAATTTTCTTGTTACCATTAACATATAAGAAAGAAAAAAATCAAATAAATACACATGCGCTACTATTATTGTAACTAAAAACTCAAATGTGAGAGTGTTGAATATACACTTGTGTTTCACATCCATGACTATACAACTGCACTCCACAATCTTCAAAATAACTGATTGTCCACACAGATATAACACTCATTTTAACAAGAATGTGTATTCCATATAGGAATTTATCATACATATTAAGCAAATACATGACTTGAATTGCTTCTGGATCGATCTATAAACATAATGAATGTAGAGATTGGCGTGGGTCTATAGAAATAAATTCATGATGTGAAAGAAGAGACGGTCCTTGTCGTTGTGTGCTTCTCAAGGGCATAAACAACAACATGCATCTCAACCACCTTCCACCTCTTTTTCTACAAATCATAAACAAACAAAATGTTGAAAAACCATAAAAAAAATTACATAAAAAAAACTTTGGATATGCATCTAACAACAAACTTAGATGGAATTTTAGTAGACATATATGTTACAACTTCAACTATAAAATATAAGTAGCATACAAACAATAAAATCTAAAGTGATGGTAGGAACTCCAAAAATGCATTGAAATCCAAGGAAACAATGTCCATGTGCAACACACATTGTTCAATTCGCTCTAGCCATCCTTTTTCACTATAGTGTTCCACTAGTACTTACTTTACCTATGATGTTCAAACAGAGAATACAATAATGCCAATAACACTTACAATGTGTATAGTAAGAGAATTTTTCAGTTCATGGAAATTCCTTGTGAATACCTCGATAGGTAGACCTCCAAGCATATCCTTTAATAAATAAGGCTCAGTAAATTCTAAAATTTTCCTTGGGATAACATAGCCTGGAAAAGTGACAATGACAAGAGAACTTCATATAAATTTCTAAAACGAAAATTACATGCCTTAAGCCTATTTAATAACATAGCCATCAAACTACAACAATAGAAGAGAAATAAAAATACATATCAATCAACTATATTACTAATAAATTCAAGATATCACAATCTATCTTTACTAACCCCAAGATGTATAAATTTTGGACTTCTAAAATATAATTGAATGGGATTGACTCTGGAAATATATCTGCAAAATATTTAAACAAAATCTTACCTCCATGTGGAACTCTTAGAAATTTTTAAATAATGTTGTTAAAAAGCACATCAGACTTCTTTATTTGCACACAAAACTCTATAGCCACACCTCCAACTTGTGTAAATTGTTCTTTAATTTTTATGTAAACAATGTCTTTAATTTATACATCTACTTCCATCTTTCTGTGTTAGTTGTTAAAAACAAACAAGATATAAGAAAAATCTTCATATACATAAGCAGACAAAAAATGCAGAAGAAAGGGAATAGCGATCTCCTACAGAGCATCCATTACTGTCCTTGGAAGCCCTATCACACATTGTGCATTTCCATCATATAACTCCATCGCCAAGTGGATGGAACACATCCAATCACCTGCATTCTGGAGATCCTGAATTTGTTCCTTTAAGTTCCTCCAAGAGTAACAGGAGTGATATTTAAAGATGAGAAGGATCCAATAAATATAAAGCTTCTCCTCTGACCACAATAGAAATTTGATAAGACTTCTGAGTTTTTCCAAATGAATTGACAAAATAGGTGTTATATATAACAAAAAATCTAGACCAAGCATCTTCAATGAGTAGCCTAGATTGGTCAAGTTACGTTCGTTCTTTTGTAAACACACACAATTGGCCTTTTGAAATGAGAATAACTAATATCTAGAAGAAATTTCTGAAAAAAAGTAAACAAATATCCAGATGCAACATACAACTCACAAGAACCAATTACTAAAAATTAAAATCCCTATACTAACTGAAAAAAGTGCAAACACAAATAATTTACTATTGAATTTGATAGTAGTTTGAAGATTTCTCTTTTTGTAAGATAATTAATGCCCTATATTAAAAAATAAACCATATAGCTTAATTTCTCATCCCTCATTAGATTTCAACAATCATGTACCATATAATATCAACCGCCCAAATTATGACACGTGTCAGCCCCTAGCAAGGCTTAACTAAAAACAGAAATGCCTTCCGGCGTAATAAGTTTTACAGTATTTAAAAAATCAATTAAATATATCCAAGGTATGTGGGAAAATAATAAAACTAATTTTATAGCACACGAGATATTCAATAAAACGTTAATCACGAGTTTCACATTTCAAAAGAAAATATTAGGCATGGAAATAAAAATTTATATAAAGTGTTGAAAAATATCATTCTTGATATTAAAAGTGTTTCCTAATAACGTCCTCTATCTTGTAATGACTATTATTAAAAATGTGGTTACCTTTATAGTTTGACATAGGGGTTATTTCTATGCTAGTATTAGGTCAAAAATCGTTCAACGACACTTAAACCTCCATAAAAATATTAATTAAATGTATGATCATTAATTATAATTCACAATTTAAAAAATCAATGGAAATTAAGTATTTTTAAAAATTTAATATTATATAAAAGAATTATTTATTATTAATTGGTTGTATGATGATGAAAAAAAATATTCACTCTTTGTGACAAGTATACATGTCAAAGGAAAAATGATAATTTTTAAATAAAAATATTTGGAAGGAAAGAAAGAATAATTTGAGGATCTTGGAAAATTGGAGGGAAAACACCTATAAATTTTGTAGGAAAATTTCGTTCGAGGAATTTTACTACTAAATTAATTATTATTCACATACAATCATCCAAATTGAAACTGTTTCTTTAAGAAAAATACTCAACTATGGCTAGATAAGGTTTATTTTTTAACACATTTGGCCAACATAAGAAGAAACAAATTGTATGGCGGGCCATTAATATGTCTCATTACCCTGCAATCCTAAGTATTTTGTTTTACAAGGGTATGAGGAAATGAAGAGGAGACATACATGGACCAATTATTTCTACTTATACTAATGCTATCATTTCAACCACGGTTCCTACTCCTATAAAAAACTAATAATATGCTCACTAACGCTCCTCTTACATCTATTGCACCACCTACAAACATACTCGATACAACAATACGACATGACAATGCAGACGCTGATAATTCTGACGACTCTAACAATGAAGTTGATCGTGTTAACCTTACTGATGAAAAATTAGTAAAACTCAATTTCACTCATATTAATATCAATGGATCTTATTTCAATGACACTTTTGTGGCCGATGGCCATGGTGAATACAAAATCAAGACCCGTCCCTCTACTAATTATATGGTACTTTACCAGGGGTATGTACATACTTTAGATGTTGTTTCGCCCTCTCATGAGAAGTATACATCTACACCACCTTCTTTCACAAGCATCATCTTAATAAAAAATTCATATTGGCATTGAATTTCAGTGGATTGTACTTACTCTAATACTATTTGTATATATGATACCTTAGCTGGGTTTGGATTGAAACCTAATTATATCTTACTACCACCTCAGTCACCTCATCTTTATCATGGTTATTTTAACCTTATGGCCACATATGGTCTTTAGGTATTCCATATAGCATTCTTCATTGCACAAAACCCTCACACTTCTCCACTAATACTCAGGAAATTTTGGCTTGCTACATTGGGGGCACATTATATTCCACGCACACATTTATCACTTTCCCCATTCCTTTCAGTAATATTACTATTAGTAGTGGGACATATTCTAGTCATTCTCAAAATCACAGTCATTGGTATGCTAATGATTTTTCACCACCACCTTTCAATGATGAAGAATATTCAATGACTATACACACCTTACATCATAAAAAAACCTTGTATGATCCACCTCATAGTATTTCCTATTTATTATCCAATGCAGCCCCAATAAGCTTTCATCCTGGAAATGAAAATCCTTTATAAAATGGCTCTTAAACAATCTCTTCCTTCACACAATTGGGGGGGCATCACACTCATCCCCACTAACATCAATAAATGTCTCACTTGATGCACCTCTAGGCTTACAAATAGACTACACACAAGCCGTCACTACCATATGTCACACTCTTGTGCTTTGGTTCACACTTGACTATTGAGGGCATACTATATGTAATACCCACAAAGTTTACCCACACGAAACCCAAGACAATTAAGGTTGTAACATAAAAATTATGGAATAATATTTTATTTAAAAAACCCATTCGTAACATTAAATTAAATTCAAGGTCAACACTTCATCGTATTTAAAAATTATATTTAATTATTATCATTAATTTTCAATTGGGGTCCATAATCCCCTTAGTTTCTTTTTTGATTAATTTATTAACATTTCCTAATGTCATTTCATAATTTAATTATTTTATGGCACGAGTTAGACTCCCCTCCCTTGAATTTAATACAATTTATTTAGACCTTAATTAGTCACAAACAAATAAATTTCAAGAGAATTTTAGGTCTAGTTATTTAATAATAAAGTTTATTTCCACCCAAAACAAGAGGTCAAGGTTATTGTTTTTTTAAAAGGGTCTCTAATTAAACATTTGGGTTAGGAAATTAATTACACCCCCTACACCACTTGAGTTCCCCCGATAAAACCTACCCATGCATTTTAAATTTGAAAATTTATCTCACCCACTTCTCACCTACTTTTTGTAGGGATGAATCTCATCCCTTAGATAGATTCATTTGAGATTCATTTGGAGCCCTTGGATTTAGGGCTATAACTAACCCTAACCAAGATTATGAAAGACTCTTTTTCAATTCACGTGTCTTATTGTTTCTTTTCTTGTTTTACAGATTGGAGGAGAAAAGGAGGTGGAAGCCATGAGAGGAATGCTCAAGCTCATGGAAGAATGAACCTTTTTCCATTCCTTTCAAACTTCCATTTGTACCCTCTTATAGGGTTTACATGTACATTATTATTTGTTTACCTTTTCTTTTTATTTTCCCCATTGGGCATATGGGTATTTTTAGCCATATTTTAAATAAATAGATGGAATGGTCTATTTACACTTGGATCAAGGATTTGTGTAGATATACATACATACATACATACATACATATACATACATATGTGTGTGTGTGTGTGTGTGTGTGTGTGTGTGTGTGTGTGTGTATGTACATATATTTTATTTAAAAAACCATTTTATAAAAACCTGAAATCAAAAAGTGGGTATTTTGATACACAGTCCGTAAATGTGTCAACGCCGAAGCCCACCTATGCCATCCGCGGCCACACAAAATGCAGTGGAAAATATATTAAAATGTGGGGTTTTGTTTGTATGGTGTGGTTTGATTTATTTTAGTGAAAGGGGGAGGTCATCGACCCCACCCCCATTTCATATTATGTGGGGTGAGGGGTGGGGTCAGTGACCTCGCCCCCCACCATTCACCCTTATTCAAATAAATAGTAGGTGCATGGCCGAGGGTCCATACTTAAGAAGTTTTTTTTATTTTTTATTTTAATAAATTTTCAATCATTATAATATTTTATAATATATATAATATACATATATTTATATACAATATTCATATATTTATAATTTATAAATATTATATATATATGCATTTATTGTTGGTGTGAGTTATCCTATGTGTCCTCCACTCACATATGGAGGGTCATCTCACATGGGTTAAGTTTAGGGTTAGGTTTATGGTTTTCTATTGAGTCATGCACTAGGGTTTATTCAACACCCTATTTGTATCCCTTCATTTGACATTTATGAGCATGCCAAGACACTCCGATGCCTTTTCTCTGCATGTGCAAGCTTTGTTCTGTTATGCAAGTTATTCAGTTATTGATCGATTCTTCCTTGTGATTGCGTTGGAGCCATTACGATTGAACCAAAGTGCAACTTCATCATGGTGCATAGTTTTCGATAAAATTCTTCAACACTTTCATGGTATCAGAGCTGAGATCAGGTAAACGTGCACTCATTATTTTTGGTTGTGATTACTCTTGGTGTATTTCTTACTCCTCATGCAAGTTTTTGATCATTATTTTCTGATTTTTCCTTGCTAACGTATTTAACAAGTTGTTCTTGGAAAGTGTGTCGATTTGTTGTGTTTGTTGTGCATGCGCAGGTATTCTTGAAGCTTTTAGGGGTTTGTTAGCTACATTTAGCTAGCTACAGCTAAATTCGGAGATCAGTTAAAATAAAGGTTTAATTTTCTAGCTTTTTAAATTTTTTTATTAAACTCGAAATTTCTATCTCTGTTTTTTTTTCTCTCTTGTGTTTGTTTGGTTTTGTAGTACAGGTCATATTTCAGTGTTTGGTGTTTATATTATCATGGTCTTCCCTGCGAGATCCTTCCACCTCCTCAAGATCTCATGATCTACCTGGTCAAATTCTCAATTCCTGGCCATTTGTTGTTTGTTGTGGCCATTTGTTGTTTGCAGACTGTATTGTTGTTTGTAGGCCATACTACATAGTCGTGTGGTGTTTGCGGTGTGTGCATGACCCACTATTGTTTTCTTGCTTGCCACGGCTGTGTTTTCTCCCAACCGCCCTCAGAATTTGCAAAACCGTGGTCGATTCACCACAAAACAACAAATGTGGTCGATTCGGGGGTGCTCCCTCCCTCCTCCCTCCACCCTCGACAACGCTCAGACGCGAACCATTCTTTCCTGGCGCGGCCGGCACAAAACTGTTTGTTTCTCCAACCCACGGACGAGCCTTCATGGGTTTCTACAAATTATTTTGGTCCGTTCCTTCATTTTTTGGTAAGTCAACTCTTTTTTGGTAACAACTTTTTCTAATTCCTTTTTAAAACAAATCTTACTTTAAATCTTGTAAAGTTTTTAAACTCACTTCAATTCATATGGTATGCGTTTTTAAAAAAAGAGGTAAGTTTTTTTTAATTTTTACTTTTAAAAAGCTTTCTTTTAAAATCCCTTTAAAAACAAAAAAACATAAGTTTTTAAAGTATTTCTTTTATTAATATTTTAAAATTTGCCTTTTTTTTTAAAAACCGTAAATTTTAAAAAAATTCAAATTTGCTTTTAAAACAAAAAAGTGGAAACTTTTAAAAAGGAAAGTTTCTTTTAATTTTAATTAAGGTTTTTTTTAAGAAAAATCTTAATTCATTCCTCATATTTAATTAATTTTTTTAAATTAGATATTAAATAATTGTAATTAATTTAAAAAAATTGTGATTGTAATTTACGATTAGATAATTAAAATCGTTCTTTAAAATAACGTTAAATTGTCATTTTTTAAAAACTCCTATAACTTTAAAATTAGCCGAATTGGACGTTTCTAAACGATAATTTTTTTTAGACGTCATTGTCGATTTTTTTACTAATCGTGCGCTCAAGTGTGCAGTGACACTCTGAGCACTCCTTGTCTTCCGCATGCCTTTCCGGCATTATGAAGATCATCAAAACTCTTGCTGAGTTCATCTAAACATTATAAATTACCCTTCTTATTGCTTGTGACTAGTGAGTGCATCCGCCATAGTTTGTAGCAACAGGGTCTCCTTTGCAACGTGAGACATTTTTTCTCACAACAAGGATCTGATTTTGCCTCCTTCCTAGTTTTTTGCTATTGTGCTTGTATACGGTGTCACTTTGTTCTGCTCCACAAAACACAATTGTGGTCTCCTCTCTTGCACATTATTACGCTAATTGCAAGGTGAGTTGCCAAGTGTTTTACAACACCCGCTTGGACCCGGTTGTATTCAACGCACTAAACTATAAAGTGTCAAAAGCAAGGGGGTTATTATATTGTCTTGGGTGGTTGTGATTCTTCTTTTTCTTTTCTACATTTCTTATCTCTCTCTTCACTATGGATGCACTTTAAATTCCTTTTCTTACGCCATTCAACTTTTTTGAATGGAGATCAAAAATAATAATGAAACTAAGGGGTAAAGGGTTATTCCGCATCACCATGGGAACTGAGACTGAATCAGAAAACGAACCTGAAAAAATCTAAGTGGTTAAACTATAGTGATGAAGCTTTAGGTCTTCTTTGCATGTTCGTTTCTTCTAACTTTCTCTTCCACATTAAGTCGTGTGAAACACCTAAGTTTGCGTGGACAACGTTAGATGAAATGTTTGGACAACAAGATGACATGAGAGCACATGAGTTGGAAAACGAACTACTAGGGTTAAATCCTAGTGATTTTGAAAACCTACAAGCATTATTCTTGAAGTTTTTCCACGCTAGATAGTTGTTAGAGGAATGCCAAGTAGAGAAGAAAGATTCTCAACTAGTCTTGTCGATTCTCTCTAAGTTAGGTCCCGAATATTTTGCTTTCGTGTCAACTTTTTACGCTACAAAATCTACCTTGGGCAATGATTGTAAAATGCCCTCCTTTGACTATTTTTCATCGTAACTCATTCGAGAACAGGAAAAACTCATTCAAATGGGGTCTCTCAAGTCCAAGTCACATGCCTTTGTAGCAAGTACTAACAAGGGAAAGAAGACTGAAAAGAAGAAAGAAACAAAGGATTAACCTAAGAAAGAAACTAAGACCAAACCTAAAAATGTCACAAACACTTTGACTTCTAAGCCTAAGGCATAAAAAAGTAAGTTTTTGTGTTCCTATTGCAAGAAGCCTGGTCACGACAAGCACCACTATTTTCAGAAATAGATTGATCACTTATCTCATTTACTTGAGAAGAATAAAATAAGTGTTCTTGAATCCATAAAACAAAATGCTCCGAAGGCTGAGTCTTCCACTGCAAAAGGTTCTAAATTTGATAAGAAGAAAGGAAAGGCCCTTGTAGCCAAAGTTGCTCCTTTATCAACGTGGATTATAGATTTTGTGCCTTGCACCACATGGGTTCTTTGCATGTTGAGTTCTCTAACATCAAGCCTGGGTAATGACACAACAATGTCAATTTACGGTAGTGGATCAACAGAGATGGATGCGAGAACATTCAAACAAGTGTTGAACATTCCTAATCTCTCTACCAATCTCCTATTGGTTCACCAAATTACTCACCTTGGTGAAGGAATGTGAGTGGAATTTGGTCCTAACTCGGTGATTATTCGTGAGCTTAATGATGACACTACAGTGGCTGAGGGAAAGGTGAATCATTGTTCATGGTTATATACCTTTTCCCACTTTACCTCTGATTTTACGCCCACTACCTTGCTCACTCATGCAAATGAGGCTAGTAAGCTATATGAGCAATTCAGACATCTAAATTATCGCTACCTTTTTTTATTGAGCCAAAATAAAATGGTCAATGGGTTACCCCGCGTCAAGTTTTCTAAGGGTCTTTGCGAGGGTTGTTCCCTTGGAAATCATCCTAAAAATAACTTTGACAAAGGAAAATCCTAGAGAGATACTCGTCCCTTGAATCTTGTTCAGAGTGATATTTCTGGCCCATTTCCTTCTCCTTCGTTTACTAGAGCTCTTTATGTGCTAACCTTCATTGGTGACTATTCGCGATATACTTGGGTATATTTTCTTAAGCTTAAGTCTGAATCCTTTGAAAATTTTCATGACTTTAAGGCTCTTGCTGAGAAACAAGCAGACGGTCTATCAAAGTTATTTGAAATGAAAATGGAGGTGAATATGTAAACAATAGGTTCATGGATGACTGTACTTCTGAAGGGATCTCTTTGTAGCATATAGTTGCTTATATCCCTTTGCAAAAAGAAAGAACCATACTCTAAAGGAGATGGCCACTTGTATGATTCACTCGAAGTCTCTTCCTCCACAGTATTAGGTTGAAGTAGTGAATTGTGCTAATTACATTCAGAACTGTGTTCCACACAAGGTAGTAAACCTGATGTTGAACACTAGTTTGGATGCAAACTTGATGTTAAGCACTTTTGAGTCTTCGGATCCAAGGCTATAGCTTGGATTCCCAAGAAGAAATGCAAGGCTTTAGAACCACAATCCAAGCCTTATATCTTTGTAGGAATATCCTGATGGCGTGAAGGGATATCGATTGATGAATCCTACTTCTCATGAGTTGTATATTGAGAGAAGTGTTAAGTTTGAAGAGTCTTCTTTGACTTCTACTTCTCCACCTATTGAGGTTCTTCAACTCACTGATTCAGATTCTGAGTCATCAGATGATGATATTTTTGAGCGTTCTCCTCTTCCTGATCCTCCTGACCATCAGACCTTTGAATCTTATGATTCTGATAGTAGTGATGATGACAACTATGTCCCTTCTCACTCAAGTGAATAATCTTCTGACTCTGAGCCTGATCCTCCTAGTCCTCTTTGGGCTAGGAAAACTTTGAAAAGTGTTGGAGATTTAGCTAGAGATACTTCGAATATAAGATGTACTCACTCAGATTTCATTGAACCCCACTCCTTCTTCGCCTCTACTTCTGATCCACAGTCTTTTCAGGAGGATTTTGGTATTCCTAAGTGGGATTCTGCCATGGATGAGGAGTATTCCTCTCTTATGAAGAACGATACTTGGGATCTCACCCCTCTTCCAAAAGGAAGAAAAATTGTTCAATGTAAGTGGGTGTTCCAAACAAAGTATTGAGTAGATGGAGATGTCAAAAAGTTTAAAGAGTGATTAGTAGCTAAGGGTTTCTCCCAGATATCTGGGGTTGATTATATTGAAACATTTTCTCCGGTTGTGAAGATGACTTCTATTCGACTGACCCTATCCATTTCCACAGCGAACAGATGGAAATTTCATCAAATAGACATTAAGAGTGCCTTCCTTCATTGGGACCTACAGGAAGAGATCTACATGGAACAACCTCTGGGTTATGTCCGTGATCCCTCCATTGTTTGTAAGTTAAATAAGTCTCTTTATGGCCTTAAACAAGCCCCTCAGGCTTAGTATGCCAAGATGGACTCCTTTTTACTTACATCAAGGTTTACTAGGTGTCACTCTAATCCAAATGTTTATATTCTACGGTAAGATGACTCCATACTCATTCTTGTTCTCTATGTTGATGACTTGTTGATCACAAGAATTTCTTCCTCTATTATTTATTCTATGAAGATTGCCTTGGATAACAGGTTATCCATGACTGACTTAGGTCTGATGAATTACTTTCTTGGGATCTAGATTTCAAAATCTGACTCGGGAATTTTGATTTCACAACCTAAGTATGCTCTTGATTTGCTAGCTTGTTTTCAAATGTCTGAATACAAGTCTTCTCCTACTCCTTTTCTTTCTGGGGTTAAGTTGGTTTCTAATTTCTCTACTCCCTTGGTTGATTGTACCCTTTATCGAAAGTTGGTGGGGAGCTTGATTTACTTGACTCACACTCGATTGGATTTATTATATGATGTTGGGATTGTGTCTAGATTCATGTAGGATCCACATGAGTTACATTGGAAAGTAGCTAAATGGATCCTTCATTATGTTCATGGCACTTATACTGATGGAATTCACTATCATGGAGGGGTAGGTATTGACTTGATTGGGTTCATAGATTCTGATTGGGCCGATGACTTAGATCATTAGAAATCTACTTCTAGCTACAGTTTCTCTCTTGGTTCAGGTCATATTAGTTGGTCTAGCAAGAATCAGAATGTAATTATGATATCATCTACAGAGGTAAAATATAGAGGAACAGTTAATGCTACCCACAGAAGTGATTTGGCTACAGGGTATTCTGACCGAGTTTGGCATCCAATTTCGGTGGCCTACCATTATCTACTGTGATAACATGAGCACTATCTCTATTTATAGAAATCTATTTTAGCATCAACGGATGAAGCAGATTGAGATCCATATGCACTTCATATGAGAGCTTATTCATGATGGTATCATCGACATTCAGTACATTCAGATAGCTGATCAGATTACAGATTTATTTACCAAGCCCTTCACTAAGATGAAGTTTCTTCACTTACGGTCTCTTCTTGGGGTAAGGTCTTCTACAGCTGCTCATCTTCTTCAGGTTATGTAGTCCTTTTTCTTCTTCTTCTTCTTCTAGGAAGATGTTGTTTGCATATGGGAACCTTATCAGGACTTTAGTTGTCGGGCCCCATTGACACACCTTTCTTAGTTTTCTACGAGTGTCTTCTCTTTCAATCTAACTCTTCATAGCCGCTACCCCAGCTTCAATGAAGGGGGGTGTTGGCGTGAGTTATCCTATGTGTCATCCACTCACATATGGAGGGTCATCTCACATGGGTTAGGTTTAGGGTTAGGTTTAGGGTTTGTTATTGAGTCATGCACTAGGGTTACTCAACACCCTATATGTATCCGTTCATTTGACATTTATGAGCATGCCAAGACACTCCGTTGTCTTTTCTCTACATTTGCAAGCTTTGTTCTATTATGTAAGTTATTCAGTTAATGATTGATTATTCCTTATGATTGTGTTGGAGCCATTACGATTGAACCAGAGTGTAACTTCATCCTAGTTCACAGTTTCTGATACGATTCTTCAACTCTTTCTTTTATATATATCAATTTCTTAATATTTTATAATTTGGCTATTGGCAAAACTATATTTATTATTAAATTTAATATTATAACACATATATGTTACTAATAAATTTATCATAAACAAAGATATAAAGTATTTATATATTTATATATATAATAGACACTTATATTATCAATATATTTATATACATACATATTTATATAGTGATCTACAAACATAACCATTTGGATAAAAAATTTAAAACTAACTTCATTTGGAAGTATTGGTTATAAAATTTTGGAAAATTTTGTTTAAATAATTATCTGGGTATAATTCCAAATTTAGCCATTATTCAAGTTATAACAAGATGTTTTAGTAATCTATTTAGGATCATTTCTCTGGGTGTCTAAGTTTGAACAAGATGATTTCAAAATTTCCACATTTTCATTCAAATATAAATTTGAGAAAACTCCTAAAATTAATTGTTCTTTCTAGTACAACTAATAAGGAGATTTCATCCATCAATCAAGGCACTACTAAAACTATTCCCTTTATTCCAACATTTCAAAATGAGAATAACCAGATTTTAAACACTTCATGATAATTTTCATATAGTAAGCAGAATAACAAATTCCATCATTCTATTTCAACCATTTCACTTAATAGAATTGCAAGCAAGTAAAAATTTAGTTTCAATTTTTAAGGAAACACCATATTCATTTGGATATAACTTCCTATCCCTCTTTTTTTTCTATCCTTTCCAATTTTACAACAATGATCACAAGACAATACAAAACTTTCTCTTGAACTTGGTTCTCTTTAAAAATCTATGTCTTTCTTTCCAAAAATTAAGGAAATAGTTTTCAAGCTTTTTACTTTCATTTACAATTAGAAATAATACTACGATTTTGATAAACAAGGAAACTAAGAACTTTAATTTAAGAGTACAAGTTTACAAGCCCTCCATACACAATGGAGACAACATGGTAAAATATCTACAAGAGTGTTCTTGATTCCTTTCTCCAAATGCCACAAGGAAGCCTTCATCATTTGAGTTCCAATATCTTCACCACAAGATCAAACACAACAACAAAAATTGGGGAGTAGGCAACACTCTCCACCGAACCATTAATCCAATGAGGAAGTGAAGCCAACTTCGCTCATTAGCCCCCAAGCTCCAACAATGAAAAAATATGCATTATTTGACAACCATTGGCAAAAAAACAAGGCTTCCAAATTTACATCCAAAAAAAGCATTCACACAAGAAAATAACCACAAATAAAAACATTCATTTTTACACACATAAACTTTTGAATAACATTGGCTTTAAACTCAAGCCAAGTAGAGAAAGGAATATGGGGATTTCCCTTGTTCCTCCTAAGGGTTTGGGTGTCAACCTCAAAACCCTCAAAAACTCAACCAAACCCAAAAATCTCGTGTGTCTCCCTATAAGTAAAATATCTCTTATGCCTTCCTCACTCTTATGCCTCACACAATGAGCATGAGAATAAGCTAAGTACAAGGTCGGGCACCAAACCCACTCCCTTATAAATAATTACGACAAAATCTTATGCCTACCAAGAAAATTTATCCACATTTAACTTTATCATACACATCCTAAGGACATTTTATTATCATACAACACTCATCTAATAAAACATTCATTCAACACATTAACAAACAAAGAAAGAGAAGAAACCAAGGGTGTAGACCCTACCTTGCCATAACGATAATCCACTCCACAAGAAAGTTCAAAAATTCTTCAAGCCCAAGCAATCCCAAGCAATCTCTAACTCCAACAAGTACTCCAAAAAGCAAGCACCTCCAAAAGTGAAATTCCAAAAATAAAACAAATAACCCCCAAATCCTCACAAAAATTTAAATAAATAGAAAAGAGGGAGAGAGAGAGAGAGATGTTGTGGATCCATGTAGGATGCCACATAATTTCTTCTCCATTCCACATCACCAAGATCAAACCTAAACCCTAAAGAATAATAAATTAGTGGTTGGGGGAAATGATCATGCTCTTACTCACTCAACCCAAACCCACATCGCTAAAAGAGATAAATATATACCCCTGTAAGAAAAGTGCAATTAAATACTCTTTTCCTCCATTAAAAACAAAAAATAGGACCTAAAATAAGTCCCTCGCATCATAGGCCTAGTGGGTAGGTGACTTTAAGAGGTGTTTGGACAAACTTAACTTGTCCCACAAGTCTCCAAATTAGCCTAGAAGGTCAAAATCCGAATTTCACTTAGAATATTGAGTACACACTACCCCAAAAAAAATTAAATTCATTCCAAACCAACACACATTAAGGATAACGACTCACATTTATTTCCCCCCCTTTTTTCACATCCTAATTAACACTAGTTAAACACTTTTAAATTCACTTAAGACGATGCTAAACAAAATTAATAAAAGTGATTCCAACAAGGAAACTAAGAACTTTATTTTAAGAGTAAAAGTTTACAAGTCCTCCATACACAATGGAGAAAACATGGTAAAATATTTACAAGAGTGTTCTTGATTCCTTTCTCCAAATGCCAAAAGGAAGCCTTCATCATTTGAAATCCAACTTCTTCACAGTATCAAACAAAAGAACAAAAATTGGGGAGTAGGAAACACTCTCCACCCAACCAATAATCCAATGAGGAAGTGAAGCCAACTTCCTAATTTTCCCCCAAGCCCTAACAATGAAAAAATATGCAGTATTTGACAGCCATTGGCAATAAAACAAGGCTTCAAAATTTACATCCAAAACAACATTCATTTTTACACACATAAAATTCTCAATAACATTGGCTTTAAACTCAAGCCAAGTCGAGAAAGGAATATGCGCATTTCCTTTGATTGGGGCAAGGGTGTCAGAGACCTTGTCATCCTGGGTGCCTCATGATTGTGCAGGAGCTCAAAACCATAAATCTCTTGTGGTATCGCTACAGATGGTCGTCGATATCTCGTATGCCTTGTTCACTCTGTGTGTCATTCCAGAATGAACACAAGAATAAGCAAAGTCACTTGTGGGGCACTGTACGTACCCAAAATTGTAAGGTACTGTACCATGCCAGAACAATGTAACACGTGCCCCAATGATGATACAAGTCTCCTCGCAAGGTGTTCGGGATCCAGAAAATCTCTCCAAGTATGTGTTAATATCCCGCATGTCCCACTTAGCCCCTGCATGCTTTTTTTTTCTCCTTTCCCCTCTTTTCTTTTTGTTTTGATCTTCAGTTACGAAACTGTCGCCCTGCCTGGGTGGCGGTCTCGTGACCGCCACCTAGTCAGGGCTGAGGCGGTGGTCCTGTAACCGCCGCCCTGCTCAAGGTGGCGGTCCTTCATGCATTTTCCAGAATGCTCTTTTAACGCGACTCACGTAAAATTTCAACGTTTACCAGCTTTTTTTCACCGCCTCTGCTTGTATTTATGATTCTAGTTCCCTAGAATAGTGTTTTGGCATTGTTTATGGTTTAAGAGATCAAATTGGTTTTCACCTTTGGGTAAATGGGATTCTATAAATAGCTGGCTTGTGCTCAAGCAAATGGCCCCTCAAATTTGCCTCTGAATTTCTCATTTCAATAGTTTAGCCTTTCAATTTTGCTTAGGATTCATAGTTTCATTTGTTGTATGCATGGTTAGTGTTGTTTAGCTGTCAGAAAGCCACATATCCTCCTTGTGCAAGTGCTGTTATTATTTCATCCAATCAATTGGAGTAGGATAGTTTGCTTTTCAAAAGGAAGCCATTAAAGTTGCAGGTTTTGTTCGTCAAATAAGATAGTTTCAAGGTTCTGGACGTTTTATGTTGCATGACTCGCAATAAATCCCGCTAGGAATTGCATAAGCCAAGCTCTGTACTCTTGCGCTATCCCTCTCCTACTCGTATTGTATTCAGTCTGTATCCTAAGTTGCCATTGTTCCAATATCTACTTCAGTTGATGCTAGCATTACATGCTTTTCTGGGTCCACGTGAGCACAAAGGAACGAGGAGATCACACTGAGGGGACAAAGCCACACACCATCGGATTCGCCACTGTTCTGCAAAATCCAGGTTCAAGCTTTCAAAGTTCTAGTTAAAGCATATCAAATAAAGTAGTCAATCATTTCATTTCAGTTAATTTCACTTTCGATATTGCCAGGGAAGCTGTGGGGATTGATAGTTTCTGAGAAACTATGATTCACTCCTCACTTCTGAGGTAGGATCGAGAGTCTTTCAAATAGAGTAGATCAGTTATCAGGTTATTTAGAATAGATCTACAAACTGCACAGACAAGTAGCTATACTCAGTTGCTTTGTTTGTTTTAATTACGTTATTAGTTTAGTTGTCAATTTTAGATATATTAGATAATTACTCTTTAAATTTATGTTCAGTAGTTTATCAATAAATATCAAACTTAGAAATATACATAGATATATCTTACATATTTAGTTTATTCTGTCATTAGTTAGCTTTTATATCGTTTTCTTTTGTATGAAAATCACGGGACCTAGAGAGCCCAGAGAATACGTATTCGAGCCAATTGTGCCTCAACCCAATCTCGTCACAACAATAACTGACATAGATCAAAATCTTAGAATCCAAGTCTTCCGAACAACAAAAAACTTACAACAGATCAGCTCACAGTTAAGCGGGTTAAACATAGAAGATGACCAAGTGCACATGTTTTGGTCAAATCCAGCCAAACTATAGATTACCCTAAATAAATATCCGCATGACTGTAGAAGGGCTTGAAAGAGAGCAAACGTTCGGTTGTGATCCTTTGGTCCCACAGCCAGACGTAGGAGACACTCTCACAGACATAGATACTAGCTTAAGAATTCAGGTTGCACGAACATTTGTGAGATACTCTGAGAAGATTACACAACTATTAATTCTGAATATAGAGGCTGAGAAGGCATACGACTAATGGATATTAGGGATTAGGGATTGATCCCTTGTATGACCATAGCAGGTCCACAACAACCACGAATCTACGGTTGTGACCCACAAATCCCACAACCCAACGAGTCCACAGGTCAATCCGACGTTGACGTTGGCTTACGCACATTAGTATTTAGATCCACTCCACTTCCAGCAACCATTATCACACAGTTATCCTTGTTAGATATAGCAGCTAACGAAGCTAAGGATTTCTGGACTAGACCAAAGAATCGCCCGTAGATTCCAACTATATCCATCATCCACCCTATGACCCTATCTGGAGACATACACGAAACTATCCCAATCATTTTCCACGTATCCCACAACCCATAGATCGAATCACGCCAGAGCTCAATATTGATTGGAGCCTTCGAGTAGTCATCCTTGTCGATCGATCTATCACACCAGTTCAGGTTAGGAGAGCCTTCTTTGCCTTAGATTCGTAGATTCCACTAGTGCGCATCGAAGACATAAGATTTCCTAACTAGTTTGTCTACATCCCACATGTATTCCATCCCCACCGGCTGTCTCGGCACAACCTCGGGAGGTCGGGTGTGAGGAAGAGTTACTTGTAGATTCCCATGCTCACTTGTCACTTTTCCATCGTACAAAATTGAGTGAACCCGACATGAAACAAACAACTGTTTCACCTTCTATGTCATTAGCCTTCACATCAGCTTCACCAACAAAATTGGTGAACCCGACGTGAAAAAAACAACTATTTCAAACTATAATTAACATCAGCTTCACCAACAAAATTGGTGAACCCGACCTGAAACAAACAACTGTTTCACCTTCTATACCTCATTAGCCTTCACATCAGCTTCACCAACAAAATTGGTGAACCCAACATGAACAACACAGTGCTTTCCTTTTCCTTATTACCTCTTTCTTCCACCTTCGCTCCTTCCCATTATTCTGCGGGTATTCATATACCCCCCGAATATGTCAGGATTCGATGCATATGGCAGACCTCTCCTAGGTCTTGAGGCATACTACGCTCAACTGAATAGACAGTCATCACCCTCGCTCTCAATATGGGGTGACAATTATTCAGCCAACCGGTTGTCAACACAAACTCCACCTCCAAGGACTAGATATAGCTCATCTTTCCAAACAGAGGAGTTGGATCAGCTCACTCAAACGCAACAAACAGAGCCTTCAGGCTCGAACAATATGACGTTCACAGGAGAATCTGGTTCATCTCCTCAGGTGTTGCTTAGACCACAAATTAGTAGACAATCAGACCCATACCTGGTTTTAGATGATGAACATTCAGTGCGTTATGCCAGGAATGAACAACGCTCTCGGAGTATGTACCCACCCATAGGAAGTTTACAAACACAACCCGAGGTCTCTTTTCAAGAAAATACCTCCATGCCACTACATATAGGAAATGCCCTCGGGGAAACTTGGCAGGGCAACGATCAGTTCATAGCGGGGTATCACATGCCTATACAACATCAGGATATACAACAAACACCACTAAGGAAAAATACCGTGACTTCACCGAATGAAGTCATTTCAACTTTAGTAGAAAAAGTTAGGGGGTTAGAACTTGCTCAAGCAAATCACAATTCTCAATTCATGCAGGCAGGAAATTCCAATCCTCCACACCATCCTAGCCAAGTAGACCTCCTCACAAGAATAGGCACGTTGGGCATGCCTCCTCAATATTCACAACAAATGCCAACTAGAACCGCCATTTCTAACACCGTTCCAGTACCTCCCGGTCTAGTACAAAATAATCCATTCCTAGACAATACCCCTTCATACTTAAACATGTACTCCAAATCACCACAAGGAGATATGTTCTCCTCTCCCAGCATGTTTTCTCAACCACAGGGGTTTCCTTATGCCCTACCAATGCATACGCTATGCCATATCAACAACCCATTCCACCTCCACCCCCTCAATAGGCACCATCAATGGTCGAAACCTATGCGATAGGGACTTATTCAGAATATTTAAAAGAGCCCTTAGACTTCACCATACGAAGCGTCATGCTTCCAAGACCTCTTCCCAATTTTCCCAAATACAAAGGTGAGGGAGATCCGAATGCACATATCAAGGCCTACGCCACAGCCATTCGAGAACTACTCCCTTGGGATGGGGTTGTTGCTAAAATATTCCCCAAAACCTTGGAGGGCATCACCCTCGATTGGTATTATAGAATACCTGAGGCTTCCATCCATTCATTTAAACAACTTGTTTCAGAGTTCATTAAGGTGTTTGACATGAACAAACTATTGAGAACAGGAATCAGGGAATTCTTGCACATTAAGCAAGAACACAATGAATCTGTCGCTCATTTCATCCAGAGGTGGCGTACAGTTCTTTATTCTTCGGCCAGTGCTCCAAACATGGACCAAATGGAACTATGTGATTTATTCCTTCATTCTCTCAGCAGAGAAGTGAAGGAAGAAGTCCAAAAGTTCCCACTAAGGACTTATGATGAAGTACTTGAGAGCGCTCTCCGAATAGATCAAGCGGAAATAGATAGCGGTCGTAAGATGTATGGAGCAAACGGGAGGTTAATCACCTCCAACCAGAATACTATGACTTATCCTACTACCACAAATGTCAATCAAGGACCTAAAATCCTTAATAAAAATCACGGAGTGACAACAGATGGAGTAACTGATCAGGCTAAAAAGGTAAATGTTGTGAATACTCCACCACTAATGAACAACCAACAAAACAACAACTTTACCCCAACAATCAATGCAGTGGATTTTAATCAACAACAACAACAACAATGGTGAAACCCTACATAGGGTCCAAGCCAAAACTCAACTGGATATCAAAACCAGAACCAAAACCAAAAACAACAAATACAAAACTTTAATCCTAATAGGCAACAGTTTGATCAGAATTTTGGGCCACAATATACATGCCAAGCCAGCAACCTAGGAATTACAATCCTAACTCGTATTGTGGTTTCCAAAAATTTCGAGGCCATGACACTAGAACATGTCGTGACTACAATAAATTCATGCAACGTTTGCCAGAGGAACAAAGACAACTTTTCATAGATATGTTCTTGGCAGATCCTGCGTCACCAGCACCAAATACTTTTACAGGGGCAGTTTCCCCTCAAAATGCACCCCTCAAGATCTTTAATGATCCACTCCCAAATCACAATAACAATAGGTTAAATCCAAATGGGACAAATAAGGGCATAATGACAGGAAACAATGATCATGAAGCCTCGACTTCACTAAATCCATTAGTTGCACCACAATTAGGAAGTCAGCCGCGACCCAAGATAGTTGGTTTAGTGGAGTTAGACGCCGAACTACCCGTGGAAGCTGTAACAAGGACACGAGAGTATTCCTCTCATCCAAGTCCAAGTTACCTACCAGAGACAGATAACATCCAACAAATATTAGTAAAACCCGTGGGTGCCTATGATTTAATTAGTGATCTAACAAAAACCTTCTCGCACATTTATTTTTTGGACTTACTGAAGAACTCTCCTGCCCACAGGGCTGCTCTTTTAGAGGCATTAGGTTTAGGTCATTTAATTAACATCACTCCACCTCCCGAAACACATGGTAAACCATATAGACTTTGATATCCACCCTCTGGGGCAGCCGGATAGGGATACCGAGTTTATATTCTAAATAAACAAAATACCAACAGACACTGAGATTGCACGCAGAGGTGATTCAACCTTATATTTGCAAGTATGGGTTTATAACAATTATGTGAAACGCACGATGGTTGACGATGGGGCAGCAGTTAACAAAGTCCCTATTCTCAGATAAATATTGGACTCTCAAATGGAGCTAGATGTCGTTATGGAGTTGGGGCAGGTGTAATTGTTCCTTCTCAAAGGATACATCCTACCATTTAGGCTATGATAGCCTTCAAATGTACAAACAACGTCGATTGGAATTATGAATACCTACTCCTTGGCCTCACCTTAGCTAAGAGGATCGGTGTTAATAACAATCAGGGTGTTACTGAGTTTTATAATTGGTAGCAAACCAAGTCTCTGAGGTGTATGAACCAAAGCTAAGTAATTACAGATCTACAAAATGGCCGTATTGGATTTATGGAGTTTGACTTCGTATGAATTGAAGCAATCCCTATGAGAACATTATCTTCTCACCGATTCTATAGCATTCTCTGCATCACACTTCACTCCAAACAGTGATTTAGTAGATACCCGTTTCATGGTGATCCCTTCGAACTGAACCATTCGTGAAAAAAATGTCAAACCCTCTTTTAACAAACATAGATGAGAACAAATCTACTATCCTAGACCACATTGATAGTGATAGAGCCACTCTAGATTACTTAAATGCCTATGCAGCGTTACATCTCACCCATCACATGATAGATTTGTCCTTAATCCCACATTCATCTTCCTACTTCAGAAATCCCATGATAGAGCTTCCCCCACAAAAGGAACTCAACATATACACAGTAGAAAATGGAGACGATCTGGAATTACCTCCAGCCCCGCTTGAGTTTGAAGAAGGTAACACTTCTTTAATCGAAGAAACAATTGATATTAACATCGGAACAAAGGATGAACCAAAAATCTTGAAACTAGGATCCTCGTTAATTCCAGCAGAAGTAGAAATACACACTCGAATCCTCAAGGAACATCAGAAGGCTTTTGCATTTAGTTATAAAGAAATGATAGGGGTTGCACCACACATCGCGGTACATAACCTCGTCACTAAATCAGATGTAAAGCCAATTAAACAAAAATCTAGACCAATGAAACCCAAGGTAGCGCTCATGGTGAAGGAAGAGGTAATAAAACTCCTCCAAGTAGGATTCATAAAACCAGTCAATTACTCTCATTGGGTATCTAATATCGTTCCCGTTCTAAAAAAGAATGGGAAGATACGCATCTGCATAGACTTCCGAGACATTAACAAGGCGTGTCCCAAGGATGACTTCCCGTTACCATCCATAGACGTCATTGTTGACGCAACATCCAAATTTGAGCTTTTGTCTCTCATGGATGGATTCTCAGGATACAATCAAATCAGAATATCCGAACAAGACCAAGCCAAAACCATGTTTATAACTCCTTGGGGAACCTATTGCTACGTTGTTATGCCATTCGGTCTCAAGAACGCGGGTGCTACATACCAGCGGGCTATGACATATATATTTCATGATCTTATTCACAAAATCATGGAATCCTATGTAGATGACTTATTGGCCAAGGCCAGGAAGTGTTGTGATCACCCAAAAGTACTCCGCGTCATTCTTTCACGTCTAATAGAATATGAAGTCACGCTAAATATAGAAAAATGCGTCTTTGGTGTGACAGGAGGGAAGCTCCTAGGTTATATTATATCGTCATGAGGGATTGATGTTGACCTGGCCAAAATCAGGGTTGTTCTCGAAATGAGTCCCACCTTCGGATGAATCCTGAATCAGGTCATTTCTCAGAAAAATCAGTGCAATCCAAAGATTCATCCCAGATTTAAGCTTTGTCTATTCATCCAATCAACAATCTACTCAAGAAAGATTATAGTATCGATTGGACTGAAGAATGACAATGAAGCTTTCGACGCAGTCAAGCATTTCTTGTTATCACCACCTACGCTAATGCCACCTAAGCTAGACCACCTGTTAATCTTATATTCGTGAGCTACCAATGTCTCACTAGCCTGTATGCTGGCTCAAGAAGACGATGACAAGAGACACCGTGTGATCTATTTCATTAGCCAAACATTGCTCGACTATGAAACATGTTATACACATGCAGAATGAGAATGCCTTGCCATAGTCTTTGCAACCAAACACTTAAGACATTATATGCTAAATCAAGAAACAAGGGTCATTGTAAAAACAGACCATTTACAAACTTTCCTCACATAAGGGTCCTTGTCTAAGAAGGTTGGACGTTTTATAACCTTAATGGGGGAATTCAAATTAACATTTGTAAATCAGGAATCCGTTAAAGGACAAATCATTGCGGATTGGTTAGCTGATAACCCATTAGACGGAGGTGATTTAGTAGATCTAGACTTTCCCGATGAATGCATATACTACATCAAAACCAGACCTCCTATCTTTGAGTGTCCTTGGTATACTGATGTTATTAATTATATCATGGACCATACGTATCCAAAAGTTACTACACCACAACGAAGAAGGTGGTTACGCATTATTGTAGCTAAATACGTCATTATAGAGCAAGTTCTTTATCGAAAAGCGTTCGATGGAATGCTTCTAATATGTGTCGACACAGAATAATCTAAAAAGATTCTCCATGAATCTCACAGTAGAATATGTGGAGACCACTTCTGTGGTCATGCCACCACTCATAAAATACATCGGATGGGCTATTTCTGGCCTACTCTAGAACACGACGCAGTAGAGTTTGTACGAAGGTGTCATAAGTGCCAAGAATTCTCCCACGAGATTCACATGCCGACACAAGTTCTACAACTAATCACTACTCCATGGTCCTTTTCTACATGGGGCCTAGATTTGATAGGGAAATTCTCTCCCTCGTCTACAAACAGCCATAACTTCATAATCACGGCCACTGAGTATTTTACCAAGTGGGTAGAGGCTATGCCTCTTACTACTGTACCGGGTGATGTAATCGCCAAGTTCATTTTGAACCAAATCATTTACAGTTACAGTGTCCCACAAATCATTATCTCAGATAATGGGACTTCTTTTAAGAATGATGAAGTTCGTGAATTGTGCAATAAATTTAAAATAAGCCATCATACAGTCTCCCTGTATTCTCCTCAACCCAACAGACAGGCTGAAGTGACAAACAAAACATTAAAAGCCATTCTTATTAAAACGGTGAAAGAAAACAAGCGAGATTGGCATTTGAAGTTATATCTAGCCTTGTGGGCCCACCAAACCTCAATAAGAACACCAACAGGAGTGAATCCTTTCTCACTGGTATTCGGGGCAGAAGCAGTTCTCCCGCTTGAGGTTGAAATACCCAGTCTCCGTATCTCATTACAAGGGATTCTGGATGAAGACACTTACAAAGAAGCATGTCTCTCCCAACTAGAAAGCCTAGATGAAGCTATGTTAGATGTTGAACAACGGCACAAAATCTATGCTGACCGGATGTGCCAGCAATATAACAAGAAGGTCTATGAACGAGACATATATGAAGGTGATCTAGTTCTAAGACTAGACAACTGGAACGATAAAAAGGCCAGCGAAGGAAGGAAATTCTGGCCCAAATGGTAGGTCCCATACTGAGTCTTGAGAGACTATGGAAACGGTGCATATCTCTTATGTACACTAGAAGGTCAGGAATTTGGCGAAACAATCAATTCCCTACACATTAAACGATTCTATGCATAAGCGACCAGCACTATCTGTATAATTATATCTACATTACATCTTCATATACTTAGGTTCATTTTTTCCGCTTGTTTCGTACAATTTTGTGATCAAGGAACTCATTCTCAAAGCAATTCATTACAAACATTTGATGGTATTGGCATAAACACTCTAATCATACTTCTTCATTTTATAACGTCATCACCTGTTTTGGAATCATTCAATCAAATAAAGCTAGATATGACAAAGCCTTGAAGGTAACCATACAAATATCTGTGGGCTTGTTCTCACTTTTGGTTTCTTCCTAGGATAGGTGTTTTGCCTATGGTGTGTTCTAGAAGCTTCATCGTGTCACATCTATCCCGTATGTATATCTCTTTGGAAGTAAGAACATACTGACATTTTGCTCAAACAAACAAGTCAAATATAAATCAAACAGAAAATTTTAATTTTACATATTTCCTTACCCTACCAACCTTTGGTGATGAGCTTTCATCTCTTACTAGTGACGTAGGGTTGGGAAAGGATGGAAATGCCCTTACTCGCCTATGCCTTGCCCATGGTGATAAGATCGTACTTCTTACTAGTAGCATGGGACAAGGTATGGGGGGTCCTCTTGACAATAAACGTTGAAGGCAGTCAGCAAACAAATTCAAATGAACCTTTGAAATCTTGAGTCAGAAACAAATGAATCAAATGTCCAAAATTCCAAGAGAGTTAAAAAAAACCCTAGAAACCCAGATTTTTTCTACCATGTGGCCATCTACAGATCTAAGTCTAGATAAACCACAAAGCAAGTAGCATTCTAAACTATGGAGTCACTCGAGTAGAGTAGGCTTGTAGCATTCTAATTTGGTTCCACCAAAGCTTTGTCTATCTCTCATCACTACCATTTCAACACATTTCATAACTTGTGCCCTTTTTATCTCTCGGTGATGAGCCCTCGCATCTTACTAGTTGCATGGAGTTAGGAGTGGGGCAAGTTTATCTACTCATCGTACCGGTTTATCATCACATTTTGTCAAAACAAATATGAAGTACCAAAAATTGCTTATAGAAACATAAAGTTCAAAATCACATTGTGTCTACATTATCATATATCAGCATCATGAAATACAAAATGAAAGTAAACATTTGTATCATTTGTTCTCCATTACATACATTCTGAGAAGCATATAAAAACAACGTTATAATTTACATGCAAAAGAAAATCACAAGAACATTGATATGCCAAGCGTCTGATCCAAAAGAGAATATATATATATATATATATATATATATATATATATAAATGATCAAGTTTTCTGTACAATACCATCATGCACTAAGCATGGTCAGAACGCTCAAAGAGCCTGGGAAATACAAATATATCATACAGACAATCCAAGAGAGCCAAATGGCTTCTCAACCCCTATGAGATCCCTCTGAGGGTGCACGCCCATGTCTAGGACTCCGGCTACACTGGCACTCTGAGTGCATGGAGGGCTCACGGTCCCGAGGAGTAGTTGCAGCCTCGCCATGAGAGTGACTCCTCATCAGGCACTCTGCTGTCCTGTACCCTATCAGCTCAGTACAGAGGGAAGTCACCATCCTGGCCACATGCTAGACATGGGAAAAGATGTCGGTATGCCTACTGGCTGTTGAGGGCTCCCCTGCATCCATGGACAGCTCCGCACGGATCTTCTCCATAGGGATCATCAGGGTATCAGTGCATACCCGGTGAATCAGATCTCGTCACTCATCAGCAGTCTCTGCAAGAAAAGGAGAAAGGCCAATTAGAAATAATCAAGAGATAAAAAAAAATGTAAAAAAAATGAGAGATAGCAACTAAGACAATCCTAACTAGAAACAAATGTTAAAAGGAAGGATGATAACTCACTCAGATCACCGGGCCTCCAAGATGGATCTCTAGGGTCGGCACCTGCCACAAATGCCACCACTGACTAGTGCACTCCTCTTGTGGCCGGGGCAACATATCATCCTGCTATGGACTCATCCTCTCCACCAAGGCCCTGAGAGAGTGGCTCCTCTGAAACAAAGTCACCCTCTCTGCACTCTGCTCCGCTCTCACCGCCTGTAAGATATCCTGAGTGTCATGCCACTCAGGATCATTTTCCTCCTCTCCACCCGACTCGCTGACCTCATCCTCGGTCTCCTCCTCCATCTCCCCCCTATGAACTCCTCAGACTTAGAGTCTATGTCAATGGGGTTGTCACTGCTGTGGGCAGGGACCGGCGGCAATTTGAATTAAGGGTTCCTGAGGAGCACCGGCTCTCCCTCGAGCTCGTACTACCCACCTAGCTACAATAAGGACACCAGGAGTAACAACTATCCAACCCCGGCCTCTAGGACCTCCCCTGGCCTCTCAAACTAATCTATATACTGGCACCACCGGGGGAAGCATACCCACATAAGGCACACCAAACTGCTGAGGCACACGACCAAAAGGATGTATCTCCACCCTCCCCATCCTATCAACAAGCTACCCTGTGGTGGAGCAAGAAATCAAAGTAAGATCCTCCTCACCCCATAAACCTGCCATGGCCTGATAAGGTGTGGCGTCCAAGTCATCAGTGGTCAGGGAGGCGACTGGTTGGTGAGGTGCACTGAGCATCGACATGTCTATCCATCTGGCTGCCCTCACAGCTCCTGGATCTGCCACCTCTACACCTCTACCATAGGGGATGAAACACTCGTAGACCCAGCTCATAACCAGGGTCGAATGGCTCAATGACTTCCCCAGTAAATGGACCACCCTGATATAAATCATGATAGGTGGTCCTAAGAATGTCGGCTCCTCAGGCGTAAATCCGGCCATGTCCCTCAATCTGTGCAATGATGGGGGACCAGCAATACAATAAAGTGTCTCCTCCCTTGTCCCCGATCAATCTCGAGGCAAGGATCCCCATAATGGCCTGACGAATGAAGGGGATAGGCAGGCTAGGAATAGATCGGACCCTCACCCCCTTCTTTGAACCAGTAGAGATAATTGCATCTCCCATATATGAGGCCCATTGTACTGTTTGAGCCCGTGACCCTGCAATCTCAAGAGTGAGTTGTCTCCCAATGATCGGGACACCCAATATATAGTAAACATCCTCTAAAGTAATGGTCCACTCACCTCAGAACCCTGGTAATCAGAAAGTGTTCCAATCGGCATCCCAATATGAAAATAAGTCACAAAGTATGTGACTAGATGGTGCAACATGCGGAACCCGTGATATACGCAGTATACTGGCCCTCTGAAGAGTGTCCTGCTCATCCTAAGAAAGGGCATCTAATACTGTGGGAGCCAATCACACTCTCTCTCTCTCAGCTCCATCGAATATACTCCTCCCTTCGCCTGCATACACCCAAAAACACACAAAATAGAGCAAGTTAGTGTCCAAATGACATTAGAAAAATCATGAAAGCAGGTAAAGATGCTAAAAATGTAAAAACAAATTCAAATAAGTGTTGTTTATGCATTCTGTGAAGGACCACCACCCTGAGCAGGGCAGCGGTTCCGTAATCACCACCTTAAAGGCGGCGGTCTTAACTAGGATCAAGGCGGCAGTCATGTAACCGCCACCCTGCCCAGGGCGGCGGTCGTGTCCCAAATTTCCGTACAGGTCACATGCCCTAAATAATGCCTAAAAACACAAATAAAACCCGTTTTGACTCAAACAGAGCCTACCCAGTAGGCGCCCCCCCTAGATAAACCTATTAAAACTAACATTTTCAAAAATACCTCCCCCCCCATGACAAAGATTTCAACATTTTAAAATTTTAGGGGCAAAAACGGTAAATCAAGAAAAACTAACCTGTGATCTCACAGGTCGGTGTTCCGCTCATGGAGGCATGATCACGATCTCGTCCTAGACGTTTTGACTATACTCTCGTCAGAAACCATCACCGTGGGTCCCAGAGCTCAAAATCAACCAAATCAACATGCACAAATGAATAGGAAAATGGGCCCACTTTTACATATATAGCAACCTGACTTGTTTTGAATGCCCCTTTCCGCAGGTTTGGAGTGCCGACAGAGGTAAGTTCTTATCCCCGCACAAATGGTATGTCCTCATTTCATGATATTTTAGTATTTATTTTTCGATCTATTTTTTCTATCTGCACTTGAGTCCTCTTTTCATTTTACAGGTAGCGGGAATTTTGGATGGCATCATTTCAACACACGGACGTGTCAGGTATAACGTCTAACTTCCCATTTCGGGACCGCCATACTTGGATCCACCGTTTTACCCCTCTTCATGGCTAAAATGATTCTTCGAGGGGGCAATATGTACGTACCCAAAATTGTAGGGTACTGCACCGCCGGAACAATGTAACACGTGCCCCAATGATGATACAGGTCTCCTCGCAAGGTGTTCGGGATCCAGAAAAGCTCTCCAAGTATGCGTTAACATCCCGCATGTCCCGCTTAGCCCCTGCATGCTTTGTTGTTCTCTTTTCCCCTCTTTTCTTTGCGTTTTGTTCTTCAGTTACGAAACCTCCGCCCTACCTGGGTGGCGCTCTCAGACCACCACCCAGTCTCGTGACCGCCGCCCTGCTCAAGGCGGTGGTCCTTCACGCGTTTTCCAGAATACTCTTTTAATGATGACTCTACTGTAAATTTCAACATTTACCAGCTTTTTTCACCGCCTTTGGCTTGTATTAATGATTCTGGTTCCCTGTAATAGTGTTTTGGCATTATTTATGGTTTAAGAGATCAATTTGGTTTTTACCTTTGGGTAAATGGGATTCTATAAATAGTTGGCTTGTGCTCAAGCAAATGGCCCCTCAAATTTGCCTCTGAATTTCTCATTTCAATAGTTTAGCCTTTCAATTTTGCTTAGGATTCATAGTTTCATTTGTTGTATGCATGGTTAGTGTTGTTTAGCTGTCAGAAAGCCACATATCCTCCTTGTGCAAGTGTTGTTATTATTTCATCCAATCAATTGGAGTAGGATAGTTTGCTTTTCAAAAGGAAGCCATTAAAGTTGTAAGTTTTGTTCGTCAAATAAGATAGTTTTAGGTTCTGGACGTTTTATGTTGCATGACTCGTAATAAATCCCGCTAGGAATTACATAAGCCAAGCTCTGTACTCTTGCGCTATCCCTCTCCTACTCACATTGTATTCAGTCTGTATCCTAAGCTGCCATTGTTCCAATATCTACTTCTGTTGATGCTAGCATTACACGCTTTTCTGGGTCCACGTGAGCATGAAGGAATGAGGAGATCACACTGAGGGGACAAATCACACACCATCGGATTCACCACTGTTCTGCAAAATCCAGGTTCAAGCTTTCAAATTTCTAGTTAAAAGCATATCAAATAAAGTAGTCAATCATTTCATTTAAGTTAATTTCACTTTCGATATTGCCAGGGAAGCTGTGGGGATTGATAGTTTCTGAGAAACTATGATTCACTCCTCACTTCTGAGGTAGGATCGAGAGTCTTTCAAATAGAGTAGATCAGTTATCAGGTTATTTAGAATAGATCTACAAACTGCACAGACAAGTAGCTATACTCGGTTGCTTTGTTTGTTTTAATTGCGTTATTAGTTTAGTTGTCAATTTTAGATATATTAGATAATTACTCTTTAAATTTTGTTTAGTAGTTTATCAATAAATATCAAACTTATAAATGCACGTAGACATATCTTGCATATTTAGTTTATTCTGTCATTAGTTAGCTTTATATCATTTTCTTTTGTATGACAATCACGGGACCTAGAGAGCCCAGAGAATACGTATTCGAGCCAATCGTGCCTCAACCCAATCTCATCACAGCAATAACTGACATAGATCAGAATCTTAGAATCCAAGTCTTCCGAACAACAACAGACTTACAACAGATCAGCTCACAGTTAAGCGGGTTAAACATAGAAGACGACCAAGAGCACACATTTTGGTCAAATCAACCAAACTACAGATTACCCTAGATAAATATCCGCATGACTGTAGAAGGGCTTGAAAGAGAGAAAACGTTCAGTTGTGATCCTTTGGTCCCACAGTCCAGATGCAGGAGACACTCTCACAGACATAGATACTAGCTTAAGAATTCAGGTTGTAAGGAACGCCTGTGAGATACTCTGAGAAGATTGCACAACTGTTAATTCTTAATATAGAGGCTGAGAAGGCATACGACTACTGGATATTAGGGATTAGGGATTGAACCCTCACATGACCATAGCAGGTCCACAACAACCACGAATCTACGGTTGTGACCCACAAATCCCACAACCCAACGAGTCCACAGGTCAATCTGACGTTGACGCTGGCTTACACACATTAATATTTAGATCCACTCCACTTCTACCATCATCATCACATAGTTATCCTTGTTAGACATAGCAGCTAATGAAGCTAAGGATTTCTGGACTAGACCAGAGAATCACCCATAGAGTCCAACTATATCCATCATCCATCCTATGACCCTATCTGAGACATACACGAAACAATCCCAGGTCATTTTCCACGTATCCCATAACCCATAGATCGAATCATGCCAGAGCTTGATATTGATTGGAGCCTTCGAGCAGTCATCCTCACCAATCGATCTATCACACCAGTTCAGGTTAGGAGGGCCTTCTTTGCCTTAGATTCACAGATTCCACTAGTGCGCGTCGAAGACATAAGATTGCCTAACTAGTTTGTCTGCATCCCGCACATGTATTCCATCCCCACCGGCTGTCTTGGCGCAACCTCGGGAGGTCGGGTGCAAGGAAGAGTTACTTGTAGATTCCCATGCTCGCTTGTCACTTTTCCATCGTACAAAATTGGTGAACTTCCTACCTTCTAGTTCGGAGTCATGATTATTACTTGTTCTTCCAACAACTGTTTCATCTTTTTCACCTCATTAGCCTCACATCAGCTTCACCAACAAAATTGGTGAACTCGACGTGAAACAAACAACTGTTTCACCTTCTATACCTCATTAAGTATTCACATCAGCTTCACCAACAAAATTGGTGAACCCGACGTGAAACAAACAACTGTTTCACCTTCTATACCTCATTAAGCCTTCACATCAACTTCACCAACAAAATTGGTGAACCCAATTGAAACAATTGCTTCACTCTCGACTTTTCTATTTTAGTCATTTCCTCTTCTTTCATCCACCTTCGCTCCTTCCCATTATTCTGCGGGTATTCATATACCCCCCGAATATGTCAGGATTCGATGCATATGGCCAGACCTCTCCTAGGTCTTGAGGCATACTACGCTCAACTGAATAGACAGTCATCACCCTCGCTCTCCGTATGGGGTGACAATTATTCAGCCAACCGGTTGTCAACACAAACTCCACCTCCAAGGACTAGATATAGCTCATCTTTCCAAACAGAGGAGTTGGATCAGCTCGCTCAAACACAACAAATAGAGCCTTCAGGCTCGAACAATATGACGTTCACAGGAGAATCTGGTTCGTCTCCTCAGGTGCTGCTTAGACCACAAATTAGTAGACAATCAGACCCATACCTGGTTTTAGATGATGAACATTCAGTGCGTTATGCTAGGAATGAACAACGCTCTCGGAGTATGTACCCACCCATAGGAAGTTTACAAACACAACCCGAGGTCTCTTTTCAAGAAAATACCTCCATGCCACTACATATAGGAAATGCCCTCGAGGAAACTTGGTAGGGAAACGATCAGTTCATAGCGGGGTATCACATGCCTATACAACATTAGGATATACAACAAACGCCACTAAGGAAAAATACCGTGACTTCACCAAATGAAGTCATTTCAACTTTAGTAGAAAAAGTTAGGGGATTAGAACTTGCTCAAGAAAATCACAATTCTCAATTCATGCAGGTAGGAAATTCCAATCCTCCACACCATCCTAGCCAAGTAGACCTCCTCACAGGAATAGGCACGTTGGGCATGCCTCCTCAGTATTCACAACAAATGCCAACTAGAACCGCCATTTCTAACACCGTTCCGATACCTCCCGGTCTAGTACAAAATAATCCATTCCTAGACAATACCCCTTCATACTTAAACATGTACTCCAAATCACCACAAGGAGATATGTTCTCCTCTCCCAGCATGTTTTCTCAACCACAGGGGTTTCCTTATGCCCCTACCAATGCATACGCTATGCCATATCAACAACCCATTCCACCTCCACCCCCTCAACAGGCACCATCAATGGTCGAAACCTACGCGATAGGGACTTATTCAGAATATTTGAAAGAGCCCTTAGACTTCACCATACGAAGCATCATGCTTCCAAGACCTCTTCCTGATTTTCCCAAATACAAAGGTGAGGGAGATCCGAATGCACATATCAAGGCCTATGCCACAGCCATTCGAGAACTACTCCCTTGGGATGGGGTTGTTGCTAAAATATTCCCCAAAACCTTAGAGGGCATCTCCCTCGATTGGTATTATAGAATACCTGAGGCTTCCATCCATTCATTTAAACAACTTGTTTCAGAGTTCATTAAGGCGTTTGACATGAACAAACTATTGAGAACAGGAATCAGGGAATTCTTGCACATTAAGCAAGAACACAATGAATCTGTCACTCATTTCATCCAGAGGTGGCGTACAGTTCTTTATTCTTCGGCCAGTGCTCCAAACATGGACCAAATGGAACTATGCGATTTATTCCTTCATTCTCTCAGCAGAGAAGTAAAGGAAGAAGTCCAGAAGTTCCCACTAAGGACTTACGATGAAGTACTTGAGAGCGCTCTCTGAATAGATCAAGCGGCAATAGATAGCGGTCGTAAGACGTATGGAGCAAATGGGAGGTTAATCACCTCCAACCAGAATACTACGACTTATCCTACTACCACAAATGTCAATCAAGGACCTAAAATCCTTAATAAAAATCGTGGAGTGACAACAGATGGAGTAACTGATCAGGCTAAAAAGGTAAATGTTGTGAATACTCCACCACTAATGAACAACCAACAAAACAACAACTTTACCCCAACAATCAATGCAGTGGATTTTAATCAACAACAACAACAACAACAACGGCGAAACCCTACACAGGGTCCAAGCCAAAACTCAACTGGATATCAAAACCAAAACCAAAACCAAAAACAACAAATGCAAAACTTTAATCCTAATAGGCAACGGTTTGATCAGAATTTTGGGCCACAATATACGCCAAACCAACAAACTAGGAATTACAATCCTAACTCGTATTGTGGTTTCCACAAAATTCGAGGCCATGACACTAGAACGTGTCGTGACTACAATAAATTCATGCAATGTTTGCCAGAGGAACAAAGACAACTTTTCATAGATATGTTCTTGGCAGATCCTGCGTCACCAGCACCAAATACTTTTACAGGGGCAGTTTCCCCTCAAAATGCTCCCCTCAAGATCTTTAATGATCCGCTCCCAAATCACAATAACAATAGGTTAAATCCAAATGGGACAAATAAGGGCATAATGACAGGAAATAATGATCATGAAGCCTCGACTTCACTAAATCCATTAGTTGCACCACAATTAGGAAGTCAGCCGACCCAAGATAGTCGGTTTAGTGGAGTTAGACGCCGAACTACCCGTCGAAGCTGTAACAAGGACACGAGAGTATTCCTCTCAGCCAAGTCCAAGTTACCTGCCAGAGATAGATAACATCCAACAAATATTAGTAAAACCCGTGGGTGCCTATGATTTAATTAGTGATCTAACAAAAACCTTCTCGTACATTTCGTTTTTGGACTTACTGAAGAACTCTCCTGCCCACAGGGCTGCTCTTTTAGAGGCATTAGGTTTGGGTCATTTAATTAACATCACTCCACCTCCCGAAACACAGGTAAACCATATAGACTTTGATATCCACCCTCCGGGAAGCCGGATAGGGATACCGAGTTTATATTCGAAATAAACAAAATTGCCAACAGACGCTGAGATTGCACACAGAGGTGATCCAGCCTTACATTTACAAGTATGGGTTTATAACAATTATGTGAAACGTGCGATGGTTGATGATGGGGCAGCAGTTAACATAGTCCCCTTCTCTTTCCTTCAAAAGCTAGGGTATGGAGAAACAAATTGTTCCATGACTCGAAATACATTAAGAGGCTATGATAGCCTTAAAGCCACGTCGATTGGAACTATAATACTACCGGTCACCTTAGGACCCAAAACAATCCTGACTGAGTTTTATATTATAGATCGGGAAACCAACTATAATATGATCCTTGGCCAACCATGGATACACCGTATGAAGGCAATCCCTTCTACATTATTTCAAGAAGTAAGATTCTTGCATTTAGGAAAGGTGTTCATAGCCAAAGGTGATCCAAAACCATTTAATATACACCTAGCTGACTTAAAGAAAAGACCAGGCATTCACTCGGAGTTTGAACTCCCAACAAACCAACTTAATAAACCCACCGACGCAAAACCGGAAGAAAAGTTGGTACCTACAACAGATCTTGAGACTATGAGCCTAATCAAGACTATCCCAACCCTCAAGGATGAGGCTAACATTGTAGAAATAGTATCGTTAGGAACTACTGCAAAAATTGTTGAATTATTAGAACAGGATCTACCGATGTTCCTACCATTTGATTTTGTAGGCATGGGATATACCCTAGGTGTTGGTTCTCTTCCAGCAGAGGATCTCTGCATGGTGGAAGTAACCCAAGAGAAGACATTAACACAAAAATATCCCAACGTCCATATTCCCAGCTAAATATTGGACTCTCCATTTCGATGGAGCTAGATGTCGTTACGGAGCTGGGGCAGGTGTAATCTTTACTTCTCCCTAGGGAAAAATCCTACCATTTTCCTTTAAACTAAATTTTGAATGTACAAACAATGGCGCTGAGTATGAAACCCTCCTCCTTGGCCTCATCTTAGCTAAGAGGATCAGTGTTAATAACATCAGGGTGTTAGGAGACTCACAATTGGTAGCAAACCAAGTCTCTGAGGTGTATGAAACCAGAGCTGAGCACTTACAGCTCTACAAAACAACTGTATTGGATTTAAGCAAAGAGTTTGACTTCTTATCAATTGAAGCAATCCCGCGAGAACAAAATCTTCTCGTAGATTCTATAGCAACCTCAGCGTCACGCTTCACTCCAAACAGTGAGTTGGAAGATACCCGTTTCATGGTATCCCTTCGTACTGAACCATTGGTGAAAAAAATGTCAAACCCTCTTTTAACGAACATAGATGAGAACAAATCTACTATCCTAGACCACATTGATAGTGATAGAGCCACTCTGATTACTTAAACACCTATGCAGCGTTACATCTCACCCATCACATGATAGATTTGTCCTTAATCCCACATTCATCTTCCTACTTCAGAAATCCCATGATAGAGCTTCCCCCACAAAAGGAACTCAACATATACACAGTAGAAAATGGAGACGATCTGGAATTACCTCCAGCCCCACCTGAGTTTGAAGAAGGTAACGCTTCTTTAATCGAAGAAACAATTGATATTAACATCGGAACGGAGGATGAACCAAGGATCTTGAAATTAGGATCCTCGTTAACTCCAGTAGAAGTAGAAATACACACTCGAATCCTCAAGGAACATCAGAAGGCTTTTGCATTTAATTATAAAGAAATGACAGGGGTTACACCACACATTGCAGTACATAACCTCATCACTAAATCAGATGCAAAGCCGATTAAACAAAAATCGAGACCAATGAAACCCAAGGTAGCTCTCATGGTGAAGGAAGAGGTAATAAAACTCCTCCAAGTAGGATTCATCAAACCAGTCGATTACTCTCAGTGGGTATCTAATATCGTTCCGTTCTCAAAAAGAATGGGAAGATACGCATCTGCATAGACTTCCGAGACATTAACAAGGCGTGTCCTAAGGACGACTTCCCGTTACCATCCATAGACGTCATTGTTGACGCAACAGCCGGATTTGAGCTTTTGTCTCTCATGGATGGATTCTCAGGATACAATCAAATCAGAATATCTGAACAAGACCAAGCTAAAACCACGTTTATAACTCCTTGGGGAACCTATTGCTACGCTGTTATGCCATTCGGTCTCAAGAACGCTGGCGCTACATACCAGTAGGCTATGACATATATATTTCATGATCTTATTCATAAAATCATGGAATCCTATGTAGATGACTTGTTGGCCAAGGCCAGGAAGCGTTGTGATCACCCGAAAGTACTCCGCGTCATTCTTTCACGTCTAATAGAATACGGAGTCACGCTAAATCCAGAAAAATGCGTCTTTGGTGTGACAGGAGGGAAGCTCCTAGGTTACATTATATCATCACGAGGGATCGATGTTGACCCAACCAAAATTTGGGCTGTTCTCGAAATGGTCCCACCTTCGATGAATCTGGAATCAGGTCATTTCTCAGAAAACTCGGTGCAATCCAAAGATTCATCCCAGATTTAAGCTTTGTCCATTCATCCAATCAACAATCTACTCAAGAAAGATTATAGTATCGATTGGACTGAAGACTGCAACGAAGCTTTCGAAGCAGTTAAGCATTTCTTGTTATCACCACCTACGCTAATGCCTCCTAAGCTGGACCACCCGTTAATCTTATATTCGTGAGCTACCAATGTCTCGCTAGCCTGTATGCTGGCTCAAGAAGATGATGACAAGAGAGAACACGCGATCTATTTCATTAGCCGAATGTTGCTCGACTATGAAACACGTTATACACAGGCAGAATGAGAATGCCTTGCCATAGTCTTCGCAACCAAATGCTTAAGACATTATATGCTAAATCAAGAAACAAGGGTCATTGTAAAAACAGACCATTTACGAACTTTCCTCACACAAGGGTCCTTGTCTAAGAAGGCTGGATGATTTATAACCTTAATGGGGGAATTTGAATTAACATTTGTAAATCAGAAATCCGTTAAAGGACAAATCATTGTGGATTGGTTAGCTGATAACCCATTAGACGGAGGCGATCTAGTAGATCTGGACTTTCCCGATGAATGCATATACTACATTGAAACCAGACCTCCTATCTCTGAGTGTCCTTGGTATACTGATATTATTAATTATATCATGGACCATACATATCTAGAAGGTGCTACACCACAACAAAGAAGGCGGTTACGCATTATCGTAGCTAAATACATCATTATAGAGCAAGTTCTCTATCGTAAAGATGCATTCGATGGAATGCTTCTAAGATGTGTCGACACAGAAGAATCCAAGAAGATTCTCCATGAATCTCACAGTGGAATATGTGGAGGCCACTTCGGTGGTCATGCCACCGCTCATAAAATACATCGGATGGGCTATTTCTGGCCCACTCTAGAACACGACGTAGTAGAGTTTGTACGAAGTGTCATAAATGCCAAGAATTCTCCCACGAGATTCACATGCCGGCACAAGCTCTACAACCAATCGCTACTCCATGGCCCTTTTCTACGTGGGGCCTAGATTTGATAGGGAAATTCTCTCCCTCGTCTACAGACGGCCATAACTTCATAATCATGGCCACCGAGTATTTTACCAAGTGGGTAGAGGCTATGCCTCTTACTACTGTACCAGGTTCCGTAATCGCCAAGTTCATTTTGAACCAAATCATTTGCAGGTACGGTGTCCCGCAAATCATTATCTCAGATAATGGGACTTCTTTTAAGAATGATGAAGTTCATGAATTGTGTAATAAATTTAAAATAAGCCATCATACAGCCTCCCTGTATTACCCTCAAGCCAACGGGCAGGCTGAAGCGACAAACAAAACATTAAAAGCCATTCTTCTTAAAACGGTGAAAGAAAACAAATGAGATTGGCATTTGAAGTTATATCCGGCCTTGTGGGCCCACCGAACCTCAATAAGAACACCAACAGGAGCAACTCCTTTCTCGCTGGTATTCGGAGCAGAAGCAGTTCTCCCGCTTGAGGTTGAAATACCAAGTCTCTGTATCTCACTACAAGGGATTCTGGATGAAGACACTTATAGAGAAGCACGTCTCTCCCAACTAGAAAGCCTAGATGAAGCTAGGTTAGATGCTGAACAATGACACAAAATCTATGCTGACCGGATGTGCTGGCAATATAACAAGAAAGGTCTATGAATGAGACATATATGAAGGTGATCTAGTTCTAAGGTTAGACAGCCGGATCGATAAAAAGACCGGCGAAGGAAGGAAGTTCCAGCCCAAATGGTTGGGCCCATACCGAGTCACGAGAGACTATGGAAATGGTGCATATCTCTTATGTACACTAGAAGGTGAGGAATTTGGTGAAACATGTCAATTCCCTACACCTTAAACGATTCTATGCATAAGCGACCAGCACTATCTGTATAATTATATCTACATTGCATCTTCATATAGTTAGGATCATTTTTTCCGCTTGTTTCGTACAATTTTGTGATCAAGGAACTCATTCTCAAAGCAATTCATTACAAACTTCTGATGGTATTGGCATAAACACTCTAATCATACTTCTTCATTTTATAACGTCATCACCTGCTTCGGAATCATTTCATCAAATAAAGCTAGATATGACAAAGTCTTAACGGTAACCATACCAAGATCTGCGGGCTTGTTCTCACTTTTGGTTTCTTCCTAGGATAGGTGTCTTGCCTATGGTCTGTTCTAGAAGCTTCATCGTGTCACATCTATCCCATATGTATATCTCTTTGGAAGTAAGAACATACTGACATTTTACTCAAATAAACAAGTCAAATATAGATCAAACAGAAAATTTTAATTTTACACATTTCCTTGCCCTACCAACCTTTGGTGATGAGCTTGCATCTCTTACTAGTGACGTAGGGTTGGGAAAGGATGGAAATGCCCTTACTCACCTATGCCTTGCCCATGGTGATAAGCCCATACTTCTTACTAGTAGCATGGGGCAAGGTATAGGGGGTCCTCTTGACAATAAACGTTGAAGGTAGTCAGCAAACAAATTCAAATGAACCTTTGAAATCTTGAGTCAAAAACAAATGAATCAGATGTCCAAAATTCCAAGAGAGTTCAAAACCCTAGAAACCCAGATTTTGTCTACCATGTGGCCATCTACAGATCTAAGTCTAGATAAACCACAAAGCAAGTTGCATCCCAAACTATGGAGTCACTCGAGTAGAGTAGGCTTGTAGCATCCTAATTTGGTTCCACCAAAGCTTTGTCTATCTCTCATCACTACCATTTCAACACATTTCATAACTTGTGCCCTTTTCTAGCTCTCGGTGATGAGCCCTCGCATCTTACTAGTTGCGTGGAGTTAGGAGTGGGGCAAGTTTATCTACTCATCGTACCATTTTATCATCACACTTTGTCAAAATGAATATGAAGTACCAAAAATTGCTTATAGAAACTAAAGTTCAAAATCACATTGTGTCTACATTATCATATATCAGCATCACGAAATACAAAAAGAAAGTAAACATTTGTATCATTTGTTCTCCATTGCATACATTCTGAGAAGCATATAAAAACAACATTATAATTTACATGCATAATCAAATCATAAGAACATTAATACCAAGCGTCTGATCCAAAAATGAAATATAGATATATATATATATATATGATCAAATTTCCTGTACAATGCCATCATGCACTAAGCATGGTCAAAATGCTCAAAGAGCCCGGGAAATACAAATATATCATACAATCCAAGAGAGCCAAATGACTTCTCAACCCCTATGAGATCCCTCTGAGGGTGCACGCCCATGTCTAGGACTCCGGCTATGCCAGGCGCTCTGAGTGCACGGAGGGCTCACGGTCCCGAGGAGCAGCTGTGGCCTCGCCATGAGAGTGACTCCTCATCAGGTGCTCTGCTATCCTGTACCCTACCAGCTCGGTACGGAGGGAAGTCACCATCCTGGCCACATGCTAGATAGGGGGAAAAGACGTCGGTATGCCTACCGGCTGCTGAAGGCTCCCCTGCATCCACGGATAGCTCCACACGGGTCTTCTCCATAGGGATCATCAGGGTATCAGTGCATACCCGGCGAATCAGATCTCGCCACTCATCAACAGTCTCTGCAAGCAAAGGAGAAAAGCCAATTAGAAATAATCAAGAGATAAAAACAAATGTAAACAAAAGGAGAGATAACAACTAAGGCAATCCTAACTAGAAACAAACGTTAAAAGGAAGGATGATAACTCACTCGGATCGCCGGCCTCCAAGATGGATCTCTAGGATCGGCACCTACCACAGATGTCGCCGCTGACTGGTGCACTCCTCCTGTGGTCCAGGGAAACATATCATCCTGCTATGGACTCATCCTCTCCACCAAGGCCCTGAGAGAGTGGCTCCTCTGAAACTAGAGTCACCCTCTCCGCACTCTGCTCCGCCCTCTCCGCCTGTAAGATATCCTGAGTGTCATGCCACTCAGGATTGCTGTCCTCCTCTCCACCTGACTCGCTGACCTCAGCCTCGATCTCCTCCTCCGTCTCCCCCCTGTGAACTCCTCAGACTCAGAGTCTATGTCAATGGGGTCGTCGCTGCTGTGGGCAGGACCGGCGGCAATCTGAAGTAAGGGTGCCTGAGGAGCACCGGCTCTCCCTCAAGCTCGTACTACCCGCCTAGCTGCAATGGGGACACCAGGAGTAACAACTGTCTAACCCCGGCCTCTAGGACCTCCCCTGGCCTCTCGAACTGATCTATATACTGGCACCACCGGGGGAAGCATACCCACGTAAGGCAGGCCAAACTGCTGAGGCACTCGACCAAAAGGATGTATCTCCACCCTCCCCACCCTGTCAACAAGCTGCCCTGTGGTGGAGCAAGAAATCAAAGTAAGAGCCTCCTCACCCCATAAACCTGCCATGGCCTGATAAGGTGTAGCCTCCATGTCATCAGTGGTCAAGGAGGCGACTGGCTGGTGAGGTGCTCTGAGCACCGACATGTCTGTCCATCTGGCTGCCCTCACAGCTCCGGGATCTGCAACCTCTACACCTCTGCCATAGGGGATGAAACACTCGTAGACCCAGCTCATAACCAGGGTCGGATGGCTCAATGACTGCCCTTGTAAATGGACCACCCTGTACAAATCATGGTAGGTAGTCCCAAGAATGTCGGCTCCCCAGGCATAAATCTGGCCATGTCCCTCAATTTGTGCAATGATGGGGGACCAGCAATACAATAGAGTGTCTCCTCCCTTGTCCCCGATCAATCTTAAGGCAAGGATCCCCATAATGGCCTGACGAATCAAGGGGATAGGCAAGGCTAGGAATAGATCGGACCCTCACCCCCTTCTTCGAACCAGTGGAGATAACTGCATCTCCCATATATGAGGCCCACTGTACTGTCTGAGCCCGTGACCCTGCTGTCTCAAGAGTGAGCCATCTCCTGATGATCGGGACCCCCAGGATATGGTAAACGTCCTCTAAAGTAATGGTCCACTCACCTCAGACCCCTGGTAATCGGAAAGTGTTCCGATCAGCATCCCAATATGAAAATAAGTCACAAAGTATGTGACTAGATGGTGCAACATGCGGAACCCGTGATATACGCAGTATACCGGCCCTCTGAAGAGTGTCCTACTCGTCCTGAGAAAGGGCATCTAATACTGCTGGGAGCTAATCACACTCTCTCTCTCTGGCTCCATCGAATGTACTCCTCCCTCGCCTGCATACACCCAAAAACACACAAAACAGAGCAAGTTAGTATCCAAATGACATTAGAAAAATCTTGAAAGAAGGTAAAGATGCTAAAAATGTAAAAATGAATTCAAATAAGTGTTTTTTATGCATTCTGTGCAGGACCGCCGTCCTGAGCAGGGTGGTGGTTCCGTAATCGCCACCTTAAAGGTGGCGGTCTTGTAACTGCATGATCTGTGTGGTGGTCGTCACACCGCCGCCCTACCCAGGGCGGCGGTCATGTCCCAAATTTCCGTATGGGTCACATGCCCTAAATAACACCTAAAAATGCAAATAAAACCCCGTTTTGACTTGAACAGAGCCTACCCAGTAGGTGCCCCCCCTAGATAAACCTATTAAAACCGACATTTTCAAAAATAACCCCCCCATGAAAAGGATTTTAACATTTTAAAATTTTAGGGGAAAAAACAGTAAATCAAGAAAAACTAACCTGTGATCTCGCAGGGTCAGTGTTCCGCTCGTGGAGGCATGATCACGATCTCATCCAAACATTTTGACTCTACTCTCATTAGAAACCATCACCGTGGGTCCCAGAGCTCAAAATCAACCAAATCAACACACGCAAATGAATAGGAAAATGGGCCCACTTTTACATATATAGCAACCTGACTTGTTTTAAATGCCCCTTTTCGCAGGTTTGGAGTGCCGACGAAGGTAATTTCTTATCCCCACACAAATGGTATGTCCTCATTTCATAATGTTTTAGTATTTATTATTCAATCTATTTTGTCTATCTGCACTTGAGTCCTTTCTTCATTTTGTAGGTAGTGGGAATTTTGGATGGCGTCATTTCAACACATGGACGTGTCAGGTATAACGTCTAACTTCCCATTTTGGGACCACCATACTCGGATCCACCGTTTTACGCCTCTTCATGGCTAAAACAATTCTCCGAGGGGGCAATATGTACGTACCCAAAATTGTAGGGTACTGCACCACCGGAACAACATAACACGTGCCCCAATGATGATACAGGTCTCCTCGCAAGGTGTTCGAGATCCAGAAAAGATCTCCAAGTATGCATTAACATCCCGCATGTCCCGCTTAGCCCCTGCATGCTTTGTTTTTCTCTTTTCCCCTCTTTTCCTTTGAATTTTGTTCTTCAGTTACGAAACTGCCGCCCTGCCTGGGCGGCGGTCTCATGACCGCCACCCAGGCAGGACGGCGGTCCTGTAACCGCCACCCTACTCAGGGCGGCGGTCCTTCACGCATTTTTCCAGAATGTTCTTTTAACATGACTCACGTAAATTTCAATGTTTACCAGCTTTTTTTCACCGCCTTTGGCTTATATTAATGATTCTGGTTCCCTGGAATAGTGTTTTGGCATTGTTTATGGTTTAAGAGATCAATTTGGTTTTTACCTTTGGGTAAATGGAAATGCTATAAATAGTTGGCTTGTGCTCAAGAAAATGGCCCTCAAATTTGCCTCTGAATTTCTCATTTCAATAGTTTAGCCTTTCAATTTTTCTTAGGATTCATAGTTTCATTTGTTGTATGCATGGTTAGTATTGTTTAGCTGTTAGAAAGCCACATATCCTCCTTGTGCAAGTGTTGTTATTATTTCATCCAATCCATTGGAGTAGGATAGTTTGCTTTTCAATAGGAAGCCATTAAAGTTGTAGGTTTTGTTTATCAAATAAGATAGTTTTAGGTTTTGGACGTTTTATGTTGCATGACTCACAATAAATCCCGCTAGGAATTGCATAAGCCAAGCTCTATACTCTTGTGATATCCCTCTCCTACTCGCATTGTATTTAGTCCGTATCCTAAGCTGCCATTGTTCCAATATCTACTTCTATTGATGCTAGCATTACACATTTTTCTGGATCCACGTGAGCACGAAGGAACGAGGAGATCACACTGAGGGGACAAAGCCACACACCATCGGATTCACCACTGTTCTACAAAATCCAGGTTCAAGCTTTCAAAGTTCTAGTTAAAATCATATCAAATAAAAGTAGTCAATCATTTCATTTCAGTTAATTTCACTTTCGATATTACCAAGGAAGCTGTGGGGATTGATAGTTTCTGAGAAACTATGATTCACTCCTCACTTCTGAGGTAGGATCGAGAGTCTTTCAAATAGAGTAGATCAGTTATCAGGTTATTTAGAATAGATCTACAAACTGCACAGACAAGTAGCTATACTCGGTTGCTTTGTTTGTTTTAATTGTGTTATTAGTTTAGTTGTCAATTTTAGATATATTAGATAATTTCTCTTTAAATTTTGTTCAGTAGTTTATCAATAAATATCAAACTTAGAAATATACATAGATATATCTTGCATATTTAATTTATTCTGTCATTAGTTAGCTTTATATCCTTTTCTTTTGTATGACAATCACGGGACCTAGAGAGCCCAGAGAATACGTATTCGAGCCAATCGTGCCTCAACCCAATCTCGTCACAACAATAACTAACATAGATCAGAATCTTAGAATCCAAGTCTTCCAAACAACAGTAGACTTACAACAGATCAACTCACAGTTAAGCGGGTTAAACATAGAAGACGACCAAGCGCACATGTTTTGGTCAAATCAGCCAAACTACAGATTACCCTAGATAAATATCCACATGACTGTAGAAGGGCTTGAAAGAGAGCAAACATTTAGTTGTGATCCTTTGGTCCCACAGCCAGATGCAGGAGACACTCTCATAGACATAGATACTAGCTTAAGAATTCAGGTTGCAGGAACGCCTGTGAGATACTCTGAGAAGATTGCACAACTGTTAATTCTGAATATAGAGGCCGAGAAGGCATACGACTACTGGATATTAGGGATTAGGGATTGAACCCTTGTATGACCATAGCAGGTCCACAACAACCATGAATCTACGGTTGTGACCCACAAATCCCACAACCCAACGAGTCCACAGGTCAATCTGACATTGACACTGGCTTACACACATTAATATTTAGATCCAATCCACTTCTGCCTATCATTATCACACAGTTATCCTTGTTAGACATAGCAGCTAACGAAGCTAAGGATTTCTGGACTAGACCATAGAATCACCGTAGAGTCCACTATATCCATCATCCATCTTCATGACCCTGTCTGGAGACATACACGAAACAATCCCAGGTCATTTTCCATGCGTATCCCACAACCCATAGATAGAATCATGCCAGAGCTCAATATTGATTGGAGCCTTCAAGCAGTCATCCTCGCCAATCGATCTATCACACTAGTTAAGGTTAGGAGGGGCTTCTTTGCCTTAGATTCACAGATTCCACTAGTGCGCGTCGAAGACATAAGATTGCCTAACTATTTTGTCTACATCCCACGTGTATTCCATCCCCATCGGTTGTCTCGGCACGACCTCGGGAGGTCGGGTGCGAGGAAGAGTTACTTGTAGATTCCCATGCTCACTTGTCACTTTTCCATCGTACAGGCATCAAACCCACTCCCTTGAGGTAGTCGGAGATAGTGTGGGAGGGATAGAAACTAGTAAATAGATATCAATGTCAAGTGGTGTATCCCCATTTATGTTGATCATCATATAGATCCTGAGATTGGCCATTTCAGTATTATACAATGCTGAGGCAATAGGGAGGTTCAGTATGAGGGTCACGAACACAATACTAGAATACATCACGATTGTAGAAACCATGGTATTAGACTCAATACACTTTCCATAACAATAATTTGACACAACTATGGACAAGTGGAAGAAATAGCTTGCATGGCATGAAGCAATGGTCTACCTAACAAAATATTACTCCAAAAAGTAAGCATCTCTAAAAGTGAAAATCCAATGAAATAACAAGATAATAGGGAGACTCTTAGGTCCTCACAGTGAAAGGTAAGGATAACATGGCATAGACATGGATGGAAAGAACAGATCATAAGGCACCATGTAGAGAAATTTAAGAAGGGATAATGTCATGAGGAGACAACATCTACCAATCCTGGAACCCAAGGACACTAGAGCATAGATTGAACTCAGACTCATTATCGATAATGACCATGCTGCTTGACTCACTCAACATAAACCCAGACCCCTAAAGGACATAATATAAATACCCGTGGGTCATTGACAACAGGGTGCAATGTCAGCCATTAGGGTGGGCCTAGAATGAGATATGTTGTGAAATAGGACCTTAGCAATACAGTCCCTCATATCATAGGAATCTAGATGCATGGGTCAACTTTAAGAACATTGGTACATAGAAAAAACATTTTGGACCACAAGTCTAAGGAAATCAATGTCTAGTAAGGTAGAAATTCGAATTTCACTTGAAATATCCATGAGGGTAGGATGAAGACCCCAAAAAAATTTAAATTAGGTCTAAGACCAAAGAGGCGTCAAGGTTACCGACTCAAAATTATTAACCCCCCATGGGGTCTACATTGACCTAAATTAGGTACTTAGGGTATTACACTGCTAAATGTAACTTAGGAGGATGCTAAAACATTGTTGTAAAAGAACTAAAAGTGATATCCACAGTAATTGTACAAATATAATTATCATGATAATTAAATTAAACCTAATATGCAAGTTTTTTTAGAAAAATAACTTAGCTGATTGAAGAAGAATGTCGCAGGTTGCTAATGTAGGTCCTGATAAGATCAATCTAGAAGTGCATCATGAACACTCAGGGACCCTAAGTTGCAAGGGCATGATCTAGTGCAATTATTCCAGATGTCTTGAGGTGCTTGGGAGTGTACTAGGGCACCGCTTTGGTCTGTAATTTGGGCACTCTAAATAAAAACCTACCAAAAGCTCAATAATACCTTTCTAGCCTCATGGCCATATTATCGTACATCTTGGTAATGAAATCTTGCTTGTTTATCGCACTGGATCTGTTGAATGATATGGTAACTAATGACCATCTCAAATGCAAAGTAGATTCACTATTGTTCAAAATTTCTAGGATTTCAATTTTATAAATATGATCAACTAGCAATGGGATCATGACTGACCTTATGAATGCCAAACTAGCATGGTATTATCATTGAGCACTTCACTACATCAATCGGAAATGGATGCTCAAGTTCTTGTGTAAGTGTTGCATGTCATGCCTTAACATGCTCTCATGAATCAGTATGCACTTTGTGAAGTAACAAGTCAATAGTCTAAACTATAGAAAATGTCCAGTCAGGATGTGTACCTTGAATCATAATATAATCAATCTCCCCCTATCAATAGTCCAAAATGTAATAGCAATGTCTCATAGCCTATGATGCATGTCACTAATGGGTGCAAGTGAAAAACATATAGATGCAGCTCTAAGATGGAGTGATAGTAATATGTGATTCTAGCACCCTCAGACTTCATGTTCCTCCTAGAAGTCATTGGAACATTTATAGGGATCTCAAGCTCTTAGATTTTTTAATGTAATTCCGACGCAGACTGACTTACTAAGAAAAAGATAAAGACAAAAAATGGCTAGAAAGCCCACAAAAAAGTGGGATCAATGATGTGCATAGCTTGAAGTGCCCAAAAGTGGGATCGGGACACTCTTGGGGTGCAGACAATATCCAGGCATGGGGCTACTCCTGAATCCTGCAGGCCAGCAATGATGGGGCTAGTATGCAATACATGGGAAGGGTATGTGCTAGAAAATGCATGGGAAGTACAGAAACATGAAATGCATAAAATAAATGATGAGACGAAGATGGGTGGGAATAATTAGTTCTTTATGCCACTTGATCGATACGCTTCTAAGATCTAGTATAAGGACTGGGCTAAACCTATGTGTAAAGTGCAAAATTTTGTGTCTACATTTCACCAAAATACAGTTAGGGCTATCTATGAGGCCTAACATGAATAAAAACCTCATCTTGCCCACCTGATAACTTTGAGTCTATCCAAATTTGGTGATCATCATATTTCATCAAATAATATCCATTAAAGTCTCAAAATAAATCTATGATTAAACCATAACATTGAGCATCTTCCCTCATATCATTTAGTAAGGCCAACCCAAGATAAATCATGTCAACAAATCTCTAGTAACTCAGCGGAGTATTGCACTTACCTTCCATGAAATGTAACTATGTTAAAAGGAGCCATGCCGATAGAAATCTCGAAAACTACACTAACTTAAGTTTGTCAACTATTGTCCATGTGGTAAGTACTCTTTCCACCTGGACTGATGGTGTATGAATGAAAATAGTCAACATGTCCTCTAAGATGTGGCTCACCCACTGGGTCTAGGACATCTTTCTCAACACCATAAGCTATGACCATAACAGTTTATCATTCATCTTAATGGAATGTTGCGAATGCTGAGACTCGACATCATCCCATTTGAAAGTGCTTCATCAACAATGAGTAGAAGAGCCCTTAGGATGCATAGTGTCAATTGTAAATCCTTGAAAGAAAACTCTGAGTCTAGGTTGATTTTTTCCCCAATGTTGCTTGAGAAAGTGTGGAGAATGTCCTAAGATAATGGTTCCTATATAGATGGCCGACCATAGAAGCTCACATGAAATGGCCAATCAATATGTGTATACCTTTGAAATTCAAAAGGTACATTGTCAAAAACATGCTCAGAATGTTGAGTCCCTCCACATGTCATTAAATCTGAAGGATTGTGTGATACTTAGCATAAAATCAGTGTTACGGGCATAAATGGTGATCTTATGTACTATCTGACCCACAAAAACAATGGATGACTCTAGAACCTATCACAATATTAGACATTGGCAATTTAAATTGACAAGAATGGCTGCTTTTGGTTGGTCAGGGGATATTTGGCAAAGTACGTTTCGTCGATGATATTTTGATCGACATCCAAATTTGTTCCCGTGGCTCCACTCAATTATGATTGGTTATGAAAGTGCTAACGTGGCTTCGAATAGTTTCATTACATTCGGGGCGCGGCGGGTCCAACATTTATCCCAGCCTAAGACCTTCTTATCCCTACTTTGGAATCAATTTCTTGAACCCTGCCCGCGGCTTCCTGCATCAGGATTATTTTCTGGAGCAAATTTAAGAGGCGGGGAAAAAGCTTCACTTTGACCCCTGTAGGAGGACATGTGGTAAAGTCTAATGGCGGACATGTGGTACCTTTGAATAATAAGTTGGATGTTTTGCTAGCCTTTGGTAAAAATGGAGTAAAATTCTAAAGATTTCCTGGAAAGAGTGCCTTGTTCTGCTTTCAGATCATTTTTAAATCCTTAAGGTTTTTGAAGGAGCACCACAATGACACATGGCGAGCCCACGCTCGTTTAAGGTCTCAACTTTTGGGGATCATCTCAAGATGCGCCATTGTGACACGTGGCAATTTGAAAAGTCAAAGAGGTGGGGAAGTAGACCATCGGAGGTAAATTGGAATTTTTTGCCTCTTGACATCAAAAGGATTAAAATCTCAAAATGGCCCGCAAGCTCGATAAGGGAAAAAGTCAAAGTTTGCTCCAGTCAATGGTGGAGGTGTGGACTCTCAGGGGAAATTTGGAAAAAATTCCTTATGGGAGAAAAAATTTAAAAATGGAAAAGGGAAGCGTGGTTCCGCTGGGACCCACATTAGGACACGTGTCAGTCTCATTTTTCAAGGACGGAGCTGTGTGAAAAACTTGGAAAATTTCCCTTTTCCAAAAAATAAGTAAAATGGTGGAATTTGGCCGCGGTACCGCTAGGACCCACCTTAGGACATTTGTTAGGCTCATTTCCCAAGGGCGGAAGTGTGGAGCAAAATGGAATTTTTTTCCAATTTTCCAAAATGTTGAAAAAAGTCAAAGGAATCCCCCGAGCCTATTTTAAAGTTGAATCTCCCAAGTGGATGACCCAAATTCAAAGCAAGGATCAATGGAAATTGTGAGTCTGAAGTCTAATTTTCCCCCCATTTTTATCGAAACACACCTAGAAGTGTGAGTCTTCATGATTTCTTGGTATTTTCTACATGCCAAATAGAGAGGGGAGTTAATTTTGATATCTAAGTTTCGTGGGAGAGATCTGGAGACATCCTTCACCATTGAAAATGCTCTGACTCTCGGGCTCGATCTGATTTTCCATTTTTCTTCTCCCGAACTTGCAAGGAACCAGATTTGACAAATTAGGGGTGGAAGTAGTTGGCGAGTTGAAGGAGGAGTGTTCTACCAAATGAAGGAGTTGAATGCTGATATTTTCGAAGATATATGCCCCATGAGTACCTAACAACTTTTATAGATCTGATCCTGGGAATCGTAATGGAAATCATGGCGAGCACTAGTACGTTTAATGTTTTTTTCTTTTGGGGAAGAAGGGGCTCTGTTGTAAATATTATAAATGGCACAAATTTTTCATGTAAATGGTTAGAGGTTGGAGTGTTAGAGGTCGAAGAAAATTCCCAAGAGGAAAATTTGACAAAGCTTGTCTTATGAGAAGTCATTTGAGAAGCATGTATATCTCTTTTGTATTAAATTTAATCATGTCAAGGTGGTTACAAAGTGTACAGCCATTGACAAGATCTAAGATTGTTCTAGAAACTTACCCCTACTGATAAATTTAATCAAACTTGAGTTATTTTGTGTTGGTTCTTATCTCTGAGTGTATGGCTTTATAGTTTGAAAGTCTACAAATAGTTGTTCGTGTTGCAATCTTGTATTAAAATCTATGTCCAATCACACAAGATATCAATCCTTGTGACATTTTAGTGGCATTTGCAATTTGATTTCTCATGGAAGAGCATTCATCTGGGAGTGAAATAAACGATTTAAAATCACTTTTCTCTTCATCTATTTGACAGAGATTATTTGTAAGCCTCTAGGTGTACCTCAGGCGTGGTTTGGCTCAGATCTTGATGCTTTGTTGGGTCTTTCCAACTCAAGCCTTTGTGTTAGAGTCTCATAGATTGTATGAAAAAGTGCTAATTCTGGGCCTCCATTGAATCATTTATTATGGTTAAAGGAACACCCTAACTACTCTGAAAACATTCTGCTACGGTTCAGCCTTCAATTTTTGTAGAAACTTCTCAAAGATTTGGTATGATCAACTTTATCCTGCTTCACCTCCTACCAAAAGTTCACTTTAAAAACAACTAATCCTACCTATACTACCCCTATGTTTTCCATGTGTGTATACAAATGCATAAATTTTACTACCAAAACATGCAGAAACAATCAGGATTCTAAATGTCTTTCGTAGCCTGAAACTTACCTAGAGAATATCTCCACTATCTAGAGTGATAACTTGTGAGAGTTAGATTTTATTGCATTGATCATATTCTCTGCAAGGTCTCTTTAACAGACTCCATCAGGGAAGGATATCTCCATCTTCTCCATAAACAATAGGCTACAAAAGGGTTCTCTTACCTTGGTTGAAAGGCACAACCTAAAATAGTGAGGATAGATAAAATCCTCTTGAGGGTGCTATCCATTTCTCTACATCTGAGTGACTAAGGGCCAGTTAGATCCCATCCCCAGCTACAAAATGACTCATTTCATGATCTATCTTGTCTCTAAGCTTCCTGATCAATACCTGTGATGCTACTTAGACATTTGAAGGAGAATCAATTTGGGTACCAACACCTAAGTGGCATCGTTGCCGGGGACATAGTGACTGCAGTTCATATTCAGACCTTGGTAAAACACTTCTTATATACTCCAAGTGCCTAGTACAATTATTTCAGTTTCTACACCTAGTGCACTAGCTTTCATTGATGGATCTGGGTAAAGAAAGTCAAAGTCTCTCCTTTTCTAATTTATAGTGTTGACAAACATTTAACATATCATATTTAGTGCATCTACACAACTAAGGTGGAAATCCTTAGTGGTGACTCCCGGTTGATCTAATTATTGAACGAGTACCAGTGTCTTAACCTATGTCAAGTGAGTTTTGTTACTAATCCTTGCAAAATTTGGAAGGAAGAAGGTCTTTCTTTTCTAGGGATTCTACTAGGACATTATTTCCAGAGCTAGGAAAAGCAAAATCAGAAGGAAGAAAATCCTGGAGAGTTATTGGGGATCAGCAGACAAGAAAAGGGATCTCCATTGATGAAATTGATCGGCCTATTATTGAAGACTACAATTCAAGTGCTTCTGAATCAGGTAGCCTCTTTGTGGAATTGAATTATCCAACTGGAGAGGGGCCTTCATTTTATTTTGAAAGGTTCACTTCTCATTCTTCCCCTATCTTTTCAGAAGCTAATAGGGATTTCTAAGAAATTAGGCCTTTAGGGGATATCCAGTTTGAAAGTTATACCCCTAGTGTTTCAAAGACCTTCAGGGCCTCATCAATTTGTCACCCCTCGAGGGTCACCTCCTCAAAACAACATGGCCTTACCACCACCCAGACCTCCATTTTTTGTAAATACCTTTGGACCTATAAATTTTGTAGGGATGGTTGGTTATCCAAATGTAGTTCCTCAAGAAGTAAGGAACAGGCTGCCAAAGTTCAAAGGAAACAATGCTATAACTAGTGATCAACATTTAAAGCTTTTTATCAATATGATGGAAGACTTTGAGATTGAACATGAGGATGTGTATATCAAGTTGTTTATCCATACTCTGGAAGAGGATGCAAGGAACTAGTATAAAGCTTTACCAGATAGCTCTATTGATTCTTGGACTGAGATGAGAAATTCATTTAAATTGCAATATGGTGATAAAACTAACCCTAGGTTTCTTTCGATAGAATTTGAAAAAATAAAAAAGAATCCTAATGAGTTCAGTACATGATTTCAACACAAGGTTTAACAAGACCTTGATGGATATTTTCTGTTAGGATAAGGGACCATGTGATGAATCATGTTTAATCAAATTTTCAGCTGCATTTGATAAAAAGGCTACTTACTACTTGAGGGACAAAAACCCTGCTAATTTAAGACAAGCCTTCACTATGGCCTTGCAAATTGAAAACAATATCAAGGCAATTAGAAAGCCTCCAAAGAGAGAGGGTGTAAAGCTGATTAGACCTAGACAAACCTTAGACAAACAAGGTTACTAATTTGGAAGAAGTTGTGAAGACTTTGGCAGGGGCTGTCAAAGAAATTTCCTACAAACTAGCCCAGGATGAAGAAAGGAATTGGGAAAAGTTCACAAGGTCAACACAAGCAACAAGGACCAAGACAGGTTCATAAACCACCAAACATCTGATGACAGAGGCAAGGGACCTGTTAGATTTGGAAATAGGCACTCCTAGGCCAGGTAGAATAGAGCAGTACCTAATTATTTGGCTGCCAGAGTTACTGTTGTGGAGGAGACAAATGTCATTGATTGGTGTGACAAATGTTTCATGCCCCATGCTCCTTGTGAAGAAGATAAGAAAGAAGAAGAAGAAGCTGATGATGATAATGATGATGATGTCTGCATGATGGGTTGTTCCATGTGATCACAATAAGGGGAAACTTCAACTGAGGTGATAAGTGCCTGGATTATTGCCACTTTTTGGGATTACATTCATAGGGTACCTATACTTCCTCCCTCTCATACTTTAGAAGTAGATAATATAGAAGCTTTTGAATTTCCCAATAATTAATTTGAATATTTAAGAGCTTTAATGATAAAGAAGTATGATGGAGGCATCCCCTCTGAGGAGGATAGGGAGTTGCTGATGAATGTTGTTGTGGCTCAAAAAAAGGAACATAACACAAGAAGTAAGGTTTTCAAAGGGGCAGGGCCTCAAGCCAAGCCAAAATCTCCATTACTTTCAAGCATTCCTAAAGAGGGCCCTAAGAAGGATGCATTTGTTAAAAGGCCTGCAGTTCCAAAAAAAATCATACCCCTCCTCATGCCCAACCTGTAAAAAGTCTTGTATCACCTAGTCAGTGTGTCAGCTTTCCTTGCAATGCCGCCTTGCCAAAGTCTATCCCTTATGATATTGCCTAAGTATTGAGTCAGATCAATATCTCAGTCCCAATTCTTGAGTTGCTTAGGATCCTTGAGCACAAGAAGAGGGCATTGGAGTATTTTGGACTAAAAGAGGAAAATACTGCCCTAGGTAGAAACATAAACATTATGGAGACCCCACCAGTCATTGAAGAACAAGAAGCACCACTAGCATCAGAAGATCTAGATGAACCACCTGAGGTTTATCTAGAGACATCCTTAATAGACTCTCAACTAAATGTGGATCCATTCTTCACCACTCTAATCATTAAAGACAGATTACTACACAACTACATGTTTGACCTAGGTGCATCATGCAATGTTATGCCCCTTGAAGTCATGAATGAGTTGGACTTCAAGGTAACAATAGCGTATGGGAAGTGTACTACTATGGATTCCATAGATGTGTCATTGGTGGGATGTGTGAATGGTTTGGTGGTACAACTTGTTGCCTATCCAGGCAGGAATTTGAAGATTGATGTGGTTATTTTTGATTGCCCAACCAAGTGGGGTATGTTGTTGTCTAGAAAATGGGCTGTAAGTGTTGGTGGGAGTGTTCAAATGGACATGTCCTATGCCACTATCCCAATTGAGGGCAACCTTGTCAAATTGTATGGGTAAAAGAAGATGTTACACCTTATTGAGGATCCCAACAATGCATCCTATGAGGTATTATACACAAGTGTTGATGGAGATAACTTTGTAGGATTTGCTGATGGAAAGGAGCACAAGATTGAAGAATGCAAATGCCTTGAAAAAATGGGCTTCCCTTGGAATCTATTATTTGATGGAGCTTTCTCCAAGTTTGGGAATGGTGTTGGTGTTCTTTTGCTTTCTCCAGGTCATGAAAAATGTGTTTTTCCTTCAAACTCATATTTGAGTGTACTAACAACATTGTTGAGTATGAGGAAATGTTATTGGGTTTAAGAATTTCTTAGAAATATGGTGTCAGAGACATCATCGTCAAGGGAAAGTTGTTTGTATGCCACAAAGAATCAAAGAATGAAACAATACAAGCATGCATTTTCGGACTTTATTGAGATGTTTGATTCATTCAACATTATGCATCATGATAGGAAGTTCAATGACTTGGAAGAAAAATTTACAGTGTTGGGGTCTCGTTTTGACAATTGTGCAGTGTCCCCATATTGTGAATATGATGTTGAAGTGTTGACAGGACCCTCTGTCCCTAAAAACATTAAACACTATCAGGTATTTGATGATGATGCTCAGATCAGAAGATTTTTGTAGAATAAGGGAGAGTTTGCTAATCAATGCATTGATTTGGAGCCAATGGTGTATGTAGCTAAGGGTAAAGAAACCTTGTTTGGCAAGGGCATCATCCAGCTGAAGACTAATACCATTCCTAGAGGGCTGGATGCTCTTGAGTCCAATTTTGATAGTGTTGACCGCATTATTAGCAGATCCATAATAGCCTTAAGGGATATTGAGGAGCATGACATTGGCACAAAGGAGAAGCCAAGGAAAATTTGGTTAGACAACAATCTTAGCAAGGAGGAGAAACAGTCCTACACCCAATTGTTGAAAAAGTATCAGGATTGCATGGCTTGGACATAATCTGAACTAAAAGCATATAGAGAGGACCTATTTTAACATGAGATTCCCTTGGAGCCTAATGCAAAATCCATTCAGACATAGACACAGAGGTCCATCAATCCACTCTTATCTCTTAAAATGCAAGAGGAATTGAATAAGCTAAAAGATGGAGGGATTATTCAGCCCACAAGGTATTCCTCCTAGGTTGCAAACCTAGTATCAGTCAGAAAGAAGAATGGTGACATCAGGCTGTGTGTGGATTTTAGAAACCTGAATAGAGGATCAATGAAGGATAATTATCCTTTACCAAACATGGAAAGCATGCTGCAGCTAGTGACTGGCTCTGAGCTACTTTCTACCCTAGATTGTTTCTCTGGTTATAACTAAGTTGTGGTGAAGGAATCAAAAAGAATTAAAACAACCTTTACCACTCCTTAGGGGTACTTATGTATATGTTTGGATGCCCTTTGTCCTGATTAATGCTAGAGCCACTTTTCAAAGAGAAATGGATGTTGCTTTTACTGGTTACATCAATGAGTTTATTGCATTGTATCAAGATTGATGTAATTATATTTTTCCATGAAGAGAAGTGATCACCTGCTGCACTTAGAAAAGATGTTGATAAGATGCAGAGAATATGACATTTCAATCGAATCCAAAGAAGTGCCATTTTTGAGTGCGGAAGGTAAAATTGCTTGGTCACATTGTGTCAAAAGAAGGGGTGATGATTGATCCAAAAAGGGTAGAGGCCATCAGTAAGGTCCTGATTCCAAGGACCAAGAAAGGGATTCAATCCTTCTTTGGGTAGATAAACTTCATCAGAAGATTTATATCAAAATTTGTTGAGTTGACCATTCCAATCACTTCCATGTTAAAAAGGGACCAGGCCATCAAATGGGAGGAGGCTTCCATCCAAGATTTTAATGGGATTAAAGAGGCACTATAGCATGCACCTGTTCTAGCAGCTCTAGATTATAAGAATCCCTTTTAATTGTTCTCTTTTGCTTCAGAGAACATTAATGCTTTTGTCCTGTTGCAGAAGGATGATGAGGGGGTTGAAATGCCAATTGCCTTTTTCAGTAAGGAATTGCAGGGGGGCTGAGTTAAAATACACTATTATGGAGAAGCAAGCATTTTCCTTAGTAAAAGAAACAAAATTTTTTAAGGCCTTATATTCTAAGTTCTAAAATTATTGCTTATGTTCCCCACATCATGGTCAAGGACATCTTATCAGAGATGGAAGTCTAAAGCAAAAGGTGCAGGTGGGTGAACAAGTTGCAAGAATATGACATGAATATCCAAACCACAAAGCTGGTGAGAGGTTCTGGCCTAGCTAATCTTATGGCTGAGAACAACTTGAATACTATTGAGGTAAATGAGGTAGAAGAAGGTAGGGTAGATGTTTTTCAAACATTGATGAGTTTTGAGTGGTACAAAGATGTAATTATTTATCTCAGAGATCTGCACTGCCATGAGTATTTAAGTAAGAACCAGAAAATATCCCTTAAGTTGGCTTCCCAGAAATATTTCATTACTGATTATGGGCTAGCTTGGAAGAATCCAGAGGGTGTCCTCTTAAGGTGCATTACTGAATAAGAAGCTCCTAAGATAATTGCTGATCTCCATGGAGGAGTTTGCGAGGGGCATTTTGCTGTAAGATTCACAACATAAAAGATATTGAGGGCTAGTTATTGGTGGCCAAATCTTTTCAAGGATACAACCTTGTTATTTAGAAGATGTGAGAGTTTCTAGTGCTTCTCTGGAAGACTAAAAGCTTCAGTCTCCATTCCTTTGCAGCCTGTATCAATTGAAGCTCCATTCAAGCAATGGGGAATGGATTTCATTGGTGTAATTTCAGATCCTTCAAGTGTTGGCCATAAGTGGATTCTTGTAACCATTGATTACTTTACTAAATGGGTGGAGGCAATCCCCACCAAGAAGGAAACACACCAAGTTGTCATGAATTTTCTGTTGAACCATGTCATTTGCAGGTTTGGGGTGCTAGTCAAGATTGTTGTTGATAATGCCATGAGCTTCAGAGCTAAAATCTTGGTGGCAATGTGTAAAGAATATGGGATCAACTTGACATATGCATCTAATTACAAGCCCCAAGGAAATGGAGAAGCTAAATCTAGTAATAAAAACCTGCTGAAGATTATCAGAAGAACCTTGGAGCTGAACAAGAGAAAATGGGGTGAACAGTTGAGGTTTTTTGTTTGGGATGATAGGATCACTGTTAAAAGAGCCAGTAGAAAGAGTCCATTTGAGTTGTATGGAACTCAAGCCCTGCTTCCCTTGCATATGTAATTATCTCCATATCAGTTCATTCAACAACTAGAGGACCAAGAATTAAGTCCTTATGATGCTCGCATTAACCAGATTGTTGAACTTGATGAAGAAAGGAGGGCATCCCACCAGAGGCATGTAAAGTTCAGAGAAAAGATAAAGAAGTTATTTGACAAGAAGGTCACTCCCAGATCTTTCAATGTTGGAGATCTTGTGTTGCTATGGGATAGTAGGCATGAAGATATGGGCAATCATGGCAAGTTTGACTCATTATGGATGGGCCCTTACTCCATTAATATTAGAATTGGTGAGCATACATTCATCTTGAAGGATTTGGATGGTGGGTTGCTTGAATTGCCTATTAATGGTAGGCATTTAAATAATTTCTTAGATTGATTCCCCAAAATCAAGGTGAACATATTTTGTATAGTGTATAGTTTGTTGTTTGTTTCTTATTTTTTATGTTTTCGCTCGCTCTGGTCCTTGGTGACCTCTTTGTGTTGGTTTCTCTGTTCATTTTTTAGGATGGCTTTGTTTCCCTTCTCTGCAAGCTGACTCCTTTTCCTAATGGATATTTTGGCATTTGGTCTACCTTTGTTCTAGTGGCACTCGCAGGGAGTGCCCATCCCCGAGTCGGAGCCGATGTTGGTGCTCATATTTGTTTCGCCCCATTTGAAATGCTTCGAGTTGTTTCTAAAATGCATTGTCATGTCCCTCCTTGAAAAATTCTCTGAGTTTGCCCTGTTTTTGCCCCAATTTCTTCAAAATCCACGGGCCTTGCCATTTTTCCTATTTTTCCCCAACCATAGAAGCTCAAAAATGGTTAATCTATATTTGTATGCCTTTGAAAATCCAAATCCATGGTCAAAAAGATGCTCGGAATCATGATTCACTTGTTTTTGTTTCAAAAGGATTTTCATCCTTAGTGAAAAATTGGGTTCTGGGTATGAATGGTGATTTTCTATATTTTGACAATTTGACGGGGGTATTTTTCCTGTCAAATTTAGTCCTCGGCGTTCGGTATTCACGTGGCTTCTTTTGGTTGGTCAGGGGATGATGGGAAAATGCTTTAGCTTATCACTTTTTGCTTTTTTGGTAAAAAGACAGATTTGGTCCCATGGCTCCGCTCAATTATGATTGGTTCTTTTGGTGCTTACGTGGCTTCTTCTGATTGGATGGGGTGCGACGGGTCCATTTTTAAACTTGTTCTTTTTTGCTACTTTGGAAAAAGGCTTGAACCTGCCCCGCAGCCCCACCAGGCTCTGATTAGAGAAAATTTAAGAGGCAGGGAAAAAGTCTCACTTTGATCTTGTAGGAGGACATGTGGCAAAGCTAATGGCAGAGATACAGGCCTTTGGAGGTAAGCTGGATGTTTTGTCCCTTTGGAAAAATGGATTAAAATTCTAAAGTGAAAGCGCGCCCCCACCAAATCATTTTTAAAGCCTTAAGTTTTTTGAAGTAGCGCCGCAATGACACGTGGAAACCCCATACTCGTTCAATATCTCAACTTTTGGGGACCATCTCAAGATGCGCTAGTATGACACATGGCACTTTGAAAATTCAAAGAGGCGAGGAAGCGGACCGTCAGAGAAAAATTGGAATTTTTTCCTCTTGACATCAAAAGGATTAACATCTGAAAATGGCCCGCAATCCTGATAAGGGAAAAGTCAAAGCTTGCTCCAGTCAATAGTGGAGCTACAGACTCATGGGGGAAATTTGGAAAATTTTCCTTTTAGGAGAAAAAATTTAAAAATGAAAAAGGAAGCGCAGTTCTGCTAGGACCCACATTGGGACATGTGTTAAGCCCGTTTTTCAAGGATGAAGCTGCAGGGAAAAATCGGAAAATTTTTCCTTTTCTAAAAAGAAGTAAAATGGAAGAATTTGGCAATAGTTCCACTGGGACCCACCTTAGGACATGTGTCAAGATCATTTCCCAAGAGCGGAAGTGCGGAGCAAAATGGAATTTTTTTCCATTTTTCCAAAATGTTGAAAAAAGTCAAAGGAAGCCCCTGAGCCTATTTTAAAGTTGAATCTCCCACGTGGATGGCCCAAATTCAAAGCAAGGATCAATGGCAACTATGAGTCTAAAATCTAATTTTCCCCCCATTTTTACTGAAACATGCCTGAAAGTGTGAGTCTTCATGATTTCTTGGTATTTCCTACATGCCAAATAGAGAGGGGAGTTAATTTTGATATCTACATTTGGTGGGAGAGATCTGGAGACATCCTTTGCCATTAAAATGGTCTGACTCTCAGGCTCGATCTGATTTTCTATTTCTCTTCTCCCTAGCATGAAATGAACTGGATTTGACAGATTAGGGGTGGAAGTAGTTGGTGAGTTGAAGGAGCAGTGTCCTACCAAATGAAGGAGTTAAATGTTGAGATCTTCGAAGAGATCTTCCGCACGAGCACCTCACAACTTTTATAGATCTGATCCTGGGAATTGTGATCAAAATCATGGTGAGCACTGGTACATTTAATGTTTTTGTCTTTTGGGGAAGAAGGGGCTCTGTTGCAAATATTATAAATGGTACAAATTTTTCATGAAAAGGGTTGGAGGTTGGAGTGTTAGAGGTCGAAGAGAATTCCCAAGAGGAAAATTTGACAAAGCCTATCTTTTGAGAAGCCTGTATATCTTGTTTGTATTAAGTTTGATCATGTCAAGGTGGTTACAAGTGTATAACCATTTATAAGCTTTGAGATTGTTCTAGAAACTTTCCCTTGAGGATAAATTTAATCAAACTTGAGTTATTTTGTGTGGATCTTATGAAAAATGTATGGCTTTATTTCTAAATGTCTACAAATAGTTGTTATTGTTCTTGTTGCAATATTGTGTCAAAATCTATCTTAATCACACAGGTCTTAATCCTTATGATAGTTTGGTGGCATCTGTAATTTCACTTCTCAGAAGAGCTTTCATCTGGGAGTGAAGTAAATGATTTAAAATCACTTTTCTCTCATCTATTGACAGAGATTACCTGTAAGCCTCTGGGAGTACCTCAGGCGTGATTGGGCTCAGATCTTTATTTTTTGTTGGGTTTTCCAACTCAAGCCTTCATGTTAGAATCTCATATATTGTATGAAAAAGTGCTAATCTGGGCCTCCATTGAAGCACACAATCTGGTTAAAGAAACATGTTAGCTACTTTTTGGTATTCTGTCGGTTCAGTTTTCCATTTTGCAAAAGTTTTCAATGATTAGGTATAATCAACTTTATCCTACTTCACCTCCCATCAAATTCACTTAAAAAACAACTAATCCTACCTATACTACCACTATTTTCCATGTGTGTATACAAATGCATAAATTTTATTACCAAAACATGCAAAAACAATCAGGATTCTAAATGTCTTTAGTAGCCTAAACCTTTCCTGGAGAATATCTCCACTATCTAGAGTGACAACTCGTGAGAGTTATATTTTTTTGCATTGATCATATTCTCTCCAAGGTCTCCTTAACAACTTCATTAGGAAGGACATCTCCATCTCCTCCATAAACAACAAGTTGCAAAAGGGTTCTCTTACCTTGGTTGAAAGGCACAACCTAAAATAGTGAGGATAGATCAAATTATCTTGAGGGTGCTACCCATTTCTCCACATCTAAGTGACAAAGGACCAGTTAGATCATATCCCCGGCTACAAAATGACTCATTACGATCTATCTATCTCTAATATTCATGTCAATACTTGTGATGTTGCTCATAAATTGAGGGAAAATCAATCTGGGTACCAACATAGAGCATGCTGCATGGTAGTCCAAAAGTGGGAAGTGTACAAGGGATCATCGTTAAAGATATTCCGTGGAATCCCATGTAGTCTAACAATATTATCAAGGTATACTCTTGCCACTACGTTATATGTGTAGGTGGTCTTTACTAGAGAAAATATATCCACTTTCGTCAATCTATCCACCGTGACCATGATGGTGTCGTGGTGGTATCTTGATGTAGGTATCCCAACTATGAAATCCATGGAAATGGTGTCTGATTTCCACTCTGGTATGGCATGAGGAAAGAGAAGGATAGCTAAATATTGATGCTTGACCTTCATCTTATAACTCTCATAAGATTGTGACACAAATTGAGCTATGTCTCTTTGTATTCCTCTCTAATGATATAAATGGCTCAAGGTGGAGTGCATATTCTTCACCCTAGGATGGGCTAAATAAGGTACATGACAAGCCTCTACCAAGATATCCTACCTCCAACCTACATCTCTAGGAACATATATCTGAACTCTATATCTAAGAGAACAATCTGCCTCTAATGAAAATCCATAAAATTTCCCCTCAAGGGGTCTCTGAGACTCAATCTCATATCTAGCTATAAGGTAGAAGTTTTCATGAGGAAGCTACTCAAAAATCCTACTCCAAAAATCTGTACCCACTGAAGTATCCATAACCAAATGTTTTTGTCTACTGAGGGAATCTACAACCATGTTCTCCTTCCCCTTCACATGCTCCATCTCCATGTCATACTCAAAGAGAAAATCCATCTAACAGCGCTGACAAGCATTGAGATTGGGATGCATGAATATGTGGAGAAGACTCGTGTGATCAAACTTGAGTATAAATATCCGGTCAAGAAATAAATGTCTCCACCGAACCAAGGCATGAATAAATGCTACAAGCTCAAGGTCATGAGTCGGATAATTTATCTCATAGTCCTTGAGTTTGTGAGTCTCAAAATTAACAACTCGGCCCTCCTGCATCACCACACCTCTTAATCCTGCCAAAGAAGCATATGTGCAAACAAAGAACTCACCTTGAGGGTCTATTACTTCAAGAATAGGTTATTTCATAAGACATTCCTTTAGTGTCCTAAAGACCTGATCACACCTATCTGACCATATGAACTTCTTCCCTTTCTACTGAAGGGAACTGATGGGGTATGTAACCCAAGAAAAGTCCTGAACAAACCTTATGTAGTTCCCTACTAAACCCATGAAATGGTGCACCGTGATCATGCTAGTAGGTGCTAGCCTATCCATAATGGCTCTAATCATGGAAGGATTAGATGTGATACTTTCCCCCGAAATGATATGGCCCAAATACTGCACCTCTGACTAAAATAATGCACACTTATCCAGTTTCATGTAAATCTTCTCCTCACGAAGACACTACAGAACCTGAAAAGGGTGTTCCTCATTCTCCTCATGTGTAAGTGAGTATATCAAAATTTCGTCTAGAACCACGAGCAAGAAACGATCAAAAAACATCCTAAACATCCCATTCATCAAGTGCATGAACCCTGCGGGGGCATTCGTCAAACCAAAAGGAAAAACTGTGAACTCATAATGCCCATATCTTGTGTGAAAAAATGACTTATGGATATATACCTCTGCAATCCTCGTATGACGGTATCCGGACTTAAGGTCAATCTAAGAAAATAATGTGGCCCTCTTCATCTAATCAAAAAGATCATTGATGCTAGGAATGGAGTAACTATTCTTGATCGTTACTTTGTTCAGTTGTCTATAGTCCAAACACAACTGCAAGGATCCTTCCTTATTCATAAAAAAAAACATTGGTGCACCCAAAGGGGATACACTAGGATAGATTAGGCCTTTCTTGAGAAGGCCCTCTAACTATAACTTGAGCTCAAAAATCTCAGTTGTGGTCTTCCTATACGGAGCGTGTGAGATATGTTATGCTCATGGAACCAAGTAAATGTGAAATTCTATCTCACGTGGGGGAGGCATTGTCGACACCAAAATTTTCCTCCATAATTTCTATTTCATTAATGTATGTAGTAGGAATAGGATGTTTTTAAGTATAATTAGTAGTAGCGTCTGATAGAAGATAGCGGCGCTGCCGATATGATGCCGCCAATAATGTATAGTACGGTAATAGTCAAAAGTACAATAGGAATGTTGTGGTAAAAAGTCAATATTTGTCGTAAGTGGTCTGGTAATGTTAAAATGTCAAAGTTATGGTAAGTAGAGAAGTAGGGTCTACATGATTAGGAATTAGAAATATTATATTGGTAATAAGGACAAGGAGTGAGGTCATAAATATTTTGTGTATTTTATTTGTAAAAAGTCTAAAAATGTGGAACCCATGTGAAATGATAAGGTTTATCTTATCTTAAAAGATAAGCTTACATGTACAGATAAGAATTAAGGTATGGAATATGATTCGTTAGAGTAGATTTCTTATCCTATCTTAGAGATAAGATGGATAATCCTGGAAATTCTATAAATAGAGAGGCCAACCCCCTCATTTAGCATAGAAGGAAGTAGTGAGAAATATTGTATGAGTAAGTGTGTAAAGGAAGCCATCATTTTGAAGGTGTGTTAAAGAAGCCATTAAGAGGTGTAATTGTGAAGTTTCTCCCATAGTATTGGTGGAAAGCAAGTGAAGTTAGTAACACTTGAAGTACCTCATGGGTGAGATTGTAACAATTTCATGTTAATTATTATAATGTACACTGTTTTAGATTCTCATCATTCCTCTTATCTAGTCTATGGGTTTAATTCTTTTTGTTTGTGTTTAGATTTTTTGGTTTTGTTTCCAGGATACATCCACCAACGAAAAGTTGTGCATAGTAAATAATCATGCCAATGAGGAGTTCCCGGTTGAAGAAGTATCTTAGTGCTGGATTGCGTTTGATGACATTTTGGTTCCGTTACGGGGACCATTTCGTTGGTAGATTTTCTAGAAGAGATATTCCCAATTAGTCAGAAAACATTTGGAGGGTAACCTTATTTTTACTGTGCATAGTAGTTAGTTTACATCTCATTAGAAATATATCTGAACTCGATATCTAAGAGAAATCTGCCTCTTAATGAAAATCCTAAAATTTTCCGCTCAAGGGTCCTCTGATTACTCAATCCATATCTTAAAGATATAGGGGGGTAGGTAGAAGTTTCAGAGGAAGCTACTCAAAATCCTACTACCATAAAATCTTTATACCCACTGAAGTAATCCTATAACCAAATGTTTTTGTCTACTGAGTGGAATCTACAACATGTTCTCCTTCCCCCTTCACATGCTCCAAATCTCTCATGTCCTACTCAATAAGAGAAATTCCATCTTAACAGCGCTGACAAGCCATTAGAGATTTGGGATGCATGAAATATCGTGGAGAAGACACCTGTTTGACATTACAAACGTGAGTATTAAATATTCCTGTCAAGAATAAATGTCTCCACGCTGAACCAAGGCATTGAATAAATTTCTTACAAAGCCTCCAGGTCAATGCGTCGGATAATTTATCTCATAGTCTCTTGAGGTTTTTGATTCTCTAAATTACACAACCATTCTAAGACTCGGACCCTACACTGCATCACCACATAAGAACTCACCTCCCTTCTTAAGTCCAGGGTTGCCGGTTACATATATTGGTTGGCCGGCACAACGTGAACGCACACTCGACTGCTCAGGCTCTTCCTAAAGCCGTACTATTACGAAACTGTATCTACTGAGGGGGGTTATGCTCATAAAATTACCGCTCCATACTGAAGACTGCCATTATCAAAGTGGCTACAGACTTAGACGGTGCTACTTTCCAAGATCCATAGACCTAGCATAGCGTCCTAAGACCGCATATTTGACTTTCACACTCTTCCTTAGCGTCCATATGACCGTGACGTTCCCCTTTCTAACCTGAATGGAACTCGATAATGCGTGGGATATCCTAATCCCCATGTATGAGGGAGTGCTAGCTCACCACCTAGGAGCACGGGGGGGGGGGGGGGGTACGCCCCCTGGGGTTAGGCGATCCCTCCTGGGGGGAGGGGGGGTTCGAGCGTCGGGGTGGCGAGGCTACGGGGGGGGGGGGGGGGGGGGGGGGGGTGGGGTGGGGGCGGGTGGGATGGGGGGGGGTGGTGGGGAGGTGGCGGCGGGGGGGGGGGGGGGGTGGGTAGGGGGGGGGGGAAACCACCCCATCTGAAAGGTCTGTGGGCTGGGAGTGTCGTTCGTAGAAAAGGAGGAAGAATGGGAGGGGAGGAGGAGGGAGGAGGGGGGGGGGGAGGAAGGGGGTAAGCGACGGGGGGTAGGTCTGTAAAACAAACCTTATGTAGGGTTGGTGGCCCGAGTCTGGTAAAAAACACCTGAAAGGGTGCACACGTGATCAACTGCTAGGGGTAGGTGCTATCCTCCACGGGGAATGGCTTGCGTAATCGGTGGGTGGTAGTGAGAGTGGATAGAGTGTTGAGTACTTTTGCCCCGCATTGCGACCCTCCTCCCGACCCCGATGTAACGTTGACCCAAAATACTGCACCACTGACTAAAATAAGCCAACTTCTCACCACAGTTCATGTAAACTTCACTTCCTCAACAAGACACTACAGAACCTGAAAAGGGTGTTCCTCATTCTCCTCATGTGTAAGTGAGTATATCAAAATTTCGTCTAGAACCACGAGCAAGAAGAACGATCAAAAAACATCCTAAACATCCCATCTCATCAAGTGCATGAACCCTGCGGGGGCATTCGTCAAACCAAAGGAAAAACTGTGAACTCATAATGCCCATATCTTGTGTGAAAAATGACTTATGGATATATACCTCTGCAATCCTCGTATGACGGTATCCGGACTTAAGGTCAATCTAAGAAAATAAGTGGCCTCTTCATCTAATCAAAAAGATCATTGATGCTAGGAATGGAGTAACTATTCTTGATCGTTACTTTGGTTCAGTTGTCTATAGTCCAAACACAACTGCAAGGATCCTTCCTTATTCATAAAAAAACATTGGTGCACCCAAAGGGGGATACACTAGGATAGATTAGGCCTTTCTTGAGAAGGCCCTTCTAACTATAACTTGAAGCTCAAAAATCTCAGTTGTGGTCTTCCTATACGGAGCGTGTGAGATATGTTATGCTCATGGAACCAAGTAAATGTGAAATTCTATCTCACGTGGGGAGGCATTGTCGACACCAAAATTTTCCTCCATAATTTCTATTTCATTAATGTATGTAGTAAGGAATAGGATGTTTTTAAGTATAATTAGTAGTAGCGTCTGATAGAAGATAGCGGCGCTGCCGATATGATGCCGCCAATAATGTATAGTACGGTAATAGTCAAAAGTACAATAGGAATGTTGTGGTAAAAAGTCAATATTTGTCGTAAGTGGTCTGGTAATGTTAAAATGTCAAAGTTATGGTAAGTAGAGAAGTAGGGGTCTACATGATTAGGAATAGAAATATTATATTGGTAATAAGGACAAGGAGTGAGGTCATAAACTATTTTGTGTATTTTATTTGTAAAAAAGTCTAAAAATGTGGAACCCATGTGAAATGATAAGGTTATCTTATCTTAAAAGATAAGCTTTACATGTACAGATAAGAATTTAAGGTATGGAATATGATTCGTTTAGAGTAGATTTTCTTATCCTATCTTAGAGATAAGATGGATAATCCTGGAAATTCTATAAATAGAGAGGCCAACCCCCTCATTTAGCATAGAAGGAAAGTAGTGAGAATATTGTATGAGTAAGTGTGTAAAGGAAGCCATCAATTTGAAGGTGTGTTAAAAGAAGCCATTAAGAGGTGTAATTGTGAAGTTTCTCCCATAGTATTGGTGGAAAGCAAGTGAAGTTAGTAACACTTGAAGTACCTCATGGGTGAGATTGTAACAATTTCATGTTAATATTATATTTACACTGATATTTCAGATTCTTCCACTACAACATTACTAGACGCCCGTGCATAAATCTCTCATCACAATATCATAGGAAGTCTTACGTGATTTGTACAGTGTCGTGTATATACCTTCGCTCGTACAATATTCCCCTGTGTTTGCAGCGATCTGCACACACCCCACTCTTCACAACAATCCCACACCACAGCGCAAGGTCACATCCTATATATGCTGAGGGGGTGTGCATTAGTAAATAATCATAGCATGAGGAGTTCCCGGTGAAGAATTATCTTAGTGCTGAATTGGTGATGACATTTTGGTTCCGTTACGGGGACCATTCCTCGTTGGTAGATTTTCTAGAGAGATATTCCCACTTAGTCAGAAAACATTTGGAGGGTAACCTTATTTTTACTGTGCATAGTAGTTACCATGGTAAAGTCACTTTTTTCCGTGAATAGTATTTACCGCAGTAAAGTCACTTTTTACCGTGAATAGTATTTACTGCAGTAATTTCACTTTTTACTGTGAATAGCGTTTACCACGGTAAAGTCAGTTTTTACCGCAGTAAGTCAAGTTTTACCATAGTTTACCGTGGTCATTTCTATTTTCTATTATAGTGATTCCAATTATTTGTGCACACAAGTCTATTGTTGATTGTACTTGTGGGTTGGTATTTCACTGTGGTTACTTTTGAAAATGGGGAAGATTCCTATTTTTTCAGCTCAATCTAATGAAGATGCTTCCTCTTTCATTCAAGAGTTTAAATGATCTTGTATTTGTAATCGCCTTATAAGAAGGGAACAATGAACTGAATTTTTTCCTACCTTTTTGGATGGTTCAACCCTTAGGTGGTTTGAAACACTAGGTGATAATGTGAAAAAACTCATGGGGTTTAATAACTGAAATTTTTCTTGAAGAATTTGGTGAAAAACAGAAATATGTAGATCTCATGATCGATATCACAAAGCTATCCCAATGAGAGAATGAGAAGATAAGGGATTATCATGCTCATGTGTTCTAGAGCTAAGGAGGAAGCTTGATGCCCAGATCTGGAAGGAAGGATTAGCGGATGGGTTGATGAATGGTGTGGATAATCTCCTCTGTAAGCACTTCATTCTCTGGGATGAAGCCATAGACCAGACAACGAGTGAAGTATGACCACCTAGATACCATTGAACAAGCAAATGAGATTGCAAGAAGGTAAAGAAGAAAGCATGGAAGAGGAGCCCAAAGAAATTGTTGCTAAAGTAGAGCCTACACCAGCACCTTTGGTATAGAATCCACAACCACTCTCGGTGAGCACAAATATTTCTCCTAGTACATCTACTAAGTATGAAGATCTGCTCAGGAAGATGGGCCAGTTAACTATTAATCTTCTTCAAGGAAAATAATTTAGTTCTCAGGGAGGAGATAGAGGTCCAAAAAGAAATATTTCTGAAGTTGTATGTTATGGTTGTTATAAAAAGGGTCATTATAAGTATAATTGTCCAGATAGAGCTTCTACATCTGGTACAAGAGATAATGATAAAGGAAAAGCACCTGTGAATTCTTTTGATGTAGTAGATAAGAGCATAAATAATGAAGTAGATATGTTTGTAACAAAAAGAAAGAAAGAAAAAGATAACCAAGATGGAAATGATCCTAAGAAGATGAAAGGAGAAACTAGTAAGAAACATAGGAGAAGAAAGTTGGGTGTGCAGGATTTTCTAATTTCACAGGGACAAGGACCATACTCCATCTTAGAAGATCTATCCAAAAGGCCTACAAATATTACATATGGTCAACTCTTGGCTATGTCTTCTGAGAAGAGGCGGGAGCTGCTGAAGTGGACTCAATGCTCGACAAAGGAAGGAGGTTGAGGTCCCTGTTTTGGAGGCAGAGGCGGATCCCTACGCTCCACAAGCTGAGGTATTATGTAATGGTATTTCAATTCATGATGTCTTAGTTGATGGAGGTGTTGCAGTTAATGTAATGACCGAGTCTGTAATGAATATGTTGGGTTTAAAAATTGATCACCCCTCAACACTTATGTTAAGGTCATTAAATAAGGGAAAAACTAAACCAGAAGGTGTTGTTTCAAATGTGGCAATATCTGTTATGGGTGTTGTATGTGTGGTAGACTTTTAGGTGATGAAAAATGGTACTGTTGCGTACCCAATGTTGTTAGGAAGGCCATGGCTAAGGAGAGTTCATGCAAGAAACTACTGGAATGAAGGCTTCATGACACTTGGATGTGGTAGAGAGAGGGTGAAGATAAATGTGATCCCTCGGCATCATAAGGTAGAACCTGTGGATTCAAGTGATGAAACTGATGATTGGACATCCTCTGATTACTCTAGTACCAGTGAAGTGGACACAGAAGATGAAGAAAGTGAGGTTGATGTTTCGGTCATGGATATCCTTCCAGTCACACCAACTCATGAACCCATAAAATTATCTGAAGAAGAAATTGATGATCATCTCCAACAAATAAAGATTGGTGATGTTGTGATGGAGAGTGAGAAGGAATCCTACCTCCAGCTCTTTCGAAGGTACATACACCTATTCACTTTTGATTACAAGGAACTCCGTCAAGTAAGTTGGGTAGAACATTCTATTGAGCTGGTAGATGGTGCTAAGCCCATAAAGCAAATGCCATATAGAATGAATCCTAATTTTTTCAAGACTGTAAAAGAAGAAATAGATAAGTTGCTTGATGCAGGATTCATATTTGCTGTGGAGAATTCAGAATGGGTTTCTCCCATTGTGATCTCAATAAAAAAGAATGGGAAGCTACACATTTGTGTTGATTATAGGAAGCTCAATAAGGCAACAAAGAAGATCATTACCCTCTTCCATTCTCAGATCAGATCTTGGACGAAGTAGCTGGCCAGAAGTGCTATAGTTTTGCTGATGGATATAGTGGATACAACCAAGTTCGTATAGCAGAGAAAGATCAATTGAATACCACGTTCACCACTCCTTGGGGAACGTTTTCTTATAGAGTTATGCCTTTTGGGTTGTGTAATGCTCCGGAAATTCCAGTGTTTGATGAATAGGGTGTTTGAAACCTACATTGGAACTTCATCAGAGTATTTCTGGATGATTTTTACATCTATGGGAGCAAGATGGACCACCTGCACCAGATGGAGACAAAATTTCAAAGGTTAGATGAAGCACAATCCTCACTAAACCCTACAAAGTTTTTCTTTGGATGTTCTAAAGGTGTTTTGTTAGGGCATGTTGTATCCAGAGATGGTATTGGTACTGATCCTGATAAAGTTTCAAAAATCAAAGAGTTACCATTTCCTATGAATAGAAGTAAGTTGAGATCATTTTTAGGCCATGTGGGTTACTATAGAAGGTTCATCAAGAATTTCTCAAAGATTGCATAGCCACTAACCCAGTTCTTGAAGAAGGATGTTACTTATGAACTAGGAAATAAGGCGCATGAAGCTTTTGAACAACTGAAGGAAGCCCTGGTGTCTTCACCTGTTTTAAAGAATCCAGATTGGAGGAAGCCATTCATTGTGTACACTGATGCCTCAGATGCAGCACTAGGAAGTACTCTGAGCCAAAAGGATGAAAATGGGAATGAACATCCAGTTTACTTTGGGAGTAGAAAAATGAGCAGTGCTGAGGTAAATTATACTGTAACTGAAAAAGAGGCTCTAGCTATCATTTTTCCTGTAAAGAAATTTAGAAATTACTTGCTAGGGAAAAAATTTATAGTTGTAACAGATCATCAGGATCTAAAATATATTGTAAATAAGCCTAACCCATCAGGGAGGATAGCAAGATGGATAATTTTGCTACAAGAATTTGAATTTGATATTATAGATAGGCCAGGAAAGAAGCATGTCAATGCAGATGCACTCTCTCGAGCCTATGATGGTTTAGGTTCATCTTGTGATGATGATGATTTCCCAGATGCAACATTGTTATCCCTTGACACAATCCCTAGTGAATACATAGATATTTGGAATTATCTGAATGAATTCAAGTTTCTTGATGGTGCCAATGCAAAGACTAAGAGGAAGATTACTCAAGCCAGTCATCCATATTCTATTCTACATGGAGTATTATTTCGAATAGGACCTGATGGACAGTACAAGAGGGCAGTTGGACATGATCAAGGGAAGGAGCTGATAGAAGAATTCCACAATGGTACATGTGGAGGGCACTTCTCTAGACAACTTACAACAAGAAGGATCTTGGATGCAGGTTATCACTGGCCCACTCTTTTTAAAGATTGTTATAATTATTGTAAGACGTGATATTTGTCAAACACATGGTAACCGTAAGACTTCATCAGCTCCATTATGCCATATTCTTCCACTTGGTCCCTTTGAAAAGTGGGGAATAGACATTGTAGGTCCACTTCCAACTACCCCATGCCAAAATAAGTATATTGTAGTTACCACAGATTATTTAACCAAGTGGGTTGAAGCTAGGCCATTGAAAACAACTTCCATGGATGAAGTGGCAAGGTTCATATATGAACGCATTGTCACCAGATTTGGTTGTCCATTAGAAATTGTAACAGATCAAGGAAGCCACTTCATTAATGAGGTGGTAGAAGCCCTAGTCAATAAGTTTTCTATTAAGCACAGGAAGGCAACAACATACAAGCCAAGCACAAATGGATAGGTGGAACGAACAAATTTTGTGTTGTGTCAAATTCTAGCAAAAGATGCAGCCTTACAGGTACATAAGTGGGATAAAAGGATTCATGCAACATTGTGGGCATATAGGGCAACATCAAAGTCAGCAACAAGATACTCCCCATTTCAGTTGGCTTATGGCATTGATCCAGTTCTTCCTATTGAGTTTGATATTCCCACTGTGAGAGTTATGAAAAATGAAAGGATGGATGAAAGTGATTCAGTAAAAGAAAGGTTGGTACATCTTCATTTGCTAGAGGAAATGAGGGAAATAGCGAAGGATATAAGCTATAAGAAGAAAATGAAGCAGAAGGAATACTTTGATCAAAAGATCCGCATTGGTCTCCATTTCATGTGAATGACTTGGTCCTAGTATATGATTCGAGATACAAAAAAAGAAGACAGAGAAAATTTCTTCCAAAATGGATGGGGCCCTACAAAATAGCAACTGTGCATGAAAATGGTACATACCGACTGGAGGAATTTGATGGCACTCCCATTACGAAATGGGTCAACCACGACAAGTTAAATATTTTCCAAGCACCGGAATAGTCTACTCCGAGGATGGAGTAGAATCTAGGAAGGGGGAAGATGTCGACACTAAAATTTTCCTCCATAATTTCTATTTCATTAATGTATGTATTAGGAATAGGATGTTGTTAAGTATAATTAGTAGTAGCGTCTGATAGAAGATAACGGTGCTACCGGTACGACGCTCACCAATAATGTATAGTACAGTAATAGTCAAAAGTACAATAGGAATGTTGTGGTAAAAAGTAAATATTTGTCGTAAGTGGTCCGGTAATGTTAAAATGTCAAAGTTAGGGTAAGTAGAGAAGTAGGGTCTACATGATTAGGAATTAGAAATATTATATTGGTAATAAGGAAAAGGAGTGAGGTCATAAATATTTTGTGTATTTTATTTGTAAAAAGTCTAAAAATGTGGAACCCATGTGAAATGATAAGGTTTATCTTATCTTAAAAGATAAGCTTACATGTACAGATAAGAGTTAAGGTATGGAATATGATTCGTCAGAGTAGATTTCTTATCCTATCTTAGAGATAAGATGGATAAGTACTGGAAGTTCTATAAATAGAGAGGCCACCCCCCTCATTTAGCATAGAAGGAAGTAGTGAGAAATATTGTATGAGTAAGTGTGTAAAGGAAGCCATCATTTTGAAGGTGTGTTAAAGAAGCCATTAAGAGGTGTAATTGTGAAGTTTCTCCCATAGTTATTGTTGGAAGGCAAGTGAAGTCAGTAACACTTGAAGTACCTCATGGGTGAGATTGTAACAATTTCATGTTGATATTATAATTTACACTTAATATTTCAGATTTATCATCATTCCTTCTTATCATAGTCTATGGTATTCTTGTGTTATGTTTTTTGTTGTGTTTCCAGATTACATCCACCAAACTAAAAGCTGTGCATTAGTAAATAATCATAGCACAAGGATTTCTCGGTGAAGAATTATCATAGTGCCGGATTGGTGATGACAACATCCCTAACAGATCACTATGAAAAACATCAAAAAATTCCTACAAAATGGGGTGATCATCAAGTGAAGCTCCACTAGCCCCATGCTTTGACCTATCACTAAATGTAATAGCATACAACTGATACCCACGTCATGTACACCGCTTAGGTTACATAATGGAAATAGTGTGGATAGAAATGGGTCTCCTAACTCCAGTTGTCACTAACTCAACCCCCAAATAATATATACATGATATAAACTTATGGTAACAATCAAATTTGGCTCTATGTGTAGATAACCAATCCATGTCCACGATGACTCCATACGAACCCAGAGGAAGGATATGGAGATCTGAGGTAGTGGTGAAGAGTCCCAAATCCACTACACACTCCTTAACTAAGGAGTCTACAGAGATTTTGGCTCCAAAATCCATCTTGACGTACCAACTAAGGCCCTTCCTTATTGCCACTAGCATGTAGTGCTCTACTAAAGATGTTGCAATAAAGGAATCAGATGAACCAAAATTAAAAAATAGAGGTAGGAATACCACTAATGCTAACTCTAGTCTCAATCACCGTGCCCTAGTTCTTAGCCTAGTGGTTCTTGACCACTACATAAATCCCATGGCTAAGTCCAATGTCACCAACTGTAGGCTTCGAAATTGGTGTCTTACCCTTCTTATTAGGGTTATATGGGCACTCTCTTCAATAATGTCCAACAACACCACATCCATAACAACTACCTGTCCCTATCTAATGAGATGTGGCTCTAGAAGATACTAAAGTGGTCTATGCCATGGATCTTGATGATCCTACTATGGACTACTATGGTCTTGTCTGGCGAGCTATTTTTGACTAAGCTCTTGGTGCTCCCTGTGTCCTGATGGGACCCCTAGGGGAGGCCCCATACTCCATCCTCTCTGAGTATCAAATCTCTGTGGAGGCCTACATGGTAGACAAGTTTTATGTTGTTGTTGAGGTGGCCTAAATGAATATTGTGAAGAACCATGTCCACTATAAGGAGAAGGAGCTTACCCCCTCGACCTGTTATCCTTTAGATGTGTAATACAACTCCACAATCTATCCTTGGCTAGCTGAGTCTTCCCCCTAGTCTCCTCTGTAATGTATTCCTCCTCCACGGCCTCTACTAACATCTGTGGACAATGAATGAGTATCGAACCTCAAAAATTAAAATTCAAGACCCTAATGAAACCTACGAATGCTAACCTTCTCATCTTGAATGAAGTCAACATACTAAAGAAAGTATAGAAATCAACTCTCATACTATGCTATTTTCCTGCATCCCTGACGTAGGACATGGAACTCATCTATCCTCTGCTAAATAAATATCTTGGATATGTATATGCTCCTGAAATGCTAATCAAAGAGCTCCCAAGTGACTGTATCTAAATCTATGTGGAGGTTCTACTCCTCATTCCTCCACCAAACGCTTGCTCCATCCCTCATAAGATGAATCACAACATGATCCTTTGTGTTGTTATTACAAGGGAAAATCTTGAAGAACTTTCTCAAGCTTATCAACCAAGACTCTTCCTGAAAATCTCATGTATCACAAGAATAGTGAGACGGGCGTAGCTTCAGGATCTGCAATTGAAGACTATCGGCTCGTAGCTCTCTCCACATGCTCCTCTCCCGGCCTAGGGCTCCTAGAGCTGTCTCTGAATCTTGTAACCCAATATCCATGCTCCCTCTAAGGTGAATCAAATTTCACTGACTTTACGTGGGATTTCTCTTCCCTATGCTCCATGTTGTTCCTAGAAGGGTGTTGAGCCTCGTGTGATGGCTCCCTATCAAACTAGCTAGGAAGTACCCCTACTACTCCACCTCGTATAGCTGCATTTACATCATGTATTTTCTATAATATCTGTGGTAGTATAAAAAAAAACTTCCTGCTCTATAGGTGGCAAACCTAGGTCTTGTTGTAAGAACCCTTCATCTGTCTCGTGCCTCATCAACATACCAAGGAGAGAGTTAGTTCATCATTCAAGGTCCAGTTTCACTTTTCTAATTTTTCTACATTATGCAAATATCATACACTGTTATTTTCTAGAAGCAGAGTTGAACTAGGTTGAATGCTCATGTTTCATGTTTACAAGTGTGCCCAACGGTCCAAGCATTCAACCCACAGATCTTATACCAAGTATAACACCCCCAAATTTTACCCGCACGAAACCCATGACAATTAAGGTTGTACCAAAAAAATTACAAAATATTTGTTTTTGTAAAATTCCATTCACAACATTAGATTAAATTGAAGGTCAAAACTTCATCGTATTTAAAAATTATATTTAATTATTATTATTAATTTTCAATTGGGGTCCATAATCCCCTAAGCTTCCTCCTTAATTAATTTAATAACACTTTCTAATGTTATTTCATAATTTAATTACTTTAGGGAAAGGGTTAGACTCCCCTCCCTTGAATTTAATAAAATTTAATTACACCTTAATTATTCACAAACAAATAAATTTCAAGAGAAATGGGTTCTAGTTATTTAATAATAAAGTTTATTTCCACCCAAAACAAGATGTCAAGTTTATTGTTTTTTAAAAAGGGTCTCCAATTAAACATTTGGGTTGATAAATTAATTGAACCCCCTACACCATTTGAGTGGCCGAAACAAAACCTACCCATGCATTTTAAATTTGAAAATTTATCTCACCCACTTCTCACCTACTTTTTGTAGTAATGAATCCCATTCCTTATATGGATTCATTTAGAGCCCTTGGATTTAGGGCTACAGCTAACTGTTATCGCCGAATCACAACCCCATATGGTTTACACAAGTGCGTGTGCTTGAGCTCACAGTGTGACTAGATAACATGGGTACTATCTCTAAGCTGTGGGACTTACTACTTGAGATAGACCTTTAGAGAAAGCTAGTTCTTGCTCCTAAACTACCTACCACAATCTATTCTAATGCAGGAAAAACTATCTTTTCCTAATCTAATTTTCCAAGAGATTAGGGGGGGAGAGTGCATGAAAAAATAAAACCTACACTAAGCATGTGATACACCAGAAAAGGATGGGTATGATAATAGTCTTCCAATGTGTGAAAAATAGGAGCAAAGCACATACTTAAAGGGGTTATAACAGTTCTCCATAGTTTAGAAAAATGCATTCAAAACAACATTTCATACACACACAATGATAATGAATCCCTACATAGCATAAGATAGACACATTATATTTGCAATGAGGTTGAAGAGGCAAGGAGAATGTAGAAAAACACAACAGGGGAAGATACATGCACAAATGTGTATTTATTGCTTCATTGATATGCACAGTTCCATCTATTACAAAATAAGGGTATGCATCACCATGCAAGGACTCCGTTACAAGGGCCTGTAGAACATTGGATTCACAAAATAAATTTTTATAGAGTTTTACTACTCAAAACTATCTCCCATTTTACAATGATCCCAACACTCCAATTTATTGAATTCTGAGAGGAGAGAGAGAGAGAGAGAGAGAGAGGATGAAAATCCTGAAATTCGTCCTCCCATAAATTGTAATATATCATAAATGGATTGTAATGATGGTATGTTTCCTATAAAAGGCCTCCCATTATGTACCATAACTTACATAAGTGAAAAATATTTGCCCATACTTCATTGAATGCATCCCAACTACTAAATAAAACATTTTTCTGAACTGGGCACATCTTCAAAAAAATATCCATCAATTCTTCATCAAATTAAGAATTTATTGATTGATGTGCATTGATATTAGAACCAATAATCTATCGGTACCAATTTTGTGCATTTTTGTTGAGAATTGCAAGATATATGGCATTCTAAGTGTAGGCAGTTGTTTTGGGTTTTCCAGGGATTTTTTCATTTAATGGGAATGAGCATTTGATTGACTGGAGCTGAAGATGTTTCCTTTATTTTCATATATATACCCACATTGAAATTACTAAATCTATTTTTGTGGCATAGAGGACGTCGTGCCCATTTCAGAAAGTCAAATTTCATGAGAATTGGAGGTCTGGGTCAAAAGTTGTGGTCGTTCGAAGTTCGGAGGTGAGGAAATGAATTTTCCTGTGTTCAATGAAAAGTTGTAAAAGCCATGGATTTGGGGTAAGAATCTCTAAAGAAACCCCAAAGGCTTTTAACAATCTGATCAATGGACCATGTGATAAGAAATGAGCAAGGTTTCCTTCTTTGCATACATTAATTTGAAATAAACATGCAAACTAAGCAAATGAAGTTAATCTCTATTCTTTGAAAGCTTGAAATAATGAACCTAAGAGGATCTAAGCATTCAGTTTATGTGTTAAGAGAAAGAGATCTCCCCATTAATGGCTTCAAGGCCAATGGATCTTCCCTTTTACTCTATGTTAATGCTATGAAATACAAGATTAAATGCTTTTAGCTCAAATGAAAGAAGATGAAATACAAACTAAAGCCTAATCAAATTGCTATAATTTGTGCTAGGAAGAAGAGAGGATTCTTAGGAAATGAGGGAGGGGGTATAGCCCTATTTATAGTTTTTGGTTTGGAAGAAAGGGAGATTTGGGTGCATGTGGGACAAAGGCTAAAGTCCAAAAAGCACTTTAGCAAGTCAAAGTGTGATTTGACTATGTTAGAGGGTAATTAACCTAGGTTAGACTAATTAATCTCTCTTAGAGAGTAATTAGGGTTCTGGAAGGGTTCTTGAAGGGCTTACTCAATCCAACGAAGTGGATTGATCTTCCGGGGAGCTAATAGAAGCAAGCTAGAAGTGAATAAGAAGCTAATGTAGTTAGAACGAGGCTATAACTGCCTGTTTAAATGGTTTATAAGAGGAAAAATGACCAAAAGGGTGTCGTAGGAAGGGAGTTAGATAGGCCTAACTGGTGGTGTGTCATCAATTTGCAAAAGGAAGAAGTGTTAGTGCACCATTAGAAATAATAGTGTATTGAGAAAACTACAGGTGTCTACATTTTCCCCTCTTTGAGGTGACGTAAGTGACGTCACTTCAAAGAAAGTAGACAAACACAAGCAAGTAGAAAAAAAATTGAAGGGGTAGAAGAAAAATTAATAGGGTGAAGGATGACGAATGCCCCCTCGAGTGTCGATGGGGTGACGAAGAAACTCGATCGACGATCGAAAAAGAAACAAATAGAGAGAAAAGTGTTCAGAGAAGATGAGAGACTAGAAGAAAAGGGATTGTGAGCTATCCGCAAATCAATTGCTAACAATATTTTAATCATCATAATGCTTAGAATCCTCCTCATGGGTCCTTATTAAAATGTGAGCATGCGACGGAAGCGTAAAATGACATTAAAAGCCAAGATACAAACAACCATCCTCTGCCAAAACAACCAACTCCATGCAACATACACAAATGCAATGCAATACGAGAAATAAACTGAATCACCTGACAGGGAAATAAGTACAATCACACACACTTAAACCAACAACGTTCAAGATAGTTGCACAAATATTTTGTTATCGAGATGAAGTCCCAAATGTTCTGATAAATGACTAGGGTGAAGAATGATGCCCCAAGCAAGGTGTATTATGCAAGGGGGAAGATGGAGGACACTTCCGTCCTATGAAAAAGTAATGTGCACGACGAAAATAGTACTAGGCACTTGGTGGTGCCCCAGTGTACAGACGAAGTAAGCAACATAGCTTGTTTAGGTGATTGAAGATTTTGGTGATGTGTGAGTCATTGTTTCAAACGATTTTGAGAATGTCAGCAAGATCTGGGATGAGTGCCATGCAATAGACACAGATTTCAGCCGTAGATGATCGGTTTAATCAATTTTAAGCCATTTTGCTATTTTCCAATATTTTTGTGGTTTTTTAATATATATTTTTTTATTTTTTTTTTTCATTTTCTGGGTTTTTGATCGGTCAGAAGAATTTTAAAAGATCAAAGATCTTCCAAAAACACATGCATAGGTGGTAGTGGGAAGGTCGAGCTGTCAAAAAGCTCAGAATATGCGCCCACAAGAAGAAAGATGAGTCGAAAATAAATTATTTAAAATAAATTAGTAAATAATCATCACGACGGGGAGAAATAGATGAAAAATAGAGGAAAAAGGCAGGAAAAGGCGCCTGAAAGGTTCGTAAATTATCTCAGTGTGATGAAGAAGGGACCGTTGGATGGCACGAAGTGCCCCAGTGTGTGAAAATTAGTAAAAATAATTATTTTAATACAAAAATAATTATCACGGTGGATAGAAGAAGGTTGGAATGATCACGGCGGAGAAAACATGCCCCAGGGGCATCACGATGGGTTAATATACTCACCCGGGGTCGGTAAAACAATCACGACCAATTCATTTTGACCAGAGCCTCTGTAAATTTTTACCGTGAGTGAAAACGAGAGCCCTGGAGTGAGATGGCGAGGATACCGAGGAGGACGAGGTGCATGGATCACATCCGGGAGTACATGCGGGACCCGGCGGATGGACCATTCGTGAGTGCCCTAACCCCCCATTAATTATGCATTAATTACACTTTTTAGGGTTTTTTAGGGTAGGTAGGAGGAATTTTGACACATGCATGTAGGCGTATGCGTCGGATTGACGGGTATGCACATGTGCATGCATCAAAACTGACACAAACGCACACGTGCATCCATTCGCGGGGGACAGGGACACGTACATGTACCTATTCGGTAGAAGTGGGTATGCGCACATGTATCCATTGGGAAAGATGGGTGCGTGCATGCGTACCCATAGAAAAGACAAAAGGGGGCGCGTAAGTGTCGATTGGGGTCACGGACACATGCACACACATGTGCGTCGAAATAGGCACGTAGGCATCATGAAGGGCACGTATGCATCCTGTATGGCTAGTGCCAAAAAAGAGAGGAGAAAGTTAGTGCGCGTATGCATCCCTAGGGGTGCGTACGCATTGGTTAGGGTGCACAGGTGCCAAAGGAGGCGTGTATGCGCTAGAAGCATGTGAGAAAAAGACAACTGGCTAGAAAATAGCCAAGTTATAGAAGAAAAAGGTGAGATTACATTAGAAGAAAAGAATAGTTAGTAAATTAGATGTGTTAAAAGCTTTATTTTTCCTTAGAAAAATATTATAGAAATGTTAGACGTCTAACACTTGCATTGATTTTATAGCGTATGTTACCTATTCTTTAGACTCGCGAAGCGCTACGGCCGCTTGGCTTGTGATAGAGGTATAGTTCGATGATGAGGATAGAGTGACCCTGGCAAGCCTTTTGCACATGACGGGACTATCTTATGTGGCCGAGATGCCCCAGATCACTTTAGATCACGGCCTCCTGATGGCCATAGCAGAGCGGTGGCACAGCGAGAGCCAGTGCTTTTGCCTCCCGACTGGGGAGATGACTATTACATTAGAGGATGTATGGCGCATCCTGTGGGTCCCGATCTAGGGACAGCTTATTGAGACGACGAGCCATTGGAGTGACATTCAACATCACATCACACATTTGTTCAGGTGTTCCCACCATACCATGGCGTGCGGGATGTCTATCAGACTATCCCGATGCATAGAGGATCTAGAGCTAGACCGCGTAGTGGTCTACATGATGGCTCTTGTCAGTGGAGTTCTACTCCCTGACAAGACTGGTGCTTCATTTCCACTGGGACTCCTAGGAGTGATTCTGGGCTTGGTGGAGGGACAAACCTACTACTAGGGTCAGTGCATTTTAGCACATTTGTATTGGGATCTCCATCTGATCACCTACTACCATCAGAAGATGGTAGGACCTGCTCGTTTACTACAGATTTGGGCATGGGACCATATTGCTATTGGTCACCCCTAGGTGTGCTGAGAGGTTGGGCTCCCGACGAGCCTTCTACTATGGGTTGGGTCCCAGCAGGGGACGATGTGTGACCCTTCATGGGGGTTACATATCATTATAGGTGTGAGCTAGATGAGCTGCTCCAGGCTTCCATTTCCTGGAGACCTTACAGACATTTTCAGTGGCCAGAGGATGGTCTAGAGCTTAGCACCGCCACTGTTGAGCATTTTATTTTGGGCAGCCACAGCTATATGCAGGAGTTGTACAGAGTGGATCGATGTCAGTGGCAGTTCGGCCTTACCCAGGATGTTCCTGGGCTAGATAGATGGTACACTCACAGAGCCAGAGAGCACTTTGATATGGGTCCACAGATTGCTCATGACAGAGCACTGGCTAGCTTTTGATAGGTGGCACCTACTATTTGGGTGCCACTTAGACAGATCAGAGATCTAGGTACTACATTAGAGTATGGGCCATGGTACCATGGTGTGCTCCCGCCATTTGAGCATTCCCAGAGTGGCATATGATGCCGGCTTGAGGCCTCCTCCAGTGGGGCCTCCTAGTGGTGGCGAGGGTGGAGATGACAGTGATGATGATGATGATGAGGGTGGGCCCGATGCACCCCAGCATGTCAGAGGTAGGGGACAGGGTCCCCTTCCACAGCAGCCACAGAGACAGGGCCCCAGGCCTAGGCCGAGATAGATATACAGGGCCATGGACATAGAGTTTCCCCCAGTGGGCATTCCAGTGGGGATTTATACCCCTCTTCAGTAGGTACTACCAGCGCAGGGGCCACCTTTTGATACCCTAGAGAGTAGCAGTGCAGGTGGACAGTGAGCTGCTCTTCAGCAGCAGTTACAGGTAGCCATCATTGTTTAGTTATAGGTGGCTGGCGAGAGAGATACAGCGAGGACCCAGGTATAGGCCCTCACATTAGAGCGAGACCAGGCTCGGGCACAGATACAAATTTTGACAGCAGAGAGAGATCAGGCTCAGGCATAGGCCACTCAGGGCAGTGATAGTGTTGCATGGCAGAGTCAGGTGCGAGAGATGGCTGCACAGGGGGCTTAGATATTGAGCCTCCTACACCAATCCCAGACTTAGGTACAGATGGTTGTGGCCCAGAGGGACCATGTATATAGATGGTCACAGGCTCTCCTAGCATAGAGGGATGAGGCCCGAGCAGAGGTGCAGACTGTTACTAGAGAGTAGGATCGAGAGGCTGCCTCTTCGAGACAGGCTGAGGCTGATTTAGGCAGAGTTACAGGTGAGCGAGATGTTTCCCTTTAGGAAGCCCTCGCTTCAGGAGATGTCAATTGATCTGTGATGCCATGAGGCTTGGTGGTGAGGTGTTATTCTACAGGACTGCCTATTTCAGGGTAGTTCCCCCAGAGCAGCGAGTGGTACTCCCTCGATAGTCAAGGACGAGCACTACAGGGTCCAGGTCACAGAGATCAGGCCACTCGTGTTGAGATCAGTTAGACAGCCCATGCCAGAGAAGCCGGCTAGATAGGGACCATCTAGTCAGCCTGGTGGTCCATCTAGTGTAGGTCCTCCCCAACCACCATTGTTCCGTCGACCAGGTGACAGATCTGGGAGCCCCTGCGAGGGCGAGAGCTGTGGTTGAGCTCCACCTTTCTTCTTTGTATAAATATTCTTTATACATGCCTCTGATGAAGGCTGATGATTTTGTTGTATAGCTTTGTATATTTATTCATTTTGATGATGCCTCGTGATGAAGGCCTGATTATTTTTGATGCATGCCCCTTTTTGATGACATATTGTATCGATGATGTATTATTTTTATCACTGACTGGATAGTTATACATGCATATATATGTGGACATTTTTGATGTATCATCTTTGTACGCCTTAGCTGAAGGCAGTTTTGATATAGAGTACCAATGTATATCCATTTCTATTGATATAGATGTATATGACACACATGTATATAGAGGATTACGTTTATATGATGGATTCATGATGTATGTTTGTTCTTTCTTTCATGTATGTGGCATTTATGATGATGTTATTTGTTGTTGATCTTGTACTTGCATGTATGTGGTATATCTTAGATTCAGAAATGTGTATACTTTTCTTTCTTTCATATGATGATGATGTATCTGTAGATGGCACCACACATTTTTTAGATTCATGATTTAATTCTAGTTTTTTTATGCTAGCACTTGGATGATACTAGATGATATTGGTGTGGGGGGGGGGGGGATAGATTAGTGATTATGCGCAACCCCTCTTGCCCCCATTGATGATACGATATTTGATGATTAGCTTAGCACACATGCATGATGTAATACTTTACTTTTTTTTTGTATATATGTGATGTAGTGAATGATGTTATAAATGATGATGAGATGATAGATGATAGATGTGATAACAAACAACTGTGCAAAAACACACAAGCAAAAAATGAGCAGTGCGAAGGGTAAATTTATACTGAACTGAAAAAAGAGGCTCTAGGCTTTCATTTTTCCTGTAAAGAAAATTTGATAATTACGTGCTAGGAGGAAAAAATTTAGAGTTTGTAACAGATCATTAGCGCCAAAAAGAATTTTAAAATAAGCCTCTCTAAAAACCCATCAGGGAGGATAGCAAGGAGGATAATTTTTTCATACAAGAATTTGAATTTGATATAATAGATAGGCCAGAAGAGGAAAGAAGAGGTCAATGCAGTTGCACTCTCTCGAGCCTATGATGGTTTACGGTTCATCTTATGATGATTGTTGATTTCCCAGATGCAACATTGTTATCCCTGACACAATCCTAGTGAATACATAGGATATTTAGTGAATTATACTGAATGAACTTTCAAGTTTCTTGATGGATGCCAATGCAAAGCAAGAGGCAGATTATCTAAGCCAGTTTTCATATTCTATTTTAGGTGTATTATTTCGAAAGGACCTGATGGATATACAAGAGGGGAAGTAGTTGGAGTGATCAAGGGAAGGAGCTGCTGATAGAAGAATTCCACAATGGTACATGTGGAGGGCCAGTTCTCTAGACAACTTACAGCAAGAAGGATCTTAGTATGTAGGTTATCACTGGCCGCTTATTTTTAAAGATTGTTAGTAATATTGTAGACGTGATATTTTTCAAACACATGAGTAACTGTAAGATTCATAGAAGCTCCATTATGCCTTTAGTCTTCCACTTGGTCCCTTTGACAAGTGTGGGAAGAAAGGGGAATAGCATTGAGCGTCCACTTCCAATACCCCATGCCAAAATAAGTATTATTGTAGTTGCCACAGATTATTTAACCACGTGGGTGAGAGTAGCCATTGAAAACAGCTTCCATGGATTGAAGTGGCACGGTTCATATATGAACGCATTGTCACCAGATTTGTTGTCTATTAGAAAATATAACAGCTCAAGGGAAGTCACGTCATTAATGACGGTGGTATTAATCCCTAGTCAATAAGTTTTCTATGAAGCGCAAGAACGGAAACAACATCCAACCAAGCACAAACTGGATAGGTGGAATGAACAAATTTTGTAGTTTTGTGTAAATTCTAGCAAAAGAGCACGCCTTGCAGGTACATAAGTGGGAATAAAGGATTCATGCAACATTATGGGCATATAGGCGCAACATCAAAGTCAGCACAGGATACTCCCCCATTCAGTTGGCTTATGGCATGATCCAGTTCTTCCTATTGAGTTTTGCGGTATTCCCACTGTGAGAGTTATGAAAATGAATTAGGATGGATGAAAGTGATTCAGAAAAGACAGGTTGATACATCTCATTTGCTAGAGGAAATGAGGGATATAGCGAAGGATACTACAAGCTAAAGAAGAAAAATGAAAAGCAGAAGAATACTTTCATCAAAATACCCATGGTCTCCATTTCATGGAATGACTTGGTCCTAGTATATGATTCGAGATTACAAAAAAAGTAGAAGAGAAAATTTCTCCAAAATGAATGGGACTACCAAAAAGCAACTGTGCATGAAAATGGTTTACCATAACAAACGGGGGAATTAGATGGCACTCCCATTACAAAATGGGTCAACCACGACAAGCTAAAATATTTTCCAAGCACCGGAATAGGCTACTCCGAGGATGGGAGTAGAATCTAGAAAAGGGGGAAGCTGGTTGACGGCTTGACACTAATTGTCCTCCGATGATTCTATTTCATTAATTTATATAGTAGGAATAGGATGTTGTTAAGTAAATTAGTAGTAGCGTATGATAGAAGATAACGTGCTGCTGCCGGTACAACGCGCCAATAATGATAGATACAGTAATAGGCAAAGTACACTAGGAAATGATGGTGGTAAAAAGTCAATATTTGTTGTAAGTGGTCTAGTAATGTTAAAATGTCAAAGTTAGGGTAAGTAGGAGTAAGGCTAAAGATTAGGAATTAGAAATCTATATTGGTAATAAGGAAAGGAGTGAGGTCATAAATATTTTGTGTATTTTATTTGTAAAAAGTCGAAAAAATGTGGAACCCAGTGAAATGATAAGTGTATCTTATCTTAAAAGATAAGATTACATGTACAGTAAGAGTTAAGGTATGGAATATGATTCTTCAGAGTAGATTCTGATCCTATCTTAGAGATAAGAGGATAAGCCTAGAAGTCTATAAATAGAGAGGCCACCTCCTCATTTATGCCTAGAAGGAAGTAGTGAGAAATATTGTATGAGTAAGTGGGTAAGGAACCATCATTTGAAGTGTATTTGTGTTAAAGAAGCCATTAAGAGGTGTTTTGTAATTGGAAGTTCTCCCATAGCATAGTATTGGGTGGAAGGCAAGTGAATGAAGTCAGTAAACACTTGAAAGTACCGTCATGGGTGAGGAGATTGTAACACTTTATGTTAATATTAACAATTTACATGTGATATTTCAGATTTATCATCATTCCTTCTGATCATAGTCCATGGTATTATTTTTTTATTTTATTTTTTTGTGTTTCCAGATTACATCCACCACACTAAAGCTGTGCACTAGTAAATAATCATAGCACAAGGATTTTCCGGTGAAGATGAAGAATTATCCATAGTGCCGGATTGGTGATGACAAACATCCCCTAACAGATCACTATGAAGAACACATCAAAAATTCCTACAAAATGGGGGATCATCAAGTGCAAAGCTCCACTAGCCCCATGCTTTGACCTATCACTAAATGGAATAGCATACAAGCTGATACCCCACGTCATGTACACACCGCTAGGTTACATAATGGAAATAGTGATCGGATAGAAATGGGGTCTCCTAACTCCAGTGTCACTAACTCAAACCCCCAAATAATATATACATGATATAAACTTATGGTAACAATCAAATTTGGCTCTATGTTGTAGATAACCAATCCATGTCCACGATGACTCCATACGAACCCAGAGGAAGGATATGGAGATCGAGGTAGTGGTGAAGAGTCCCAAATCCACTACACACTCCTTAACTAAGGAGTCTACAGAGATTTTGGCTCCAAAATCCATCTTGACGTACCAACTAAGGCCCTTCCTTATTGCCACTAGCATGTAGTGCTCTACTAAGATGTTGCAATAAAGGAATCAGATGAACCAAAATTAAAAAATAGAGGTAGGAATACCACTAATGCTAACTCTAGTCTCAATCACCGTGCCCTAGGTTCTTAGCCTAGTGGTTCTTGACCACTACATAAATCCATGGCTAAGTCCAATGTCCACCAACTGTAGGCTTCGAAATTGGGTTGTTCTTACCCTTCTTATTAGGGTTATATGGCACTCTCTTCAATAATGTCCAACAACACCACATCCATAACAACTACCTGTCCCTATCTAATGAGATGTGGCTCTAGAAGATACTAAAGTGGTCTATGCCATGGATCTTGATGATCCTACTATGGACTACTATGGTCTTGTCTGGCGAGCTATTTTTGACTAAGCTCTTGGTGCTCACCTGTGTCCTGATGGGACCCTAGGGGAGGCCCCATACTCCATCCTCTCTGAGTATCAAATCTCGTGGAGGCCTACATGGTAGACAAGTTTTATGTTGTTGTGAGGTGGCCTAAATGAATATTGTGAAGAACCATGTCCACTATAAGGAGAAGGAGCTTACCCCCTCGACCTGTTATCCTTTAGATGTAGGTAATACAACTCCACAATCTATCCTTGGCTAGCTGCGTCTTCCCCCTAGTCTCCTCTGTAATGTATTCCTCCTCCACGGCCTCTACTAACATCTGTGGACAATGAATGAGTATCGAACCTCAAAAATTAAAATTCAAGACCCTAATGAACCTACGAATGCTAACCTTCTCATCTTGAATGAAGTCAACATACTAAAGAAAGTATAGAAATCAACTCTCATACTATGCTATTTTCCTGCATCCCTGACGTAGGACATGGAACTCATCTATCCTCTGCTAAATAAATATCTTGGATATGTAATATGCTCCTGAAATGCTAATCAAAGAGCTCCCAAGTGACTGTATCTAAATCTATGTGGAGTTTCTACTCCTCATTCCTCCACCAAACGCTTGCTCCATTCCCTCATAAGATTGAATCACAACATGATCCTTTGTGTTTGTTATTACAAGGGAAAATCTTGAAGAACTTTCTCAAGCTTATCAACCAAGACTCTTCCTGAAAATCTCATGTATCACAAGAATAGTGAGACGGGCGTAGCTTCAGGATCTGCAATTGAAGACTATCGGCTCGTAGCTCTCTCCACATGCTCCTCTCCCGGCCTAGGGCTCCTAGAGCTGTCTCTGAATCTGTAACCCAATATCCATGCTCCCTATAAGGTGAATCAAATTTCACTGACTTTACGTGGATTTCTCTTCCCTATGCTCCATGTTGTTCCTAGAAGGGTGTTGAGCCTCGTGTGGATGGTCTCCTATCAAACTAGCTATGAATACCCCTACTACTTCCACCTCGTATAGCTCTGCGTTTCATCATGTATTTTCTATAATATCTGTGTAGTATAAAAAAAAACTTCCTGCTCTAGAGGTGGCCAAACCTAGGTCCCTTGTTGTAAGAACCCTTCATCTGGCTCGTGCCTCATCACCATACAAGGAGAGAGTAGTTCATCATTCAAGGTCCAGTTTCACTTTTCTAATTTTTCTACATTATGCAAATATCATACACTGTGTATTTTCTCTAGAAGCAGAGTTGAACTAGGTTGAATGCTTCATGTTTCGTTTACAAGTGTGCCCACCGGTCAAGCATTCAACCCACAGATCTTATACCAAGTATAAACACCCCCAAATTTTACCCGCACGAAACCATGACAATTAAGGTTGTACCAAAAAAATTACAAATATTTGTTTTTGTAAAATTCCATTCACAACATTAGATTAATTGAAGGTCAAAACTTCATCGTATTTAAAAATTATATTTAAATATTATTATTAATTTTCAATTGGGTCCATAATCCCCTAAGCTTCCTCCTTAATTAATTTAATAACACTTCTAATGTTATTTCATAATTTAATTACTTTAGGGAAGGGTTAGACTCCCCTCCCTTGAATTTACATAAAATTTAATTACACCTTAATTATTCACAAACAAATAAATTTCAGAGAAATGGGTTCTAGTTATTAATAATAAAGTTTATTTCCACCCAAAAAAAGATGTCAAGTTTATTGTTTTTAAAAAGGGTCTCCAATAAACATTTGGGTTGATAAATTAATTGAACCCCCTACACCATTTGAGTGGCCGACACAAAACCTACCCATGCATTTAAATTTGAACAATTTATCTCACCCACTTCTCACCTACTTTTTGTAGTAATGAATCCCATTCCTTCTAATGGATTCATTTAGAGCCCTTGGATTTAGGGCTACAGCTAACTGTTATCGCCGAATCACAACCCATATGTTTACACAAGTGCGTGTGCTTGAGCTCACAGGTGGACTAGATAACATGGGTACTATCTCACGCTAGCTGGGACTTACTACTTGAGATAGACCTTGTAGAGAAAGCTAGTTCTTGCTCCTAAACTACCTACCACAATCTATTCTAATGCAGGAAAAACTATCTTTCCTAATCTAATTTTCAAGAGATTAGGGGGGGAGAGAGTGCATGAAAAAATAAAACCTACACTAAGCATGTGATACACCAGAAAAGGATGGGTATGATAATAGTCTTCCAATGTGTGAAAAATAGGACAAAGCACATACTTACAGGGGTTATAACAGTTCTCATAGTTTTAGAAAATGCATTCAAAACAACATTTCATACACACACAATGATACTGATCCCTACATAGCCTAGATAGACACATTATATTTGCAATGAGGTTGAAGAGGCAAGGAGAATGTAGAAAAACACAACAGGGGAAGATACATGCACCAAATGGTATTATTATTGCTTCATTGATATGCACAGTTCCATCTATTACAAAATAAGGGTATGCATCACCATGCAAGGACTCCGTTACAAGGGCCTGTAGAACATTGGATTCACAAAATAAATTTTATTAGAGTTTTACTACTCAAAAACTATCTCCCATTTTACAATGATCCCAACAAGCCCCTCCAATTTATTGAATCTGAGAGGAGAGAGAGAGAGAGAAGGAGAGGGAATGACAAGCCTGAATTCCGTTCCTCCCATAATTGTCATCTATCCTAATGGTTGTACTGATGGGATGTTTCCTATAAAAGGCCTCCCTTCAATGTACCAAACTTCATCGTGAAAAATATTTGCCCATACTTCATAGGTGCATCCCAACCTACGAATAAAACATTTTTTCTGACTGGGCACATCTTCAAAAATTCCATCAATTTCTTCATCAAATTAATAATTGTGATGATGTCATTGAGATTAGAACCAATAATCTTCGGTACCAATTTTGTGGCATTTTTGTGAGAAGTTGCAATATATATGGCATTCTAATGTCGGCATGGTTGTTTTGGGTTTCCCAGGGATTTTTTTCATTTAATGGGAAATGAGCATTTGATTGACTGGAGCTGAAGAGGTTTTCCTTTATTTCATATATATACCCACATTGAAATTACTAAAATCTATTTTGTGGCATAGAGACGTCGTGCCCATTTTCAGAAAGTCAAATTTCATGAGAAATTGGGGTCTGGGTCAAAAGTGTGTGGTCGTCGAAGTTTCGGAGTGAGGAAATAATTTTCCTTTGTATGCGCTTATTTCGGTGAACTCGGTTTTGTTGTTGTGTTCCATGAAAATTTGTAAAAGCTGAATTTGGGGTAAAATCACTAAATAAAACCCCAAAGTTTTAATAATGATCAATGGACCATGTCACCAGAAATGACAAGGTTTTCGTCTTTGGCATACATTAATTCATTTGAAATAACATGCAAACTAAGCAAATGAACTTTTAACCTCTATTCTTTGAAAGCTTGAATAATGAACCTAAGAGTATCTAAGATCGTTCTGTGGTTAAGAGAAAGAGATCTCCCTTAATGGCTTCAGGCCAATGGATCTTCCTTTTACTCCGTGTTAGTGATATAAATACCAAATCCAAAATGCTTTTAGCTCAATGGAAAAGCTAAATGTAATCTAAAGCCTAAAAAATTGCTATAAATCTATGCTAGGAAGAAGAGAGACGCTTAGAAAGAGGGAGGGGGTATAGCCTTATTTTAGTTTTTGTGGTTTGGAAAATGGGGCGATTTGTGTGCATGTGGGACAAAGGCTAAATTCCCAAAACCACTTTTAGCAAGTCAAAGTTGTGTTTGGCTAGTTTTAGGGTAATTTAACATAGGTTAGTCTTAATGAATCTCGCTAGAGAGTAAAGGTTCGGAAGGGTTTTATGAAAGCGCTTAATCAATTCACACATTGGATTGATCTTCAGGGACTCATAGAAGAAGCTAGATATATCAGAAGCAATATAGTAGACGGCTATAAGGCTGGTTTAAATGGTTTTATAAACAGAAAAACTAACCAAAAGGGTGTCTAAGAAGGGAGTTAGATAGGTCTAACGGTGGTTTATTCTGTTAATTTGCAAAGGGAAGAAATTTTTTATAGCACGCTTAGAATATAGTGGTATTGAGCAAACTCCAGGTGTCTACATTTTCCCCCTTTGAGGTGACGTAAGCTACGTCACTTTGATGCAAAAGTAAAACCACAAACAAGTAGAATTTTTTTTGAGGGGTAAAGAAAAATTATAAGATGAAGAGACGACTTGCCCCTCGAGTGTCAAGGGGTGACAAAGTAAACTCGATCTACCGATCAAAACTAAACAAAAAGAAATAAAGTGCTAAGAACGTTAAACTAGAAAAAAAGGTAAATATTGAGCTATCCGTCATCAATTGATATCATACTTAATCAATCATCATGCTTATAATCCTCCTCATGGGTCCTTATTAAATTGTGAGCTGCGATAAAGCGTAAATGACAGAAAAGCCAAAATACAAACAACCGTCCTATGCTAAAAAATTGACAACTCCATGCACATACAATGATCAATTCAATATGAAAAACAAAATCACCTAAAAGGAATAGTACAAACACCACACTTAAACCAACCTGTTTAAATATTTTCAAAAATAGTTTGTTATCAAGATACGGCCGCACATGTTTTGCTAAACGAAGAGGGTGAAGAATGATTACCCAAGCGAGGTGTATTTATGCAAGGGAACGATGGAGACACTTGGGCCCTGACAAAGCAATGTGCCACATGAAACTTACCAGGAAACTGATAGTGCCCCAGAGCATAACTAGTAAGAAACATAGCTTTCTTGTATGTGACTGAGATTTTGGTTGATGCAACGAGTCGTTGTTTTTAAATGTTGAAACGTCAGCAAGATCGGATGAGTGGTCATGCAATATACTAGATTTCAGCCATAGATGATTGGTTTTAAAAAATTAACCAATTTTAAAGCCATTCTCGGAGGATTGAGCAAGGGTTTTTGTGTTTTTATTTTTAATATATTTCTCAAATTTTTTTTTTTTTTTCTAGGTTTTTGATCAGTCAGAATATTTCAGAAGGCAAATATATTCCAAAAGTACATGCAATAGTTGGTAATGTAAGGCGAGGCCGCTAGAGATCAGAATATATACCCATAAATAAACACAGTCGAGAAGAATTCATTTAAATAAATGAATTAATAATTAGCCCAGTTAGGGAAAATAGATGAAACTTTAGAAAAAAGTGAGCAAGGCCACCTAAAGATGGGCGTAACTATTTCAGCTGCACGAAGAATTGCCGTTGGGTGGCATGAGTGGCCACATGTGTAATTGTAAATTAATTATTTTATACCAAATTTTTACATTGGTTAGAAGAAGTTAGATGATCAGGGCAGAGAAACATGCTCCACGGGCACACGACGGGTTAATATAACCCACACCCCTTGTCAGTAAACAATCACGACCATTCATACTACCGAGTCGTTCAAATTTTTACATGAGTGAGAGGATAGCCCTGGATGATATGGCAAGAATCCGATGAGGAACGAGATGCATGATCGCATTCAGAAGTTTATGCAGACCCAGCGGTGGATCATACGTGAGTGAACCTATCCCTTCCCATTAATTACAACCATTTTTCCCTTTCACCGGATTTTATAGGGTATGGTAGGACCTTTTTTGATGCATGTATTGGGCAATATCATCGCTTGATGGTACGTTACACACTTCTGTTCACATGGAGACAAGGATCGTACGGCATACCTGTTGGGAAGAGTAGGTAACGGCGCCAGTATGCCATTGGAAGGTGTGTACATGAACGCGTATCCATAGAAAGAAGTAGGGTTTTACGCATGCATATCCATAGAAATCCTTGACGGGGCACGTATTCCTCATTTGACAAGAACAACCAGGCACACGTTGTGTGCGTTAACCCAGGCGCGAGTCCGCACAACTAGGTGCATATGCGTTCTGTTTGCACTGCCAGTAAAAAGGGAAAAGGGTTAGACTCCACTCCCTTGAATTTAAATAAAATTTAATAAACCTTAATTATTCACAAACACATAAATTTCAAGAGAAATGGGTTCTAGTTATTTAATAATAAGTTTATTTCACCCAAAACAAGATGTTCAAGTTTATGTTTTTTTAAAAAGGGTCTCCAATTAAAATTTGGGTGATAAATTAATTGAACCCCCTAACCATTTGCTGGCCGAAAAACAAACCTACCCATGCATTTAAATTTGACAATGTATCTCACACACTTTCACCTACTTTTTGAGTAATGAATCCCATTCCTTATATGATTCATTTAGAGCCCTTGGATTTAGGGCTACAGAGCTAATGTTTCGCCGAGCACAACCCCAATATGGTTACAACAAGTGCGATGTGCTTTGAGTCACAGTGTGCTAGATAACAGGGTAATCTCTAAAGCTGTGGGGACACTACGTGAGATTAGATAGACCTTTAGATGAAGCTAGTTCTTGCTCCTAAAACCCTTACCACAATCTATTCTATTGCAGGAAAAACTATCTTTTCCTAATCTGAATTTTCCCAGAGATTAGGGGGGGAGAGAGTGCATGAAAAAATAAATAAAAACCGACACTAAGCATGTGATACACCAGAAAAGGAATGGGTATGATAAATAGTCTTCAATGTGTGGACCCCCCCCCTCAAAATAGGAGCAAAGCACTACTTTTAAAGGGGTGATAACAGTTCTCCATAGTTTAGAAAATGCATTCAAAAAACAACATTTCATACACACACAATGATAATGAAATTCCATACATAGCAAAGATAGCAATTTATATTTAAATGAGGTGAAGGAGGCAAGGAGAATGTAGGAAAAACACAAAACGGGGAGATAATGCACAAATGTGTGATTTATTGCTTCATTGATATGCACAGTTCCATCTATTACAAAATAAGGGTATGCATCACCATGCAAGGACTCCGTGACAAGGGGCCTGTAAACATTGGATTCACAAAATAAATTTTTATAGAGTGTTACTCTCAAAACTATCTCCATTTTACAATGATCCCTACACTCCGATTTATTGAATCTAGAGCAGGAGAGAGAGAAGGAGGAGAGAGAGAGAGAGAGGATGAAAATCTGAAATTCGTCCTCCCATAAATTGTAATAGATCATAAATGGATGTATGATGGTATGTTTCCTATAAAGGCCTCCATATGTACCATAAACTTACATAAGTGAAAAATATTGCCCATAACCTTCATGGAATGATCCCAACTACTAAATAAAACATTTTTTGAAATGGGCACATCTTCAAAAAAAATATCCATCAATCTTCATCAAATTAAGAATTATGTTGATGTGCATTGATATTAGAACAAAAATCTATCCCGGTACCAATTTGTGACTGGTGCATTTTTGTTGAGAATGCAAAGATATATGGCTCTAAGTGTTAGGCAGTTGTTTGGGGTTTTCCAGGGATTTTTTTATTAATGGGAATGAGCATTGATTGACTGGAGCTGAAGATGTTTCTTTATTTTCATATATATACCCACATTGAAAATTACTCACATCTATTTTGTGGCATAGGGACGTCGTGGCCCATTTCAGAAAGGTCAAAGTTCATGAGAATTGGAGGTCTGGGTCAAAAAGTTGTGGTCGTTCGAAGTGTCGGAGGTGAGGAAAGGAATTTCCTTTGTATTGCGGCATTTCGGTAAATCGGTTTGGTGTTGTGTTCAATGAAAAGTTGTAAATAAAAAGCCATGAATTTGGGGTAAAATCACTCTAAAATAAACCCCAAAGGTTGTAATTTAATTTGATCAATGGACCATTGTCACAAAAAAATGAGCAAGGTTTTCTTCTTGCATACAGTAATTGGAAATAAACATGCCCCAAACTAAGCAAAATGAAGGTAACCTTCTATTTTTGAAAGCTTGAAATAATGACCTAGAGGATCTAAGCATTCAGTTATGTGTTTAAGAGAGAAAGAGATCTCCCATAAATGGCTTCAAGGCCAATGGATCTTCCCTTTTACTCATGTTGTAGTGATATGAAAATACAAAATCAAATGCTTTTAGCTCAAGGAAGAAGTGAAATGTAATCTTAAAGCTAACAAATGCTTAAATATTAGCTTGGAAGAAGAGAGAATTCTTAGGAAATGAGGGGGGTTAAGCCTTATTTAGAGTTTTGGTTGGAAGAATGGGAGATTTTTGGGTGCAGGTGGACAAGGCTAAAGTCCAAAACCACTTAGCAAGCACAGTGTGAATTTGCATGTTTAGGGTATTTAACCTGGTAGTTAATTAATCTCTCAGAGAGTAATTAGGGTTCTGGAGGGTTTATGAAGAGCTAATAATTCAACAAAGTGGATTATCTTCCAGGAGCTATAGAAGAGCAAGCTAGAAGAGAATCAGAAGTAACTGTGTTAGAAACGAGGCTATAACGGCTTGTTTAATGGTTGTAACAGCAAAAAACACCAAAAGGGTCTAAGAAGGGCGTTAGATGAGGTCAAACTGGGGGCGTGCTGTTAATTTGCAAAGGGGAAAGAAGTGTTAGTCACCATTAGAAATATAGTCCTAGTGTTTGATCAAACTACAGGTGTCTACATTTTCCCTCTTTGAGGTGACGTAAGCTACGTCACTTTGATGAAAGTAGACAAACACAAACAAGTAGAATTTTTTTTAGAGGGGTAGAAGAAAATTAATATGATGAAGCATGACGAATGCCACCTCGCAGGTCAAGGCGGGGGTGACAAGAAGAAACTCGATCGAAAGATCAAAAAATAAACAAATAGAAATAAAAGTGCTTAGGAGAAGACGTGAAAACTAGAAAAAAAAGGTATATTGGAGCATACGTTAAATCAATTGATATAAAATATTAATTCATCATTAATGCTTTTAGAATCATCCTCAGGGTCCTTATTAAAATGTGAGCGTGCGATGGGAAAGCGACATTTTATAAAATGGACATGAAAGCAAGTACAAACAAACCGTCCTATGCTAAAAAATTTTTGACCCACGCCATGCAAGCATCAGAATGCAATGACAATATATGAGAAATAAACAAAATCACCGAACAGGGAAATAAGTTACATCACACCACCACTTAAAAACAACCATGTTTTAAGATAGTTGCAAAAATATTTTGTATCAAGATTGAAGTCCCAAATGTTTTGAAAACGAAAAGAGGGTGAAAGAAATGATGACCCAAGCAAGGTGTTGTATTATGCAAGGGGAACAAGATGGAGGACACTTGGGTCACATGAAAAAAGCAATGGGCACGATGCAAAATTACCAGAACGGAAAATGATAAGTGCCCCAGAGATAGAGAAGAGGTAAGAAACCTGCTTTTGTAGGTACTGAAAGATTTTTGGTTGTGATGCACGAGTCGTTGTTTTGAAAGGTTGAAAACGTCGAAGAGATCTGGATGTAGTGTCATGCAATGACATAGATATAGCATAGAGATTGGTTTTCCAATTTTTAAAGCCTTCTCGAGGAATTGAAAAGGTTTTTGTTGTTCTTTTAAATATATTTCTAATTTTTTCTTTTTTCTAGGTTTTTGATAGTGAGAAGAATTTCAGAAGATCCAGAATATATTCCAAAAGTACATGCATAGGTGGTAATGGTAAGGCGAGCCGCCTAGAGAGTCAGAAATATACCATAAGAAGAAAACGAGTCGAGAAGAATTCATTGAAAATAAATGAATAAATAATTATCAAGATGAGGGAAAATAGGATGAAACTTAGAGGAAAAAAGGTGAGCAAGGCACCTAAAAGATGCGGTAAACTATTTCAGTGCAAACGAAGAGACACAGAGAAGTAAGAAGTGCAGCTTGGTGGCATGAAGTGCCCCCAGCATGTGAAAATTCGTAAAATAATTATTTTAATACAAAATAATATTACATTGGTAGAAGAAGGTAGAAGATCATGAGGCAGAGAAAACATGCTTACACGGCACCACGACGGGTTAATATACCCACCCGGGGGTCGTAAAACAATCACGACCAATTCATTACTTACCAGAGATCTTGCAAATTTTTACCATGAGTGGAGAAGTGAAGCCCTGGAGTGAGATGGCAAGAAACCGATGAGACGAGATGCTGGATCGCATTCGAGAGTTTATGCAGGAACCCCAGCGGGATGGATCATACGTGTAGTGACCTACCCTCCCATTAATTACACATTATTTCCCTTTATTAGGATTTTATAGGGTCTGTAGGGACCTTTTTTGATGAATGTATGTGGGCATATGCATCGGCTTGATGGGTACGTGACAAACTTCTGTTCACAGGGACAAGGATTGCGTACGCAATACCTGTTTGGAGGAAGTAGGTACGCGCACACGTCTCCATAGGAATCGGTTGTGATACATGCAACGCGTTATCATAGGAAAAGAGGAGGGTTTATGCATGCATTATCCATAGAAATCCTTGACGGGCAAGTATGCCTCAGTTTAGAAAAGACAACCATTGCAAACGTTGTGTGCGTACGCAGGGCGCGTAGGCAATCACACTAGGTGCATATGCGTTCTGTGTGGCCTGCGTAAAAAAGGAGAAAAAGTGTTAGTGTGCGTTATGTGTCGTTTAGAGGGCAACAAGTGCCAAAGGAGGCATGTAGGTGCTAGAATGAAGGGAGAAAGACAACTATCTAACACAATAGCCAAGTATAGAAGAATATAAAGAATATTAGTTTAGAAGAAAGAATAATTAGTAAGTTAGATGTTTAAAGAAGCATTTTTCCTTAGAAAAATAGAAATAAGTAAGTACCTAACCTTGTGTTTATTTTACAGCGCATACTACCCATTATACAGACTTGCGAGTGCTACAGTTAGCTAGCTATTATAGAGGTGCAATTTGATGACTGATGACAAAGTGACTCTGGAGAGCCTTTACATGTGACGGGATTGAGTCATGTGGCGGAGATTGCCACAGATTACATTAGACCATGGCCTCTTTTGAAAACCATAGCAGAGAGTATTGGCCTAGCGAGAGTCAGTGTTTTCTGGCTTCCGACCGGGGAGATCATTATTATGCTAGAGGACATGTGGCGCATCATGTGGGTTCCTATTCAGGGCCAGCTCATCTAGACTACGAGCCGCTGGACCGATATTCAGCGACATATTATACATTTTTTCGGCATCCCTACTATACCATGGGACGGGATGTCCATTAGATTATCCCGATGTATAGATGATCCAGAGTAGACTGAGTAGTGGTCTAAATGATGCTTTCTGTCAGTGGATTTTTACTTCCTGAAAAGATTAGTGCTTCATTTCTGCGTGGATACTGGGAGTGAGTGGATTCTTGGTTTGGGGATGGAGAGACCTCCTGCTAGGGTCGTGCATATTAGCAAATATATACAGGACCTCCATTTGATTACTTACTACCGTTAGAAGATGGTTAGGACCTTCCTCACCTCATACAGATTTGCGCAAGGGACCATATGCCATTGGTACCCACTAGGTGTTTTGAGAGTTCGGGCTCCTGACGGGCCATCGACAATGGGTTGGGGCCCCACAGGAGGACGATGTGTGACCCAACATGAGGGTCAATATCATTATCGGCATGGCTGTGAGATGGGGAAGAATTCCATGGTTTGGAGGCCTTATAGGCATTCCCAGGGCCTGAGGATGGGCTTAGAAATTAGCAAGGTTCTTCTTTGCATACAGTAATTGAAATAAAACATCCAAAAAAGCAAATTGAAGTTTTTTAGGATCTATTCTTGAACTTTTGAAAATACGAACCTAAGAGGATCTAAGCATCAGCTATGTGTTAAGCGAAAGGATCTCCCCATTAATGGATTCAAGGCCAATGGATCTTCCCTTTTACTCCGTGTCATGAAATACAAAATCAAATGCTTTTAGCTCAATTTGAATAAGATGAAATGCAATCTAAAGCCTAAACAAATTGCTAAAATCTATGCTAGGAAGAAGAGATAATTCTTAGGAAATGAGGGAGGGGATATAGCCCTATTTATAGTTTTTGGTTTGGAAGAATGGGATATTTGGGTGCATGTGGGACAAAGGCTAAAGTCTAAAAAGCACATTTAGCAAGTCAAAGAGTGATTTGACAATGTTTAGGGTATTTAACCTAGGTTAGACTAATTAATCTCTCTTAGAGATTAATTAGGGTTCTAGAAGGGTTGCTGAAGAGCTTAATGAATCCAACGAAGTGGATTGATCTTCCATGGAGCTAACAGAAGCAAGCTAGAAGAGAATAATAAGCTAATCTAGTTAGAACGAGGCTATAACGGCTTGTTCAAATGGTTTATAAGAGGAAAAATGACCAAAAGGGTGTCGTGACAAGGGAGTTAGATAGGTCTAACTGGCGGTGTGCTGTCAATGTGCAAAGGGAAGAAGTTTTAGTGCACCATTAGAAATAATAGTGTATTGATCAAACTACAGGTGTTACATTTTCCCCTCTTTGAGGTGACGGAAGCTACGTCATTTCGAAGAAAGTAGACAAGCACAAACAAGTGAATTTTTTTTGAAGGGGTAGAAGAAAAATTAATAGGATGAAGGATGACCAATGCCTCCTCGTGTGTCAATGGGGTGATGAAGAAACTTGATCGATGATCACAAAAGAAACAAATAGAAATAAAAGTGCTTAGAGAAGACGAGAAACTAGAAGAAAAAGGTATATTGAGGTATCCACAAATCAATTGATATCAATACTTAATCATCATAATGCTTAGAATCCTCCTCATGGGTCCTTATTAAAATGTGAGCATGTAATAGAAGTGTAAAATGACATGAAAATCCAAGATACAAACAACCGTCCTATGCTAAAAAAATGACCAACTCCATGCAACATACATGAATGCAATGCACTATAAGAAATAAACAAAATCACCTAACAGGGAAATAAGTACAATCACACACACTTCAACCAACAACATTTAAGATAGTTACAAAAATATTTTTTTATTGAGATGAATTCCCAAATGTTATGATAAATGAAAAGGGTGAAGAATGAAGCCCCAAGCAAGGTGTATTATGGAATTTGAAAGATGGAGGACACTTCGGTCCCGCAAAAAGCAATGTGCACGATGAAAACAGTACCATGCAACTGATAGTGCCCCAGAGTACAGACGAAGTAAGCAACATAGCTTGTGTAGGTGATTGAAGATTTTGGTGATGCGCGATTCATTGTTTCAAAATGTTTTAAAACGTCAGCAAGATTTGGATGAGTGTCATGCAATAGACACAGATTTCAACCATAGATGATTGGTTTTACCAATTTTAAAGCCATTCTCGAGGAATTGCAATGTTTTTGTTGTTTTTAAATATTTTTTGAATTGTTTTCTTTTTTTTTCTAGGTTTTTGATCGGTCAGAAGAATTTCAAAATATCAAAGATCTTCCAAAAGTACACACATAGGCGGTAACGGGAAGGCAAGGCTGCCAGAGAGCCAGGATATATACCCATAAGAAGAAACACGAGTGGGGAAGAATTCGTTGAAAATAAATGAATAAATAATTATCCCTACAAGGGAAAATAGATGAAAATTAGAGGGAAAAGGTGAGAAAAGGCACCTGAAAGATGCATAAATTATTGTAGTGTGTCAAAGAAGTGACTGTTGGCTGGCACGAAGTGCCCCAACGTGTGAAAATTAGGAAAAATAATTATTTTAATACAAAAATATTTATTACATCGGATCGAAGAAGGTTACAATGATCATGGCGAAGAAAACATGCCCCATGGGCACTGAGACGGGTTAATATACCCACTCGAGGTCGGTAAAACAATCACAACCAATTCATTTCTACCAGATCTCTTACAAATTTTTACCATGATTGAGAGCGATATCCCTGGAGTGAGATGGCGAGAATACCGAAGAGGAAGAGATGTGCGGATCGCATCCGAGAGTTCATACGGGACCCAGTGGATGGACCATATGCCAGTGGCCTATCCTTGCCATTAATTATGCATTTATTGCACTTTCTATTGATTTTATAGGGTAGGTAAGACCATTTTTTATGCATGCACGTGGGTGTATGCGTCGGCTTGATGGGTACGTGCATGCACGTCTATTCATGGGAGACAAGGACGCGTATGCGTACCTATTTGGAAGAAGTGGGTATGTGCACGCATATCCATTAGGAAGAGGTGGGTACGCGAACGCGTGTCCGTAGAAAGAGGAGGGTTCATGCATGCATATCTGTAGAAATCTTTGATGGGGCGCGTATGTGTCGGTTAGACCAAAACAACCACACCCACGTGTGTGCGTCGAAGTAGGCACATAGGTGTCACACTAGGTGCATATGCATTCTATGTGGCCTGCGTTAAAAGGAGAAAAAGTGTTAGTGCATGTATGTGTCGCACACAGGTGCCAAATGAGGCGCATAGATGCTAGAATGAAGGGAGAAAAGATAACTAGCTAAAAAATAGCCAAGTATAGAAGAATATAGATGAGATTAGTTCAGAAGAAAAGAATAATTAGTAGTTAGATGTTTTGAAGAAGCATTTTCCTTAGAAAAATAGAAATAAGTAAGTACCTAACACTTGTATTTATTTTGCAGCACATACTACCCATTCTGCAGACTTGCGAGCACTACCGTTAGCTAGCTATTATAGAGGTACAGTTTGATGACGATGAAAGAGCAACTTTGGAGAGCCTTTTACATGTGACGAGATTGAGTCATGTGGTGGAGATGCCACACATTACATTAGACGATGGCCTCTTGACAGCCATAACAGAGATATGGCATAGCGAGAGTCAGTGGTTCTGGCTCCTGACTGAGGAGATCACTCTTATGCTGGAGGATGTGTGGCACATCATGTAGGTTCCTAGTCAGGGCCAGCTCATCTAGACTACGAGCTACTAGACCAATATTCAACGACATACTATACATTTTTTTAGCATCCCTACTATACCACGGCGCGAGATGTCCATTAGATTATCCCAATGTATAAATGATCAAGAGTTAGATAGAGCAGTGGTCGACATGATGGCTTTTGTTAGTGGAGTTTTACTCCCTGACAAGACCGGTGCTTCATTTCCACTTAGACTCCTAGGAGTGATTCTTGGTTTGGTGGAGGGAGAGACCTACTGCTAGGGTCAGTGCATATTAGCACATCAATACTGGGACCTCCATTTTATTACTTACTACCGTTAGAAGATGGTAGGACCTTCTCGCCTCCTACAGATTTGGGCATGAGACCATATTGACATTGGTCACCCCTTAGGTGTTCTGAGAGTTCGGGCTTCTGACGAGCCATCGATGATGGGTTGGGTCCCAATACGGGACGATGTGTGACCCAACATTGGGGGTCGTATATCATTATCGGCATGAGATGGATGAGTTGAGGCAGGATTTCATGGTTTGGAGGCCTTATAGAAATTTTCAATGGCCCGAGGATGGCTTAGAGCTCAGTACTGCTATTGTAGAGCATTTCATTCTAGCTAGCTGCAGCTATATATGAAGGATATATAGGGTGGATCGATGCCAGAGGCAGTTTTGAATTACCTAGGATTTTCTTGGCCCAGATATATGATATGATCGTAGAGCCTAAGAGCATTTGGACATAGGGCCACAAATTACTCGTGACAGAATACTGGGTAGTTTCTGATAGGTGGCACATGATATTTGGGTGCCACTGAGATAGCTTAGGGATCCTAGTGGTGATGAGGGGGAAGCGATTGGTGGCACTGACAGTGATGATGATAATGAGGGTGGGCCCGATGTGCACTAGTATGTTATAGGCAGGGGAAAGGGTCTTATACCACAACATCCACAGGGACAGGGCCCCAGGCCCAGGCCAAGACATGTATATAGGGCAATGGATATAGAGTTTCCCCTGGTGGGCATTCTAGTAGGGATATATACCCCTCTTTAGCAGGGACTTCCAAAGTAGGGGCCACCACTTAATATTCCACAAAGTAACAACGCTAGTGAGCAGCAAGTTGCTCTTTAGAAAAAGTTACAGACATCTATTGCCATACTGTTATAGGTGGCTAGGTAGAGAGACACAGCTAGGGTATAGGTACATGCCCTCACAGCAGAGCGAGATCAGGCACTCCCCTAGGTGTAGATTTTGACAATGTTTCATAGTAGAATCGGATCTGGGAGATGGCCGCATAGGGGGCTCAGAAATTGAGCCTCCTACACCAGTTTTAGACTCATGTATAGATGGTTGTGGGATAGAGGGATCATATCTAGACACAGGCCCAGGGCTACATGGCATAGAGGGACCAGGCACAGACCCAAGTGCAAGTTATTACGGTAGATAGGGATCGAGAGGCTATGACCTTAAGAGAGGACCAACATGATAGTAGTCGTGTGACATGTTAGTGAGATGCCACCCTACAGGCATATATAACTTCTGGAGATGCATATTTGATATGAGATGTAATGAGATCCGGTGGTGAGGCCTTGTACTATAGGACTGCCTACTTTAGGGAAGTGTTGGCAGATCAGCAAGTAGTATCATTCCAGCAGTAAGATGGGAGCGTGATAGGCTCTAGGTCATGGAGATCAGGTCATTCAATGAGATCAGTTAGGCAGCCTATACAAGAGCAACCAGCTAGATAGGGTCCATCTAGACAGTTTGGTGGTACCCCTGGTGCAGGTCCATCACAGCCACCATTATTCCATCAACCAGGTGACAGACTTGGGAGCCCCAACGAGGGTGAGAGCTATGGTTGAGCTCATTTTACTACTTCTTTTTATATAGATTATTGTATACATGCCTCTTATGAATGCTAATTTTGATGTATAGTTTTGTATACCATTATTTTGATGACACCTCATGATGAAGGCTCGATTCTTTTGATGCATGCACCTTTTTGATGTCATATTGTATCGATGATGTATTATTTTGAGTATTGATCTAGACAGTTATACATGTATATATGGACATTTTGATGTATCATACTATGATGGATTTATGATGTATGAGTGCTCTTTCCTTTATGTATGTGATATATCTTAGATTTAGAAATGTGTATATTTCATGCTTTCATATTAATGATGTATCTGTAGATAGCACCACATGTTTTGGATTCATGATTTGTTTCTGAATTTGTATTCTAGCACTTGGGATGATACTAGATGATATTGGTGTGGGGGAGGATAGATTTGTGATTATGTGCAACCCCTCTTGCCCCCATTGATGATACGATATATGATGATTAGCTTAACATACATGCATGATGTGATACTTAGCATTTTGTATATATATGATGTAGTGAATGATGTTAGAAATGTGATGAAATGATAGATGATAGATGTGATAACAAACAACTGTGCAAAACACACAAGCAAAATTTAACAAAACTAAACAAATATACACATACAAACAACACAACAAACTACAACTAGACAAACATACGTAAAAGTATAACAATAGTTTAAAATGAGATCTAATCTAAGCAAGTAGAAATGAACTTTAATAGATGCACATAACAAATGTTTTTGTATTTTCTAGACTCATGTTTTTAAAGTAATGTACAAAAACAAAGAAACGTGGATGCTCCCAGCATGATGTGGGAATATAAAAAAGGTAGAATGCCATGCATGTATGTGTAATTGCTCAGCATTGAATGGGATTATACAAAGGTAATTTCCTTCATGGAGATATAAGAGAAAACAAACCAGATCATGGCAAGGAAAAGGAGGCCCTAGTAGGGTTCCTAGACCTAGCAAAAGAAGTTGTATCTAAAAAGTGGTAATGATTACCCATCCTTCCGTAAGAGTAACTTGTATCTGGCGAATCTTTCTTGAGTCCCAAAAACTAGTTTTCACTAAAATACCTACCCATTACACCACAATTGCGTGGTTTTCACATAGGGATGACCTGCTTTTTCTTTACTATTTTCTCATTTTTCCATTTTTATGCTTGTTTTTTCTTTGTTTTTCTAATTTTTAGTTCTTATTTGATATTCTCGGCATGCTTAAGCGTAGAATTTCTTCAAGTGCATAGCATTCATAGGTACCGTAAGCTCTTTTCCATTTGAATATGCAACTGTGTAGGCTCTTGATTCATATTTTGCAATTACAACATAAGGACCTAACCAGTTAGCCTCGAACTTTCCTTTCTTTTCTCTGTCTTTGATGGTGTTATTTTTATTTTCTTTGAGAACTAGATCTCCTACATCAAATTATCGGTGAATTATGTGTTTTTTATATCCTCTGGACACTCTGTTCTAATAGACTTTTAGGTGATTAAGTGCTCTTCTACGCCGTTCATCTAATAGTTATAACTCTGCTAGGTGAGAAACTCTGTAGTCTTCATATTTATCAAGATAGTCTCTGAGATATATTCTTAGGGAGGGAAGCTCCACTTCCAAAGGTATGATGGCTTCAGTGCCGGGTAAGTGCACCAAGTTGGGGGGATAATTAAGTGGACATCAAATCCTGAATTTTACATTAAAAACAACAAAACATCAAATTTAGTCTTCCACGGACTTGAACCATGCCGAAAAGTAAAAAAATTTCATAAAAATGGTACCATTGCGTAGGGGAGACTATTAACTTTGTATAAATACTGATTTTAAAGTGAATAGAATAGGATAAATATCATTTTATAATTTTTTACTAATAGTAGGTCTTTAAGACACTTTTTCCCGTGAATGTTTATGTCTACGTTTAAGATTGAAATTTTTTTTTCACTTCTCATAATATGATAAAAATTATACCATCCCAACCATGGTGAAATTATATACATGTTCAAAAAAAAATTATTTGATTTCAATATTTTTTGATGAAGTTATGGCGGGCAAACAGAAAGTGCTCTGTTTTCTCTATGTTTTCATACCACTTTCATGGAAAAAATCATAAAAAATAAAATATTACTCAAAAAAAACATAAAATAAAATCCATCCCAAGATAGATAGTGGCATATAACTTCTCACCAAAGGAGAAAAATATATATCAATTTTTGGTCATCCAAATTGTGGGCAAACAGACTATAATCTTATAGGCATTTTAAGAAAAAAAACAAAGTCATTGAATTTTGAGTTTTTAATATAGCTAATCTTGTCCATTTTTTAAAAAAATTAATATTTTAGAAACTAGATTCTGGATGCTACGATTCATATTCATATAATTTTTTCTAATTTTGAGTGTATGTATTGCTAATAATCCCTACAAGTTGATATTATGTTGTTATTTGCAATATGACGTCCACTTATGACCCCTTTTTTGTCCCCCATCTTGTTGCACTTACCCTGCCATAAATAAGTTAATATGGGGTCGCTCCACTAGGAGTGTGGATGGAGGTATGATAGGCCTAGAGGGCAGGATATATCTGCAGATGCCAATTACAACCGGTTTTACTGACCATTTTCTCCATAATCCGTACAAGGGTCTTATAGTTGGCTTCTACCTATCCATTACCTTGAGGGTAATAAGGGGTAGACCACTTAAGTTGGATATGGAAGCGTTGACACAATGTTTTAACTGTTTTATTTTTGAAGGATTTACCATTATCAATGACTATGGCTGAGGGGATTCCATAACGGCATATGAGATGATTCATGATGAATTTTGAAATCCGCACACCGGTGTCATAAGTAAGAGGGACAACCTCTACCCATTTGGTAAAGTATTCAGTGGCAGTGATTATGTGAGCATGACCATCTGATGAAGAAGGATGGAGCTTCCCTATGAGATCCAAGCCCAATTTAGAGAATGGCCAAGGCATTGCAATAGGTTGTAAGGCTTGTGTTGGTGCATGTATTAAATTCACACTTCTTCATGAAGTTGCAACAATCAGATTCCATGGTAGGCCGATAATAGCCTACTCTAAATATCTTTTTAGCTAATACCATGCCACTAGTATGTGCTCCACAAATACCACTATGTACTTCTTGAATTGTATGGATAGAATCAACAACATCCAAACAGCGAAGCAGATTTCCGTCATAGCCATGACAATAAAGGGTGCCTCCTAGGAGGGTATAACAGACTATGCAGAAAATAAGGGCTTTCTTTTCAGAATGGGTGAAGTCAGTTGGAAGAATACCATCTTGTAGGTATTGGAAGATAGGGTCGTACCAAGGGGATAAAGGACCAATAACTTCACATGCCAAATAGGACTCCGGCATATCATATGCAGGTACCTGTAAATGTTCCACGAAGAAAGGCATCTTACTTTCTTCAGGGGCTATTTGTAAAGGTACCTGTAAATGTTCCATGAAGTTTTAACCATTCTCTTATACAGAATAAGCTTCTCATCTTTAACCTTGTACTCATCATTAACTTGTTTTTATGATAAGTTGAGATTCCCCAATGACTCGCAGTTGTCTAATGTTCCATGTAATAGCTAGCTTGAGGCCGGTGATGAGTTCTTCGTACTCTACAATGTTATTTTTACATGGGAATTCCAACTGGAATGCTCATGGTATGACATCGCCTGTTGGAGTGATGAGCACCACTTCTGCTCCGGATCTATGGAAAGTAAAATATCCATCAAAATGAACCTGCCATTTGACGGATTCCTCAATATACATCATAGATGCATATGGTAAATCTAAGCATAAAGGTTCCATTCCTGGGAGAGGATCTTCTGCCAACTGATTAGCCAATACCTGTCCTTTTAAAGACTTCTAATTCACAAACTCGATATCAAATTCACTTAGGAGAATGATCCAATTAACCATTCGGCCTATGAGGGCGGGTTTGGATAAAAGGTACTTGAGAGGGTCAACTTTTGATATGAGCTTGGTTTTATTATTTAGGAGATAATGGTGAAGCTTTTGAAATGTGAAGACAACCGCTAAGCAGGCCTTTTCTATTTGGGGATAATTCAACTTGTAGGCGATCAATGTGCGGCTAAGATAATAAATTGTTCTCTCTTTATGGACTAAGTCATATTGGGAAAGTAATGCACCAATGGAAAACTGGGTAGTGGAAATGTATAAGAGGAGAGGTTCACCGGGGGTGGGTGGCATTAGTACAGGTGGGTTGGACAAGTACTGTTTGAGTAGCGCAAAGGCTTTCTGACAATTAGGTCCCCAATTTAAAGTGACATATTTCTTGAGCAAATGATTAAAGGGGTGGCACTTACTCACAAGTTGTGAAATAAAGTGATGGATTGCCTGAATCTTTCCTTGTAGACTCCTTAGCTACTAAAGAGTGGTAAGTGGTGGCATTTCTGTGTTAGTCATAACCTTTGTAGGATCCACTTCAATACCTCTTTATGAAACAATGAACCCTAGGAGCTTTCCTGATAAAACACTGAAGACACATTTCTTAGGGTTTAAACAAACCTTATAGTCTCTTAGACGCTAAAAGATACGCCTCAATACTTCAGGGTATTCTTCTTTATTTTTGGATTTTGCTAGGATATCATCAACATAGTCCTCCATGATGTCACTTATCATATCATGGAAAATAAATTTCATTGCTAGCTGATAAGTAGGCCCAACATTCTTGAGCCCAAAGGGCATGACTTTGTAGCAAAAATGTTCCCCAAGGGGTGATGAATTATGTCTTATGCTGATCTTCTTCTGTAATTTGTATCAAGTTATAACCTAAAAACATATCCATCAAGGACAACATTTCATAACCATCTGTTGAATCGACTATCATGTCAATTCTAGGTAGGGGAAAATCATCCTTTGGACATGATTTGTTAATCTCATAGAAATATGTGCAAAACCTTATGCCAACAAAAATTTTCTGTACTGGGATTATGTTAGAGATCCATTTTGAATAATCAATAGGTTTAATGAAATCAACAGCTAACAACTTTTCTAATTCTTCTTTAACTAAGAGCACCACTTTAGGATGCATCTTTCTCAACTTTTGTTTGATTGCTTTGGCATCTGGGTTCACACCGAGGTTGTGTACAACTAGCTACGGGTCCAAACTAGGCATATCTGTATATGTCCATGTGAATATGTCCATGTATTCTTTTAAGATCTCTAAAAAATTCTTTTGTTCCTGAGCTGAGAGTGAAGCAGTCTTTTGAGCCGATGTTAACATTGATTGTTTCCTCAATAAGAATTTTAGAAGCATCTTCCATCCACGTAGGATTAGGGGGGAAGAGTAAGATCGACCTCTTGTGGTAGTTCATGATCATCTTTGAATGGATAAATCACTTCATCTTTAGACTCTTTGTTCTGTTTGTCTATGAGTTTATCAAAGATTTTGTCACTATGGGATTTCCGTTGAGCTTTCTTGCTTAGTTTCTCAGAAGTGTGTGTACTTTTATTTACAGCCTTTTTATTCAACCCTCCACACATCTCTGCTTCTTTCTCGAAGTAGGCATAGGTGTCTAGCTGAATCTTAAATCCTTTCTTGTGCTATCTAGCTGGAATAAAGTCTCTGAGCCCCATCAACTCTTTAAATTCCTTGTCATTTTCAAAGAAATCCAAGGGCACGTGAAGTTGTTGATCCCAATCTATAAGCTTAGGATATACATGGGCTACTGGGTATTTTTCTACGGGGTGGATTCGGATAAGGCAAGGACCAAAAAATCTAGGAATAGGTTCGTGGAGGCAAGATCCTCATAAAGGCTACATTGGGAATCTGTGTCACTATCAAAATGAGATGAAATGTCCTCACGTTCAGAAGAGGTGGTGTCATTCTTAGAAGGTAGAGCATCATGGGGCCTTATGCCAAGGCCATGTTTATCAGCTTTAAAATGAGGGATAGGGATAGGCTCCAACCGGCCTTCTGCATTGACGCCACATCCAAACCCATTATAGACCATGAAAAACATCATACGGGGACCTTTGATGTACTGAGGTGCTTGAGTGCATGAAGCCATGGTGCCTTCTGGCACTCTGCTGGTACGGTCTTCTAAAATTTTCTCCTCATATAGGAGACCACTATGGACAAATTTTTCCAACGGTTTAGGACATTTCTCACGAGTGCTTTCGAACTGAAATTGAGGCATACCCCTTATCCTTGGGGATACTGATAAGTCTAATATCAACAGAGCCTGCTCAAGAGTGAATGGCTTACTGAGGCCATATTTTGCTAATGTTTCCTGCCATGAGGAAAATGGGTTGACCAATGAGGGAAAATCTTGATTGAAAGGGGTGAGAGATTTTAAATCTATTCATTTTTTATAGCCTCTTTTTGTAATGGGACAAAAAAATCCTTAGAAGGACATTCATAAGCTACACAAGAAAAACTGTGCAATGCTCTACAATGTGTGAATGGTTTCGGGTCTCCCAGAATGGTAACCACCTGCCCTTCATGACATAACTTGATGCAATGATGAAATGTTGATGGAATAGCTTGCATGGCATGGATTCATGGTTATCCAAAGAGCATATTGTATGGAAGGTCCAAGTCAAGGACATGAAATGTTATGTCATGACATGTTTGTCCTACCTCCATGGGAACCATAATAGTCCCTGCTGACTCTCTTTTTTCATTTTCATATGCTGTGAGTGTGATAGTCTTAGCACCCAGCTCTATTTCTGAATGGCATAGCTACTTTACCAGCTTCAAGGTGTAAATATTCAGACAAGATCCCCGATCTACAAGTACTCTTTTGATTTTTTGACGAGTAACCACCACTTTGAGATATAATGGTAAGTTATGCTCTGGGTTATTATGCGAGATTGCAGTATGATCAAAATTAATATGATCATTGGTGTCTAAGTGTGCAATCATGGCTTGAAGGTTTGTGGGGTCTACCTCAGTGGAAACCCCTGAATTTTACAAAGTTTTGTACATTATATTTTTATGGGCATTAGAGATCTTGAGGAGATTGATAATAGATATCATAGTAGGCATTTTCTCTAACTACTCTATTAGATTATACTAACCTTCCTGAGGGATAGGCACATGATCTGGTATGATTAAGTGGGGACATCTTGTCATGAGTACACAACTCTTTTCTAAAATCCGAATGGTGTTGATCTATTCATTAGATGAGTTAATACACCCAATGAGGGAATCATAAGGAATATCATTTGTAGGGTACACATAGGTAGTAACCCTATAGTCATTGGAAGTTTTCCCTTGATCTGGTTTTCTTTTCATTTTATCTGTATGGTCAGGAAAAGGTTCTTTGTAAATACCCATTTTTTCATTTGAACTTTTACCGGTCTCAGGGGGAGAATCCACAACAATCTACCCTTCCTCTATGAGGTCTTGGATATAATGGCACAATCTCAAAAATCTATCCATTTTGTGTCCTTGAACATGGTGGAAGTCATAATATTCATGGTCTTTGAACCAAACCAGTTTTGGAGCATCTTTCAGATATGGTACTGTTGCAGTTGGATATTCTACCATTTTTGCACTGGATCTAATTGTTTTAGGATGATAGATAAGGATTATGTCAAGGATGTGAATGTACATTTTGTAGGTGCTTTGGGAAGAGGTCCTTGCAAAATCTTTAAGAGTGGGCCTCTCTATACGGCTTGGACTCTCTTGGAGTCTGTAATGCCATCACCAACAACATGTTTATTCTTATTGAAGAATTTAGGTTTGTCTGTGGATTTGGCTTCATGTTTGTTTTTAGTAACAGGTTTAAGCATTCCCTTGGCAATGAGTGCTTTCTTAATTTGACTTCCTTTCTCTATGACTTCTTCGAAGTTTGAGCCACAATGCATTTGTAAGTGGAAGGCTATTTCTGGGTTTAAGTTAGGAACAAATATGCTCACTAACTTTTTTTCTAGTAAGGCATAAGGAAAACGACTAGCTATCCCACACCATCATTGTCAAAATCCTACAAATGTCTCATTGGGTTTTTGTTTTGTGTTGCATAGATCATTCATTGTGATGTCACTCTCCAGATTATAGGAGTAATTCCAAATGTGTTCAGTGAAAAGTTGTAAAAGGCATGGATTTGGGGTAAGAATCTCTAAAGAAACACCAAAGGCTTTTAACAATCTGATGAATGGAATATGTCATAAGAAATGAGCAAGGTTTTATTCTTTTCATACATTAATTTGAATTAAACATGCAAACTAAACAAATGAAGTTAACCTCTATTCTTTGAAATCTTGAAATAATGAACCGAAGAGGATCTAAGCATTTAGTTATGTGTTTAAGAGAAAGAGATCTCCCCATTAATGGCTTCAAGGCCAATAGATCTTCCCTTTTACTCCATGTTAGTGCTATGAAATACAAAATCAAATGCTTTTAGATCAATGGAAGAAGATGAAATGCAATCTAAAGCCTAAAAAAATTGTTATAATCTATGCTAGGAAGAAGAGAGAATTCTTAGGAAATGAGGGAGGGGGTATAACCCTATTTATAGTTTTTGGTTTGGAAGAATGGGAGATTTGGGTGCATGTGGGACAAAGGCTAAAGTCCAAAAATCACTTTTAGAAAGTCAAAGTGTGATTTGACTATGTTTAGGGTATTTAACCTAAGTTAGACTAATTAATCTCTCTTAGAGAGTAATTAGGTTTCTGGAAGTGTTTCTGAAGAGCTTAATCAATGCAACGAAGTGGATTGATCTTCCAGGGAGCCAATAGAAGAAAGATAAAAGAGAATAAGAAGCTAATGTAGTTAGAAGGAGGATATAACAACATTTTTAAATGGTTTATAAGAGGAAAAATGACCAAAAGGGTGTCGTGAGAAGGGAGTTCGATAGGTCTAACTAGCTGTGTTTCGTCAATTTGCAAAGGGAAGAAGCGTTAGTGCACCATTAGAAATAATAGTGTATTAATCAAACTATAGGTGTCCTTGGTGTCCCTGTATGAATTGGGCAAAAAAAATCCGCTTCTTCTGCACTACACTCGATTTACCTTGAAAATTGCACAAGTCATTCTTTTTGAGCCCCATTGTCCAAGACACATTTCTCCGTGCTACCCACAATGCATTCACTTGCAGTGACTTCGTATTTTTGGGTCCCGAATGTCACGATGTCCCTCAGACTACCTAGGATGATTTTTTCTGCCTTAACCGATTCCTTTGCAAATCAGCCATTTCACCTTCTCAGGGCTCGAATGTCCCACTGTCCCATGGACCGTCCGAGAGAAAAAATTTCAAAAAAACCCACAAGACACTGTTCCCTTAGAATATCGGCATTTTCACCTTTTCGGAGCCCAACTATCCCAGTTGAACTTGTGTAGCCTAGGACAAAAAATTCCACATTTTCCACAAAACACTAAAAGAAGGCATTTTTTGGGTTTTTCGCAATTTTGTCTAACTTCCTGAATTTTTCCTTGGATAGCGAAGCTAGAGAAGAGCCAAAGGGACCCTCGAAACCTGATTTTTGGGCCTCAAACCAATTATACTTTCTAAATCCTAAATAAATTACGTGGGTTATCCAAATTTACCTCGAGGGGTGAATTTGGGATAACACTAACCCTAACCAAGATTATGAAAGACTCTTTTTCAATTCATGTGTCTTATTGTTTCTTTTCTTGTTTTGCAGATTGGAGGAGAAAAAGAGGTGGAAGCCATGAGAGGCAAGATCAAGCTCAATGAAGAATGAACATTGTTACATTCCTTTCAAAGTTCCATTTGAACCCTCTTCTAGTGTTTTCATGTATATTATTATTTGTTTTACCTTTTTTTATTTGTCCCATTGGGCACATGGGTATTTGTTTGCCCTATTTTAAATAAATAGATGCAATGGTGTATATACACCTGGATCAAGGATTTTTGTAAGTTTATACACATAAATACACACACACACATATGTTTGAGTGTATATATACATATATTTTATTTAAAACAACCATCTTATAAAAACCCAAAATCAAAAAGTGGGTATTTTGATACATATACAAATGTATATATATATTTCATACCTTCGCCCCAAACATTCACACTATTCAAATAAATAGCAGGCCGCATGGCCGAGGGTCCATAATTAACAAAAAAAATGTTCTTTTTTTTAAGTTTTCAATCATTATAATATTTTATAATATAAATATTTTTATATATAATATTCATATATTACATAATTAGTGAGTATATGAGTGATTATACATAGTTAAATTTATATATGTATTCATTTATGCATATCGATTTCTTAATATAACTTTATTTGGTTATTAATATAGCGTGAGAGTTATTAATAAATGTAAGTGAGTTGTAACAAATACATGTTACTCATATATATTATTGTATACAATGAAGTTGTGAAGAACTCACGTAGATAATATGTACTGTGGAGATTATATGTTGGGATATGTATAGAGCATACATAGTTATGTAGTGATCATAGGAGAGATTATCATTTGGAGAAGAATTAGTGGGACTAACTTCATTGGTATGCCTTATCTCGTATTCAATTTATAGGCAAAATGTGTTTAAAGGCTATATATGGGTATAATTCTCAAATTGTAAGCACCATGTAATTCAAGCTCCAAGAATATTGAATAGCAATTTATAAGGCAGTCATTTCATTGGGTATTTAAGTTTGAACAAGATGCTCTTGCAAAATTGTCCACATGTTCATTCAAATATAAATTTGAGAAACTTCCTAATTATTTAATGTATTTTTTACTAATTACAGATTAATAAGGAGCTCTCAATTTCATCTCATGAATAAAGGTACTTCTAGAGTAGGTTTCCTTCATGTCCAACATGTTAGAATGCAGACATAAGAAGATGGTTGAAAGAATCCTGTGATAAATACTTTCCAGCACATCATAGTACAATAACTAATGCCTTCATTCTATCTCATATGACATTTCACTTAATCGATGTGCAAGCATTTAAATATTTAGCTGTAAATATAAGACAGGAAGACGCACAATATTGCAGTTTACATCATAACTTCATATTCCGCACTGTAGGTGTGCGTTATAATGTTACAACAATGATCACAGTTGACAATACAAAATGTTCTCTTGAATTGGGTTGTGTTTAAAAAAACGAATCAGTAAATTGATTATACCTAACAAATACCCAGGAAATCCCAATCTTGCAAAAGTTTTTGGGTTGGTTTAGTTATTATTAGGAATAATATTACAATTTCGATAAACAAGGTAACAAAGAACTCCAATTTAAGAGTTTAATTTAGAAAAGTCCTCCATACAAAATAGTGACAACTTGGGGGTAACATGCATTCTACAATAGTGTTCCTGATTCAAGCTTTCTCCAAGTTCCACAATTGAGGGGTGGATCATTAAAACTAAGCTTCAATTTAAAATTCTTCTTAAGTAACTAAAGATAACGACCCGAATGAAGGAAGGAGGAAACACTCTCCACCCAACCAAGGAGGTCCAATTAGCAAGTGAAGCCTACTTCGCTCATTGCCGTAAGTCGAAGTGGCCACACAATGAAACAATGTGGCATTTTTTTGTTGTGTTTTAATTTATGATGTTGCAACATAAGATGGTTCCGCATATGGACCTTTCCTATTCAACAATTGTACATGAAAATGAGCACATTTCTTATAGACACCAATTTTTGGTACACACATAAATTTCCCAATCACCCTGCATCTGGCTCTAAACTCAAGTCAAGTATTTTCAGGAATATGAGGACCTCTCTTCACATCTCCCAAGGGTTTGGGCTTCAACCTCAAAACCTCCTAAATTCAATTTATCCCCCCCCCCCCCCCCCCACTTATCATCCTATTTCACGCCTACAAGTAAAATATCCTCCTTATGCCTCCCTAACTCATTAATGCATCCCACAATTAACAAAACATTAAGATAAGTACTAGGTAGGGCACCCAACCCATTTAATTCTATTTATCCAAGATAAACTATTCCCGCATCCCAATACAATTCATCCTTCCATTTCACCTTTATCATAAGATTTTCCACCCTACACCTACCCATTCACTCATCCTAAGAAACCCTAACTCGTGCATTAACCCATTCATTCAACCTCGATTCCGCACTCTTATGAAAGAGATATTTACCAAGGGTGTAGATCATCACCTTTCCACCACCCAGAATGGATGGATCTCCAAAGATCGGTGGTCCAACCATCTGGTTCAAGCCATCGAAATCCCTATGCAATATCTACCTCGACCAAGTCTTTTCTCAAGATATAACTTTGGAGACTTCTGGATTTCTTGTGATCTTCTCTTCATTTTGTGATTGAATCTGTAGTTGCTCATCATTATCTTAGAGATTTCATGCCTCACTTTGGGATATTTGAGAGATCTTTTTCTCGCTTGCATGCTTGGATGCCAAATCATTGTAATTTCATCATCATATTCTTCATCAGATCTTATGCAAGTTCAACTATCATCTAGGAACCTTGTCTCTTCCTAAATTAGCTGGTTGCGGACATGACCACCCTCTTACAGATCTTTGTTCTTACCCATTCTTCTTCATACAGACCTTAGATCAATACTCCATGGAAGAAAAGTACAATTGACCCTTCTCTGGTTGCATTATCAACACAAAATAGGACCTTCATTTTGTTAGCCTCTATGTCATACAAAGGCCTCAGTGGGTCCCCTGACTTTAAGATTCTGTAGTACAAGCTTCACTTGTCCTCACAAGTCTCTGTCGTTCTGCCCTCTTTGTCAAAATCCAAGTATATGCATCTACCAGCCCCCAGTCAAAACTACCCGAAAACAAATATAGGTCACTATTGACCAAATCCATATTCATTACATTTAGGCTTCCAGATTTCATACATTTATCTTGCATCCCTTTCTGTCACATCTAGTCTAAGAGATCTTGTAGGTTCATGTTCCTCATCTCTGTTAATCATCAACTTTAGATCTTCCTTCAGGACCACTAGAATCTGCATCTTTTGTCATTGTTTCAGGTTGATCTAGTAAAAGTTTCCTTCGACTTGGGACCTCCTACATCAGACTCAAAAACGTCAAACATCGACCCACAGTATGTCCATGGTTACGCTTTTTTTAGATTCCAGATTCCTTCATTTAATTGGTCTCCTATTACATTTCATGGTTATGTTATAGTTGCGAGACTCTTCTACAATTCTAATTTATCAATACCTTTCTATCTTCGTGGCTTTATCAATGAAACTTGAAAGTTGACAAAACACATCCATATGACATTTAATCACTTATCATAAGGACTAAACCATTGTCGGGAACCCACAGTAATTCTATCTACTAATCACAATTTCCTTTATGTTGAGTTTCGCTTAATTTATCAGGTAGAAATAAGATCACGACATAAACTAAATCATCTAGCATCATGCTACATTGTCGAGATTAAATGGTATACTAATAGAGTCCCCAAGCTAGATGATTCAAGTCACATTTCAAGAAGGTGTTCGAGCTCCAAAACCCATTCGCAGTGTAATCCATATTGTAAATCTTGACATTAGTCTATTTAGCAATATTGTCCATCACTTAACTAATCAAAATAACAATGCTCCATCTGCTTCAATATCTATACAATGTGATGGCCTTTAGTGCCAGGACTGCCGCCCTGCTAATGGGTGGAATAAAAAAATGAAACTGCCGCCCCAGGCAGGTGCGGCGGTCTGACCCACTTTACACATAGAACCTCTTCATGTGTGTTTTAATATGTGACGCTTCATCTTACACATTCACTTTTAAGATGCATCCATGAGCCAAATTGTGATAAAACATAGTTTTGATTGCTTGGTTCTCCTTCCTTACTTCTATTTTTAAATAGATTTAACTAGTTGGAATGTGCGTATTCTATGCCTTGTGCATGATAGTCACATCCTAGCCCAATACATTCTTATATATTTTACATGCTTGTATTCACACTAAAATGGCCTGAGAATTTTTGTGTATCTTTCATTGTATTGTTGCCACAATCCTGCTAGGAATTTGTTGTCACCTACATTTTGACCTATCGCAAAATCAATAAGCGTGAAATTTAATCAACAACACAACTATTAAAATAATTTACAAAAGTGTTATTTTTCTGTGAATTTTTGTGCTGCACTCACTACCCGATAATGCACTCTTATTCTCACAGTCCATTTTGGATTATTGAGGGTTTCATCCATTTTGAATGAGCCTCTTCTCACCACAAATTTACATCAAACCAATCTTTTAATTATAACTAATGTGACATATTTATCCGCCAGCTTATTTACATAAAATGCTAATATACGTATTTTTCTACATTTTCAGGGTTTCTTCAATATAACTCAAACCTATCGTAATTTACACTTTAGGCTACATCATCACATGTTATTTGACAAAGTTGGAAGAACATTTATAGTGATATATAGTTTAGGATAATTGCCGTCATACATGTCGTGAGCAAGTGCCGGGGGCATCATTTTTTCTTTGTTTCCAATTGCCATAGACAATTTTACATTTTGCTTCTATCATCAGACTAATTGATGGGGACCATGGTTACAAAAGGTTGCAGATTTCAGAGGAAATTAGGAATGAAGGAGAAACATTTAGAAGTATTGTAGATATCTAGAGCTAGTTAAGAAGGAATAAACTATTCTACAGGCACTACTCGGCCTTCACACGGAAACCTGAGCATTTGATTGACTGGAGCTGAAGATGTTTCCTTTATTTTCATATAGATATATACCCACATTGAAATTAATAAATCCACATTTTTGGCTTATATGACGTCTTGCCCATTCCAGAAAGTTAAATTTCATGAAAATAGGAGGTCTAGGTCAAAAGTTGTGGTCGTTCGAAGTTCAGAGGTCAAAGAAGGTGAATTTTCCTTTTGTATTGCGGCTATTTCGGTGATATCGGGTTTTGGTGTTATGTTCAGTGAAAAGTTGTAAAAGCCATGGATTTGGGGTAAGAATCTCTAAAGAAACCCTAAAGACTTTTAAGAATCTATTCAATGGACCATGTCATAAGAAATTAGCAAGGTTTTCTTCTTTGCATACATTAATTTGAAATAAACATCCAAACTAAGCAAATGAAACTAGCCTCTATTCTTTGAAAGCTTGAAATAATGAACCTAAGAGGATCTAAGCATTCAGCTATGTGTTTAAGAGAAAGAGATCTCCCCATTAATGGATTCAAGGCCAATGGATCTTCCCTTTTACTCCGTGTCATGAAATACAAAATCAAATGCTTTTAGCTCAATTGAATAAGATGAAATGCAATCTAAAGCCTAAACAAATTGCTAAAATCTATGCTAGGAAGAAGAGATAATTCTTAAAAAGATGAGGGAGGGGGTCTAGCCCTATTTATAGGTTTCTGGTTTGGGAAGAATGGGAGATTTGGGTGCATGTGGGACAAATGCTAAAGTCCAAAAAGCACTTTTAGTAAGTCAAAGTAGTGATTTGACTATGTTTAGAAGAGTACTGAACCTATGGTTAGAGGGTAATTAATCTCTACTGATAGAGATTAATTAGGATTCAAGAAGGACTTGCTGAAGAGGCTTAATCAATCCAATGAAGTGGATTGATCTTACATGAGAGCTAATAGAAGGTGGCTAAAGAAGGGAATATTAAGATAATCTATTTAGAACGTTAGGCTATAACGGCTTGTTCAGTTAGTTTATAAGAGGAAATACGACCAACAAAGTTGTCCTAAGCAAGGGAGTTAGATAAATCTAACTAACGCGGTGTGCCGTCACATTTGCAAGGGGAAGAAGTAGTTAGTACAATATTACAGATAATAATGCATTGATTAAACTATAGGTGTCTACATTTGCCCCTCTTTGGGGTGATGTAAGCTACGTCACTTCAAAGAAAGTAGACAAGCATGCAAATGAGTAGAACAATTTTTGAAGGGGTAGAAGAAAAATTAATAGGATTAAGGATGAAGGATGCCTCCTCGTGTGTCGATGGGGTGATGAAGAAACTTGATCGGTGATCGACAAAAGAAAACAACATAGAAAGAAAAGTGCACAAAGAAGATGAGAAACTAAGAAGAAAAAGGGTATATTGAGGTATCCACAAATCAATTGATCATCAATACTATAATCATCATAATGCTTAGAATCCTCCTCATCGGTCCTTATTAAAATGTGAGCATGTAATAGAAGTGTAAAATGACATGACAATCCAAGATACAAACAACTTTCTTGTGCTAAAAAAATGACCAACTCCATGTAACATACACAAATGCAATGCACTACGAGAAATAAATAATATCTTCTAACAGGGGAAATAAGTACAATCACACACACTTCAACCAACAACATTCAAGATAGTTACACAAATATTTTTTTATTGAGATGTATTCCCAAATGTTATGATAAATGACAAAGGGTGAAGAATGAAGCCCCAAGCAAGGTGTATTATGGAATTTGAAAGATGGAGGAAACTTCGGTCCCAGTGCAAAAAGCAATGTGCACTGACGAAAACAGTACTATGCAACTGATAGTGCCCCAGGGTACAAACGAAGGTAAGCAACATAGCTTGTGTAAGTGATTTGAAGATTTAGATGATGCGCGATTCATTGTTTCAAAACATGTTTGAAAACATCAGCAAGATATGGGATGAGTGCCATGTAATAGACACATATTTCAACCATAGATGATTGGTTTTACCAATTTTAAAGCTATTCTCCGAAGTATTACAATGTTTTTGGTGTTTTTAAATATAGTTTTGAATGATTTTCTTTTTTTTTCTAGGTTTTTGATCGGGTTAGAAGAATTTCAAAATATTAAAGATCTTCTAAAATTACACACGCGAGGGCGGGTAGTGGGGAAGGCAAGGTTGTCAGAGAGCCAAAATATATTCCCATAAGAAGGAAGATGGGCTGGGACTAATTTATTTTTAAAATACATTAATAAATAAATATCACTACAAGAGAAAATAGATGAAAATTAGAGGGAAAAGGCGGGAAAAGGCACCTGAGAGGTTTGTAAATTATTGTAGTGTGTCAAAGAAGTAACTGTACAGGCTGGCACGAAGTGCGCCAAACGTGTAAAAATTAGGAAAAATAATTATTTTAATACAAAAATATTTATTACATAGCGGATAGAAGAAGGTGTACAATGATCACGACGAAGAAAACGTTCCCCATGGGCATCGAGATGGGTTAATATACCCACTCGAGGTCGGTAAATCAATTCACAACCAATTAATTTCTACCAGAGTCTCTTACAAATTTTTACCGCGATTGAGAGCGATATCCCTGGAGTGAGATGGCGAGAATACCGAAGTAGGAAGAGATGTGCGCAAATCGCATATCCGGGAGTTCATACGGGACCCAGTGGATGGACCTTACGTGCCAGTGGCCTATCCCTACTAGCTAATTATGCATTTATTGCACTTTTTAGGGATTTTATTAGGGTAGGTAAGACCATTTTTTGATGCATGTGTGTGGGTGTATGCGTCGGTTTGATGGGTACGTGCATGCACGTCTGCATCAAAACGAGACAGGGACGTGTATGCGTACATATCGTCGAAAAAGTGGGTATGTGCACATGTATCTCGTTAGGAAGAGGTGGGTACGCGAACGCCGTGTCCGTAGAAAGAGGAGGGTTCATGCATCCATGTCTGTAGAAATCTTTGATGGGGCGCGTATGTGTGCGTTAGACCATGCACAACCACACCCACGTGTGTGCGTCGAAGGCAAGCACATAGGTGTCGCACTAGGTGTATGTATGCATTCTATGTGGCCTGTGTTAAAAGGGAGAAAAGACTGTTAGTGGCATGTAAGCATTGGTAAGGGTGCGCAGGTGCCAAATGAGGCGCATGTAGATGCTAGAAGGAAGGGGGGAAAGATAATTTGCTAGTAAAATAGCCAAGTATAGAAGAATATAGACCAGATTAGTGTAGAAGAAAAGAATAATTAGTAAGTTAGATGATTTGAAGAAGCATTTTTCCTTAGAAAAATAGATAGAAATAAGTAAGTGCTTAACACTTGTATTTATTTTTGCAGTGTATACTACCTATTCTTCAGAATCACGAGCACTATGGTTGGTTAGCTAGTGATAGAGGCACAGTTTGATGACGATGAAAGAGTAACTTTGGAGAGCCTTTTACATGTGACGAGATTGAGTCATGTGGTGGAGATGCCACACATTACATTAGACGATGGCCTCTTGACAGCCATAACAGACATATGGCATAGCGAGAGTCAGTGGTTCTGGCTCCTGACTGAGGAGATCACTCTTATGCTGGAGGATGTGTGGCACATCATGCAGGTTCCTAGTTAGGGCCAGCTCATCTAGACTACGAGCTACTAGACCAATATTCAACGACATACTATACATTTTTTCAGCATCCCTACTATACCACGGCGCGAGATGTCCATTAGATTATCCCAATGTTATAAATGATCAAGAGTTAGATAGAGCAGTGGTCGACATGATGGCTTTTGTTAGTGGAGTTTTACTCCCCTGACAAGACCGGTGCTTCATTTCCACTTAGACTCCTAGGAGTGATTCTTGGTTTGGTGGAGAGGAGAGACCTACTGCTAGGGTCAGTGCATATTAGCACATCAATACTGGGACCTCCATTTTATTACTTACTACCGTTAGAAGATGGTAGGACCTTCTCGCCTCCTACAGATTTGGGCATGAGACCATATTGACATTGGTCACCCCTTAGGTGTTCTGAGGAGTTCGGGCTTCTGACGAGCCATCGATGATGGGTTGGGTCCCAATAGGGGGACGATGTGTGACCCAACATTGGGGGTCGTATATCATTATCGGCATGAGATGGATGAGTTGAGGCAGGATTTCATGGTTTGGAGGCCTTATAGACATTTTCAATGGCCTCGAGGATGGCTTAGAGCTCAGTACCGCTATTGTAGAGCATTTCATTCTAGCTAGCTGCAGCTATATATGAAGGATATATAGGGTGGATCAGTGCCAGAGGCAGTTTTGAATTACCTAGGATTTTCTTGGCCCAGATATATGATATGATCGTAGAGCCTAAGAGCATTTGGACATAGGGCCACAAATTACTCGTGACAGAATACTGGGTAGTTTCTGATAGGTGGCACATGATATTTGGGTGCCACTGAGATAGCTTAGGGATCCTAGTGGTGATGAGGGGGAAGCGATTGGTGGCACTGACAGTGATGATGATAATGAGGGTGGGCCCGATGTGCACTAGTATGTTATAGGCAGGGGGAAAGGGTCTTGTACCACAACATCCACAGGGACAGGGCCCCAGGCCCAGGCCAAGACATGTATATAGGGCAATGGATATAGAGTTTCCCCTAGTGGGCATTCTAGTAGGGATATATACCCCTCTTTAGCAGGGACTTCCAAAGTAGGGGCCACCACTTAATATTCCACAAAGTAACAATGCTAGTGAGCAGCAAGTTGCTCTTTAGAAAAAGTTACAGACATCTATTGCCATACTGTTATAGGTGGCTAGGTAGAGAGACACAGCTAGGGTATAGGTACATGCCCTCACAGCAGAGCGAGATCAGGCACTCCCCTAGGTGTAGATTTTGACAATGTTTCATAGTAGAATCGGATCCGGGAGATGGCCGCACAGGGGGCTCAGAAATTGAGCCTCCTACACCAGTTTTTAGACTCATGTATAGATGGTTGTGGGATAGAGGGATCATATCTAGACACAGGCCCAGGGCTACATGGCATAGAGGGACCAGGCACAGACCCAAGTGCAAGTTATTACGGTAGATAGGGATCGAGAGGCTGTGACCTTAAGAGAGGACCAACATGATAGATCGTCGTGTGACATGTTAGTGAGATGCCACCCTACAGGCATATATAACTTCTGGAGATGCATATTTGATATGAGATGTAATGAGATCCGGTGGTGAGGCCTTGTACTATAGGACTGCCTACTTTAAAAGAGGGATTCGCGAGAACCGATGTCGAAAAGTGATGCACCACAACGAAGTTGCACTCCGATGGTAACGTCAAGCCAACGCAATACGCAAGATTCGAAACAATGGAAAGAAGATTGCAAGTAAGAAGAATGGGTCTACTCATACTCATAGATCGAAAAATAGGAAGTACAAATAGGGGTGCTGTGTAACCCCCATGCCTAAACATGGAAAGAAATCAATGACGCCACTGACGCATATGACGTTGACTGACGCATATGACGCCACTAGAAGAGGAGTTACAATTCCAAATAAGGAATGTAACTCCTATGACGCATTGACGCAAATGACAATGTCAGATTCTATGACAGAATCTGACACTTGTCATTTGACTTCCTAAGACCTATGACTCTCGCAAGGCGAGATGACTCACCTAGGTGATGTGGACGATGACTGGACAGTCACACACACCAACACCCCCCCTTCATCGAAGCCGAGGAAGAGGTCAAGGTAAGCCAGAACAGAAAAAGAAGACTCCCCTAGACAACTAAGAAAGATGTGTCAATGGGCCCCGGCAACTAAAGGCCTGATAAGGTGCCCATGTACAAACAACATCTTTCTGGAAAGAAGAAGAGGAGAAGAAGGAGGACTATATAGCCCGAAGAAGATGGGCGGCTGCAGCAGACCTCACCCCAAGAAGAGACCGCAAGTGAAGAAACTTCACCTCAGTGAAGGGCTTGGTGAAAATGTCTGCAACCTGATCAGCTGTCTGAACATACTGTATGTCGATGATGTTTTCATGTATCAGCTCCCGTATGAAGTGCATATGAATCTCAATGTGCTTCGTCCGCTGATGCTGAACTGGATTTCTACAAATCGAGATAGTGCTCATGTTGTCACAGTAGATAATGGTAGGCCGCCGAAAGTGGATGCCAAACTCTGTCATAATACCCTGTAACCAAACAGCTTCTGTGGCAGCGTTAACTGCTCCTCTGTATTCTGCTTCTGTCGATGATATGGCAATGGCGTTCTGTTTCTTGCTGGACCAACTGACAGGACCTGAACCAAGAGTGAAACTGTAGCCTGAGGTAGACTTCCGATGATCTAGATCACCGGCCCAATCTGAGTCTGTAAATCCAACCAAGTCAATCTCAGTCCCTCCTAAGTAATGAATACCATCTGTGTGAGTGCCACGAACATAGTGAAGGATCCGCTTTGCTGCTTTTAAGTGCAGCTCATGAGGCTCCTGCATAAATCTGGACACGATCCCGATGGCATACGATAGATCTGGCCGAGTGTGAGTAAGGTAGATCAAGCTTCCCACCAACTGTCGATAAAGGGTACCGTCAACCAAGGGGGAAGAGCAATCAGAAACCAACTTAATCCTGGAAAGAAAAGGAGTAGGTGAGGACTTGCAGTCAGACATGTGAAACCGAGCAAGCAAATCAAGAGAGTACTTAGGCTGCGAGATCATAATTCCTGAGTCAGATTGTGAAATCTGGATCCCAAGAAAGTAATGAAGCAATCCTAAGTCAGACATGGAGAACTTGTTGGCCAAGGAGATCTTCACAGAATCAATGATAGAGGAAGAGCTACCGGTGATCAACAAGTCATCAACATAGAGAACAAGAATAAGCATGGAGTCATCCTGTCGCAGAATATACACATTTGGGTCAGAGTGACACCGAGTGAACCCTGATGCAAGTAAAAAGGAGTCCATCTTGGCATACCAAGCCCGAGGGGCTTGTTTAAGGCCGTAGAGAGACTTCTTTAATTTGCAAACGAGGGATGGATCATGGACATAACCCGGAGGTTGTTCCATATAGATCTCCTCCTCTAGGTCCCCATGAAGGAAGGCACTCTTAACGTCCATCTGGTGGACTTCCCATCTGTTAGCGGCAGCGATGGCAAGGGTCAGTCGAATGGAAGTCATCTTCGCAACCGGAGCAAAGGTTTCTGAGTAATCAACCCCAGCTACCTGGGAGAAACCCTTAGCTACAAGTCACACTTTATACTTCTCAACTTCTCCATTAGCTCCATACTTTGTTCGATATACCCACCTACACCGAACGATTTTTCTTCCTTTCGGAAGAAGGGTAAGATCCCAAGTGTCATTCTTTATGAGTGAGGAATACTCCTCATCCATGGCAGAATCCCACTCAGGAATCCCAAGTGTCCAGAAGCTTCCTGGAAAGATGGTGGATCAGAAGCAGAGGCGAAGAAGGAGTGAGGTCCAGTGAAGTCTGAGCGAGTACGTCTCTCATCCAAAGGATCTCCAACTAAATCTCCAGCACTCTGTAAAGTTTTCCTGGCCCAAAGAGGTCCCGAAGGCTCAGGCTCAGAGTCGGAAGATTCTTCACTTGAGTGAGAAGGGACATAGTCCTCATCATCACTACTGTCAGAATCAGAAGACTCAGAAGTTTGAGGATCGGGAGGAGCAGGGAGAGGTGGAACTCGCTCAACAACATCATCATCTGAAGAGTCAGAATCTGAATCAGTGGGCAAAAGGACCTCAGTGGAAGTTGAAGTCAAGGATGACTCATCAAACTTCACACTCCTCTCAATATAAAGCTCATGGGTGGTAGGGTTCAACAATCGATATCCCTTCACGCCATCAGGATACCCGACAAAGATACAAGGTTTGGATTGTGGATCCAATGCCTTGCGTTTCTTTTTGGGAATCTGAGCCATAGCCTTGGATCCGAAGACTCGAAAGTGCTCAACATCAGGCTTGTGTCCAAACCAGGCTTCAAAGGGTGTCATCCCTCTTACTGCCTTGTGTGGAACACGGTTCTGAATATAACAAGCACAATTCACTGCTTCAGCCCAATACTGTGGAGGAAGAGATTTCGAGTGAACCATACAAGTAGCCATCTCCTTTAAAGTTTGGTTCTTTCTTTCTGCAACTCCATTTTGGGAAGGGCTGTAAGCAACTGTACGCTGCAAAGCAATCCCCTCAGAAGTGCAGAAATCCTCAAACCTGTTGCTCACATACTCACCTCCATTGTCGGTTCGAAGAACCTTGATAGACCGTTCCGCTTGTTTCTCAGCAAGAGCCTTAAAGTTTTGAAAATGCTCAAAAACTTCAGACTTAAGCTTAAGAAAATATACCCAAGTATAACGCGAAAAGTCATCAATGAAGGTTAGTATATATAGAGCTCTAGTAAAAGAAGGAGATGGAAAAGGGCCAGAAACGTCACTATGAACAAGATCCAAGGGACGAGTAGCTCTCCAGGATTTTCCCTTGTCAAAGCTTTTTTCAGGGTGCTTTCCAAGGGTACAACCCTCACAAAGACCCTTAGAAAACTTAACTCGGGGTAGCCCATTGACCATTTCATTTTGGCTCAATTGTTCAAGGTAACGATAATTTAGATGCCCAAAACACTCATGCCATAACTTGCTAACCTCATTTGCATGAGTGAGCAAGGCATTGGGCGTCGAATCAGAAGAGAAGTGGGAAAAGGTATACAACCGTGAACGGTGATCTGCCTTTCCCTCAGCCACAGTGCAGTCAGAGTTAAGCTCACGAATAATCACCGAGTTAGGACCAAATTCCACTCGCATTCCTTCACCAAGGTGGGTGATTTGGTAAACCGATAGGAGATTGGTAGAGAGATTGGGAACACTCAACACTTGGTTAAATGTTCCACCTTCAATCTCTACCGATCCACTACCGGAAACCGACACATGAGTGTCATCACCCAACGTGATTTGGGACATGCCACATGGTTCAATGCTAGAGAATTCAACCTCTGAAGAAGCCATGTGGTGCGAGGCACCAGAATCGATAATCCAAGTTGATGATGGAGCTGATCTAGCTACGAGGGCCTTACCTTTCTTCTTTTCATTTTTAGTCTCCTTTGCATTAGAAGACTCACCTTTCTGAGCATTTTGTTTAACGGATTCAGGAACACTTATTTTATTCTTCTCAAGTAAATGAGTTAAGTGATCAATTTGTTTCCGAAAACAATGTTGCTCGTCATGGCCAGTATTCTTACAATAGGAGCATTTATACTTTTCCTTCTTTGCTTTAGGCTCAGAAGTCGAAGTATGAGTGATGGGCTTAACTGGGGGTTGGTTGGTCTTGGTTTCTTTCTTAGGTTGGTCCTTAGTTTCTTTCTTCTTTTCATTTTTCTTGCCCTTATTCACCACAAGGGCATGTGACTTGGATTTTAGAGTCCCCATTTGAATGAGTTTGTCCTGTTCTCAAATGAGTTGGGACGAAAAACTGTCAAAGGAGGGCATAGTCCAAGTACTACCCAAGGCGGCTTTCGTGGCGTGGAAAGTTGAAACGAAAACAGAGTATTCAGGACCTAACTTAGAAAGAATCGACAAGATCAATTGAGAGTCTTTCTTATCCACTTTACATTCCTTTAGAAGCATTCTAGTGCGGACAAACTTTGAGAAGAAGGCCTGTAGGTTTTCAAAGTCACTAGGATTTAACCCTAGTAGTTCGTTCTCCAACTCATGCGCTCTCATGTCATCTTGCTTCCCAAACATATCATCGAGCGTTTTCCACGCTTGATCGGGTGTTGAGGAAGTTTTGATGTGGAAGAGCAAGTCGGGAGAGACGGACATACAGATAAGACCTAAGGCTTCATCACAACGGTTGAACCATTTAGATTTTTTGGGTTCATCATTAGGTTCGGTCTCTAACCCCATGGTAACTCGGTATAACCCTTTACTTCGCAAAACCAATATAATTTTAGATTTCCATTCGAAGAAATTAAAAGGTGTGAGCACTGGTACTTTAGAGATATCCATAATGAAGAGATAGAACCAAGGAATGCAGAAGGAAGGAGAGAGAAAAGAAACAACCACCCCAGAACAAAATTACACCCCCCCGAGTTTGGCACTTTATAATTCAGTGCGTTGATTACAACCAGATGCGACTGTGTTCCGAGAACCAGTTTGTCACTCACCTTGCAATTAGCGTAATAACGCGCAATGGTGGAGACAACAATCAAGGTTCGTAGGGCACAACAGATCAACACTGCAAGCAAGCACAGAAAGAGAGAAGCAAGAGGGGGAAGAAAGAGCTTTGTGAGAAACAACGTCTCACGTCGCACAAAAGAATCCCTTTGTCGTAAGACTGTGGCGGACGCGCTCACAAGTCCACAAAAAAAGGAATAGAACAAAGCTCAAGAAAAAATGAGCTGAATTAAGCAATACAAAGACACCCCCCAGAATGCGGCACTTTATAAAATTAGTGCGTTTACAAAACTAATGATCCCATCATCTAGAGTGCGAAAAAACATGCAACTTTGACTAAAGAAGTGCTCAAAACCGAGCAACGAGTCAAAAGTTATAGCAAAAAACAATTCCCGCAACTGATGAGAAAAAGCCAATAAGCCTGCAAACGGATTAAAAAAGTGCCCTAAACGCATGCAAAAGGTGTCGTATGTATGCTCGTTGGAAATGGCATAAAATTTGAGATAGGGTTTGTTTGTATTGCGAGGGGGGATTAGCCACCTGCCAATCCCAGACCTCACCCTTCGTCTTCGGCACTCGAAGGAAGGATAATAAAACAAGCCAAAAATACCAAAACTTTACAATGCCAATAAAATAAATATGTAATTAATTTTTGTTAAAAGTAAGTGATTTAATCACCCTAAAACATTTTAAAAGGAAAGTGATAAGAAAATGTGTGTGGGCCCACGTTTTTTGAAGGAGTAAAAAAACGGCTTTTCCAAGGTAAGAATTACCATGTGCAAAAAACTGCAGAAAGTGGACTTGAATAGAGGCTGTAGAAGTGGGATGTGCTGCATGGTGGACAGTGGAAAGAAAATGCCATAGGGAGAACAGGTACAGTAAATCAATGCAGGACAACAGTGAACTCAGCGACTAAACATGCAACAGATGAAAAGGCTGGTCCAACGGCCTTGACAGTAAAAAAAGGCCTTAGCAGTAAAAGGAAAACCAGAGACAGTCAAAAAAAAATGCCTTAACAGTTAAAAAAGCCTAGAACAGAGATGAAAATGCAGGCCAGGTGCAGAGAAAAATGCCTGAAGGAGGCCAAAGACGCCTGAGGTTGACAGAAAAAAGCACTGAGAGAGTTGAAAAAAGGTCTGACAGGGGAGAAAAATGGATGCAGGTTTGAGCCAAATACTGACTGGAGGTGGTTTGAAAAACCACAGCCAACAGTAGAAAAAACATGCCAGAGGTAGTGTGAAAAAAAATTCAGTGAAGCTGGGAAATGCAGGTTTGAACGGGTCAAAGGTTTGAAACGTGCCTAGACTCAAAAACGTCCAAGCACAAGGCAAATGAATGAGACGTGCATGTAAAGGTAGCCTTGAGACAACAATGAACCACAGTGATGAGGAAAAATCTCGGAATAGTCTGAGTATACACCGGTGAAGAAAAAACAACGATTCCAACCAGTAATCACAGGTCCACGCCAAAAAATGAGCTCTTCTTTTACCCTACAGGCGCTGAATCTGAACACAACCAGCAAGAAACACACAAACAACCCAGAAACAACAGCCACAAAGATCTAGAAATATCCAAATACGAACTCAGCTGATAAGCAAACCAACCAAATACCTTAACTTGCAACTGCTGAAACCTCAATACAAGGTGAGCAATAATTCCAAAATGATAATAAAAAAAACTTGCACACGAGGAAATGAGAAGAAACCAGAAGTAATAAACAACTGAGAAACGAAGAGTGCACGTTTACCGAAACCAGCTCTGATACCATGAAAGAGGGATTCGCGAGAACCGATGTCGAAAAGCGATGCACCACAACGAAGTTGCACTCCGATGGTAACGTCAAGCCAACGCAATACGCAAGATTCGAAACAATGGAAAGAAGATTGCAAGTAAGAAGAATGGGTCTGCTCATGCTCATAGATCAAAAAATAGGAAGTACAAATAGGGGTGTTGTGTAACCCCCATGCCTAAACATGGAAAGAAATCAATGACACCACTGACGCATATGACGTTGACTGACCCATATGACGCCACTAGAAGAGGAGTTACAATTCCAAATAAGGAATGTAACTCCTATGATGCATTGACGCAAATGACAATGTCAGATTCTATGACAGAATCTGACACTTGTCATTTGACTTCCTAAGACCTATGACTCTCGCAAGGCGAGATGACTCACCTAGGTGATGTGGACGATGACTGGACAGTCACACACACCAACATATGGACATTTTGATGTATCATACTATGATGGATTTATGATGTATGAGTGCTCTTTCCTTTATGTATGTGATATATCTTAGATTTAGAAATGTGTATATTTCATGCTTTCATATTAATGATGTATCTGTAGATAGCACCACATGTTTTGGATTCATGATTTGTTTCTGAATTTGTATTCTAGCACTTGGGATGATACTAGATGATATTGGTGTGGGGGAGGATAGATTTGTGATTATGTGCAACCCCTCTTGCCCCCATTGATGATACGATATATGATGATTAGCTTAACATACATGCATGATGTGATACTTAGCATTTTTGTATATATATGATGTAGTGAATGATGTTAGAAATGTGATGAAATGATAGATGATAGATGTGATAACAAACAACTGTGCAAAACACACAAGCAAAATTTAACAAAACTAAACAAATATACACATACAAACAACACAACAAACTACAACTAGACAAACATACGTAAAAGTATAACAATAGTTTAAAATGAGATCTAATCTAAGCAAGTAGAAATGAACTTTAATAGATGCACATAACAAATGTTTTTGTATTTTCTAGACTCATGTTTTTAAAGTAATGTACAAAAACAAAGAAACGTGGATGCTCCCAGCATGATGTGGGAATATAAAAAAGGTAGAATGCCATGCATGTATGTGTAATTGCTCAGCATTGAATGGGATTATACAAAGGTAATTTCCTTCATGGAGATATAAGAGAAAACAAACCAGATCATGGCAAGGAAAAGGAGGCCCTAGTAGGGTTCCTAGACCTAGCAAAAGAAGTCGTATCTAAAAAGTGGTAATGATTACCCATCCTTCCGTAAGAGTAACTTGTATCTGGCGAATCTTTCTTGAGTCCCAAAAACTAGTTTTCACTAAAATACCTACCCATTGCACCACAATTGCGTGGTTTTCACATAAGGATGACCTGCTTTTTCTTTACTATTTTCTCATTTTTCCATTTTTATGCTTGTTTTTTCTTTGTTTTTCTAATTTTTAGTTCTTATTTGATATTCTCGGCATGCTTAAGCGTAGAATTTCTTCAAGTGCATAGCATTCATAGGTACCGTAAGCTCTTTTCCATTTGAATATGCAACTGTGTAGGCTCTTGATTCATATTTTGCAATTACAACATAAGGACCTAACCAGTTAGCCTCGAACTTTCCTTTCTTTTCTCTATCTTTGATGGTGTTATTTTTATTTTCTTTTAGAACTAGATCTCCTACATCAAATTATCGGTGAATTATGTGTTTTTTATATCCTCTGGACACTCTGTTCTAATAGACTTTTAGGTGATTAAGTGCTCTTCTACGCCGTTCATCTAATAGTTATAACTCTGCTAGGTGAGAAACTCTGTAGTCTTCATATTTATCAAGATAGTCTCTGAGATATATTCTTAGGGAGGGAAGCTCCACTTCCAAAGGTATGATGGCTTCAGTGCCGGGTAAGTGCACCAAGTTGGGGGATAATTAAGTGGACATCAAATCCTGAATTTTACATTAAAAACAACAAAACATCAAATTTAGTCTTCCACGGACTTGAACCATGCCAAAAAGTAAAAAAATTTCATAAAAATGGTACCATTGCGTAGGGGAGACTATTAACTTTGTATAAATACTGATTTTAAAGTGAATAGAATAGGATAAATATCATTTTATAATTTTTTACTAATAGTAGGTCTTTAAGACACTTTTTCCCGTGAATGTTTATGTCTACGTTTAAGATTGAAAAATTTGTTTCACTTCTCATAATATGATAAAAATTATACCATCCCAACCATGGTGAAATTATATACATGTTCAAAAAAAATTTATTTGATTTCAATATTTTTTGATGAAGTTATGGCGGGCAAACGGAAAGTGCTCTGTTTTCTCTATGTTTTCATACCACTTTCATGGAAAAAATCATAAAAAATAAAATATTACTCAAAAAAATATAAAATAAAATCCATCCCAAGATAGATAGTGGCATATAACTTCTCACCAAAGGAGAAAAATATATATCAATTTTTGGTCATCCAAATTGTGGGCAAACGGACTATAATCTTATAGGCATTTTAAAAAAAAAAAAAGTCATTGAATTTTGAGTTTTTAATATAGCTAATCTTGTCCATTTTTTAAAAAAATTAATATTTTAGAAACTAGATTCCGGATGCTACGATTCATATTCATATAATTTTTTATAATTTTGAGTGTATGTATTGCTAATAATCCCTACAAGTTGATATTATGTTGTTATTTGCAATATGACGTCCACTTATGACCCCTTTTTTGTCCCCCATCTTGTTGCACTTACCCTGCCATAAATAAGTTAATATGGGGTCGCTCCACTAGGAGTGTGGATGGAGGTATGATAGGCCTAGAGGGCAGGATATATTTGCAGATGCCAATTACAACCGGTTTTACTGACCATTTTCTCCATAATCCGTACAAGGGTCTTATAGTTGGCTTCTACCTATCCATTACCTTGAGGGTAATAAGGGGTAGACCACTTAAGTTGGATATGGAAGCGTTGACACAATGTTTTAACTGTTTTATTTTTGAAGGATTTACCATTATCAATGACTATGGCTGAGGGGATTCCATAACGGCATATGAGATGATTCATGATGAATTTTGAAATCCGCACACCGGTGACATAAGTAAGAGGGACAACCTCTACCCATTTGGTAAAGTATTCAGTGGTAGTGATTATGTGAGCATGACCATCTGATGAAGAAGGATGGAGCTTCCCTATGAGATCCAAGCCCAATTTAGAGAATGGCCAAGGCATTGCAATAGGTTGTAAGGCTTGTGTTGGTGCATGTATTAAATTCACACTTCTTCATGAAGTTGCAACAATCAGATTCCATGGTAGGCCGATAATAGCCTACTCTAAATAGCTTTTTAGCTAATACCATGCCACTAGTATGTGCTCCACAAATACCACTATGTACTTCTTGAATTGTATGGATAGAATCAACAACATCCAAACAGCGAAGCAGATTTCCGTCATAGCCACGACAATAAAGGGTGCCTCCTAGGAGGGTATAACAGACTATGCAGAAAATAAGGGCTTTCTTTTCAGAATGGGTGAAGTCAGTTGGAAGAATACCATCTTGTAGGTATTGGAAGATAGGGTCGTACCAAGGGGATAAAGGACCAATAACTTCACATGCCAAATAGGACTCCGGCATATCATATGCAGGTACCTGTAAATGTTCCACGAAGAAAGGCATCTTACTTTCTTCAGGGGCTATTTGTAAAGGTACCTGTAAATGTTCCATGAAGTTTTAACCATTCTCTTATACAGAATAAGCTTCTCATCTTTAACCTTGTACTCATCATTAACTTGTTTTATGATAAGTTGAGATTCCCCAATGACTCGCAGTTGTCTAATGTTCCATGTAATAGCTAGCTTGAGGCCGGTGATGAGTTCTTCGTACTCTTTAATGTTATTTGTACATGGGAATACCAACCAGAATGCTCGTGGTATGACATCACCTGTTGGAGTGATGAGCACCACTTCTTGCTCTGGATCCATGGAAGGTAAAAGATCCATGAAAATGAACCTGCCATTTGATGGATTCCTCAATATACATCATAGATGCATTTGGTAAATCTAAGCATAAAGGTTCCCATTCCTGGGAGGGGAGCTTCTACCAACTGATCAGCCAGTACCTATCCTTTTAAATACTTCTGATTCACAAACTCAATATAAAATTCACTCAAGAGAGTGATCCAATTAGCCATTCAGCCTATGAGGGCGGGTTTGGATAAAAGGTACTTGAGAGGGTCAACTTTGGATAAGAGCTTGGTTTTATTATTCAAGAGATAATGGAGAAGCTTTTGAAATGTGAAGACAACCTCTAAGAAGGCATTTTCTATTTGGGAATAATTGAACTCATATGCGATCAAGGTGTGGCTAAGATAGTAAACCGCTCTCTCTTTATGGGCTAAGTCATATTGGGAAAGTAATGCACCAATGGAAAACTGGGTAGTGGAAATGTATAAGAGGAGAGGTTCACCCGAGGTGGGTGGCATTAATACAGGTGGGCTGGACAAGTATTGTTTGAGTAGCATAAAGGCTTTCTGACAGTCAACTCCCCAATTGAATGTGACATCTTTCTCGAGAAAATGAGTAAAGGGGTGGCACTTACTCACAAGTTGTGAAATAAAGTAACAGATTGCTTGAATCTTTCCTTGTAGACTCCTTAGCTACTTAAGAGTGGTAGGTAGTGGCATTTTTGTGATAGTCGTAACCTTTGTAGGATCCACTTCAATCCCTCTTTGTGAAACAATGAACCCTAGGATCTTTCCTGATAAAACACCGAAGACACATTTCTTAGGGTTCAAAAAAACCTTATAGTCTCTTAGATGCTAAAAGATATGCCTCAATACTTTAGGGTGTTCTTCTCTACTTTTGGATTTTGCTAGGATATCATCAACATAGTCCTCCATGATGTCACTTATCATATCATGGAAAATAACTTTCATGGCCCAGCTAATAAGTAGCCCCAGTGTTCTTGAACCCAAAGGGCATGAATTTGTAGCAAAATGTTCCCCAAGGCATGATGAATTCTGTCTTATGCTGATATTCTTCTATAATTCATATCAGGTTATAACCTGAAAACCCATCCATCAAGGACAACATTTCATAACCAGCTGTTGAATCGGACTATCATGTCAATGTCTAGGTGGGGGAAAATCATCCTTTGGACATGATTTGTTAATGTCATAGAAATCTATGCAGATCCTTATGCCAATTTTTTTTTTCTATACTGGGACTATGTTAGAGATCCATTCTGAATAATCAATAGGTTTAATGAAATCGATAGCTAACAAATTTTCTGATTCTTCTTTGACTAAGAGCACCACTTTAGGATGCATCTTTCTCAACTTTTGTTTGATTGCTTTGGCATCTGGGTTCACACCAAGGTTGTGCAAAACTAGCTACAAGTACAAACCTTGGCATATATGTATATTTCCATGTGAATATGTCTACGTATTCTTTTAAGAGCTCTAGAAAAGTCTTTTGTTCCTGAGTTGAGAGTGAAGCTCCCAACTTGACTATTCTAGGTTGCTCTTCTGAGCCGATGTTAGCCATTGATTATTTCCTCAATAAGGATTTTAGAAGCATCTTCCATCCATGTAGGATCAGGGGGAAGAGTAAGATCGACCTCTTGTGGTAGTTCATGATCATCTTTGAATGGATAAATCACTTCATCTTTAGACTCTTTGTTCTATTTGTCTATGAGTTTATCAAGAGGCTGTCACTATGGGAATCCCATTGAGCCTTCTTACTTAGTTTCTCAGAAGTGTGTGTACTTTTATTTACAGCCTTTTTATTCAACCCTCCACACATCTCTGCTTCTTTCCCGAAGTAGGCGCAGGTGTCTAGCTGAATCTTAAATCCTTTCTTGTGGTCTCCAACCCGAGTAGAGTCTCTGAGCCCCACCAAATCTGCAAATTCCTCATCATTTTCAAAGAAATCAAGGGGCACGTGAAGTTGTTGATCCCAATCTATAAGCTCAGGATATACATGGGCTACTGGGTATTTTTCTACGGGGTGGATTCGGATAAGGCAAGGACCAAAAATCTAGGAATAGGTTCGTGGAGGCAAGATCCTCATAAAGGCTACATTGGGAATCTGTGTCACTATCAAAATGAGATGAAATGTCCTCACGTTCAGAAGAGGTGGTGTCATTCTTAGAAGGTAGAGCATATTGGGGCCTTATGCCAAGGCCATGTTTATCAGCTTTAAAATGAGGGATAGGGATAGGCTCCAACCGGCCTTCTGCATTGACGCCACATCCAAACCCATTATAGACCATGAAAAACATCATACGGGGACCTTTGATGTACTGAGGTGCTTGAGTGCATGAAGCCATGGTGCCTTCTGGCACTCTACTGGTACGGTCTTCTAAAATTTTCTCCTCATATAGGAGACCACTATGGACAAATTTTTCCAACAGTTTAGGACATTTCTCACGAGTGCTTTCGAACTGAAATTGAGGCATACCCCTTATCCTTGGGGATACTGATAAGTCTAATATCAACAGAGCCTGCTCAAGAGTGAATGGCTTACTGAGGCCATATTTTGCTGATGTTTCCTGCCATGAGGAAAATGGGTTGACCAATGAGGGAAAATCTTGATTGAAAGGGGTGAGAGATTTTAAATCTATTCATTTTTTATAGCCTCTTTTGTAATGGGACAAAAAAATCCTTAGAAGGACATTCATAAGCTACACAAGAAAAACTGTGCAATGCTCTACAATGTGTGAATGGTTTCGGGTCTCCCAGAATGGTAACCACCTGCCCTTCATGACATAACTTGATGCAATGATGAAATGTTGATGGAATAGCTTGCATGGCATGGATTCATGGTTATCCAAAGAGCATATTGTATGGAAGGTCCAAGTCAAGGACATGAAACGTTATGTCATGACATGTTTGTCCTACCTCCATGGGAACCATAATAGTCCCTGTTGACTCTCTTTTTTCATTTTCATATGCTGTGAGTGTGATAGTCTTAGCACCCAGCTCTATTTCTGAATGGCATAGCTACTTTACCAGCTTCAAGGTGTAAATATTTAGACAAGATCCCCGATCTACAAGTACTCTTTTGATTTTTTGACGAGTAACCACCACTTTGAGATATAATGGTAAGTTATGCTCTGGGTTATTATGCGAGATTGTAGTATGATCAAAATTAATATGATCATTGGTGTCTAAGTGTGCAATCATGGCTTGAAGGTTTGTGGGGTCTACCTCAGTGGAAGCCCCTGAATTTTGCAAAGTTTTGTACATTATATTTTTATGGGCATTAGAGATCTTGAGGAGATTGATAATAGATATCATAGTAGGCATTTTCTCTAACTACTCTATTAGATTATACTAACCTGCCTGAGGGATAGGCACATGATCTGGTATGATTAAGTGGGGACATCTTGTCATGAGTACGCAACTCTTTTCTAAAATCCGAATGGTGTTGATCTATTCATTAGATGAGTTAATACACCCAATGAGGGAATCATAAGGAATATCATTTGTAGGGTACACATAGGTAGCAACCCTATAGTCATTGGAAGTTTTCCCTTGATCTGGTTTTCTTTTCATTTTATCTGTATGGTCAGGAAAAGGTTCTTTGTAAATACCCATTTTTTCATTTGAACTTTTACCGGTCTCAGGGGGAGAATCCACAACAATCTACCCTTCCTCTATGAGGTCTTGGATATAATGGCACAATCTCAAAAATATATCCATTTTGTGTCCTTGAACATGGTGGAAGTCATAATATTCATGGTCTTTGAACCAAACCAGTTTTGGAGCATCTTTCGGATATGGTACTGTTGAAGTTGGATATTCTACCATTTTTGCACTGGATCTAATTGTTTTAGGATGATAGATAAGGATTATGTCAAGGATGTGAATGTACATTTTGTAGGTGCTTTGGGAAGAGGTCCTTGCAAAATCTTTAAGAGTGGGCCTCTCTATACGGCTTGGACTCTCTTGGAGTCTGTAATGCCATCACCAACAACATGTTTATTCTTATTGAAGAATTTAGGTTTGTCTGTGGATTTGGCTTCATGTTTGTTTTTAGTAACAGGTTTAAGCATTCCCTTGGCAATGAGTGCTTTCTTTGAAGTTTGAGCCACAATGCATTTGCAAGTGGAAGGCTATTTCTGGGTTTAAGTTAGGAACAAATATGCTCACTAACTGTTTTTCTAGTAAGGCATAAGGAAAACGACTAGCTATCCCACACCATCATTGTCAAAATCCTACAAATGTCTCATTGGGTTTTTGTTTTGCGTTGCATAGATCATTCATTGTGATGTCACTCTCCAGATTATAGGAGTAATTCCAAATGTGTTCAATGAAAAGTTGTAAAAGGCATGGATTTGGGGTAAGAATCTCTAAAGAAACACCAAAGGCTTTTAACAATCTAATGAATGGAATATGTCATAAGAAATGAGCAAGGTTTTATTCTTTTCATACATTAATTTGAATTAAACATGCAAACTAAACAAATGAAGTTAACCTCTATTCTTTGAAATCTTGAAATAATGAACCGAAGAGGATCTAAGCATTTAGTTATGTGTTTAAGAGAAAGAGATCTCCCCATTAATGGCTTCAAGGCCAATAGATCTTCCCTTTTACTCCATGTTAGTGCTATGAAATACAAAAATCAAATGCTTTTAGATCAATGGAAGAAGATGAAATGCAATCTAAAGCCTAAAAAAATTGTTATAATCTATGCTAGGAAGAAGAGAGAATTCTTAGGAAATGAGGGAGGGGGTATAGCCCTATTTATAGTTTTTGGTTTGGAAGAATGGGAGATTTGGGTGCATGTGGGACAAAGGCTAAAGTCCAAAAATCACTTTTAGCAAGTCAAAGTGTGATTTGACTATGTTTAGGGTATTTAACCTAAGTTAGACTAATTAATCTCTCTTAGAGAGTAATTAGGGTTCTGGAAGTGTTTCTGAAGAGCTTAATCAATCCAACGAAGTGGATTGATCTTCCAGGGAGCCAATAGAAGAAAGATAAAAGAGAATAAGAAGCTAATGTAGTTAGAAGGAGGATATAACAACATTTTTAAATGGTTTATAAGAGGAAAAATGACCAAAAGGGTGTCGTGAGAAGGGAGTTCGATAGGTCTAACTAGCTGTGTTTCGTCAATTTGCAAAGGGAAGAAGCGTTAGTGCACCATTAGAAATAATAGTGTATTAATAAAACTATAGGTGTCCTTGGTGTCCCTGTATGAATTGGGCAAAAAAAATCCGCTTCTTCTGCACCACACTCGATTTACCTTGAAAATTGCACAAGTCGTTCTTTTTGAGCCCCATTGTCCAAGACACATTTCTCCGTGCTACCCACAATGCATTCACTTGCAGTGATTTCAGGTTTTTGGGTCCCGAATGTCACGATGTCCCTCAGACTACCTAGGATGATTTTTTCTGCCTTAACCGATTCCTTTGCAAATCAGCCATTTCACCTTTTCAGGGCTCGAATGTCCCACTGTCCCATGGACCGTCCAAGAGAAAAAATTTCAAAAAAACCCACAATACACTGTTCCCTTAGAATATCGGCATTTTCACCTTTTTCGAGCCCAACTATCCCAGTGAACTTGTGTAGCCTAGGACAAAAATTCCACATTTTCCACAAAACACTAAAAGAAGGCATTTTTTGGGTTTTTCGCAATTTTGGTCTAACTTCCTGAATTTTTCCTTGGATAGCGAAGCTATAGAAGAGCCAAAGGGACCCTCGAAACCTGATTTTTGGGCCTCAAAACCAATTATACTTTCTAATCCTAAATAAATTACGTGGGTTATTCAAATTTACCTCGAGGGGTGAATTTGGGATAACACTAACCCTAACCAAGATTATGAAAGACCTCTTTTCAATTCATGTGTCTTATTGTTTCTTTCTTGTTTTGCAGATTGGAGGAGAAAAAGAGGTGGAAGCCATGAGAGGCAAGATCAAGCTCAATGAAGAATGAACAGTGTTACATTCCTTTCAAAGTTCCATTGAAACCCGCTTCTAGTGTTTTCATGTATATTATTATTTGTTTTAACCTTTTGTTATTTGTCCCATTGGGCACATGGGTATTTGTTTGCCCTATTTTAAATAAATAGATGCAATTGTGTAGATACACCTGGATCAAGGATTTTTGTAAGTTTATACACATAATAACCACACACACACACATATGTTTGAGTGTATATATACATATATTTTATTTAAAACAACCATCTAGAATAACCCAAAATCAAAAAAGGGGGTATTTTGATACTATACAAATGTCTATATATATATGTCATACCCTTCGCCCCAAACATCACACTATCCAATAAACGAGGACCGCATGGCCGAGGGGGTCAACAATTAACAAAAAAAATGTTCTTGTTTTTAAGTTTCGCATTGGCATAATGATTTGTATAATTATAAAATAGTGGAGAGAAATATTCATATATTAATATACTTATAAAGAGATAAAATATGTATCATAGGTAATATTATATAGTATGCATTTTTAGGCATAGCGAGTGTCTGAAGCTAGGTGTATTGGGTTTATTCAGATAAAGCTATTGATTAGTAAATTGACAACCAGAGAACACATTTGGTAAACTACTACAAGTGTCGCCAGAATAAAGAGATTAAAGGAGGGAAGAGAAGAGGGACGGGCGAGGAGAGGTGAGAGGAGGGGGGACCCCCACAATCATACTTATGTAGTGATTTACAACAGAGACCCATTTGATAAGATTTACAAACTAACGTCATTTCTAAAGTATTTAGTATTATTAAATTTTGGCAAAATGTTGTTTTTAAATACTATAGGGGTTATAATTACCAATTTAGCAATTATTCCAAGTTAGAGAAAAAGATGTTATTTAGCAATTTATTTGGCATCATTAGGGTTGTTAAGTGTTTTTTTTTGAACAAGGATGGATTTTGACTATTTCCACATGTTATTCAAATATAAAACTTGGGAAAAACCTCCTAAAATTAGTATTTTTTCTCTTACAACTAATAAGGAGCTCTTCATCCATGAATAAAGGCACTTCTTGCTAAACTATTCCCTTCATTCCAACATTTTTTAAATGAGAATAAAAGATTGTAAAAAACTTCAAGATACTTTTCATATAGCAAGAACCATAACTAAATTCTTCATTGATCTCAACCATTGTTCAATTAATAGAAGGGGCAAGCAAGTAAATATTTAGCTCTTCAATTTGAAGGAAACACCATATCCACTTACGCTATAACGTCCTATCCCCCCACGTTTTGCTCGTTGATTGAAAATATGTTACAACAATGATCACCGACAATACAAAATGTTCTCTTGAATGGGTTTCTGTTTAAAAATTAATAGTCTTTTTCCAACAAATAAGGAAATAATTTTTCAAGCTTTTTATTTCAGTACAATGACGAAATCACACTACAATTTGATAAACAAGGTGGGTACTAGAACTACACTTTAAGAGTACAATTTAAAATCCTCATACACAAGGAGACAACATGGTAACATTTAAAAGAAGTTGTAGTGTTTCATGCCCACATGATTCATTTTCAAATGCCACAGGAAGCGTATCATTTGAGTTCCAAATTCTTCACAAAGATCAAATAAACGACCAAAATGGGGGTAGGAAACACCTCCACCAACCAATAATCCAATGAGAAAGTGAAGCCTGACGTCTCATTGGTCCTCGATCCCAACCATGAATACCACTGGGAATATTTGACATCAGTGGCAACAAACACGGTTTCCGCATTTACATCCAAAACAACATCCAGAAGAAAATAACCACAAATAAAAACTTAATTTTACACACATAAATTTCCCAATAAGATTGTCTGTAAACTAAAGCCAAGTAGAGAGAGGAAGATGAGGAGTTCTATTATGTCTCCAAGGGTTTGGGCTCCCTCCAAACTCAAACAGCCATTCCTCAAGTGATCCCACGTCGACTTCATAAACATGAGGAAAGAGGAATTCGCCCTGTGTGTGCCCTCCCAGTGACCCACCCCACACAGGACATCCCCGCCTACGTCCATCGGTGCAATGAGTTTTTCTATGTGTGTGTGTGTGTGTGTTGTGTGTGTGTGTGTGTGTGTGTGTGTGGTGTGTGTGTGTGTGTGTGTTGTGTGGTTGGTGTGTGTGTGTTCTTATAACTTCGTTTTTGTGTAATGTTCGCAGGGACGAAGTGTTTTAGGGAGGAATATTCTATATCCACAAAAAAATGGTGAGACACTATTGTCATTTTAATTTAGTGTTATTTTTGGAATTTATCTAGCGGCACTCTGAGTCTTCTTTTCATTTTATTAGGGCGCTAGCGGGCTGTCTTGGACAATCATTTTGATAATGGGCATGAAGATAGATTATAACTCCCATTTCGGGACATGCTTCTTATACTCATACTCTCGTTCTTATACATTTTTATGGCTAAGACCACTTCCTCCGATGGGAGAAATATGTATGAACCCCACAATTAAATGTGGCTGTATCATTTTTCAGAACAGGGTTACATATAAGTGCCCGCGATTAAACCCACGAGCAGGGAACCGGGAGGAGGGGGCGACTGGAAAGAAGTTGGGTAAAGTGTGAGATGAGAATGCGTGCCTATACCAGTTAGACGGAGATGGTAGCCTAGACCGATCGTAGGGTGGTATGCTTGCCTTCCATGCTTCACAATTCATTATTGTCGAGGTTCACTCCACCCAATATAACGCCACGAAGCCCCTAATATCTCTATGCCTGCCCTTACAACGTAAAATACTGTAGCTTTCTGCCATCTACCTAATCTATATGAACCTCCACAATGCTACGCAAACACCTGACAACGATAGTACACGTGGTAGGGCACCCAACCCACTGATCTTCTAAGATACCCAAGATAAACTGGATGATGCATTCCCAACCAATCTGATCCCCATTATCACACATTTCTCACCCCTCACCTACGGCTTCAGTTCACCTCCAGCAATCACAGACCTGCACATGTACAAAGGCGTTCATTATCCACACATCCACACACAAAGCAGGAGACAGGGATAGAAAACGAGAAGCAAGGTGTAGAAACCAAGGGTGTAGCCGCTAAATGTCCATAAAAAGAATCCAATCCAAAAGAAAGTTCCAAACATTCCTTCCCCCCCCAAGGCCACACGCGCAACCCCATCCGCCACAGTATTTCCAAACTCTACGTAAGACGCAAGGTGCCCAAATAAACAGCGAAGAACCTCCAACAGCTCCTGTGTGGCGTCCCCAACATCACGAACGTACCCCCCCCGAATCCTCACTTACATAAACATTATTAAACTAAACGAAGAGATCATATCCGCAAGGGTGCTTGAGTGCCGGGCAGACTTCAGACGAGATCGATGTTGGCGGTTTCATTGCTAGTATGACCAATCATGTTTTTTTCTCAACACTTCCACCATCACCAAGGTAAAAAACAAACCAAATATTTAGATACCATTGGTTGGGTTGCACTGGCAAGCATGCCCCACCCTCTTTACACACACCGTCAATCCCAGAACCAACCCTCAAAGAATCATCATCGACAAATACCTCCGGAAGAACAAGTCACTTCCTTTCTCTTTTCCCTTTCCCCGACCCGCCCAACGAGCACCTACAATCAGATCACCACAACTCTTCACCGTGTCCGAGTGCCTTAGTGGGTTGTCTAGAAAAGGGGTGATAAATTTAGCAGAGATTGGGAGATACACTTCGCTTTATACTTGTAGCCGCACAAGTCTACTTCAACTTAGCCAACCAGTCCCCCTCCCAGTTTCATTAATGCGGATTTGAGTCAACAACTACTCCAGCGTACTAACAATCAGTCCAATATTCTACAATACATTAATTCACTCACAACACCCCCCTTACGGCTGGACCCAACTCACATTATATTTCCCACCCTTTTTGCCACTCCCTAATTAGTATAGTAGTGTAATTAAAAACCATCTATTAAAGCTAAATTCCGCCGATGTGACCTAAATCACACTAAAATTACATAAACCGTGCTCACCCGATTTGGAGGTAACTACATTAAACCTGACCACTCACACATGGGGCTTCCTCCTACTATCACAATATACAACACTCTTGCATGAAACATATACACAAGTTACCAGGTTACGCATTCCCCCTATTCCGCATATTCCTTCCATGTTGCATTCTCCTCATCCCACCTTTGGTTTGTTGCGTTCGCGCCCTGCCACCTCACACGCGAACACGACCCTGTTTCAGCAACGTCGTTCGTGTCCCCTTAATTCCTCGCCCATTGCCCGCGGCCCTCGCCCCCCCCTGCTTTAGGCATTCTCACTCTTACAATCACATGCTGCCAAAACTCACATGCCCATGCTCACGAACCACGTTAATGATCATCCCAGTATTGACACCCGTTTCCTTTTTTTCCTAGTATCTTTGTCTGTACTCATACTGGAAATCAATGAAGTTAACGATGCATAAACTAAATGTTGCTAGCATCATACAATTAGCAGTAACCTACAAATGTCAACAATAGCGATGAAGCCTAGTGAGAACAATGTGCCATTTGGAACTATATCAAACACACATTGATACTAATCCGATTGTGCAATCATGCATCAGTCTAAACATCGCACATTTAATTGTCTACAATTTTAACTATCAACAATAGACAATGCCCATCGTGTCAAATATCTAAAAATTGTTGAATTAGGCGAAAGTAGCAACACAAATGGTCGTATTATTTATAAATTATATATAGAGTTAGACATAAAAAGAAAAATAAAAATAATTTGGTCGAGAGTAGGTAGTGGGCAAGTACACATACCATGATACCCTGGCACATGATCGCATATGTCTCGAGCGGACTCGTCCACTTACATCATCCTTACACTTCTCACACTTGATATACATAATTTAGTTATAATACAGTAATCATGAAAACTCATTTCCTTAGGAGCTTTGTCTTACCTGATACATGCCTATACTTTTACACAATTACTTCATACTATTTACCCTCCATTCCCACTTTTATTAATTTGAACATCTTACATTACACAGAAACGTTTTTAGCACATTATCTCAAATCCTATTACCTATCTTACACCTTCAGCACATCCGCACAATTTTATGTCCAACAAAAACTATTTGTCATTACTTCTACCCACATTTTAGCTCATATAGTGATATGTTGCTGTCACTCCTATCACCCTACGAACTGTTGCAATGTAGTCCTCCAGTCAATACTCGGACTATTGAATGGTTTACAACTAAAGACCCTCCTATTGAACCACTAAATTTAATCAAACCAAAATTTCTTATTATAAAATATTTAGGGACATTTTTAGTGCTGCCCAGCTTCTTCACCATATGTTTGTCTTACTATCGGTTGTTTTTCATACACTGTTTCATCAGATACTTCAAGATTACTCAAAAACCCTTTGTCGATATACCTTTCGGTGACATACCACACCAGTCAACATGTTTGGCCTCTTATTCAACCTTTATAGGCATATAGTTTAGGAAATAAATATCACATTTACCACCCTCATGCACTTTATTTTTATTTTAGTCATTCATCTTCTGTATCCCACCCATCCATCCACACTCACCACTGAACCCATCTTTCTTTTGTTTGTCAGCCATTTCAGCCCATTTGTTTCCCCCCTGACGTACTCTCAGTTTACCGTTCATTTTGCGGGTTAACAAATGGTGTGGCACATAAATATAATGAATCTCATTTATACATATACCATCTACTCGAACGGCAGTGGCACGTTTCGCTGAAATTTCTGTACTTCATTCACATTGCTCCTTCCTAATTCTACCATGTTTCCTATACCGAATCCCTGCACTCCTTGGTTACCTTTCACTTTTTTGACCCCTATTAAGTATTTGAGCATAGTATATTGTATTTTGCACATGGTAACATAGATATATTTGTGTAATTTCCTTGTCATTATATTTTATAATTGCACACACCTAGACATTCACTTGCTTTTTAGTTGTCCTGCTGGTCCACACAAATGCTACAAGTCCTGTGCACAGGTAATAATCATGTTCTTGGCCCCATAGTACCTCTATGTACACAAGTACCATAGCGGGTCCTATTGGAGAATACTCACAAGTTTACATACATTATAGGTTAATATTGACACTATATTAAATGGTGTATGCTTGTTATAGCACCGTTAAAGTTATATAATTCAAATTACGTGCTTTGAACATAATGTTTATCTTTGTACTTATACCCATGTGCTTAACGACGCATGTTTGCTTCATTGTTGCGTAAACGTTGCGCTTTGTCCTGAAAATATTTTTATTCAGGGTTGGTTGTTGATTTAGCGATAATTTTGTTTTTTCCATTGTTAGTCCTTGCAGAGGCTATTGTTTGACAGGATTTTGCCCTTTCTCAGTTGTCATACTTGTTTTCACAGGCCCCATAGTGCGCCTTGATGTCTTATCAAATCGTAGTGGATGATCCCATGGTTTGCAAACCCAGAATTTTAATAGTTAAATTTCGTAACCTTTACATGTTTCAACATTGTCGAACAGATTTACATTTTGTAGTATGCACCGGTTTTTATATTTGATTGTGCTAACAATTGTTTGCATGTGCCTTTTTTCTACTAAGCACTTCCCTTCCCATCTGAAGGGGCAATATGTAGCATAGTTTGAAAAATAAAAAAAAGGGTGAATTTACTCACCCCATCCACAACTTTATACAGACAACAACACAATATAATAAAACATAGTTACATTGTCAGATAGGGCTCAAAGTTAGACTTGGGTCCTTGGTACCTATAGGCTTCCTAAGTTGCTAGTAATGGGGCATTACATAGTTCTTTGACCATGCCACAGAGGCTTTTGACAGGGCAATATTTCTTAGCATTGGGCATTTAAATCGGATTTTCACCTGCCAGGATTTCTAGCAATGACAAATAAAAAATCATATTCGTGGGTTGGTTTAAAAATGGGAAACAGTTATACTTCTGTTTATTTATTAGTTGGTGAATGACACTAGAAACTTCTCCCTATACTTATTCAATATTTCCCAACAAACGATTTATAAAAAATGGGAGTGTCGAAATCATCTTCTAGATCCTTCCAACCTATTTCTCATCACATATCTGGTGCAAGCGTCACTTTTTCCACACTTTTTCATTTTACATACCTTTCCTTACCACTTTGATTAATAAATACATACTTTGCTAATTTTGGCTCTCTTTTGTAGGTACATCTGTCTGGGAAAGGTAGTCAAAAACACCAACAAGAAAAAAATAATACATCACGCACAACGACATAAAAATAGACACATCATGTAGATACATATATTTTTCAGCTTAGAGTTCATTTTACCTCATCACTCTCTTTTTTGCATTCCTATCCGTAGCAATCCATGCTTGACATGTTTTGTCATTAAACATTTTCTCTGTCCTTCAACCACACTTGTAAAATTATCTACATGGCTTATCATGTATGCATCACTATATAATTCCATGTTACTGACTGATTTCTGCTCACAACGTAAGTGGGCACAAAGTAGACTACAAAATCACACCCCTTTGGGTAATTATCTGTCCTTAATTACATATACATACAATTCATGGTGATTCCTAAGTCAAGAATATACTTAATTAACCCAGTATTGACACAATTCTTTCTTTTCTAGAATTTTATGGTATTATACAGGTGATTGCTAGGTTTTCCTTTTCAATCTAGAATTTTTCATCTAAACACTATGTGCCCAGAATCGGCAATGCTCACACTAAGCACCCTCATCATGTCTTGGGGACCCTTTCCTCTTTAGAATTTTCTCTAACTTTTGGGGGTTTTCGAGCACTGAGAATCATCTGTTATTCTTATAGTCAACCTTTTAAGGGTTAATTCTGAACATTCAAGTGAATAATCCTTTATCGTGATAATATAAAGAAAAAGTAGTAAGCACCTCCATCTCCACCTTAAGGTTGCAGCCCATCAAGCCATCTAAGAGATTATTGCATCCATTTAGGCCAATAAATGGACGCAATGGATGATTTTAAGATGAATTTTCATTAGGAGGGAAGTTATTCGATTTACATGCATAATTACTTGCTCTCATTTACACTAACTCCTTTCTCACTATCGAAGTGTGGACTAACAAAAGAGAACACCTAAGGAATAGTTATTCCAACACACCACACACACAAAAGTAACATTGAGGTTTGAGATGTTATGCAATGTTAGTTATAAATCGCCATTGTGAGGATGAGGAGAAATCTAAATCCTCATTTGTCTCTTCTTTATTGGGATTTGTGTATATTTGACACAGGTTGTAGGTTGGGTTCCTTCTTATCACAAGTTTATGTGACCTCGCGATCATTATGTGACATAACAATAAAAGATGAGAGAATCAACAAACATCTAATGACTCGAGGAATTAGGTTTTGTGACAATATCAAAAACTCAAGCACCACGACATCATTACTAGGTGCCAGGGTTGCCCTCTTTCCAACTCCTGGCACCCATTCCATCTATATTGTCTCGATATATATTTTCTATGCTCTTGTGTGATGGTTTTCCATCTCTGTAAGGGTATCACTACAAATTTGTGCAACCAATCTGTAAATCAAACTAAGGATATTTATAACCCTCTTTTATTATTTATTTTGGATAATTTATGCTATTTCATATTTAACTGTATTTTTGTTTCATACGTTAGATTAGGCTAGAATATACATTTTAGCTAATCAAGATAATAGCTTGAAAATTGTTAGATTTTGGGAGGGTACGAATGAGGTTTATTTTGTATCTCCCATTTGATTATTTTGGTCATAGTCATGCTCCTTAGATTTCCCTCTCCTTTCCATCCAATGTCTTTGATTAAGTGTTTATGTTAAGAGGTCTCGAAATTAAGGAAAGAACAATCCAAAGAACATAAAACTATACCTTCCCCAATGCTTGTTTCCTCTCAGCTACGCTGGTGAAGTGATGCTTGGCTAGGTAGGGGTGTCTCAATTCCCCGTGACTGGGGGTCATTGATTTTTTCTTCCACTTTAACGTTTAATGCAAAAAAACAAGGAGATGAGTATGAAGCCTCTATATTAGGATTATCATGTTCTAAAGATGATGGGTGTGTACAACGTCGAAGTTTTGGGTGAAACCTCCGACTCACTTGTTAATCAAGTCTAGAAGTGATGATACCAGAGAAATCATGTTGTTAACTCTATAGGTCCAATCGTTATTAACTTTACAAAGGTTTAAATTTATCTCCATAGAAGCTTATTCCAAGAGACAAAACCTATTGATGATTGTATGTACAATTTCTTCAAATTTTGTCAGTGTGACGGAATTAAAGAAAATCAAATTAACTGTTTCAGTTGAGTTGGGCCTTTGGTTCAAAAAGGATACAAACAATGAAATTTGGCATAATCAGGTCTGGGAGAATGATCGTCATACATTATATTTATAGAAAATGCTGAGGAGAAGATCTTAGGTATCTCAAATGATTTGATCAATTTCTATCCACCACCAGTGAGGGCTTGTCAATGTACCTCACCTCCTATACTTTGGGGCACAATTTGAAATCACCTCATATAAGATTTAATATCTCTGTAGTTGAGGAAGAAAGAGTTGGAATATTAATTCTAGCATAGCCTAGTTTGAAAGAGGGGATGCCTCTTTGAGTAAATGAAAAATAGACATAAAAATAGTGAGAAGAGGACTTAACAATATTGACACTAGTTATTTTTTTATCTTAAAAATAAATATGACAGCACAACAATGGTGTTGCTTGAAGAGATCAAAGACCTTACTTTTATACATAAGGAAATGATGGTATCACTCCTGACTTGTGGTCACATTAATTACAAAGCCTAATGTTCAACCCGTGAACTAAAAACTAAGGACCCATGAAGCCAAAAGTATATTTAATGGTTAAGAGACGGTAATATGAAATCTGTAAAGTTTAGGGTTGATCAGTTGGTAGGTTTATTCCATTTGTGGTCTTCAAACATCATCCCAGTTTAAAAACAAGGAGGGGAGATACGCATTGTATGATTGAAGGGGGGGGGGGAAACATAAACAAGGCTTGTCCTTGTTGGTTGATATTTTTCATGCCAAAATATGGGTTCAACCACAGTACAGGGGATTAAATCCCTCTCAAAGAAGGTGAGGATGCTAGGTTTACTAATCTAAACACAACAAAAAATAATATGCGACAGTATTCACACGAATTACCATTGGGGTTGGATTACGAATCCCAAAATCATTATCTATGCTAGGTAAAGACATTTTGTGTTCCGAAATAGAACGGATTTTAAAAGGAAATACCAATGAAAAGGAAATGATAGGAACGTATTTTCTTTCAAGCAAACAAGATCATGAAATAATATACGAGTTCTAGATAAAAATGGAAGTAATGTTTGAAACAAAATTAAAATGCTTGAGAATGGTTAAACAAGAATAGCCTTAAGACTCCTGAACATAAGAAACAATACCTTTAAGAGAGAGAATTCAGCAACACAAAGTTTGCAAAAATAGCCATCGATTTCTATCCTCAAATGATTAAAAGAAAACACAAAGTTGTTCTTTCACAATAGTTCTAAAATTCCAAACATCTCAACCCTTTACATGCAATAGAGCATCCATTATTTATAATAAAAGGCCCTTGAGAGAAAAGGATAAATCCTAGAATAGTTCGTTTAAAGAGAGTTCACTTTTGCTTAGCCTATGCAGGAGACCAAGTCAAAATTTATTCCTAGTGACGAAACAAAAAATGAAAAAGAATGTCGATTTCAAGATTGAAATGACATGTTGCATTGTGCTTATTCTGTATCATCATCTTTATCCGACTCCAACAAAGCCTGAAGTGTTCCAAATCTTGGATCTTGGATGATGTCCTGATTTTTTTTTTTTTATTTCATTCTATCAGGTTGTTAGGGGAATGATCACCAGAAATTAACATGTTCCTGAGTACACTCAGCGTTGAGGAAGGAAAACTTTTTCAATTTCTTTGTTGTTGAAGTTTCCCTCAGGGTACCAAAGAATGTCAATTTAACACATGCAATTGATTTCCATGCGATCCGTAATTGATTTATGTTGATTGATTATTGGATAGATTGTAAAGGATAATCAATAGCGTAACAATACTGGCCTTCTACTCAACACCTTCGCACATAGTTTGACTAGCTCTTCTTCGAAGTCATTCTTGCCATTACCAAAATGATCTCTGATTCTCTCAATTTGCTACACAGCTTCATTGAGAATATTTTATTTGGAATCGATGGCTTTAGTCACTGAACAATTGGTTATCCCCCATGTGGAATGATCCCTCTTCGACCAAGAGCAAGATGGAACTCTATTTCAGCGTGTTTTGAAATGGCGACGCTTGGAAAGTCAAACGTTGGCTTCTTGATTTTGCCTGAAAACCAATCGTACATTTTCTCATCCTTTCTTTATCTTCTTAACTTGATAGACTTCTACAGATATCTTGAGAATTATTTCTCTTGAATGAGCATTCACTGGGTCCATTCATCGACATTTCTCCCATTTTCATTAATCTTCTACTAAAGGGTACCGATGAGAAATCTCTACCCGATAGGACGTTAGGGATGAGTGGGGTTGAATCTAAGGAGAGGATTTGAGGAGCTGGTAGAAGTCTGTTGCTGCTATTACTTTATCTTTCAAATACATATTTTTTTACCGTATTCCTCAACTTCTCGCATAACACATTCCATGGCATCTATGTGTTACTGATAGGGCTCCATCGTTGTTTATCTTTCCATAGAGCCACCCTTGTCATGTTATAATTGTGACCCATTATGGCATCCTTTAGTTTAGCAGTGTTGAGAGTAGCAATCTCTGCTAAAATTAGCCCTGAGGAAACACTCTCCACCCAACCAATAATCCAATGAGCAAGTGAAGCCTACTTCCTCATTGGTCCTCGACTCCCCAACAATGATGAAACAATATGGAATATTTGACAATCATTGGCCAACAAAACACGGTTCCGCCTTTACATCCAAAACAACAATCACAGAAGAAAATAACCACAAATAAAACATTAATTTTTTACACACATAAATTTCCCAATAATCTTGTCTTTAAACTCAAGCCAAGTAGAGAGAGGAATATGAGGATTTCTCTTATGTCTCCCAAGGGTTTGGGCTCCAACCTCAAACCTCCAAAACTCAACGAAACCCCAATATCTCTTATGCCTCCCTACAAGTAAAATATCTCTTATGCCTCCCTAACTCTTATGCCTCCCCACAATTAACAAAACAACAAGATAAGTACAAGGTAGGGCACCCAACCCACTCCATTCTAAAATACCCCAAGATAAACTATTATGCATCCCCAAACAATTTATCCCCATTTCACTTTCCTCATACACACCCTAAAGCTATTTCACTAATCCAGCAATACTCATGCAATAAAACATTCATTCAACACATAAACACACAAAGAAAGAGAAGAAACCAAGGGTGTAGACCCTACCTTTCCATAACAAGAATCCAATCCAAAAGAAAGTTCCAAAATTCTCCAAGCCAAAGAACTCCCATGCAATATCAAACTCTAACAAGCAATCCAAAAAGCAAGAACCTCCAAAGTGAGAGTCCAAAAATAAAAAAGTAACCCCCCAAATCCTCACAAAAATTAAAATAAAAAGAAAAGAGGGAGAGAGAGATGATGTGGCTTCATGTAGTATGCCAAATCATTTTTTTCTCCATTCCACATCACCAAGGTCAAACACAAACCCCAAATTAATAAATTGGTGGTTGCGGAAATGACCACCCTCTTACACACTCAACCCAAACCCACACCCCCTAAAGACATAGATAAATACCCATGGAAGAAAAGTACAATTAATTTCTCTTTTCCATTAAAAACACAAAATAGGACCTAAAATAAGTCCCTCACATCATAGGCCTAGTGGGTGGGTGACTTTAAGAGATGTGGTACAAGCTTAACTTGTCCCACAAGTCTCTAAATTAGCCAACAAGGTCAAAATCCAAGTTTCATTAAGAGGATTGAGTAAAAACTACCCGAAACAAATTAAATAATTCCAAACCAACACACATTAAGGCTACCAACTAACATTTATTTCCCCCCCTTTTTTTCACATCCTAATTAGCATTAGTTAAACACTTTTAAATTAAATTAAGAGAGTGTTAAATAAAATTAATAAAAGTGACTCCAGGTACTAATAAAAGTGACCTCAAATGGGACCCTCCTACATCAAACTAAAAAACATCAACATATACACAAGTTTCCAAGGGTTACGCATTGCCAATATTCCATATTCCTTCATTGTTGGTCTCCTATCCCCCTTTGGTTTGTTGTGTTGCGAACACTTGCAAAAGTCAAGACAATACCTTTCTAGCCTCGTGGCCATATTAATGAAATTGAAAGTGGAAAAACACATACATATACATATAATCAATTATCATAACTAAACCATCTCAAAACAAGTAATTCATCACTATTCACAATTTCCTTTATTTCAATTTTATTAATTTATCAACTAGAAATAAGATCACGACATAAACTAAATCATCTAGCATCATACAATTATCGAATTAAATGTATCAATAGAGTAGAAGCTAGAGAACATCACATTTTGATATATCCAAAACATGCATCTAATCCATATTGTAAATCATGTCATAAGTCTAAACATCAATATTGTCTATCAATTAACTAATCAAAATAACAATGCCCATCTGTCAATATCTAAAATGTGATAGCAATGTTCATATTTATAATAATAATAAGTAGAATAAAAAAATAAAAATGTCGAAGAGGTGTGGGCACTACACTATACACATGAACCTCACACACTGCATAATAGAGAGTACATCTTACACATCCTTACACATTCTACACCTTTGATCATACACAATTTTTTCCTCTTACATCTAATATGAATCATTTACATTATGTGCTTTGTATACCTATACATCATATACTTTCTACACAATACATTCTTATACATTTTACATCATTCACACTTTATAATTTGCACATCTTACATTACACACTACACGTTTTGCATTACACATTACCTATCTTACACATCACATGACATTTTATCAACAACACAACTATTGCATACCTTACCCATTTTACTCATCTATGTTTATGTGCTGCACTCACTACCCGATGATGCACTTTAGTCCCTCAGTCCATACTCGACTATTGAGGGTTTACCAATAAAATGAACCTCATCACACCACAAATTTAATCAACCAATATTTTTATTATAACTATGTGACATTTTTAGCTGCCAGCTTCTTCACATATTTGCTACTATACGTTTTTTTTCTACATCATCACGATTTCTTCAATATTACTCAAACCTTTCGTGATATACACTTTAGGCTACATCATCACATGTTTTGACATATTATTCACATTTATAGTGATATATAGTTTAGGATAAATCATCATACATTCTACCACCTCATCACTTTTTTTTTTTTTGCATTCAATTTTACACATCACATCACAACTAACAATCACCATCTTTCTTTTGTGCACATTTCAGACAATTTCCCAATGACGTACTCTCATTTAAAGTTCATTATTGAGTGTTAAGGGGGCATAAATAAATGAATCTCATTTCATACATATACATCTACTCAAGGGGCACGTTGATCCTATCATTCACATTGCATTCCATTCTACCTTTTCCATAACATAATGCATATATTGGTTACATTTACTCTTTATTACATTTAATTATTACATAGTCATCTTATTGCACATGTAAAATAGATATATTTTATGTCATTATATTTTATAATACACACATGCACATTCACTTGCTTTTCTAGTTATGGTCACAAATTCTACAAGTCTATTGCATACATCATGGATTCTTGGCATAGTACCCATTACAAGTACCATAGAGGGTCCTAGGGCATCCAATTTCATACATTATAGGTAATATTGTTTCATTTTGTTTTGTAGCACACTATTCTATCATATTTTACGTGCTTTGACATAATTTTTATCTTTCTAACATGCTAACGGGTGCTTCATGTGCAAAATTTGTTTTTCCTGAATATTTTATTACATGGTTGTTTGTTACATTGTTTTCCATTGTTAGTCATTGTATGCTCTTGTTTGCAGGATTTTGCCTTTATCCTGTGTACATACTTGTTTTCTCACAGCCATAGTGGCCTTGATTGTCTTATAAAATCGTAAGTGATATCCCATGTTTGCAACCCAATTTTTATAGTCTACATTGTCGTCTTACATGTTTAAACATTGTCTGCATATCTTACATTTTGTATTATGCACGAGTTTTTATATTTGATTGTGCTAACACTTGTTTGCATGTGCCTTTTTTCTACTAAGCACATTCCCTTCCCATTGAAGGGCACTATTTTAGCATAGTATGGGTGAATTACTCACCCCATCCAACATTATACAGAACACAACACAATATCAATACAACATAGTTTCATTTTCAGATAGGGCTCAAAGTTAGACTTGGGTCCTTGGTACATATAGGCCTTCCCTAAGTGCTAGTAAATGGGGGCAATTACATAGTTCTTTGACATGCCACAGAGGCTTTTGACAGGGCATATATTCCTTTAGCATTGGGCATTTACACATCGGATTTTACATGCCAGAGATTCCTTAGCACATAGACAATATATTCCGTGGTGGTTTACACAATGGGAAACAGTTAAAGGTTGGTGAATGACACTAGAAACTTCTCCCTATACTTATTCCATTACTTTTCCACAAGATTTCCTAAAAAATGGGAGTGTCGAAATCATCTTCTAGATCCTTTCTACACCCTATTTCTCATCACATATCTGGTGCACGCGTTCCTTTTTCACACTTTTTCATTTTACATACTTTCCTTACACACTTTGATTATATAAATACATATTTGATTAATTTTTGGCTTCTCTTTTGTAGGTACATCTGTATGGGAAAGGGTAGTCAAAAACACCAACAAGAAAAATAATAACATCACGCACAACGACATCAAAAATAGGCACATCATGATATATACATATATTTTTTCAGCTTAGGTTCATTTTAATCATCACTTTTTTTTGCACTTCCTCATCCTTAGCATCCATGCTTGACATTTTTTGTCATTCAACATTTTCTCTAGTCCTTCAACACACTTGTAAAATTGATCTACATGGTTATCATGTATGCATCACTATCTACTTTATGTTACTGAGATTTCTGCTCACCAACGTAAAGTGGGCACAAATGTAGACACAAAATCACACACTTTGGGTAATTATCTAGTCCTAATTACATAATACAATTCATGTGATTCCTAAGTAAGAATATTACTAATTAACCCATGTATTTGACCACAATTCTTTCTTTTCTAGAACTTTTATTGGTATTATACATGTATTTGCTAGGTTTTCCTTTTCAATCTAGAATTTTTCATCCTAAACACTAGTGCCCAGAATCGGATGCTAACACTAAGCACCCTCATCATGTCTGGGGACCCTTTCCTCTTTATAATTTTCTCTAACTTTTTGGGGTTTTTCTAGCCACTTGAGCATCTGTTTTTTATAGTCAACCTTTTAAGGGTTAATTATGAAATTCAAGTGAAGTAATCATTTATGTGATAATAATAAATGAAAAATTAGTAAGCACCTACTATCTCCACCTAAGGTTGCATCCATCAAGCCATCTAAGAGATCTATTGCATCCATTTAGCTCCATCACAATGGACGCAATGGATGATTTTAAGCATGAAATTTCATAGGAGGGAAGTTCATTCTATTACATGCATAATTTACTTGATTCCTTTACATCTAACTCCTTTCTCACTATCGAAGTGTGACTAACAAAAGAGAAACCTAAGGAATAGTTCCACACACACACACACAAAAGTACATTAGGTTTGAGATGTTATGCAATGTTCAGTTATAAATCCGCCATTGTGAGGGATGAGGAGAATCTAACTCCTCATTATGTATCTTTCTTTATTGGGATTTGATGTATATTTGAAGGTTTTGTAGGTTCCTTCTTCATCACAAGTTTATTGTGACCTCGACGATCATTATGTGAATCATAAGCAATAAAAGATGAGAGAATCAACAAACATCTCATGACTCGAGGAATTAGGTTTTGTGACCATATCCAAAAACTCAAGCACCCAGAATCAGTACCTAGGTGACCATGGGTGCCCTTTTCCCACTCCTGGCACCCCATTCCATCTTATTTGTCTCGATATATAATTTTCTATGCTCTTGTGTGATGGTTTTCCATCTCTGTTCAACGGGTATCCACTACAAATTTGTGCAACAAATTCTGTAAATCAACTAAGGATATTATAACCCTCTTTTTATTTATTTATTTTTAGGATAATTTATGTATTTCATTATTTATTTATTTTCTGTTGTCATTACATTTAGATTAGGCTATAATATTACATTTTAGCTTAATCAAGATAATAGCTGAAATTGTTAAGATTTTGGAGAATGAGTTTATTATTGTTCTCCCATTTGATTATTTTGGCATAGGTCATGCTCTTAGATTTCCCTCTCTTCCATCCAATGTCTTTGATGAAGTTTTTATGGTTGAGGTCTCGAAATTTAAGGAAGAACAATCCAAGAACAATCAAACTTATACCTTCCCCAATGATTGTTTTCCTCTCAGCTACGATGGTGAAAAGTGATGCTTTGGCGCTAGGGTAGGGGTGATCCTCAATTCCCTTGACTGGAGGGTCATGATTTTTTCTTCAACTTTAACTTTTAATGCAAAAACAACGGAGATGAGTATGAAGCTCTACTTATTAGTATTATCATGTTTAAGATGATGGGTGTGTACAACGTCGAAGTTTTGGGTGACACTCAACTCATTGTTAATCAAGTCTGAGAAGTCTATGATACCAGAGAATATCATGTGTAACTCTATATGTCCAATGTTATTAATCTTTACAAAGGTTTTAAATTTATCTCCATAGAAGCTATTCCAAGAGAACAAAACCTATTGGATGATTGTATGTCCAATTCCTCTTCAAATTTTTGTCAGTGTGAGGAATTAAAGGAAATCAAATTAACTGTTTCAGTCTGAGTTGGGCCTTTGGTTCAAAGGATACCAACCAATGAAATTTTGGCATACATCAAGTCTGAGAATGATCCCGTCACATTATATTTTATAGAAAATGATGAGGAGATCTTAGGGTATCTCAATGCTTGTGTCAATTTCTATCCCACACACCATGAGAAGGGCTTGTCCATGATACCTCACCATTCCTACTACTTTTGGGGTCACAATTTGAAATCCACCTCATCATAAGATTCTAATATCTCTGTAGTTGAGGAAGAAGAGTTGGAATTAATTCTAGCCTAGCCTAAGTTTGAAGAGGGTAATGCCTCTTTGATTAAATGAAAAATAGACATAAAAATAGTGAAAGAAGAGGAACTTAAAATATTGACACTTAGTTCTTTTTTATCTTAAAAATAAATAGAAGCACACACAATGGTGCTTGAAGAGAATTAAAAAGACTTAACTTTTATCTATAAGGAAATGATGGGTATCACTCCTGACATTGTGGTGCACAATTTAATTACAAAGCCTAATGTTAAACCCGTGAACTAAAAACTAAGACCCATGAAGCCAAAAGTATATTTAATGGTTAAAGAGGAGGTAATGAAACTCTTGTAAGTAGGGTTTATCATGTTGGTAGGTTATTCCATGTGGGTATCAAACATCATCCCAGTTCTAAAAAAGGATGGGAAGATACGCATTTGTATTGATTTAAGGGACATTAACAAGGCTTGTCCTTGTTGGTTGGATATTTTTTCATGCCAAAATATGAGGTTCAACCACAGTACATGGGATTAAATCCCTCCTCAAAGACAGGTGAGGCTGCCTGTTTATTACTAATCTAAAACACAACAAAAATAATATGTACAATATTCACATTAATCTAACCATTGGGGTTGGGATAGAATCCCAAAATCCATATCCATGCTAGGTAAAGACATTGTTTTTTTCAGAAATAGAATGGATCAAAAAGGAATACACAATGGAAAGGAAATGACGGAACATATTTTCTTTCGAGAAAACATAGATCACGAAATAATCATACGAGTTCTAGATAACAAATGTAATGTAATGTTTGAAACAATTAAAATGATTGAGAATGGTAAACAAAGAATAGCTTAAGATCCTGAACATAAGAACAATATCTTAAGAGAGATGAATCTCACAACACAAAGTTTGCAAAAATAACATCGATTTCTATTCCTCAAATGATTAAAAGAAAACACAAAGTTTTTCTTCTTCACAATAGTTCTCAATATTCCAAAAATCTCAACCCTTTGGAATGCATAAGCATCCCTTATTTATAATAAAAGGCGTTGAGAGAAAATAGGATAAATCCTAGAAAATAGTCTTTTAAAAGAGAGTCCTATTTTGCTTGACTCTCACGTAGGAGACCAAGTCAAAATTTGACTTCCTATGTGACGAAACAAAAATGAAAAAGACATGTCGATTTCAAGATTGAAATGACATGTTGCATTGTGCTTATTCTGTATCATCATCTTTATCTTCCTCCAACAAAGCCTGCTTGTTCCAAAATTCTTGGAATCTTCAGATTATGTCCCTGCATCTCATTCTCATCAGGTGTGGTGGAATGATCACTCAGAACTTCACATGTTTCCTGAGTATCACTAGCGTTGCCAAGGAAGCTTTTTCAATCTCTTGTTGAGTTTCCTCAGGGTCTCCAAAGAATGTTCAATCTTCACAAACTTGTCAATGATTTCCATGCCGAATCCGTAAGTTGGTTCATGTTGAATTGATTCTTGGATCTATTTGTAAAGATCATCAATAGGTATGATACCCGAGCCTTCACTCAACACCTTAGCACATATTTTGACTAGCTCTTCTTCTAAGTCATTCTTGCCATCGACCAATTGATCTCTTGATTCTCTCAATTTGTTGCAAGCTTCATTGAGAATATTTATTCTAAATCTAATGGCTTTAGTCAGTTGAAAATGTTTATCCCCATGTGGAATGATGCCCTCTTCGACCAAGATGTGGGATGGAATCTGTTTCAGCATTTGGAGAGCTTCAAAAGTCAACTCTAGGTTCCTGATTTCCGTTGAAAACTCATCATCCATTTTCTCTCCATCTTTCTTTATATCCTCTAAAGATTGATAGACTTCCACAGTATCTTTGATGACTTATTTTCCTTGCATGAGCAGCCTTTGGGTCCATTCATCGACCACTCTCCCCTTTTCATTAATCTTCTCAATCATGGGTACCGATGAGAAATCGAACCCGATAGGAGTAGAGGATGATGGTGTTGACTCAGGAGGATTTGAGAGCTTGAGTAGCACTTCTGTTAGCTGTTATACTTTCTCTTTCAACTCATATTTGTTTTCCTTACTTTCCCTCAACTTCTGGCATAACACATTCATGGCATCTTGTGTGTCCTGATGGGCTCCCTCTGTTGTTATTTTCCCTAGAGCCACCCTTGTGATTTGATAATTTGTGACCATTATGTCATCCTTAGTTTTATCAGCTGTGGGAGTAGCAATCTCTGCAAATTTATGCCCTGAGGCATCCACTGAAATCCTTGAGACTGTTTTGGGTTTCTTGGCTGACTTAGTGGGAGTGACCTTGAGGGAACTGAAATCAAAGGCTTGTAATGGGACAACTACCTTCCTCTTCCTCAGAGTCTGATCTACCAACCATTGAGGTGTATTGGAAGAAGTTACTTCCATTACAGGTGTTATGGTCATATCTTCAGGTGGAGGAGGATTAGCTTGTGGAGTGGGAACCACTGTAAGTCTAGTGCCCGTGGTAGTGGATTCAGGGAATAAAGGTGCAACAGGAGGAGGCATGTCCATGGTTAACTGGGGTCCAGTGGGAAGAGGTGAGAGGCCAGAGAAGATACTAGCCATGGCTGAGGAACTTGGTGAAGAAATCTGAGGCAAGGAAGGTTGAATGGGAGGAGGCAAAGATTTCCAGAATTAGAGCTTGAGAAGTGGGAGGAAGACATTACCTCTGATGAACTGTCTACCAAAGGAGGAATGGAAGGTTGAATAATTTCTTCTCTTGAAGGAAGACTCCCTTGTTCTGGTTGTGGAGGTGAATCAAGAACCTCAACTGTTTGTGGAAGAGTAGCCACCGGTGTAGTTACTTGGTCTTCCCCCTTTCTTACAAATTTGACCTTCATTGGCCTTTTGGAAGGGTTCTTATCCTTTTCCTTTTTTCCTTTTGAGGGTCCCTCTTCCAAAGCATCTAGCTTTGCAAAACTCCCTTCTTTATAACTCATTCCCCAAGAAATGAGCCACGCCTTAGTACGGGAAAGAATTTGAGTAGCTCTTCCCATGATAGAGGCTTTCTCAGCAACAGACCAATCAATGGGTGGGAATACATATTGATCTTCATTCAACCCATCATACGAGGCATCAAGGACACTCTCGTTGTCTTTAGTACCTTGCTGGGATGTCAGATAAATCCAGCATCTAGATTTATTCAATTGTCAACCTGCTATTATCCTTTCTTTGGATGGAAACTTCATCCCGAAGATCAACCCAAATATCTTCTATGTTGGGAACATGTAGATATAAATTCCCATATGACTTAAGGACTCCTCGGAAATCAAATCCATCTCTGTGCTTCATGTGCTTCTTCAACTTGTCCTGAAGCTCGTGCACCATGTTCTTAGCTTTGACCACCATTGAGCACGTGTACCTTCCAATGGAAATGGGGAAGGATACAACAGCCTTGTGTTTGCTTTGTTGGAATTTGTGGAAATCCAACAACTGTCTTACCAACTCCATTAAGATCAGCTTATCACCTTGGAATCTGGGCAATCTGAAAGGATCACCTGGATACATGACCACCAAAAGGTATGTGAACTTCTTGAACTGCAAGAAGATACAACCCCATTTTGATACTTCGGCCCATGCTTCATCAGAGAATCTTATTTTCCTTAGATCAGGGTTCATCTTGTAGATATTTTCATAGAAGAAAGCATCGTTCACTCTTCTGAACTGATCTTTGGAACCTTTCATTGTCAGCTGAGGGAGGTACCGATATATGTGTTCTATAGCCCTATCTCCTTTTACATCCAATCCTGGATAATTTCTCATGCCATGTGCTGCATAGGTGACATACGATGACATATAGAATTTTCCCAGTAGTCAAGACTGTATTCATCTGGGAATCAATCTCATCACTTATGAGACTGCTCCAATCAATCCCTTGTTCATTCTTCTTCATAATCACCATGAATTGATACATCCATCCTTGGAAGTCCCTTGACTCAGGGAGTCCAAATACTCGACTCAGCAAGGTGATGATGTCACTGATTTCAAGGATGAAATCACTCCTGGGGACAAACTTGGGAAACCTTGAGACAGCCAGCTTGGCCTTGATCAAGAATTTTCTATTCACATGCCTGATGTAGTCTTCTTGATCTTTGTCCCAGGATTTCTATGCTGACTTGAGATCTACGTCAACGTATTCCTGAAAGTTGGGTAATCTTAAGAGGTCATCAAAATAACCCCCATCCAACTTCACTATGACTTCTCCTGCTTGATTTTTCACTGAGCGAGAGTCTGAGTCATAATGGGAAGCACATGCCAAAATGAACTCAGGGCATTGAGCAGACATTAGGAATCCTGCTGCAAGAGGGAGGCCACTATTGGTTATTTCCTTCATCCAGGGACTCTGAGAATAATCCTTGGTTCTGTTCTAGAAATCCTCCATGTCAATGTTACCGAGTTCAATATCTCGGATGTCATAATTGTAATCTATGTAGGAGGGGGATTCCATCTTCTGATACTTGTATTTCATCTTCCCTGACCTATCTGACTTGTCTTTAGATGATCCAGGATCTGACATGAGAAATCTTGAAGAAAGAATGCCTAGACAACTCCTATCTGAGCAATCAGACTTGGAAGCTTGCTAAGCAACCCCACAGACCAGCCACACTATTTGGATTTTGAGACTTCTAAAGCACCTATTGAAACCTGACACACTGGAGAGAGAGTAAGAACTTAGGTCTTGTCGGACACTTCACAAAACCTGACACACTAGAGAGAGTGTCGGAACTTAGTAGGTGATGTCTGACACTTTGCAAACCCGATACACTACAGGAAGCAAGAAGATGTTGAACACTTGCAAGAAACTGATACACTGCAAAGTGTATGTCAGAAATTGATAGATGTCTGAGACACTGACAAAATCCTGAAACTTGGAAATCAGATGTTGGAGGATGTTGGCTGTCCGATGGAAAGTCCCAAAACAATGCAGGAAACAAAGAGATTGTTGAACACCCTGCAAAACCTGAAAATAAAGGAATGGGTTCTTGAGATGTTAAGACATGCAATAACTCTGCCATTTCACCAGTTAGGATTTTGTATTCTTTTTTTTAATACACAAAAGGGTATATTCCATGGGATAAAATAGGAAAACACCCTAGGGGTGAACTCTTAATCAAGTAATTTCAATTGGAATACAACTCAAAAAGAAGAAGAACAATCTAAAACCCTAAACCTAGAGGAAAAAGGAAAGGATGAAGAAGACATCAAAAGAATGTTCACAAAAACAAAATCAAAAGACCTCATAAGAAAGGGTAAAGAAAATACCTTTAGTAAATCTCAAAAAATAATCGAAAATGGAGCACGCAATCGATCAAGAAATCTCGATCAGGTTCGAAGGTTGCAGAGCAGCATGTGAAAAATTCCACGCAACCAAAATTACAATAGAAAAAATGACGTGTAAATCCAACTATTTATAAAAACCCCTGCATTTATTACACTTCACATGACATGTGTGCCAACTACCCAACAACTCAGAGTTAATGCCATGTCATCATGCTTGGAGTGCCCGAAAACCTGATACAAAGGATTAGCTATCAATTCAGGTTTTGGGTTTCGGGAAACAGATGACATGAAACATGAGATGCTTAGGTGTTCCAAGATTCTAAAAACCTGACACAAAGGGACATATTGGTTTCGGGTTTCGGAAGTTCAATCGACATGTAACATGCTTTTTACAAGTCATGTTCCGATGCTCATGAACTCCGAAAACCTGAAACACTGGCTAGTTTCGGGTTTCAGGTTTCGGGAAACAATTTGCATATAGCATGTAAAATAAAACATGTTTTCATGTTTTTGAAACCCAAAAACCCAAAATATCTTCAAAAGGGCATTTTAGGAGATTTTTCCAAAAAAATTCTACGGTTATCTTAATTTTAGCTGGAATCACTAAAATGAGATAACAGCTAGCTCCAGTTGGGGACTTTCTTGGTGACATCAAAGGAAGAGAACTCAGAATCTCTGGTTTTATCCATTGGGCTACGGAGTCTGAAGAAAGAAGAAAACCAAAAACAAACAAAGAAAGAAAGAAAAAAAAAATCAAACACACTACACTAAAAACAAATTATGTACAATGCAAGAGAGCATCTTGCATTACTGATGGAACAACTTCAGATGTTGACCACTGAAAGGTAGAGGGAGTAACTCTCCATCAAGGTATGATAGACAAAAGCTATTTTCACCATTCAGTTGATGTATTTTGAAAGGTCCTTTCCATAAAGAATCAAACTTTCCATGCATCCCTTTCTGCTCTCTTCTCTTATCCTAGAGGAGTACTAGATCTCCAACCTGGAAATCACATTGCTTTGATTTCTTGTCAAATATTCTTTTGACTTTGATCTGATGGTCTTTGATGCGATCCACCACCTTGCTCCATTCTTCTTCTAGGTTGGCTAGGTACATTATCCTTTTCTCGATAGAACTTTGAAAATTTTCATCCTCAATTGCTTTAGCCAACTGTAAGGCTGGTAATTCCACGGAGATAGGTATCTCAGCATTAATCCCATACAGCACCTGAAATGGGGACATCCCAATAGCTCATTTAGGAGTAATCTGATCGAGCCCACAATGCATCATACAATGCTTTGTGCCATGTCCTCTGATTCTCCTCAACCAACTTTCTGATTATGGTCACTAGATTTTTGTTGCTTGACTCAGCTTGACCATTGCCTTGAGGGTAGTAATCGGATGAATGAGCCAACATGATCCCAAATCCATAACAAAAATTCTGTCAACTCGTGAGATGAGAAATTGGAGGTGTTTTCGGCAACAATCTTGTGAGGCACGCCAAATCTGATAATTATATTTTCTTTGAGGAAGTTGTTCAGAGGTTGCTGCTTGATGGGTGCAGCTTCCACCCACTTGGTGAAATAGTCTGTGGCAGTGAGCATGTAGTTGTGTCCTGCACTGGAGGCAGGATTCAATACTCTGATGAAATCAATTCCCCACTGGCGAAAAGGTTCTTCAATCACCATAGGCTTTAGGGGAAGAGCTGCTAACTTAGGATGACCAACAAAATGTTGACAAGCTTCACATTTGGACACCCATTCTGTTGAGTCTCGAAAGAGAGTAGGCCAATAGTATTTAGCCCGTAGGATCTTATAAGCTGTAACAGAGGAGGAGAAATTTCCTCCACATGCCAGATTATGGAAGGACTCTAGCAACCTCACCTGCTATGACTTATCAACACAGCGCAGGAATACACCATCAATACCTTTCTTGTACATTCCATTATCCCACAAGAATGTATCTTACGCATCTTAACTTAACCGTCCTCTTCTCCTTTTGGCTTAAATTCAGGGGGCATTCACCATAATTCAGAAAGAAAGCAATATCTATGTACCATTCATTGGTTGTGCTCACAAAAAGCACCATGGGAAATTCCGAAGAGGTATCTTCAGTTTTTTCACATTCTGTCTCAACATTATTTTCTACAATCAATTGGCACAGGCCCCTTCCTCATACCAACTTGGTAGGTCTGATGTCCAAGTCATACTCTTGGACTTTAGCTATCCAGTTACCCTGTTGACTACCCAGCTCTTGTTGAGTCAAAATGGATTTAACTGCAGTATTAGGAATGAGAATGAGGGTATGGGAACTCAGCACGTAATACCTAAAATGTTTCACTGCTCTCACCACCGCATAAGCATGCTTTTCAATTTGTGACATTTTCAATTTGTGTTCTTTCAATGGGTAGCTCATGAAAGCGATGGGAGCTTCAATTCCTTCTTCATTTTCCTGCATCAAGATGGTTGATACTGTATGAGCGGAAGCATAGCTGTACATGATGAAATATTTTTTGAAGTCTAGACATACTAGAATGGGGGCATGTGCAATTTCCTTTTTAACTTCTTCGAAAGCAAGCTTCCCTTTAGTGCTCCATCGAAATGGAGTTTTCCCTTTCATCATCCCAAGGATATCCTTGGTTTTATCAACAAAATCAGGTACAAATCTTCTTAGGAAATTAACCTTCCCGAAAAAAGGAGTGCACCCCAGTTTTGCTTGTGGGTAGGGTAAGGCTTTGAATGGCCTTCACCCTCTCTGGGTCAATCTTGGTTCCTTCTCTAGTCACAATATGACCCAGAAAACTTTCCCTCTGTCACTCCAAACATGGACTTCTTAGGATTTAATGAAATCCCATGATGCCTGCACCTTAAGAGTACCTGTTCTAGGTGATCATAATGATCACTTCATTTTTTAGAGAAGACCATCAAGTCATCAAATACACAACTATGACCTTTCCCATTAAATCCCTAAAAGCTAAGTCCATAGCTCTCTGAAATGTGGCCCCGGCATTGATCAAACTGAAAGGCATCCTTCTGTAAGCAAAGGTTCCCCATGGAGTGGTGAATGTTGTTTTATGTTGATCTTCAGTAGCTACCTCAACCTGATTATATCCCAAAAATCTGTCAAGCATGGATAACATTTCTGCCCCAGTGACCGTCTGTAATACCTGGTCCATGATGGGCAATGGATAATTGTCCTTTAATGAAGACTGGTTGAGATTCTAGAAATTCAACACAAATCCGGATTTCACCGTTCTTCTTTCTCACAAGGACAATGTTCACAACCCAGGTGGAATGATGGATCAGAAAGATAATCCTTGCATCTAACATTTTCTAAATTTCTGCAAGAATAGTCCCTGAGATCTTGGGGTTGTAATGTCTCTGCTTCTACTTGTGGGGTTTAACTTCAGGCTTCAAGGGAATGCTATGTTGCACATCCTTGGGCTTGAAAGACTTTAGATCCGCGTATGACCATGCTAGGACGTCCATGTATCTCTTCAAGAGTGAAGAGAATATTTCTTTTTCCTCTGGTGAATAGAAATTTACCGATGTTTACCATCCATGGTTGATCAGTGGAACCTAGGTTAACTTGATCTACTTCTGATGAGGAAGCACCTTCAGCTTGCCTTTTATCCTAAATAAACCGGTCATGCTTGTCGAACAAACCTTCCAGAGAAACCAATCCTTTGGGAATCTTGTTTCCTTTTAGCTGAATGAACTCACCATCAATCTCTTGATATGAACTCGAAACAGATTCATGGAAAGCTGATTCAGATCCTTCAAAATATAGTTCACTAAAATTATCATCTTTTTCAAGGAAAGACAGTACCTGTTGATCATCATTGAATACTTGCCAATGTGCTGAATTATCTGGAACACTGGGACTGGTACACAATCTCGATGGTGTACGTGTCTTGTTTGAACTATGGATGAGGAAGGAGAAGAGATGCAAGACATGGCCAATGAATCAGCTTTGTCATTATAATCCCTCAAAACTACCTTGATAGAAAAAGCATCAAAGCATTCTATGTTGTCCCATACTTTGTTCCTGTAATGCTTTAGGTGATCATTTTTGACTTGATAAACCCCTTTCACTTGATTTACAATGAGCTCCAGTGTCTCCCTGAACTTTGAGGTTTCAGATTCCCTTTTTTCTTGCCATTTCTAATCCTAATAACAAAGCCTCATATTCAGCTGTGTTATTAGTATTATCAAACTGCAACTTGAAAGCAAAGGGAAAGATCTCAAAATCTGAAGATATAAGAACTATCCCAGGCACTTGATCCAGTAGTTGAACAGCTCCCATCAAACTTGAGGGTCCAAATACCATTAGGATCTTCTTCCTTAACATCCACAGCTAGTATCTCCGATGTCATGAAATAATTCCCTAAGCTAGCATCTTTGAAAATAATTTGAGCCTTGGGGTCATCAGACTTAGTGACTAAATACTTCGCTTGAGGCTCAGGATGGAGAATACGAGGAAATCCATTAACTAGAATTTTAGCCTTGGTCCAGTCCATATTGATCTCCCTCCGACATCTTTACAAAAACCTCTTCCTAAGAGAATACCGTAAGCAGCTGGGATATCAACAACCAGAATGGTCATTTTTACTCTCTTCTCCGGGAAGGTGACAAATGCAAATTGTGCATCTTTGATTTGACCAATCAAAGGAACTTGCTTGGTTTCCATGGAATAACACCGTCCGTATGATTTAGTTAAAGTAAGTCCAAGGGCATGAGCTACTTTTGTGGGCATCACATTATCGGAAGCTCCTGAGTCAATTATGCAATTGCTGAGTTTGAACCCGTTTATGAGTAAAGACAAATAAAATGGTTCGATCTTTCCTGAAGAAGAAACAGAGGTCATATTGGTCGAAGGTGAAGGTTGAGTAGGACTTGAAAAAATTCCTTTTGAAGATGAAGGAACAACAACCTTGCTTCTAATGAATTTGGCAAGCTTTTCAAATTGCTCAGGATTTGACTGAAGATATTCTGCTTCTGACATTTGGATCTTAGTTCTTTTTGCATGGTCAATAATGTCAAAAGGTAGTATATGAAGGAATGATGGTAGGCTCAGTTTTGGTTATATTGGTTTGAGCTGAGGTACTGGTCTTGGGAGCAAGAGAAGGAGAATAAGAAGAAGTTGTTACCTTTTTAGTTGTCTCCCTTTTAGTTTGTGCTGAGATAGGAGAGCCTCTCTTGGCCATGACCACGGGAGCTTCTTTATTCTTCTCCTTAGAGCCTTCAACTGGTTTTCTAGGATTCTGAGATTGGGATCGAGTAAAGACCACAAATGACTGACCATCATGTTCACATCCGTCTTCCTCGTATTCCAAATACCCAATGCTGGAGTCACCAGCTGAATCATCATAGGACTCATCAGCATATCCCGAAGCTTCAAAAGCTTCGTGAGAATCTTGTTCTTCTGGTTCTTCCTCTTCTTTGACTATCTCTACTGTAGCATTAACAAGAGGAGCTTCAATAGCCAGTCTCAATTGAGCAGTAGTCAATCACGCGGTCTATCTCTTGTGGGAGCACCATTAGTATTATTGAAATTTTGTCTAGGAATATCCCGATACGGAACATTGCTCACCTGTTGAGACATTTTATTTTTCAAATCGATCAAGTCATTAGCCATCTTCTGAATCATTGGATCAGTAGTACTTTGAGAAGAACTCTGATTTTTAGGCTTGGATGATTCTTTTCTGATCTTTCCAGCCAGAATAAGATCATCTTCTATTTCGGTGGCTGTAGCTTGAGCGGTGGCCAAATCAGGGATAACAGATCTTCTTAACAAGAAGCTCACATCCGGAGGTTGAGCGTTGATGAAGAAACATTTCTGATTCTCAAGAGTAGGAACAGCACGATCTGGAATCTTGCGAATCAGCTTGTTGAATTTGGCTATGAAGTCCTGCATGGGTTCGTAAGACTCCTTCATGTGGGTAAGCTATGTGCTAACAAGGCATGAGAATCTTCATCTGGTTTGAACCTTGCTTCAAATACAGATCTCATGGTAGCCCAGTTGGTAATGCATGCATTTGGGAGATGATAGAACCATTCTGCTGCTATGCCATGCAATGTTTCAATGAAGAGTCGAACAGAGACATCTTCATGAGCAACCCCAAGAACACCGCATGCAACAAAGAATGAGGCAATGTGTTCATCAGGATGTTGTTTCCCATCACCGTTGAACTTAGGAATATTCTTCTGTGATCCATGAGGTAGGTCATGCAATGGTGGAGTAAGGAAAGAGGACCAATAGCTACGCCCCAAGGCACAGGTTGTGCTGCCATTCTTCTAAATGAAGTGTGAACAGGAATCTGAATATCTGGCAAGAATAATGCAGTGACAAGTTGCCAGAGACTTCTTGTTCTTGAGGAATCTGATTCCTTCGGATGGGCAAAGAACTTCTTGCCCAACTAGATGCAACACTGTTGGGTGAAAGCCTAAAATTATGCTATTGAAGTAGATCAAAGAATGGATCAGTTTCACCCTTGGCTCGGCTTAACCGAGTGAAGATCTTCCTGGCTAGCTTGAACTAGAAAATGGATCTTCTTGAAAATAAGGAAAATATGGAGTCACCAGACACCAAAAGGATAAGCTTAGTCTTATCAATCCATATATTCCCCAGCGGAGTCACCAAAAACTAGTTGGTTGGATATTTTGTCACGCCAAAATATGAGGTTCAACCATAGTACATGGGATTAAATCCCTCCTCAAAGACAGGTGAGGCTTCCTGTTTATTACTAATCTAAAACACAACAAAAATAATATGTACAGTATTCACATTAATCTAACCATTGGGGTTGGGATAGAATCCCAAAATCCATATCCATGCTAGGTAAAGACATTGTTGTTTTTCTGAAATAGAATGGATCAGAAAGGAATACAAAATGGAAAGGAAATGACGGGAACATATTTTCTTTCGAGAAAACACAGATCACGAAATAATCATACGAGTTCTAGATAACAAATGTAATGTAATGTTTGAAACAATTAAAATGATTGAGAATGCTAAACAAAGAATAGCTTAAGATCCTGAACATAAGAACAATATCTTAAGAGAGATGAATCTCACAACACAAAGTTTGCAAAAATAACATCGATTTCTATTCCTCAAATGATTAAAAGAAAATACAAAGTTTTTCTTCTTCACAATAGTTCTCAATATTCCAAAAATCTCAACCCTTTGGAATGCATAAGCATCCCTTATTTATAATAAAAGGTGTTGAGAGAAAATAGGATAAATCCTAGAAAATAGTCTTTTAAAAGAGAGTCCTATTTTTCTTGACTCTCACGCAGGAGACCAAGTCAAAATTTGCTTCCTATGTGACGAAACAAAAATGAAAAATACATGTCGATTTCAAGATTGAAATGACATGTTGCATTGTGCTTATTCTGTATCATCATCTTTATCTTCCTCCAACAAAGCCTGCTTGTTCCAAAATTCTTGGAATCTTCAGATTATGCCCTGCATTTCATTCTCATCAGGAGCGGTGGAATGATCACTCAGAACTTCACATGTTTCCTGAGTATCACTAGCGTTGCCAGGAATCTTTTTCAATCTCTTGTTGAGTTTCCTCAGGGTCTCCAAAGAATGTTCAATCTTCACAAACCTGTCAATGATTTCCATGCCAAATCCGTAAGTTGGTTCATGTTGAATTGATTCTTGGATCTATTTGTAAAGATCATCAACAGGTATGATACCCTAGCCTTCACTCAACACCTTAGCACAAATTTTGACTAGCTCTTCTTCTAAGTCATTCTTGCCATCGACCAATTGATCTCTTGATTCTCTCAATTTGCTGCAAGCTTCATTGAGAATATTTATTCTGAATTTGATGGCTTTAGTCAGCTGAAAATGTTTATCCCCATGTGGAATGATGCCCTCTTCGACCAAGATGTGGGATGGAATTTGTTTCAGCGTTTGGAGAGCTTCAAAAGTCAACTCTAGGTTCCCAATTTCTGCTGAAAACTCATCATCCATTTTCTCTCCATCTTTCTTTATATCCTCTAAAGATTGATAGACTTCCACAGTATCTTTGATGACTTCTTTTCCTTGCAGGAGCAGCCTTTGGGTCCATTCATCGACCATTCTCCCCTTTTCATTAATCTTCTCAATCATGGGTACCGATGAGAAATCGAACCCGATAGGAGTAGAGGATGATGGTGTTGACTCAGGAGGCTTTGAGAGCTTGAGTAGCACTTCCGTTAGCTGTTGTACTTTCTCTTTCAACTCATCTTTGTTTTTCTTAGTTTCCCTCAGCTTCTCCTTCATGGCATCTTGTGCCCTGTTGTGCTCCCTCTGTTGTTACTTTCCCTAGAGCCACCCTTGTGATTTGATAATCTGTGACCATTATGTCATCCTTAGTTTTATCAGCTGCGGGAGTAGCAATCTCTGAAAATTTATGCCCTGAGGCATCCACTGAAATCCTTGAGACTGTTTTGGGTTTCTTGGCTGACTTAGTGGGAGTGACCTTGAGGGAACTGAAATCAAAGGCTGGTAATGGGACAACTACCTTCCTCTTCCTCAGAGTCTGATCTACCAACCATTGAGGCATATTGGAAGAAGTTGCTTCCATTGCAGGCGTTATGGTCACATCTTCAGGTGGAGGAGGATTAGCTTGTGGAGTGGGAACCACCATAAGTGTAGCGCCCGTGGTAGTGGATTCAGGGAATAAAGGTGCAATAGGAGGAGGCATGTCCATGGTTAACTGGGGTCCAGTGGGAAGAGGTGAGAGGCTAGAGAAGATACTAGCCATGGCTGAGGAACTTGGTGAAGAAATCTAAGGCAAGGAAGGTTGAATGGGAGGAGGCAAGGATGGTTTAATGGGAGGAGGCAATGATTCTGGAATTAGAGCTTGAGAAGTGGGAGGAAGAATTACCTCTGATGAACTGTCTACCAAAGGAGGAATGGAAGGTTGAATAATTTCTTCTCTTGAAGGAAGACTCCCTTGTTCTGGTTGTGGAGGTGAATCAAGAACCTCAACTGTTTGTGGAAGAGTAGCCACTAGTGTAGTTACTTGGTCTTCCCCCTTTCTTACAAATTTGACCTTCATTGGCCTTTTGGAAGGGTTCTTATCCTTTTCCTTTTTTCCTTTTGAGGGTCCCTCTTCCAAAGCATCTAGCTTTGCAAAACTCCCTTCTTTATAACTCATTCCCCAAGAAATGAGCCATGCCTTAGTACGGGAAAGAATTTGAGTAGCTCTTCCCATGATAGAAGCTTTCTTAGCAATGGACCAATCAATGGGTGGGAATACATATTGATCTTCATTCAACCCATCATATGAGGCATCAAGGACACTCTCGTTGTCTTTAGTACCTTCTGAGATGTCAGATAAATCCAGCATCTGGATTTCTTCAATTTTCAACCTGCTATTATCCTTTCTTCAGATGGAAACTTCATCCCGAAGATCAACCCAAATATCTTCTATGTTGGGAACATGTAGATATAAAGTCCCGTATGACTTAAGGACTCCTCGAGAAATCAAATCCATCTCTGTGCTTCATGTGCTTCTTCAACTTGTCCTGAAGCTCATGCACCACGTTCTTAGCTTTGACCACCATTGAGCACGTGTACCTTCCAATGGAAATGGGGAAGGATACAACAACCTTGTGTTTGCTTTGTTGGAATTTGTGGAAATCCAACAACTATCTTACCAACTCCATTAAGATCAGCTTATCACCTGGGAATCTGGGCAATCTGAAAGGATCACCTGGATACATGACCACCCGAAGGTATGTGAACTTCTTGAACTGCAAGAAGATACAACCCCATTTTGATACTTCGGCCCATGCTTCATCAGAGACTCTTCTTTTCCTTAGATCAGGTTCATCCTGCAGATATTTTCATAGAAGAAAGCATCGTTCACTCTTCTGAACTGATCTTCGGAACCTTTCATTGTTAACTGAGGGAGGTACTGATATATGTGTTCTGTAGCCCTATCTCCTTTTGCATCCAATCCTTGATAATTTCTCATGCCAGCTGCTGCATAGGTGACATACGATGACATATAGAATTTTCCCGTAGTCAAGACTGTCTTCATCTGGGAATCAATCTCATCACTTATGAGACTTGCTCCAATCGATCCCTTGTTCGTTCTTCTTCATAATCACCATGAATTGATACATCCATCCTTGGAAGTCCCTTGACTCAGGGAGTCCAAATACTCAACTCAGCAAGGTGATGATGTCGCTGATTTCAAGGATGAAATCACTCCTGGGGACAAACTTGGGAAACCTTGAGATGGCCGGCTTGGCCTTGATCAAGAATTTTCTATTCACATGCCTAATGCAGTCTTCTTGATCTTTGTCCCAAGATTTCTGTGTTGACTTGAGATCTACGTCAACATATTCCTGAAAGTTGGGTAATCTTAAGAGGTCATCAAAATAACCCCCGTCCAACTTCACTATGACTTCTCCTGCTTGATTTTTCACTGAGCGAGAGTCCGAGTCATAATGGGAAGCACAGGCCAAAATGAACTCAGGGCATTGAGCAGACATTGGGAATCCTGCTACAAGAGGGAGGCCACTATTGGTTATTGCCTTCATCCAGGGACTCTGAGAAGAATCCTTGGTTCTGTTCCAGAAATCCTCCATGTCAATGTTACCGAGTTCAGTATCTTGGATGTCATAATTGAAATCTATGTAGGAGGGGGATTCCATCTTCCGATACTTGTATTTCATCTTCCCTGACCTGTCTGACTTGTCTTTAGATGATCCAGGATCCGACATGAGAAATCCTGAAGAAAGAATGCCTAGACAACTCCTATATGAGAAATCGGACTTGGAAGCTTGCTGAGCAACCCCACATACCCACCACACTATCTGGATTTTGAGACTACCTAATGAAACCTGAAATACTGGAGAGAGAGTCGGAACTTAGGTCTTGTCGGACACTTCACAAAACCTGACACACTAGAGAGAGTGTCAAAACTTAGTAGGTGTTGGACACTCTGCAAGACCCGATACACTACGGGAATTGGAAGATGTTGAGCACCTCACAAGACCCGAAACACTGGAAATCAGATGATGTTGAGGATGTTGGATGTTCGACACTTAGAAAATCCTGAAACAATGTAGAACTTGGAGATTGTAAAACACCCTGCAAAACCCGAAATAAGGGATTGGGTTTTTGAGATGTCAAGACATGCAATATTTTCACCATTTCAACAGTTAGGACCTTGTATTCTTTTTCTTCAAAACACAAAAAGGTATATTCCAAGGTATAGAATAGGCAAACACCCTAAGGGTGAACTCTTAATCAATAATTTATATTGGAATACAACCCAAAAAGAAGAAGAAAACCTAAAACCCTAAACCTAGAAGAGAAACAGGAAAGGAAAGAGAAGAGATGTAAAGAACATCATAAAAACATATTCAAAAAACTCATAAGTAGAGGGAAGAGAAAATACCTTCATCAAATCTGAAAAATAATCGAAAATGAATCACGCAATCGAGCACAAAATCAAATCAGGTTCAAAGGTTGAGAGAGCATGCACCAGAAAATCCACGCAACCAAAAGTACAATAGATAAAAATGACGTGTAAATCCAACTATTTATAAAAACCCCTGCATTTATTACACTTCACATGACATGTGTGCCAACTACCCAACAACTCAGAGTTAATGCCATGTCATCATGCTTGGAGTGCCTGAAAACCCGATACAAAGGATTAGCTATCAATTCAGGTTTCAGGTTTTGGGAAACAGATGACATGAAACATGAGATGCTTAGGTGTTCCAAGATTCCAAAAACCTGACACAAAGGGACATATTGGGTTTCGGTTTCGGAAGTTAATCGACATGTAACATGCTTTTTGCAAGTCATGTTCCGATGCTCATGAACTCCTGAAAACCTGAAACACTGGCTAGTTTCGGGTTTCGGGAAACAATTTGCATATAGCATGTAAAATAAAACATGTTTTAATGTTTTTGAAACCTGAAAACCTGAAAATCTCTTCAAAAGGGCATTTTAGGAGATTTTTCCAAAAAAATTCTACGGTTATCTTAATTTTAGCTAGAATCACTAAAATGAGATAGGAGTAGCAAGAGGTAATTTATAGGGTACATCATCTCATCCCGAGGAATTGATGTTCATCTAACGAAGATTTGGGTAGTTTTTGAGATGTCCCCGCCAACATATGAGTCAAACATTAGGTATTTATTAGGTAAGATTGGGGAAATTTACTAGTTTATCCCTAACTTAGAGTATGCCATTCACTTTATCATTTGTTTTTTGAAGAAGGATTTTTGCAAAATTTAGACAACTGAGCGTCACGAAGCACTTGAGTCAGTGAAGCGCTTCCTTGTGTCGCCATCTACACTCATTCCACTGAAAGTTCACCGTATTTTGATTTTATATTCTCGAGCCACTAATGTCTTGATTTCATGCATGTTGGCACAAAAGGATGATGATGGTTGTGATCTGGGAATTTATTTCATTTTTTATACTCTTCTCAATTATGATAGGCAATACACATAAGCAGAGAAGGAGTGCTTGGCTATAGTTTTCACAATAAAGATGTTAATGAACTAGATGCTTAACCAAGAGATGTGAGTGATAGTTAATTCTGAACAGTTGTAAACATTATTAACTCAGGCTATCTTGTCTGAGAATTTTGGCCATTTAATTACGTTGATGGGTGAATTTGAACTCACCTTTGTTAACCAAAAGTCTGTGAAGGGAAAATTATTGGTAATAGGTTAGCAGACAATCTTATAGACTGTGGGGAACAAGTAGACGTAGATTTTCATGATGAATGTGTGTTCCTCATATAATCTAATCCCTCTCTCTCTTTGATTCCATGATACATTGATATTGGTAATCACATTTAAGACCGAACGTATCCCAAGGGAGTAACATTGCAACAAAAGTGATGACTACATGTCATAGACGTGAAGTACATAATTAGAGAATAAGTGACCTATCGTAAATCCTTCAATGGTGTGCTATTCAGATGCGTTGACAAATAAGAGTCATAGAAAATCCTCTTTGAAGCCCACAATGGAGTTTGTGGTGGCCACTTTAGATAGCATGCCACCTCTCATAAGATTCATCACATGAGGTATTTCTAGACCACTTTATAACACGAAGATGTAGAGTATGTACATGGGTGTCAAATATGTTAAGATGATTCACACAAGATAAATATTATTTCTCAGGATCTACAACCTATTATGACACCTTGTACCTTCTCCACATGGGGTGTTGATTTGATAGGTAAATTCTTCCCCCCATCATATAATGGCCACAACTTCATCATCACATCCACTGAGTACTATATTAAAGTGGGTTGAGGCCATGCCTCTTAATACATTACTGTGATCCATAATTTCCAAGTTTATTTTAAACCAAATCATCTAGAGGTACATATTCCCACAAGTCATTATTTGAGATAATCACATTCCCTCAAAAAATGAAGTGGTGGGAGATGTAACACACACTAAATTTTACCACACGAAACCCAAGAACAACCTAGGGCAAGCTATAAAAATTATGGAATCATTTTTTTAAATAACGTGCTCACAAAAAGGTTTCGAATTGCATTTAACACAATCTAGTTTCTAAGTTATTTTAAATATAAAAATATAAATTTCCCTTTTAATCCCCATTAAAATAAAATAATAATGCCCTCAATACCTATTAATAAACTAGGTTAGTCTAAGGCCTTGTTTAGTTTCCCCTGAATTTTATTTTGATAAACATTTAATTTATACCATAATTAAAGTTGCACAAATTAATCTCATGGGTAAAAGGGGTCTATTTAATTAAATACTAAGTTTATATTAATCCCACAATGGTGACAAGATTTAAAAACAAATAGAAATATCCTTAATTTAGCACAAGGGTTAGAAAAATAATCCCACCCCCTACACATCTAAAGTGGCCCCCTAAAAAGTCAACCCATGCATTTTAAAATTTAAATATCACTCACCCACTCCCAACCTACTTTTTTTAGGAATGAATCTCATCAATTGGATGGATTCATTTGGGGCAACAAGATCAAGGGATTCTACTAACCCTAAGTTTTCTTATGAAAGACTTCATTTGTTTTGTTTGGTTTATTATTTATTTATTTTGTTTTGTAGAATGAGGAATCCATGAGAGGCCACCTCAAGCTTTTGGAAGGATACACATGCTTCATCTATTTTCTTGTTTTATTTCCACCCTCACCTAGGGTTTCAATTTATTTGTTTATTTTATTTACCTCATTATTTCAATATTTGTCCCAAGTGACCTTATGGGTTTTGCCCCATTTTAATGGAATGCGTGGGAGAATGTATATATTCCCAATTTGTAGGATATATATATATATATATATATATATATATATATATATGGGGGTGTGTGTGTGTATACACACACAAACATACATATATAAATACATACATACATATATACATACATACATATATATGTATGTATGTATGTATGTATGTGTGTGTGTGTGTGTCTATATATATATATATATACACATATATATAAATAAATTTATTATATATCTATGTATATAAATCCATTTTTTTCTATTTTACTATCTTCTTTTTTTGTTTTAGGTGTGTGTGTGTCCATGTGTTTTCTATTTTACTATCTCGAAACGAAATTTATATATAAAAAAACTTAAGTATACAATATACATGTGTGTGTGTGTCCTTTAAAATAAGGTCGTTGTTCAAAGTTTTGCACAGAATGCGCATTATTTCCTTATGTAGAGCCAAGAGTAAAAGCTTGCACCAGCCGCAAAATCCACAGTCGGCCACATAAAACGGTAGAGCTCAAAGTAAAACTGCAGAGGGTTTATTGTATTCTTTGGAAATATTTTTTGGGCCGAGTGGGATGGTCGCCGACCCGACACCCCTCCCATTTGTTAATGGGGTGGAGGTGGGGTTGAAGACCCGTCCCCCCCAACCCTTTCCCACATTAAAATGTACAGGATACAACCGTAATCCTCTATTTGATATGTTGAATTTTAAAGTAATTCCTCTTTTAAGTGTATAAAATATCATTATATATATATATATATATATATATATATATAAAAACTAAAGGTTTATAGATATAGTACTTATATTTCTATTATTATTATTAACAAAATAATAATATATTTTAATATCTACTACTATTTCTAAGAAGTAAAAATACTTATATTAATTGCTAACTTAATATTGTACGTAAAATTTCTTTTATAAATTGCTAGGATATCATCAAGTGTTTGTTTAGAACTTAATTTCATTAATCATTCCTATTTTTCTTGATATTTGATTTAAAATGAGTGAATTTAACTTAGTAATACATTTACAAAATCAATAGATCTAAGGTCTACTTGCAACTATGTAATTTCTTTACACAATTAGATTTAGGAATTAATCTATTTTATTGGCTAAGTAAATGACAACTATAATTTAAGTTCTTTCCATCTATACATACAAAGTTTGGCTCTCTTTCAAATAATACAAAAAATGCACAAATATAGTTTAACTTTCATCATATGCCTTCCTATTAATACAATAGAATTTGATATCACTTTCCTTTACAACATACAAATTTCCAACATTCCCACAAGAGACTTTCAATAATATTTTCCAACAATTTTAAAGCAAAATCAACACACCTATGAGAGAAAATGAAGCAACTAAAATCTGAACAAGTAGTTTCCCTTTCAACTTCATTTCCATTTTATCAAAAAAATTTCTCTACAATGCCTTTCTTTCCCACATACATTACAATATTAATAACCAATATCAATACAACTTTTCTTTCAAAAGAAATATAATAAATCTTCCACTTGAAGTGGAAATTTTACAAGAAAGTAGCTACAGTAGAGGAATGTTTAGTCTTCTAAAAGTTCTCTAAGTATCAAATCTCCAACAAGGCTACATATTTCTTCAGTTGATCAAAACAACAAAAATGGGGACGAGTTAACACTCTCCACTAAACCAAAACTCCAATGAAAGGAAGAATAAACTCTTCTCATTGTTCCCCGATCCCCAACCATAAGGAAATCAAAATGCTTCCAACACATGGCAACTATAAAATTCTTCCACACTTACTTTCAACTAACAAAAACACAGAAAAGATAACTCATAAACACTCATTTTTAAGCACAACAACTTCCCAAAACAATGGCTCTAAAATAAGCTAAGTAGAGACAAGAATTTGGGGATAACCTTGTGCCTCTGGATGCCCACTTAAAAAATCCTCCAAAACACAATCAATCCCAAAATATCTTATGCCTCTAAAACCCCTCACTCTTATGCCTCCCTCTCTCTTAAGGCTCCCACAATGCAAAAAAATAACAAAATAGAACAAGGTGGGACATCCAAAACCCACTCTGTCCCTAACACACAAAGAATCTCCTATTCCTCACAACATATTTCATCCCCTTCTCTCCATCTCCACACATCCTAAAGCCATTTAACTACGCAACACTTCAAGAAAGAACAACATATAACACATAACATACAAGAAAACAATAAGAGTGCAAGACCCTACCTTGCAATGGTAAAGCTCCAATTTTAAAGAAAGTCCCAAAATATTTCAAACTCAAGAAACTCCAAGCTCCCTTCAACTCCAACAAGCAAGCATTCCCCAAAATCTAAGAACCAAAGCTAAGAAAGTATCCACAAATACTTCCCAAAAATTCCAAAAAATAGAAAAGAGGAAGAGGGATATGATGTGGCTCCATGTAGGATGACATATCATTTCTTCTCCATCTCACATCACCCAAGTCAAACCCATACCCCAAGGAATAATAAATGGGTGGTTGAGAGGTATGAAAAACTCTAACACACACCAGTCTAACCCACACCCTTTAAGGACTAAAATTAAACACATGTAAGAAAGTGCAATTAAAAATCACCTTTTGCTTCCAAAACACATAATGGGGTATATTTTTGACCCCCCAACACATAGGTAGGGTTGGTATAAGAAATTAAGAGGTGTGGGACAAGCATATCTTGTCCCAAAAGCCTCCAAAATTAGCCCTTAAGGCCAAATCCGAATTTTCAAGATGAGGTCAAGTGTACAATAGTTAATATCACGTACACTAAACTTAAAACACATAAACCAAATAACCATATAATATAATAAATGAATTCCTTTTGTCCCATCCATAATTAGTTTAGTAACATGATTAATTCAATAGTCTATACACATAAATTAATTAATGATAAATGGGAATTACATCACTATAAATCACATCCTCTAAAATTTAATAAAGGAAAAGAAAATAACAACACACAAACCCTTTGGTCACAATTGGAGGTCTTCCCCCAATGGGGACCCCCTAACAACAAATAAAACAAACAAAACGTAACACAAGTTGCCATGGTGACCATTTTCGTATCCACCCAGTATTCCACTGTGGTTGGTCTTTAATCCCCCTTTTATTGTTGTGATATAATCATCTGCAAAGCACACAATACCTCCTTCAACCTCATGGCTGCATCAAAACATCCAAGATAAAATATATGCATTAAGTCAAAAATTATCCATACATAAATTAAATCATCATCTAGTCAAATAATGTTACTATTTTCAAATTCCAACAACATCTCAATTCTATATTTCATCAATACTAATAAGATCACAAGATTAGTTCACTTCTAAATCCTACTCAATATGAAAAATGTTGAATGTCATAAAAAAAAATATGTCAACAACACATTATCATTAATATAAAATGTCTCTCTAAGAAATCCACACAAATCATACTATGAATCGAAATCCATCATTAATCAAAGTATTTCTATCATCTAATCATCATGTAAGCCAAAATGATACAATAGTATCCATGTATATAACCAACAGTAATCGAAATCAAAATATAATAAGTGTCGAAGGGAAGTGGGTACTACATCCCCCTTTCCTTAGACTCGAATTCCTCCTAGAAGTCACTCAAATAGGTGTGGAAACTAGACTTGTGGAAATGTAGCATCCTCCCATGTAGCAGCACTCTTATTATACTTGTCCCACTATACTCGAACATGGTCAATCTCTCTTCCTCGAAGGCTTAGGGTCTTGTGCTTTAAAATATAGATGGTCTCCACATCACCAGGATCTGATCCTCCACTTGAAATGAGGTCTAATATAATACATGAGAAGGATCTGTAATGTATCTCCTAAGAACAGAAAACATGAAATACATTGTGGAAGTGAGACAAGCTAGGTGGAAATGCTAGACGATAGGAAAAAGGACAGATATGCTCCAATATCTAAAAGGGACCCATAAATCTAGGAGAAAGCTTATAGCCTTTTCTGTAATGGATAGGGATCTTATGAGGCCTGACATGAACAAACACATTCTTGCGCACCTCAAAACTATGATCTATCCTATGTTGATCTGCTTACCTTTTCTACCTATCCTGAGCATCCTGTAATCTATGCCTGATCATAACACCTTGTTGCTCCATATCCTGTAGTAAAGCTAGCCCAAGAGAAACCATGTCCTCAAACCTATCCCAACTTAGTGGTGTCCTACACTCTCTTCCATACAATTCCTGAAAAGGAGCGATGCCTATCCAACTCTGAAAACTATTATTATAGGAAAACTCCAGTAGATAAAAGTACTCTTCCCACCTCGACTGATGGTCCATGATGTAAATCATAAGCATGTCCTCCAAGATCTAGTTCACCCACTCAGTCTATCCATCAGTCTCAGGGTGATAAGTTATACTTAAATTGATCTTTGTCCCGATAGCATGCTGCATAGTAGTCCAGAAGTGAGAAGTGTGCAAGGGATCGCAAGTCGCATATGATCTTCCATGAGAATCTCATGCAATATGAAAATATCATCAAGGTATACCCTTACCACTACACTAGCTGTGTAGGTGGTCTTCACCAAAGAAAAATGAGCCACTTTCAACAATTTATCCACCGTGACCATGATGGCATCATGGTGATATCTCAAAGTTGGTAACCCAACTATGAATTCCATGGAAATGGTGTCCCATTTCCACTCAGGTATAGTCGTGAGGGAAGAGAAGGACATCTCGATGTTGATGCTCATCCTTCACCTTCTTACACTCTAAATAGCATGACATGAATTGAGCCATGTCTCTCTGAAGTCCCCTCCAATGGTATAACTCTCTCACAGTGGCATGCATCTTCTTCACCCCAGGATGGGCTAAATAATGTGCACCATGAGCCCTTATCAAAATGTCCTATCTCAAACCTCCATCTCTACAAAAAGAAATATGACCTCTGTGCCTAAGAAGGTCATCTGTCTCTAATTAAAATCCATAAAATCTCTCCTCAAGGGTCCTTTGAGACTCAATCTTTGCTCTGGCTCCAAGGTAGAAGCTGTCATGAGGAAGCTACTACAAAATCTTACCCTACAAATCTATACCCACTAAAGTAGCCATAGCCACATGTCTCCATCTACTCAGGGTGTCTACAACAACATTCTCCTTCCCCTTCACATGATCTATCTCCATGTTTTACTCACAAAGAAACTCCATCCAATGCCGCTGATGGGCGTTGAGATTGGGCTATGTGAAGAAGTAGCGAAGACTCAAGTGATCAGTCCTAAGTATAAATGTCTAGCCAAGATGGAAATTTCTCCACAACACCAAGCCATGTACGACTGCTACAAGCTCAAGGTCATGAGTCAGATAATTGAACTCATAATCCTTGAGTTTACGAGAGTCAAAAGTAACCACTCGGCCCTCTTACATCAACACACCATCTAGTCCTTCCAAAGAAGCATCTGTGCAAATAAAGAACTCGCCCTGAGATTTGGAATTACAAGAATAGGCACTGACGTGAGGCATTCCTTCTGTGTCCTAAAGGCCTATTCACATCTATCTGAGCCATACAAACTTCTTCCCTTTCCTCTAAAGGGAAGTAATGGGGTGTGAAACCCGAGAAAATTATTGTACAAATCTCTTGTAGTATCCTACCAAGCCCATGAAATTACACACCTCATGGTCACACTAGTGGGAGCTAGCCAATCCATAATGGCTTTAATCTTGGAAGGATTCACTATGATACCTTCCCCAGAAATGATGTGATAACGTCCCAAATATACTACACACTCCTTATCTAAGGAGTCTACAGTAGATGTTGTCTCCAGAAGCCATCTCGACATCCAAACTAAGACCCTACCTAATTGCCACTACCCTACAATTCTATACTAAAGATGGTACAATAAATGAATTAGAGGAACTAGAATCAAACATTATAGAGGAAGGAATAACACCAATGCTACCTATAGTCTCTATCAATGTTCTCTAATGCTCATCCTGGTGGTTCTCAACCGCTACATAGATCTCGATGGCTACTTCCCATGTCGCCAACTGTATGCTTTGAAATTTACTTCTTACCTTTGTTACTAGGGTCTTATGGTGACTCTCTCCAATGATGTCCAACAATGCCACATCCATAATCAATTTCCTGGTCCTCTCTAATGAGATGCGGCTGTAGCTAGTACTCTAGAGGACTATCTCGTGGATCCTGATGATTCATCTATTAACTATTAAGGTATATGTTGACATACTCTTAACTAACTGAGGTCTCGGTACACCCTGTTTCCTAATGGGACTCTTATGAGGAGGTCCCATACTTAGTCCCCTTTGAGCATCAAATCTCTATGGAGGTCTATATGGTGGACAAGTCTGTTGCTACTAGGGTGGCTGCTATGGTGGTCTGAATAAAAACTGAACCATGTCCACTTTGGGTTGGCTAGGAGGAGGATTTGAACCCCTCAACCTAATATCCTGCATCTGGACAGGATGCGACTCCACACTTTGTCCATGTCCTGCTGAGTGTTTCTCTGAGTCTTCTCTATAATTTAGGCCTATCTAACGGCCTCTACTAAGGTCTGAAGGAAATGAAGTGCACCACACCTCCCAAATCTAAATTCAAGCCCTTGATGAACCTAAGAATCTAGACTTTCTCGTCCTCCATATAGTCGACATACTAAAGTACGTATAGGAATTGACTCTTGTACTTAGCTATAGTCATGGGTCTCCTAACGGAGGCTCATGGAACTCATCTATCCTCTACTGAGTAAACTATAACTTTATATATATATATATATATATACATATTTATATTTATATGTATATAACCATTATATAAATAGTTATGTAAACTAAAGGTATATAGATAAAGTAGTTATATTTCTATTATTATTATTAACAAAATAATAACATATTTTAATATCACTACTACTCCTAAGTAAAAATACTTATATTAATTGCTAATTTATTATTATAAATGGCTAGGATATCACCATGTTGGTTTAGATCTTTATTTTATTAATCATTCCCATTTTCTTGATATTTCTTTTAAATGAGTGAATTAACTTAATTGTAAATGCCACCATCCTTAGCAACACTCTACGTTTTAAATGAGTGTAATAAATGAATTAGAATACATTTACCAGAATCAAGCAGTACCTAGAGGTAGGAATCTACTTGCATCTATGTAGTTCCTTTACACAATTAGATTTAGGAATTAATCTATTTTAATTTCCAAGTAAATGACAACTTTAATTTAAGTTCTTTCCATCTATACATACAAATTTTGGTTCTCTTTCAAACAATACAAAAAATACACAAATATACTTTAAATTTCATTATATTCCTTCCAAATAATACAATAGAATTTGATATCTCTTTCCTTTTCAACGTACAAATTTCCAACATTCCTACAAGAGACTTTCAACAATAGTTTCCAATAATTTTATAGCAAGAGCAACACACCTGTGACAAAAAATTAAACAACTAAAATGTGGACAAGTTGTTTCCCTTTCAACTCCATTTCCTTTTTATCAAACTTGTTTCTCTAAAATGTCTTTATTTCCCACATACATTACAATATTAATAACCAATATGAATAGAACTTATCTTTCAAAGGAAATACAATAAATCTTCCACTTGAAGTGGAAATTTTACAAGAAGGTTGCTACAATAGAGGTCTGTATGTTGGGCGAATACAATAAATCTATTATTCTTCTACAAGGTGGCTTTTCTGGTGGCCTTGAATAAAGACTATACAAAACCATGTCAAAAACAAGGAGGCTGCTACAATAGAGGACTGTTTAGTCTTCTACTAGTTCTCCAAGTATCAAATGCTGAAACAAGGCTGCTATCAATTTCTTCACTTGGTAAAGACAACAAAAATGAAAGAGTTAACACTCTCCACCAAACAAAAACTCCAATGAGAATGACAGAATAATTTCTTCTCATTGTCCCCTAAGCTACAACCACAAGTCAATCAAGGATGGTTCAAACACATGACAACTATACATTTCTTCCACACTTACTTTCAAGCAACAAACACACAAGAAAGATAACCACATAAACACACTCATTTTTAAGCACAACAACTTCCCAAAAATCGAATGGCTTTAAAATAAGCCAAGTAGAGATAGGAATATGGGGATACCTTTTTTCCTCCTAAGGGTTTGGATTCCCACCTCAAAAATCTTCCAAAACACAATCAATCCAAAAATTTCTTATGCCTCCCTATAACAACAAATATATGTCTCATACGCCTCCTCCTTATGTCTCACTCGGACACTCTTATGCCATCACTCTCTCTTAATGGATCCCACAATACACAAAAATAACAAAAGAGAATAAGGTGGGGCATCTAAAACCCACTCCCTCCTAAACACACAAAGAAGCTCTTATGCCTCCCAACATATTTCATCCCCATTTCACCATCTCAACACAACCTAAAGCCATTTCACTACCCAACACTTCAAACAAGACCACAAATCCATATCAACACATCACATACAAGAAAACAAGAGTGCAAGACCCTACCTTGCCATGGTAAAGCTTCAATTTTCAATCAAGTCCCAAAATATTTCAAATTCAAGAAAATTCAATCTCCCTTAAACTTCAATAAGAAATCATTCCCTAAAATCCAAGATCCAAAGCTAAGCAAGTAACCCTAAATACTTCCCAAAACTTCCAATAAATAGAAAAGAGGATGAGGGAGATGATGTGGCTCCATGTAGGATGCCACATCATTTCTTCTCCATCCCACATCACCCAAGTCAAGCCCATACCCAAAGGCATAATAAATGGTTGGTTGAGAGGTATGACAAAACTCTTACACACACCACTCCAACCCACAACCTTTAAGGACTAAAATTAAACACATGTAAGAAAGTGCAATTAAAACTCACCCTTTTTCCTTCCAAAACACATAATGGGGTTTATTTTTAACCCCCCAATCCATAGGTAGGGTTGGAATAAGAAATTAAGAGATGTGAGAAAATATTCGCTTGTCCCACAAGCCTCCAAAATTGGTCGTTAAGGCCAAATCCGAATTTCCAAGATGAGGTAGAGTGTACAACACTTAAGATCACATACACTCAACATAAAACACGTAACCAAAGAACCATCTAATCTAATAAATGAATTATTTTTATCCCATCCATAATTAGTTTAATAACATGATTAATTTACTAATCTAGACACATAAATTAATTAATGATAAAAGGGAATTACATCACCTCAAAATCACATACTCTAAAATTAAATAAAAGAAAATAAAATAACACAACACAAACCCCTTGGTCACAATTGGAGGTCATCCCCCCATGGGACCCCATAACAACAAATAAAACACACACAACGTAACACAAGTTTACATGGTGACTATTTTCGTTTCGAGCTAGTATTCCACCCAGTATTCACCCCTTTGATTGTTGTGATATAATCACCTACAAAACACACAATACCTCTTTTGGCCCCGTGGCCACATCAAAACAACCAAGATAAAATATATGCATATAAGTCAACAATCAGCCATACATAAATTAAATCATCTTCTAGGAAAATAATGTTACTATTTTAAAAGTCCAACAACATCTCAATTCTATATTTCATCAATACTAATAAGATAACAAGATTAGTTCACTTCTAAATCCTACTCAATATGACAAAAAATGTCGAATGTCAAAAATAGACAAATATGTCAACAACACATAATCATCAATATAAAATGTCTCTCTAAAAAATCCACACAAATCGTACTATGATTCGAAATCCATCAATAATCAAAGTATCTCTATCATGTAATCATCATGTTAAGCCAAAATGATACAATAATATCTATGTATATAACCAACATTAATCAATATAAAAATATAATAAGTGTCAAAGGGAAGTGGGCACTACACAAGAATTGTGTACGCTATTCAAAATATCCCATCATACAACCTTGGTGTACTATCCTTAGGCTAATGGTCTAGTTGCAACTGGAAACAAAACCCTAAATTCCATTCTCCCTAAGATAGTTAATAAAAACAAAAGAGATTGGCATATATAGTTATTTATGACCTTGTGAGCCTTAGGAAATTGGTAAGAACACCCATGGGGGAAACCCCTTATTCTTAGTTTTTAGATAATGAGTGGTCTTACCTTTATAACTAGAGTTACCTAGTCTTTGTATAGCTTTGCAAGGCATTTTAGACAAAAAAGGATATCGAGAACCACAACTGGTTGAACTATAAGCATTTTATGAAGCTCGAATTAGAGTTTAGACAACATCACCATGTTTATGCTGAATGGAAGATTCATTAGTATAACAAGAAAGTGTACGAACATGAAATACAAGTAAGAGATCTAGTTTGGAGACTTAATATCTAGATTGATATAAAAACCGGTGAAGGAAGGAAGTATAGACACAAATCCTTAGGCTCATACCAAGTAATAAAAGACTTTAAGAATGTTGTGTGTTGCTTGGGTACTCTAGCACGTGAAGAATTTAGTGAATCGGTTAATTCACTTCACCTCAAATTATTTTATGCATAGTTCATTTGCATCTCCACATGTACCTTATTGAATCCATACTATATATCATCTGAATTATTTTATTGTGAAATTGTAAATCAAGAAACTTACTTTTAAAAAACAATTAAAACTTTGAAATGTTGGAAAATCATTTAATCATATCTCTTCAAATATCCATCATATCATCTCCAAATTGTTTAAATATCTTCATCATTCCATTAATTAAGACTGAATATTGATATTGTTCCTACCAAAACTTATACACTTAGTTCTATTCATGGATTCTTCTAGCTCAGGTGTCTTTTCACATATTCTTCTTGTAGACACCTATAATTTATCTTGAGAAATTAAAATACTTAAATTGCACTAATTATACCCTTTCCCACAAATTGGATGACATCATCGTCAATATAGCACACCCTTCCTCTTCTATCACTATGCTAATTAGCTACATTACATCAGTTAATTAACCCTTCTATTCAATAATGACACCAATTAATGACATTCCGTTAATCAGCTCCCTTTCTATCTAGATTAATTAATTACATCTAATTAATGAAGCTCCCCTTTCGATCTACATTAAGTAATTATTTCTAATTAATTAATACCCCTTTCTATCTAGATTACTTAATTATTCTTAATTAATTAATTCTCTTTTCTATTTAATCAATAAATCATCATTTATTTGATTAAATATCCTCTCATAGCATAAATCATACTAATCATTCCTCCAAAAAGCTTCTATAAGCTTGACAAACTATTAATTAATCACTTTGATTGAATTAATAAAGCACCTCAAACCCCCATTGGGTCACTAAAGGACAAACTTAAACTCTCCTAAGGTTGACTCAACCCTTTCTAAACCTCCCTTAACCACAACTAACCCAACCTCTCCATTTATCCCACATGAAGAGGGATGTAGAGATTCTTCTATCCATTAGGCTATATAAGGAGCCCTCCTCCTACCTTTACTATTTTCACCTTTACACATCTAAATGAGCATAGAGGCCTAAGCTATAGCCATTTATCATCTTTGAGCATTCTTCATTAGAGAAGCTAGCTACTTTCATTTCTTGTATTCATCTATCCAAGTTTTGAAGTCATATGGGGATATGTCAAATGGTCTTGTAGCCATGGATTGACAAAACCCCATTCTTGAAAACGTTGGGATTCAAACATACAATCAAAACCTTTGATTGCTAAGGATCTAAATAAGATTCATTTGATTTCGATTAGCATTCAATAAACATAGAGATTAATGGATTAACATGTTAGTTTGAATATTTGTTCATGTTCTAATGCAAGGATGTTGGTAGATTAGTCTTTCTTAAGCTCTAAGCATGATGGTGCATTTATTTTTATTTAGCTTTGTTCTAGGACTACTAGGTGTTATTTCTAATTCTTTTTCACATTGCTAACAAATTCATGTACACATTGGGCATGCTCGGTGGGACGCGTCCTTAGTCCCTTAACATTCTAGTTCAAATTTTATTATTATTTCAAGTTTTTGGATAACCCTTGATATACAAATATGGAAAATAATGTTCAATTTCTTAGGATTTTTCTAATATTACATGTGTAAGATCTCATTTAGATCTTTAATTCTAATGGGTTGTTGTCAATTTCGAGCTAACATACTAAAATTTGGAGTGTTTTGAGATTTTTGGTATCTTTGGCTGTATTTTGACTGTACATGATTGGCTGTAGGCACAGAAACCATGGTGATGGCACACTAAACCTAGCACAGGCACATGCTAAACCTAGAACATAGACACACATTCTAGATGCGCACACACACTCTACTCATATTATACCTTCACTACTACTAGAAACCTGTCACGCTAGCACATATGCCCTAACCCTAGCACACATACCATAATCCTGGTGCATAGTCATCTTTTGGGAGGTGCAAGTGCACTATTTGAATTCTTATACTGCGTTTTAGCTAAATCATGGTGCACACACACCTTTACCATGGAGCACATGCTCATATCCTAGCGCATGCATCTCTCGGGTGGCACAGGCGCACTATCTGAGTTGTTCGTACTTCTTTTTGCTAACCTTAGCACACACACCTACACCCTGGCACACATGCCAATATCCTGATCATAGGCATATCTCTTCAGGTGGCACAGGAGGCAAACTACGGATTTAGATTTACACAGAGGGGCATAGACGCCCTAAACCACACGCACACATTCCTAAACCACGCGCACATGTCATAACCCGCACACAGGTAGGTTAGTTCAAACCGAGTCGGCATATCACTTTCAGATTTTTGGAAATTTGTTTTCCTAAGGTACTAACATCATTGCAGGTTTTATTTTTTGAATGGATATGCTAGACTAGACATGGAATGAACCTTGCATGTTAATTATAAGAGTAAGATTGTGTATGTTATTTCCAATCATCTTTTGGGGTGATCTTGGGAATCAAAAATGATTCTTATGTCTTTTGGTGCTTTAAGAATATGTTGAATGTCCAAATTGAGTAAAAATATATTTTGTTTTGAATTAAGTGTTTCCATTTGTTGAATTTTTGGATTTTGCCTCTCGTATGCTCTTCTCTTGCGTCTTAGGGATATCTTGAGAATCAGAAACAATGTTTATTCTTTTTATGGAAAATTACTAATCCATGGTGCAAAACCACAAATGATTGTCAAAGAAGGGTGGAGTTGAAACACAACTAAACTACTAATACAGTTTCCATACAGGTTGCCAAAATGTTTTTCAAGTATAACACCTCTAATTTAAAAAAGATAAAAAACACACCACAATCAACACACTGTATTTGGAGGTTCAGATAAGGGTACGTCCCATCTACTTAAAACTAGGACATAAAACCTTTGGCATAAGCATTAAGCTACAAAAATGGTGGTGGTCCTAGGAACCCCAAAGTAGTCCACACAAGAGGGAACCTTGTGGATGAAAGGGGAAGTGCTTTCACACAACGTACTTGACTAGTATTACCATTTTTGAGATTTAGCATCACAAGGTCATCTGTATCATGACCCCAGTGAGAGTACATGATGGATACATTCATTGCCCACTGTGTTTGAAGGGGCTAAAGTAAAGTCGAGATACTCCCAAATTAGTCAGTGTAAATTTTTGGGTAAATCGAGCTCGCTCTTAGATGACTTGTGACACCTAGTTGAGTGAACCACCCAAGAATCTATCTTTGACCAGGATCCCACTTGGACCACATTAAATCCAAATTGATTTAATAGCTATTGTTCATCATGAAACATGTGAAGCGTTACTTTTTCTTAGTTTTTCACTTGCCCTAAGGTGAGGCAAAACTCTGCCGAAGTGAGGCCAACATTTTTCAACCCCAATTTATGCACTTCCTTCACTTTATTTTGACACTTTGTTGATCAAAATAAGAGTGACTACCTTTGCGTTATCAATTAATTGTTTCCCCACTTTTTTGTCTGTTTACACCCATCCATGTTTGCGGACTGGGTTGTTTAACGTCTAAATTTTGTGTAGAATTTTTTATATCATTGGTATCATTTTTGATCTTGATACCCAAGTCAAGATCATCATCCTAGTTAGGCTTGGTTCATCACTTTGATCCTCCTTTGAATGGTTATCTTGTTTATATCGTGTCACTACAATTTTGGTATTTAAGTCTTGTTTCTTGTAAACTTTTCCTAAACACCTATATTGTAAGGTTACGTTATATACACTTTAACAATTCCTAGGTATACTATAACTTTAGTTTTATTTCAATTATTTCCTTGATTCTGAAGAGTGTTAAGTGTTACCACATTGTGCGTATTATATCAATATCATATTTATAACAATACCTTACTTTCTCGTAAAGTTTGGTTAACATATCTCATTGAAATTCATTGTGTCACTCACAATCATAACTAACACCCATTGGAATATAGGTATTGATTTAATTTGGGCTTTATTCTAGTATACTTTGTTTAGAGGTCACATTAACTTCTTGTTATTACTTACACATTATTCATTTATTTGAACTCGACATAAGTAGGAACATTTTTTTAATCATCATACGACACCAAATACCTTTTCGAAGACAAATTTAGGAAGTACTTCATTTGATTATTTGGTTTAAAGCTCAACATTGTGTGACTAATTCTTGCTTGTCTCATTAATTTAAGAGTAAATTATTGTGTCACTTTGGCTATTTGACATTCATAACATCCCTTAATTTCTAAACATTCCTTTTTTCACTTGGGTTTGATAAAAATATTTGAACACATTCAAAGATAGCTTAGTGAAACTATTACACATCATGGCTCATAAAAACAAATTAGGACTTAAAAAGAAAGATTTGGAAACATGAAAAACACAAACTTGGGAAGCCTCCAACAAATAAGGGTCAAACCCTTTTATTGACCATGATCTTGGGCCTTTATTATCCGTGGAGAAAGAAGTAGAATAAATTATAGATCATAGCGGTGGCGAGTTGGAATCACCACATGTAAATTTTGAGTTTGACCACAACTTGTTAGATGTATTCCTTTTTAGAAACAAGGATCAGGTACTTGCATGAGTTGTGGAGTGTGGGAGCCAGAATTCCTATTAAACTAGAGGTAATCCCACCTACCAATAATGCTAATGAAGAGGAGTAACCCCTTATTAACATGGATTATATCCTAACACGTGGAAATACTTCTACTTATAACATGGGAAACAATAATGTAATGGGATATAGAATACGTTTTCTTAAAGTACCATGTCAAGTCATAATAAAAACAAGAAAATATTGAAAAAACCCCGCAAAAAGAAGAAGAAGAGGAACCTCATTGAAGAAGTCACTATTCAACAACAAATTAGCAGCCTTAGTGGATATTTGGCTTTATTAACATCTCATGTGCAAAAATAAATAAAAAATAATGTACAAAAGACAAAACCTAAGGTCAAAATTAGTGAACTTCAACTGGACAATCACGGAGAAGAAAATATGGAATACCATCGTGTATATATCCTTGTTTCTCCTACCAAAGAACAATTACTCACTCAAGAGATGCAGTCTATGAAAGCAAAACATACAAGCCTACAAGAGAGGACTGTGGGGAATAGTAGAAAATATCAATATGAAGATCTATGTCCCTATCCATTTGACAAAACTATGACGCTTCAACCCTTCCCTATAAATTTTGACATGCCAAAATTTGACAAATATAGAGGGAAAGGTGACCCATGAGACCATGTAAAAATTTTTTATATGGCATGCCAAGAAGTGGCCTACAGTGACACATATCTCATACGACTCTTTCTAAAGAGTCTAGGGGTGAAGCCTTGGAATGGGTCACTCCCTTACCCTGTGGGTCTATTTTTATATGGCTTGAACTGACATAAAGATTTGTACGACATTTCTTGTACAACATAGAAAGCGCCATAACCATGACGAACTTTTGTGGGACCAAACAATGTCCTAATGAGACATTCACTAGATTCTTGCAAAGATGGAGAGGGATAGCCAGTCGCTTACCTTGGACATTCCCTAAAAAATAGATTATGAGCATCTTTGTGCCAAATCTCAACCCATACATCACGTTTCATCTACAAATGCACTATGTTCACACCTTTGAAGAGGTTATTGAAAAGGGAATTAAAATAGAGAAATCCCTTATTGCCAAAGGAACCATTAAGCCACACTCTAAAGATAACCAAAATGGGAAACCTACCAGAAAAGCTAAAAATATTCAACAACAATAAGAATGTGCTGGGATACAGAAATCATAGATTCTAAATGCGTGCAAACAATTTAAACTGGTCAACCATTTAAACTCACCAAAGGGCCTATTCAACCGTCACCTAAATGTATAATGTTCACTCTTCTCAATGGGCCCTTTTTCAGCCATATTGAAGTAATTGGATGCAGCTCACATCTGTGACTTATCCCACAACAAAACCATTTGATGACAATGCTTTAAAACCATTATGGTATAAATAACATGACTATTGTGAATTACATCATGTCAAGGAGCACAAAATAGATAATTTTCTATGACCTCGTCACTACATTCAAGACCTCATCGACAATCGGGAGATAGAAGTGTATAACCTAGAGAAAAAATCAGATGCCAAATGAAAAGCTGGGAATATTCAAAGATCCATTCCCTAAACATGGTAAGTCAGATGAGAAAAAGTTCAGATCGAGGAGAGTCATCCCAGAGTTACAAAGAAACAAATTATCTATATACCAAGAAGGATAATAATCATTAATATTCGCTCATTGGATGTATCTACTCTCCTCGTTACCATGTGAACACCATTCAAATCAAGGGAAAGTTTTGCACTGTGGTAACAAGGCGTGCCCACCTCATGATTCCTAAACCCTCTCTATCGACCCCCTAAGATTGTAGGTACAACCTCTTAGAACAACTTGAGAAGACATTTGCCTAGATTTCAATTTTGGATCTTCTCAAAATATCAAATGTACAAAAGGAAATCTTGTACAAACCTCTTCAGGGGTAAGTAGTGTCATTAGAAGTTGACCATTCACATATTCAAGCTGCGGTGGCTAACATTGTGCCAATTGAGTGTATATCTTTTAATCATAGGGAGAACCCTATTGAAGATCCAAAACATAATCTCCTCTTATATATTGAGGTATTTGTTACCTGCCAAAATATAAAACGGGTTCTTTTGGACAATGGACTCAGGTGATGAATATATACATATTGAAGTTAGTTAAGAAATTAGGACATACAAAAGAAGATCTCGAGTCTCACATCATTAGAATAACCATTTACGAACAAGCAAAAAATGGAATCATCTGACACAATAAAATTACCTATGGGAGTAGGACCCGCTTGTCATCAAAATAAGTTTCATGTCTTGGAATTGGAACTTCCATATAATATACTTCTTGGCCAACCATGGATTCATGCCATGTAGGCTGTGCCATCAAAGTTTCATCAATGCATCAAACTAAAACATGAGGGAAAAACTGTCATAATATAAGGAGATCCAGAGCCCTTCACTCACTGTAAATCTCTCAATAGGTTTACATGTAAGGGTTCCTCATACATGTCCCTCTTATGATATAGTTGTTCCTCTTCAATCCAAAGCCATGGAGTCACGAACTATATTTATATTCCCTATGTTCTTGCACTTGGGAGGCTTGTACATCAACTTATCCTTTCCATTCATGGGAGATGAAGGTTATGGAATACAGTTATGGAGAGTATAATGTCGCAATAAGCTCTTTTGGTTTTAGACCTATCATTGTCACCTAAAACTAGAGGCCGACCTAACTATCATTTTAGATGGCCTATAGATGAGCAAAACTATTGGGTCATTTTTACCTAGAGGGTTACCCACTAAAGAGAAATTTCTAGACCCACCTACGACTTGTGTCTCGAGAAGATACTCAACCAACTTGTTACTAAATCACTCGAGTATGAGAAGTCTAGAAGAATGATGTATTCTATGGGCTACAAAGACCTAGGATGTAGAAAGAATCAGAAAGGACCAAGAGAACTAGTTGATCTCCTACACTTTCAAGATGAAAAGGTACAACATTGACATTTGACTCTATGGATCACACCCCAATGATCAATATGCCACCTATTCTGAGCACGAAGATAGCTCTGATTATTTAGATAGTGATAAATATTCACACTATAGCCAATATAAGGATCTTACATCCACGAACCTTTTCATGAATACCATTGTCCTTACCTTTCATGACTACAGGACCTATGAAATGTTATCACTTATGGATGGACCTTTTCAGGCTACAATCAGATTAAAATCATAGATGAGGATCAACAATAATGACAACCTGTGCACAACCCCCTAGGGAAATCTCTTTGTTAATCAGGTAATGCCCTTTGCAGACTTAATGGGCATGCAAGATACAACTTATCAATTAGGGACAATGACCATGATTTACCATGATATGACTTCATGACATCATACAAGTACTATGTGGATGAGGATCCTTTGGAAATCCAAGACAAGAGTTAGATCACCCTGATATTTTGTGGCGGGATCTTTGAACACCTATGGGAATACAAAGTCCAATTGGCAATCCAAAGAAGTGTGTTTTTGATGTCACTTTCAGTGAGAAACCTTTCTTGGATTCGTTATATCATGAAGAGGGATTGAGGTAGATCCAATTACAGTTACCGCCATTACTGAAAGTGCCTCCTCGCCAAGGGGTGAACAATAAAACAGACTGCATAGCCCTTGCAAGGAAAGATCTCAAGCCATCCGCTGCTTCAGTTGTCCGCAACTTACCGATAAGTGTCATTCATGTCACTCAGTCTACTTAAAGAAGGATTTTTCCTTTGATTTGGGGACTAGTGAAACAACAGACGATTTCACCTATAGCTTAAGAAGTACTTGGCCAACTTCACCTATCCTCATGCCTCCAACTAAAATGGTGAAACCATGCTTCGTACTGTATATTTCTACTACGTAATTCACTATTGGTGCAGTGCTCACCCAGGATATGAGCTCGGCCATACAGATCTAAATCTGTGTACTATCATCAACCGTATTAGTGCATTTCTTATGACGCTCAACAACCGTTAGATTGAAGAATGTGTCATGTAGCAAGTGCATCTTTGAGTGGATCTTCTCACTTTAAATCATATCTAGAAAGATTGTTAGCGGCGTGGCTATTAATTCACACCTTCAGGTCACCCTATAGCTCAGAATGCTTTTCTCTCATGGTTTTCCTTATACAAAAGAAACATTGTCAGGAATACGAAGCACTCATCATGTGGAATGAAGTTGGAAATTAGATTGGATATATAGGCATGTCCAAAGGATCGATTGGTCCATTTCACAATATTGATAATCTAGAAAGTTAACGATTCCACTATAGAGTCATATGAAATGTTATCACTTATGGATGGATTTTCAGGCTACAATCAGATTAAAATCATAGATGAGGATCAACAAAAGAAAACCTTCACAACCCCCTATGGAAATTTTTACGTTATCAGAGTAATGCCCTTTGCCCTTAAAAATGCAAACTGAGTATGCTTATCAAAGGGCAATGACCGTGATTTACCATGATATGATTCATGACATCATGGAAGACTATGTGGATGATATCCTTTGGAAATCCAAGAAAAGAGTATATCACCCTGATATTTTGTGGCGTATCTTAGGAGAACACCTATCGGGAATACAAAGTCCAATTGAATCCAAAGAAGTGTGTTTTTTGATGTACTTTCTGAAAAGTTGTTTGGATTCGTTATATCATGAAGAATGGATTGAGGTAGATCCATTGTTGAGAGTTATACGCCATTACTGAAATGCCTCCTCCCAAAACAATAAAACAACTGCATAGCTTGCAAGGAAAGATACAATGCACCATCTACTGCTTCATTTCCCAACTTACCGATAAGTGTCATTCATTCACTCATCTACTTAAAAAGGATGATTTCCTTTATTTGGGGACTAGTGAAACAACAAATATTTCACCTTGCTTAAGAATTACTTGGCCAACCCACCTTTGTCCTCATGCCTCTAACTACCGGTATGAGCCACTCCTACTGTATATTTCTGCTACGTAATTCACTATTGGTGCAGTGCTCACCCAATATGACCTCGGCCATATTTCAAGAAAAATCTGTGTACTATCTCAATCATATTCTCATTTCTTATGAGCTCAACAACCACTTAGATTGAAAAATGTGTCATTAGTTTGTGCACTCATGTGGATCTTTACTTTTCATGCTTAAGACAAGGTGTGGTACAATTGGAACGCTTCAAATTCACCCTATAGCTCATTTTCTCATTATAGTTGACCTATACAAATAACATTGTGGAATACTATTTTGGAAAACCCTGGAAATTCCCTTGGATATATATCATGAATCGTTGAATTCACATTGGATCCCATTCGAAAGTTAAGATGAATCTTAGAGTCAAAGATGAGAATTTCATCGCCCTACAAAAATTGGTGGAAACCTTGAAAGGATTTTGTGCATATCACATTCGAGTAGATCATGAAGAGCAGAAAACAAATCCATAGAAGCTATGAGACAGTCTGTAAGTCCGTGATGCTACTGAATTCTTCACCAGATTGTATCAAGGAATGTTGTCTTTGTAGACAATATACGCAAACTGTGTATGATATGCCCATCGTCAATTTTTCAGGCTTGTGAGTTGTTGGTACCTATTCCCCATGTCATGTGAATAGTATATGCATATTTAAACATAACACCTTCCCTCCTAGCATCGACCATTCTAAAAAATAGCCTTATCCAAGCTTCGTTACACCCTCATTGGTTAGGACCTTATCGTCATTGTACGAAATAATTGCATTGTACTAGGAATAACATAAGTCATTCCAAGCATCCCAATGGGTGATGAAGGGTTGTTTTGTGTCGATACAAATGCCATGCATATATCATAGTTAATATTGTTGAGAGTAGGATTGGCCAACTATGAGAAACAAACTGCTGCAACTATGTAATGAAATGAGATATAAAATCAAAAGATGAGAAAAGGTTCATCCATGCACCATCAAAACCCAATCACAACCCCATGGTAATGTCTCCAAATGGGTCCCTTGATTTAATAGGAAAGATTACCCCCTTTTGATGCATACTCACATTCACAACTAGGGAATTCACAAGTGGATGGAGGTTGTTCAATTATGTTATAGAGCTCAGTACAAAGTTTGTCATGAATCACCGCTAGGTTCTATGCATTCTACAACCATAGTTACTGACGATTCCACTCAAGAACAAGATCCTATCAAGGACCTTTGATCATTGATTTCAAATCTTTGTTACACCATCTATGCCAAACATGATGGCCATGATATGCCACTAACAAATATTTGGCTTGTGAATCATGTAAAATATGGTCCACTAAGACAAGTCACAATTGGTATTGAAAATTCACGCATCCATTTGGGATAAACATAAATTCACACTTCCTACTATTTTGACCCTATTCCAACTAGTATTCTAAATTGAAAATTAATCATCCCAATTCGTCAATCAAGATCTTTTCTTGAGAATATCCTCATAGGAGACCTGGACAAGGATGAGGATTATAGAGGGTCATGACAGAATTAGAAATCTATTGCAAAGTTCCGTGCCCTAGACCATCTAACATTGTAGTCAAGAAAAAGTCTCAGAGTGATTAAACAGCTAAGAATACCTCGTCAATTTGAGGCCAGAGTTTTGTCATGCCAGAAAATCAGTTCAACACATAGGTAGAGAGAAAAGATAGGAAGTTCGAACCGCATTGGTTAGGACCTTACGTTAAGTTTCCAAATATGGACAGTAGAGCATACTATTGGCCCAATTACTATGTAAAAATGGAACTGCTGCAACTATGTAAGGAAATGCATATTCTGCCAAAAGTATGGAAATTTCATCCATGCGCCATCATAGCCAAAACACCCAATCACAATCCTCATGGAAATTCTCCAAATGGGTTCTAGATTTGTATAGGAAATCTCACTCCTACCTCATCTGATGGTCATACTTAGCACATCATCACAATTAGGGAATAACTTATCACTAAGTGGGTGGAGGTATTGTTCCTTTGAATTACTGTTACAGGGTGCTCAGATTTCAAAGTTTGTGGTATCACTGAATCACCTTATCTGAAAATTTGGTATGGCATTCCTATTTTTGCAACCATAGTTACTGACGATCACAAATCATTCATGAAAAAGACTCAAATCATGAAGGACCTTTGTCATTGATTTCAAATAAAATTGAAGTGGTCTAACGCTCCATAAAATTATCCACAACGGAAATGGGCAGGCATATCTTCCCAAATGCCAGCTAACAAAACATTGGTTCAAATCATGTAAAATATGGTGAGTAAGACAAATCACAATGGAAGGAAATAAAGAGCTGCAAATTCGCCCATCATTTGGGCTTATAGGACTTAACCATTCACACTCCTACTATTATGAGACCCTATTCCCTAGAACTAAATCCATCATCCACATTCAAAATCGAGCTTCCTTTCCTGAGAATATCTCAAATAGGGACCGAATTACCTGGAGAAGGATTTCTAGGATTATAGAGTGGTTAGGATGGCAGAATTAGAACTCTTAGATGACCTCCAAAGTGAATCCATGCCCTTAACAGGCAGTCTCAAATTGTATCAAAACAGGGTCTCTAGAGATTACAAAAGCCTACACTAAAGATGCATACACTCATCAAAAGAAATTTGAGGCCAGAGATTTTGTCATGAAATAAAATCAGTTCAACACACAGGTATAGAAAACCATGACAAGAAAATGAAAGGTAAGTTCGAACTGCATTGGTTAGGACCTTAAATAGACATCAATATTGTGGCCAAATATGGTATGGGAAACAGCATACATACTTTCCCATCTGCCAATGATGATGACACAGTCCAATCTTCAAATATATGAATGCCATGCTTCACTGTAAGCAGTAAATGCTTGTAACATGGTGTAAAAATTAGAAAAGCAAACCAAAAATAATTTCTTGATTTCTGTGCATCAAGCTCAGAACCACGATTCCAACGAGATACCAATTTTGTGCGATTTCGTTGAGAAATGCACACAAGTTATGGCCTTCTGAGTGCGGGCAGCTATTTTGGGTCTGGCAGGCGTTTTCTGTCATTTGACGGGAATGAACATTAATTGACTGGAGCCTTGAATATGTTTCTCTTAATTAACATATATATCCCCCTGCATTAAAAATAGAGAAATCCAATTTACTGTGGCGTAGAGGACGTCGTGCTCGTGTCCAGAAAGTCCAATTTTGTGAAAATCGGAGCTCGTGAGTCAAAAGTTATGGCCGTTTGAAGTTTCCGGATCCAAACGTTGAATTTTCTTCTCTGTGACACTTTGTGAAGGGATGGTCTTTGCATATTCCCCTGAAATATCCCTTGTGGTATACCACTTAAATAACACAAAATATTGAAAATTTGTAGCCAAATAAAATATTGATTTTTTGCATATTTTTTACCAATTAGGGTAACAAACTAAAGTCCCATTAATAACTCCCAAAATATCCACTGGCATAGTGCTCTTTGTGCTGAAATTCACCCAAATTGGACTGCTTGTTCCCATTTCGCCCGGTTAAAAAGAGATTAAAAATATTTTAAAGCGCGTCCCAGAAAACTGTTTCGGGAATGCCTTCAGACTCATTTCACCCGGTTCGGCCGGAAAATTACAGCGTCTTTTTGTCCCGCTTGTCCCAATAGTTGCGACCCTTCTCAGCAGTTAGTCGATTTTTTCTCTGTCGAACTGGAATTTCGCGCCCGCCGCGTACTTTTGTCCCATTTGTCCCTGCTGCGTTTCGGACTGTTTGAAGCTGATATTCCACCCGGTTCGGATCGGAAAATCGCGACTTTTCTGTCCCAAACGCCTCCAGAGGCGATGCTTGAGCGGGGATCTTAGCTAATTTTCACGATTTTTCCTGGATGGTCAACCTATTTCCCTTCTGCAACCCTTTTATTTTCGCATTTTCTCAGAACTTACGTCTCTTCCTAATTGGACAGGGGAGTTAGACAAATATGAGGGGACCCTAGAAACATGACTTTTCGCCCTGATATCTCAATATAATTGCTTGCATGTTATCAAAGTTACCTTGGGGGGTGAAACCTCTGGATACCAAATATATCTGTAAATCAGCCCTGAAAACAGCTCCAAAATGACAAGCTAGTGTAGATCTTTCACTAACGAAGAATTCCCTACTAGCTAGGGATGGATCTCTCACCACCGAAGCTAGGGTTCCTATGGTATTTCAATTCACAAGCTATAAATTTTTAAACATAAGTTGCACATGAAATAAGATAATTATGTATGCAAGAATCCTTTTCCTTTTTCCCCCAACTGCTTATATAACTTCTCTAAGGCAAAAGAGCCCGAATAAACCCTAGTCACATTTTTCCCTTGGAAGGGCCAATAAAATAAAAGTAACTTAAGTTACTTTTCCATTTTTAAGTGGCCATGATCCAAAAGTGACCCCCAAATGCAAAATTAGAATATTAGTACCATGTGGCCCCTTCCTAACAACAAAACATAACATCTAGTCCTTCCAAAACACTTTTTTGCATATGTTAATGAATAATTATAACAAAATGGACTATATATTCATTCCCAATAGCTCCCAGCGTCTAAAGCCCCTTGGGTATGACTAAGGCTTGGAATCGAATCAGCCCTTAGGCCTTTTGCATAGGAAAGGGGACATTACAGTCATCCCTTCCCAAATTTTTCCTGTCCTCGAGAAAATGCAAATTAGGATGCTGCAAATTCTGCTTTCCATCCCAAGTAGTATCCTTAAGTGGAAATCCCTTCCATCACACCAAATAATCCGTGATCACTCTACTCCTAAGCCCCCCATATCTCTCCTTAATAATGTATTTTGTTTCTAACACAAACCTCCCCTCCTCATCTAGTGGTGTCAACTCTGTATATGGTACAACATGTTGCCCAAGTGTCTTCTTAATGCATGAAACATGGAATACATTATGTATCTTATCATGCTCCAGTAGCTCTATCTCATATGCAACTTCCCCAACTTGAAAAACTACTCGGTATGGACGATAAAACCGTGGTTTCAATTTCTCATCACCTTTCTACTTTAGTGAGGACTACCTATATCACTGCAAATGTAGGAATACTAGATTCCCAACCTCAAAAGACCTTTGTATCCTGTGCCGATCTACATATATCCTTTGTTGATTTTGTTCCTTCTGAAGGTTATCTCATAGAGCCTTTAGAATATCCATGTTCTCCTATAACCAATCTCAAACTTTGGGAGCTCAGATATCTTGTAATACCAAATCCACAAATGTCATAGCATCATACCCATACAAGGATTGGAAATGATTCATACCTATGCTCATTTGATAGGTGGTATTGTAGCAATACTCACCCATGTGTAACCATATAATCCATGTCAACTGATGTCTTGACACATAACTCCACAAGTAGCCCTCTATCCACTTATTGACTGTCTCCATCTATGCCATCTGTCTATGGGTGGTAGCTAGTGCTAGGAGTCAACTCCGTACCTGCTAGTCTGAAGATCTCCTACCAAAAGGTGCTCATGAAGATCTTGTCCTTGTCACTGAAAATATTTTTAGGCAACCCATGAAGCCTAAAAATACCTGTATAGAATATTCGAGCCACATCCACTGCCTCATGTCCCTTAGGTAAGGAAAAAAATGAGCATACTTAGTTAGCCAATCAACTACAATATAAATGCAGCTATGCACATGAACTAAGGGAAGGCCTATGATAAAGACCATGGATATGATTTCCCATTTCTATTCTGGTAATGGGGAGAGGGTGAAGTAATCCTGTTGGAAAAGATAAATTAGGATTTGATTTGCTGGCAAACCATACACTCTCTGACATGATTAAGGACATCATCCTTCATCCCCTTCCATGCAAATATCTCCCTGATAACCTTGTATGTTTTGAAATACCCAGGATGTCCCAACTAGTGGTGTATCATGTACTGCTTGAAGGATATTCTCCTTCATTTTGGATCCTGGTACAAGGAAAATCTTATCCTTGTAGAAAATGAGATCATCCACTACTCTGTATCAGTCATCCTGTATAATACCATCCATGATCTCACATGCAAACTGATTTTTGGAATACTCAACAACTATATGAGCCTTCCAATCTGCTAAAATCTCAAACATAGAACTAAGCATAGAAGTGAAGTACGGCCTCCTAGATAAAGCATCAACAACAATAATATTCTTACCTCTAGTGTACTATATGTCGAAGTCATATGTTTATACCTTGTTCACCCATATTTTCTGGCGATCATTCAAGATCCTTCCATGCCCCAAGAAGAACCTCAAACTGTTGTGATCCGTACGAACCATGAATTTTCTACCCACAAGGTACTGTCTAAATTTGGCCAAAGCATGCATAATGGATAACATCTCCTTGTCGTAAATTGAACAACCTCCCCCCCTCTCCATAGGTTTCAATTTATAACTCTCATAGGAAATGGGATACCTATCCTGCATGAGAACTGCCCCAATACCCTCTCCTGATGCATCACACTCTAGAATGAATGGGTGGGAGAAATATGGTAATGCAAGAATGGGACATGAACTCATCACCTCTTTGAGGTGATCAAAAAACCTGTTGTGCTGACTTCTGACTAAGCGAAATCCCCCTTCTTGGTCAAATCTGGTCAATGGAGCAGTCAACCAAGAGAAATTCTTCATGAACCTCCTGTAGTATGTGCACAACCCCACGAATCCTCTCAAATGTGTCAATGTCCTAGGTGGTGGCCAATCCAATAATTGACCCATATCTTCTCTGTATCCACCTTCACTGTACCCCCACCAATCACATATCCCAAGTATAGAAGTATGGTCATGCCAAAATCACACTTAGAATACTTTCACATATAGTGAATTAGCTTCTAATATCCCCAATATCTCACCAAGGTGCCTGATATGGTCCTCCCAAGTCCTGTTGTAGACTAAAATATAATAAAATGAAAACCAATACAAAATTCCACAGGTAGCAGTTGAACACATGATTCATGAAAGACTAGAATGTAGCTGGATCATTATACAATCCAAAGGGCATCACCAAGAACTCAAAGTGATTGTAATGGCATCTGAAAGCTTTCTTATGCACATCCTACTCTCTGACTTTGATCTGATGATATCCAGATCGCAAATCTATTTTCAAAAAAATAGATTGCACCATGTAGCTCATCAAGTAACTCATCAATGCATGGTATGTGGATACTTGTTATTTATTGTCTTCTTATTCAAGGCACGATAGTCTATGCACATATGCATGGTCCCATCCTTCTTCTTCACCAATACCACCGAAGAAGCAAAAGGGACTAGAACTCGGTCTAATATGTCCCCATATCAATGAGCTCATGCATAGGTCTTCTCGATCTCGATCCTTAAACCATTTAGGGTGACAGTAAGGAGAAGTAACCACTAGTCTAGCTATCCTTGAGCTCAATCACATGCTAAAATCCCCTATCTGGAGGTATGCCTGGAGGTATGTCACCATGAAACTGCACTATGTCTGTCCAATAAGCCCCTGTATATCCACATGATACTCCTGTTGTCCATCCTCTGATTTCTTGGTCGAAACCAAACAATGTATTGCCCAATCCACCCCATTTTGCCTATAAATCCTCTCGATCCTCTTGGTTGTGACCAACTTGGGTTCCTCTAAAGATAAGCCCCTCAAGATCACATTCCTCCCTTCAGACTTAAACTTTAGCTCCATCGTCTGAAAAGTTAGTCCAAACTCACCAAGGGAATGGAGCCATTGTACTCCAAGCACTATGTTGGTCTCTCCAATACCAACAATATAAAAATCATCGATAACTGTATAGTTACCCATCGTGATGCTCAATTGGGGAACCTCGTCATGTGCATCTCATAGAATCTCCATTGGCTACAACCACGTTGAAGCCCTCAAACTCCTCTGTCTGTAACCCTCACCTCTTAACCAATGAGGCATCAATAAAGTTGTGGGTTGCCCCACTATCAATGAGTACCACTACTCACTGTCCCTGCAAAACTCCCCTAACTCTTGAATTTCTTATACCTCAGGGTACTAGAAAAAGTGGCTGATAGTCTCTTGGGGAAAAGTCTCTCTATCCTCACTCAACACCCGCACTATCTAATGCCTCATCATCATCATCATCTAATCCCTGTGTGTCCAAATCCTCGTCACCATCACTCTCCTCAAAGACCTCTATGAATTGGGCCTTCCCTCTACCCTTACAATCATGTCCTGGAACCAAAGGTGTGTGGCAATCGAAACATAGTTTTCTTTCACCTCAATTCATCTCTATCCTCTCTATATAGGAATGGTCTCTTGGCCATATCTTACCTATGGTGGAGGTACCTTCAACTGTGAACCATCAGATCTAGAATGGAAACCCTCAGGCTACAATCGAGGTGGAAACCTTGACTTAGGAGTGGATAACTCCAAGTCATGAGCTCTCCTAATAGCCTCATGCAAAGAATAAGGCTCAAATGCTTCACAAATCTAGTGAGAGCATCTGTCAAACCTACTGTGAATAGGGAAATCAACCTCATCTCTGTAACATCAGGTACCATGACCACATGGTCTCTAAAACTCTACAATATACTGATCCAAGGAACCAGTCTACCTCAAATGAGTCAACTCTCTAAAATACCTATCAGGGTCCCTCCTATCAAATCTACTCACTAGCCTCTATGTGAACTCTCGCATAAGTCATGATATATATGTGTCCTTGTGTAATCAACCCATGATGCCACCAATCATGAGCGTCTCCCTCAAGATGTAAGATTGCAAACTTAATTGCATCTTCCTCATGCATAGGATTCATGTCAAAGTATGTCTTCAACTTCTGAACCCAAGATTGTGCACTACACTTCTTAGAACCATCGAAGTGTGGAATAGAAATATGTCCCAATCTCCTTTGCAACTCTTGTAGCCTATAGTACGTGATGATCTCTCCTAGGCTCTGCTGCCAATCTTCATTTTGCAATATTCCTGGAATGGCATGTTGTCACAAAAGCCATCACTCAAGGTATGGTATATTTCCCAACAAGACTGCCTCATCTATAATATCCATTGGTTGTCGTACCTTTGAAACTTTTGGATCCTTCAAGAAAGAAGGTTTGTGAATGCCCTAAAGACCTGTGTAGAAGAATGGGGATATTACCGCTACCCTGGAATGTCCACCCTCACCTCTTTGACCATGTTGTCCCATATTGACATTTTCTCCTCTTTCTGTATGAGCATCAATCTCGTCCCATGTGCTAATCTCTCAGTGAGCTACCTCAAATACAGATTGGTAGTCTCCTGCTGCTTTAACCATGTTGGTGAACAATTGTTTCATCAAATCCACACCCATATCCTCAGTCAGTTCTTTTTGCGTGTCTCCCATATTTCAATCCCAATAGGCTGGAGAAAAAAATTCTCTGATACCACTAAAATATCCCTTGTGGGATACCACTTAAATAACACAAAATATTGAAAATTTGCAGCCAAATAAAATACTGATTTTTTGCAGATTTTTACCAGTTAGTGCAGTGAACTGAAGAAAATAAATAACTCCCAAAATATCCACTCAAATCACTTGAAAATTTAAATAGAGAGATTTGCTAATATTATAAAGAACATAAAAAAACTAATTTTGGATTTTTCAGACAATATAACGCTGCCAATAAATTACAGCGTGCCCTAAACTAGCTGGAAAACTTGTAAAATTCATATCTTCCTAAATACAAGTGATCAAAAATCTGATATGGAAACTTTAGAAATAACATTTAAAAATATATAAGATGATATTCCAACCTTCAGATCTGAAAAGGGCACACTGGAAACCCTCCAAATAAAGGCTGCAATCTCCAAAACTAAGTTGACCTTTTTGGTAGATGGTCAAAACCCCTTTGAAATCCTCTAGAAATGATGCCAAACCCTTTATTTATTGCGTCTGTAAGTCTGATGCTGAAAAAACCTGCAATGATATCTTCAAAAAATATCTCAAAAACCCTCAAAACCCACTCTCTAAAACCTCTGAAAAACCTATCTTTGCCTATAAATCAGCCTTGAAAACAGCTCCAAAATGACAAGCTAAGGTAGATCTTTCACTACTGAAGAATGCTTTGCTAGCTAGGGATGGATCTCTCACCACTGAAGCTAGGATTCCTTCGGGATTTCAACTCCACAAGATATAGATTTGCAAACAACAGTTGCACATGAAAGAAGATAATTAGGTATGCAAGAATCCTTTTCCTTTTCCCCCCAACTACTTATACAACTTCTCTAAGGTAAAAGATCCCCAATAAACCCTACTCACATTTTTCCACTTGGAAGGGCCAATAAAATAAAAGTAACTTAAGTTACGTTTCCCTTTTTAAGTCGCCCATGGTCCAAAATTTACCCCCCAACGTAAAATTAGAACATTAGTACCAAGTGGCCCCTTCCTAACAACAAAACATAACCTCTAGTCCTCCCAAAACACATTTTTGCATATGTCAATGAATAATTATAACAAAATGGACTAGATATTCATACCCAATAGCTCCCAGTGTCCAAAGCCCCTTGGTTATGACCAAGGCTTGGACTCGAATTGGCCCTTATGCCTTTGGCATAGGAAAGGGGACATTACAGATTCCCTGTGAACCTATCCTATGAAGCTTTGATCCAGCTTTTTCTCCTCTTGTTAATCTGCTGAAGGGATGGTTTTTGTATATTCCCCATCTAACGTTGGGGGCACTTTGCAACTTCACCTTCTTTTTTATAAGTGATGTGGCACCTTGACAGGGTTGTATATTCTCTATCTATTTATGGGGGCATCCCATGTTTCTCGGTTACCTGTGCATAGCTTTGGAAAATGTTAGAAAATCACAAAAATATTCAAAAAATCTTATAAAATCACTAAAACATTCGAAAATGTTTGAAAAGCACAAAAAAATAGAAAATCGTTTCACAGAAGCACATACAATAGATTGTTTCGCATAACACAAAAAAAATTAGAAAATTGTTTCAAAAAGCACAATAAAAAGTTTCCTTAAAACAATCTTGCAAAAAAATAACTTTAATTTACTTACTTTATATTGTTTCTTGCTTTGGTTGTGTACATTGTTTTCTTGTATAGTTGTCACTTATTTGTAGATTTGTACATGTTTCGTTGCTTAGACATACTTTGATAAGATTCATCTTTTCTTGCTTAGATTAGATTCATTCTTACTTATACATATGCAGTGTGTTTTTGCATGCTTGTAAATAGTTGTACATAGTTATGTTAATTTGTGTTCAGGTTGGCACTATGTATTTTGTTATCATTTTATTCGCAAGTGATTTTTTGTCGCATGTACATAGTTTTGTTGGATCACATCATTATATCTCCATCAATATCATCACATCTAACATCATCTATACATCATATAAATAAATAAGGCTAGGTATACATCATACATGAATTTGCTAATCTAATAATCACATATTGTATCATCAAATAGGGGCAAGAGGGATCACATATATCAAAATCTATCCCCACCGTAGCAATATAATCGTTGGGTCATCCCATCCACTAATCTAGAGAATCACATATACAATATAATTGATATCATGTATGGATATATCATATCAAAATCAAACACACGTGGTACAAACATCTCAACTATCATCATGATACATACAAAATGTGAAATAAAATCATATAACATCATGACACATCTATAATGCATGCAATCAATCATAAAAACCAATCAAAATCCATCATCACCATGATGCCACATGAAAATGTCCATATATACAAGTATATAATGTCTGTCTCACAAAAGATATACATCATCGATACAAAATGGGCCATCAATGGGCACAACTCATAAAAATTTCTTCATCAGAGGCATACATCAACAATGTTATACATTGGTCAAAAGAATAAAGCCTTGTATAATAGGTGTACATCAAAAATTGGTACATCACATACATCGATCAAAGCAAAACACCTTAATAAGAGGTCTGTTTATAACATGATACAAATACAATCAAAATATATAATGAGAGTCAAGGATGACTAGAACCCTCAAAAGCAGTGGATGGTTTGTGCAATGGAGGACCCATAACTTGTGTCACATGTGGCTCTATAGGATTCCCTCATCACTGCTCCGCTAATACCATGTGGCCTTTCTGACTCGTTGATCCACTCAATTGCTGACTAACGGTAGGTGCCCACTTCCCAGCTAGCAACTTCCTCATAATAGAGCGACCAATAATATGAGTCTCTGCCCTCCACTATAGCTTATAGTCTCGATGAGTCTAGCAAGATGTCATTGTTGTCCCATAGGCTATTCATCAAAATGATGCTACCTCTATTGGTAGCCATGCAACCTCAGCCTGACCCCATTGCTTGCTCTATGAAAAGCTGATTTCTCTCAACTATCACTAGCTATAATTGGGTCTTAGGCCTTTATAGTAGGCTTGTCACCTAAGCCATCTGAGAGGCCATTTGACTCTATATTCCTCAAAATGTACATAGAACCATATCCCACCTGACCAGCCTTGTGGATCTGGCATGATCCCGCTATGCTGTCATGGTAAGAATATGAGATTAGGCTTGATCTCTCTCCACATGTAAATTACCACACCTGCTATTGTAGGGCAGCTAGTTGCACCTCATCATCTCCACCATGGGCTCATGTTAATTATTTTCCAAAGGCACAACTAGAGCCTATCCCTATCCTTAGTCCGTGTACCTATCCATGGGCCTTTCCAATGATCCCATAATCTAGGCCTTGCCATGTGCATGTCCCAGTCTGGGAACCTACTTCCTCTATCTAGGATCCTGTAATGGACCTTACCCATCATGTCACTTCCCATGAAATGGATCATCAGCCCAACCTGTAACTACAAATCATCACTACTATATGTAACCTTGACTGGTGCTCGCACACCCAGTTCCCCATGCCTCATCTGATATGGTCATGCACCGCAACAAAATGCATTGCATACCAGGCCATGTAATCTAGAGTGGTGCCTTGGTCTCTAACCTATCGAGAAGGGTCCCAAACCTATGGTACCACTTGTAGGAAGCTAACCCTGACTTGGGCTACCTATATGTGTGGGCCCATAGTTCACCTTTCTACATCCTGATGGGCATACCACATATCAGGCTGAGGGACGCCCTGAACTCTACTTAGCGAAATCGCAGACATCAGTCCTCGGCATTGAAATCTTAGTAATGAGTGTTGTCAAAATTTCACCCCCCCAGGGTAAATTTCGATAACATGCATCAGAGTATTCAAGTCCCAGGCAGATTGATTGATTCGGGGCCAAAAATCATGTTGCTAGAGTCCCCTCAAATATTTTCTAAGTCCCCTGTCTGAGAGGAAAAGAGCAAGCTCTGAGAAAATGCGAAAAAAGGTTGCAGAAGGCAAGTAGGTTGATCCAGGAAAAAATCATAAAAATGACTAAGTCCTAGCCCTAGGGGCAGTCGGGACATTTGGGACAAAAAGGGTACCGAACCGGCCGGCTTAATGGCCGAAGTAAGCACAAAAAGCCCGCAAAGCAACAGGGACATCTGGGACAAAAGTACGCGGTGGACGCGAAATGCCGGTTCGACCGAGAGGAAAAAATTGGCCAACTGCTGAGAGAGACGCCTGTGGGACAATCGGGCTAAAAAGGCGCGAACCGGCCGGACCGGCCGAAAAGAGTCAAGTCAGTCCGAAGCAAAGTGGGACAAGCGGGCCAAAAATGCCCGAACTGCCCGAACCGGCCGAAATGAGTCCAGAGGGTCCAAAATCAAATGGGACGTCTGGGACAAATGGACGCGAAATGCCCGAACCGGCCGAAATGAGCACAAAGGGCCCAAAATCAAATGGGACATCCGGGACAAATGGAGGTGAAGTACGCGTAGGAGCCGAATCAGCCGAGGACCAATCAGAAGCTGCCACGTGTCCTCACAAGAGAAAAGTCAAAAAGTCAATGGGCGAGTTTTCGAGCACCGATCCGAACCAATGGGATAGTGCCACGTGTCCCAGCTAGGGCCCACAAGGAAAATTCAAAAGACAGTCCGCCGAAAGGTAGAGGAGAGAGAATCACGCGACCAATCAGAACATGTCACGTGTCATCCATGTGGCAGAGCGCGGGAAAAATTCCAAAATCCGTTTTGGTCTGCTCCGTGCCCTAAATCTTTAGATCGCCATATCTTTTGATCCAGAGCTCGGATTTCCACATTCTTTATATCAACGGAAAGCTGTTGAGATGCTCTACATGATTCTGGGATCAATATCGAGTTTTGGTGCAGTCTGAAGAGAGAAAATCGAGAAATGGCTCTGACGTGTGGTAATGGCCAGAAGCGACCTTTCAACAACCCGTTTTTATGCTAATGGGTCGCATTCTTCTTCTGCACGGCCAGAAGTGACATTTTAGCGGCCAAATTAATACAAATGGGTCGCATTCTCCTCCAAAATCGCTCAAAGTGACAGGGTATGGGTTGGTAAGATTCCTCCATGTTGAGTTAATGCATCTGCAGTCAATGAGGAATGGGCTTGCACGTTTTCCTACGTTTCTGTCCCCTGGGTTCGACCCATGCAATGTAAAAGCCAGATTTGGCTCATTTGAAAAAAAAGAAAAGGTTGTTCATTCTTTCTGCTCTGCCCTCCCTTCTTTTCTTCTCTAGGGTTGAAAATGGAGTTCGAACCTCCTCCCTGCTCTGTAATGGCGTTTTTTGCCTTTTACTAATGGAATGATGTTTTGTGCAAACTTCTGGAGCAACAAAACGTGTTTTGTGATGCATCTGTCCATCCTTCCTCGTTTTTGCTTGTTCTCTTCTTGCCTCTCTTCATTGCAGGTATTTGTGCATGTTTGAATGTTCATTGCAGGTCTGGAGCTGTGTTCATGGAGTTTTGGGACATTTTCTGTGTGAAATCTATCCTTGGGCCTGTGATGCATCTGTCCATCCTTCCCATTGCTCACCTCTCTTTGTCCCATGGCAGTTTTGATAGATGTCCAACATTCTCCTTCTCTGGTGTATCACCGTTTTAGTGTAGGCTTTTGCTGTTTTTCCTTTCTCTCTCTCTCTCTCTGTCTCCTTGGCATGGTTAGATTAGGATTAGATTAGCTTGCCTGCACTTGAATAGCTTGTGGCAGGTAGTTTAGGAGCAGGAACCAGCCTTCTCTGGAGATTCCTCTCTCGGTTTTACAAGTCCCACGCTTGGAGAGAGGTTTCCATGTTGTGCAATCACACTGGATGCCTGAACATCAACCTAGAAGCCTGATGTGCATCCAGGGGTGCTGTGATTTTGCATCAACAGTTTTGGCACGCCCGGTGGGACCTTAGAGGTCTTTTACTTCATCTTTTGCAGGTTGGTGTGTTCTTGTGAAGTTTTCAGCCTTTGGAGGCACTTGCAAACACATCTGGCGACTCCATCTGGTCAACAACGCATCTGTCAAGCTGCAGACCTTCCTTTCCATCCATTTTCATCCATTCTTCCTTCCATCTCTTCCATCATTCTATCATTCTATGAAGTTGTGCAATCATGACTTCATTTCCATCATGGTATTCACATCAACAACAGCAGTATATCACACCTCCAACACATTTTGCAAATCCTCCAAATCAGCATTTTGAGCAGATTCAAGATCAGTATGCATACCCATATGAGCAGCAGTGCCAAAGTCAATTTGGCTATGGAGCTTTCCAAGAGCAAGAGTATGCAGACAATGAAGACCATCAGATCCAAGATGCTGGTCTGTTGGAGAAAATCCAAAAGATGGAGGAGGGGATGGTGCAGTCCAGGGCTCAAGCACAAATGAAAGCTTTTGGAATCGGTTATGGAGCACCCTGTCCATGGGTGGGACCTTTTCCAAGGCATTACAGCCCTCAGGAGAAGCTTGACTTCATGATTGCAATGCTGCCTTTGCTTGCACAATGGACAGCAGAAATAGAGGCCTACAGACTTGTTGTTGAACAACCTTGTCAATGGGTAAGTTCTACACCATCATCTGGTTTTTCTCTTTCCATTACTCAAGCAGCATCATCTCATTTAAACTCCTCATCTGCTGTCCCAAATATTGAATCCATTTCTCCACCCCCTAGTCTTCCACCCCATCTCGATTCTTCTTTCCTTTTCCCTTCCAAACAGTCACCCCCCCTCCACAAGAGCTAAAAGAAATACCCCCTCCTCCAAAGAAACAAGAGGTTTCACTGCCTCCACCACCACAAAAAATTGTAAAATCAACTGAGTTACAACCCATCCCTCCTCTTGCATTCCCAATTCCATGTGGGAAAGAAGAAATTGTAAAAATCAGTCATCAAGGACAGCAAGAGGAAGAGCCAAACAGAAAAGAAATGACAGACAGCTTGAAGGTTTGGGCTGCCAAATTTGGGATGACAAAGATCCCCTTGATGGTCAAGCCTACAGAAGAAGCTAGGGTTGGAGAACAAATGGTGGTCAGGACTGATTTTGTTGCAGCAGAAGAAGAAGTTCTTGCAGCCCCAACTTGTCCTCTAGAGCAGCAGATTGAAGAGTTTGACTTGACAAACTTCATGCTGGAGAAGGAGTTCAATCAAGAGCAAGATTGCCTTCAAACATTGGAGGAAGGAGAAGCTGCTCCAAATCCAAAAGAAGAGGAGCACAATCTAGCTGTGGAGGAGAAAAACGCAGATCCAAGGGCTTTGAGCACAAAGCAGGTTACAGAAGAACCTTCAGTTCTTCTTTCCACTTCATCTCTCTCAAGTTCTAGCACTGAAAAGGAGTTTGATCTCTCAAACTCAATATTGGAGAGTGAAGGAAACCATGGTGGTCAAGTTCCAGATCAAGAGGACACCATGGAGGAAGTTGAAAATGAGCAGTAGGACAGCAATGAGGTAGTTTACCTGTCAGATTTGGAGGACTGTTTTGATGGAGAAGAGCCGGTTGAGCTTTCACCTTTCTCTCTTTCAACATCCACATTCCAAACACCAGAGCCTGCTGCCATGAAGGAGAGCACACATTTGCAGGAGCCTGCATCTTATAGCAGCCCTTTGGAACCAAAATTGGAAGATTTAAATCTTCCATGTTCTTCATCGGAGGAAGAGAAAGGGCAGAAGGGTCCTACCATTTCTTCCACGACATCCATTCAGGTGGGTCTACAAGAAGACTCCATTCTTGGAATTGAAAATCAGAGCTATGGGCATGTCAAACGGATCAGACCTTGCCCAATCAGGTATTTGGCTTCATTGGAGCCAAAGGAGAAGCCACAACCAGTCATGCTTGCTTCTGAACATGAGGATGAGCTACAAAGTACCAAGGATCAGCTACCATACCTCTCCAATCCAAATGCAGAGCAACTAAAAGAGGTATTGGATTTTTCAGTTGATACCTTGATGATTTGGATAGAAGACCAGCTTCTTGTTGATTTTCCATCCATCCAAACAGCCATGATCAGTACAAAATCAATTGCATGGCTGCCAATTTTGAAGAAAGGAAGCTATTTCTCACAACCAGTTGCAGGGTTTGTTTAGCTTGCCTTTGCTTCCAGTTAGAGTAGAGTAGCTAGGTTTTCTTTCAGCAGAAGAAGTGCTTGTGCACACTCTGCATGTTCCATTTGGGGCATGTATGATTTTCAGTTCTGTACATAGTTTTGGTGTTGCTGGTTTTGCTCTTGCACAATTCTTTTCAGTGGTTTTTGGTGAGAACAACTCCATGTCCGGTGGGTTTCAAGTGGCTCAGAGGGAGATTTTCAAGGTTCAGATCAGTTTTCAGGCTTGCTTATGACTCCATGCCCAATGGATTGCTTCAGGCAACTGGTCTTTTCATCTAGCAGGCAGATGACCCCGCTGAGTCGCCAAACTGTTGTCAAAATTTCACCCCCCCAGGGTAAATTTCGATAACATGCATCAGAGTATTCAAGTCCCAGGAAGATTGATTGATTCGGGGCCAAAAATCATGTTGCTAGAGTCCCCTCAAATATTTTCTAAGTCCCCTGTCTGAGAGGAAAAGAGCAAGCTCTGAGAAAATGCGAAAAAAGGTTGCAGAAGGCAAGTAGGTTGATCCAGGAAAAAATCATAAAAATGACTAAGTCCTAGCCCTAGGGGCAGTCGGGACATTTGGGACAAAAAGGGCCGAACCGGCCGGCTCGGCCGAAGTAAGCACAAATAGCCCGCAAAGCAATAGGGACATCTGGGACAAAAGTACGCGGTGGACGCGAAATGCCGGTTCGACCAAGAGGAAAAAATTGGCCAACTGTTGAGAGAGATGCCTGTGGGACAATCAGGCTAAAAAGGTGCGAACCGGCCGGACCGGCCGAAAAGAGTCAAGTCAGTCCGAAGCAAAGTGGGACAAGCGGGCCAAAAATGCCCGAACTGCCCGAACCGGCCGAAATGAGTCCAGAGGGTCCAAAATCAAATGGGACGTCTGGGACAAATGGACGCGAAATGCCCGAACCGGCCGAAATGAGCACAAAGGGCCCAAAATCAAATGGGACATCCGGGACAAATGGAGGCGAAGTACGCATAGGAGCCGAATCAGCCGAGGACCAATCAGAAGCTGCCACGTGTCCTCACAAGAGAAAAGTCAAAAAGTCAATGGGCGAGTTTTCGAGCACCGATCCGAACCAATGGGATAGTGCCACGTGTCCCAGCTAGGGCCCACAAGGAAAATTCAAAAGATAGCCCGCCGAAAGGTAGAGGAGAGAGAATCACGCGACCAATCAGAACATGTCACGTGTCATCCAAGTGGCAGAGCGCGGGAAAAATTCCAAAATCCGTTTTGGTCTGCTCCGTGCCCTAAATCTTCAGATCGCCATATCTTTTGATCCAGAGCTCAGATTTCCACGTTCTTTATATCAACGGAAAGCTGTTGAGATGCTCTACATGATTCTGGGATCAATCTCGAGTTTTGGTGTAGTCTGAAGAGAGAAAATCGAGAAACGGCTCTGACGTGTGGTAATGGCCAGAAGCGACCTTTCAACAACCCGTTTTTATGCTAATGGGTCGCATTCTTCTTCTGCACGGCCAGAAGTGACATTTTAGCGGCCAAATTAATACAAATGGGTCGCATTCTCCTCCAAAATCGCTCAAAGTGACAGGGTATGGGTTGGTAAGATTCCTCCATGCTGAGTTAATGCATCTGCAGTCAATGAGGAATGGGCTTGCACGTTTTCCTACGTTTCTGTCCCCTGGGTTCGACCCATGCAATGTAAAAGCCAGATTTGGCTCATTTGAAAAAAAAAAAAGGTTGTTCATTCTTTCTGCTCTGCCCTCCCTTCTTTTCTTCTCTAGGGTTGAAAATGGAGTTCGAACCTCCTCCCTGCTCTGTAATGGCATTTTTTGCCTTTTACTAATGGAATGATGTTCTGTGCAAACTTCTGGAGCAACAAAACGTGTTTTGTGATGCATCTGTCCATCCTTCCTCGTTTTTGCTTGTTCTCTTCTTGCCTCTCTTCATTGCAGGTATTTGTGCATGTTTGAATGTTCATTGCAGGTCTGGAGCTGTGTTCATGGAGTTTTGGGACATTTTCTGTGTGAAATCTATCCTTGGGCCTGTGATGCATCTGTCCATCCTTCCCATTGCTCACCTCTCTTTGTCCCATGGCAGTTTTGATAGATGTCCAACATTCTCCTTCTCTGGTGTATCACCGTTTTAGTGTAGGCTTTTGCTGTTTTTCCTTTCTCTCTCTCTCTCTGTCTCCTTGGCATGGTTAGATTAGGATTAGATTAGCTTGCCTGCACTTGAATAGCTTGTGGCAGGTAGTTTAGGAGCAGGAACCAGCCTTCTCTGGAGATTCCTCTCTCGGTTTTACAAGTCCCACGCTTGGAGAGAGGTTTCCATGTTGTGCAATCACACTGGATTCCTGAACATCAACCTAGAAGCCTGATGTGTGTCCAGGGGTGCTGTGATTTTGCATCAACATAATATAGTTGTGGATGCCAAGAAGGAAGTGCTCTACCACATAGATTATAATCTCTAATTAGTCCTCACGCAACTTTATATGTCTGTAGGGCCTCCAAATGATATCTCTATCCTGTAACTCGTCAAAATATTGACGGTAGTAGTAAATGTTTCCTAAGTGCGCTCGTACATCATCCCCCATAGAGACCCATGCCATGAATGTCAGCTCCTCCTGTGCTTAGGTGTGCAATACACCTACAAGGAACTCGATCGTTATATAGTCCCAAGACCAAATCTACAGTAAAGACGTTGGCCCCACCGTCTTATGATAGTGGTAAGTAATCAAGTGCAGATCCTAGTATAGATGTGCTAGTATGCACTAGCCCCAACAGTATCACTCACAATTAAACACTCCATGTCATAATGTGATCAGCCTCATCAAAAATGATTTCCTTTCCTTATCAATGAGTTAAAACCCACTAATAAGAGCCATCAAGTACAGTGGTCCCCAGTGAAGAGTTGAATCAGCTATGCAATCATGAAAGTATACTGTTATACCCTCGTGGGTTATCTATTTACATCTAAGTAGGTTGCTAATTGCCGCAGTATTCTGACCAAAATTTTTCATATACTCGATCGCTAAGGCCACAATATGAACACATAAAATCCACCACACATCCTCTAGTGTGACGGTCATCTCTCCTATAGGGAGCCTAAAACACTAGCTCCCACTGTGCCACCAATAAATCAAAGCAATGAATAGGCCATGGTCTAAGATAATAGGTGACATTCGCGCTACATAGCCTAGGCCAACCACCTCTAATAGAATTTCCATCACACGACGGTCACGTCGGTGCATGCTCCCCTCCATATCGGTAATATGAGTGTGTCGCTATTGCTTCTGCAACACTATCAACCATCTTTGCAAAAACATGACATGTGTTAGACATTAACAATTTCTTCTAAGTTCTACTATTCTTCTATCCTCCGCTAAGTTTTCTCTTTCTTTTAAGTGTCATTTTTTGAACATTTTTCCTCTTATTTATCTCTTCTAGGTTCATACGTTCCCTTTTAGGCGTATGCGCGTGCATGCACACGTGTGTGCGCTCCTATTTTGGTGTGCATGTAGGCACGTACACACCTGAGGGTGCTTGCGCCATGTTTTCCATCTCACACGTGTGTGTACTAGGGTTTCAATGTCTATGCTTGCGTGCATGTGCCATGTGTATGTGTGCGGATGCACATACACCTTTTTGGGGTGTATGTGCATGAACGCACACATGTATAGTACCTACGCATGTGCGTATGCACTTCACTGGTACTTATGCCACCACAGGGGCACATACGCGCCTGCGCCATATCCTACCTCTAGCCTAGTATTAAAAACATTAAATGTGAAATTAATTACAAAAATTGACGAAGTAGGTCAAGCTACTCACGAAGAAGCCATCGTCCACATTGTGGGTGTATTCCTGAACTTGGTCAGTGCGCCTCCTACGGGCTCATCCTCTCACCATCGTCCTCGTCACTATCAGGGGTCTTGAGATAAAATTTTGGCAGCGGTTGGTAACAAATGAATTGGTTGCTATTATTTACCCCCCCCTTCCCCCCCGTCGAGGTGTATATTAAACCATTTTTTAGCAGCCGTGATGCCTGGAAGCTTGTTTCGACTGCTGTTGTTGCTCTAATTCTTCTTCTACTTGTCGTGAATAATTATTTTATTTAAATAATTATTTTTCTTTCATTTTTCGTCATGCTGGGGCATTCTTTGCCACATGGTACCCTTTTCTTCTTACTAGGACAATTTTATTGCTCCTAGGCAATATCCCTTCTTCTACACACTCCATCGAATAACTATTTTTTATTAAATAATTATTTTGTTAATTTTTTTGTTATGCTGAGGCACTCTTTGTCACTTGTTCCTTCTTTCTTCTCCCTGGGGCATTTCTTTTGCATATAGGAGATTCTTGCTAGTTCTTCTACTTTCTTCTACACATCCAACCCATTCAAAAATTGTTACAAATATATATATATATATATATATATATATATATATATATATATATATATATATATATATATATATATATAACCTTCTAAAACCCAAAAAACATTCAAATATTCTCGAAAAATCCTAAAAATTGTAAAACTCATAAAACTAGGTAAACCAGCTCATAGCGGCTAAAGCTCGTGTCTTGTGCATATTATTCTTTCCATATATTATTGGAAATTTTGCATCTTCGCAGATCAAATGACTTGCAGATCATCAGATTTACAATCATCTATAAAGCTAGCCTAATTTCTTTATTAATACTCTAGGGAACATATAGTTTCCTGGTACTATTTCATAGTGTACTACGCTTTCTCATTGGACCCGGTGTCCTTCATTATCTTCCCTTGCATGTATCCTTTCTTAGGGCATCATTTTTAACCCTTTTCATTAATCATGAACATTTACGGATATTCATCTTGATAAAAAAAAATTTTCCAACCGTCTTGACCATTTTTGGTTGGAATATGTGTGTTTGTACTTGTTTTCCCTGTTAAATGAGATTTTTTCCTTCTCATATTGCATTGCTTTTCGTATGTTGCATTGAGTGGGTGTTTCAATAATGGACAATTGTTCATAGTATGGCTTTTCATGTCATCCTAATTTTGTCATATACTTACATTTTTAATAAGGGCCAATGACATAGATCTATGGCAATATGATGATAATAAAGTTGTTTTAATACACTGGATGAAAATGTGCTCTTTTCTTCCTGTATTCATTCCTCTTATACATCATTCTCCTATCAACACTATTTTTCTTACTCACTTGGGGCATCCTGATCCTACCCATTCTTCTATTTACTTTCTCTCACCTTTTTCGATTGTCGATCACCTTCTCTGATCACCCCATCGACACTCGAGGGGGCATCTCTCACTTCTACTAATTTTTGTTATCCACTTTAAAAATTAACCTTTCTACTATCTTTGAAGTGGCATGATGTATGCCACCCCAAAGAGGGGAAAATGTACACACCTATAATTTAGCTTAAGAAATTTAAATAATTAAATGTCACTAATTATACCCTTTCCCGCAAATGGACAACATATCATCAATATAACGCACTTTCTCTTCTATCATCGTTAATTAGCTACATTTCGCTAGTTCATTAACCCTTCTATCTAACAATGACACCAATTAATGACATTACGTTAATCAACTCCCCTTTCTATCTAGATTAATTAATTATTCTGAATTAATTAATTCTCTATTCTATTTAATCAATTTATCATCATTTATTTGATTAAAATCCTCTCATAACATAAATCATACTGATTATTCCTGTAAAAAGCTTCTATAAGCTTACACACCTATTAATTAATAACTTTGATTAATTAATAAATCCCCTCAAACCCCATGGGTCACTAAAGACAAACTAAACTCTCCTAAGGTTGACTCAACCCTTTCTAAACCTTCCTTATCCAAAACTAACTCAACCTCTCCAATTATCCCACATGAAGATGGATGTCAAGATTATTCTATCCACTAGGCTATATAAAGAGCCCTCCTCCTACCTTTACACCTACACCTTTACACATCTAAATGAGCATAGAGCCTAAGCTATAGCCATTTATCATTTTTGAGCATTCTTCATTGGAGAAGCTAGCTTTTTTAATTTCTTGTATTCATCCATCCAATTTTTGAAGTCATATGGGGATATGTCAAATGGTCTTGCAGCCATGGATTGACAAGACCCCATTATTGAAAACCTTGGGATTCAAACATACAATCAAAACCTTTGATTGCTAAGGATCTAAATAGGTTCATTTCATTTGATTAGCAATCAATGGAGATAGAGATTAAAGGATTAACATGTTATTTTGAATATTTGTTCATGTTATAATGCAAGGATGTTGGTAGATTATTCTTTCTTAATCTCTAAGCATGATGGAGCATTGATTTTGATTTAACATTTTTTTACGACTCCTAGGTTTTAGTTCTAATTCTTTTTGCATTACTAATAAATTTATGTACACACTTCTCTAGAAGATTCTTGATGTCACAAATATCCCTATAACTTTCTATGATAATAGAAGCAATCTAAACATTTCACCTAAATTTGTTCTCTTCCTATCTTAACCCTCAATGATGAGACCTCACATGTTATTGGTTGTGTGGGATTGAGGCTAGGAGAAAGCGTTCCTTCCTAAAAGCACAAGTTAAAGTAAAAAATAGATAAGTCAATAATAAATACAAAATTATTTCTTTTGTAAAAAGAAATACACTCCCTTGCCCTACCAATATTTGGTTATGAGCCCATGCTTCCTACTAGTCGTGTGAGGTTGGAAATGGAGGGAAGTGCCCTTACTCACCTATGTCTTGTCATTGGTGATGATTCCATGCTCCTTAATAGTAGCATGGGGTAAGACCTAAGGAGTCCTATAAAATGAATGAATAAGTTTTAAGTAAGTCATTGAATAAAAAGTTCTTTGAAATCTTGAAAATCCTTAGATAATGAGTTAGATGTGTATGTTAAAAGAGAGACAATATTTGAAACCATATTTTGTCAATCAAAAGGCCATTTATGGATCTAAGTCTACATAAACTTGCAAGCATACTTCATTCTAAACTAGTTAGTTGACCTTTCTTAGGGTTGAGCTTTAGGATCATAATTGGATCTTTGTCAAAATATTGTCTTCTTATCACCATCTCCAGTCATCAAAATCATAAAACTCATGTCCCTTTTGGATCTTGGTAACAAGCACTCACATCTGACTAGTTGTGTCGAGTTAGGAATGAGGTAGGTTCATCTTCTTATTATATCAAATTCATCACATTTTGCAAATAAAAAAGAAGTTATAAATATTGTTGAAAAATAAAGTATCTAATTAAAATTTGTTCTCATGTGCATCATATATATAAAATAAGAGACAATACCATTCTGTTTATCAAATTTACATCATCATCATCCATAAAAGCATAAAAACGCGTAAGACATTCTAAACATCTAAGAGTACACAGATGAAGCAATTCATGATCGAGTCAACTCTTACACTGAATAACCGAACCAAAAAGAAATGTATATATGTATATGTCAAAAACATCAATTCTTGTGTATCATGTCATCACACTCCTGTGAGTGTTGTCAAAACACTCATCTGTTGTAAAAAATAAAAAAAAATCATATATACCAAAAAACATTCTCAAATTAATAAAGACATATACCCTATCCCTCTCTATGGGATCCTTGTGAAGGTGCATGATGAGGGATCCTAATACAGCTAGTATGACAAGGATGAGATCCTCCATGTGTTAATTCATGAGAATACCCATGTGGCTATCCATGTGATAGGATGGGTTATCTACCGGTAGTAGTGATATCCATACTGCGAGAAGGCTCTAATTATTGTCTCCCTCAACCAACTCGTTTGTAGTAAGCTTAGCTCTCATCTAGGTCATGGCCTCTACCATGTGTCAGCTTGCATGAACACATTAATATCGTATCCTGCCATCACATGTTTTCCAATATCTACAAATTACTGCTCCCATGTCATCTTCAGAGAGAGTGCAAAAGCATCTAAGAGAATCCAGTGAATTAGATCTCGACAACCATCTATAGTAGTTGTAAAGAAAAAATAAAAACAATGATGAGTTCGAAAACTTTCAAATTTTCGAAAAGAAAAAAAGAGATATTATATAGTTTTCTAACAGTCTAGTCTAAAAGGTAGAGTCGAGAGAAGAGTATTGTACTTACTTATATATCAAGGCATCCAGGAGGGATCAACTAGTATTAGTGGTCATGCAGGAGCTAGAATAAGCTCGTCCTATGCTCTAACATCCTCCACACCCATCTTCCATCCAAAGAATGACTCCTCATCCCATCCTCCAATGGTTATATGATCCTTTGAATACAATGTCTCCTCCTTAACCTTAGCCCCAGGCCCTAGCTTCCACAGAGGCCTGTCCAATAGCCACCCACTCCATGTCATTCTCATCCTCCATCCCAACCTCCTCCTCCTCTCTATTGTTTTTGTTTCCTACCTCAATATGTATAATCTACCACAACCTAATTGAATCTCATGCAACATGTGGCATTCCTATCAGAACTCCATCTGTGACTATAGCCCACTCAATCTTGTCCCTTGGGCCAGATCTCACCTTTAGAATCCCTCTATACATTTTCAGAACACATAAGAGGGTGTCAACATAAGGTATCCCCACCTATTGTGGTACCCTGTGAACTGGATGGACCTCTACTCTATTGGTTTGATCAACTAACTGTGTAGTAGAGCTTCATGTAGTTAGCATAATAGTCTCCTTACCACATATACCAGCCATGCCCGCATATGGATGTGTGATCATGTCATTTATAGTGATTATAGAAACTGATTGTTTTCACTCCTTGAGTGGAGTCATGTCAACCCATCTCATTTTTCTAATTCCCCTGGGAACTTCTATTCCAATTCCCCTTTAATAGGGGATCATCCACTCATATACCAAGATCATGACCAATGTGGGATGACTGAGGGCCCTACCCTTCAATCAGATGACTATGTAAAAATCATGATAAGTGGCACGAAGGATTTCAATGCCCACTCATATAATTGGTCATGCTACTTAATGTTCTATATGATGGGTGCCTAACAGTAAAGAAGCTTGTCCTCACCCTTGCACCTAAACAAGCATGAAGTCAAGATACCAATAATTGCCTTTCACAATGCAAGGATAGGAGCAGTGGAAACTAACAGTAATCTCATCCCATGCTTAGCACATGTGTCACATGTATGTGCATCTCCCCTGTATGTTTCCTAATTGCGGGCTTGTGCTACTGTTCTCACACTAGCAAAGACCATCTTCTTGTCAGTGAGAGGAACCCCAAAATCTGGAAGACGTCCTCTAAGGAAATCATCCACTCACCTTTAACTCCAAGAAGCTTGAAAGTGTTCTGGTCTGCATCCTAGTAACTTAATTAATCATAAAATAGGTGACTAATAGGTACAACCAACTACGTCTATGATATCCTCCAAATCCTAGCCTTGTGTAACAAGTCCCTCTCATGTTGAGTCAGTGCATCCAAAATCGGGGTCAACCATTCACACTTGTGAGCTATGCTCCATTTTACATACTTTTCCTACATTTATAAACATAAAAAAAATCAAGTTATAATCATATCAATGCATAGTAAGCTTGTAAAAATATCACAAACACAATCAATAACCTAAAATTATGTAATATTTAGTCAAAATCTAGATTCTTCCTTGACAGTTACGCAACCATAACTTTGTGTAAGGTGGCATTTACTAAAATTCCATAGAAATTCCACATTCTCAATGTTCTTTGTTATGGTTGTGTAACCGATGTGGTTGTTGCGCAATCACTGCAACGTGTTTTTCCCAAAAATTCAATCCATACCCTAGAGCCATAAAAATATTAAATACATAAAAATTGACATTTTTGAATTAAACAAATTATAAATCCTAGGTGGCACCCCCTTATGATCATTTTAATTAAAAATTATCAAAAATAACCCTCGTACTTCAAGTTTCTCACATTTTTTAATTTTTAGGGTGAAAATAAAGAAATGTAGATAACTCACTTATTTGTGACTTGCTGCTCCTGTCACTGGTTGGGCTGCCATCACGTCGGAACACTCTTCATTTTTACTACTCTTGTGTGAAACCATCAAAGATAATCCAGAGCTAAAATTTCACATAGTTGGTGAGTGCAAATGATTTCTAAAAATATTTATATTGAGATATATAAAACATATTTAAACATTGTTTTGAGTGTGTGTGATTTGTAGGGAGGGAGTGTCAATGCATGTATATTTCTCTTCCTTGTGGATATGGTAAGTAGTCTAGTCATTTTAGTTTTAATATTTTGTCAATTATACATTATATCTACACTTGATTTAAGTTTTATTCTTACAAGTAGCGGAAAGGTTGGATTATTGTAACTTCAGCACATGGGCGTGTCAGGTATAATCTCTAACTTTTTTATTTAGGAGCACCATACTCAAAATTTACATTTTACACACCTTCATGGTGAAAATGATTCTCTGAGGGGGCACTATGTATGAAACCAAAGTTATATAGTGCCACATTGTCAGAACAGTTCAAATCCCCAATGATGATAAATATTGATTCCAATGATATCCAAGTCTAATTTCTTGAATGCAATTGGTTCTTGTAGCTTATTGTACCTTGTTTGTATATTTTTCACCTTTTCTCACTTTCCTTAGTTTATTTTCATCCCTTTTCTTAACATTTTTTCCTTAAGTTACGTAAATGTTGTGGTGGTTATGTAAATTTCGTGGAAATTACGTAACTGCCACTCTTCTTAAAAGGGTGCTTACACAACAACCACTCTGTGCAGATGGGTAGTTTTTTTCACTTTTATACCAAACTTAAACATGTTCTATATGCCTATTTCCTTCTTCCAACTCACTATTCTTGCACATTTCTTAATCGAATCAACTATTTCTGATCTTGATGTATACGTATGAATTTTTATTCCTGCACCTACTATTTTTATTAGGTTGATTGTTACTTTCGTGAGTGATGTGACACTTCTTGGATACAAAGTGGGTTGGACCACTTCTCTACCAACTTTCTATAAAAACCAAGATTTTTTTGAAGCATTGGTTGGAGACTTTTTTTTCGTTGGAATGATATTGTTATGTTACTAGAACTTTTCTAAGAAGTAAACAATAAAACATATATCTTTTTCCTTGTTACTCTCTTTCCTGTATTATTACCATCTTTCTTGCAAACCAGCTAGCTCCAACACTCCTTCATTGTTTCTACACAATTCGCTGGAAACATTTAGATTCGCCATTGGAAAAGAAGATGAGGGCATCAACAAAAGCACAACCAACACTAGAAATGTTCTCAGTTCTACACTTCCAAGTTAGGGGTGTAATTGGATTATTTGATGTTTTCTCTGTTTTAGTTTAGATTTCAATAAGTAGTCAATTTAAACATCTATTTTAGGGAAGGAGAATTTATAATTAGCTACATTTCCTATAAGTAGCTTCCATTTAGGATTTCTTCTCAGTTCATCCATGTGGATTTGTCTAGGAAGGATTCAAATGAAGTTCTTGTGCACAAAGTATTTCATTTCTTCATAATCAAAGCACATGTAGATTTCTTTGGTTCATTTAGTTAGATTGTGATCATATACAAACAAGGACTCTTTTGAAAACTTCAGCATTTTTTATCCCTATGGATTTGAAAGGGAAGTAAGTTTGAAGAATATTTTTTTTTGTATTCATTTCATTGAGTTTCTTCAAAAAAGATTATGTAGGAATTTTAGTGTTTTACTGGGGAAGTCTTGAGGGGAGAAATTGCTTCTGAGAAGATTTCAATTCTTCCCATGATTCTAAGGTATAATTTGAGGAGATTAGATATTGAATTATAACTTAGTAAAATCCTTTGTTCTAATTAGAATAGATTAAATCCATTGCACAAGACGGAAAGAACCACATCTCGTTCTTTCATTGTTTAGATATTTTGTTTAGGAAATAAACAATTTCCATTTAATTAAAATAAATTGTATTGTCTCTGTAGTTTTCATTTATATAATTCAAGAAAATCAAGAAAATATCCAAAAAATAGGTTAGATTAATTAAATTTGTTTATTTTTCTTATTCTCTTTCATTTATAATCTCATAAAATATGAAAATGGTATAATAGATTTATTTCATTGTTTCAATTAGTCAGTTTCATTTCTTTTAATGAATTAGTTTCATGTAGATTTAATTAGATTAAAGGAGAGTAATCAAATTTGTTTGATTTAAATTTTTTTCCTTTCTTTGGTCAATTTAGGAACATAAACTTAATTAGACAAGAATTAACACAAGCTCCCACATTTCCTTAGAGGATTAGGTTACCTGAATTTGACATTATTTTCCTTTTGTTTCTTTGTGTTCTTTGCATGTTTCCTTAGATTACTTGTTTGCATTTTCATGTGACCATCCAAGGCCCCAGAAAACCTAGAAAGAGAGTGTGTGACCCAAGACTACTGCATCCAAACACCGCTACATAATTGATGGAAATTGATGGGGGTCTTAAGAAACTCATATTCAAAACCACCTCAGTTCCACCAAGAATTATCTCATAGCTGATATCCTTAAATGACGAAGTGGATAACGCTAACTAATTCTCTCACAATTAGCCTGGTGAAGATTATATTCCGTGATCCTTAGACTTTTCCTTCCCCCATGTCTCTTCTCACACCTCCATGACCTTGTCTGGAGATTTTTATGTGCCACATGCAAGTCAATTCCCACATATTCCATAACCAATTCGAGGTATACTTGGTGATTTAGACATTGATTGAATCCTTTTTGCAATTATTATCCTTGACTGTTTCATTTCACCCGAACAATTTAGAAAAAATTTCATTACCTTAAATGAGAAGATTCCCTTAGTTCCCAGAGAAGACATTTATTTTCCTTAATCCACCTTTCTACCATTTTTCGCCTATTTTTACAAATTCCACCTATTGACCCTATTTATCCATTCCATATCCATTTTCCATCTCATTTTGGTTTTCCTGGAATGACCTTGGGAGGTCAAGTGTGCCTTAGAGTCACATGTTGATTCCTGGACATACAATCGCCTTATTTGTTTTTTTTCTCAATTCATTAACATCACCAAGTTTTTGAATTAAGATCAGTAGTATAAGTGCTATACTAGGGAATCCAACCTGTTATCTCTCGAAAGTGCACCCTGTAGACAGATGGTTGTAGGTGTTCTAAGCTTGTAAAACTGATCTATATCTTTTGTAGATACAATAGAAACACCTCTGATATGTGGGTATACTTATTTTGAGGCGAGTCTCTGGTATCAAGGCCAGTTCCTTATTGATGTATCCTGAAATTGATTTTCTGGGGGGTCTAAGGGTAAAAGATGACTGTAAAATGATATTAAAACTAAGATGATACACCAAACTTGTATGAGGTCTTTAACTGAGTACATGCGCAATTGATATGGAATGAATTTCTGATGCACAGGCCAACCATTTTCTCAAGATAATTCAGGGTAAACACTTTGATGTATTGAGGGATAAAATCACAACAATACTGCTAAGTTACACATACAAATTAATATCATGCAAAAATTATTGAATTTGTAACAGGGTAAGATGATTAATCAGGGAATTCAAATTCACAAGATTAATGGAAACATACACAAGACTGCAAATAATTGGAAAGGTAGAAAATACTTCACATTCAAAGGGAAAAACTGGCAAAAAATTGCTTTAGCACTCCTGTAACTAAAATTTCTCCTCTTGTGCTTTGCCAAAGCACACAATATATAGCAAAATTATTTCCCACCCTTCCTAAAAATAGGTTGTAATTGTACTCACCCATGCATCCTATTTTTATCCTTTATCTATTAATAAATAAAGAAATAAAAACAGAACATGCAAATACAAAGAGGCATTAACAACCATTGGTTACAACTCATTCAACTACAGTCGATTGTTCTATTTTTAAGAAAAACATGACTGATAATTTGCTAAAAATAAGTTTTGCTTGATGAGAAAGTATTCTTCATTGTGCATGCAAATTTTTTCTTCTTGTTGATCTATCTTCTTGCTGATCTGTTCTTTTTCTAAAGGTATACGACCTTATCCATTTGTAGTGATAATATTAGCATTTAATGACCATGGTTGAATCTGGTGAACTCGGGACTTGAATTAAAGTGCAAGAGTATTGCAAACTTAATCATTTTTGGTATTGGAATTGTTGAGCTCCATTCGAGCTAGCAAAGTTCTGCTAAATTTTCCCCTGGCCTCCATTGGTTACTGTTGAATCTTGACTTAAGGTTTCTATAAAGAACTCTTTCTTTCATTATTTCGAAAAAGAGTTATCCATATAGGACAGATTTGAACTGTAAAAGGGGCAGGAAAATCTTTTCTTTTCGTTTCTGATAGAGATTGTGCATTTTTTAAACATTCGGCCCACCCTTCCGCTTTAAATTTGGGCTTACCACATGTCTTTATATGATGCAAGCAGGGTCACGTTCAAATTTATCCTCTCTTTCTAAAACAAAGGTTAAAATTTTCAAAATAAAAATAATCCGGCGGCCCACCTTTCCACCTTGGGCTTTTGATGACGTGGGTGGAGTTGCGGGCAATTTTATCACTTTTCTCTCTTTTTCAAAAAGGGCTCAAAATCTCATATTGAACTGACGCTCCACTTTTGACTTATTGAATATGTGACCTTGTTCAATCTTTACCTGGGTCGTGGGTGACTGTATAACTTTTCTCCTATTCAAAAAAAGGGCTCAAATTTTCAGATTGACCCAACAATCCACTTTTGAATTAATTCAATATGATTAAATTTTGATCCTTCAGCGGAGTCGCGGACAATTTTTAAACTTTACTCCCTTTTCAAAAAGTTTAAAATTTTCAAAGGGAAAAAATGTTTTGAAAATCTGCTCCTTCTCTTTGACTTTTTTATGCGGGCTCAACATTTGACTTTTTCCCTTGGCATGAGCAGGGCCACGGGCCATTTTACAACTTTACGCCCTTTTGGAAATAAAGCTCAAAATCTCAAAAGGCTCCAATGATACACCTTGAATTTTTTGATACGGGATCAACATTTGACTTTTTGCCTTGATGAAAAGATGCTAAGTTTGCCAAAAAGACCCGCCATTTTCATGTTTCAAGTAGGGGTTTAAATCGATTTTTGTGATCAATTCTAAGCATTAATCTCAATAATTTTGATTTTTGGTTATTGATCAAATGAATAAAACACTCGAAACCCTAAGTCTTTCACATTTTCATTCTTGAGCTCTATCTGAGCTGAAGGAACTCTATAAAATATTTCCCTAGACAACGGTAATTGGAGATGATCTTTCAAGCTTGGTTTATATGCATCTATAGTATTTTTCTGTCGAGCTTGGCTTTGGAACTATCTGTTATTTAATGGCCACCATTTTGATCATTTCGAGTTCTAGGATGGCTTATACTATAAGATTTGGTCAATTTGACCAGTTGTGTTGCTTTGAGTTTGACTTTTCTTCAAAATATCTGTGTCGTATGAAGCTTTGCGAAGATTCTATGGCTGTCATTGTTGAGGTTTGTGAGCTCAGTACTTTCTATATCATCGTTATTTTGAACAAAATGGTAGTAGATTTGTTTTTTTTTTGTAATCTCCTGACCGTATATTACTCATTTTGATCAGTATTAAGCTTGCCCTTTTACTTTGTCTATGTTATTTCATCTTCGAAACATTGATACTCATTTTTCCTTTGTATTTTTAATGTGATTTCTGGAACAACATCGACCTTTGAGTTGAAACTCATTCTGGGTTCTCCTTTTGGCTCTAAATTTGATGAGGGTTTGCTCTGCTTCAATTTTAACCAGTGACTTCTTGATCCGTACTCTGATTTTAGTACCCATTAATGGGTCTTTCGATTAAAACTAGGATCTATAACTTTATTCGTTCCTTTGAGTTGTATTGCACCAAATCTGTAATGAAATTTAACTATCCTACCTGAATGAATTATTTTTTCCAAAATCTGTATCTACACATATATTTTTAAAATTGTGGTTTGAAATATTAGAACCTAGATTTGGGTATCACTCCTTTGGCATGGGTATTCAGCTTTATTGCTTCTTGACTCTAAAATCTGCACCTGCACACTTGAGAAAAAAGTTAGAAAATATTTAGGCTTTTTAGCCTCTCTTATGTCCATGGTTTTCTTTTCTTCCTTCTAATTCTTTCTGAGTGAGAAAATCATGTATGTAGTTTTGATCTTTAATAATTTTATATCTCTTGTTGTTAAATATCCATGTGCACAAATTAGGACAATATAGGAATATGGATTGTACCCTGAGCTCATAAACTGATAGTTTTCTCTTTTCTATTTTCAGGTATAGTGCTCTCAGCAATGAAGATGAAGAGGGAACAAAGTTGAAGATGATGATGCATCAACCAAAGGACAAACCTCAAGGCAATGATGGGTTCACTCACACTCCTTTATTTTCTCATTCATGCATGTGTACCTATTATTCCAGTAGTTATACTTTACTTTCCAGTAACATCCCATGACTTGTGTGTGAACATTTCGAATTTCGTATGAATAAAGCATTGAATAGTGAAAATGAGTTGTGTATTTATTTCTACATTTCTACTTTCTGATATAGATTGTATGATGAACTAAATAACTCAGTAATATAATTGAACGTCTTAATAATGAAGGAAAGTCTAACATTAAAAATACTTGTAACACCTAGTAATGAACTCTGATTCCTGTAATATGCAATTATGTTTGTTGTTCCAGAACTTAGAATTTCATCTATTCTGCAATTGGATGTCTTCATCAAGGTAACAAAAATGTCCTTCAGGTCTTTGTGTTCTTTTGCTGAAGATAGACTCATGAAATTGTAGACTATGTGATCTGTTATGTTTTGTAATAGCACACATAGCTGAAAATTTCATGTAATCATTATTTAATTCAATAGTAACAATATTGTCTAAAAGAAAATCCCCTAGCTTAGGTATACTTCATCAATGTTATCCATCGTAACGAAGTTTCGAACTGCCCATTTTTGCACAAGTGTAAAATTATCAACATTTCTAGTGATCCTGTGGGAAAAGCTTCCTACTAGCTTATTAACTAGTGCCCTGCTCTTGTCCATTGGACATGGATTCTAAAGCATGTAACCAAAATCTACCTTTCTGAAGGTGTAACCCTTCAAAAACAAACTAAAACTGGGAAAGGATCTGGTAAACCAGATCACGTGCACGAATGCAATTATTAAATTGAAAATAATTACAATGTGCAGGGACTGCACTTATTAAAGGGAAATCCTACTCTAAATAGATACTATATGATTCTCAATAATGTGTTTTAGAAACATACCATTCACAGGAATGAGAAGTTCCTCTCCATTCAGCTTTGAGAGTTGAAAAGCATTGTGTTCTTTACAAGATAAAATCATGTAAGGACCACTCCAAATTGTATCGAACTTCATATGTCTTCCTAACTTTGCACGATCAACATCCCACTTTAACACAATATCTCCTTCATTGAAGATTCTAAATTTTACTTTCTTATCAAAAGTCTTCTTCATTTTTTTCTAATTCTTTTCCATGTTCAAATGAGCTTGATCTCTTAGATCTTATAACTCCATTAATTCTATGTAACGAACCTATAATGGTTCATTCTCAACTAGCTCCATTTCATGTAGCAAATCTAATGTGGGTAACTCAACTCAAATAGGAATTCTTGATTCTCTTCTGTAAATAAGCTTGTATGGTGAATTTCCAATTGGTCTTTTAGGAGTCACTCTATCAGCCCAAAGTGTTAAATTCAACATTAGATGTCAAGCTCTCTGGTTATCTTTGAGTGTTCTTCTGATGATCCTTAAAAGATTCTTGTTGGTAGTTTCAGCTAACCCATTACCTTGTGGGTAATATTTAGATGAAGAACTTAGATAAATTCCATGATTAACAGCCCAATTTGTTACCTTTGTACCAAGAAATGCTAAAGCATTATCTGATATGATAGTTGTTGGAACACCAAATCTACAAACTATAACTTCATAAAAGGATAGTATCGAATTTTCATTAGCATCTTTCAAGGCTATTACTTCAGCCCAACATGTAAATTAATCTGTAGCAGCAAAAATATACTTTTTTCCTTCTAACGAAGGTGGGTTTATCATGCCAATAAAATCAAGACCCCACCACATAAAAGGTTGATCAACTGAAATAGGTTGTAAGGGCATCGAAGGTAAACGTTCTTTTCCATCAAAGAAAGCACATTTATTACACTTTCTAATCTATTAAAAATAGTCCTTAAATATGCTAGGCCAATAGTAACCACCTTTCATAATTTTTAAGGTTGTGGTACGTGTTGAGAAATGACCTCCTTTAGGTCCTTCATGAAATTCTGATAATAATTGCTGAATTTTGTCATAGTCAACACATTGCAGTAAGATTCCATTTATATCCCTTTTAAATAATACACCATCAATGAAAGCATAGGGTACAACTTGTAATCTGAAATACCTTCATTTATTCTTGTCCATACCCTCTGGATGAATACCATGCTATAAATAGTTAACTAAATCAGTCATCCATATTGATTCCTGCATTTCTTGAGCAAGTTTAGGTTGTTGGTTTTCTGGCTGAACTATGACATCTGATTGTTGATGCTTAACTTCAGCATGACTATTTTGGTTCTTCTGATTCTAGTTCATGCTATTTTTCCATATCAACAATTAAGTGCTCACATAAGCCTTTTCCTCAAATTGTCTTCACAACACGAATATCAACATCATATTCCATGACCTTTGTTATCCAGCCTACTATTTTCTCATTCAATTCTTTATTTAACAAGAAATCTTTCACACTTAGATGAGAAACAAGAACATGAATTTTGTTGTTTGAAAGCATGTACTTAAAATTCCTTAGCCCTCTGACTAATGAAAGTACTTTTTTTTCAAGAAATGTGTTCCTTGTTTCATAATCATGCAAGCTCTGTCCAAAGAAAGAAATCGGTTGTTCTATATTTTCATCATTAACCAAAGTTAATATGGTTGAGATTGTTTCAGCTCCTGCAAGTGCATACATTGTAAAATATTCATTGAAATTTAGATTTGCAAGAGTAGGAGTTTGAGATATGGATGCTTTGATTGATTCAAATCCTTCTCTCCCTTCGCTGGTCCAAGAGAAAGTCTTCTCTTTCTTTAACATAGTTGTTAATGGTTTTACCAATGCTGCAAAATCCAAAACAAATATTCTAACAAAGTTGATTTTCCCAAGAAAACTCTGTAATGCCTTCTTATGATGAGGAAATGATAGCTGTGATATGGATTTGATTATGAAAGGATCAATTGCTAAACCTTTCTTAGAAACAATATGACCAAGTAATTTGTCTTGATGTACTAAAAAGATAGACTTTAGTGGATTCAAATATATCCAAAATTGTCTGCATAACTGAAAAGTCTATCTTAGGTGTATTAGATGTTATTCATTTTTTTTTAAAATACAGTAACATCATCTAAATATACAAGGATGCATATATTTAACAAGATGCGAAACTCCATGTCCATTACACGTTGAAACATTGCACTAGTATTTGAAAGGCCAAAAGGCATTCTTTTGTAAGCATAAGTACCCCACTTGGTGGTAAAAGTTGTTTTGTACCTATCCTCTTCTCGGACTAAAATCTGATTGTATCCACTATAGCCATCTAGAAGAGATAGTCTATCTAAACCAGAAATTGTTCTCAAAATCTGATCCATATTTGGAAGTGGGTAGTGATCTTTTAATGAAGCTTTATTAAGATCTCTAAAATCCACACATAATCTGATTTCTCCATTTTTCTTCTTAACAAGAACAAGATTGGCTACCCAACTTGAATGATTAACTGGAAAGATAATACCTAATTCAATCAACTTAGATAACTCTTTCCTCATTAGAGGCTCTATTTTGGGATTTACATGCCTTTATTTTTGCCTAATTGGCTTAGAATTTGGCTACAATTCAATAGTATGTTGTGCTAAACTGGGATCAAACCCTTTCAGGTCTTGGTATTTCCAAGCGAAAACATCTTTGAATTCCTTACAAATATTAATAAAAGAATGTTTCTCAGCTAAAGAACATACCTTTCCAAGAAACAAATTTTTTCCTTCATCAACTGAGATTTCCTCATAGTTATCATCATGTGTTGACATCTTAGTATTGACCTTCCTTAACTGATCGTCAGTGCTGAAGATGTCTTCTAATGTGACCAGACCTCAAGGAAAGTTTATTTGTAGTTAGTTGAACAATTTGGTCACCATATAAGTGCTATAATTTATCCTGATTTATTACAGAAAATTCATCTTCTTACTGCAAAAATCTGCAAATTTGATCATCATTTTCAAAAAAAGTCCAGTTCAAATTATCATCAGGTATTGAAGGCCTAATAATTAGCTTAATATGAGACTGAATTTTGTTGTTCTCTATCTGTTCTAGCACTTCAAAATTAGCACCAACTGCTGCAAGTCTAGCTGCATGCTTATTTTTTGCTCTAGAATAGACTGAATATTAATAGCCGCAAAATATTCCATTAAGTCTAAAACTCTATGTGTGTAATACTTCATTAATGGATTCTTACAAACATTGAAATTTATTACTTGAATGATAACCAACTCAGAATCACCAAAAATTTATAGCATGCTAATACCTCTCTTTTTGGCCCAAAGTAAGCCATGAATTAATGCTTCGTATTCAGCTACGTTGCAAGTGCATGAAAATTGGAGACTCAAAGCTGAGAAATACTTTTCATTTTTTGGGGAAGTGAGCATCAGACCTGCTCCTTGTCCTTTCTTATTTTTAGCTCCATCGAAATGAAGCTTCCAAATCCCTTCCGTTGTATTTTCTGTTTTGGACAACAAGGGAATTGGTGTTATTTCTTCATGTAAGCAATACACACCAAACAAATGTTCTTCAACTTCTTTGAAAGGATCATGAGCGCGTTCTTCATGTGTCTTTTCATACATAAAAATGTTAGAAACACCATCTAATGCTGAAACATGAGCTATATTATCAAAATACTTGACTGGTCTAAAGCTGCATAATTAGCTACTATATTAGAAGCATGTGACTCATTGTGAAATCTAGCTAATGGTTCTTAATTGATAGTAACCTTTGTCCCATAACGAGTAGTGAAAAATAAGAAAGACCAATCTGAAGAGAGATAACCTCCTATATTTGTTGTGAAGTCTCTTGATAAACATATAGCAAAGTAATGAGGTAAGTCTACAACATTCACATCTTGTAGAATGGAAACATTTGGGAAAGCATGCAATGTTACCTCTATATTTTTTATGACACCAACCATATTAGTTGCAGTTACATCCAACTATAGGAAAATATTTTGTGTAGGTTCATACTGCAGACCCAATTTTTTTGCAATTGCTTTTGGCATAACTGTGCTACTTGCACTGTTGTCCACCATACATTCATGAACAAGATGTTCTCCAATAATCTGTGATAAATAAAATGGTGGTGGCTTCTTGATGTCATGAGCATTTAAGAATTTTTAAACCATCCATTTAACCTTATTTGATGCGCTCTTGTTCCATTATTCTAAGGACCATGTATGCTTTTTGGACTTCCTTCTCTATTGTTTTAGACAAAATTTGCAGCATAGCTAGTTCATGAGAAAGTAATTCTTGTTGTCCTAGAGTACTTAGAGCATCCCACATTGAGATGTTAACATTATGATTTTTCATTACATCAACAATGTTAAAAGAAGCAATAGTTTTGGAGACAGATTCTAATGTTTTAGCATAAAAAAAATGATTCTGCTTCAGCTTCTTTTGATATCTGAGGTATAAATAACCTTCTTGGATCAGGATGTAGTTGTTTTTGCTACTCTTTACCAGCTGTAACACCTATTTTTTTTAGTAGAAACAGATGCACTGTTAGCTGGTTTTGGGCTTCTACTTATTGTTTTATTAGTGATAGTAGGTAGAACAAACCTATTCTATTGTTTTTTGCTTTATGCGACCTTTTCCTTAGCCCTAGTAGTAACTGGAATGAAATCAATCCTCACTAAAACTAACTAAGTTCTGTTCAAGTTCTTTATGAACATGAATTTCTTGCTACCCAGCCTCCATTTGAGGCATGAATAATGTTTCAGATTGAGGTTGTGCACCAAGACTTATGTTCAGAAAAGCATTTGGGAAATTTGCAACTGAATGAGGTTGATTACAAGGTTGACACCACTCTTCAGTAGCCATATTAACTGGGACTAAAGCATTAGATGGAGTAGGAGCCTTTGGATCAAATTTCCTTTGCTGATAAGGTTGCCTATAATTTTGATTCTATTGGTAAGGCTACCTATTGTGTTGATTTTGCTAATAATGAACCTGATAAGGTCTGCTAGGTAATGAAACTTTATTGTCAATTGAAGTCATCTTGTTTCCAAAAGTCTGCAAAATTTTTAACACATCATTTGATGGAGCTACAATAGTAGGCTCCACAATGGTGATAGGTTGTGGGATAGGTGCTAAATCTACCCATAAAGGTATTGAAGGCATTGGTGCTAGTTTTTCAGCTTGAATAAGGCCATTTTCAACTTTTATAGCAATGTCATAAGCATCCGGAATAGTATTACCACCCATAGATTGAATAATAGTTGACATATCATTGTTTAAAGCTCTTAGATAACAAAGCAAAGCATGGTCAACTTGAGGCTTGATACTTGCTGGAATTATTTCCCAAGTTCTGGCAAAATGGATGTTGAAACTGTTAGGCTGTGGAGATAAATATCTTCATTGGAGCATGTGTTACAAAGTTGCTAGGATATACAGAAATTGTCATCAGAGAAAGGGGGAACCGACATCGGTCAGAGCAAGTAGGAATCGGCCACAGTTAAGGATAATCGGTGTTGGTTACCTGTATGATGATGTTTTAATTAACTCTCAGAAATTAAATCTATCATTAGCATTAAAGTAGATTTATTGGATGTAATCACATGTCAAAGTGCCCTAAATTTATATACGCCTATATAAGCATGAAAGTTAGGGTTTATAAGGATATTTAAGAGAAGGATTGAATTAGATCCTAGATTCTCCTATATTGTGAGGATGAAGAAGAAGAAGTGAAAGAAAGAACAAGTTACATGAAGACAAGTCTCCATGGGGAGAAGCTGAACAAAAGGAAAGTGTAGGTACACTGTTGGTGAGAAGATGACATTGTATTTCCTTTGTATTGTTTAGTCTCATGTAATGGGTTGCATAGTATGCAAAGCACTTAGGGTTTCTTCTTGTTAGATCCACATGTTGTTGTGAGATCTTGTTATTACTCATTCTTGTAGATCCACATGTAGTGAGATCTTGTATTGCAGATCCAAATGATCAAGCTTAGTTGCACAGTGGCAGATGTAGGGTAGCTTCAGGTATGTGAGATATGGTGGTGTTTCCGAGGCACAGTTGTAGTGCACTCAGGTAGATCTGGTTAGAGATCTAGAGGAGACACAGGTGGTGGTATGGAGGGACAGTTCAGTGTACTCAAGAAGATCCAGTTGGAGGTTTGGGAGGAGGAGATACTTGTACTCTTATGCAGAAGAGTTGGTTTGTAATCTCTTGTTATGTTATATATATGAGATCTCTATCATTGGTGGATGTAGCCCACATTAGGTGAACCACGATACATGCTTGTTATGTGTGTGTACTTTTTTATATTTGAATTATTCTAGTTTATACATCCGCTACTGTAGATTTTGTGGGGATTACTAGATCCATATTTGCATGTTTGAATTTGATAGTATATAGTTGCAAATGTTTCCGCATAGACCCATCCCCAACAACTGGTATCAAAGTGATGGCTTTAGTTTTCAGAGCAAGGGTTTGCTTCATGGTTTTCTTAGTAGTTATTACTGACATGTATGAGAGTAGGGTTTATTTTTCCTGATGTGAAAATCGTAGGAAGAGATTAAATCTCAAGTGGGAGCTGGAAGTGTAAGGTTACTAGAGAACACAGTGACTGACATCAATTAAGTGGCAACCAGCATTGGCAATGTGAGACTGTGGTCCATTATTAAGGACGGTGGTTAGTTACAGGGTGAGTGTGGTTAGTTACTGAGTAGTCTGGTTATAAACAGAAAATCATTGATTTAAAGAAATGAAGAGATGCATGGGATGTATCTTGTTTGTTGAGGTCTCCCCGGTTCTTGGAGGCATAAGCATGTTGGTCAAATTCTAGATCTGGATTATTGAGGTATGCATTCTTGGTGTAGTTAGATGCACACACTTCGGTATAGAGGTAGTAGCACATAATGAAGATGAAGCTTCTATCAGAGAAGCATGTACTTCAGTTGAAGATGTGGTTGAGTATCTTGGTGCTAGTAAGGTGATGTATGTTATCTTGATGCATTTTATTGCATGGATTTTTTGTATTGTTTTTTTACGAGATTTGGATGCTTCCAAAAATGACTTGCTCAATTCAACTATCAGCTTCGGTTGAAGTAGGCACCTGGTGTGGTGTGCTATGCCAAATTGTGTGGCATTGGGTTCGTTCCAACATAATTGACATCAGTATGAAAACCAATATCAGTCACAGAGGAACCGATACTGGTCAGCTAACCATGGTTGGTTAGGGGATGACCTTGGTTGGTCTTTGTGGAAACTTATCTGTACAGGTTTTTTTGCAGCAAGAGAGGGAAGATGGTTCTTTGTCCTAGTTTAAAGGATCGAGTTTCTTGCATAGAGTGTACATGGAAGAGACAGTGTAGAACACTTCATGGTTTGGATCAGAAAGAGGACGGAGTTGGCTCGGTTAGTCCATTAAGAATTTGAGTCAGGTATCTCTATATGGTTCATGTTTTATTTCTTTTGTTTGGAGAAACTGATATTATGTTTGGATTGTGTGCACAAATCTACACCATGGTTTTTTGGTGTTGTTCGAATTTTATTTCCCGGTTGTGTGGAATCTTGAGGACAAGGGTTTCTAGTCTAAGGATGAGATCCTCAATGAAAAGTCATGGTTAGACACAGTTGCAGGTAACGAGAGAGGTTGAGTACATACAGATGGAAAGAAGGTGATTCACCTACTTAAAAAAGAAGTCCATACTTTTGCGATGTAGAATTATTCTCAGAGAAGAAAGGGAATCAATTTTATAGTTTCTTTCATCTATTTTTATTTTCTCACTGACATATAAACTTTTGAGCTTGGTGTTAGAGGCAGTGCAGGTAATTTTGTGTTCAGTGGGAGAAAGCCATGGTTGTTGGCATTACAGGATTGGATACATGATGCACATGCAAAGTGAGGGGAGATTGCTACTATTCAAAGTGGCAGAGGCACTAGTTGGTGTTAGAGGACAGTCACGGATTTATAGGTATATTGAGTTTATTGCTTTGTCATGTCACTTCTAGTTTATTTTGTGGTGCCTGGATATCCCTATAGTTGATGGTTAGATTCAAATGGGTGAAGATGATAGAGTAATTTTTTAGAGTTTTAAGGGTTAAAGGAGAAAACATGACTATTACAGAGACCGGTGTTGGTTAAGATTAACCGTGGTTGGTCATCTGGTAACCATGGTTGGTCAGGAAGTGACCAGTTTCAGTTAGGGGAAACTGTGGTAAGTTTGGTCACAAGTTTAACAACAGTGTTTATTTACCATTTTTGGATGGTGCCCTTGTTTTGATTTCATCTTGGTTGATTGTGTAGAGCATGTTGATGACATAATTGCTGGTATTTGCACTATTTATTAGTAGCATGGTTTAGGATGTTTATTTGTTATTGAAATTGATGAGCACATGATTTATATTCAGATTTTGGAGTTAGTCGGTGACAAACTTGGAACTTCTAGAGAGATGGTGATATGGATGGATGTATAGGTGAGTTTATATGTGTGGATAGATTCAGTATTGTGAGTCTATGCTGATGCAGATGTTTGATTTACACATGGATGCCTATAAGCACAGTTTATATGCCTTGAGCATGATTAGGGGATGTTTGTATTTCCTATTATTACTATGTTACTCCTTGATAGGAATGTTATCTACAGATGGCTGTCTTGGACATGCTAGTTGTTTATGCAGAGTTGGATTTGCATATTGCAATGTTTGAATTCTATTGAGATATGTAGGTTTGTGGATTGATCATCCATTGTTGTAGGTAGAATTCATGTGGTATGTCTTTAACTAGGATCTTGTTTTGCTTTCGCATATTCCAGTTTCACTTGTCTTGGTCAGTTTCATTGGTGGTTGCATGGAGACATGGATAGATGGATGGAGAATATGGTTGGTTTTACAGGTATGACTATGGATGCGATTGAGGCTAAGAACTTTGGTTTGAGTGGGATCTCTTACAGGTGTGTTAGTCATGATGGCTTGTTGCATAAGGAGCTTGGTTGGCTTGTTTCTTGATACCAAAAATTGGTATGGTATTACGATTTAGTGGAAGCTTGAGGCTTGGTGTCACGGATCAGTTAATACCTAATCTAAATTCTAATAAATTATTAAATAAATCAATTAATACATTTTTTCCACCCCTTAAGCCAAGGCTTCCAATTGCCTTTGAAGTTGGGTTAATCAAATATTATCTTTTCCTATACCGTAAATATTCCTAAGGATTCACTAAGGTCTAAATACCTTAACAAACCTCTCGCCATTCATAATTATTTGAGTTTATACTCTAAACTTGTTCCAACTAACTTGAATGGATTGAGTGTGCTCAAGAAATTTGTTGTATAGATTCATCAAAATTTTCAAACCAAATGTTCTCACATAAGACAGTTCATACTTACTCAAAACCAATAAATAGAGGTAAATAACTCTTCTCAAACTTAATCTTCCACTTCTTGATCAAATTCACCCTTCTTAGACATTAACTTGCCTTTGTTTTTACAGTACAAACAATTAATCTTAGAATTTATTTGAATATCACAGCAATGGACTTTTAAAGGATATGAAATACACATCTTAAGCAACAAAAATATAGAAATTAATCTACTACAAATCATGCATATACCTTACCAAAACAAGATTTCAAAATAACTAAATTTTAGTGCTCATAGACACAGATTTAGAACTGTCACTACTTGTTTGCAAACAAGATTTTTTCACACAAACTTCCTCAGCCACTCTTGGAGCTCATTTATTCATCCTTATTTGGATGCATTGAATGATAGTTAGTTACATTTTTGGATGTTATAGTCTTTCCATCAGTTTCAACCGAATAGAAGCCCTTTAGGCCCTTATTCACATGATTATCTCTTATCACATCATTAAGATTTTGGGCTAGAACTCCAAAAAACTAACCCCTATACATCAATTATGACTCCTAGACCTTTATAGGTATTTTTAAATACATGAAAATCCATGAATAACCCGTAGAGTACATTAAAACCCCTAGATCAAGCTAAATGGCCTTCAAAATTCAAATTTACACTTTTGGAGGGAAAATGCACAATTCAAATTTGTGAAGGACAAGACACAAACTAACACACCTAAATGACTTTAAATGACCTCTTAAACCTATAAACACACTATCAAACTAAAATTGTGAGGACACAACAAAATTGCATGTTTGGAGTGATGCTTCTGCATCAATTAGAGAGCTTCTGACCACCCAAACTTTCCACTAGATCAAATAGACTCTAAATAAATTAAAATTAAATCTCATCTTGACTAGGATAACACCTTGGTGGGAAATGTGATAATTATTGTTAAACCCAAATGACACCAAATAATTTTTTTATTATCAAAATATAATCGCTACCCTTGGCGTAATTGAGACCTCAAATTATACCAAATGACTTAATGTAATAATAGGGTTTGTTTGTTTAGTTGTGAGAAACCTACAAGATGATTGGATGTTTAATAAGTATAGAATGCGAAACTCTCCAACAACATCCCATGGGGTGCGAGTTTTAATCTCTCAGTCTAAATTGAGATGAGGTAAGAGACGATGATGAATTAACTAAATTATGCAAATTAACACAATTATTACTTGGTCTAATTTCTTGTCAACCTTATTTAGGTTAACGTTAATTGCATAATATAACTTGAATTTGGTATTGTTTATCCTCTAGGTGGTGGGGACCATAACAAACCTAATATAGCCTTAATCACACAAACTATTATTTTGTGGTGCACATAATGCTCTCATTTTTTTCAAACATTGATAGTAAAGTTAATTGATTTGGGAAGATATTGGTTTGATCCCCTTTTATTCTTAACAAATGTTTAAAAAATGTCCCAAAATTTACAGGGATAAAAGAATGGTTATATGGACATTATTGGGTAAAAAAATATGAGGCATGACACTCTTATGGTGGGTTATGCTAACATGATTATTACCCTTTTAGCCTCCTCTTCTCTTCGCTCATGTTGCATGCGTTTAGGTCTCCCTTGGCTTCGTACTCTTAAGAGTATCCCTTTTATTTTACATCAATGTGTCAAGTTCATTTATAATAAGTAATTTGATACAATCATGGGTATCCCATATGACACTATGTACCCTAAACATTTTATTAAAAAAGTGTTGGTTTCCACACCTAATCCTTTCACACCTACAAATGATACCTCTAGTAGGTCTATCTCTCGCATGCCTTCTCTTAGGTATCCTATTACACCTCATATGGATCCCAAGCATGTTATGGAGCCCTAGCTTCTAGAGGTCCATGCTAATCCCGTTATGCATGTGACATATTTGAGATATGATCCTCCTTTACTTGATAGATCCACCTGCCCTCCTTTTGAAAATGTCATAGGGTAGCTCTTTCTTTGCTCTTACTTTTTCTATAAATATACTAAAATACAATATTATTTTATTTTTCAAAAAAAGTAAAATCATAATTTACATATAACTTGATTTGCTAGATTTTAAATTTACATATGTTGTTGTTATAAAATTTGATGAATAATATATTTTTAAATATACCTTACACATGTGCATTATATATTTACACATGTGCATTATATATATTTTTAAGAATTATATGTTCAAAAACTAGATTCCCCCTCTACAAACCCATACAATATATATTTTAAAATACATAAAGTTGATGAATATTTTGTGCCTACGAAGCAAAATAAATGTTCAAAATACTTCAAAATTTTCTTGGATGAGAAAATGTAAGTCTAAACCTCAGGTTTAGATCCCCTAGCCAAAATCCATGGCTATCTATGAGGGAAGAACATTAATTGTTTTTAAAAAAACATAAAGGGCATATGCCCTTTGTAAATAGTAATTGTAGCTACTTCTATTTATCATTCACATGCCACATTTACAACTATATGTGCAAAGGGTGTGCATGATTTTGTAAAGGGCATACATTGTAAATTATAAAAAAATCATAAAATTCATCCTTCACCATTTTCATAGAAATTTTGCACTTTACATGTTGTAAACTAGATCTGCACATGAAAATCATCTGAGTTCTCCATTTTATTTTGTCTCAAACATCAAAAGTGATATTTTTTATTAGAAATTTGATCCCCATTTAATTACAAATCATAAAAATTGACCATTGGTTTTGGTAGTCACCTTTGTACACCAATTAAAGAGAAAACAAATGAAGAACTTGAGGTTCAAAGAGAAAGATAAATAAAAAGAAAAATGCTTAGGAGAGAAATGAAAAAATATTGTAATGAAGGTTCAATGTACTTATTTCATAAACAAATATTTATATTGAGAATAGCATGTCCAATTCAATAGAATTAAATTTAAAAACATCTTTAAGTGAGATAAGAGTAGAAAATTTATTGTCAAATGATAAAAGTGAATATGTAGGGCATGGTAATAAATTTTTAATGAATGATGAAACATATGGAATACCAAAATGTAATGAAAAATCTATCCTTAATGAATTTTTGGAGCATGATGATACAATGAATTTTCATGATGATAATGAATATGATCACATAATGACACTAGTTGAACCCATTCCAAATAAAGAAGCAATTTACTAGCCCCATAGAGTTTAATGTTGACTTAGACACACATGCCCCTCATACGGTTGAAGTAATAACACAAAAACATATAACAAATGAATGTATTATCTAAGGTCCAACCCCTCTATTTATGATAATTGGATGAACACTAAGATATTTTATTAAAATAGACGAGAAGATATTATAACTCATGGAAGGTAAAATATTAAATCATACAACTAGACGTCATGCTAAACAAGTATGGAACTATGCATTTGAGAATAAAAAACATACACGAAGATATCAATAATTTTTTGAAATTATGAAAATAAATAAAATGAGGCCTATGATGCATACTTTAGGGCTTAGAACAAGCAAACTAGAGGGAAAAAATAGTGCATTTGTAAATAATCTAAGTGAAGCATTTTAAGTTGATAGTCAAAATAAAGATAGTAATTTCACAAGGAGAATATTAATTGAGGCTATTGTGAGTAAGGTAAAAATACACATAGATTTGTAAGTGAAGCAATTAAAACCTTGAAATTGAATAAAAAACTTTATATAGAGCAATACGAAAAAGAACAAGATTAGACGATCCTTAAGTCACACTGTGTTGGCCATTTAGTGGTATACTACAATGAAACGAAATGTATTAGTAGAAGCAACAAGTCATTTGATTGAATTTTTTTGACATGAGAACACAAAGGCCTTGCCTAATCTTAATGATGTATTAAAAAGAAAAGGTTTAAAAATTCATGCGAGCCACATCCAAAACATATCTTGAAAAAACCCAAACAAATATCTATAATAAGTTTTTTCAACATTAAAAGGATCAATTAAGGATTACCAAATGCCATTTAATACGTAAAAACTATTTTATCCCAAAATAAACCAACCATACACGACTTCTTGTTGTAAGGTCCACATCGAATTTTTTTATGTTTTTTTACATTTTTTTTTTGTTTTATGCCTTACAATTTACATAATGACAATATTATCCACGAATGTAGGGTACCTTATCCACTAAAGTTTGTAAGAGAACTAGTCTCGAGTCTTTTATGTAAAATACTTAATGGATTTTTTTATTTTTCCCAAAAATGTTTAGATGGAGCATGTAATAATTGTGGTAATTCTTTGTGTTGGAGTGGTTGTCTACATGAGGAAATTTCGCATGAGTTTTGAAAGTATATGGTTGATTTTAGGAAGTGTGTGTATGTGTGTGTGTATGCATGTGTGTGTGTGTGTGTGTGTGTGTGTGTGTGTGTGTGTGTGTGTGTGTGTGTGTGTGTGTGTGTATTATGCGGTATATTATGAACACGAGTCATAAATATGTGAGTTGGTGACAACCTAGATACTTGTATATGATTTCTTAGCAAAATTTAAGAGCATTTTTTACTAGTATGCAAGACACACACATTGATCTCAAATTTTGGATGAGCATTACTATAAGCAAGGAAAACCTCTCAATTGGGACCATTGTTTTAGTTGTATATTTTTATGAAAATTATACACTACAAACAAAAAATGAGGTTCAATCTTAGTACTATAATTCAATTCAAGTTTCCATTTTTGTGTATATTAATTTAGACATACACATACTAGCACAAGTGAACCTAGAAATATTTTAAGAGAGTGCCACTTTTATATTAGTTATGACATCACATTCCCCAAAAAAATTCCATGGTTTTTTTAAGATGTTTTACAAGAATTTGAAATATAGAGATATCACGTTCATTCATCACTATGTTTCGTTAGAAAAATGCACAACTCAATTTAAGAATTATGAAATTTGTTATTGGTTGAGTAGGATGCATTTGAAAAATGAAGTTCAACATTTTTGGAGTTTCTTTGAGGCTAAGTATGGAAAATGGGAGCATGATGGTGTTAGAGCATGTGTAAAAAGGGCCTTGAAAAGAGAGGAGTTTAAGTACAATAATGATGCTAAATTAATTGATGTAACAACTATTACAAATTAGTGTATTCAAACATTTTCAAGTGGATTAAAAAATATTCTCATGTGAAAATATTCTTCTAGTTAGTAAAAGAAGAATAAAGGCAATGTATGAATATTTTGGCACATTAATTGGATCAAGTGATTTCCACTCATTTCAAAGCTCCAATTCTACTTTATGGACTATTTATACTAGAACCATGACATGCTTTTATTCATTCTGTATGGATTTTTTTTAGAATGAGTGTCACTCATAAGAATAGGATGATGAATGGTGTTGTAGGCCCCTTAATCCTATGTAGTTGGTCTAACCATCACAAACATTAGGGGACAATGAAATGACATTTTCAACTGATTTTGAGAACATCTTAGATCTTGTGAAACCATGTAAAAATATTATAATATAAAATTTACTTAAATATTAATGATATTTGACTTTATTTGTAAAATGTACTAAATAATATGGTAACACATTCAATGCAAATCATATTTTTGCAGCTGTTGTGGATGAAGGAAACATGGAGGGGATAAAATACTATTTTTTTTTATGTGTAGAGTAAAAAAAAATTAAATACAAGTGTCACATATAGGGAAGACATAGCTTATCCTACTAGATATGTAGTTGTCATAAGAAATTGGATTTTAAGATACCCTCATAAAATTGTACATCAATGGCTATTTGAATACTTTAAAATCCATAGGAGGATAATTCATTATTCAATTTCAGTTACTGTTACAAATATTAAGTTGATTAAATTTAGAGGAAAAACTTACAATAAAGATTTATAAAAAGTTTGTGAACCCAATCATGAAGCAATGCTTGAAACAACTAAGTGAGAGTAGATCCAGAAGGTTTATTAGAATGAATTAGCAAGATTAGTTTTGAATTATTTTTATTTTTGAACTAGCAAGGTTAAAGTGACTTAGAAGTATTTGAATTTTTATACTTTCATTATTTTAAGATTCATTTTTGTATGGAAATAAGTACCCTTTCTAGTAAGGGAAGTCTATGCCAAGGAATATATAACCTCTCTTTGAGAGAGGTTAAAATAAGACAAAAATTAGTGACTCGCCAGTGACATGGTTTGGTGTTTTGACATGGAATTACATTCATAAGTTAGTTGAATCGAGATTAAACCCTACCTAGAAAGGGTGTATTTATGCCAATCAATATCAATTCTATCCTTGAGACATGTTAAAATACATCAATAATTAGTAAGTGACTCACCAAACAACCACTTTGGTGTTTTGGCATGGACTTACATTCACAAGTTAGTTTACTTGAGATTGAACCCTACTCAGGAAGGGCATGTATATTCCAAACAATGTTAAACCTCTACTTGAGAGAGGTAAAAATATGTCAAAAATTAGTAAGTTCCTTATGAAGCATGTGATTTGGTTTTTTGGCATGGATTTACATTCACAAGTTACTTGAATCGAGATTGAACCCTACCTAGGAAGGGCATCTCTATGCTAAGAATGTTCAAACCTCTTCTTAAGAGAGGTTAAAATACATCAAAAATTAGTAAGTGCCTCACCAAGCATGTGGTTTAGTGTTCTGGAATGGAATTAGATTCACAAGTTAGTTGAATTGAGATTGAAACCTACTCGGGAAGGGCATGTCTATGCCAAGAAATCTCAAACCTTTGATTAAGAGAGGTTAAAATATGTCAAAAATTAATGAGTCGCTAGGTAACCTAGTTTGGTGTTTTGGTGTGGGCTAACATTCACAAGTTAGTTGGATTTGAGATTAAACACTACCCAGGAAGGGCATGTCTATGCTAAACAATCTTAAACCTCTCTTTAAGAGAGGAAAATATGTCACAAATTAGGAATTGCCTTGCCAATCATCCAATTTGGTGTTCTGTTGTGGAATTTTGTTCACAAGTTTTAAATCAAGATTTAAACCTACATAGGAAAGGAATGTCTATGCTAAAAAATCTCAAACTTTTCCTTGAGAGAGGTTAAAATACGTAAAAACTTAGTACGTGAATCACTAATCACCAGGTTTGGTGTTTATGTTTGGACTTACTAGGTTAGTCGACTCAAGATCGAACCCTATGTAGGAAGGGCATGTCTATGCGAAGAAATATAAAAACCTTTTCTTGAGAGAGGTTAAAACATGTAAAAAAATATTAAGTGAGTTTCCAAGAACACGATTCGGTGTTTTTGGTGTGGACCAACATTTACAAGTTAGTTCACTCGAGATTGAACCTTACTTAAGAAGGGCATTGTCTATGTCAAATAATCTAAAACCTCTACTTGAGAGCTTAAAACATGTCACAAATTAGTAAGTGCCTTTCTAAGCACCTGGTTGCATGTGGAATTACATTCACAAGTTATTTGACTCAAAATTTAACCCTACCTAGGAATGGCATATGCATGCCAATAAATCTCAAACCTCTCCTTGAGAGAAGTTCAAATACATCAAAAATTAGTAAGTGACTTTCCTATCACCTAGTATGGTGTTTTGGCATAGACTTATATTCAAAATATAGTTTAATCAAGATTGAACCCTACCCAGAAATGGCATTTCTACACCAAGAAATCTCAAACCTCTCCTTGAGAGAGGTTAAAATATGTCAAAAATTAGTAAGAGACTCACCAATCACCCGATTTGGTGTTTTGGTGTGGACTTGCATTCACAAGTTCATTGAATCAAGATTGAACCCTACATAGGAAGGGAATATTTATGCCAAGAAATCTCAAAAATATACTTTAGATAGGTTAAAATACATCACAAATTAGTAAGTTCCTCACTAACCACCCAGTTTTGTGTTTTGGTGTGGACTTATATTCATAGGTTAGTTAAATCAAGATTGAATTCTACAGTAGAAGGGAAGTCTTATGCCAATAAATACAAAACCTTTTCCCAAGATAGGCTAAAATACATCAAAAGTTATTAAGTGCCTTATCAAACACACGGTTTGTTGTTTTGGCGTGGATATACATTCATAGATTAGTTGACTGGAGATTGAATCTTATTTGGAAAGGGCATGTCCATACCAAGAAATCTCAAACCTCTACTTCAAATAGGTTAAAATACGTCAAACATTAGTAAGTGAATCACTCAATGCTATCATAGGTGTCATTTCACTTTCCTAGCATCTAGATCCTTCCCACCTACATCAGTTAGACAATATCTCTTAAGAGACATGAGTGTAAAAACCATCAAAATTTAACAAGAAATTTCTCAGAAGTTGTGTCGTCTAGGACATTCCATTTAACCTACAACTTGTGTTGGATTAATCTATAAAATCATCTCCCAATTTCTCGTAGGTCACAATGGTTTTCTCATGGTGGAAACGAATGCAACGTGCCAAAAAGCGTCAATTTAACTCATTGTTAGGGTGTCTAGGATGATATTTTACAATCATAACCTCATGACACCAAATTGAATGTGTCCACATATTTGGGTGGGTTTCTAGATGATATTAGATGTGTTTTTATCTACCCAAGTATCCCATTCCTTTGTGACTACATCGATTGAGTGATATCTCTTAAGATCCGTGAGAATAAAAACCTATTAAAATTTTACGGGAAAGTTCTCACAATATGTGGAGCCTAAGAATGTATCACATAAACCTACATTCAGATGTCATGTCCTTATAAAAAATTATCCTAGTTTATCCCAGGTTGTGATGTTTTTCTTATGGTGGAAAAAAACACAAAGTGCCAAAAACATCAATTTAACTCAATGTTATGGAGTCTAGGACAATATGTTACAATTGACACCTCATGGCATCAAATCAATAACTCCCACATTTTTGAGAGGGATGATAGAAAATATGATATATGTATTTTTTATGATCAAGTATCTATTTAATCTCAGTTACATCGATTGGATGTTGTCTCTTAAGAGCCTTGAGAAAAAAATGTCAAAATTTGATGAGAAATTTATTGTAAATTGTGGAACCTGAAATGTCACATCTAAACGTAAAAATATTTGTTAGGTTCATATACAAAATCCTCTCTTAGTATCCCAAGTCCCAATGGTTTTCTCATGGTGGCTGAAAACATAGCACTCTAAAAAGCTTTAGTTTGACTTAATGTTAGGGTGATTAGGGAGATATTTTGCAATTAGAACCTATTGACACCAAACCAAAAATGCCACATATCTAGGTGGGATGGTAGATGCTATAAAAGGTGTCATTTTTGTTGGAAGAAAATGGAATGAGAGGGGAGGTGAATCAGTCCTACAAATCTTTTAAAAACAATTTTCAGATTATCATACATTCACCATTAACACTTATCCATCCATCAATGTGTGATTAATAACATAAAATATTTAATCACATAGGCACAATAAAGAGAGCATACACATGAACACAAGATATAAGTGGGAAACCCTCATGGGGAATAAAAACCACTAAAACTCTACTTATATTACACAAATCAAAGAAATTTAGTAAATCACCAACTTCACAAGGAGCACCAACCCTTAGTTTAGTAGACCACCAACCCTAAAAGGAGCACCAAACTCTAATTTAGTGTAGCACCCACTCCACAAGGAGGCTACAACCAACTAAATATGACCAAGCACAAACTCAACAACATGAATATATCTGATCTTTGATTATTCTTCTGCCATAACTGATGGAGATCACAATTTTAGCTCGCAAACCCTAGCACACACAATAGGTCTTCAATTTCTCATAATCTTGCTCTTTCTTCACTTATCAAACCTCTAATCACATACACACATGCTCTATAATATTATTAAACCTGTCATTCTATTCCTTGAATTTCAAATCATTCTCTCATACCTACAAAATATATTCCTCTAGGTCACTCTTCTTCCCTCCAAGAGCACTAGTTCAAAAATGAACCAAACAATCACTTAAATATGCTTTTTTTTCCTTCCAAACCAAAATAGGTCGGTCCCTCATGATAATTTCCTCTATAAAATTCATAAATTTTAATTGAAATGATTACATATGACCCAATTAGGTTGGCATAACTAAAACCCACATTACAAGTGCAAAAAATGGCTCAAAACCCCATAAACACATTCTTAAAAATACCCTTACATTAAATGTATAATTTTTCATGACCCAAAAAACCCTTACATGTGATTAAAATATCATAAAAATTTCATACATGGTCATAAATTTTATCAACCAATCAAATTATTTCATTTACTGGGCCCAGATTCCTTTACAAATCTCAAAACAGATGTTTCCCACACCCTTTAGCACCATGGACACTTCATAATGACACCAAATCACTTATACTACATCACACCATAACATGTAACCACTCATTGGAAATTTAAGAACATTTAGAACACTTCTAATCAAGTTATAATTCATGAAACGTCCATATCTTCAAACCATAGCTACTTTTGCCTTCACCAAAACAACTTACCAAAAGGGTTGTTTCAAAAGGTTAGCTCATAAAATAATTTTTACATACATTAAATACCTCAAAATGGATTAATTAGATGAAAAATTTATCCCTCTTCACATTTCATGTAATGGTAAGTCTCATCCAATCTATATCATGCTTCAAATAACACCAAACTTTCACTAGAAAACATCATGTCTTGAACTGCTAAAAATATTCTTACTCAAAGAATTCTCTAGAAACCCTGTCAAATGACCTCCTCATGAGGCAAGACATATATCACTAGAAATATATCTGAATATAATTTTCAACAAAACTCTAATCATCTCAAAACTCTAGACATAGCTCAAGTTATATCCATTTTACTAAAGACTACTATTTGAGATCCCAAAACTACCTTTTGACAAGTCAACCTGTTTGAACCTCAAAACACCATGAAACTACATGAAAATTTCCTAAAAAATCCATGGAAATTAATAAAAAATACCAATCAACATGCACCATGCATTTGGTATGCTACTCCTTTGGACATCCTTGTCCTAAAACCTTCTTTTCTAGAAACTGCTATTTTAGGTGGGGTCAACTGATCACCATGACATAAACCATACATTTTTAGAGATCCTGATGAGTCCTATACAACATCCAATCATCAATTTTTATGAATGAATCAAAACTAGGTGACCATACTTCACTTTTTGCCAACTGCTCCTAGCTAGGGTTTAACTAGGGTTTTAGACCTCTTTACCTTCTTAACATTCGTTCATAAAAACCTGATGATCAAATGACCTAATTATTTTCTTGAAACCTTATAAAATCACCATATAATCTTTCTTAAAAGGAAAAAGGTCCCATGTAAAGTACATTGTTCTCAATGAGCATCTGAAGTTCAACTTCGAGCTAGAAAATGACTTGATTTTCACTCTATCTCACAAAATCATTCATATATGGAAAAATACACATCATGGGCACTTGATTTTTTTATAAAAAAACTATGAAACATTCCTATAACATATTTAGTCATTATAATGTCAAATCCATACCTTGATCTCTCCATCCTATCTCATTTTCATATCTTCACCTTAAGGATTCTCACTGTAGAAGCTTGGCTCAACTGAAAGAATGCAATAACTAATAAAAAACCTCTGAAAATGATCCAAAATACCTCATATTCCATGATACACCTGAATTCATTATTCTACGAGCTCATCTAGCTCCAAACCACTTTTTCACGCCTCCAAGATGTCATAGCTACTCCCAATGAGCACATGTAACCAAGTGAACCACCTGTACATGTACCATGTCTCTATTGTGAGTGATCAATCATCCTAAAAACATGCCATTCATGACATCATGATGCTTTGCAAGCATCTGAAGCTCATACTACCATGTTGCATCTCCTAGGCACCTGTATAGACTTGCAAGAGCAAGCAATCCTCACTGAATCCCATTGTATCAATTCAAACACATATGAACCGGTATGTTAGCATCATGAACAATATCATATAACATCCATGCAACATTCAATTTGTCATTAATGTGGTTTTGTATCACTGAAAACACCTATTAGGACAACATGCCAACAATTGCCCCCTTTGTCATTGATGGAAATCACCCTGAACTTCTCCCACTTTTTACATTAATGAAAAAGGCATACCTATAGCTCACATTCTTCATCTACCTTAGCTTCATACCATCATGATTTGGTTAGAAACATCAACCAAAGTTCTTAAACAACATCAATTTTTTTATTTTTTCTTAAAAAAAACAATTATTGGCTTCATTTTAGGCATGCAAACACCAAGCTCTCCCTAGAAAAAACACTTCCAACATCTGAAAAAAATCAATAAGGCATGAAAGAAGTAAAATAATACCTTTTTAGGAGTTATAACATCATTCTTCATCTTCTAGGCATGCAAAAACACCCATTTTCTTCTTCACCCCTATTTTGCTCCTCTTGGAAACATTGTATCATACTGAAATCTGAACCATACACCTCTTGAGCATGCCAAAAATGTTGGTCCCATGTATCTCAAAGAATCATGTCACCTATATTGAAAATAATCCATTCTAGGTCTAAAACAGGCTTTACCAAACATATTCTTGTTCATCACACCCTACATGACACTAACAACCCTAAACAATCCTCATAGTGCATTTAGGACAAACTTTGGTGACCCCTAGAACATAAAACACATCTTGACAAAGCATGCCACAACTCCCCTTAGATTTAGTATAACCATACCAAGTAAACAAGTTCAATTTCAAGCAACTTTACTCTTGATTCATGGCTAAAACACACCGCAGACACTTTTGCTAGGTCCACAACCGATTTTTCAGTCCTTTCATTTATAATTTACTTAGATATAATAACTTATGGCCTTGGATAGTTCAATCAAGCAAGAAACAAAATTTATATGTCATGATACATTTACATCATCTTCAAAAAGGATATTCATAGGCTCCTCCCGTCATTTAGAACTTAAAGCACACTTTGAACAACATTTGGATACATGAGCATCTTCTTACACCTTGTAGACCACCTACAGCTCTGAGATACAGTGGCAATTTGCTCTCTTGATATGGGTTATGCATGTGATTAACTAGTATCTCTTCAATGATCACTCTAACAACCATTTCCAAGACATCATGACTTCATACCACTTTAATGAAAGGGTTCATCATCTTCTCTAGGTCTCAGACTTCATAAAAAATACAAGAAACAATGCACATACTTGTACCCTTCATTGTTCAAAAAAATCATGGCATATTATGCCTTTCATACATACTTTCACTGTAGATGATTATAAATTTTTTCTCTACATTTTCTCAAAGCTCCTGAGAATGGTTAGATTGACTCATCTAATAACTTTGTTCCTTGATCATTTCATCTATAGTCACATTACTCTTCAGTGTTTTGTGAGCACATATATATGGAGCACACATTCATTCAAGGCACTAACATACTTTATTAAGACTCAAGCTTCACTTTAGATCTCCAGTATTTGTCTCTCACCATATATGACTCATTTTATTACTTTAGAGCACTATATACCAACACAGAAGAAGACCTCATACTGAAGCTACATTGTGAAACATACCTTGAAGAAGCATCAAGTGGTGCCCCTTGCTCTTACCCCGTTTCTCTACCTTTTGGCTATCTTGAGAACTTCAACAACCTTCTGAGAGACTTTGTAACTTCTTGGATACTTTCACACCATTTATTGATGCTCTGCAGACCTTCCAACCTTTCTTGTTTACTATAGTACCAATAAAAATTCTGCGATGGTGAAAAAACTTTGCTATAGTTTCTAAATGCCATAAAGCATCATCATAGACCTCAATACCAATAAAAATACCTGATCTTGCTTATACTCTTTAAGTTTTAATCAAAGACTTCGATTAAAAAAACTCAAAGTCTTAGAAACATGAATCATTCTCAATCAGGACCACACACCTGTAGCTTAGTGCATTCTAGATACACTCTGCCTCACTTACCTATAGCATGCTCATATTAGCTCAAATGCAGGACACTTTCACACTATGATGAACTTTCTTAACAATTTGTAAGAGGCATACTTCACTCAGTGAACTCTCCTTCCTGTAAAGGATCAAATATGGCTAGGTTTACCCCTGTAGACACTCGCTTGAAGGTTTTGACTTATACATTGACCTTACACCACTATAGGTCACCGACATTCCAATCACAAGGACTACATTGAGCATGTCATCTTTAAAGACTATCAAGATCTTCATGAGTATGAAAAATCAAACCTACAGGCAAGCTTATCACCATATTGTAGCACCAAACCTTCTCAACTCTGCATAACGAGGGTATTTAACATCAATCTAATAGAATCTTTCATGTTTTGGATAAATAAGAGGGTTTCTTCATCCAAACCCATGATACATTGTACACTTCACAGTTTTGGTTAACTGAGTCTCTTGAACATGTGGATATATTGACCAAATAAGTTTCAACCAATCTTCTGACAATGGAGAACATCATTCTTATGACTTGAACCCCCCTTTTATCAGCTGTAGGAGCACTTTCCTTACCTTTGTTCATGACTTCAAAGTATTCAAAAAGTCAGAGACATCTCCTTTCCCTACGAATAGACCATTCTAGATATTGTACATACCTTATCTCAACATGACACATTCTTATACATATTTGAAATGCTATGAACTTGTAAAGCACACCAATCTCTACCTTGTTATCTTATCTAAACAACATATTTGAACCTTGAGTTGGACATACATAATGTAGCTCTTGACAGATCCTTATGACACCACAAAGGCTATAATGTGGAGACAACATAATTTTAAGCTCAGAAGACTATCAAGAGACATTGTAAGAGACACATTTGTGACAATAATGATATGTATTAGACTACCATTTCTTGACACAGACCATGTACTTACATGAAGATAAGGATTATGCCAAAAACTTCTAGATCTCTTAGCAATAGACAAACTCATAGACTTGGTCCCATAACACCTTATCAAACTTGTTGACTCAGACTTGAGGAGGAATATATAGTCTCACATACCTTTGTGAAGATTTGACACAGTTGAGACATCCTCATAGATCACTAATCAAGCTCTGTGATAGTTTTTCGCTTTTTCATTTGAATCTAATTCCCCCTGGGAGTAGCATATTGCTGAGAACCTTACTATAGAACACATAATTTATTCATGAAAAAGGAAAATCTGATTTTGTGAGACATATGTATACATGACACTACCATAAATATGGTCTCTTCATGATTTTAATACATACACTTAGAGCTAAAGACCGACTGAAATGACATAATCAGAACTTAAAAGACCTTATGAATGAGAATTTATATGACATCATTGACAACATTGACTCCTTTTTCATGATTTTGACTCTTTGAAACTTATCAAACCTCCTTACACACTATAATGAGACACCCTTGAGATGAAGCATAGACTTATATTTGACTTGAAAAAATCTAGATTCAGAAACACCAACTAGCATACACGTAGACTTACTAAAAGACTAATGACAAAGACAATCTATATGACAAATTTCTTAGTTTAATAGACCAGCCACACATCCATGTTCCTTTTGACAACATCATCTTGACACCCTAAGGGACTTCAAAGAGACTTTTCATACTTATACAGACTTTATGAAGACAAGATGTAAACTTATAACTTGTTTATAGACTTAGAGCATTTTGAGAAACATAGACCACCATTGATAACACCATAATTTACAAAAAAAACATGTGACACATGACATGAACTTAGAAAAAAAATATGATACAAAGGATGATACCTTTCAAGACACAATTCATAGCACAATACTGCTTCTTCAGATATTTTGACCTTAAATAATGCAGGATACACTAACTCCTTATCATAGGTGAGAATTAAGACCATGAAATTTACTAGAACAATTCAATTGAATAGGCCTAATATAGACTACAAAAACCAAAAGACATCTTTTCAGGACTTGATGATGACTTCCCTTTATAATAGACTCAGAAAAGAAGACTCAGATGAACTCATAATCTTAAACACAAGAAACTTGCATACTATGGACTCTCAAAGGACCAACAAACTCAACACCTTTAATGAATAAAGAGCTCATAACTAAAAAACTCTAACAGATGAGACACCTTTTAGTTAACAAGGACTCAAAATATATGGCAAGAGTCACTTTCCATACCTTATCACTTTAGTTGTGTTCCAAAGATCAAGATTCTTCAACTTTTCTTGCACGGGAACTTGAAAACCATTCAAGCACATATGATCTTCTTCAACAAGTGCAAACATACTTCCTTGACCTGATTTGGATCCTTCCTTGATGAACTTCCCTGGATTAGGCTGAGAATCAATTTTCTTGACCTCCTTCACTTGAGTAACCTCCTTATTGGTCTTTAGATCTGATATACTAATATTGGATTCATTCATAAAACTAACTTTCTTCGTGAAAACCTTTCCATTTGATGCTTGAAGTATGCGGGAGGACCTTAATGATCCCATTTGGTGATAATATCTTGCAACATGCCCTTGCTTGTGATAGTTATGGCATACAACACCATTCTTACTTCTTCTAGGTTCAAACACTCTTATATTCCATACGCAATATTTTTCTCTATGCCCATACTCACAACATGAAAACCATTCACTTTTGAAGACACCTACTTCATTCCTTAGAGCCCTCTTTTTTCAATCTCTACCTCTATGAGAAAACTCATGAAAAATGAAACAATATCCATTGAATAAAGGGCCATACCTCATAACATTAGGTTGTCTAATTGAGTTATACCTTCTTAGATCTGCCCTTTTGGTCACCTTCTCAGCTGATTTAGTACTTGGACCAACTTCATCATCATTCTTTCCTTCAAACCCTAGGCTTGTTTTATCATCTACAACATTTTTACCTTCTAAAACATCATCAAGAGATTTGGATCTCTTCTCAAGTCTCTCATACATATTCAATCTATTAGAATCATCCTCTAAATATGATTCAAGAGCTTTCAATTTTTCTTCATACCTAAAAAGAGAGTCTTCTTTCTCCTTTAGGGATTTGGTCAAACTTTCAACTTGAGATTCCAAAGAAAGAATGGATTGAATATGCTTAGTTTCCATATCCTTGACCCAAATTTGATAGCCTTCTATACACGACTGAGCTATTTCATTCCTTCTTCTCAATATGGCCTCAATATCTACAGACTTAACCATTGCTTGTGCTTCAGAAGGATATCCTTCAAGTTGCAAGACTTTCTTCACAAGGACTTGCTCTAATACCAATTGTTGGAAGCACAAGGGAATGAGAGGGGGGGAATCAGTCCTACAAATATTTTAAAAACAATTTTCAGATTATCATACATTCACCATTAACACTTATCAATCCATCAATATGTGATTAACAACATAAAACATTTAATAACATAGGCACAATAAAGAGAAAAGCATACAAATGAACACAAGATATAAGTGGGAAACCCTCATGGGGAAAGCTCAAAACCCACTAAAAATATGCTTATATTAAACAAATAAAAGTAATTTAGTGAAGCACCAACTTCACAAGGAGCACCAACCCCTAGTTTAGTAGAGCATTAACCCTATAAGGAACACCAACCCCTAATTTAGTGAAGCATACCACTCCAAAAGGAGGCTACAACCCCCTAAAGATGACCAAACACCAACTCAGCCACATGAATATATCTGATCTCTAATTTTTTTACTTCCAGAAATGATAGAGATCACAATTTAGCTCACAAACCCTAGCTCACACACTAGGTCTTCAATCTCTCATAATCTTTATGCTCTGATTTCTTCACTTGTCAAAGCTCTAATCACATGCACACTATGCTCTATTATCTTCTTAAACTTGTCATTATATTCCTCAAATTTCAAATCATTCTCTCATACCTACAAAATATCTTCCTCTAGGTCACTCTTCTTCCCTCCAAGAGCACTAGTTCAAAAATGAACCAAATAAGCACTTAAATATAATTTTATTCCTTCCAAACCAAAACCCTTAGCACCTCTGGAAACTTAATTTGATCAGTATAAACTTTAAATGAAAAATAATTTATATTCCTGCCAAAAATGAATATAGTAAAGTTATAATTCATGAAACATCCATATCTTCAAACCACAACTACGTTTTCCTTCACCAAAACAACTTAATAAAAACCAAATTGTTTCCAAAGGTTAGCTCATAAAATATTTATACATCCATATAAAGACCTAAAAATGGATTAATTTCGATATTAAATTCATTCCATATTCACATTTCATGTGATGGTAAACCTCACCTAATCCATCGCATGCTTCAAATAGCACCAAACGTTCACTAGAACACATCCTGTCTTGAACTACTAAAAATATTCTTGCTCAAATAATTCCCTAGAAACCATGTCAAATGACCTCATCGTGAGGAAATAAATATACCAATAGAAATATATCTTAATATAATTTCCATCACAACTTGAATCATCTCAAAAATCCACCTGTAGCTCAAGTTATAGCCATTTTACTGAAGACCCTGCTATTTGAGATCCCAAAACTACCCTTTGACCAGTCAACTATTTGAGACCTCAAAACACCATGAACCTACATTAAAATGTCCTAAAACATCCATGTAAATTGATAATAACTCCCATTCAACATGCACCATCAATTTGACATACTACTCCTTTGGACATCCTTGTCCTAAAACCTTCTTTCCTAGAAACTGTTATTTTTAGGTGGGGCCCACTCATCACCATGACCTCAACCATACATTTATGGAGAGCTAAGGAGTCCTCTATAACAGTAAATCATCAATTTTGATGAATCAATCGAAAATGGATCACCATAATTCACTTTCTGCCAACTACTCCTAACTAGGGTTTAATTAGGGTTTTAGACCTCTTTACCTTCTTAACATTCGTTAATAAAAACCTGACAATCAACTGACCTGATTATTTTTTTGAAACCTTATAAAATCACCATATAAGCTTCCCTGAAAGGAAAAATGTCCCATGCAAATCACAATGTTCACAATGAGCATATGAAGTTCAACTTTAAGTTGGAAAATGACTTGATTTTCAACCTCTCTCACAAAATTAGTCATATCTTGAAAAATACACATCATGGGAACCTAAAGCTCTATGAAACATTCATCTAACATCTCAAATAATCATAATGTGAAATCCATACCTAAATCTCTCCATTATATCTCATTTGTATAGTTTCACCTTAAGGATTCTCACTGTAGAAGCTTGGGTCAACTGAAAGAATGCAATAACTCATAAAAAAAACCTCTCCAAATGACCAAAAATACCTCATATGTCCATGATACACCTAAATTCATGCTTTCATGGGCTCATATAGCTCTAAAACTACTCTGTCACACCTCTAAGTTTCCATACTTACTCCCAATGAGCACCTATAACCAAGTGAACCACCTTTACTTGTACCATGCCACTGTTGTGCATGGTCAATACCCCTAAAAAATGTTATCCATGATGTCAAAAATGCTTCCAAAGCATCCAGGAAGCTCATACTACCATGCCACATCTCCTAGGCACCTATATAGGCTTGCAAGAGCAAACAATCCTCATTGAATCCCTTTGAATCAACTCAAAGACATATGAAATAATATGTTAACATCGTGAAAAAAATCATATGACATCCATGAAACATTAACTTTTTCATTAATGTGGTTTTACATCAATGAAAACACCTATTAGGATAACATGCCAAAAAAATTTTCTACTCAAAAATCTTAGTCCTTCCCATCTACATTAGTGAGATGACGTCTCTTAAGAGCAATGAGACTAAAAAATATCAAATTTTTATGAGAAAGTTATCACAAACCATGACATCTAGGAATGTCCCATCCAAACCTCTATCTTGACGTCAGTTCAATCTACAAAATCCTCTCCCAAATTCTACTAGATCCAGATAATTTTCTCGTGGTGGTAGTGAACACAATGCACTAAAGAGTGTCAATTTAACACTATGTTTGGGTGTCTAAGGCAATATTTTACAATCAACACTTCATGGCACCAAATTGACAATGTACACATACTCAGAAGGGGTAGCAGATGCTATTAGAGGTGTCATTTTTCTTCCCAAGCATCCTGGTCCTTCCCAACTACATCGATCAGGTGATGTCTCATAAGAGCCATGAGAGAAAACAAATATCAAAATTTGATGGAAAATTTCTCAGAATTTGTGGCACCTAGGAACATATCGTTTGAATCTACAACTTAGTGCTTGGTCTATAAAAAAATCCTATTTGAGTTTCTCTCAGATCTTGAAATTTTTCATGTTGTGGAAGTGAACAAAATGCTCCAAAAAACATCAATTTGACTCATTCTTAGGGTGTCTAAGGTGATATTTTGCACTCTTCATCTCATGATACTAAACCATCAACACCCAGATGTCTGGGTGGGATGGTAGACACTATCACAAACATCATTGTCTATCCAAATATTCTTGTCCTTCTCGGATATATGGATCTTATGAATTTTGGTATGTTGAAGTCACTCTCAAGAGAAGATAAAAGCTTGATTAACATGCATTCCCTTCTTGATTGTAATTTTTTCTAAAATCAACTAACTTGTCAAAGTAAGTCTATGCAAAAATACTAGACCAAGTGGTTGGCAAACCAATTACACTCTTTTGATGCATTATAGCCTATCTTAAGTGGAGGTGTAAGAATTCTTAGCATTTTAATGTCATTCGCGAGTGGGTTTTGATGTTTAAGATTTTTAGCATTGGCATGTCATTCCTGTGTAAATTTTATCTCGAGTCAACTAAATTATCAATGTAGGCCCACACAAAAACACCAAGCTAGGTGTTGTTATCCATTTTTGCCCCTCAAGCAAAATGGAAAAACACAACCTTACACACAGAAAAAATGGAGGGATTGATTCAGTTTAAGAGTTTGCATTTCGAGATTGGCCAAAAAGGTTACAAGTGGGCTCAACAATGGCGATAATGTCAAAGCAAAGAAATTTAAGGAAGCTCGGAGTCGAGTTGAGTAAAAATGGGGCCCCTAAAGTTCATAGTTTTTGAATGTCAGAGGTTTTACAGTCTGGAGATTCAGTGGAGAAGTAGGTAGAAAACAAGAAAAAAAGGCCCGAAACCACGAAGTTTGTAAAGGCTCAGGGTTTTCGGGGTCAAGTCCCCTTTCGAGGTCAATAGTGTCATGAAAATGGAATGGCAGAGTCTGAAACTCTGAAATCAAAATTTTGGACTTCAAAGGTTTAGGGGTTCAAATTTTTGGGGTCTTCACCGAGAAAAACAAAAAAAATGCAAGCCAATGCCCGAAAGTCTGAAATGCCGAAGTCTAAAAGGGTTCAAACATTTTTACGAACAAACTTGACTTTGAGGTAAATGCCGCAGGAATTTTCAGAATTTCAGAGGTTCCAATTTTGGACTTTTGGAGGTCTCGGTTTCGAAGGTTAGGGTTTCGGAGTTTCAGAACTATCAAACTGACTTGAACGATGAACAATAACATCAACCTCCGAAGTCAAAATGCCCAAAAGTCTAAATTTCTGACTTCGGAGGTTCGTCATTTCAAAACTCTCAAGCTGATTTTCTAGTGAGTAGTGCCAACGACTTCAGAAGCGTTAATGTTTGAAGTCTTGAATTCTGAAATTCCAAAATTTCAGATTTTGGAGGTTACAAGGCATTTCAAAGTCCAAAGAAATACAGCCAACCACTCACCATTAATGTAGTACGACACCCCAACCTTCAGATGGCCATAACTTTTGACTGGGAGCTCAGATTTGCACAAGAAATGACTTTTTGGAAATTTCTCAGCGTCCTCTACACAAATATGACTGGTTCTATTAATTTAAGTGAGGCTAAGTTATTCAAAATGAAGAAATACACTCCACTATTTTAGGGGTATTTCAAGATTTCTCACGTACCCAAATGATGAACGTATGGGCTTCCTTTCTTGCCCAACAAGGAAAGGTACAAAGAAGTATGGGTTTTGTAGTGGCACTTATCATTGTTGCAGGAGATTTTACTATATTCTAGGATGGTTGAAGCAATAATTCGAATTCTTCTCCCCTTTATTCTCTCATTCTTCATATATATTATAAGGAGGGTCATTGTTCTAATGTTGGATAATTTTGCTTTGTACCCTCCCTTCTTCTCTGGTCTGTAAGTGAATTTGTGGAGTTCAAACCTCCCATCTAAACTGTGAATGCAATATTTCCTCTTGGCCATTGGAATGCACTGTATCAAAGCTTTTGAGCAATAATATAAGTCTATGTATGAATTTCAACCCTCTCTTATGTTCATTGCATTTTTCCTGATCTTTCATTACAATCCTGGTTATCTGTGCATGGTGGTTGCATTACATTTTAATGGTTTTTGTTTAATGGTTAGTGGATTCTCATCAGTGGATTGATCTGTGGTTTCCATCTCCATGCAAAGCAGGTATTCAACATTCCTTTTGGTGTATCACCTTTGTTAGTTTAGGTTTAATTTCTTGTAATCTTTTTAACCCTGTCTCCTTGGCAAGTTAGAGTAGGTTTTATGATAGATCCTCTATAGTTTGGATATGTGCATCAGAATAGAGTAATAGGAACCGACCTTCATCCAGAGGGTTATCCCGATTGCAAGTCCCACACTTTGGGATAACTCCATGTTTGACGAATCACACTGGCTACCTCAACCATTCACTTACGAGCAATCAGGGGTACTGTGATTTTGCCATAACAGGTGCTTCACAAAGTACTTACAAATTTCCGGTATGTTTAAGTCACTCTCAAGTAAAGGTATAAGCTCATTTAAATAGACATACTCTTCTTGAATGAAAATCAATATCAAATTAACTAACTTCTCAATGTAATTTTGCACCAAAATACTAAATTGGGTTCTTGGAAAGTCACTTGCATGTAGGTCCACACAAAAACACCAAACCAAGTGTTTGGCAAGGCACTTACATTTTTTGGTGTGTTGAAATCACTCTGAAGTGGACACATAAAATTTCTTGGAATACACATACCATTGTTATATAAATTATTCTCTATATTTTTCCTTTTTTGGTTGTAAAATCAATTTCTATCAATTCAATGTATAATACTACCCTTGTTTTAAAAAAATCAGTACACTAACTACTGCACACACCCTAAAAATACATACATATTTCTATCTCGCTTCTATCCAAATAGAATTAATTAAATTAATTCTATCTCACCACAGTACACCCCTTTGGAATTAATTAAATTAATTTCATCATTCAAATACACACTTTTAGAATTAATTAAAATTAATTCTATTACCTAAGCTATATTTCTACCCTTTTGAAATTAGATAATTTAATTCTAACATGCCTTTGGAATTAATTAAATTAATTCATACACCCTCCAAGCTAATATAATTAAACATTTTTTTAAATGGTTAATTATCTCCTCACAATTAAATTAAATTAATTATACCATTCTCTTGGAATTAATTAAATAAATTTCCTAAAACCTTCTAGCTAATATAATTAAACATTTATTTATTTAAATGGTTAATTATCTCCTCACAATTAAATCCTAATTAAATTCAGTTATTTAATTCCACGTATTTCAGTTAACAACCACATGGACTCCACTTGGACTCCACATCCTCATCCCAATTAACTACACTTCTAGAATCCTAGAAAGGTGGGGGCAATTGAATTGCACGTACAACCACATTTCCGGATGCAATTTTTGCATTTAATTCATTTATTGCCCCGACACTACAGCAACTTCCTCCAATGCTATTTTTAGCATATTCATTCAACCGTATGCAACCAATTTCTAACTGTCTTTGCTTTTATAAATTTCAAGCTTGTCTTATCCCAAATCATCCTGAATTGTTTGCAAATAAACTCTATCAATTTTTATTGTAATGTTTTTCAACTACTTTGTTCATAACAATTACACTCATCTTTGGAGGCCATTCAAGAGCACCCACAAATCAATCATTTGCAAAGGTTATACAGCTTCAAAATCTCTCCTCCCGAGGTTTGCATTGGAAGGTTACTAGAAGGTTTACAACATTATTTATGCACCTTTCATTACTGTAATGTTGCATTGCTTACAACTACCAAGTGATAACCATATTTCTATTACAACTTAAATTAATATTTTTCCATGTGGTGCAAGTTTCTTAAACATCACTTTATTTTTACATTTTTTGTTGATTTGAAAATGAGTTAGGTTAGATTTAGTAGGGGAAATGTAATCCACATATCACAGATCCACAATTAACACTGAAGATTATAGATTGTGATATGCAATCAATTATACACAAAAATAGCTTAAAATAGATAACGAATAACATATCTTAATAAGAAAGAGCTGAAAGGAAATAAACACAATAACAAGAGACAGATAACACCATATTTAAGTGGAGAAACCCGAAGAAAAAAATCTACTGATAAAGAATTGTTTGTATTAAGAATTTACACAATTTTAACCCAACACTTCCACTTCACTCCTCTGTCTTTTATAATGTCTACAGAGTTGTTTTATTGATCATCTGTTACAATGATCATCGATTGTATCTTATAATCAGATCTCAGTATTTATGTCAGTCTGTACAAATATATTCATTGTAGACAACCAATCCCGAGAGGTATCACCAAAATCAATATGGGTAGGTGAATTGGTCAAGCCACTTCACTCTTAAATGTGAAAGACCTTCACAATAAAATTTGATGGAAAAAATTTAATATAATATTGGGGTGTACTGAAGTGGTAGATCCCAATTGACATTATCACCCCAACACTCCCCCTTAATGTTAAGTAGGAAGAAAAATCAGTCATGCCAAATTTACCTTTTTCTACAAAAGGATTTACAGATCCTTGAATTAGCAACGGTAATTCAGGCTAGCATGTAAACAAGGGAAATCCACAGATCTTCCCATACAAAAATTCTTAAGACTAGTGCTTTACATATGAAGACTTACATTAGACTATGGATCCTTTTATAAACTAAGGCATACCCAGAACTAAAGCTTCACTGGGATTTACAAGTAATTTCACATAGAGTGACACATTTATTTATTACAAAGTGAGAGGAAGTATTGGAAGTTTACAATGAACTTCCTTATGCATTTGCTCATGAGACTTAAATTTTACATACAATGTTACAACCATGTGTAACCAATCCCTAAAGGATCACTTTATTACATACAAAGCGGGTGGTCATGATCCACTCTAAGTCTTTATAATAGGCCATCAAGAGGTGGCATTGTCATACACACTCCCCCTCAAGGGAAACTCTGATAGGCCCAACAAGGCACAAAACTTGTAGTAGTTCCCAACACACAATGGCTTGGGGGAGGTATTTGCAACATAATCTTTGATATTAAATTGGATTCTTTATCAAGAGCAATCTGGCCTTCACATAGAAGAGGAATACTTCCTTTATCTCTTATGTGTATCACTACCAGTAGCCTCTTTAGCCACATGACTCTTTTACTACTCCAAATGATGGTACCTGCATCAAAATTCGAACACAAATACAACTACACAAAATCAACAAATATCATAAAAGCATAATATAAATCATATAAATTTTTACTTTTAACTAAGTATAAAGGTTAAACACTAGTTGTTTAACAACTAACATATCACTTATGCTTAACAATTACCAAATATAATGAAAGACTTCCAACATATTACACTTTGTAAAATATATATTATATGCAATCAATATTAGACGTCTCCAATACAAGTACAAAGGCATCCCCTAGTGTCATTTGATATACATATAATATTATTTTAGTGATTAAATAAAATGTTTCATCAACAAACACATATATATTGTTCAAAGATAAGACTTGATAAATAACTAAGCTGATCAGATAATCACATCATTCAAGAATAATCAAGTATTCATAGAAGGAAATGACCATGTAAGCAAAATTTAAGCTTAGACATGTCATATATGATCATATTTTTATGCTAAAAAACATGATTTAACAGTTAAAAACATTGTCTTATTTCTCTTGATTCTAAGAATTATATTCTTGTTACTATTAAGAGATCATGACTGTTTTGAAAAAAGAATCATTATGACCAAAAAAATAGTTAGAGAAACCATGCTCGTGAAAGCACTTGATACAAGAATCCTATTCAGAGTCAAGGATTGAAAGATCTCCCCCTCAATGTCTACATTGAAAACTGAAACCAAACTTGCAGATCAATTTTAGTTTTAGGATACTTAGAAGAGGACAGAGAGAAAAATTTACAACAAAGTTTCTCAAGATCATGCACATATTATTTGTAACCTCTAGGTACAAATTTCATGATGTATAAATGCTCTTGATGCATTAAAAACTATGATATCAACTTCTATTATGCCTCTGTGATAATCCTTTCTTTCTTTGTGACAAGAAACTTGTTCATGATTAGACATGGTTCAAGATTTCTTAATTATTCTATATAGGGGTTCATGATGTCTAATTATTATCATGCAACTACCAAAATTCATTGTGAATTGACATAAATTACATGTATTGAGATAGGGCCTTATGGTTTTAAGGGGTAGCTTGTCTCCCTGTGGGACATTTTTCGACACCAATCACAAGATCCCATAGCTTTCTAGCCATAACACAAGCTTTCAATCGAACTCTCCAAATGCTATAATTTGTTCCATTTAAAAGTTGAGACTTATCCATTGAAAAATTAGCAAAACTAGCCATTTCTAATTCTTAGATGGAAATAGAGATAAATACAACTAAAAAACACAAAACAAGGAAGCCAAACACAGACAAAAAACTAGCTATAGATCTTTTTAATAGCTATATGAATGCAAACAAATCTTAATTAATAGAAAATTAGCTTGATTTGATCAAATTTAAGATCAATTTGACAGATTTTAGTTGGGGTCAAGTTTATAGGCGAGCTAACCAAGCTCAGACTGAGTCGGGATAGAGTAGCTCAATGAATTATTTTGAAACTCGATAGGGTGAGCTAAAAATGAGCTATACGAGCTCAAAATGAGCTACTTAATAAATAAAAATAAATTAAAAAATAACTAAGGAGGGGGGTGACACGTGGCATAGATTAACAATACCAAGAGAGGCACATGTCAGCTTTAAAATAGATCATCGGGTAGATGCAAAATCTTTAAAAATTAAAGTCAATTCCCCATTCAAGTCTACAACAATAAACCAAATAGACACACATCAAAAGACAATGATAAACCTGATGACATTAAAAAAAAAATATACGTGTCACTTTTCAATTAGCTTGCATTTCGCAATGCAGCTAATAAGACAAAGACAATTAATTAAAACATAACCATATACACGTGTCTTTAATTAATTGGTTCACTTTTTCGCACTCTAACACAATGTGAGATCTAAGGCTTAGTCAAATGAGGCCACTTGTCAAAAGTTTAACGACTAAAAAATAGACACTTGGCGGATTTCTACCAAAATTTAAAAATGCCTTAGGTGGACCTAAGGTCTGTGGAATAGACCAAACTTAAAATAAAGTTCGGATCCGAAAGAGGTATAAGACATGTGTCACAATTTAAGTGGCTAATCCAAAACAAAGACTAACACCCTGACACTTGAGAAGGCTGACATAATTAAAATACATGTCAAAAAGTAATTGATTTGTGCTTTGAAAATTTGACAAAGACAAGTCAAAAAATAAGATATGTGGAGCCCTTTAAATGGATCGCACTTCGCAAAAGATAGAGGCTGAAAAATGTGAAAAAAACAGATGTACATGTCCAAATGTTATAGATTCGCACTTCACAATACAACCAAAATGACTAAATAAAAATGAGGACATGTGGATCCTTTTAAATGGCTCTCTTTTTGCAAGACTGAAAAACACTAAAAAATACAAAAAGGTGGCAAATTTTAATTGGACAACAACTGCCACAAATGAAAGACTGACAAACGTGAAATGTGGAGCAATTCTATTGGCTCAGATTTCACAAATATGACAAGTACAAAATAAAAGATACTTAGAGCAATTTTATTGGATTTTCCTTCGCATATGTTAGAAGCAAGTTAAAAGGAAATTGACAATCCAAAATATAGAGCTACTTGGAGCAATCCTATTGGCTCAAATTTCGTAAATGATAGAGGACAACTAATCCAAGTCCGACAGCGTAAAAACACGTGTAAATCCCTCATTGGCTCACGTTTTGCAATTGACAATAAAATAAAAAATATTACTGACACCATAAAGTAAGATGGAGCCTTCTGATTAGATCATACTTCACAAAAACTAACAATGAGAATCTAGTTGGAGAAAAATGATTGGCTCAAGATTTGTAGTCAAAGGAACTTCGTAGAAACGAAAAAATTCAAAAAATACTGACAAAGCAAAGCTAGATGACACTAGAAGATTGGATCAAACTTTGTAAAGACAAAAAGGTGTTAGATTGAAGCCACTTGGCACTCCAAGAGTGGGTATGACTTCACAGACATGAAAATAAAAACAACGAAGCTACGAGGAGCAATATTATTGGTTCAAACTTCAATAAACTAAAAAGAAAAAACATGAAGACTGAGAATGCAAAGCCAGGTGGCACAAAATGATTGGTCCAAGCTTCATAAAGACAAAACTAGCAAAAAATAAAGATTTTTGCCACTAAAATAGACTTAAAAGCCCTGAACAAACTAGATCTAAATAAATCTTTTGGATCCAAAGTCAAAAACATCTTTAATGGCTATAAATGGCATGAAAACTTAAAATAATCTTGCAGACGATGGATTTAAACTGTAAATGACTGAAATTGGATGCAGAAGCAAAAATATAAGAATAAAAAATCTTCAAACATGATCTAAATATCCATTTAGCCAATATTTCACCATATTTCACAAAATATTTGGGTGGAAATTGGAAATTTAAACATGGTTTTCTTGAAGATGACTGCGGAACTTTTAATGTTTCATAGATCCGTAGATAAAATTCAAGCTTCTTCGCCTCTTCAAGTTAAAAAATTCTAGATCAATCTTGCACACACACAATCACCATCTCTGATACCATGTTAGATTTAGCAGGGGAAATGTAATCCATAGATCACAGATCCACCATTAACGTTGAATATCATAGATTGTGATATGCAGTCAATTAGACACAAAAATAGATTAAAATAGATAGTGAATAATAGATCTTGATGAGAAAGAGATGAAAGGGAATGAACACAATAACAAGAGACAAATAAAACCATATTTAAGTGGAGAAACCTGAAGGAAAAAATTCCAAGTTAGTAAAGCATTATTTGTATTAAGAATTTACACAAGTTTAACCCAATACTTCCACTTCACTCATCTGTCTTTTACAATGTCCGTAGAGTTGTTTTCTTGATCATCCATTACAATGATCATCGACTGTATCTTATAGTTAGATCTCAATCTTTATGTTATTTTGTACAAATATATTGGTTGTAGACATCCAATCCTTAGAGGGACCACCCAAATCAATATGGGTGGGTGAATTGGTCAAGCCGCTTCACTCTTAAATGTGAAAGACCTTCACAATAAATTTTGATGGAAAAACTTTAATATAATATTGGGGCATACTGAAGTGGTAGATCTCACTTGACATTATCACCCTAATAAATTAAAGATTGATGATTTTGCAAATGGCTCGATCACTTCAATAATGGATGGTTTTTAATACAAGTAAGCCCTAAGCTGAATATAAATGAAACATTTAATATATAAGTAGAATTAAAATGGAATACATAAATTATACTTGTTGTAGACACCGTTTTTCACCCCTAGGTGACCAAACACACATTAATCACATTACCCTAATTATCATTATTACCCATATCCTAAGTATATTAAATTACCATCTTAAACCCTCACTTACCATCGTAAAATATCATTTACCCTCCCCTAACCATCTAAAACCACCCTAGCCTAATTTATCCTACCCATCTGAACCCCTTAACCTCTTCCTACCCAAGTCCCTAACCTCCCACCATTTATCAAACAACCATATTCCTCGGATGGCAAGTAGTTTTAACCATTTTCTATCTTTTCATTATTTGGTTTATAACCTCTTTGGAAACATCGATGATGATTTTTGACTGCTAACGTTCGATCATTACAGACGGTGTCAATTCTATTTAGACACCCTCTTCCTCAATTTCCCAGTTAGTCAAAAAATGGATTGGAGAACAAATTTTTCGTCTTTGTACAATGTCATTTCACTTGAAGTATCAACACCATGCTCCCAAAGTCTTGGAGAACCTCATCAAATCATTAGTTAAACCTCTTTGTGCTCTTTTGACCTTACACACAACCAACAAGGTTAGTATATCACTATTCACATGCTTCACTCATATTTTGCATTGACTATAGTATGTAATTAGTCATCTACACCATCCTTTGTACCTGTTTTACATTCAATTCCCTATTTTCTCATTTGATCCAACTTTTACAATATGTGTAATTTCAACAGAGATCGTTGTCGACCCCCAATCATCGTTGATCGGTCCCTTGACCTAATTTTCCTTCATTAGCCTCCCAAATACATCTAGATATTTGTTTTCTGAATTTCACGTGCTTTAGGAATCCTTCTAGTATGTCTCAGTGTTGTTAAACCTCATCTTGTGTCAGAAAAATAATTTGTTTCATCAAATTTTATAAAATACACCTTTTTTCCTTGATCGCCGTTGATCCCAGATCATCTTTGAACCCTATCTTTTTAGTAATTTTCAAGCATTATCACATCTATATCAATGTTTTTATGGTTTAATCAGTTTTTTGCAAGATGTATGTTTTATATATGATTGTTCTAGGTCCTTCACACCCTATCACCAGTATATGTGATCTCCTAATCGTCCAACAACATTTCGTGTGGGAACAGTTTGATATTATACACAAGCTAATTTTGTGTACCATTTCCCTCACACTGGAAGTCGAAGATCATTTTGAGATCATATAAGAAGAACGTGAACCTACGGAGTAATTGTAGTTCAATTACTTCCATGATTTTGAGATTTTCACTGACCTAGCTTGGGCTTCCTACAATATGGAGCATGACCTTCCTATCCCTCTTGAGTTCTAAATATTATTGTCATTTATCTTATCCTATTATATCACTTAATTATATGAAACGAGTTGAGACCCTTCAAGGAATCCCTTTGGATTCCTTGGATTGGTTGTAGCTGAGCAACTTGTTACATCTTTATCTAACATTTTTATGTTTAGTTTCTTTGCACGCATGTCTTCTCACTTGGCGAAAGGAATATTTTTCAGTGTTCATATCTAGTCATCCTGACATTGCGTTTATCGGTGTAGGTATCGGTAAACACTTCTTTATTTTAGTTTTTGATATTTCAACATTTATAACACCTAACATAAATTCACCATAAACACTTGTATATACATACATATGAATATTAAGTCAAGGAAAAACATACAAAATTTAATGAGAGTTCTAATATAACATGCTACTAGGCCATCCCTAGATACGTGTCATGCATCGTATCCCATCCACATTGCATCGATGTCTAAACTATAAGCATGAGGGTAAAACATTTACAGTTCATGTTGATCTGAATCCATTCAAATCCTCTCGCATGATTTACAAATCTAATAGTGTGATGCTTCTATTAAAAGTCTCCATGTCTTCAAATCAAGAATCTAAAAGCTCTTTGATCCCCTGATCCAAAATACTATATGATATATCCTTCAAAGACGCCATGCAATGTCCATCATTGAGAAAGTATCGCCTACTAACCCTGAATTCCCTTCCATCACCTAAAACATATGGGAGACCTGAACAAACAACCAATCTGTGAGCCTAACGTAGGAAATATTATTTCCTTTAGCCCCCCATTTATTTGCACACAACATTTTTATAGAGGTATCGACCACCCTTCATCTCATCTCGATGATCAACCACACGTAAATCCCTTTTCTACAGAATTATCATTCTTATAAAAACCATAGTTTTCCCAAACCTACCTCCATCATTACATGTGGAAGGCCTTCGGTCTAGGTTGCTATGAAAAGGGTTCACACAACTTACCCTTTGAAGATTTAAGGAAACCTCATGAGAAACATGACCTCATCTTCAAAGTGTCTTTCTCTAATCCATCATTATTAAAATTAGAACCTGAAACACCCTTATCACCATTATCAGACCCACCCTTTGAAAATGATGGTAATGTATACATTCAGCCTAACATTTTAAAATCAATAATATCACCCTTGAACCACTGACTTATCAAGCTAATGGTAAGACTGAAACCCTTCCCCTAACATTGCCGCACGTGATAGAAGAAGATTCCCCTACCATTATCACGATGATTACGTTATCATAACTTATATGGGTGTTGAGGACCAATATCTTTAGAAAACCTTTCCCTCTGATACATACACACTTCACAATGAATCAACTACCAAAGTTAATATCGACAAACCATAAGAGACACACATTTTCAAAATCAGCCAAGCCTTAGACTCGTGTGAACTCCAAGAATTCACCCCTTCTGATCCAAAAACAGTCAAGCCTTTGCATGGTATTATAATGATGTGCAGGCGACATAGACCCTAAGATCATTATCCATAACATTTTCATTGTCTCAGATGCTAATACTATAAAATAAAAAATTCATCGGATGTGTCCCTGCATCGCACTCTTAGCAAAAGAAGAGCTTCAATGTCTTTTTTCTACCAACTTCATACTACCTATTGATTATTCACAATGGGTTTGTAACATCATGCCCGTCACTAAAGCCACTATAAAATTACACATCTATACTGAATTTTGAGACCTTAATATTGCCTATCCCATAGATGATTTTCCCTTACCGAACATCGATCAACTTGTTAATCTAACAATAGACCACGACATGTTGTCTCTTATGAATGGTTTCTCTAATTACAATCAAATCCTTATCGCACTAGAAGATCAACATAAGACATCCTTTATCACCCCATGAGGAACCTTCTATTATAGAGTAATGCCCTTTCACCTGAAAAACACAAGAGCTACTTATTTCATGACCTCATCCAAAAAATCATAGAAGACTACATCGCTGATCTCTTAGGTAAATCCAAACACCGAAGAGACCATCTAGCTGTCCTCAACATTATTTTTACATGTCTATTACAGTTATTTCCCTACCTTAACCCCGTTAAATACATATTCAGAGTTATCATAGGAAAACTCCTCGGATTCATAGTATCTATGAGGGAAATTTATGTTGACCTTGCCAAAGTCAAGGTCATTATTGAAATGCCTCCACCATCTAATCTCAAACAACTTCGTAGCGTTCAAGGAAATCTTCAATCAATCTGATGTTTCATTTCTCAATTAATAGACTATTGTCAACTTTTTCATCATCTTCTAAAAAAGACACCCACTTTAAGTGGGATGATAATTGTCAATAGGCATTTTATGCCCTAAAAAATACCTCTTATCTCCACCAGTGGTTATACCTCCACGCGAGGGGAGCCCTTTTACCTTTATATATCTGTAACTGACCATGCATTGGGAGTCATGCTTACACATCAGGACAAACAAGGTAAGGAACAAGTTGTCTAGTACATAAGTTGTACTCTTCACAATTATGAAACTTTCTATTCCAAAGTTGAAAGGTTGTGTTGTGCCTTGTACTTTGAAATTTCCAAACTCCGTCAGTATCTCCCTAATAACAAAACCTAATTTTTCACAAACTTGAATACACTCAAATATATGCATTCTAAACAATAACACAATGATCATATCACCAGATGGATCATGCTTATGACAAAATTTTACCTTGAATTTATCTCTCAAAAAGTATATCAAAGGGTAGGTCATTGTTGACTAACTCGTAGAAGTTATACTTCCTACAAATTAATTACATTGTGAATACTTCCCTGATGAATCTATCAATACTATCGATCACAAAAATACCACTCTTAAAATGACCTCGTTCTTTGGTGGGTCCAAATGCAGAAGGGGGTGCCATTATAGTCATAATACCCCCTTGAGACACTTCTATTCCATTATCCTTCAAACTCAATTTCGAATGTATTAATAACATGGAAGAATATGAGGCTCTCATCATGGGACTTCAAACTTCCACCTTTCTTGGTGTACAAATCCTTGATATTTATGGAGACTCACAACTTGTCATCAATCAAATCAAAGGGACATATCAATGTAAAAATGAGGTTCTACAAAAATACAAACCCATTGTTGAAGACTTACTAAAACTCTTTGACCATTACGAAATTCAAACCACCCCTCACGCATCTAACAAATTTGCAGACACCATGGCTTCACTCACCTCTCTCATTCCTTTATCACTAGACAATTCTGAGATCTTTGTCGTCGTACACAAACTCAATCAACCATATTACACCAGCACCAACCTTCCCATCATCAATCATATAGAAAATAACCCATTTGACACCTGGTATACTTGGATATATGACTACCTTTTCACAAGCAAACTACCCCCATATCTATCCATAAATGGAAAAAAGATATTTTTAATAACATGCATCCCATTACATCATATTAGGAGGTATCCTTTACAAAAAGGATTTGATGGCCTCCTCCTCCCATGTCTTAAAAATCAAGAGGCTTGTCTAGTTATATAAGAAGTCCACATGTGGTAGACACTTTAAGGGTTGAGTTGTTGCTAAACACATCCTACACATGGGATACTATCATGGCCCACGCTTAACCAAGACTATTGTGACTATGTCAAGAAATGCATCAGATGTCAACAACATTCAAATCTCACACATATCCCCAACCACGCCCTTCAACCTGCTCAAGACCTGTGGCCCTTTTCATAATGGGGGCTTGGCCTTATTGGCCTTATCAACCCTCGCTCATAACAACGACACAATTCTATCCTCACAAAAATTGAATATTTTAAAAAATGGGTGAAAGCAATTCTCCTTATCTCTACTAAAGCATATAAAATTGTCGACTTCATCCATCATCACATTATTTATCACTTTGGTATACCTCAAAAAATCATCACATATAATGGAAAATCATTCAAAAACTTTGTGACACTTACAACATCAAGCTCACCTTCTCTCCCTATTATCCACAAGCTAATGACCAAGCCAAAGCATCCAATAAAACCCTCAACAAAATCCTCATGAAATTTTTTGACCAAGTGGGTAGAGATTGACATCTTCAAATACCATTCTCATTATGGGTATATTGGACCAAATTTCAAACACCTACAGGTGCTACACTCTTCTCTTTAGTATACGACACCGAAGTTGTTCTTTTTCTTGAAGTCCATACCCCATCCTTACATTTTTCTCTCAAAGATTTCATCCCATATGAGAATTGTCATCAAGAACTCTTATCACAACTATAATTTGTAGATGAACGTCATCTGAATGCCCTTGAACATATCAAAATATATTAAGAAAAAATCAAACGAGCATATAATAAACATATCAGACAACTTGAATTTAATATTGGTGATCATGTTATCAAAGAAAACCATCATGTAACTAACATGGAAAAGAGTAAACATGGGAAATTTACTTCAAACCGGCTTGGACCGTATATTATCACTCATAAGTATGGGTTCATGGCTTATCATTTATCCTCCCTTGATGGTAAACCTGAAAAGGAGCATCTTAACACCTTAGACTTGTGCCCATTCTATTGTTAAAATATCAACTCATGAGACCTTAGTCACACTACGATATCCATCCATCTTCCCACATTGATCTGTAAACTTCTACTTTCATTTTAACTTTAAAAGGTGTATGTGTAGATTTTACCTTCTCGCTTAAAATTGGCATCTCTTCATGCTCTTCCCATTCTTCCTCTTTGTGGATATTTCCAATACCAATTTTTTTGGCAGTGCTCGAACCACCGAGTCCATGGAATATTTCTAAACCGAAGCCGTCTTTTACAGATATGAAATCTCTTCTTGTTTTCTATGCAATCTATCCATCATGGTCTCTAGCATCTCGACTCTACGGACCAAGTTCTCTTCCTCCATTTGAGCTCAAATTCTCTATTTCCACTTATTTACAGAAATATATGGCTCACAAGGTAAAACTTCTTCACCTTTGCACCTTGTCATTGTCATACAAAATCACAAGAAAGATTTGAATACCACAGTCCTGGATATATAATCAGCTCTGATACCAAAATGATCTGTAAACTTCTACTTTTGTGCACTAGAGGATGTGAAAGGGCATGGAAGAAAATGAAACAAGTAATGAGTTGGGTGCCTCAAATTCACATCCATTCACGTAGTTCATTCTTCTTTTCTGTTTGAAAGTGTTAGGACCACCACCCTGAGAAGACCGGTGGTCTCAAGACCTATCACCTTGGCTGGGCGGCAGTTTCAGGACCGCCACCCTTATAGGGTGATACTTCTGAAACCACCACTCTACACAGAGCGGCGGTTCCTTCCAGAACCTCTGTTTACCTCATTTTATTCACTTTTCTTGTTTCTCCTTCTTGGTGCTGATGGAACTAATGAAGTGGTGTGTTTTCCTGGAATCCTATGGATCACACACATCCTATCACCCTCATAATGATTTGGAATCATGTGGTCTCTTCCATCAACATAATTGTCGTGACCTTGAATACAAACACCACAACTCTTCCCATAACACATTCCATACAAACAAGTTCCTTGCTCACAATTATGGAACCCCGCAATCATTACTCTTGCCATCCCATGTCTATCATATTTAATGACATGACAAGGATATACATATAATTTGTAGGTTTACTTATCCCGTTATAAGTGGTTACTCGGGCTTACCCTCAGCTTAAAAATCAATATATATATATATATGGGATTGATACACTCAAAATATAGACTAATCCCTCAAAGGATGACTATCAAAAAAGTAAACCATGTCAAATAAAGTTGTAGACCACTCCCTTAAAGGATGGCTACCATGGAATAAAAAAATCACTAAAATCGTATACCACTCCCTCTAAGGATGGCTGCCTAATCAAAATATACAAAAAAAAAATTCATGCATTAATCATTCCCCATATCAAAAAGGGCTTCCCACATCGATCAAACCTCGTATCAAAATAAAAAAGAAACCATCCTAGGAAAGCTTCCCGTATTGATCAAATGTCCTATAAAACACAAGCTTCCCACATCGATCATCTTGTACCAAATATAAAAAAATCTAGGGGAAAACTTGGGAACTATCAAGAAGAACTCTTGTCCCCATGCTTACTACACACAAACCTTGCCTATGTCAGAAAAGGATAGATACAATTATCCCACATCTATTTATGATTCTAGTGTGGCTAACCATTTTGAGTCATATGTTAACCTTAATTACGAGGCTGCACATGCAGTATTGTACATATAAAAAATTTACCATCATACACTATTTATGTTAAGAATTGTAAGGAAGCAAAATATCTCACATTATATTCCTATCCATCATATAGTGCATTAATCAAACAACAAGATCATCATTTGTCACAACCATATCCAAAACCATCAAAATCATATTATAACACATTTATCTATAATATAAAACCATACGTTTCAAATAAATGCCATAAAACATCACATAAAAACCATAATCATAGTCATCAATCAAATCTCTAATCATAAACATACATCCATCACATCGAAACCATTACACAACTCACAATATAACACAAGAACAAAATCATATGTATGCATATACATACATACATAGCACATACATACATACATACATACATACATACATACATATATATATATATATATATATATATATATATATCCATGTCAAACAAATACCTCCTCTAACACTACTCCCCTAGTCATCATCTGAACCTCTAGTTGGTCCCTCTCCTAAAGCTCTCGGTGGTTGACCCACGCTCATGACACTACTTGACGGAGCCCATCGTCATCCAACTATATAATCACTATAAAGAAGCTCACCCAGAAGCCTCTGCATCACTATGTCCTACAAATTATGGAACTCATTACCTAATGCCTGATAACAAGCCATACTCACACTACCAGGTGGCGCCACATGTAACACTAGTCTAAGCCCTAGCTACATGTAACTGAGCCTCTGATATCGATGGGCTTGTCACATAAAGGGCTTGTCACAGAGTCTCCTTATCACACTGATATTTGTCTCTATCTGCTCGAGTCTAGGTAATCTCACTCTGCACAATCATGAGCTGTGGCTTAGCCCATCTCTCTCACTAATCATGGTATCATGAGAAACATTAAGATTGTCTCGCTCAGTGGTCAAGGTAGATCACTCAACCAATAACGTGGCCTTCTCTACCTCTAGGCTCACTATGGTATCCTCCAATAAAGCTACTCTATCATCCTCTCACTCACCCTCAGCACCACCCTCATGTGGAGCCTCTACACAAGAAAACAATTGTCTCTCAAATCCATCTGTCCCTAACACCAAACAACATAATCCTTGATCACCCCTACATCATTGTGGCCCACCACTAACCCCTATGCCTCCACCCTCACTCCCACCCCCTCCTTGTTAGCCATCTAAAATGGCCCCCGTACATCTGTAAACACCACATCCAAATCCCCATCATCCTGCCTATAGGCTGCAACTGCCTTAGGTACATCCTGTATAAGTCTAAATCATTTCCTGACTTGACCAAAATGATTAGCTCACACTGATCATCTCACCTACCCCACACCCATATGTCCTGTTGCATAGGTCTTAACTCCCTATTTTCCCCAGACCATACTGGGAAACCTGTATATGACCTCTAAATAATAGCTCCGCCCTGTAGACCAGTTAGGAGTTTCTTGTAGTAATCCTCACCTCTCATATGCCCTATGGTTACAAAGTCTAATCTCCATCTCATGAACCCCATAGGATACTCTGAATCAATCCATATCACCCATGGTATTCCCCTTAGCTGATCCACTGCAATGTGCTCGTATGCCCAACACTCCAACAAAAACAACACATCTACTCCAAACCTCTGCCCCATCCTCCATGCACACAACTCCCTATATATTTTCATTAGTAAAGCACGTCCCAGGAAAGATCCATCCTAAAATTTATCATATCGGCCATAACTCAGGTCAACAACCACAAAAAAATTTCACCTACCGAATAAGGTAGGGCACAAAATCTAATCCACATAATCATCATAGTAAGTAGAGCATAACCCTCCCCATCGTCACTATAAAGTGCATGACATACAAAACCCCCAAAATAATAAACAATATCCTGAGCGCCATCTCCATATAATCATTGCATAACAACATCCCTTCCTACCTCATCAATGATATAAACCTTCTCACCCTGTACTGGCAAGTATATGATCAAGTGTATATCCTTTAGTGTAATAGTCATCTCTCTAGTAGCAAACCAAAAAATCTCTGTAACATGATCCCATCTCTTGAATAGAGCCAATAGAAATCCGATATCTCTAGGGATACGTTTATAATGATGCATCCCTCCCAACCCAAACCCCTCTGGGTGACTCCAATCCTCATTCGATAAATAATCACAAACACTATAATGAAACCCCACATGCCTTTTATATTATATTTTTTTCCAACCCACGCGATCATCGACAATCCGGTTAATCACTGACGACTCGACAAAATGCTAATGACCCAAGTTAATCGCTATATATTAGCCCCCCTTAATCCAAAATAACATTGTTTGGTCTCTAAACCTTATCAAACCATCATTTCCATCAATCTTTGCCAAAAAATTACACATTTCAAAGTACATGCTTCCTTTTTTAGGGCTGATGAGACCCTCTTAAAATCCTAAAATCTATATAGAGCATTCTCTTATCAATTCCATCTCATATTTCATATCCTTTTTAGGAAAATTTTAATGTCACTCCCATTAATTTATATTTCTATAGGTCAAAAACCCATTGGTTTCCCTATCATTTGACTTTCAGTCACGTAGACCCAACTTTGTGATAACATACCTTATATCGAGCTTGCATTTCTTGGTACACCATGAATACTATAAGCCTTTTAGGAACCTATTCCTGCAGCCACCACCTTAAAATTCACATGTTTATAGGTCAAGAACCCATTGGATCCCCTATCACTTGACTTCTTGGTCACACAAACCCACCTTTGTGGCAATCTACTTTCCTACCGAGTCTTCAGGAACCTTAAATTGAAGCACACTCTTACACAAACCTTTTCATTCATCAACTTAATCAAACTAGTGACCATTTCACTTCATCGCAATAACCATTAGTTTGAGGGGGGACCGCCCATCCAGCACAAACATGTTCATTTCACTTGTTTTTGTCTAGTGGCTTGTCCATTACAAACCACTCAACAAAAAGGGGCAAATGTAGACACTCATTTTCGGTACCCTATATTACCTATCCAGACTCCTCACATTTTCACTCAAAATATTAAACTTATCCTATTTTCCTATAAACCATGTCCTCACCTCTATTAAATCACATCTTACCCCTTAGTAAAACCTATTTTACTCACCTTAAATGACATAAACCACACAAACCACCTAAAACTCAATTTATCCCATTTTAGCCCTAACCTTCTAACCTCTGAACTCCCTCAGCACATTTTTAACCATCCTCACTCCTTCCCATACCTGAATTAACCCATTTAGAAGAGGGTTTCCCCACTTTTTATGGATATCCAATGATTCTAACTAATCGTTGGTGATTATATAAGGACCATCAAACCTTCATGAAACAAATCCCTTGACAATTGTAGTCAAGCTCTTCCCCTTTGGCAATCTAGAAGACATCATTTCAAATATCTAGACATCTTTTACATGCATATCACATCCTTGTAATCTTCACACATCCTATAAGAATCATACAACGTTGTTTCTTGGCATTCCATATCAAAGATAAGTCATCTTAATCTGTTTTCATTCCTTCTTTTCCCACACGTCATTTTAAAATTCAAATCAATCTATAAATCATTTGTTTTGCATCCAATTTGCATCTTGTTAAGAAATAATATTTTTCTATAGAGATCACCAATTATTCCTTTGAATCACCAATGATAACCTCAAGTTTCTAGTGACCATATTGAATCACTAGTGATACCTGTCTTATTGTTATTTAGTCACATTTTATATATCTCCAATCAATATCTTTATATGTTTTTCCTCTGAAGTGTTTGTTTCCAAGTTGTCTTTTTCTTGTAGATGACTGCATCAAACCAATCACATCTGATCATGAGTATCTATGATCTTCCGATCATCTAACAACCCTTTGTTTCAGAATGATTTGACACCGCACACGAGTTGAGAATTTGTGTCATTATCTTGACACCAAATGTCAAGGGCATTCCAGATCCATTTGAAATCATCTGAGAAGAACAAGAAACTGCCAAACAGGCATGGATCAAATACTTTGAGGATTTTGAGCTTTCCTTACCACTTTCTTGGGCCACTTATCTCACGGAGTAGGATCCTTCTATCCCTCTAGAATTTTAATTTGTCTTTCCATTGTCTAGTTATCATATTGTATCTTTTATCATTTATCACTTGATTTTCAAAATGAGTTGATACCCTTCAAAGGAATCCCATTGGTTCCTGGGATTGGCCTTTACAAAGCAACTCATCATATTTTATCTAATAGCCATCTTGTCTAGTTGTCTCTTTGTGTGTATGTATCTCTCATTCGATGGAAGGAGTATCGAATCCGTGTTGCATCCATACATCTTGACATTGTATTGTCGATGCAGGTATCATTAAATACTGATGTCCTCTAAGTTTTTTTGGCGATTTGTTATATAATTAATCAACCCAAATCCACCATAAACAACCCTAACTAGGTCTCTATTAGGTCTTCAAGCTTATTTTCAAAGTTTTGGATTTCTATTGATCATAGGCTACGATATTCTCTTTAATCACCTCATAAAAACTTCATAAAGGCTCTCATTACTACTCAAACTGCACTCACTCTTCTAACTTTCTCTTTTGTACACTTCCTTGAATCATTGTTTTTACACCATGTTTCCTTACACCCTGCTCTAACTTCCTACAAGTTTTATACATAAACCCAATCACTTTATTCTTCTTCATACAAGTCTAATTCCTCATTCCCTTCTTTTACTAGGCCACAAGTTTGTGTTTTTCACTACTAACCCACTTTTATTGACTTTTTGGCCACCTAGCTCTTGTTAGTATCGATTTATTTCTTAACCTCTATATCTATAAACCTATTAATTCCTTCTTCCTACCTTGTTTCGACCTTTCTCAATGTCTCGTTAGGTGACACATGTCACACTTAAGAACAAGATTTACTTCTAATTGTTATGTTCTTGGTTTCTTTACTGTCCTTCATTAGTCTCTTTAGAAAATACCCCATACTTCTATGTTTTACCACTTCTTGAAGGTTACTTATACCTCTATTCACCTTATAATAGGTTTCAAATTGTTGTTAGGTTCTCTTTCTTTGAGACACTTCCTATTTCTTTAACTTTTAGCCCTCCAAAATGGGTACAGTAAGGGGTGACCATGTTTCTATAGTTTCCTTCTTCTTGAGCACTTGAACTAACTCTTAAATCACTTTAATACTTTATTTGAGTCTTCATGCATCGAAAATATAAGACTCAATGATAGACTAGAGAACTACATTCATACAATCCACTTTTCCTTGAATAAAACCCTTAAAACAGGTCATAGATTGTCATGACTCTATTTTTTGGTTTTTGATATATCTAAACTCCTTTCTAGGGCTTGAAACTTCTCTCACACCTCGAATACCGCTATCATTCCTTCCTATCCAATTTTCATAAATTTTTATTGGATGCTTTTCAAGATATGCCTTTTTCTTTCATTCCAAAACCCTAGCTCTGTATACACAGTCCAAGAGCACTTGTTTTCTCTTAATTTTTGTTTCTTTGATATTCAACCTCTGTCAAGGATCCAAGGTCTTCTAAATTACCATTTTCAACTTTTTGCACCTCTTGCTAGTTTCTCAACAACCTAGATTATGAGATATATATCACCAAACTTGTTTTACTAGTCCTCAACAAGATTGTACCTAACTGTTTCACCAATTTTTAGAATCTTTTGTAAATATCCACTTGATCAGACACTTGTGAATCTAATATCTTCTTGATTGTTTTAGCAATTTCTTTGCCGATTCTAACCTTACAAAGTCATTTCAAAAGTTTAAAAACATGATAATGTAAAATTCTTACTTTCCTTTGATAAAGTCAAGGTTTCTACATGGAGATAACTCCATTATCTACTCAATATTCTTCAAAAAACCTTCTCAATGCTCTTCATGTACCTCCACAATATTTTTATACCTGTATACCATAGTCATAAACCATAAACCAATAAGATTCATTCACAATGTCACATTTACCCACCAATACAAAAAATGATGCTCAAGAAAGTCCCTTCATTTATCAATTCAATGGACAATACATGACTTTGAGCTCTTGGCTCTATTATAAACTCCTTCCTCCTCTATAAATCCTCTCTCTATCATATATCACTTTTGTTTGAATACTCATCACAATAATGAAGGAAAAAAAGGTAGTTAGGGCTCACATCCACCTAACTCAACTATGGTAAAGAATGACCATAGTGAACCAAGCCAAGTTAGGATCATGTAGACCATGTTTTAAGTGTATTAGTGTCCCATGACCCTATTTAAGACATTTATTCCATGCTTATTCCACCTAACCTAACTCCTAGACCCCTAACACAACATAAGCTAATTCAAATTTTTGAATTGTGGTTTTGGAGGGAAACTCCTAATTGCACTTATTACAGGGCAAGGAAGGTCCAAATGGACTTGAAACATGTCAACACATCCAAGAGGACCTCCAACAACTGAACCAACTAAGAAAATCAAATTTTTGCTTATTTAGAAGAAATGATGCCCGTACATCAGTAGTACTTTATAAATAATTTTGGTCCCAAAATTATTTTTTAAAAAAATAACCAAATTATAATGCAACAATGTATTGTGTGGATATTACTCTCCATATTTACGATATATTGGTCTTTATGGTAAATTGAACTATTTTTATAAGCTCTTCCATATGCTTATGAATGCCATCTCAATTTCAATATCAACTAAAAAATGTTTTTAATATTAGTTACTTGATAAATTGTCTTGTCCTTCTCCCCCTTCAAACTTGACAATCCAACACATTTTCTTATCCTTCGACATGGCCATGCGTGATGAACTAGAGTAAAATTTTCACCCTCTAATAAGCTTTCTTGAAAATACAACACTACAATAGTAGAAGATATGTGGAATACATGAGTCACGATAGAATTGTGTATGCTAAAAATAGTTTGTATCACATCCTTAAACCAACCACATTTACATAATACTATGATATTGATATTCCATTAGATGTCTAGTCTAATGATTTAGCATATGTTGAGAATACGCTCAAGAAAAAGTGATTTACTTGGAAATAAAATTTGTATTCCCTGCGTGCCTATTATTATTTCAACAATTGCTAAACTTTCTCTTATGCAACAATATCTAAAACATTTGAACTTTAGATTATGTTATCAATTTTCACTTTTGATGTGTATACATGTCTCGCTCCCTTTATTGACATCTCTATTGTAACTTCAAGGTATGATTGTCAATTATAAAATTATTTACAATTAAATTTAAAATTATATAGAATAGAAAAAATTTAAACATGCAAGTTATTTTGACGTTTAATTGATAATTTACCAGTCATATACGAAAGCCAAATTTTTGAAACAATTGTTTAGTAACATTTAAACTAACTCCAAAATATTAAAACACCTTTTGAAATATGATAATACTAAAATATATACAATATAATTTATTATACTAGAACATAAACAATATTCAAATTCATTTCACTATTTTAAACAAAATACAATACAATATTTATATATATGGTTTCCAATTATTTAATTTGGAAAAAAAATAGAAAGTAGTACCTAGTGCTCATTTGAGAGCGAACGCAACCTAGGGGAGAGGCACCAGTTGTGGTGCGGGGTAAATTTACAGGGTCGTTGGGCTACGTCAATGCCATGTGGGTGAATAAAAACAATGCCAGAATATTCCTCCACCTTTTCTTGACTTCCAACATTCATTTGCCACCTCACTACCACGCCACTACTAGTTATGCGAGATGTTTTTAACAAGATGCCAAATTTAGATGAGTTCTTGATTAGGACCAAGTGTACTCTGTTTCCATAGCCAATTTGAGTGCATGCTACAATGATGCATTAAATGTATTTCCTTTAAACATTGAAACAACTCCCTCAATTAATGGATTTAAAGCATCTCCAAATCTTGTGTAGGGATTTTCCACATATTGAAACCCATCACATTAATGGCTGATACGAAACTGTTTTAATGTGAAAAATCCAAGGACCATTTTATATTGCAAAAATGATCAGTGGTGGCTCTGGGTTACTTTGAACAACGCTATTTCTCCCTCAACAATGGCTCGGCCTTTGCCTAGAAGATGAAAGGAGACGAACAAAAGGTGAGAGGCTTCTCACACAAGCAATGATCCTTCCTTCAGTGTTTTTAAACACTACACTATTATGGGAAATTTGTTGTTTTCCAGTGTTTTCATCTGCTGAAATTTTTTATTTATTCCTTTTCCATACGATATAAATATTTCTTGATTGATCTTTGTGATCTTTTCATTTGCAAATCATTAAAAACATAGTGTTTCATCTTTTTCTTAGATTATTTCTTTGAAGTGTTAATGAAATAGATAAGGTAACGGGCATAGGAGGAATACCAGTTCAAATGTCGGTTGATGGGTTGTTACGCGCGTATGACTTCCGAATCCACAGCTGATCGTGAGATCTTCCTTTTGGCTAGGAGGAACTAACTGTAATGAAAACAAGACCACCAGAAGAAATTAAACAATATGGGTAGTGAACTGCCTAATGTGAGCTAGATCCGGGAAGTGTGATACTTCCTAGATGGCTGTCAGTCCACTATTTTAAACAATTCAATGTTGTAAACAAAGTAAATCCTATTGTTATTTTAAAATGATTTAGGTATCTCACTTAAAAACACAATAAAAAATAGATCTAATCTAACAGGCTAAGCTAGAATAGAATCCAAAGGTCAAATGATTGGTTCTGGGTCTTTGCAGGTCTGATAAAGGTCTCGCATAGATCACAGGTGAATGAGGGTGAGATAAAATTAGGTGGGTAGGTCTCTGTTCAGAGCGGTGTGGGAAAACACAGAGACCGCTGTCGGTCAGGGGTGACCAACGACGGTTAGGTGTAACCAGTGCCGGTTACTGTTAGATCTGGAAATGTCACAGAACAAGCTGGGGTCTCCTTTGTGATTACACAAAGGACTTTGGTTGGTCGGGATGAGGTATTGGGTGAATGGAGTAGGATTTTGTGAGGTTTTAATGTGTATATGGAGGTGAAAATGTGGAGAAGTTCAATAGGGAGCAAGATAAACAATGGATGATAAAATGATGATGAAATGAAATAACCAGGAAAGTATGATGTTGTACTTACTTGGATTTCATTCCTGAATGTATGTGTGTGAGGGATGGAGGTGTTGATGATGGGTTTGAAGGTTAAAAGTGATCACCAATTGAAGAAAATATTCTGCATGGGCTGCATGTACACTCCTCTTTGCTTGGATAGATATCAGATCGTGGCTGGGATGGTTGTGCAGGAGAAGATGCTCAATCTCCCTCCCTGGATGTGAGTTTTCACTGGAATTCACTCTCTGAAGATGTGTTATCTCTCTGAGATGTGTTCTTGCTCGTCAAATTTCTCCCAATGTTTTCCAAACTTAATAATAAGGTAGTTTTTTGGGTTAAAAGGGGTAACCGACAGTGGTCTGGCTTAACCGGCGACGGTTAGGGGTAAATGACGTTGGTCAAGGTGGGATTTCCTAGGTTTACTAAACTAGGGAGATCCTCCTGATTTCCTTGGATCTCGTGTTGTTATCCCATGGATTAGACTGGGAGCTTCTTGTGAGCATGTGGGAATGTGGTTAGAGGGAATGTAGGCATTGATTTTTAGGGTTTAGGTAAGTCTTAGTTAGTTATGGGAACTTGGTAAGAATAGGTCTTAGGTTGAGTTATCTTAGTGAGGTGTCTAAGTGAACTGTATGTGGGGATATTATTTAAATAAGATATTTAAATAATAAATATAGTGAGGATAATGCATTAATTTAATTAAATTAATAGTAGTGGGGTGAAGGGGGGGTTATGGGGTAAATGTAATAAAGGGTGCTTATATGTCAAGGGACAAAAGGGGAGTGTGACCTGATTTTAGTGTCTACATTTTTCCCCTTTTTGTTGTGTAGCTTGTATTGGTAAGCGATGCTAACAAAAATAAGATGTGGTTATCCCATGTGTGGGTGAAGGTGATCCCCCTCAAACCAAGAACTGACGAGGTAGCAAGCTGAAGCGGTGAGTGGTTTGATAAAAGGTAAAGGTGAGGAAAAGGAAAGTGGGTACAGGGAAAAATGGTGAAAGGTCTATGTGGGAAATCTAGGTAATGGGTCAGGGTCACAGGTAGCAAATAGTCAAACGCACACACACGTATAAACTGTAGCACGCTACCGGGTTGAAGAGCAGGCAAACTCTACATAATCTAAGGTCAATAGGTTTATCCAAACAAGGTTTGAAGTGAATCTGGTATCCAAGGTATAGGATATGGTCAGGAAACACAACATAGGTTAGGTGTAGGAACGTTGCAGGTATGTTTCGGTACACCAAAGGTAGGGTTAGGATAAATGGTCACGGTAATAGGCTAGGTAAGGTCATTAGGTCAATCAACACAGGTAACAGTGCCACAAGGTATAGCGAACACATGAGGTCAAAGGTCACGAGCGATGGTCCACCTTTTTCTTAGATTGTAATAACTAGGTCACGGCACGGGTAAGGCCGAGGTAGGGGTAAAATAATGAGTCCCCAAAGGAGGACAAATGGAGGTATGAAGCGATGAGGTCGGGAAAGGTAAGGTAATGGGTTGGGTAAAGGTTGGATGGGTTAAAGAAGCAAGGTAAAGGGTGGGGTAAAATGGCAAAGTAAGGGCAATGTGTAGGGAAGGGTGACCGCTGGCGGTCATGGATAACTGACGTCGGTATAGGAAAATCGACAATGGCTAGGTAGGAGCACACGACCGATGCCGGTCTAGGGGAACCGACGTCGGTTAGGTCGGGTTTTGTATAAAAATAAAAAATCCACATTTTTATTATTCATTTGTTATTTGCGAAGTGAAGAAATGAAAAAAAAGAGAGAATAGAAGGAAAAGTATCTGGGTAAAAGGGGATGGTGAGCTGACAATAGGTGATTTGACGAGGGTTGGGTTGGTGAGTAGCGGGTCCACAAGATCAATGCGATAGAGGTGATTGGTCGGAGGTTGTGGGTAGTTATTTGGTGATGGTAGAGGCTGGAGAGGGATCAGGACGAACCACCAGCACAGCGGCCAGACGTTGTCACCGAGACGATGGCAGCGTGACAAGGTAAGAGCTTAACTCTATAGTGTTAATTAGATAGAGTAGAGGTTGTGATAGTTGTTAGTTGTAGGGTTTTGTGGGTTTTTTGTATTTGTGGGTGGGAAAAAGTTAAATTGGGTATGGGGGGAATAACAGGGCCAAAAAGAGGGGGGTGAAGGTTAGGTAAATTGTATAGGTGGGGTGCGTAGGGATCTAAGGGGAGTTTAGGTCATTATAGGTGGTGGTAAAAGGGACAGATGGGAGGGTTTATTAGAAAAGAGGGGTTTGGGAAGTCACGGATTTTTCTGCGACAGTGACCAGCATCGGTCAAGTTTGGCTGGCGTTGGTTGGTAAGAACCAGGGATCAGTCACCAAACAGGTGACCGATGCCAGTTAGGTGGTAACCGTGGTCGGTAAATAGTTGAACCAGTATTGGTCACCAAATAGGTGACCGATGCCGGTTTAAGGGTGACCGGAGTTGGTTAGGATGAACCGGCACCAGGTCAGGATTTTAGGCACAAGGGTCCAAGAGGGATGTAGGCTAGGTAGTTGAGATGGGTAAAGTAAAAATAGGGTGGAGGGTAATGATAATTGATGAATATGGTCATGGTAAATGTAGATTAATGTTGTGCTTGGATTGGATGTAGGGGAGATCGCAGTTACATATGCGGGATAGGGTTCCACCGCTACTGGTGACATTGCATGGCTTAGTGACCCCGTTTGGAGCTATAGCACGTGGAGGTAGTGGGATTGAGTGGTATTCATATGCTACCGACATGCTGTTTGGCAGCCCAGTTTGATGGTCGCGCTCATCGATAGATGGGATTCCATGACCAACACATTCCACCTTCTGATGGGTGAGATGACTATCACCCTGGAGGACGTGTTCCAGATTTTATGGTTACCCATATTGGGGGCCCAGGTGTACTCTATCTCCTCTATAGGCCTCAGAGGAGCTGATCAGGACACAGTTTTTGGTGAGGGTCAGTGAGGTAGAGGAGATTCCATAGCTAGTTTGAGCTATGTGGAGATGTACCTAGCCCAGTCCCTAGATGAGACGGAGCTAGTGGTGGAGGTGATGGAGGAGTGTGGAGATAGCAGCTGATCCGTCATTTGGCAAGAGGGTGGACTGAGATTCCCCCAGTCAGGTGATAGGGGTCTCCATGGTATGATGGTGCTTGAACATATGATATTCCTGGGCACCATTCTTGGTGCAGTATACAGAGAGATGGGTGTATGGGAGTTGCGCAGGTTTAGCCATGCTGTACATTGCCCTACTGGATGAGGCCTGCCGAGCACCAGTAGATCGGTGTTTGACCTGATAGGGATGCACAAGTAGGTCCATTTCCCAGTGAGATGTGGGTTGGGATAGTTAGATGGGTAAACCTAAAAATAGGGTAGCCAGAGGTAATGATACCGGACAGTGAATATGATCATGGCCCATAAATGGTAGTTAATGTTGTGTTGGATCATGTAGATGGACATTATCTTGCAGACATATGTGGGACAAGGTTCCCCGCATACTAGGTGACATTGAGGAGCTTAGCGAGCTCCTGAGTAGAGAGCTGGCCAGTACAGGATGGTAGAGGGAGAGGGTGAGTGGTATTCGGAGGTAGACAGAATGGTCTCGACGACAGTAGTTTGAAGGCTTGTACTCAGGATAGATGGGCCAGTTTGACCAACACATTCCACCTTCCGACGGATGAGATGACTATCACCCTAGAGGACAGTGTTCTAGATTTTATGGTTACCCATATTGGGGGCCCAGGTGTACTCTATCTCCTCCAAGGCCTCAGAGGAGCTGATCGGGACCTAATATTTGGTGAGGGGGTGGTGGAGCTGAGATTCCATAGCACCAGTTTGAGCTATGAAGAGATGTACCTAGCCCATCTGGATGAGACAAGGCTAGTGGTTTTATTGATGGAGGTAGTGTGCTGCTATGCACTGCCAGTATGCAGAGGGTGGATGCTTTCCCCTATCACTGATGGGGGTGCTCCATATGATATGATGGTGCATGAGACACACTTTTCCTAGGCACCAACATTCTTGGTGCAGCTATACAGAGAGCTGTGGGCATATGGGTGGTTGTGCAGGTTTAGCCTGTGTTGTACATTTATACTGCACTGTGGGCCTAGAGCACATAGTCTGTGTTTGACCTATAGGGATGCCCTGAGTAGATGCATTTCCCACTGAGATGTGTGCGGTTGGGATACAGGAGATGGGTGCCGGTTGTAGGAGAGCGGAGGTCGGATAGGCCGACATATGATGTGGCCCATTTTCGGTAGTTGTTGGAGGGGTTGTCTAGAGTGGACATTATCTGGAGGCCATATGTGGGATTCCCCTCATATAGGCACATGCATGAGGAGCTAGCTGAGCTCTAGCTAGAGAGGTGGATACAGGGTCACCATGTGGGGAGGATGAGATGATCCCGGTAGACAGGGTCTGACGGCAGTTCGGGCTTGTACAAGATATTCCTCTGTCCTTCCCACAGTATCAGAGAGATGATGTGGAGAGGCCTCTACCTCTACCACAGCCTACAGTGCCTATAGGAGAGGAGGAGCAGCCAGTGGATCAGTGGATTGATGATGCCAGATGCACAGATAGGTATAGGTAGTGGTGGGCGGCTCAGTTATGAGCCATACCACCTAGACCGGGGCAGCCTGACTTAGCTACCGTTATAGTGCAGAGAGACACCCTACAGGGGTAGGTAGCGATGTTGATCACACAGATAGGTATACTGCAGACACAGCTGGAGGGGTCAGAGGCAGAGGTAGCAGAGCTACGAGTACAGGTGGCCAGTCTGCAGGCCCAGATGGCAGAGGGAGAGGGTGGAGGAGATGGAGGAGATGGAGATAGAGATGGTCAGGTGGCAGCCTTACTGGCTCAGGTGGCAGGTTTACAGGGCCAGTTGGCCACAACCCAGGCACAGATTGGGGCCTTACAGGCCTAGATACAGGCACAGGGACAGGGGGCACCACCACAGGCACAGGGATAGGGGGCACCACCATAGGCACAGGGAGCTGGTCCTAGTTCACAGGCTGGCGCAGGGCAGGTACAGGGGCCGAGACCTATGGGACCACCATAGACCATGCCTATATCTAGGTTACAGGGATGCCCTAGGTGAGGTGAGATATTATCAGGACCAGCTCATGGCAGCCAGGGATAGACTTCCTCTCTTACGGAGAGTACAGGGCACAACAGGCATCCAGTGAGAGGACGAGATCCCACACACATAGTGTGGAGAGCACAGGAGGTCAGCGAGCTCTGAGGCCTGATCAGGGAGAGGCCACCAGTGCATGGTGACCAGAGCTAGGTGATGTGCCAGCAGGGACACAGGAGGCCGAGGGTGCAGGTGACACAGAGATGGAGGACATCCGGTGAGATGTCTGATATGCGGCCACCTGATTTTTGATGTATACTAGTGATTATTTTTGATATATATGTCAGCCTGCATGCCGAAGATAGTTGTATTTTTTATCACATACCAGCCTACGTGCCGAAGACAGTGAGGATGTACGAGTGATTTTTGTATATTTTGAGCATATACCGGCCTACGTGCCGAAGATTTTTTGTATTGATTCATTCATTCTTTTTGTATATATGAGACCGGCCTGCGTGCCGATGACATTTTGTATTGTATATCGGCCTGCGTGCCGACATTTTTGAGATGATGGCCATGATGAGATAGGCATGTATTTTGAGATACACATTTATTGATTTATATGATGAGATTCATGGTATTTTGTGATGTGTTAATATGTTTATGAGATATTGGATGTATGGCTTGTGTTAGATGAGATATGGATTTGTTACTTTAATGTGGATGGAAATTAGGTGAGTTAGGCATGATGGAGTTAGGTTGGTTTAGGCATGGATCGAGTCAGGTTATAGGCATGGTGAGAGTTAGGTTATAGGCATGGATTGAGTTAGGTTATAGGCATGGATTGAGTCAGGTTATAGGCATGGATTGAGTCAGGTTATAGGCATGGTTGAGTTAGGTTATTATAGGCATGGATGAGTCAGGTTATAGGCATGGTTGAGTTGAGGTTAGGTTTAGTTATGATTCATTATTTTGGCAATGAATGATACTATGGGTCATATGTGAAATGTTCTATAATCTATGCATAGTGATGATAGAGAGATGGTAGGTGTAATAAATGTATGTTGTGGTAAGCAACTTGTTATGTATGTGGCTTAATTTCCAATTTTGTTAGAAAAGGGGAACTAAGTGAAATGTGATGTAAATGGTGAGTTAGGCATGGTTGATGAATTGTTTTTAGGGTAGAGAATGGCCGAGCTAACCTCCAAGGGCCCCATGCCCTCGGAGTGCTGCCTACATAGTCCCGGTGAAAAAGGGACCTCAGGCCGATGTAGTTCTCCCATGAGCTAGGGAAGAATATGAAAATGAGTTGGTAGGTTTGTGGGCATGTTGTGGGTTTAGGTTTAATAGGTGTGGGTAGATTATAGGTAAAATGATGTAGGTGAAGGTGATTATGGTGAAAGGGGAGGATTACCTCAAAGGTAAGCGTCGAGTACCAAGTCCTGTATAAGGTAATCAAAACGTAAACAAAGATGGTTAAAAGATAAGAGGGGGGCAATAAAGCCACCTGATTGGGTAGGATCATACCGAGTAGATCATACCTTGGAGGGGGTGATGAACACAAGACCCGAAAGGCATTGCACGATTAACTGTTCTACGATGAAGGTAGTCACAGGATCACCAAATGTCAAAATTCCAAGATGTCCCTTGAGGCAATTGAGGAAATGAGAGTGGAAATGGTAAGGTGGGTGAAAGGTAGTTAATTTTATATGTTTTGAGTGACAGGGCTTTTGGGCAAGAGGTCCGAGGTCACAATGGGCAAGTCCATGACTAAAAAGTTTTTTGTTGTGATAGACTGATCGATGCGGGAAGTCTATATGGGATAAATAATATGGTACTCCTTGAGGTCTTCGTGAAGCTGATCGATGCGGGAAGCTTCGGTTTCTCTCATTTTTTTTTTTTTTTTTAAGCTTCACATAGCTGTCCTTCGAGGGAGCAGTCTATTTATAGTAGCAATTTTGTCGAGAGGAAGATGTCCTTTTGAGGGAGTCATCTTTTTATTAGAAGTTTGACTCAAGGAGTTTGGTCCCATGTGAGGTCTTTGAAATCATGGACAAGACCAAGGTGGAGGATAGGACTCTTGTTCAAAAGGCAAGGTGGAATGACCATGGGATCTCATCTAAAGGTAGACAAAAAGTATCCATGAGAATCATGCTATGTGCAGTGCCATGGTACACATATTCAAGAGAAGATAACAAGTGACGGGTACTCACATGATTCTTGTTTAATCATTAGGGAGGTGTATGGAGTGGATAGCGCTCAAGGGATGAGCCTGTAAAGAGACAAAGGGTGAGGTAGGACAATGAGTCAACAATAGAATGGTCGAAGATGCAATGCATTAAGGGGCTCAGGTTCAGGTTTACCATCAAGTGAGGATAAACGATAGGCACCTGATCCATAGGTATGAGTTACGATGTATGGTCCAAGCCAATTAGGAGTGAATTTTCCCCGTTTACTTTTTTCTGCTTTGGTTACGTGTTGATTTTCTTTCAAGACAAGGTCACCGACTTGGAAGGTTCGTTCATGAACACGTTTGTCATAAGCACGTTTGATACGTTGTTGGTAAACTTGAAGGTGATCCAGAGCATTAAGATGACGTTCGTCTAATAACTCTAGTTGTGCTAAGTGGTCCTGACGAAAGTCATCATCAGTAAGCATGTCATGGAGAGAAATGTGGAGTGAGGGGATCTGGACTTCGAGAGGTAGAACAGCCTCTGTACCATAGACCAGTGAAAAGGGTGTGGCCGCAGTGGAAGTGTGAATACTAGTGCGGTATGCCCATAGGGAAAAAGGAATGTGCGTATGCCAATCCTTCCCAGTATCATCAACCACTTTCATGAGAATTTTGTTGAGGGTTTTGTTAGTGGATTCGGCTTGGCCGTTGGTTTGTGGGTAATAAGGTGATGAGAAACTAAGTTGAATGCCGAAGGCATCGCAAAGTTTTTGCAATGTTTTGTTTTTGAATTGTTTTCCATTGTCAGTGATGAGGCGATGAGGAACACCAAAGTGACAAATGATGTGATGGTTAATGAACTCACATATTTTCTTGGCTTTCATGGAGATGAGTGGTATGGCTTCCACCCATTTTGTGTAGTATTCGGTAGCAGTTATGATCCATTGATGGCATTGGGAAGAATGAGGATTGATTTCTCTGACAAGATCCAAACCCCATTGAGAGAAGGGCCAAAGGTCACGAGTGACCTGTAAGGCATGACTGGGTGTATGATGAAGGTTGGAATGTTGTTGGCATTTCACACAACGTTTGACATAGTCGCAACAATCATGGTTAAGGGTTAGCCAGTAATAGCCTAGGTGAAGAATACGCTTAGCAACAGCAAGGCCACTAAAGTGACCTCCACATATGCCATCATGAACCTCCTTAATGGTATAAGGAATTTCAGAACTTGTGAGGCATCGTAAGAGAATACCATCAAAGCCACGCTTATAGAGGAGTCCCCCCAGAATGATGAAATGGGAGACCTTTTTAAGGAAGGCACGTTGTCCGTTACGGGTGAGATCAGGAGGTAAGATGGAGAGAGAAAGGTAGTCAGAGTATTGTTTATACCAAAGGTCACTCGGGTCAGGGGTGTCATTTCCGATTGAGTAAACATCATGAGGTAAATAAGAAGGTGAATGGAGGCATTGTACGGTGACAAATATTTTGGAATCGGCAGGGGAAGCGGGTATTTGGGAAGCTAAGCAGGCCATGGTATCTACAAATTTGTTGGTTGAACGTGGGATGGTTTGAAGGGTGTAACGATCAAAGGTGGTCAAAAGTATGTCTACATGATGTTTATACTTTTGAAGTATCTCGTTACGACATTGGTACATACCATTGACTTGGTTTATGACCAATTGTGAATCACCAAAGATGTGGATTGATTTGACATCTAGGGCATATGCGGCCTGGAGACCTAGTACGAGCGCTTCGTACTCGGCAATATTGTTGGTGCATTCAAAGTCTAGTTTGAAAGACAAAGGCATGGGTTCTCCATCCAGAGGAATGAGGATAACACCAGCCCCACCCCCACACTGACACTTGGAACCATCGAAGAACAGTGTCATTTGGTAAGGGGGTTCGTCCAGGGAAAGAGTAGCAATTGACTCATCAGGAAAGTCAAAATTAGAGGGTTGATCCCTGGAAATAGGTGCGTCAGCCAGTTGGTCAGTGATAGCTTGGCCCTTGATGGACTTTTGGTGAATGAATTCGAGGTCAAGATCAGCTAAAAGCATAAGCCATCGCGCGGCACACTGATTTTGATAAGGTTTGGCATACATGAAGTGTAAGGGATCGGTGTTGGTCACGACATAGGTTTTGTGGTTGAGTAGGTAATGGCGGAGTTTGGTGGCAATGAAAACTAAGGCTAAGAAAAGCTTTTTCTGGATGGTTGTATCAGGTTTCATAGTCCAAAAGAGTACAGCTTATGTAATAAACCACCTGCTCCCTGTGTTGTTCATCGATGAGCGAGCATGGCTCCCAAGGAATGATCGGTAGCTGATATGTATAGGTAAAAAGGTTGATCATCTTTAGGTGGAATGAGTACGGGTGGTTGGAGAAGGTATTGTTTTAGGGCCTCAAAAGCTTTGTGACAGTCATCATCCCATTTAAAGGAGACATCCTTCCTAAGCAGATGATGAAATGGTTGACACCGATCAGATAATTGTGAAATGAAATGGTGAATGGACTGTAATTTACCTTGCAGGCTACGGAGTTGTTTAAGGTTAGTGGGCAGAGGCATTTCCAGAATGGCCTTGACTTTAGCAGGGTCAACTTCTATACCACGGAGGGAAACAATAAATCCCAGGAGCTTTCCTGAGAGAACCGCGAAGACTGCACTTTTTAGGTTGAAGGCAGGACACAATATTTAATGAGGTGGTCAAAGATGGTTTCGAGGATGGCGAGGTGCTCGGCGCGACGTTTAGATTTGGCCAAGAGATCATCCACGTAATCTTCCAATATGTGATGCATGATATCATGGAAGATGTAAGTCATAGCACGCTGATATGTAGCACCAACATTTTTAAGGCCAAAAGGCATGACTCGATAGCAAAAGGTTCCCCAAGGGGTAATGAATGCAGTCTTGTGCTGATCTTCTGGGGCAAGAAAAATTTGGTTATAACCCGAGAAGCCATCCATGAGTGAGAGCATCTCATGACCAGTGGTGAGGTCAACCAGTTGATCAATACCGGGCAAGGGAAAGTCATCTTTCAGGGTAGGTGAGGTTGAGGTCACGGAAGTCCGTGCAAATGCAGAGTCCCCCTGTTGCTTTAGTAACAGGGACAATGTTAGAAATCCAATGAGGATAATCAATGGGTAAGATGAAGGAAATGGAAAGAAGGCACTGAAGTTCTTCTTTGATGAGAAGAGCAATGCGAGGGTGCATTTTCCTCAGCTTTTGTTTGATAGGTTTGGCATCGGGAATGGTTACGATATTGTGGACCACTATGGTGGGGTCAATACTGGGCATGTCTGCGTAAGACCAAGCGAAAGCATGGTTATGATCTCAGAGAAAAGAAGTGATGGCTTCCTGTTCAGCAGCATCTAAAGATTGTCTGATCTTTAGGATGTGCGGGTCATCCTGAGTATGAATGTTGATCTCGATAGTCGATTCATTCAACATGGTTTGCGTCTCAGATGGTAACGACCGATGAATATATGAGTCTTCTGCACCAAGGTAGGTGAGTATGGATTCATCATCCTGACATTGAACGATGTTAATTGTAGGTGTGTCATCATCGATCATCTCAGGATACAGGAATGGAAGAGTGGAAGGGGCCTCGCCTTCACGTTGATAAGTCAAAGGCCCCAAGGAAATGGTGTTTATGAAAAAAAAAAGTTAGGGGGGATAGATTCAGGATCCATCGACTCTGTCGGTGAGGGTGGTGATGAAGGTGGAGTGGGTGAAGGTAGTGATGAAGATGAAGGTGGAGGAGGGCTAGGGTCTTCAATGAGTTCAATGCGGGCCTGTTTGGTAGGAGGTTCGGGGAAGCCGATACCACTACGGTCATTATGTTTGCGGGTGGTACATGGAATAATGGTATGGCGGCCTTGCTCATAAAATCCAAAACCAAAACCCTTCCACGCACAGCGGTGCAGGAAGGTGTGGGTGAAATGGTGATTGGTAAGTGATTGGAAGTTAGCAGAAAATGGGTGGGGTTGTGATGGTGGTTCAGGTGTGTAAGTGGTAGTATCAAGTCCCCCATAGGTGAGACTAGTACGAAGATGAGGAGGACCATAAAGGAGGCATTCTCCTATATGGTGATCATAGCGAGGGTGTTGGTGAAGGCTTCCATACTCGTGCGGAGTAAGGAATGTGTTGACACTATATAGGTGGTACTCCCCCAGAGTGAGGTGTTGAAAAACACCTTCCAAGGGATCAGTGGTTGGTATGTAGGTAGCTGGTATGGATAATGTGTCAGAGGTCGATGCGGAGGTGGAGTTAACGGATTGGGAAGCTAATGGGTCAGCCGTGGAGGTTATAGCAGTGGTAGGAATAGAGGAGGTATGTGTGGTGAAAGTAGTGGCTGTACTGGTAGGTGGAGGTGTAGGTGAAGTGGTATTGGTTGCGGAGGTAGACGGCTTGACAGGTATGAGCACATCATTGGGTCGGTAAAGCATGTTGCATGTTTTGAAAGGTGATGGGTCAGCTGGAATGGTATAAGTGTGTCCTTCATGTTCAAACTTTACACAACGATGCAAAGTGGAAGGAACACAACCCATGACATGGATCCAGGGTCTACCAAGCAACAAGTTATATTGGAATTCCCCCTCCAAAACATAAAACAATTCTGGAACAGTGCGGGGGCCCACGCGAATGTGAAGGATGACAGTGCCTAGTGTGGAGGTGATAGCGTCATTGAATGAACACAACATGACCGGATGTTTATGCATGCAATTGTCAGGTATGCACATTTGAGAAAATGCATGGGATGAAATGATGTTAATGCTAGTGCCTCCATCAATCATCACACGGCGTACCCGTATGTCATCAATGTGGACAGAGATGAAGAGGGCTGGGTCTGGGTCATCATTTTGGTGTGGCACGATCTCCTCCTCTGAGAAGCTAAGGGAGGCCACTTGGTGAACAAGGTGAGGTGAGGATGAAGGTGGTAATTTGGTGAGAGAGGCTACATGATGGGGTGTGATAATGGAGGCTACGGGTGTAGGGTCATTGGGTAAAACCTCAATAGATTGAAGAACCTCCATGAGGGCTTGACGATGGGATTCTGAGGTTTGGATGAGGTCATATAAGGACATTTTGAGGGGAGATTGGTGTAATTGTTTGAGCATGGTGCGATGTGTGACGCCATTAGAAATGGGGTACGTGGGGCCGCGGATAGTTATTTTAGGTATGGGTGCAGATGGTATGTTGGGTATAGGATTGGTTGGTGGGTCAGTTGCCTTTTCTTTTCCCTTCTGCACACGTGTAGTGACATGTATCATGTTGATTTGAGGGAAGTTGGCAAATGGAGAAGGTGTAGGGTGAGTGGTATAATGACATGACAGGAAAAAACCTACTGGAGGAGAAAAACCCTGTGAGGTCAGCTGGGCACAACGACATTTGGGTGGTGGCATGGCAAGTTCTCTGATGCGAACCATGTTAATTTCAAATCTTGGGTGTGGCTCTAGGAGTGTGAGGGTGGAGGTTGTGGTTGTTGAGTGGGCAGTGTGGGAATGGGTGTTGGTGAAGCAGGATCCTCATCGAGAAGGTCATCATCATCAAAGTTGGTTTCTGGTGGACACAATTGGATAAGGATGGTTTTCAAGGCCTTGCAGTTCTCCACATCATGCCCTGGCACATGATGGTATGCACAAATTTTAGTATCATCAAACCCTTTGGCTTGGGTTTGAGGGGGTCGTAAGGTCGGAGTGGCGGTAATGTGATAACAGAAGTCTCGAGGAGGTTGGTTAAAATTTTGGCATAGGACCCTGCTAGTGGATCACAATGGGAAGTGAACGTGGGTTTGGGTGTAGGTGTGGTTGATTGTCGAGGAACTATTTTTGGAAGAGTAGGAATGGGTCGAGCTATGGGTTTAGGTGCCGGTGTGGTTTGAGGTATCGTCGGGTTTGTTTGGGTAGGGGTACAGTAGATGGATGGGTAGGAGGGTGTGGGGTTGTTTTGACTACCTTGTTGTGGGGTAGTGGGGTTTTGTTTTTGGGTTGCACCTTCTTGGGTAAAGGTGATGTGGGTGTACGAGGTCTAGAAGGAAAAGCAGATGGAGGAAGAGGGCGAGTTACCCACGGGGATAACGGGGGTGCTGTGAAGGTAGATGACGTGGGTCGTACTTGGGGTGTGAGGGACAATGACTGAAGTGTAGTGGGTAGTGAAGCAATAGCTGAAGGTATTGGAGGTATTGGTGGTAAAGAGACTGCAGGTGTGGGTATAAGTCATGTTGTGTGCCTGGGTAGGTTAGAGGTTTGTGAGGAAGGAATGGGTTGTTGTGTTATTGGTTTATGGATGGGTGAAGGGTGCTTGACCATGTTGGGCAGCTGAGGTCTTAAGGTAGATGGGACAAGTGCGGGTGTGATTGGTGTGGTCGGGGTATGAGGTCGATGAGTTTGTTTCTTTGGTTTGGGTGTCGGAGTAGGTGTGGTATTGACATTGGAGGATGTAGCTAAATCCAGTTTAATAGGTGGATGAGTAAGGCTGGTGGTCGGGGTGACCCCTAAAGTGGTAATAGGTTTAGTGGAGGAAAATGTTGTGGGTATGGGTTTGGGTTTAGATGTAGGTCAGGTTATGGGTAAGGGTGTGGTTTGAGTGCTAACAGGTATCGTGGAAGGGGTTGCGATAGAGTGGTTGTATTTGGTTTGATGGTCGAAATGTGTTTGGGTAGATAGTGGAGGTATCAGCGAGGGATCTCTGCATCTGTGTTGAGACAGGGAGTAAGAGGCACCCCCATAGTAAAGCCCTATCCACATAATCTAAGTGATCGGCCAAACATGAGAATGACACATCTGTGGGTGGAGTTGGTGAGGACCTAATGGGAATTCCCATAAAATGTGTCTTAGAGATGGGGAATTGGCCAGCTTCAGCTTCCGTGGGTAAGAGAGCTGAAAGTAGGTCTGTTGGATTTTGGGTAGCTGATGGAGAATGCTCGCCAAGAGGCAAAGGTATCTCAACTGGGTCTATGATGGGTGGAGGAGATGATGGGAGCTCCTCTATAAGTGGAGGAATGGATAGGTGCTCCTCTGTGGGTGGAGGAGGTAATGGGTGCTCCTCTATGGGTGGAGGAGGGTGCTCCTCTGTGGGTGGAGGAGGTAATGGGAGCTCCTCTATGGGTGGAGGAGGTACTGTAGGTAAAGGTTCTCTAAGTGGAGAAGCCAGGGGTGAGATGGTCTCAATGTTAGCGGAAGACCCCTCCGTAGGTGATGAAGGAGATGAAAGGTGTTCCTCTGTTGGTGAAGGAATAGGGGAGGTTGGTTCCAATGTGGAAGGAGGATTTCGGGCTAGGATTTCCTCTATGGAAGGGATGTGAGGTAATTGAGAGGTGACAGGTACCTCGTTAAAGATAGCGTGAACCTCACGGGTATGGGTATCGTGAGTTGATGTCTCACCGGTTTGATTGGATGAAGGGGCATGGTTGGGAAATGGTTTTTTGAAGATTTGTAGATTTTGGTTGGGGGTGGCATTGGGATTATCCACAGTTAACTCACCTTTCTCGAGCATTTCTTGGACAATATTCTTGAAAGTGATGCAGTTGCCATCACTATGACCCTTTACTCGATGATAGTTACAGAAATCATGTTCTTTATACCATGCGGGCATGGGGCGAGCAGGGTCAAAACCAGTGTGTGGTTTTATGGGTGGAAGGGTGATGGCTCCAGCTTTGATAAGATTTTCTAAGACAGAAGAGTAAGGTTCCCCAATTGGGGTATATTTTCACTGCTCTCATCTGAATTGAAAAGTCTGGACAGGTGAGAGATTAGATGAGGGTGTAGCCTGATTTGACGGATGAGCTGGGCCGGCCTTGAGTACCACTGCGTTAGCGGTGCCCTTAGCTTTTGAATAATTGGTTTGTGGTTTGGAAGAGGAAGAGGTATCATTCGACTTGAATGCCAAATTCTTATTGCGTAATTGGATTTTCTTCTCTTCGATGGCCCGAATCTCTAACTTTCATGCCATAGTGAATGCCTCATCGAATGTTCGGAAGGTTTGGACCTGCAAGGTCAGGGAGATATGTCTAGCGCAAGCTCATGTGAAGAGCTTGATGAGTTCAGTTTGTGGCAGTTGGAAGGTAAGTTGATTGATCAGGCTGCGCCAGCGAGTGACAAAATCTGTGATAGATTCATCCTCATACTGACGTGTGGAATATAGATCGGTCATGGTAACCTTCTTGACGATATTGATAGAGAAATGATCCAAGAAGGCTTGGGCTACCTGATTGAATGAGAATATAGAGTGTTTAGGTAACCCACTATACCAATCTAATGCAGGTCCAGTGAGGGACATGGGAAAAGTTCTCAAAAGCAAGGCATCATCATGAGTGATCAGATAACACCCATGTTTGAATGACCGCAAATGTTGTTGTGGGTCTTCTTTGCTATTGAAGCGATTGAATTTAGGCATTTCCCAATGCACAGGGTATGAACGGATAGGAATGGATGGGTGAATAGGCTCGTTGCAAATCTCATCATAGGTGAGAGTGTTGCGGGAGCCAGAAACCGATGCCTCCAATGTCTGCATCTTGTCCAACATCAATTTAATTAGGTCATTGGTGGGTTGTGATGATTGGATGCCTCCTGTAGCATGAGGAGGTTGGTTTTGGGCATATAATAGGGGTGGCACTCCAGTGTATGGGGCTGCCATGTAGGGTGGTGGAGAAGAAGGTAATGAAATAGGGGGTACGTACCCAGAATGAATAATGGATGAAACAGGAGGTTGTTGGTAGTATGTATATGGGGGTGGAAGGGTCGTGGTAACCCTAGTGGCAATAGGGGCTAATGATTGTGGAATGGAAAGAACCACGTTCTGAAATGGGGTAGGGGTCACCGACACTGGAGGTGGGAATGTAGCTACAGGTATGTATGAGACATTAGGGGTGGATGAGGTTGTGTTTAGGGTAGTCGTCGAGGGTACGGTGGATGTAATGGGTGCCACAGAGGTAACAGACATGGCAGTCATAGCGGGTATAGAACCTAACTACGAAATGACTGGGGGTAAGGTGGATGCGGGTAGCACGGAGCCAGATGGGGCCGATGTGGAAGTGGGTGCGAGAGTCAGGGGGATAGATACGGGCATGTTGTATATCAACTGACCCGAGGCGTCTCGAGTGGATGAGTGGGAAAGGTAAAACTGCAAGGCAGCAGGGTTCTGGTCAAGGAGTCATGTGAACTCCTCATCTCTGGTAGCGATAGTAGTAGGTTGGATGGGATCCATGGCTGGTGATAAAATAGAAGGTGGTGAAGGACTAGGTGGGAGTGGTTGACAACTGGCATGGAATACGAGGGCACTTTGCTTGTCTTCGGTCAGCACCATGTGAACCAGTACTGATCAGGTAGGGCTGCTTCTCTGTAAATGATACAGAGAACAACAGGAACAGGTGAATCTGGTGATAAAAAGTGGATGAAGTACCAAATGGTGGCTGGAATGTGAAACAGGCTAACCGATGCCGGTTAGGGAAAACTGACGCCGGTCAGGGGTAACCGCTGCCGGTCACTGTAGAAAATGGACAGTGAGTAAACAACAAGGCAGAAGGTAAAATCTGACAGGTATGCCAAATCTGAGGATGTTTAAAATGTCAATGGGAATAATGACAGTGACAGAGACTGTGAAAAGTGGAAGAAAGTGAAGTAAAAATGTCCTTTTGAGTAGGTTAGCAAAAGGACTTGGAACTGACGTCGGTTGGGTATAACCGATGGTGGTCAGAGGTAACCGACGACGGTTACTGTGAAATTGAAACAGTGATGAAAGAAAGTGGTTGTGAATTAAAATCTGATGTAGAATCAGACCCAGAATTCTGGAAATGATGATGATATGGCCCAGGCACACTCAGGTGAAGCCAGAATACACCAGCTATGATGAGGAGCATGCAAGGATGAACAAAAAAAAGTGATGAACGTGATCTCTCACCTCAAAATGCAAGCCAAGCAAAAACACTAAGAAAATGTGATCCTAGGAGTGCCTTTTCTATTATGTTTGTTTAGCTTATGCTATTTAGGGACTGACACATGAATTGTGAAATAGAGTTTTTGGTGAGGATGGCTTCCTACAAAGAAGGAGATCTAAAAGGTGAGGTTTCAGGTATGTTATGGTGGGGGCGGGCTTCGCTCTGAAGTATGACTCGACAGAGCAGTGAGCTGGGTGCCCACTGTGTCGTGATCGTGTGATCACCTACAGCTTCTTCCAGGTAGGATGTTGTTTAAGAATGTATGTATTTTGAATTTTTGTGTGGTTTGGTAAGACTCAGAGAAAGAGAAAAGGATAGAAGTGCTTTTCTACGATTCGTTTGTCAACCATCAGCTGGTCATGACTTCCAGCGTATAGGTTGCCCTCAATTAATGTGAGCTAATGCAATAAATCAGAATGGAATGCACTTGTTTTTAAACCCAAATCGAAAATGTGAAATTGGATGACACAATAAGATGAAGAGGAAGAGGGATGCTCTTTCACTACAATGCAGAAAACATGAAGAAATGATTCTTTTTAATTACACCAAAAGAAAAGTTTCCTTTAGAGCAAATAGAAAGAAGAGGTGGATTACCAAAGAAGAAAATTAGTGTGTACGCTTTTTAGAAGGGAAACAAACACACAATTTTTTCCTAGGAATGAATGAAATGCAAGGAACCCCAGATGGGTCCCACTGGGCGTGCCAAAATGTTTCACCTTTTTCTTAGATTGTTTCTTTGAAGTGTTGATGAAACAGATAGGGTAACGGGCGTAGGAGGAATACCTGTTCAAATGTCGGTTGATGGGTTGTTGCACGCGTATGACTTCTGAATCCACAGCTGATCGTGAGAGCTTCCTTTTGGCTAGGAGGAACTACCTGTAATGAAAACAAGACCACCAGAAGGAATTAAACAATATGGGCAGTGAACTGCCTAGCGTATGCTAGATCCGGGAAGTATGATACTTCCTAGATGGCTGTCAGTCCACTATTTTAAACAATTCAATGTTGTAAACAAAGTAAATCCTATTGTTATTTTAAAATGATTTAGGTATCTCACTTAAAAACACAATAAGAAATAGATCTAATCTAACAGGCTAAGCTAGAATAGAATCCAAAGGTCAAATGATTGGTTCTGGGTCTCTGCAGGTCTGATAAAGGTCTCGGGTAGATCACAGGTGAATGAGGGTGAGATAAAATTAGGTGGGTAGGTCTCTGTTCAGGGCTGTGTGGGCAAACACAGAGACCGGTGTCGGTCAGGGGTGACCGACGGCGGTTAGGTGTAACCGGTGCCGGTTACTGTCAGATCTGGAAATGTCACAGAACAAGCTGGGGTCTCCTTTGTGATTGCACAAAGGACTTTGGTTGGTCGGGACGAGGTATTGGGTGACTGGAGTAGGCTTTTGTGAGGTTTTAATGGGTATATGGAGGTGAAAATGTGGAGAAGGTCAATAGGGAGCAAGATAAACAATGGATGATAAAATGATGATGAAATGAAATAACCAGGAAAGTATGATGTTGTACTTACTTGGATTTCATTCCTGAATGTCTGTGTGTGAGGGATGGAGGTGCTGATGATGGGTTTGAAGGTTGCAAGTGATCACCAACTGAAGAAAAGCTTCTGCATGGGCTGCATGTACACTCCTCTTTGCTTGGATAGATCAGATCATGGCTGGGATGGCTGTGCAGGAGAAGATGCTCAATCTCCTTCCTTGGATGTGAGTTTTCACTGGAATTGGCTCTCTGAAGATGCGTTATCTCTCTGAGATGTGTTCTTGCTCATCAAATTTCTCCCAATGTTTTCCAACCTTGAGAATAAGGTAGTTTAGGGGTTAAAAGGGGTAACCGATGGTGGTCCGGCTTAACCGGCGACGGTTAGGGGTAACCGACGTCGGTCAAGGCAGGATTTCCTAGGTTTACTAAACTAGGGAGATCCTCCTGATTTCCTTGGATCTCATGTCGTTATCCCATGGATTAGACTGGGAGCTTCTTGTGAGCATGTGGGAATGTGGTTAGAGGGAATGTAGGCATTGATTTTTAGGGTTTGGGTAAGTCTTAGTTAGTTATGGGAACTTGCTAAGAATAGGTCTTAGGTTGAGTTGGCTTGGTGAGGTGTCTAAGTGAACTGTATGTGGGGATATTATTTAAATAAGATATTTAAATAATAAATATAGTGAGGATAATGCATTAATTTAATTAAATTAATAAATTAATATTAGTGGGGTGAAGGGGGGGTCATGGCTAGGTAAATGTAATAAAGGGTGCTTATATGTCGAGGGATGAGTACCAGTCCAATAGGGGAATTGTTATTAATATCACCTGCATTCTATGGTTCCTGAGAAAATTTTAACAGCATAGACCTTTTATCTCAACTTTGTCCCTACATTTTAGTTTTTTGATTAGAATTTAACCTGAGATTTTAGCTCAGGTTAACCCCTGCATTTTTTTATTCTAAAAAGACTTCACCACTTTGAGCTTGTAGTTATCATCTATTCCTGCATTTCACAATTCCAAGTAATATTTAACAACATTGAACATTTACCTTGGGTTCAACACTACATTACTATTCTGAGTAAGCTTTAACGCAAATAAGATTTTAAGGCAAATCTACCCATGCATTTTATGATTCCTTGAGAAATTTAATCGTATCTACCGTTTAATCACATCTTCGGTTCTACTTAGCATATAATTTAAATTTAATCTTGCACTTTGGCAGTATTTTTATGAATATTCTGGCAGTGTTTTTAAGAATTGCTTTTTTGGAAGATATTGATTAAGATCATTATTAAATCTATAAGGTCAGTTCTGTTTTGTCTCTCTTGCAATTATTTTTGTTTGATTAATGAATCAAGTGTTAGTTGCAACATTGATGCCAGGAACTTGCAATGCTTAAAATACTTTGGAAAACAGAAAACATGGTGTAAATTGTAGAGCATCATCATGCTATTATATTACCATAAGTTTAATTGTATACATAAAAAGTTGGAAAGTATTCTGATTACATACGAAAAATTTATATTGCAAACATAACTTTAAAATCTACATACGAAGACTCCAGCGAATACATCTAGCAAAATGGTATATCCAGCAAAATTACTACTATCATCCTATGGGGTGATAAACATTGATTATGATCACATGCTCAATATCTTAGGTAGTATAAGTAACATTGCCCTCTTTCAATACTATTGTTGGATTTTTTTTTTCCTGTTGATACATAGTTCAATTGCCCAACTAAAAAGGGATTTAGACCCCCTTTAGACAGAGCATTTGGTTTCCCAACTAATAAAGGATTTGGTCCCCTTGCTGAAAAAGGATTTGGTTGTCTAGTTGATAAGGGATTTTCCCCTGCTGCTGACAAAGGAGCTAGTTGCCCTGTTGAAGCTTGCATCCATGGTGGCATTGGAAATGAACTGCTAGGACTGCTTGAACTTGTGTGAAGTAAATGAGGTGATACATACCAAGATGGAACTGAACAAGATTTATTCATAAGTGATGGAGGTGTTCCAATTTCAGCATTACCTGGAATTTGAATATTTAACATATCTTGAAAAATTCTTTGATTTTCATGATCCGCTAAAGAACTTACATGCATCCTCTTTTCGTATTCCCTTAATTGATTTGCAAGTTCCCTCTCCCTCTTCTCTTGCTCTTTCCTTTGATGCTTATGGGCCTTCTCAATCTCTTTTTGTTGCTCTCCAGCTAGCTTCTCCCTTTCTCTTTCAATCTTCTCTTGCAATTTTTTTTCTTTTACTGTAAGTGTAGCAACCTTTTTTTTCTTGTGCCAATTCTTTTTTCCTTAACTTTAGTTTTTCTTGTTCCTCCTTCTTTCTTTCCCTATCAACCAATAGCTCAATGTATTTAGGTGCAATCAAAATCTGTGAATGCCTACTCATCCTAATAGAACCATCTGAATCTTCAACTCTCATTTTGCTTATGGTCTCCCTTGGAAGTCACAAAAATTGAGAAAGTAACTTACCATGTCCATCTTGGATTTGAGTCTCTTCATGGACTTGAGGTTCATGTTGCCTAACTTCTGAATTAATTTCATTTTCCTAAGCATCCTCTTCAGATTCAACTCCATCTTGTTCATCCTCATCTCCAACATCTGCCTATTAATTATTGCTTGTTGTTCTAGTCCTTCAGGAAAGGAAGGTAGATTAAAGCTTTGATCTTCTATGCTGGAAGGTAGCTTGTAACCCATGTTTTTCATGGCATCCTCTAACCCTTGTGGTGGGTTAACTCGACTTGGAAAGGACATATCATTGTTACTTAGAAAATCTATAGACCCTTCATTACTATTAATGATGTTACTTGGGTTTCCAAGAGTACCATTTATCTCCACTCCATGTGTTGCAGCTTCTTCTCTATCATCTCTTGAGTCAACATTTTGCATGAATTGAGTTTCAGGTACCACCTCTTCACTATTTTTTAATTTTGGATTTATTCCTTGAGATAGGCTCAAAATGTTTGTGAAAGGATTAACATCTTGCTCACCTTGCATGTCAAATGCTTGGCTACATGCCATGTCATTTACGAGAGCATCATAATTCAATGGCCAAATACGAGTTCTTTTGAAACCTAGAATTATGTTAGATGGTGTTAGTGCCTTTTTTAAGGATCTACTTCCAAGCTCAGCAATGCCATTCCTTTTCACATCTGCACATCTGTTCTCTGCCATCCATTTGCTCCTCCCAGCTCTAAAATATGTCTTGAAAGGGCTGAACACACTCACGTCAAGACGTTGCAACTTATGACTAGTATGTGGTGGTAGAGTTCTCAAGTCAATGCCCAATTTGTTGGCCTCCTCCACAGTTTGCAATGCTACATGGTTTCCATGGCCATCAAATATTAATAGGTTTTCTATTATTTGGAGAAACACCTCATGATACTGAACATGTAAAATGACAAAGCCAATTTTAAAAAAATTCCTTTGTCATCCGTGCATTTGGATGTGCAGCCATGCATGCTCCAGGTTCACAATTTTTAGTATAATTCTTTACCATTCTCTTTCCCTTGAACAAATAAAATCATGGGATTGAAAACCTTGTTGCATTGACACAACACAATATAGTGATCCACTCCCTACTCTTCGGTATTACCATTGGGACATTTCGACTTCCCCTCTTAGCAATAACACGTATTCCACAATTTCTCCTAGCCTGCAAACCAGTCTCGTCACAATTCCAGATTTTATGAGCACCGTATGTATAGGTTCCATAACATTTGGCCAAATTGTCATAAAATTTGGTTACTGCTGTAAGGCACAAGTTTAAAGCTCTATCCCTATCAAGTCCCTTAGCTGTTCGGATTGCAAAGTCAGGATGATGTTTTTTGAATCCAACCCACCATGATTTACCAAGAAAATCATCTTTGAAGGGGTTTTGTCTTGTTTCAAAAATCTTAGCAACATTTTCCTTTCGCTGCATTAACTCCAAGCCATGACCCATAATAGCCATTTCTTTCCACCATTCAACAATTTCCTCTTCTTTTTCTTCATCAGGTTAGAATTGTTGGAGGACCCCTCCTCTTTGTGTGGGTGAGACCATTTAGCCAATAGTGTAATGATGTGGGTGGAATGGAATACTTCTTTACTCCTACTCTAACTGAGAACCCATTAAACTCAACATCATCTATTGCCTTTTCCATATCTTCTTTTTTCCAACCTCAAATGACACTAAGCTTCTTTGTTGCAGATGTTCTCTGAACTGAGACAATGGGTGGGTTTCTACATTCTGGTTCATTACTTGTTGGTGCAGAATTACCCTCTTCATCACTAACATTATGTGATAATTGCACACCTCTCACTTTGATCCTCCTTGACCTTTTAGCAATACCACCTCTTCTCATGACTTAAATGTAATACCTGATTCACAACATGGCATACAAAATAGAAGTACATGGCTATCAAATCAATTCTAATTGTTGAAGGAAAAATGATTATTGGAAAAAAACTGTAAAAATACAATTTTTTTAATGAAACAAGACCAAGTTTATGTATTATGCTAAGTGATGAATATAGTGACTTCTGAAATGCAATATACAACATTGTTGTGCTCATTTAGTCGAATATACATTGTTTATACAAGCACTTTCACTTTTCAACATATTCCATACAAATTTCATTGTCATAATAAAAATTACAAGTCAATTAATTGGTAAAAATGAAGCAAAATCATTCATATTCCAGCAACTTTGTTTATTCCAGCAGTGTTGTACATTCCAGTAGCGTTGTTTATTCCAATAGTGTTTTACATTCCAGTAGCGTTGTTTATTCCAGCAGTGTTGTACATTCCAGTAGTGTTGTATATTGAATTTCAAAATTCAATATATTGTTCATTTTTTTCCAGATATCTTATTCTCTAGTGTATAGGTCTTGGGTCTTAAAGACACTTGATTCCATATTGGTATGGTAAGATTTGTTGGTGTGTGCATTTGACTACATGTACTTGTAGAGGCAAACATGATGATCAATGAAGACTGGTTATAACATCTGCTGAAGACTATTCATAATATGTCTATGGCTACCCTTTAATGCAATACAATGTTTGGGTTGTTTATGGTGGACACAGTCTACTTGTGAGTTATAACCCTACTTAGGAGCTACTCGTGTAAGTTGGACATACGTCATGAAAGAAAAATCATGCTACTTTAACCATTCCATCCTCTTTCTTGATACACTACAAAGAATATGGCTAAATTATACTACAAAGAAAAGAGATAGATTGCATAAAATTTAATGCTTACAAAGTAGGATTAGAGTTGATACTTTGATTTTGATAACAACAAATTGGCTATTGATTGTATAGAAATTATTTTGGGTATAATATAATTCTTATTCATGGATGATACTTGTAATTTTAGGATGCTTTGGTTCATCATTTTCATCTCATGTCTTATAACACCATGGTCATTATATGAAGAATTATATGAAGATTGTCTAGCCTAACTGTTTAAGCAAGTTGGGAATCTTGAGCAGGTTTGAACTCCATGGAAGCATTGGACAACTATGATAGGAACAAATTCAATGGGGCTATGCATCCATCAAACTAAAGAGGGTCTTTGAATACTTTCCAACTTCTTTATGTATACAATTAAACTTATGCTGATATAACAGTGATGACTATACACTAGAGAATGAGATATCTAGAAAAAATGAGCAATATAGTGAATTCTGAAATGATAATATAACTGCTGGACCATATGACACTACAAAAATGAAATCAAAATCATTCATATTCCAATAGTGTTTTGTATATATTCCAACAGTGTTGTACATTCCAGCGGTGTTGTATATTGTATTTCAGAATTCAGTACTGGACTATACAACATTGTTGGAATATATAACACTGCTAGAATATGAATACATTGCTGGAATATAAAACACTGAATAAATGAATATAGGGCTTGAATTATGAGATAATTTTCTTTACCTGAACTGCTCATCACTTCTTCAGTTGTGAGAGATGAAAACTACAACAACCAATAGAACTATAATTGGTCATTCAACTTTTATTCTATCATCCTAAATTCTGATTGGTTGATGTTAGTTGATATGGATCCAATATGATACTTCAATTGAATGGTTGAGATTTATAGGGATTAAATCCAATGGATAATATTATAGTTGGTTATTTCTCTTATTTTATTAAGTTGGTTACATAATTTATTATTCATATAGTACTGAGTTTTTAAACACTATGAAAGGTGAGCCTGACCATAATTTCATTTATTGTTATGCAGGTGGTTACTAGGGATTGAAGACTCTTATATCGATCAAGAGTATATTATATTTAAGATTTGGTTTACAAAGTCTTCTGAAATGACTTGTTGAAGTGGCTATTATAGATATGGTGTACATCCATTGTTAATACTACTTAATGAGTAGTTGGCTTCATAGACTTGATTTTTGTACACTTATATATAAATTAATGTATATTTCAAATTCTATCAATGAATAATAGAATATTGACTAATTACGCCGAAGGCATTCCCCCTATGGTAAAGGACCTCTGGACGTTTCTATAACGATGTTAAATTTGATGGCCTCTCAGACAATTTTTTCAAGGTGTTTAATTTTGACGGCCGTTTGGACATTTTCATTTTTTTAGGCTATTTTTACATTCCGAACTCTTTTGAGGATCTTGACAAAATTTGTGTTTTTCCATTTTCGGATTTTTGACAGTCCACGCCGATATCTGTATTTGCTAATTTACATTTCTGTTTTTGGAATTTTTACAGTCCACACCGATATCTGTATTTGTTAATTTACGTATTTGCTAATTTACGTTTCTGTTTCTATTTCTATATTTGCTAATTTACGTTTCTGTAATTGGGACACCGATATCAACCAGTTCTTCTCCACATTTGATGTTTCGGACTTCACCATTCCCCGAAGGCAAGAGTCGGTCTGGAACGCCTCATCCACAGCATGACTGACTGTCAAACATACCAATCGATGTAACAACATAAATATTTTCATCGATGAAATGGTCGAACTGTCTATCATTGGTGCCTATTCGCAAGGAGGATGACACATGTTCATAGATACCAAATTCCTTCAGATAATTGCTTTGCTCATTTGGAAATCCAGCTGAAGAATTTCAATCCTTCTGCCATGGTGGAAGGTGTTTTGGGGCAGACTTACAGGCCTAATTTTAAGAATTCTGTGAAGGTGGAAGTTCCAATGCCTACTATCATGGGCGCTGAAGACATCCATGTTCCACAATCACCTTCATTTTGAAAAAGTGCCCCCACATTCATGTCACAACCAAATACCTCCACAAACTTTCTTTATTAGATGCGATAGACACCTACTACAAGCACTGACAAATGGAATTTAATCTTGGAAATATTGTACATAAAAATATCTATATATGCATATAAGTAGATCATTTTCTATTAATGGCATTTGCAAAAAGAAATACAAATGTAGAGAGACTGAAAAAAAGAGGCACATAAGAATAAACTTTGGTAAGATTTATATTTTCCTGTAAGTAGCGTCTTTGGCCTCTCAAATTGTGAGAGAAATCCAAATTGATTTCTCCCTTCATTTGCAGGATATCTAGATTTATTTGTGCTTCAAAGGAAAAGTCTTCTTGAATTATGGGCTTGACACCGAGAGCTTGTGAGTGGGTGAAGATTTTGCATCAACCAAGCAAATTCTGTATACATCTTGTCGCTCTACCTCTTGATTTATTCAACGAGAGTACACAAGCTTCTGAATGCATCATTTTTGACTTTGGAGCTCCCAAATTGTATCCTCGGATCTTGGTTCTATCATTTTCATTTTATGCTTCATAGGCATGTCAAGAAATGGATTTGCAGTATGATCCCTTCTTTTAGATGTGCATACAATGATATGACTGCATCTAGAAAGGCAATTGATGATATGAATTTGATTGTGGAATGTCAAGCTACAAGTTCTGTTCTTATTGTATGTCTATATTTAGCATCTAAAATTTCACTCAAACTATTGATTCGTGCATTTACAATGCTATAGACAGTTGCAAGTTTGCATAAGAAATAAACCGTTTTGATTATGCTTCCCCTATCTTTTGCAGATCTCAATTCCGATGTGAAAAATAGAATCTCAAATAACATATAACATAGACAGACTGAAGCTTAAATCCCTTCCGTGGGATCACAAGCTTACACTTGCGAGCCACTTTCTAATATGAGAAAAAGCATCTATGGTTTATCATCTGTTCCACAAAAGAAAATTAGCCTTATGGCAGGTTTGATAGTGGCATAGGCTGCTCCTGCCACTGATCTACCGCTTTTGTCTTTGCCATGATTTTTTTTTATCCAGAATATAAAGCTTCAGAATAAAGTTTGCATTGAATTTGATCCTCCATGAAGGATTAGTATAGCCCTGTGTTCATAAATACTTTTATGATCAGCTAAATTTCTTTAACGTCTATATACTGTTGTACTTAAAAACTTTAAGCTTAATAGAAAACAGAGGTCTTGTTAGTGGGGAATGTAGTTTCATTCATGTCCATGTTTTGTAATTGGATGTACTGAAACTTTGAACATTAACATTCGTCCATTATAAATGTACATAATACAGTTGATGCACTGATCTCCACTGGATTATCCAAGGTAGGATATGAATATGTTAATATAGGTAAGATATAAACCCTTTCTTTTGTTGGTGGATATATGTATCGCATGTGTTCCCCTTTAGTTTGATGGCTTATACTAATGCTAAACTGGTTTTTTCAATGCTTTACCAAATGATTGTTGGGGTGAGAAACACCGAGATGCCTAGGGATCACTACTATGTCAATAAATAAGCTGAGAACCAGATCATTGTGATTTTTGCTTGTTTTAGATTATAGAAATTCATAACAGCTGTTGATGAACTTAACTCAGAATCTTCTTCATAGCTAGGTTTCAGTGATGTTCATTCTGTAGAGTGTATATTAATTAGTTATGAGTTTCTGCTTTGTGAGTTTTTGCTAAATGTTCTTATGAGAGATTAGAACTTTCTTATTAATGCAAGAAAGCTTCAAGACCAACTCAGATCCATCTTATATATTGGCAAGGTAATCTTCTTGGTGAATGATAGGTCATGAGTTTGATTTATGATTTATTCATGATTTGTGGAGTGGAGCATTTGCGTGCTACATGGTAGCTATAGCGACCCGAAAGACGTGTTTATAATGAGCAAGCCCGAGGGCATCTGACAACAGATATTAATCGTCGTCGTCTTTCTAATTGAATACATAGACTAAATACATTAGATCTTAAATTAAGAAAATAAGCAACCCCTTTCCACATGTACATTGCATGGAACACTTTGATGGTTTTATTAGTTCGATCCCTCTTTCAAATGGAAAATAAAAGTCACATTTCCCTCATTTGGCCAACTGCTTGAAGGACTTAAATATTGATGATTTTTTTGCATTGAATTTTCTCGTGTGCTTGCTCGAGCTTGAAAATGAAAAGGGAAGTTTGTTGGGGGTTTCTCATTTTTAAATTTTGGTCCTTTTAAACACAAATTCCGTTCATGTTGATAATACAAGTGAAATTCATGAGATGATAGAGTGGAGCATGTATATCATATATTGTTTAGGTAAGAAAAATCTAAGCTGGGGAATGAGTGTGGGACATGTAGGTATTTAATTCCCAACATTTTACTAATACATTACTTGTTCCCATAAAATTACTTAATATTGAAATTTAATGCATGTCGTACTCTTCGTAAATAGTTTATTTTCACTTTGTCTCTTAAATTCCTCTTTCCTTTCTCATGCACTTCTCCACTCTCAAACGACTTTTGCTACACCCATCTTCCTTTCCCATTCTTCCTCTCCATCCAGTTTCACTTCTTCATTATATCCCTTTCGGCATTCACATCGTACATTTTACGTACGATTGCTAGTTTTTAAATTGTGTTATTCAAAATAACATTCTTCCATATTTAAATAATAATAATATAATATAGTTTCCAATTATTTAATTATTATACCTAAGGCGAACGCAACCTAGAACAATTATTTTGGGAGGGGAATCTGAGGGTGTACCTCCATCGTACGTTCTTCCTGGGGAAATCCTCAACTCGTGTAGGTTTTATCAACGAGAATCCGATCGTACGCCACACGAACCAATTAAAAAATACTATACTTGTTCGTACGGTATAACGATTTTACTTGGGGAGAACGTTCAGAGAATTTGATACGGTGGGATACGGAATTTGTTCTTTCTAAATTCTGCCCCACCCAAACGGAAATAAGTAGGACAACGGAAAAGTTACAAATGAGCACCCTTAATCCTCAAAATATTAAAACAATAAAGTATTCCATACGAAAATGGAATATTGTAATGAGAATGGTGACAGCATAAATTATAATACTCTCTTAAAAAGGTGGATTTTCGTTTTTTTTTTTAATATATTGGTTCAAAATATATTTTTAATATATATAGATTGAAAATATATGTTTTTTATTAATTTTAAATAATAATTAAATTATGTGTGTGTTTCATGGACCACGTCGCAATTGTACTTGGATAACACTTAATGTACTTGGTCTTAAATAAAAAAGAATTTAAAAATTTAAAAATTTCTAAAATATTATAATTTCATGGTCATTTTTTTGAGTAAGGAGAAAAATTCTAATGTGATAATTAAATAGTGGTCAAATTTATAAATAAAATTATGCTATAATAATTAAATGAATATTTAATTTAAGGTGACTATTTTCATTTTCTAAATTCTTCTAATTAATAAGTTATTTATTAAAAATATAATGAATGATTTTTTTGAATTTTTTTTTTTTTTAAAATAGATAAATGTTTTTGATCGGAGCTATGAACCGAAGTACATTTAAATATAGCATTTAAACTCAACAATTAGTGAACCAAATCCACCACACTTGTAGTGCAAGCAATCTCTAACCAGAATCCACCACAGTTAAATCAACCTGCCAGCCACACCACGTCGGACATTACCACCCCAAATGGGGATCGTGCCTAAGTGGGATTTGAAGATTCATTCTTTTGTTGTGAATTTTTGTCAAAAATTTCTACTTTTAAAATATTTTTCTCTTCAAATAAAATGGATATCCCTACAAAGTGTCCATGTAAATTTGAATTTTATCATACACAAACGTTCTACGATATAGTACCATTATGTCTCAACCATTTTGGATATACATAAAAGAAATTCTCTTTCTGGATATCTTTCATTTATACAACTATATTTAAGGGCAAGCCTTGCTTGTAGAGTTGATATTTGACGCCCGTTTTGTGACGTTTTTGCATGTTTTACTCGTATTTTACATTTTGTAAAATGGTCTACTTGTCTCTATTTGACGTCAAGGAATTTGACAAAACCATCATTAGTGAATTAAAGAAGGATATATAAAATATTTTATTTACACATCAAATAATTTCTAGACTAAGTGTAACATTATATAGATATTTAAATAACATATTTTTGTTGAAAATATATTTATATCAAGCATATTCGTAATCTCAAACTTATCCGACACTCATAAATACATCTAATATATATATATCTATATATATATATATATATATATATATATATATATATATATATATATATATATATATATATATATATATATATATATATATATATAATTCAATATTTTTTTTTAACAGAGATAAATGGGGTCAGCCGTCAAATCTCATCCCTTCTTGCCCGGGTGGAAACAACAAATATTTTCGTGCAATTGTTCACACCAATGAATTCAAATAAAACCACACTCAAATAGGTAGTATGCATAGCGGACACTTAAACAGATTAAAAAAGGAAACCAAAAATTCTACTCCTTCTAATCATCTGTAATTTAAGTTGATACAATAAGCATCTTCATTTTTTATTTTACTTCTACCCCCTGTATGTACCTAGAATTTTTAGAACAATTAAACAACCCAAGGAAAACATTTTGACAAGAGAGGAAAGACCGTCCCTGGAAGATATTTGACAAGGTACATGTAAATCAAATGCAGGTGGCATTCATGTATGCTGACTTACACTTACCATTCAAAAGTAACACATATGACATTGTATTTTGCGATAGATCCATTTTTCATTATAAACTAGCAATCGCATGTGTTTCATGCAATGTAAACGCCGAATGGTATATGTTATTTGTTTTAGAGGTATAATTATTACTTTTGTAGTAGATGGTGATTAGGGGTGTGATTGATTTTGTAAGTGTAGAAATATAGATGGGCCACTTAATGTGATGTTTGTTTCTACTTTTCAAACTTGTTAACCCTTTTCAATAGTTAATTTATCTTAAAGTTGTTGTTGTATGTATTTTATTCGGGTTTATTGTGTTAGTTGTGCACCAGTTGTTCGGTTGGTGTTTTGTTGGAAAATTATTTATTGTACAGTTGATAATGTGTGTGATTCATAATTGAAGTGTAGGAATTGAGTTGAAACATTAGATTGAAATTTTGTATGTGTACATTTATTTTTGTTACAGCTTTGTACATTTAAAGTTTTATATCATATTTCACAACATCTAATAAATGTAGATCTGCATGCACACAATGAGACATGTATACATTTTCATTTTTTATGTCATGAATAATAGCCTTTAGTGGAATTTTTTAGCTTGAATAAACATGATTACATTTGATGCCCTTTGAGCAGCAATGTTGCTTTGGATAGAATAAGTGTTGAGTATAGTAGTAGCGGAGGTGTTATCAAAGCAGAGGCTATCTTTTACGATACGTGGAGTGATAGTAGTCTTTCTTCCTCCTTTCTTCTTTCTCGAAGTGTTGTTACGTACACCATTTTTGAGTATCTCTCGAATGAAAAGGTAGGTGAAATACGTAGATTTGCAAGCGAGGGAACTCTGGAGAAAGATGTGAATGTCAAACCATGCCTTTTAGTGGTTCCAATGTCGACGGTTGCTCTGTGCAAAGTAAGTCCCTGCGACTTGTGGATAGTTAATCCCCAGACCATTTTAATTGGTAATTGTCTTCGATTCCCTCTCGAAATAGGGGGTATGGGAATATGTAACGGGTTGGTGGGATCCCAACATGGGCCATTGTATCTATCAAATTTGACAACAACAAATATAGGTAATGCTAGTGGTTGCATTGATGCGTCGTAGACAATGTCGGTGATTTTTCCTGTGGCACCATTCACGAGGCCTGCGTCAACCCATAGATTTGTAATAAGCATGACTTTTTGTTGTTTACATAGTAGAACTTTGTGTTCCAACTGATCATCATCAGGATTTCCTAGTCCATTTCGCCTGTTACTTTCAGCAATGGATTGGGCGATCAGAATGTTCAATGCCTTCAACATTTGTAGGTTGTGGGAGTCGACTTGATTGTTTTTTGCAAACAAATGCAGTGCATCCTTAAAAAATTTGAGCTCTTGCTGAGTTAGGTATGTGTCTGTGTGAGACATTATTATTTCCCAATCCTCAATTAGAGGGGTTGAATCTCGCATGTGGAGCAGTAAATTCAAGAATGAAACTTGTGCATTGGTTGTTCCTTGTTGCCAAAATATTGTTTGCAATGTAATGGAAGTCTCAAATCCCTTCCAAAGGGTTGCTCCATAGAAATTACTTGCATAAAGAGGACTGTCCAAAATGGCAGTAATTGGCCGAGGTCGCCAAGGAGCATGACTGGTCTGTTTCCAAATTCAGATGTTCTTGAGTGTGGGAAAGCTTCGCGGAGCCTACTGTCAATTTTGGTTAGTAACTTTGGGCCGATGAAACTCATTTCATCAATAAGAACATATTCTATATGTTTCAGTGACTCTTGAAAAGACGATAATGCAGTACCTTCAAGGGGTTTGAGTTCTTTGATTGGAATTCGCAGGGTTGTGTGGATTGTGGATGTAGAGATGTTGAATGCTGAAACATCAGTAGGGGCGAGCACAAGTAGAGGTGAGGGATATGTGGTTGGTGATGTGAATAAATTACAAATTTTATTTATCAGAAATGATTTTCCTGTGCCAGTCGTTCCTTGAATTATGAATCTTAGTGGAGGTAGAAGGGTTTTGTTTGCTGAATGGTGTAGTATGGTATCAAGAGTTGTTTGTTGTTCTGGAGACAAAGGAAGTGTGGAAGATGGTGGTGTGGCCTGTATGTTGTTGTTAATTATGTCTACCTTATCTCTTTCAATGAATGATGAACCAGTTATCTGTAATTCATGCGGAACGTCATGTATGTTCCAATTATGTTATACATCGAAATCTCTTTTCCCCAACATGTCAAGACTGTCTAGACCCGTGTTGTTTCCTGGGTGAAGTTATGCGAAGACCTGCCATTCTTGTAATGGTTCATGTTAAATACTGCATTCTGGCTCAGAGGTAGAACTAACATCCGTAATAGGTCCTGTGTCTACGGTTGTGTGTAAAACATGCCATGGTTTGTAGTTGTGCTTGAACATGTCCCAAGTGCTGTTGATGTCATGTGGGGTTGCTCCAAATTTTGAGGCAATATTTCTAAAAGGCTTGTATAAAAGGAGTTTTGACAAACAGAAAAGGTCATATGACGTTGAATCCTGAGTTAGGACATCCACAAATCTCGGGTGGACCCGAACAATTGCGTGTATTGTTCACTTTTTCCATTTATCACCTTTACGATTCTTGTTGCAGCTCCAATCTTGAGCAACTTGAATAAGTGGTAGGTGTTCCATGATTGTTGGATGAACTTTATATGCATCCAAGAAAGCAGATGTTTTTTCTGCATCAGCATCACTTTCAACGACACGTCTCAAATTTTTTTTTCCAACATTTAATGATACAAATGGACAACTGCACATAACAAGTGGCATTTTTTGCAACATGTGGCATGTTTCTTGTGCGCTTATGTCATGTTCGACAATGCTTTCTGTTAGCATTTTACGGATCGCAATATGTGCCAGAGAATCTGCATCTGCGTCTCTTGAAAATCTGGATAACATTTGGTGATATGTTTCTGAGCGTTGCTCGGCTTTCGAAGCATATTTTGCAATATACTTAAGAATGGCATGGTGGGAAAGTACCGGTTGGCAATCGACATTTTCTCTCCATATGTATATCATAGTTCGATTGTGGATGTTCAATCTGTCATCATTTATGGAAGGGAGGTACTTAATTTTCCCATCACTTTCAATGTGCAAGGAAGAAGTAGGTTGCGCGGCCCAGGGGGCATTGTACCTACACTGCAGCTGTGATTGATTTCTACGCAGGCATGTCTGTTTTGAACATTTAGTGTGGCGCTGAACTCGATTAAGCAGTTCTTCAAGGTCTGAATTTGGGGAAGGAGGATAGAATTTTTGTTGTATCTAGCAAGTAAGGGTCATCTAGGAGTGACCTGCGAATAAAATCTAAGCGGTTGCATGCCGGTCGAGGGTTCCAGGTAGACACAAACTTATCAAAGTATTGTTTTGTGGCCTCAATAACTATTGTATCCTCCCAATCAATTTCGTCAACTTTGGGCACATTCTCAAGCCACAATAAACTGTGGACAAGTTGCGGAGCCTCTATGTTGCCATTCATACCTACGAGATAAGGGAACATAAATATTAGCTATGTATTTTGGAAATAACTTTGAAATAAGTAGATTTGATTACCTGTACCAAAAGTCTACTTGTCCAAGTTCCTTCTGCAATATTTCTTCGCGAAATATTGTGAATCTATGATGTAGGTATGCTAATACTTGATGAGGGTTAGAGATAATGTTAAGTGTTCTCCAATGTTGTGTAGCTCGAGGATCTATTGGGCATTCACCTGACATAATATTGTGGAGATCTGGCCATTTAGTGTCTGCAGCACTTAGAGTGAAGAATAAGGTTGGTGTCCCCAATTGTTCCACCATATCTGAAAACTCGCTTCTACTTTTTTCCCAGAATGAATGGGTCCCTCGAAGGCTTGATCCAAACTGCATTAAGCTGTCTGGGAGGTTGTCTTTGGGGAATTCCAGTAGTTTTCTTCGTAGGTCTCTAATTGTCGGAGGGATTCCAGATTCAAGGTTTTGTTTCATAAAGACTGCTGCTGTGGACTGGCTTCTGTGTCGTATTATGAGGTTTAGGAGGAAGTAATGAAATCTTGGGTGGGAACCAAAGCGCCCATCATGGTAACGCATCAAATGAAGTACGTATTCATGCATTGGAACTTCTTTTATGCGGGGTTGTTGCCACATTGCTTTTCCAGTCGAAAATAAAGTTAGGAAAGCCATTGAGAACAGGCCCTCCGTATTGTATTCATTTATTGGCGAGAGGCCAAGCTCTGGCCATGGCATGGTAAATGGAGTGTTATGATCATGGTTGAGAAGGAATTGTTTGATTTCCTCTTCTTCTGTTCCTGTATTGTGAGGTGTTGGCACGAAATACGATGAGTGTTTGTACGTTTCATCAAAGTGAGTGGAAGCATCATTACCATGAGCTTTAGAGGCACTTTGCATTTGGGGCAGTTCCAATGCGGCTGTGTTAAGAGAGGAGGAAACATTTGATGACTCTGATAGTAGAGAGGAAAGGGCGTCATCGTCAATTAAGACATCTTTGTAATAGGGATCATGTTGGATTTTATATTGCAAGGCTGCCCAAACACGAGATCTACTAACGTAGAAATCATAATTTTTTAAATTAGATCCTTCCCTTTGTATGAGAATTATGTCCAAATCTCCAAGGCGGTGGGGTAGGGTCTTTGCTATTGAAGTAATATTTTATGGGAAGCTTATGGTGTGTCATGAGTATTTGTATTGCCCGCCACGTACTTGGGCAACTTGCAGGAATGGATTAACTCGTGCGATAAGCATCTCCTCGATTTGGGTTAAAGACGCAAGAACGGTAGCCTGATTTCCAGGGTCCATGTTGTTCCATGAAGAGAAGCGGTGGCCTTGTTTTTTAGTTTTGCATTTGTTACAGGATGGAAAGCCTTCGAAGGAAATTGTTTTAATTCCAGGATAATTTTCCAAACAAATTAAGCAAGTTTGAATGTTCTCCAACAAATATATTCTTTTGCGAAATTGACATTGGGCTTCTAAATTCAGTGAAGAGGGTGGGGATATGGGAATTTCCTGTGTATTAGAAGGGGTGGGGTGTTCTGTTTCATTACTTTGTGGATTGAAAGGTGGAAAGCAATCTGAAGGAGAGAATAAACTGGTTGTATTTGTGTGAAGAACTGAAGAGAGGTCAGTACTTGAGACAGTTTCATGTGGCATCCCAGACATTTGGGGGAAAGTGACAGTTGTTAGCAAAGATGGGTTCGTACAGAAGGAAGTGGTATGCTCTTGAAATTTTTTTTTCCATGGAAGTTACATGCGGAATGTTGGTTGGCAATTCTTCAGTAGTTGTATTTGATGGGAAGATTGGAATGTCAGGGGATCATAGGTTGTTGGTCATTGTAAGTTGAAATATATTTGAGATTTTCATTGTTCTATGCTCTAATTTATGACGTTGTTGCTCAGCAGTTAAGTGTACTTTATTTTTTGCGTAATTCTCTCTTCGTTGGGCTTGTTTTGCAGGAGTCGACATGATTGCGAAGTCATAGGATTATGGAGTACCACCTATTGGATAAAGATCATTTTGGGTTAGCAAGGAACGATACATAGTTTGATGACAAAAAAATGCTGAAATAAGTGAAAATGTAAAACTAAATTCAATTGTAATTCATGTCAAGTTCCAATGGGAAATACGCACAAGAGGTAACAATTTGAGTTTTGAGAAACTACTTTTTTTATTAAGGAAAAGATTATTAGATATATAGAAACATACAATGTGTTCACATACTACAGAAGGATGTAAATATGTACATAACAAAATTGCATTTTGTATATTTATTTTCTTAAAAGTACTAACAATCCACATAATAGAAGGAGACAATAGTATGTCAGTGTATAAGGGAATTCAACATTTTTCTTTTGAAGCAGGGGAAAAAGTGAAACATAGATATGAAATAAGAAACATAGCAGTGATAGTTCAAAGTATAGAATGGGATGAGTGAGGGTGTAATGTTTGAAGGGACGGGTGGGTTGGAAATCCTTGCATAAAGGTTAGGGAGGAGTTGCATTGTTTTCCACTTTCTTTGAACCGAGGATGACACATTTCAATCTGTTGTTTCCACAATATGTCTCTTTTTTTAGTGAAAGTGTGAAGCAGTATTCATTGCTGATGAGATTACTTATAATTTCACTAGTCGCATCTTCGTCTATAGATAATATATGGAGGTCGCTAACTGCCACACCCATGATTAACTCAGTTGTCTCATCAAAAGCGGTAACTGATTAAAGTTCTCCTGTTGGGTCCTTTAGATAGATTATGAGTGCATATCTATAATCATAGTTTTGAACTTGTCTATTGCAACTCGAACATAACCATGAACCATTACCATTCTCTCTCACCTTTTTCCTGCATTGTTTGTCACCTTTTTGAAGAGGACATGCCTTGTAAAAAAATTTGTCCATGTTGATATTCATGATTTCTATAGTAACCATGGCCCATTCATTTCTCTCTGTGTTCCCCATATCTAGTACCTCCGAAATCGTCGTTACAGAGGTCAGGATTTTTGGAGTGCCCAGAAATTGGCTTGTGATAGAGGGCGCCGAAAGGAGGTAGTCATTGGAATCTACCCAACCATAAAGTGTATTTGTTTCTGAAATTTGAGGGTTGACGTAACATTTGGTTCTTGAAACAGTGTCCACTGAGCTTCCATTGAAACTGGAGACATAGGCAGCTTTCAAGGTGAGGACCAGAAGAGGCAGTATAGATGTCTTCAAGTTCGTTGCTTATATCATCTAAGTGTTGTCCCCATAATGTGACACTTACACTGAAACCCAACATGTCATTTAATTGCAGTGTTCTTCTCTTTGTTTTAGACTTGTCATACTGACAAATTGTTGAGCATGGTGATATCGTAACAACAATGCCAATCAAATCAATTGTAGAACCTCCAGTGCTTATAGGTAATTCCTTGATTTTGGTGAAGTGAAAGTTATGGGAAGGTATTGTATCTTCATTTGCTATGAGTGGAGATATGGTTGAGGAAGGTTGCAAGAAAATCTCCAAAGCATTGTTTAAATGGTTGTAATATAGCTTTGCATCAGCAATACTCGTAATCCTCCCATTGGAAATTGTATATAGCTTTCCATTCTCAATCTGCTCATAGAATGCTTCTGCGGCCTCGTTGAAACAAGTGATGTGGATTTCCCCTCCTTCCTAATAAAAAAAATCAAACCCAAACACGGATCCATTTCCCCTCACATTGTGATATTGGCGAAGGGTTTTTTTTTGCTAGGGCACAGCCCTCTACGGAGCACATGCGCATAGATGTATTCAAAGCACTTATTTTAGTTGGTGTTCTCGCAAAATATTTGTTAACCCGGTTTGCACTTGCATCTGTTTGCGGCAACTCAATGTGTTCGAGAGCATTTGTTGGTAGTTGGATTGGAGCACCGATTACCAAATGTGTTTCGACAAGAACATCCATTTCAATGATAAGAAAAGTCCTGCAACGGAAAAGGAAACTGGGATAGAATTAGAACTGAACAACGGATCAAAAAAACAAACAGAAAGAAATTATAATTAATATAGGAAGTTTATGTACATTGCTAATTGAGCAGGAGATGAAGCTTACAGTTCACTTTTGATCATTCTAACGAGGGATTTGTGTAAGCACACAATGGAGCCTTATTGTATTGATTTTTCGGTTACACGACTTGCAAATTTGGAGGGTAGAAGTGTTGTCTGAAAATGTATCCCATCTGAAAGGTCAACACAATGTTGGGCACCAGTGTTGAGAATGGACCTTAGGGAGGACAAGTGGAGTATCTGAAATGTGGGGTCAACATTGGAAGTTCCCTCAATCAATTGAGTAATGCCTTCGTGTGTCAAAGTTATTTCCATGACAACTAAAACATGCTCGCAATAGTGGGAATTCTATAAATATATGGTGGACAATGTAAACTTGTAGGGTAGACAATCATGATAATGAAGGATGTGTTCAGGAAAGCATGCATTTGTAAAGAATGAGAACCTTTAAATTTGGCTTCCTTATTATTTTATATGTGCTAAAAAGTGAAAACACGAAGTCTAATCCTTTAACAATTGAATATGAAAAAAAAATATATAACACACAAAGCTTTGGTTGAAAAGAACTAAAATTTGCATGGTTGAAACGAATTACAGATTATTATGTTAAGCAAATAGAATAGAAGACAATAAGAACAATATGTACACTTGACGTAAGAAAACTATAGGTATTTATATGGAGATACAATGATAAAGAAATTCGAAAGCCATAGTTGTTGGATTACATAAACTGAACATGTGTTTAAAAAGTTTGATTCTATGTCTGATATATATTACCACAATGCATACGTGGAATTATTTGGTATGAGTTACAATTTTTTTCAAAAACACTTATAAACTAACCACTACAAGTTATTTCTTTACATCAAATTTCTTAATTTTTTCTTATGCAATTTTCTTAGCACATTTCTTGTATTTTTGTCCATTTATAGATGCCTCAATTAGTATTCCCATTCTTCTCAATTTTTGGGGTGGTTCATATTTCAGTGCATCTTCGTTAGAATAATAAATCAAATAGAATCCTCATGAATGATCTCCAATTGTTCAGATTTTTGAGAGAAAAATTGGGGATGTTGGCATCAGGTGGAGGTGATCTCTAATCATTTCGGCTATCACTGTTTTAGGTGGTTTCGGTTTCCTGCAATGCAAAACATTAACAACACATTGAATACGCTTAACATATTCCTCCCTCTGCAAGGGAGGCGTAGTTAATGTCAATCCCGTTGTGGGGAGGGGAATTGTGTTTCTAGTCTGCATCATATTAAATTGGAGAGGGACAATAAGTATGTTAGTCCACCGAGATGTTCTTAGGTATGATGGGTAGCTTTAAAAGCCTTATCGCTGATTAGTCTAACATCCAACTTGGAACACTTTGAAATGGTCTCATTGGGGAATGAGCCCCTCAGCACATAACGAATCCTGTCATTGACAAAGGCACGTGCCCCCACATGTCACTTCGGGAAAAAGATTGGAGCCAATTACAAATATAAATGGAATAATCCAAACCAATTAACATCAAAACTCTCTACAATAATTTCTTAGTCCATAGCAGGAAATAAAGAGATCAATTGAATAAAAACTTCAATCAGTATTGTAACCGACCTGAAGTTCGTCTAGAGACAACACTCTTTTCTTTACTGTCAGAGAAAGAGAAGCACAAATATCTTGCAAATAAACGAAATAGGAAGTTATTAAAACTAAATGTATCTGTGAATTCAAAAGGAGACACTCATCCATTAAGATTATTCTATATTTTTAATTTCAATCTCAAATATAATACAACAAAACCAAAAAGATTATAAAGAGTTATTAAAAACTGTATATTAGTAGAGGCCATACATAAGAAAATAGTAAACTATTTTTTTTTTATTATGGATGTGACTTAGGAAAGATCAAATCTGACCATTAAATTTAATTTAATAAATGGGTTTCAAATTTGGGCAGATGGAGTTATTTGAGTTGTTCTTATTCATTCAAATTATTTGGCAACTGTAGTGTAGGAAACTTCATAGGGGAACCATAAATTATTGCTCATCATATTTTGTTATCACGTACTGAATCAGCCAAACTCTATAGAGATAAATTTTAGGTTACATGTATCACTAAATTTCTCAGGGAAACCATGCAAATCTCCACAAATTGAACTTGGATACAAACTCAAGCATACACATCATTGTAATGATATAACAATGTCACCAGGATTTCAGTGTGCTAGCTATGTCGAGACCTGGTTGTCTCATAGTTTTTTGCTATTATCAGACTAAAATAACAATAACAAGTCTAATATTATAGTACACTTATCAAGGAAACTAAGTATCTCATTCATTATTTCGTGTAATTTTCAATCTAGAATACCTCCTGCAACCATTTACTGACTGAGGGAGCTAAAATATCTTGGAAATCCTCTTGCAATAATTAAAATCTTCAAGAATCCATATTGCAACAATTTATGATTCCATGCACATCACGGGTATGTTGTGGTCTTCTTTCAATGCACTTATTAAGATGGAAATTACTATTTTTAGGAACCTAGCAGAGCAGTCCTACCTATTATGGTTGAACGAAGTGTTCATTTTGCATTGAAAGAAATGCAATTAAGCAACCAACTGCTAACTATCCCTCTAAACCAAATAAAATCTTATGAATAATATTTTTCTTGTTGATGATTGCCTGTAATCACATGGAAGCACCTATTACACAAATGGTTTAACTCTTTCCCCTCATGAAAAATGCAACCAAGTAAATAAACTTATAGGAAAATAGCAACATCATTCACATCAGACAAAAGAAATGGTTCTGATATGAACATTGGAAGCCATTGTATGATTGGCAATACAATCTGATACCTCAATTGATTGGCAGTATCTTTTATGATCTCAAATCCTTCCTTACTGGATGAGTGTGACTACGAGATAACATTGATCTGAGGGATAATTTAGATCAAATATCTTAAATATGGTAAATTGAGCATACTCAGATTGGTAGCTTGGAACTGACTCCAACTGCTATGTGAATTTTCTGCTGGAGCTTCAAAACAGAATATATCATGTCTTGGGACCTTCATTTCCCTTTGGCCACCATTTGAGAAACATTTTGTCAACCTGAACTTACCAACATTCCAGATTCTAGCAAGCTCAAGGATAATAATTTAAAAGGATCCTATGTCACCATTTCATTATTCTTCATATGTTCACCAAAAGAAATTTTAAACAAATTGAATTGGTTGGGTAGTTTAAAAGGACCGTTGACAATGTACAAGACATAGTATGTTTTCCCAAAAAAGCATGTGACTTTCAGGCATTGGGGCCAAGTAGAAGCACACTTGCATATTGAGGTAATGCATAAGTACATGGATAAGAATTGAAATAGGGATTTAAAAATATAATACAGCTTTTTTACCTTAATTGTTCATGGAACATTCTCAGAAAATACAAACAAAATTCTTTGCTACAACTATCGATTTATTTTGATGTCAGAAAATGCAACCAAGCTTCTTTGCCACAAATTTGCATGGACTGCAATCTTATAAAATGCAAGGAAGATTCTTTGACACAAATGTTAATAGACTGTAATTTTAGAAGATGCAACTGCCAACCACGCTCCTTTTGACTTTTTAGTTTTTAATAAATGCTTATGAATTGTAATCTCATGAAATGCAACTGAGCTTCATTGCCACAAATTCTCATGAATGTAAAGTGTTTTGATCATGTCTTCTAGCATTCTTAAGCCTTACACATCCATCTGCCACTAGTGTGGGAAGTTCCTAAGTGAAAACCCTGGGTTTTAGTCTTTTGGTGTGAGATCCTACCTACTTAAATCAATTTTCAACTTTTAGCCATGAGACAACTGCATTTGTGTGTGAGATCCAACCTTTGAGATATGCCAAAGTAGATTCTAAGTTATGCTGAGAAAATTCAGGTCCTACAACAAGAGCTGCATTAACTGTTACCATCTTTAGTCCTCTATCCATAGCTATTGCCCACACTGTCTTTTCTGCAAGTGTTTTGGCCAAGGCATACCACATCTGCACAACACATGATATTCTACTAAAATTTTAATTTCTGTTGTTAAGATTCCTTTCTCCCTTTGTTTAAGACTTTTTGGTGAAGGATTCATGAAAGATATGCACAGTAGCAAATTGCAACTGCACAAATGCAAACACAACCATAAACACCAAAATGGAATGCAAAGGCTCAAATGGATATGCAATCACACATGTGGAATTCAATTGCAAAAGCTAGAATGCAGACAAAAGTGGAAACACTATATTGGCATGCAAAAGTTGAAAACCTAGAATGTGCACATGATAAAAAATATTATCCAAATATTGCTATATGTGAACCATAACATGGAGGCAAACAAGATAATTAAGGTATCAGTAGACATGGCCACAACCCCTAGAATACAAACCTTGATCAATGTTGTCAATCGATAGACAAGAATATGAGGACAACTCCGGTAACATATCTACAAATTTTGTTTTTCAGCCAGTGACCCTCGGGCTCAAGTTTGTAACACAAACTTAGTAGGACGTTGAAATTCAAAGCTCAACTGTGATAAAATTCTCTGGTAGAGTATATACACTTGCCGTTGGAGGGTGGAATAGCAGGGTATATGCACTGGTTGTTGGAGGGTAGACAATTCTAATGACTTGGGAATTAGACGTAATTGCACAAAGAATAGCCATAGCCTTGGAGATGGTAAAGTCCTATAGTCTCACCTCTGTGTACCCAACGTAGGGGTTTTAACTACCCACTTGGCAGGATGGTAACCAAACCCCAAAACTTGTGCGAATATACAATTCTCAAACCACATATGCAGTACAAATCCCAGGCTTGTCAAATTCAACGAGATGGATATAAAAAAAAAAGTACTCTAGTTTAAACTTAAAACATCCAAAAGGGAACTGCTGACCTCAAATTTTGTTACAATTCTAACATCCAAAATGTAGTGGGTGCTAGTGTGATGATTAGTTGTTCGGTATATAATTGCAGATTGTTTATGACTTAGCTCGAGTGTTATGCATGGATGCATCCCCAATTTTTATTTGTTTTAAATAATATTTTTTAAAAATATTTCTTGCACTTTTACATTAAAACAAACCCTCCCAAAAAAAAGTTTACTACAACAGCCACTATTACATATACAACTCGTGCAGTCCACATGAGAAAGGTGCAGGTCTGGATGTTGTGACCAAGGCAGGTAAGTAGTTTCAAAGCAAATTGATGAGAACAGACAAATAAATACCTGTGAAATTGCAAACCCGTGATTGTTCTAGATGTTGTGACCAAGGTAGATAAGTAGTTTCAAAGCAAATTGATGAGAATAGAGTAATAAATACCTGTGAAATTGCAAACCCGAAATCCTCAGCACTGTAATGAATCCTGTGAAATTGCAAACCCGCTTGTGAAATTGCAAACCTGAAATCCTCAGCGCTGTAATGAATCCTGTGAAATTGCAAACCCGCACCTCTTCTACTTATACACAAAAATCTGTCGCACAAACCCTCATTGAGCATGCAAGAAAAAACACTCTTAAAAATAACCCCCGCAAAAACAAAAACGACTATTAAAAATAGCCGCTGCAAAAACAAAAACGACTGTTAAAACCACAGTTACCAAATACGGTCGTTTTATACAAATTTACCGTATTTTTTCGTTTGCTAAAGTCTACCGTATGAAACTGTGAAACTTTCGGGATTTGGTATTAGAAATTTAGAAAAATCACAACTGTAAATAATAAAAAAATTACTAAGTCTGTTTCCCAAAAAGCAAAAGCCAAAAACTGCTGCAATTAACAAAAACTGCGGCAGCAGTCACCTAAAATCCAGCAAATCTGTTTGAAACTGATTGTTCTGTTATTATAAAGGCCCGTTGGTATTTAGTATTTACTATTAATTAAAGGTAATTACACAGTGAGAGTGTCTAGTGAGCAGCAGGAGCTAAAAAACGATTATTTTTCAGAGCTCTCAACAATTATTACCATATTTTTATATATATACAATTTACCGTATTTTTTTCCGTATTTATCGTATTTTTTCAATGGATCGTATTTTTTCCATATTTTTCGTCCACCGTTTAATACTTTCCGTACGAAAGTTGCTACTATGGTTAAAACTAGCCGCTGCATTCAACATGCACCCAAACAAACACCATTAAAAATAGGCGAAAAAGAATAAAATAACTATTAAAAATAGGTGAAAAAGAACAAACTTCCAGACCGCTGTCAAACCGTCAAAATTAGGACAGTCATAGAAATGTCCGCAGGTGCCTTTCCCATAAGGGGGACACCTTCGGCGTAACAAGGTCGATCCAGTTCAGGGTTTATGATTCGTTTGCATTTTCTGAGTCTCCCGTTGTATCTAAGCTTTATCCTGTAATAATTTCTAAGTCAATGGAGATTGGTAGCATGTTGTTTGAAATGGGTTCGTCAGCATGGAGTGAATTTTTAAAAGGGATGTTGAAGCCTGTGGCTGCTCTGGCAATAATAGTTGTTGCAGTCTCACTCTCAGTTTTTCAGAAGCTTGGCTTGGAATGGGAAATGACTTTTGCAATAGCAAGGGCCTTTCTGCAACTCTGTGTCATTGGATTTGTTTTGCAGTTTATCTTTGCGCAGAAAAACGTGGTTTGGATGTTACTGGCTTATGTTTTCATGGTGAGTCCTAATTTCCTTATTCCCAATTCACAGTTGAAAATTAAGTTTACATGGAAACTGTGTTTTTGTTATATATCTATGTTTTGTGGGTTTTGCTATATTGGACTAGAATAGTTGAAATGGAATCATGGATGACATTAAAATGGGGTGATTTTAAATTTTTTTTTTGGTAAATATAAGCTGAATCAGATAGCAGAATGATAGTGTAGAAGCAGATCATAATTGTCGTGTGGGTTGGATTGTAAATTCGTAGATACCGAACTGTGGGCAATAATAGCTAATCAAATGAAGGATTGCAGTTGGGACTTTCTGTATGTTAGATCTTAAGACTAGTTTTTATTTAGATTTAGGAAATGTTTGTTTCCTTTATTGGATCTTCATGTTAATCAGAATGAGGAATCCAAAAATTTAGTTTCCGATATTGAGTCTCCATGTTAAATAGCAGAGAAGAGTCGCAAAAAGCTGCTTAAGTAGTTTTCTAATCAAGGTAAGAGAACAGGGGATGGACAGAATGTGTAAAATGTGCACACAAGAAAAACAACTAAAACAACAAGGGAGTTGTGATTCCGGAAAATAAAAAAAACTGCATCTGTTCATCTATGGAAATTTACAAATCCAAAAACGGAGCAGGTAAGTTTCTCAAGTAACAATTTCAAAATGAAGGAAATAGGTCTACCATGCTGAATATACTGGCAGTCATACGCCTACAGTCCATCTTGGGGTCAGATTTGAGGAGTGGACATTGTTTGGAGGCCAAATGGTTTCTGTGGTGGCAAGATGGATTTTGATAAACCACCATCGTAGATTACTGTAACTGGCATGTACAATCAACTCATCCAATGGGTTCCATGACTAGCTAATTGTGCAGGTTTGATAAGCTCTTCAACCATGCAGTGTTGAGGCGGCCTACACTCTATTAGTATATCCTGGTTGTTGTCACTTCTTTAGAATTCATTCAGCTTCATAGCTACACAAGTTGTGTTTCTATATAAGTCAAGTGTTTTTGAATTGCAAGTTGTTGCCTGTTAAACTTTTACTTGGTTTACACGGAATGCAGTGATTATTCAACAAGGGAGATATAAGTTTGCACACAGTTCAATTAACCTTATTTCAGTTGTTTGTGTAATGAAAATACCTTCCCATGCTGCCAAAAGGTGAAAAAATGTATTCTGTGATTATTTGGTTACTTACAGGCATGGCCTCCAAGCTGAATATTTAAAATTTGATTCATACGAGTTGGTCCTCCAATTCTAATTTACAAGTGCCAACAACTACCTACTAATTTAAGTCCTCATTTTTGAATTTTTCTGTAATTAGTTGCTTGTGCTTTGGATAGAAGTTTAACAGGGGTCATGTGGTTTGGAATGTTTGTCGGCGACTGCAAAATTCAGTAAACTGATGGTACAGGTTTTGACTGTACTTGTTCATGGAGGCACTCCCTTTCCTCAGCAGATTCTGGCCTTTTCTGGCCCACATCTCTTTCCTGCAAGCACTTGCCTCAGCTAAAGAAGACTCGCATACGTTAAGATGAGACGATCACTTTCGAGATACTATGAATTCTAAGGTACTTTTAATAGCAGAAACTTGTCCAAAGTTCAATTCTCAATTTTTAGTGTGAATGATGCTTTTTGTATCCTTCTCTCCCTATGAAGCTGTCCCTAAGCACACTCTTGCCAATAAATTACCATGGGGAATTATTGTAAAATCTTTAAGATCAGCCACTCCCTTCCCTGGCCTAACCATTTCCATTTGTTTATGTGTTCCTCCAATGAGGTGCTTACTCCTTTCCTTCCCATTCCTATTGTCAGGCTTTACCGCTAGAGGTTCTAGGCCCTCGCTGAAGATCATGTGGTTGTGTTGGAGCGGGAGACGATAAACCTGGATATTTCAGAGCTCTTCATCTGCTGCTTTTCTGGTACTTGGCTGAGGGAGAAGGTTCTTCACAAATCAGTGTCGAAGAATTAGGAAACAAAAGGAAAGTGGAACTGAAATGTGGTCCCAGTTGCTTCTTCATTGTTGTTTTCTCCTCGGAAGAAGCGGCGTTTGGATCTTTCAAAAAGGCCCTTGATTTAGTTAGAGCCCTGGGATTTATGAAGATTTGGGATCCGAGATATGACTCCACCCAGAACATTCTGCAGGAGGTCCATGTTTGGAGGTGTCTCTTGAACCTCCATTTAGAGTTATGGAGTTCCAATGCCTTCTTGCTCATAGGAAATTACATCAAAATTTTTGTGTCTGGTCTCCATGACTAGGCAAAAACTGTATGTTTTGTATGCAAGAGTTTGTGACTTTGTGTGGTTATGGATTTGAGTCAACCCTTCCCTCCTCGCAAAGATTGTCCTTAAAATATGATAAAGGGGATCCATGGACTCAGCAAATGGATGATCAGTGTCTGCTATTTCAATGTTGGATGTACCATGAGTCTGTTCTTCTAGCTTAAGACCACTCGAAGTAGGGCTCAATGAACTATGAAGACCTGGAAGAGGGTTTCCAAAGCTTAAATCAAAATCTTCCAATAGGAGATCTAAGAATAAACCATACCATCCTATGGACCTATCAAAGAACTTGGTCCTCAGGTGAAAGCTGGTGAGGTTTCGGAGCCTCCTCACACCTCTTTATCTGACAATAACATGTTTGAGTTTTTGGAAACCATCTAGGACGTATTGGGAAGGAGAAAAAATGATATGGTTGATCCAGGCTCCTTGAACTTATTACTGTAATTAAGCCCTTTGGATGCTCTTCTTGTGGAGCAGGTCCCTTGCAATTCTTGTGGTAGTGCTGGATACCGTAGGAGATTATTCTGAGTCCAAATTGGAGAAAGAAGAAGATAGACAAAAATGTGAAACATTGGATCCTCTATTAGACAAGAAAGCAAAGTTGAGGTACATGGGCAGCACAAAAATAGGCGGATTTTAAATCCTCATAAAGAGAGGAAATCTTAATTAGATTTTCTGAGGAAACAGCATTAGATACTTTTGGAGTCGAGTCATCAACAATGGATAATGGTGGATTTAGAAAAAGCCAAAGCTTTTAGAAAATATGATCTATTTCTTGGAATTTAAGGGATCTCAGTGCTAGAAAAGGAGGATTGTAAATCCTGTGATGAATGGTTATGGTCATTGTTTTTGTCTACCAATTCTCTAGCACCCTACAGTCTCAGCTTGTACTTCAGAAGTAGGCAATCTAAGGGAGAATGGGTCCGTAGGTTTGACTTCAATTCTATTCCAAAAGTCTATTAGATAAAAAGAGGGGTCATTTGTTTCTCTTCTACTCATGATTTCACTTTCTCCTAAACTTTCACTTAATAGTTGTTGAGCCGGGTGAGATTTTTTGGGAAAAACACTAGGAAGAAAGGTGATTGTTGAGACTCTAGGAAGGTATCACTTTCTCCTATGATTTCACTTTCTCCTAAACTTTCATTTAATAGTTGTTGAGCAGGGTGAGGCTTTTTGGGAGAAACACTAGGAAGAAAGCTGATTGTTGAGAGTCTAGGAAGGTATCAAGTTGATGCCTTTTGGCTGGATTTGGATCTTGTTATGGATTCCAAAGTCCTTAAGAAGATGGTGTTAGATCACCGGTCCATCATCCTAGAGATAATAAATGGTTTGGGCCAAAAGAGTTTTGAATTAATGTTACTTTTCATCCATCTCTGGAGGAAGAATGAGGAAATAATGAAAGGAACCCTCCCAAATGAAGGTTCCACAATGGTTAAAGGCTAAGCTGAAATCCTGGAATAAATAAGTTATCGGAAACGTCTTACAAATTAAAAAAGACAATCTCTTCAATCTCAATTAGCGTTTTTGAAGAAGCAATTCAAGAAAATGGTATTCAATAGTGTAACGCCCACATGTTACACACAAATACAACAGTAAAAATACCGGATTATTATTATTTACTTCTATTGTAGTACACATGACTCTATAGGAGATCACTTAGGACTACGCACCACATAGGAAATTTTTGCACAAACATTAACCCACATAGATGACATGAAATACATGTTGCACCGGTGTTAGATCACCGGTCCATCATCCTAGAGATAATAAATGGTTTGGGCCAAAAAGAGTTTTGAATTAATGTTACTTTTCATCCATCTCTGGAGGAAGAAATGAGGAAATAGTAAAAGGAACCCTCCCAAACGAAGGTTCCACAACGGTTAAAGGCTAAGCTGAAATCCTGGAATAAATAAGTTATCGGAAACGTCTTACAAATTAAAAAAGACAATCTCTTCAATCTCAATTAGCGTCTTTTGAAGAAGCAATTCAAGAAAATGGTATTCAATAGTGTAACGCCCACATTTTACACACAAATACAACAGTAAAAATACCGGATTATTTTTTTTTTACTTCCATTGTAGTACACATGACTCTACAGGAGATCACTTAGGACTACGCACCACATAGGAAATGTTTGCACAAACATTAACCCACATAGATGACATGAAATACATGTTGCACCGGTGTTAGATCACCGGTCCATCATCCTAGAGATAATAAATGGTTTGAGCCAAAAAGAGTTTTGAATTAATGTTACTTTTCATCCATCTCTCGAAGAAGAAATGAGGAAATAGTGAAAGGAACCCTCCCAAATGAAGTTTCCACAATGGTTAAAGGCTAAGCTGAAATCCTGGAATAAATAAGTTATCGAAAATGTCTTACAAATTAAAAAAGACAATCTCTTCAATCCCAATTAGCATCTTTTGAAGAAGCAATTCAAGAAAATGGTATTCAATAGTGTTTAATGCCCACATTTTACACACAAATACAACAATAAAAATACCGGATTAAATTTTTTTTTTGACTTACATTGTAGTGCACATGACTCTACAAGGGATCACTAAGGACTGTGCACCACACAGAAAATGTTTGCACAAACATTAACCCACATGGATGACATGAAATATATGTTGCACATGAAGACCACCTTTCCCAAATGACAAGGCACAATAATTAGTTCAACTACAATTTAACTCTCGTATAGGCACCATCCATGACACAACACTTTCCTGGTTTACAATTTTATTACCTTTATCTTTCCTTATTGGCCTTAATTGTTGAAAATCACTTATCATGCGGGTCCTTTATTTTTCTTAATACTATACCATGTTTTCCTTAATTTACTTAACATTTCACTTGTAGTTACTCCCTATAATTTTTCTTGTTTTCCCTATCGCAATAGAATGATGTGGCCTGATTGTTGATAGAAACGTATATTCCCACAGGAGCCACTGATGTTTGTTCTCAGAGTTTGTCTTTTAAGTTGCATGTTTGTTTGGTTTTGCAATTTATCTCAGTTGCCACAAGGAAAGTTTACATGAAACCAATGAGGTTTATTAGCTCAAGAGTGTATAGATTACACGTTCTTTTCATATTAGCATTTAATTACTAAGGTTACTCGATTCATGTTTTAAGTAATTACAACTAACCATGTATCATATCTTCTTCATTTAAATGCTTTGTCATCAAGGTACTAAGAAGTATGATTTCACACTCAACCAAGTTTGGATTCCTGGGCAATAAGTATTAGATGCGTGTTACCGAGAAGCATTCAATTAAAAATTTACACACCTTACTAAGGTCACAATTAAAGTGATTGAACACCCTTATCCCCAACAAACATCTTGTAACTCTAGGTACATTCGATACTTCTTGTCAAGCTGACACTCTTGTTTGAGAGGGGTTAAAGGAGATTCACACTCAGTATTTTCATGTGTAGGTAACTAAAACATAAGACCCAATCGAATAATTTACATTCATATTAAAATGATTTCACTTAATTTAATTTAAAAAACATTTTTGAAAATTTGTTGAGTAACCCATTTGTTAATGAAGATATTTGCATGCTCATAGAACGACCGACTCTCGTCCTAGGGAAATGCCTCAAGAACATAAGTACCTGGTTTTACAACGTACATTCATTAAGCAATAGGAAAAGTGGGAAACAAGAGGGAATACTACTAAGTTTAAAGGATTATGGTTCACATTTAGGATTGCATGTCATGGATATAGTTCCTCACCACATAATAGTTTAAACACATTATATGAATGATCTAAAATTCACTTTTCTCCTAGCACACCATATTATGGTTACATTCCCACTAACTAATCATAAATAAAAAATGTTGTTAAGTCTCACAATCAACTCTTAGTACTGTACCATAGAACCCAAAACGACAATAGAAATTGGGTGGCGAGTTCGTTTATAATCCCAACTCCTGAGGTGACTTGCAAGGGTAGTCGACGATCTTTTCCACCCAACACCATTCACTCTACATGTGTTTTTCGGGCCAAGAGGGTTTTAGATCATGTTTAAAGTTGGTTTCCTATGCGGTACTACCTTAATATAACATGTTCTCCTTACTACACACATGATTACCAATCCTAGGAGGGGACCACATACCCAAGACAAGGTTTAACCACGTCGTTTCTAATCGTCGGGTTTACGACGATGCCGCTAAGCATACAGGCTATGATGATAAAATCAAACTTGGGCTCTTATTTAAGTAAGCTAGAAGGTGCCACAGAGTGTAAGAATTTTAAGTTCATCATAAGGTTTTAGTTTTATATGCTAAAAAAGAATCACATAGGAAGGGTAGTTATACATGAATTTTATACTAGGGTTGACTATTCGTTTGGATCTCTTTATTACATTTTTAAGGTAAGAAACACAACACACCAATTATATAATCATCAATTGCACACTGGAATTGCACTATAAGCTATTAGATTCAATTTCATTTAACACATATATCCAACTTTTTTTTTACAATACATAATTTTGAATCAACATGACACTCATGGTTAGGTACACATTTCCCAAACAACCGTAAACCCTTGTAACTCATACACATTACAAAATTTCAATAATAAACTTTACTGTAACATAGCAATATATATATATATATATATATATATATTATATATATATATATATATATATATATATATATATATATATATATATATATATATATATATATATATATATATATATATATGACAATAATACACAATGAATTACAACCACACCCTTCGCCATCTTACTTGCATCCTGCAAAACCATGTAAGCATGAAATCAACGATAAATCATTGGCATGGCATCCACTTAAATCTAGTATAATTAATATTTCTAGTTTTCTGATTGCATAATAATAATAATTTACACTCGAAAAGAGAGGGTTAGAGACATATATTCATTCATTTCACTTCATTTCTTAACTAAGGAGAGAGAAAGAGATAGGGAAGAGAGAGAAGTACTATTTTCCCAAAAGGTAAATTTCACACAACAAGCCACAAGATAGAGTTTCAAATAGTTATTTACAAGTGTCAGTAAGTTTCCATGATGGTTCGCTAACTTGACTGGGGTCCTATGACTTTTTTTTAAATTTTCCTACTAGTTGCAAAAACGCCCAATTTAGGCTCAGAGGCTAAGAATCCGTGTTCAAACGATGCCTTTCTATTGGGCGATGCACAATGGGTAAATTCCTACGTGTCCTCCTATATACCAAGAATTCAAAGGAACTAATGGAATGCGAAACTGGCGAATGGTTTTCAATTGGTGGTTAGGTTTCCAGAGCCACCGGTCATAATCGATCTAATTTGACTTTTGCAACAGCGACCAGAGGCCTACAAAACTCCCTTTCCAAACTAGTTAGGAATGTGCTTTTCCCCAAACTGAAGGTTCCAGGTATTTTTCAAGTAAAATGCTAGAGGTTTGTGAAGACAGAAAAAACATTTCATTGTTCAGGGTCTAAATGGTGAGCCGAAACGAAACCCAACTTTTTAGTTTTAATAGCTTCCTAAGAGTGCAAAATGAGGTAATCGAGCTCCTAGAAGGGTGGTGACAAGAGCACCAACAGTCAATCGGGGTCAATTTACAACTTGATGCGACTCTCTTCATAACAAGGAACACATACGACGATGCTTGACATCTCTATTATGGGGCACACTATGTTGTTTTGCATGTCTTTGGAAATTGCGTTCTTTCTAACTTGCAATGTAGACAGAGATGGTTTTTTTTTTTAGTTGACAACTCATCTAGCTCTCACCAGTACTAACAGACACGAACACCTGATTTTGATACCCTGGGTCTAGCAATGTAGAAGGTTGTGGTAGCAACATGAATGACGGTCAAATTGCAAGTCTATAAAGTAAATCATAAGGAGGAGTTTTATTGTTTCGCACTAATAACCTGATTATAATATCCAATTGTATCATATCTAATGGTTTAATATTTTTATTTTATTGCAAATGAATAACCAAATTATACGGAAATTATAAAATATTAAGGTAAGGAGACCATGCCTGGAGGAACAAATTTAGTCAAAATTGCGGGATTTGGTCTTGCATCACTAATAGGCATTTCGTCAAGCATTTTTCCTGCATCCACCATTGTGTATTTGCTTGAGCGCTTATATACCCGTTTCGCAAAACGATTTGAGTATTCTCCACAATGATCACATCCCGTGGGACCAAGTTTGGTCGAGGTACTCCCCTTTTAACAATTTCCATTCCACAGCCTTTTCGAAGCACCCACATTTGCATATGCTTGAAAGTTTATAAAGCTCTTTTATTTTGACAAACCCGTTTGCAGCAATCAAAAATCCCATTACAGCACTAGACCTAAAGGCAGTGACGAATCCTAGCTTCTAATTTTGTTCTTGCATTTGCATATGTTGTAATCTTCATTCCAAGATAACTAGATAAAACAGATGTCAATGAAACAAGAAGGAAAGATACAGTACTAAATAAGGCATTGGCAAGAGCTGGCTTGCACATCAATTCTTTGTTGTAGGTGCATGGTTGACTTCTTGTGCTGAATTTTCCACCAAACGAAGGAATAAAAATATGACAACAGGAAAGAAGATCATGAAAATGCCCATGTACTGATACTCAGTGAATAAAAATGAGGTTTCACCTTAAGGAATAGCATTCTGGATCTCAGCACACTTGGTAACAACATTGTGGTCATTACCACCATCTTCCTCTTCAATCAAATATTCAGAGTACCCATTTGGGCTATTGTTGCCATTATTGGAACCATTGGAATGACCAGGCGTCACCTTAACTCTCGAGACACTCGGCCATTGAACCAACACATTAAGAGGAAGTTTCTAAAGCCTTTTAGGTAGCCAGTATGGGGGTACAGGTACGGGGATCTGGTACATTGATACGACAATTTATTTGGGGGGGCCTGGGTACGGCAGTACAATATACATATAAAATATTAAAAATATAGCCAAATAAGCAAAAATTCAGCCTTATACATGTATAGAGTAAACAAATTATTAAGTGAAATAGCCAAATAACGTATTAATAATTCAATGCATTTTTTCATGATATTCATTGATTGAACTTCGAACAAGTACATTGTTCAGACTCCAAATGTTACAATGTCCAATTATTAACATAAATAATAACAAATCACATTACTGGACTAGAATTCCGGCTATTACCAGCTCCCTTCAAATCTGGGAATTCAGATTCCTTTGGGGTTTATCTTATTATTCCTGCATTAGTCTTACTTGCTAGTGGAGATGTTGCCACTGTGTTTTTTTGATCCTACATTACCTAAACACACATCTCAACTGTTGCAGTTCCAGCGATTGTTTTAGGTACTCTTGTGAAGTTTTGCCACAGCTGAATCATTTAGTAATCCTATCTATTGACCCCCAAAAAAGTAGTTTTTTTTTTTTTTACAAAAAAAAATTTAAAAATTGTTGTTTTTTATTGGTGGATACGCTGTGGGTACGTTTCTGAGAAGTACCTAGACATACCCCGGATACTGTTGGACGTACCTTGAGTGAACCCCCTGCATACCGTACCGGTACCATGTACCGGGTATGTATTGTACCCGTACCCATGCCCTGCAGGGTACATACTGGCTACCTAGCTTTTTTAACAGAACTATGTTGTGCACAGTCTGCACTCATTGCCTCTCAAGGGACACGTCCCCTCTTGAGATGTCTTGCCAGATAGCTTGCATGTCTAGTGACTACTTCCAAAACTCAATGGTGGAAGGAAACAAACTTTATAATTATACAATGTCAATACATCCACTGTTAGGCTTAAATTCACAACAACCGAAGCGGCCAACAATGTATTTCAGACATAAGAGGAGCTTCCATATTGGCAAGGCTTGGGATGACATTGAGACCAGTTGGGTGAGTTTGCTTTACACATGCCAGATGCATATTAACAAACTCGTTTGGCACAGCTAGCAATTTCATTGATCCCCCCTTGAACCTCGTTTCCTACAGACATTTAGTCAAACAATTTGCAGGCTTGATGTTTGCTTCCACATTTGCATACATGTCTACCAGGGCCATTGCAACTACAACATCTGACATAATTCCTTTATCTTTTATGCTTTGATGGATGCCCATACCCTGTTCCAGAGCTTGTATTTTGGCACAGGTCGGGAGTACGCGGCAAATGTAAACTGATCAGGTTGGACACCTGTTTGTTGCATAGGAAAAACTGTGTGACTGTCTCGTGAGGAAACCCATGTCTTCTGTACCCCCCACTGCCGTAATCGTATTCCATGAGAATTTGTCTCGTTCTTTCATTTGGTCAAACACAGTAACAACGTCAATGCCAATGCCATCCACCGCCAATCTCCATCTCACACTGCCCTCACTATAACTATCCATTACTGCTAAACTTAGAACGTTGACACAGGTTTCAACGTGGTTATTGCCTTTGGGTTTCAATTAAATTGCATGCATTATGATTATGTAAGGAATGTGACAGTTCTGTAGGGTTGTTTCAGACGCCATGTGCTTTGATGGCTGCCCACGTGCCTTGTCAGGGCTCCTCCCACATGCCACTGCCCGCCATAGACCACTGTCCACCAATATCTTTTAAATTTCACGTACTTTCCTTAACTCCCCTCCACCGTGACTTTCACACACTTTTTTTTAAAATTGATTTTATTAAATGTGTTGGGCACTACAAATAGATTCACTGAGGAAAGACAGGCCTTTATTCGAAGAGGTTAATCTTGTTTATCGGGAGGAGGAAATTTTTGGAGACACAAACCCAAAATCCACGGATAAAGTAAGGTGATGGGAATACAAAATGGTTTCACAAATTGACCATAGGTCATATGAATTTTAAAGGAAGCAAGGGCCTACCATGCCTGGATGCTAAAAGATGGAATATTGAGAAGATATTTGAAAACCAGTAATTTTATTCAAGGACTGTTATAGAAAATGAGGAAGATGAAATCTATATGCAGGAGAAGTCTGCAAGACAATGAGTTACTTATTAAGCTTATGAAGGAGAAACTCTCTTGCCTAGCAATGATAAGGACCTTAGATTGGATCAGTTTTCAATTGGTTTTTCTTGAATTCTTACATGAAATTGTCAAAAAAGACTTGGTAGAAGCAATGGAAGAATCACAAAGTTCAAGGTCAGATTTAAACGAGCTAAATAATTATAATACCTTCTTGGCTCTAATCCCAAAGAATAAAGATGCTTCCTAATTAGATTCTGACAGGATTATATTCCACGCAACTCAGCATACAAAATAATCTCTCAAGTCACGATGATAAGGCTCAAGTTTCTTTGAAAAAATCATCTCATATTAACAAGGCTGATTTGGGAAAGGAAAACAGATTTTGAATGTCATCATTCTAGCTGTAAGTGCATCTATTGAACTGAAGTGAGTAGGAGGCAAGGTATATTTATCAAATTAGATATATCAAAAGCTTATGAGGGATTAGTAGAGAATTCCTTTATTTGATTCTCAGAAGATCTGACTTCTTTAAGGGCTATTGTAAATTATATGTGGATTAGGATATGTTTTGGTTCCTCTAAATTGTCAATTCTGTTCAATGGATCTCCAACAATCTTTTCCAAAGCAAAGAGACGCTTGTTACTAGGGGATCCCCCCATCAACCTATGTCGTTTTCATCATGCAAAATATTGTAAGAGATCTTGCATTTTGGAAAGAAAATAATGCAATCAAAGATCTAAGATTATCCTCTTCCCTCGTTCTAACACAGATTCAGTTTTCTTCAAGCCAATTCATTAATGAAGAAAAATCCAGGATCTTCTTCTTTAATGTCAATCTGGATAGGAAATCACTGATCAGTAATGTACTTGTTTTATTAAGGGTTTTTTTCCTATTAAATATCTTGGGATTCCTATTTCAAAAGGAAGATCAACCTCTCAGCCATGATACAATCTTCTATACAGATTCAAAGGAAGACTTGATGTCTCTCGAGGAAGCTGAATTTCGTTCGGAGGTAAATTGTAATTGTTTAAATCAGTATTGCAATCTATTTTCTTTTTATTGATTGAAGGATAAATATATGCCTTGTGGGTTGTTCGTGAGACAAGCAACTTCACCAATCAACCAACAGCCTGTCGACTTATTGCTGAGTATTTGTAAAGTACTCAATGTCATCCAAAGAAACTTTTCTATGACAGGGATTGAGTAAACCAATAAGGTTCTTCTAGTAGTATGGGAAAATATATGTAAATAACTATTTGCTATGTTCCACCAAGTTGACTTTGGCGGTGAGGAGGAAATGCTAGATGTGTTTTGGCCAATAATTGGAAGTAACTGGGGGAATCCTAGGAAAAAGGGACATGCTACAAAAACAATAAAAAAGTTCAAAAAAATCAGATTAAAAATAATTACAAATTAAAATACATAAATGGTAGATAAACTTGGAAATAATAATTAATTTATTCCTTAATAGCAGTAGACAAAATGTCAACATAACAACAACAAAGTCAAAATCTAATCATGCTTGTTGCAATATGCACATTTTAGGATAGACTAACTGGCATGCTTTTTTTAAAAGCCAAATGATATCTACGTGGAAAACTTGGCCCCCAATCCTTATTATTTGAGAGAGAGAGAGAGGATTCTCAAGTTGATTCCAAAACCAAGGCTTAAAGCAGAATCTCAAGTTAAGTCCAATGCTTTTGGGTGTGCCAGCTAGAAACCCAAAAACCCCACAAACCCACAAACCACTAGATTAAGACAGCTTGTATATTGTCTCATCTAACTCAACCTTTGCGAGTTAGTAGGTGCATTTGCACGCTAGCAAAAGATAGTCTACCCGAACTGGAAAATGCATGCAGATCCTCCCTCATTGATCTTAGTATGCTATACGAATGATTGGAATTAAATCATCATTTAGATGTCATATCTTTCATTTTGTAGATCCTAAGAAAAAAACTAGAAACAAACCAGCAATCTTGTCTCTTTCAGCTCCAAATGAGCGACTTTAAGGTTACTTCAAAACTATTTTCATAAGAAGCAAAATCCACATGTGACAGGCATACACGCCCGACGCTAGAAATGGTTGAATAAGCTATCAAGTTCCTTGGGAATTCATATATGCTTCTCCTTCCATGCTCGATGCCAGATCTCCGAAATTTTAACTGCATCCACCAGAATCTCACTTTGAGGTTCCTGATTCTGCTATTGATTGACTCTTCAAATTCTCTTTCAGTATTGTAAGCGGCGATGATTCTTTTGGCACTTTGTTTTCTTTAAAAAACCCCCTGCATCTGATTCTTTTTGCCACCACTTTTTCTTCTTTCCTCCTACATTCTGGATTGGATTTGCAATGAGTGGTTTTCTCGTACATCCACGATCAATGTCCTTGACTCAATTCCCTGGCACTCCCCTCCATCCCCTGTAGCACACACCATCATTGAAACAGGGTTTCAGGGCAAAAAGACAAAGAAGTGTTTTGTCAAACAATATCCCTGCAACAAACCAATTTCACGTTGCTGGTAATAGCATAATCTGATAAGCAATCCAATGGGTTTAACTAAGACTACACAGTTAGACTGAGAGGCAGGACATTTGCAAACCTCTCTCAGCATCAATGGAGAGGTGGAACTGGAAAAACAACAAAGCCTTCAAGCGGCCAACAAAATTGTTTCCTAGCTTGGCCAAACAATTGATAATTTTATAAATATTCATCAAAAAAGAAATTCATAGAATTGGAAGAGGAGTATCCTTATAACATTTTGTCCATAATGGTGTCATAACACTACATTTCACACCTCTACTAAGATGATCCCATTTGAGGCATCCTGTCGATATCTACCAACATTACTAACTTTCTACCTGCATGGACATTGGAAGGTTCAAGTAGTGGATAAAAATACACAAGAATAACGGATTCTCTTGAGTATCAGTACAATTTGGCCGTGACAAAAAAGTAAATGACGCAACTTGTCGATCAATATAGGACTAAGAGACTTTTTTAGGAAGCCGATTTGGTTTTCTTGAGGCTAAAACCCTACAAATTGTTCTCTCTCAAGAACCAAAATGGAAATAAGTGTGTTACCAAAATTTAATGGACCCTTTAAGGTCCTTCATAAGATTGGTAGTGTGGCCTATAGTCCCCTTCTTCAAGGTTACTTCCAATCTTCTTTGTTTCATGTTAAAAGAAAATTGTTAATGACAAGATTGTGGTGCAGACGAGCTTCTAGAGTTGGGTGAAGAAGGAAGAGTATTATTTGAACTTGAGAGAGTCTTGGATCAGTGACTGAAGCTGTTGCACAACAAGGAAATCTTGGAGTATCTCATCAGATGGAAGAACAAAGGAAGATGATACTTGACAGGGCCATGTGCATTGGGAAAGAATTGAATGCAACATGCTTTCAGAGGGGGGACATGCTAAGACCTTAATCCTATAGGATATTATCAGGTCACAGAGTATCCAACTTGTGATTGCATTAACATTATTTGTCATATATTAATTTTTGAGTAGTTAGCCTCATTAAGGCTTTAAGTTCGCCCCAACTTAATGATTGTTATATATAAGGATTGGGTAGTCTTTTGTTAATCATCAAATGGCGTGTTCTCTTCCTAATCAAAGGATTTTATAGGTCACCCTGGAAGTGGCTCTGCTTTCATTATGGATTAGTGTTTTAAAAAACATTCTTGTTCCAATTTGGTTCGACCGGTTTGACTGGTTCATTAAAAAAAATACAAACCATTAGAAACATTGAACCAATGACTGGTTCTGTACAGAACTGACCGATTTAGTACAGAACCGGCTGATTCAATACTAGTTCTGTACTGAATTGGTAAACCGGCCAGTTTCGTAATGGATTGGTTTGAACTAGTTGAGGGGCAGGTTTTTACCTTAAAACATTTTTTTTTCAATTTTATCTTTTAAGTTACCTTTTTCCCTCCCTAACCCTAAAATGATGTTATATAGACCCTGTTTGGAACAACAACGGTTAAATGAGCTCGTCTATGTGCAATAAAACCTCTGGTTAAGGTGTAACCAATTATTGAATGTGATACCTAATACAGATCCCATTGTCTTGGATGATATTGATCCAACCTCAAAATGGTTAGACAAGAGTCACCTGGTAGAGTTTGATCCGGATGACTTGGGGTGGATGGTTTTGGATGATGAACCACTAGTAGCATTAGACATGGAAAACACTAGCTATGTTTACTACAACTACTACAGATGTCCCTGAGGAGTTTGATTTGTCTGAGCCAAAGGAACATTATGACATTGATGAGGATGAAGATCCCATTCTTAGCAGTGGTGTTGAGTTTGATGCTTGTTATCAACATGTAGTAACTTGTAGCATATTGTTTTTTGACTCTATAGGCCATTTAGAGCCTCATTGTTTATGTATTTTGTTTTGGATATGTAGTGCACTTGGTGCCATTTTCTTATATTTACCCTTACATGGTATATACATGAGCAAAATTTGCATATTTTGTCTTTAATTGTTTGTAATCATGGTTTGAAATCTTTAAAATTTCTTGTTTTCATTAAAATTGTAATATCTTATGTAAGTTTTAGTAAATCAAAGTTTTAAACTGGTCTAGTTCCAGTCCGGTTCCGGTTTGACCCTTGATCGGTTTCTGAGTTCTGTTCCGATTTTTAAAACATTGTTATGGACCACAACATTTGTCTTCTACTATTATTTGTTTCAGATCTGATCTCCATATATTTCATCTATTACATCGCTATATAAATATCTATTTTTTTGTCATCTTTTCTCTAATCTGATATTGAAATTGTACAATATGCTATATACACGCTATTGGGCATGTTATGTTCTACTACTGTTGATTTTAGGAGAGTTCCGTTATGATGTAATATCTGTGTGTGTAGCAGGAGCCCCTTGCATCAACTTCTATTTCGATAAGACTTCTACTTCATTCTTCAATATTTTCTTATATTTTGTTATAAAACACATTGATTATTTTATGATATTGCCACCTTATTTTCTTCCAGACTCCATTACCCAGGGGTCACTGATCTTTGAATATTTTGTAATTTATTTCAAGCCTATAATTGTTGGAGAGACATAATGCAGGACTTGAGGGCTCTTTACTACCATTTTCGATGCCAGGGTTTAATCCAAGTTTTAAGTAATTCAACATTTAACCAACTGAAGAAATGGATTGGCTTTTTGGGATGGCCTCCTTAATCCATAGTTTTCAAGATGCGAAGGATCGGGGGGAAGAGGATTCAAAAGTGTTTAATAACTTTCCTTGGCAAATATTTCCCTTGTCTTATCTGCTTCCCATCTTAGAGTATATGCATCTAGTGACAAAGGCGGGTGAAACTAGATCAAAAGCTCCCTGAATTGCTGTTAGTGCAAATTCACAGCACCCCCAAAATGACCTATGGATCGAATTTTCTAAGGCAATGTAATTTTGTGTGAATGCACAACATTGAGCTTTCCCAAAGTGTGGGACCTTTGCAAATGGGGAAATCTCTCCATAGAAAGTTGGTTCCTCTTCCTAAACTACCTGCCACAAGCTATTCCAGTGCAGACAAGCTAATCTAATCCTAATCTAACTATGCCAAGGAGACAGAGAGAGAAAAGAGGGAAAAAAAAAGCCTACACTAAACAGTGATACACTAGAGAAGGAAAATACTGAACATCTATCAAAAATGCCATGGAACAAGAAGAGGTGAGCAATGGGAAGGATGGACAAGTGCATCACAAAACCAAGGATGGATTTCACACAAAAAAAATGTTCTAAAACTCCATGAACACAGATCCAAAACCTGTAATGAACATTCAAACATGAAAAAATACCTGCAATGAAGAGAGGCAAGAAGAAAACAAGAAAAAATGAGAAAGGATGGACAAATGCATCACAAAAACACGTTTTTATTGCTCCAGAAGTTTGCACAAAACATCATTGCATGGGTAAGAGGCAAAAACCATTACAGAGCAGGGGAAGAGGCTCAAACTCCATTTTTGACCATGGAGAAAAAAGAAGGGAGATGCAGAGAATAATGATGAACAACTTGTTACAAATGAGCCAAAATTGGCTTTTAAACCATCGAGCAGAATGGAAGAAAGGAGAAAATGCGGGCTAATTGATTTAAAACTTCAACCACCGACAAGATTCATCTAATTGGCCTACAAAATGATGGGTTTCCATGAAAATCACATACTTCGAAGTACATTTCTTTACAGAGAAAAACAGAGGCCCATACTTCATTAATTTTGGTGGTTGGAGTCGTTTTCTGTGTTCTTGCATTCCAGGGACGTTTTCCCATTTTTCTCCTGTAAATCTCCATAAAAATTCAAAATTGAATAGTCCATCGTGTGGAGAATTTCACCATATTTTCAATGATATAGAGAATGCAAAAAATCTGAGCTCGAGATCGAAAGTTATGCCCCTTTGAAGATTTAGGGAAAAAATGGCAATTTTTAGGGCAAAATTCGGGTTGGCGGGCCGAAACTTGAAAATTTTCCCCATTTTTTGAATTTGGGAAAAATTTCCAAAAATTCTTTGTGCCTCGCCACTCCTCTGTCACGTGTCACCCTCTGGCTGATCTGCGAGCCTCAAGATCATTTTCTGCCCTTTGCACCTTTTAAATTTTCATTGGAAAAATTTCCCAATTTACCTCCGCAGGCCCGACCTCCGCCGCTGATGTGGCCACGTGGCGCCATTTGATTAATCGATGGAGCTGCGGGTTCAATGCACACCTTTGCACCTTTTGCAACTTTGGCAATTTCACCAAATCCTTCCGCTGCCCCGACTCCCATCACTGACAGGACACGTGGCACCACCTCATTGCTTAGTGGGCCTTAGCCAACATATTTTCCTCCTTCCGTGGGTCCGCGGGTGAACTTCTTCCTCTGTGCCTTTTGACCAAAGCACCAAAAAATCCAACATCCCCTCGACGCCTGCCACTCCGCCTTGCCATGTGTCGGTTTCTCATTGGCAACAGGCCTGTCTAGAGAAAATTTCCACAAAAAACCTCCGCCAAGCCATAACTCAAAAATTACAAGGATTTAGGAGGAAAATTTTACCTTTCTGGAAAGAGGAAGAAAAATCCTATATGATAAAGCTATTTCCAGAAACCTTTGAATGCCTGAAATGTGTAAAATTTTATATTGAAGCACAAGGAAGGAAAGAATGAAGGCAAGTTAGCCAAAATAAGCAGGGGGCTCATTTTGGATAACAATTGCCTCAAGCTAAATCAATCTAAAACACTTTGGGCAAATCAAGTTGTTTCCAAGTACGTTCACACCTACTTTACTGAGATAACTGTGGACCTTAGGGACTTATCTCTTTAAGCATAGTTCCATCAGATAGTGGAAAACCTCATGATCCTCTATTATCTTCTATCCAAACCTCCTCCTAGATGCCTTCTTTCTGCCATTTATAATTTTCCATCTAATTCTTGGACTGATCAGATGCTAGAGAAGACTTTATAAAATTCAAGATTGCTGATCCTAATGGGAGAATTTCCAAGAACGTCTATCCAGAGTTTCACCATCTATATATTTCTCCCTCACAGCTTGACTCCATAGCCACTTATCTACCCTAAAAATACTCTCTATAATAGTATTATTTCTAGAGACAGATTAATTTTCCTACCTGCCCTTAGTCCTAATCAATTACATTGTTTAGATGTATGCATCTTCTTCCAATAAATCAGGACAATTTTCCTTAGGTTCCATTTCAGAGGAATTTGCATCAAATTAGAGTAATACTAACATGGTGTAAATACATATGGGCCACAAAGAAGCCCCCGTCAGTTGGATTCCAACTAGAGATAGTCGTTTCCCCCTCTCGGTGAATGATTTGTTTGTATCTTGTCAAAAAACCGTTAAAAAAGAGAATCACAATTCACAATTCCTGCCCCCAAAAAGTGGCATTCTCAAAAATATAAGCATAGAAATGTGGCTTTCTCAGAGACCAAAATATTGCATATTTGCCCTCTCATTCTTTCACATGAGTATATTTTAGACTTTTTTCCCCCTCCTTTTAATCACCTCATAACCTGGTAAGATCTGATTGAATTCTGTTCTTCTTCTATAGGTAAATCTGTTGTCATTAGCGTATCATCTACAAATTGCACATGAGATATTATTTTGATAGAGGAGACATGTATTCCTTCTATATCTATGCCGATCTCAAAGTTTGACCGAACAATTTTGCTAAAATTGTGGACAAATATGGAGGGAGACACCCCTTGATGAAGGCCCTAGGAAGCCAAGAAGAAGCCAGAAGGGAACTATTCATCAAAACCAAAAGATACGTGTATGTTAGCAATTTCTTGCCCATTGGCATCACATAACCAGAAATCTGAACAACTATCAAAAATTTATCCTAGAAGTTGTGACTAACCCTACCCTATCATAGGGATTCTACATATCTAGCTTAATCAACATGCTTGAGTCTTTCTGTTCATAGAAATATAGGGTTTAATGAGCTACTATTATACTATCTATAATTTGTGTACATGCAACAAAGCCAACCTTTTCCTCCTAGATGATCTTTTGGCAGGAAATACGTCAACATATTTTCCTTTACTTTGGAGACAATCTTGTAGACACTATTACATAGGGATATTGGCTGGAATGCAGTCTCTTGGGATTAGAAAGTTAATGCTCCAATCTATTAAGGTTAGCATACTCCTAGATTCTTGCACTAGTTGGGAATAAAAAGGGAGGACAAAGTGAAGACATCCCCAAGCCATGCCTTGTCAAAGGGGTGGGTCGAGGACCAATTCTTTGTCTCCAAGGATACAAAATGCCAAGTTACATACCCAAGAATACAATTACTTGACCAAATAAGGTTCCTAGAGCCAAATTGGCATGGATGACATATAAAGAAAAGAACAATTTATGGAGCATAGATTCCAGAACAAACTATCTCGATTGTAATTTGCATGTACCGTTGGCAGGACATCTAGAAACTCATCCTATCTTGTGGGAATCTTATTACATCTTATTTGGAAAGATGACACTCTTGCTCACTTTTCTAATTTGTGGTTAACCATAGTAAAACTAAGGTCATGATCTTCTACATCTATAGAGATGACTTTTTGATGTTCAATTTTTTTCTTAAGGCCAAGCGGTGGAGATCAAGACAATCTTATCCAACTTGGGGGTTTTTTGGATTTGTTAGGGTTGGTGGCCCTATTGAAGCCCTAAGGGATTTTGTTATTTTGGGAAATCCCTTGGTGCATGTGTCTTGATCTAGTGAAGTCCTTGGGGTCGTGTTTAGTGACTTCACTTGAATGTCATGATGCAATGGTTATTGTGAGGTCATTGGACCCCACAATTCTTTGATAAATGAAGTCCATGGATTTCTAAGGTGTTGTGACAATGAAGTCCTAACTTCACAAGTCATTACAAGCAATTAAGTTCTTGGCCTTTCCAATTGGTTAAATGAAGTCCTCAACTTTAGAGGCACTGTCATTATTAAATTATATTTGTTTTGTACCAGATGGCAGAGACAACTTGGTTGGAGCTCTAAATTAGTGATATCTTATCCACGATCAATGTTGAAGAATGTTTTTCTTCAAACTAGCTTTGGTAATGGTCTCCTCCCATATTTGGCCTATTGAGTTGTATGCAAATATGAAAGTGGGATGAACCAGAGTGGTATTGTAGGCTTGCCTCAAGTAAGTGGATTACTTTCAATTGCGGGAAGTGTTGAAGAAGATCATATTCTTATTGTAGTTTCACCCTTCCAACCCTTGGATGGTACAATAACCTTCAAATTGAGCCCTTGTGTTGCTACCCTATTTTTGAATTGATATCACTATGGCATGTTTGTTGTAAGAAAGGGGTGGCAGATTACCACACATCTTTGAAGAATGATGGTATTTGAAGGGCTTTCATCTGTTTCAATCTTTTGAATAGAGTTTCATTTATGGAAGAAGTTTCACTCCTACCACATGAGCCCAAGATCCCTGCCTGCCACTGGTAATTTGTTTCTGGATTTTTTGTTATCTGACAACAGATTTGAGTCTTAGAGCTACACGTTTCACTGGAGCAAATGATTGGATTTCCTATAAATATCATTGAATGATCGATGTAGGAGACGCCACCATGGAAAAGTAACAAGGAGGATCTGTGTAAAGATCATTAATGGTAGGCAACAAACTTGTGTCTTAGATGCAGTTTCTGCTGGCACAAGTGATAAGCTTACATATTAAATATATTCTATTCATCATCATGGGAGATATAACTCTTAGAAATGCTACAGAAGAATCTGTGTAAAGGATCAGTTATGGGCAAGTAAATATCACTGATGTCTTTTTTATGGATGAATAAATCATTTGAAATCCAAATCTACAGTAGGCATTGATGTACACATTTTTGGAAGTGATTTAGTTGGCACTATTTGCTATTTGTTCCTTGCAAATTGAAGCTGCTATCAAGTGGGAACTGCTACACAATCTCTAAGTCAATTACTTTTTTTATAAAAGAGGTCAAGACTGCCATCCAAAATTGGATTTTTTTTTATTGATTAAATGAGGGATTTTGGATGGGCTCACAACCATCTGGCACACAGTTAAGGTGTTGCAGTCCCTGATTTTTTTTCCAATCATCCAAAACCCATTTTTTGGTGACAGGTATTCTTAAATTCTTCCAACAACAGAAAGCAGTGCAAGATTCACTTTCAACTTACATTCCCAACTTCTCTTCCTCTTTGTACCAAAACGGTATGAGGCAAAGGATATTTTCCTTAAATTCATTTTATTAACAGTCATATCTGTGTCTTTGAAATAGTGCAAAACACTGATAAGGTGTGACATAGGAGGGTAACTTGGATTTTCTACTAAAAGGTAGTGAGATTGAGGATAAACCTTTGTAAAATTTATTAACATTTGAAATATTCTGTTAATTTCTAGATTCATGGTTTACAAAGCTGGTTTGAGGAACAAACAGCAATACTTTTTTCTGTGATTATGATACTATTGGTTTATGGGGACTTAACAAAATTCATGTTGGCATTTGAGCCTTCAGATGCGTGTTGTTCAATATTACTTTACAACTTTTCTTTCCATTTCAGTGCATAGTGGTTTATGTTCAATGTTATGCTCAGGATCTCTTCTTTAGTTAACAAATCCCGGTATTTCATGAAAATTTCCATTATAGGTCAGCGTTGCTGCTTACACTGCAGGCCAGCGAGCAAAGCATGTGCCACATGGGTCATATGTTGCAGGGGCATCCATTTTTGCAGGCACATCATTTACAATGTGTATGCTGGTTTTATTAAATGGTTTTCCTTTCACCCCGAGGTATATTATCCCAATAGCAGGGATGATGGTTGGAAATGCAATGACGGTAACTGGAGTAACTATGAAGCGCCTTCGAGATGACATAAAGATTCAGCAGAGCCTGGTATTGTACATTTCCTCGTTTGGTCCCTTCATTGAAAAACACATTCTTAATAAATTGGATTTTTTTGTACACTAGTATTTGAATGGATGTGGGAGGCAGTTTATGCATCATTTTCATATAATTTTTGTTTTTGATTATATTGTAGTAATACCATATGCAGGTAGAGACTGCTCTTGCACTTGGGGCAACTCCAAGGCAAGCGACAGTGCAGCATGTGAAAAGGGCCTTGATAGTTGGCCTTTCACCAGTTATTGACAATGCAAAGACAGTTGGATTGATTTCTCTACCTGGGGCTATGACTGGACTTATTATGGGTGGTGCTTCTCCTCTCGAAGCAATTCGACTTCAAATTATTGTTATGAATATGCTTATGGGTGCTGCCACTTTCAGCAGCATCTTGTCAACATACTTTTGTTGGCCATTATTTTTTACAAAGGCATACCAGCTTGAAACAAAGGTCTTTAAGGAAGGATAGACTTTCTTCTCAGACATGGTTATCAGATTTTGTACAAGCTAAGTGTAATCTTCAATTAATCTGAAATGATTGATACTGTGTTGCTTAAAATTATGTATAGTTTCACAATTGCTACATATTACAATGTTCTCTTCAGGAATGCGTAACACTTCTTAAGAAATGTGCATACGGATAACCTTTGTGCATGGAGTAATTCAACAAGCACTCTTGTTTGGACTTTGAAATTGTATTGAAGAAGAAAGAAACTAGTACAGATATCTTTGCCGGAAAGTGTCAACCCTTTCCGGCATGACTCTTTCCAGTGTCTTTTCTCACTTGTATACCACCATTGTCACAAATTATTATTAACCGGTGCAGTAAAGTTTTTTATGACTATTAGTGTGGTCTTATGCCAAGGGTTACTGTTCCTATTTATCTGGGAAATGTGATCTCGTGTAATTTTTTTTTTTTATTGAAGCTGTTAAAACCCAACAAAACTTTTAAAGTTTTTCAACAGCTACATTTTAGGGAGAGAATTTCCAACCCCATAAAACAGTTTGGGGCACAAAAAAAACAACTGCTTAAAATTTTTAGGAAGCTTTTGTCACACTTGGGGTTAAGGTTACATCTTTTGTTTTTTTACAATCTATTTTGTCCATTCTATATTAAACCTGCATCACTCCACAGTAATAAACCAAAAAATAAAGATTACATGGTCGGTATATTGCAGAGTGCTTCATCACTTCAACGAGTTTGATAGCATCGTTGGAAAACCTATTATGTGCATATCCTGCAATTATGACATTTTATGATTTCTTTGAGGCATTTTGTCGAACAATTCACATGCCTTGTGTATGCTTTCATATTTTACATCTATCAGGATACTAACAGTTAGGACAAAAACCACTTCCTGTTATGCTTTGACAGATGTCCATTTCCTGCTCTAAAGCTTTCATTTTGACACAAGCTGGGGGATGCTGCAAAGGTTGTAGATGCTGGCTTGACACCTGTCAATTGTATTTGCTTGAAAGTTTCCATGGCTTTTTCAATAAACCCATTTTGTGCATATCCTGAGGCTGCAAACATTGCAATCCATGAGACTACATTTCTTTGAGCCAATTTGTTGAACAACTCGCATCCCTTGTGCATGTTTCCACATTTTGCATACATATCTACCAAGGCACTTCGTAATACTTTTGTGGCTGTCCATACCCTGTTTCAAAGTTCCCATAAGACATTTTCGCTACATGCGTGCTGCTTCTGCAACAAGATAAAAATAAGTTTTTTTGTTGCACCGGAATAATTTGGTTTTATCCAGGGATTTGAAATTGACTATATTGTTGAAGATTTTATTTATATTCCATTGACTAATTGGAAACATGTGAATAAAATAAGAGTGAGCAGAAACTCACATCCAGGCTCTTGAATATCATTATCTGGACCTTGTTCGAAATTTTTTGACGGGTTAGGGAGGACAAGTTAAATGTTTTTCTGTGAGATATTTTACATCATCTGAGCTGGGCATAAAAGAAACCATTCTGCCATATCGTAACTGCATAGAGGGTTGTTTGAAGGACGAGCCTCCCATGAAAGATTTCTGCTGGACCGTGGAACCCGCTGCTTGTTTCTTTCTCACAACTGTCGGCTCTTTCTACTCTTTAGGTATATGTGAATCAAATCTTAAGACATTTACCGTTATACAGTCACTTCATTCAATTTCACATTCTAGAGTTTTGAGGTTGTGAATATTGTATGCAGATTCAGCACTTGGTGAGATGCTTCTTTTCTTGAAACTGTAATCAGAACCTGTCATTTTCTCTCAATATTGATTCTTTTTGCAGAAAGAAAAATTTCTCACTAGGTATTACTTCGGATTTTTGCAAAACCAAAAAATCTCTCTATTTCTTCGTCTTTAGGAAGATCGGTTAATAAAGGTTTGTTTACAGTAGCATCCACTCTTTATTATCGGCACATTTTGTTCCTTGTATATGTAAAACGTGGTCTCATCGAGGGATAACTGCATCTATTTAACTTGCAGACAAGGTTCTATGTAAAATAAATTTACTGCCGCTACATAGGCCTTGGATTTTATGAGGAGTTACATTTTAGGGAGAGGCTTTCCAGTCCCATAAAGTAATGTGGCATAAAGAAAAATTGGTTTTTTTGGCATCCCTCATTGAGTTTCCCTCTCAATTCTTCATTCTAATAATCTATTTGGTATTCATGAGACCTTGTTTTTGCTAGTGCTAAAGTTTCCTATTTTGTCACTCTCAAGAAAAATAAAATTTCATGGGACCCTACTAGTGCTAAAATACCTTGTTTTCTCTCTCCTATATTGCTTAAAATATGTAGTTTACCCCTTGCATGGGACCATAACATTACTTTTGGATTTCGTTTGGGCTTCTTTACAACACAGGTGATCAGTTAATTGTTATTCTTAGATAATTATATTTCATTTTGTGTTTTTAAAACTAGTGATCGTGTGTATATGATAGCATGTTGGAGACATTAATAGGGATGCAAGGGCGCCATAAAGTGGAACAAGATGTGGATTTTTTTTTTTGAAGAGGTGAAGTTATTTACAAGTAGAGAGATGTTGCAAATATTTAGCCAAAAAATAAATGATTTGACATGTTGGCTTGGAGTCATATTTGAGTATCATTGGAATGAGAATTGCGGCGAAGTGCACAAGTTGCCAAGGGAGAGTACTCTAGGGATAAGTGTGAGAGCAAGTCCTTGTTCAACGCATCTATTAGCTATATTTGTTTTGTGTAATGTTCGATCTCAAGCTTTGTGGATTGTTGTGTTGGGTTAGAATCTTTTGGGAGAGATTTTTCACAAAGGGATGGATGCTATTTTTTTTTTTTCTAAAAGGGTTACCCCATACGAATTCACAACATACAAAGGTATATAATTGATAGGCAATATTGAACCACGTCACCAATGAGAATGCTGGGCCGATTACCAAAAGACGTCATTTTATGATGGGGGGAAAGCCATTTTTTGACACGAGTCAACAAGGGAAAGCGATATGGGGCCATCAAAAGGGAGGTGTCAAAGATGCAAGAGTGGGAGAAATGAAGGTGAAATAGTGCAAGAGGAAGAGGGGTGATGAAGATGGGTCTTGAGTTATATGAGAACACAATAGGCTGTAGGACTCATTTCTCGCCCCACATAATTTTGATAAATCCATTGAAGAAAGAAGCAACATCTTTTTAAGGCATTCAACAATAGATGGCAAAAGGCATGAGAATTCCCTTCTTAGACTATATTTAAGACAAAGTCTATCTGACACGACATGAGACAAACACAATGTGAGTTAATTCAAAGGGATACAACCTATGAAGCTAAGGGAGATGGTCAACCTAGTTGAGCCCCCAACATCTCAAATCCCTCATTTGCCATCTTTGATCCTCTTATTTCTTATGGTAAGTTACATATGGACCGTTTGTTGTTTGTGTAAATTGCTCGAAGGAGAAAGGGGGTGCAGATTATGTGAAGGACATGGCAAAAGGCGTTAACATTGAGATCAATGGTCCATACTCTATATATTGTCATTCTTTCTTCCAACAATAAATGACAAAAATGGATTCATTATTACTGTATAGCTATTCATGATACCACTTGTCATTCAAATAAGGGATCTAAAATCGTCAGAAGCTATTTTCAATAAGGGACTTGAAATTATATGGATTTGTCATTTCCTTGTGGGACCTCAAGTTATATGGTGGGATTTTTCAAACAAGTATTGTCTGCCCACAATTTCGATAACAATAATGTTTGGTCAGCTTCTTAGGTTACGCAAGAACACAACAAGCTTTGGGAGCTGTATGTACGCCTTCAATTATATTTCCAACACAATATCTCATGCGTAGAAAAAAGTGAGCATAACAGGACTGAATTTGAAGGTAGTTCCAACAGGTGAACCCGGGCGAGATGGTCGGCCCAATGACAATACATTAATGTGTAAACATATATACATACACATACACATACACATATATCAAAATAAGTGCTAAACATAAGCAAGGAACAAATTTCACACTACAACATTACATATAAATTTAATAATAAAGAATTATCATCAAATTATTTATATCCTTGTCCATCTTATGGGTCTCAAAAAGGTTGGGAATGATAACTATTGATGTGTAATCACAACACCCTTGAAATGTTTGCAACTTGATGGGTTGAAACTATGAGTGTGATTGCATAACATGGAGCTTTTCCCAAAGTGTGGGACTTTGCAATTGGGAAAGCTCTCCAGATGAAGGTCAGTTCTTATTCCTCTGTTCAGATACACACATTCAAATTGTAGAGGATCTACTCTAAAACCTACTCTAACTTGCCAAGGTGACAAGGTTTAGAAGATGCAAGAAAATAAACCTAAACTAACAGAGATGTTGCACCAAAGGAGTGCTGAATACCTGCTTTACATTTAAACACAAACCATTAAAATGTAATACAACCACCATACACAGATAACCAAAACCGCAATGAGAGATCATATGAAGGCAATGAACACAAGAGAGGGTTGAAATCATCCACAGACTTATTTTATTGCTTCACAAATTTAGTACAATCCATTACAATGGCCAAGAGACACAAACTTGCATTACAACTTGAATGGGAGGTTTGAAATCCACAAATCCACTTACAGACAAGAGAAGAAGGGAGGGTGCAAAACAAAATTATCCCACCTTTAGAAAAATGCCCCTCCTTACAATATATAGGAAGAATGAGAAAGAAAGGAGAGAAGAATTTGAATTCTTTCTTCAACCACCCCAAAATGCATTGAATTTGCCTGTAAAATTATGGGTTCCATGAAAAAACCCATACCCCCATGTATTGTTCCTTGTTGGGCAAGAAAGGAAGCCCATAACTTCATTATGGTGGTAGGTGAGAAACCTGCGACACCCAAAAATGGCAGACTGTATTTCTTAATTTTGACTTAGTCCCACTAATTTAAATATATCCAGTCGTAGCTGAGTAACAGACGCCGATAGATTTCTAAAAAGTCATTTCTTGTGGAAATTTAAGCTCCCAGTCAAAAGTTATGGCCATTTGAAGGTTGAGGTGTCATTCTACAAAAATGGCAGGTGGTAGGCTCTGTCATTTTTTGGAGTCCGAAATGCATGCAACCTCTGAAATCCTGAAATTCAAACTTTTTGACATTTCCATTTTGGAGATTGAGACACTATTCATCCGCCAACTTTTCTTGAGAGTTCTAAAAGTCCGAAACCCGAACCTGTAAAACCCGAAACCTGAAAGTTGGAAATTTCAGATTTTCAGACATTTTTCCTTTTCAGAACTTTTCCACTGTTCAGCACCCAAATTGCCTCAAGAGTTCCAAAACTCTGAAACCTGAAAGCTTGAAACTCCAAAACCTGAAACTGCCGCCGCGTTGACCCCGAAACCTGTGTTGACTTCCAAAGTCCGAACCCTTTCAGGATTCAAACTTTTAGGATTTCACACATTTTTGGTCGCTGTTTTGATTTTTCCGTCGGAAACTCCAAAACCCCGAATCCCGAACCTCCGAAACTCTGAAATCTGAAATTCCAAAATTTCAGACTTTCAGAATTTTAGATTTCAGGCTTTTTGCTCTCACTGAGATCCCTGAAACTTGAAAGTCTGAAATTTTAGACTTTCGGAGTTTCAAGTTTCAAAAATTTTCTTCCATTTTTCCAACTTCACGTTTCGAGATCTCTGAAACCCCGAAACCTGAAAGTCTGAAATTTCAGACTTTTAGATTTTCGGGCTTCGGAACATTTGACTCGCTGAAATCTCCAAAAAGCTCCACCTCCAAAGTCCGAAACCTGAATTTCAGACTTCTTCCTTTCCCGAAATCTTTGCAACTTGCTCGAGCCTAGTTTAACTTTATTCAGCCAAATCCAGAATGCAAGCCTCCATGACTGAATCAACTCCTCCATTTCCTCTGCGTGCAAATTCTTGTTTGTCCAATTTTTCCCGAGGGGAAAAATTAGATAACAGTAACGTCATCTTCATGTTGTGTTGTTATAGAATGTGGTAATTCTCATCACTTTCCCTTTATTAATTTGGTTAACACTTGTGTTTGTGAAGCATATGGGCATAATTTTTTACTTACTGTTCAACCTCACTAAAAGGAAGAATTTGTGCATGTTCTTTACCGACATTATGCCGCCCATCTTAATCAATTCCATTCCATAAAATTATTTAGATTAATTTATTTGTATAACTACATTATTTATATAACTACAAATGATTGTGAATTTTGATTAAATAATGTAACTTGCAATTGTTTATAAATTGAATGCATTCGTTTTACCTATAAAATTTGTTTACCTTTTTTCCTCCTCTATCTACATGGTATGTTTGTGTATGCACGCTCCTTTTTCCTTTGTTTATGGACATTGTAGCCTTTGTATGATAAAATAAGTAAAAACTACTTTGCAACATATTTTTAATTTTGTTCACTACAAACAAAATACAATAAAGATATTTGTTTTGGGTGTGTGGTGCCATCGTCACTACTAAATTTTGTTGCCACCCTATCGGCGTATCCATTGTTCTTTGTTTTTTGTTTTCCAGTGGAAAGTTTGGCCTTGCAGCCATACCGGTGGATGGAAACCATGCATGATCATAAGTGGTAGATAATTCCAGTTAACAATTGTCGGTGGATGGGAAATTTCAATGCAGCCGTTGGTGGATGGGAAATTGGAAATTGAGAGAAATGCTACATTCAGCTTACAATAAAGAAATGTTTCCAATTACGCATATATTAGAAAAATGGAGATTGTTAGGTGGTAAGTTTTTAGATCACGCAAATCATGATAGCCTCAAGTACTTATTGCAACAAAAACAATTATCCAAAGAACAACAGAAATGGATTGAACATATTCAAGATAAAACGGGTAAGCACAACCCAGTAATAAATGGCTTATCCTGTAAAGATGAAGAAGCGTGTGTTTACATACTTTTAGAATAGATACAAGAGGTTTAATCCAAGCATGTTAAATATTATATGTACTTCGAAAACTTATCGATCAAATCTGTGTGTATTCATGTTTAGTTCAAATAAAGTACTTCCCATAACGTCACCACTCATGATATAAGATTTGAAAATGTATATATATGACTTTGTAACAAGTTTTAAATGTGGAGATGGAACCAGGGAAAATTTTAGTGGAGGACAGATAATGTACGGCAGTCCAACCCAGGGTGGACGGTTGGGTTGGACGGTAGATAATGTACAGTTGTGCAACCTTGGTTAGACAACCCAGGTTGGACGGCAGACAATGGACAATTGTCCAACCCAGGTTGGACGACTGTGTTAGACGGTAAATAATGTACGACCATCCAACCCAGGTTGGACGGTAGATAATGTACAGTCATCCAACCCTGGTTGGACGACAAACGATGAACAATCATCCAAACCAGGTTGGACGGTTGGGTTAGACGGTAGATAATGCAGACCGTCCAACCTTGGTTGGATGACTGGGTTGGACGACAGATAATGTACGGTCGTCCAACCCAGGTTGGACGGTAGATATTGTACGGTCATCCAACTCAGGTTGGATGGCTGGGTTAGATGACAGACGATGGACAATCGTCCAACCCAGGTTGGACAACAGATAATGTACGTCCATCCAACCTAGGTTGGACAACAGATAATGTACTGTTGGGTTGGACGACAGACGATGGACAATAGTCCAACCAAAGTTGGATGGCTGGGTTGGACATGAGACAATGGATGACCGTCCCACCCAGTCGGTTTTGCCACGAAACAATTTTTTTAGAAATTTTCCATTGATGCGAAAGTCGATTTTGAATATTCACGACCAATTCTAAACTATTTTTTTGAAGGGGAGGTCTTAAAATGAACCTTGGATGGAACTTTTAAATGAAGTGATATCTACACTTACAAAATCAATCAAGCCCCTTATCAACATCAAGTACAAAAGTAATAACTATCCCTCTAAATCAAATAACATATACCATTCGACATTCACATTGCATTGTACACATGCAATTGCTAGTAATAAAAAATTCTACAATTTTCTATTATAAATAATGGGTGGGCACCTGTCATATAAGATTTATCTGTCTAAATTGCCATGTTAAAACAAGGTTGTTCCTTATTGTACAATGCTTAAAAAAGCACTGATAAATATTTATTTGATTCATTGCTTTCTATGTGGAGATAGCTTTAATTGGAACATATATTCAAGTATGGTTAAAAAATAGTTTTTATTTTTTAGATTTAGTTTACATCTTCAAATAAATACCAAATTTAAGATTATTAATTAATTATTTATCTCTTTAAAAATTATTAAAAACCTATCAATAAATGTTAAATTAAAAATAATCAATTAATTATTTATCGGCCAATTACATATTTCATGACGAAGAATTTTTCATGAGGTCGACTATGGTCGACTTGAAAAATGCAAAACATGAACAGGAACAGGAGTGCCGGCCACTTACATATTTCACGAGGAAGTGTTTTTCTTTACATCACCTCCGAGTGCATTTTCTTATATTAAAAAAATAAAAAATAAAAATAAAATTAAAAAAACTCCATAGTCGTTATATTCGCTCTATATTTTTGTCCTTATCTGCATAGATATTTTCTTTATATCACCTCAGATTACATAAATTCTTAAACAAATATTCTCCATTGTCGTTATATTCACTCTATTTGTTTTAGTACATCAGCAGAGAGAATATTGTTTTATTGATATTCTAACTGCGTCTTCAAAGTAACTTATTCCCCTGGTTTCTTTCTGAGTAGAGAAGAAATGCATTCCAAAACAAAGAGCATCTTCACCATAAAAATTATTCTCTTGCCGGCAACCTTCCTTATTTCCAACGCAATGTTTGCCTGTGGCTTTTTAAATAAATAGATTTGCTATAAAAGAACTTTCACAACTGTCAAACTGAGTTCAGCGCTAGGAAACACTTGCTTGTGGTTTCCCTTCTTCTAAGAATTAGAGGTTGAAGAAATTAGGGGAATCGGGAATGGAAGGTGCAACAACTCTGGTGTTGATGGGGTGCACAGGCAATGGAAAGAGTTCAACAGGCAATTCCATCCTTGGATACAATGCCTTTAAGTCATTCTGGAGTTTTACATCTGTTACAAAAGAGTGCAAACTGGAGCAAAGTACTTTGAAGGACGGCCGAATATTAAATGTGGTGGACACCCCTGGTGAGTGCAGCTAAACCAAATTTTATTCATTTCTCAAACCATATTGTTGTTTAATAGTATTATTATTATTATTATTATTTATTAGTGTTTGAATTAATGTTTGATGGTTGCTGATGCGTTTGTTCGTTGGTAAAGCTCGAAAATTCTCCTATTGTTCTTATATACATTCGTATCATCACATACCAGCCTTTTCAGTATTCTTCTATTGTTCTCAATAAATAATTCATTTATGATTGCTATTTACAAATAAAAGAACATATTTGAATAAGTTATAAGATTCATTTCTATTCTTCAAAGATGTATTATGATATTAAAAGTGTTTTGTTTTGGATATAATATTTTACCCTATGATTAATTAAGTTTACTTTTGATTGTTGGATAACATTTACGGTACTTTTGAAATGTATATTAAAACATTTGTTTTTTATTTTTTATTTTTAATATTACTTTCATTTATATTAAAATTTATTTTAATTTATATTTAAAAAATTATAATATTATTTCAATATTTGTAAATAAATTCGTCTAAAAATATATGTGGAATAGTATTTTCTTGGCAACAACTATTAGCTTACATTTTTTGGTGTTATGTACATGTATACCTAATTACGGTAGTAAATAATTCCAAGTAGAAATTTAAAGTTCTCTATTTTATTTCTAATGTTTTAATTTTTTGATTGAAAAGCACACTTTTATTAATATAAACAGGAAATATATAATGCTGATTGTATAAAAAAAAAGAGGAAAGAGTCACACCCCATAATGTCAATCACATTGAGCCAGTTAGGCCTTGACAAGGAGATCAATTACATAAAAAATACAATAAAAGTGTATTCATAAATAAAAAAAGAGCGATCAAAATAAGGGGCGAGAAAACTAGGCCACAACGAAAAAACATGGCAGCTGAGGGAGGAGGTAGAGAACTGTTTGGCTTATTGCCCTAGCTGGAACCAGGGTGAGCCAAGTCGAGGATGGGCTCCCAACCACTTTCGTTTTGTTGTTGTTTTTGCTTCTTGGGATTACAAAAAGAATACCATGAAGGATAAATGGCAAGGGCTAACTGTGGAAACTTTCCCTACTAAGGGGCATTCCAACATGTGCCACTAGAATCACTAAGGTGACCAAAAACCCTGCCATGCACAGGGGAAGGGGGCCGAGAGTGAGATGACCACCGATGAAGAGGAGAGGGGCTTCGCTGGCTTTGGGAGTGCCTTGTATGAAACCCTTGACCCCTAGGGTGGAGTGGAGAGTGACACGATCAAGGTGGCAAGCGACGACGAGTAGAAGCATCAAGAGGAACCCAGTTAATCGCACAGGGAGCATCAACCCAATGGTCAAGCAGGTGCTGAAGGTGATCGACCTCCATCTAAACTTTCTCATCCTGAAACTGTATCTGGATCATCACAATGGAGGGAACAACCACTTTATTACTAACAACAAAAAATTCTATCCATAAGAACATTATTAAAAATGACATTATTTTTTTCTTTCCATATATGAAATAGAATATCAGTTATGAATATATGCCAAAATTTGTTATAAATTACACGAAGCAAGGTCGAGTCCCTCAAAAGAACCATCTTTCAGGTAAAGAAATATGGAGAGAAGGAATGAAAAATGAATGAATCCATTTCCAGTCTGACTGAGAACGTTGAATAAACCAAAAAAATATGCTTGATAGACTCCGGTTGATGGCAAACCAGGAAATAGGGGTCAAGACCTAAATGCTTAAGTCGATCCCATGCGGGGAACAACTAGCGCAATATACACCATAAAAAGTGAGCTTTTTTGGGATAAAAAAGAAGCATCCATACTCTTTGGAACTGCCATTTCAAAATACAATCCCGGGAGGTAATATTCCAACGATGATTAAGTATATCGACGAGAAAGAAAAGAGTATCTCAAGTGGGGTTTGTGGTGGCATAACAGAGTATCAGAAGGCTAATTCTAATCATGCCACCACAGAACACCAGAAGAGACACCAATTTTGGGCATAAATTCATTAGGTATGTAAGCAATGATTTATTAGTTCAACATTTGATGTTGAAGATTGAATTTAATAACAAGGGATGTAATGCCCCGTTTGGTGGTAAACCCTTTTCGAAGGTTGATTGGGCTAGTAACTTTCCTTGAAGCCATTTCCATCCTACTCCTATTTGTTGTCAAGCCAAGGACTTTAACCCATCGACAAGGGTTGATGAGTTCGGACGTTTGGTTTATTATCGATTGGGATTCAGTTTTGTTATGAGTTGGGATAGAACCCACTGTTAGTTGCAGAGAATTAAAAGAATGAGGTTTTTCGACTTGCTTTAGCCCAATGAATAAACTTGTTACTAAGTTACTGTTAGAGATGTTCTGGTGACGCTGGTAAATTTGGATTATATACACTCCTTTTTAAGTATCTGTTGTTGCGTATTTCATTTACATGGGATTATATTTTAAAAATAAATACCTAGAAGACGTGGTTGTAGAACGATATATGTATTTATACACTAGTGAATTGAATCCTTAGATTCGAGTGTGTGGCTTTTAACTGATATGTTTTGGTTTGGGAAATAGATGAGACCTTAAGCCGTGCAAGCCTCTTAACTTAGTGTGTTTTTCAATTAGTTTATGTTGAGAGTTATATTGTAACCTTTAGCTTGGTCTTACATCGTGAAAGCAAGTAGCTTATAATTTTGCAAATCGTAGGATTTGAATGCAATAAACACAGATTTATACTGATGGCTTAATTTCTATTTTGATTAAGGTTTGGGATATGATGATCAATGGATACTAAAATTAAACAGATAAAGGAATGGAGGGGTTGCGTGGAATGATGTGGGGGGGTAGGTGTGTGGCGCAGGTTGGAGGGGACGTGGTTTTAAAGTCAAAATTCCATCTGTTTCTGCCTAAGGCCCTACTGTCCCTCACCCCCCTTCTTGCCTCCTAGACCTGGTACGTGGCCATCTCCCACTGGTCTTACCTCTGCTAGCCGCCCCACCTTCTTTAATTACTTTGATTTGCAAATCTAACACGTCTTTTGCTACCTGCTCTCTCTGACCTGTTCTGGCCGCGTGAACAAGGAGGATTGTTTTGTTGGGATTTGAGATGCAATGGCGTGGAAACCCCAGTCCAATGGAGTCGCAGGTGTTTGGGAGCTCTTCAGTTGCTGTTCCTCTCCTTGCCATGGCCGCACAGGCTATTTTTGCAACGATTTTTCCAAGCTGTCGGGTCATGTTTAGATTGGGGCCGAATGTTTTGAAGTTAAATGCTTTCACATGGTTGCAGCCGCCTGTTCCTTCCTCCCTTCTCGTGAAGTTCAGAGTGAGTTAAGTGCGACAGCTGCTGCTGGGCGATCCCAGGGAGCCGTTGGTGTTGATCCTGCTGTTCTGGTTGCACGCGACCACAGTCGTGATTAGTTCTTGCAAAATCTTGCAGCTGTAGTAGAAGAACGAGATAAAGTTTTAGTTGAGCTGTCTTACCTTTTAATTTTGGAAATTCACTTCCAGCTAGGCTGCAGGCACGTTTCAGTATAGTGGAAGCCTTCGTGAGTGCCTCCAACAAGCAAGTTGTCTAACTTTGTTGTTATCTATTCAGCATCGACTACATCCTCAAATTCGGGATTCTCCTTCAAGGTGACAGATCACACCCACGGGCACAGGAGATCTATGCAATGTTGGAGAAAATGTCTTGGGAGATGAAGGTAGCAGGATATTTTTCAGATCCAGATCATGTACTGAGTTGTTTCTTCAAAATCGACTATGTGACAGTGAGGGTGTTACCAGCAGACCTGATGAAATTTATTTACAAAGAGTCTCTATTGAGATCTTACTTGTTGTAGGATGTAACTCATGGAAGAGAATATCATAGGGGCGGATTTGTTTCATATCAGAGTATTTATGAAGCACTTTTTGCTTTGCAATAATATGAGCTTCTTCAACGAGTCCTGACTTGGCAGGAAAAAAGGTTTTTGTCGGTCTAATCACGCCTTAGAGGCTGCAGCTGAAACGTTTGCACTGAGTGTTTGATGCTGTCCTCAATCTAATGAAGGAAAAGGTTTATTGATCATCATGGTAGATGCCTACCAGAGCCAGGAGCGTGATGTAATCAGTATATCTTGTGTCCGAGCTTCAAATCATGGGGTTGGTTTGTAGCTATTTTTCACTGCGTGAATGTGGCGCTAGCATGAGCTCGCAGAGCACTTTGGGTTAAGGGCAAGCAGCGGCATTGAAACAATCATATGCATATGGAGATGGCATTTTAAACAAGGCATGTTAAACCTGCCCTTACAATCTTCTGCTACCCTTTTATTATGTCATGAATTGAATGTCTTTTTATTTCTTTTATCTGTTATGGCATTTAGAATGGGCTTCTGCTTTTTCCTTGTGAATCGACCCTGATTGAAGGAAAGGAAGGACTGTTGGGAGTTGTTTGTTTTTCATACCCTGATAGCAACTGTGACAGCCTGTATACATTCCTTTCTACCTCGTTTTCTTTTCGAAATAAAAGAGTAACTGCTATGTGATAGCAAAATAATGGTTGAAGTTTTATACCGTGGGTGTTAGATCTTTAACCTGGGTGTTTTCCTGCTTAATTCTTAAAATTCGAGTGACATTTAGAGACAATAGTGAACAATGGCCGTTGAGTTCGATTTCTAAACCAACAGTAGCAGATATAAACTTGAGCCATGAATAACATTAGTGGATATTTGTAGATTTGTCGACTCATGGCCAGTTTTAGGCTAAATGGTTGTTTTTGTCTTGGTAAAAGCTTTTCTTGGGCTGAATCTGTGTGTAGACCTCGCATAGTGAGCATGATGTTTTTTTTTCTTAGAGGCCTACGTGAGTGAAATATTGACTGCTCAATACAGATCCTGTGACGTGAGTCACTGTATCATAAGATAAAAGAGTTCAATCGAACTCTGTAGTAGCAGATGTTTTCTTGGAGCGACTATGAGGATAGGTCGAGTAGACTGTCGTGAAATAGATGGGTATGCCCAAGCTATTCATATGTTATTTTAGAGATGGAAGAGAAGGCTTAGTTCGTAGGAAGAGTATTTTGCTTTGTATTCCTCCTTCGCTGACTGTAAACCTTGTGTTTGTGACTCGAGTTGGGTCACGGTAGAGGATCTTGTGTCGATTCACTTATGTTTTCAACAGACTATCCCTTACTTGTTTAAAATTAAGTATCGAATGAAATGGGTTTCTATTAAATCCTTTATGTAGCTTAGCAAACCTTCAATAATTCAGGTAGGGACTTCCTGAGTAAGTGTTGACTGAGGCATGTATGAAAATAGAATGGTTACCTTTCTTCGAATTGGGTTAGACTTGTATGAAAATGGAAAAGGTAGGAATCGACTCAGTTACATATTTTAGTGAGCTAAGTCCTTAACTCTTACAACGATCATACGAGTGGTGGATTACGGGTTTATTACTGTTTATGTGATGTAAGATAATAACAACCTTTGGTGAAAAGACTTCTTCTTGATCCTTGCTTGTGTAATCCAACTATAGTTGTTGAATGAAATTTAGTTGGATAGAATCTAATTTATTTAACTTCTTGAAGAAAAATAATTAGGTTCGGTGAGAATTACTTGGTATTTTGAATCTTCAGATTCAGTTTTTGTGTTGTGAGTATTATATGTATGTTGGTTTATTCAATCGAGTGAAGTTAACTTTAATCTTTGACTAATTTGTGTTTATATATGGTTGGGGCCTGTATTCTTCCTAAAACATGGATGTGCGTTAATGCAGTCTTGTTAACAAGCAATTTTGAATATGTTAAGTCATTTGACTGATCTTTATCTTTTGGTTAATAATAATAGAATGATGTTTGGGTGTTAGATTTCAATCACGTAATCCATAGGATTACATGACTGAAATCTCAATACTCTCAACCTTGTTGTCTTCACCAATAAGGTCTCACCTTGATTATCTTTGGAATATCTCCCTCACTTGAATATTGGGATTCCTCCAGGTTGGCTGGTATAAATCTCGTCATCTTGTGAAACATTTTGATTAGTGGTTTGTGATTTGATCCATTCTTGAGTTTAGAATTTTACTTTCATGATATTATAAAATGTTAGCTTACTGTTGTAATGGGTAGTCTTAACATGCTCAGTTCTTGCGAACTGACTCTAGTTAATATTTGAGCAGATGGATTATGCGAGTAGACTAGAGGAAAAGAGTGTTAAAGGTTCATCTGTACAATTTATGAAGTTCCTTGTAAAAATGTCCAATGTGTTGTAAATTGTGTAACATTGCTTGTAAAGAGAGTTGATATGACCTCTTGCCTTATATTGTTCGGTAATGGTGAAATAAAGTGTCTTGTTCTTGTGTAGTCAAACTTGAAATTACCTTTGTGAGAAATAATATTCAATCTTAACCTTGTTATGACTATTCTTTTGGTGATATCATTTACAGTCATGAAAATTTTGTAGCATGGCTTGGCTTATTTTGTTACCTTCTTGTTCTTGACCCAAGTGAAATCCAATCTCTTGACTCCTTTGGTTCATGTGCCATGTTGAATGGAAATGTTATAACCGTGGTTTGTGTTCTTGTTAAATAACGATAATTTCTTCTTTCAGGTCATAATGCTTATTGGTTTAGTAACCCTCCATGGTACTAGTATAAATGTTATTTTAGGCATATTTTAGTGGGTTGAAACCCCCCCTTTTTCTAAAGATAATCCAAGATAAAAGAAGAGGAATACATAGATGAATAAATAAAGAAGATAATAATGAAGTTGTATTTGGTTGATAAAATTAAGAGTCTTTAATTGGAAGAAAGTGTTTATCTAACAATGTAAAAAAAAAAAAAAAAAAAAAAAAAAAACCTACCATTGCTAACCTTAACCTATAGATTAAACATTGTCCTCCTGTTGGGAAACGTTAATCAATTTTAAAAGTAATATCACTGTTGGCTTTTGGGGATATCGGTAGATCTTATCTAGTACAGTAGTTTGAATAAAAACACATTAAGTATAAGGCTTCCATGTCGGGAACCCCTGTGTATCCTTCGACGAACTTAATCAAGATGATTTCTAAATGAAGCTTTACCAAAATTCAATTGAACTCTTAAGACTCATTAAAAGACCGGTTAATAACTAAATAGATCATAATAAAATAAATTTATCTTCTCTCTCTAACCATTACCATGGTACCTTGTAGTCCTTGTCTAAGCTATGATAAAATTTTAATTCTTGATCAAAGATGATTAGGGCTCTGAACCTTAACGATACTCCTCTTCTTTTGATCTTACGCTTGCCTCCTTATGCAATGTGGGTATGAAACGAGTTTCAGTAGTGGGGGTTTAGATAGATAGCCTTGTGGAATTGTTTACCTCCTGGTTTTGTAAACAAATTAATCAAGGAATTTTCATATTATTAGGTGATCGTAGGATAGTCCTCAAGTTATATAAAGGAAAAGAAACTTAATCCTATAAGAAGAATGGTATGAAACATATCAATAACCTTCTAGAACGTAAGCTAAGAATTGTAAGTTGGCTCTAGTAAATCAGTAATCTTAAGAAGATTTTCACAGTGGGATGTCTTCAGCTATAACTATGTAATGTGGTTGGTCTTTTGCCATGTCCTTTCACAAGAGAATAGTAAATTGTCCTTGAAAGATGTGAACGTTTCCGTGCTGCCTTTAGGGCCATCCTTGTATTAAGTTGTTCACAGTGTTAGTGGTATCCTTGGTGACGACATGTTGCGTCATGTTATGTGTCAAGAAACTAAAAAAAAATAAAAATTTATCCTGTGTTGTTCGTATGTGTGGTTCTTTGGGGTGTTACACCTTGGTATCAGAGCATAGGTTCATGCTCTCGAACCTATGGGCCGGATTGGTGTTATATGATGATGTTACATGGTGGTGGTGGTGTTACATGATGATACTGCATGATGATGATGATGATGTTGCATGATGGCGGTAGATATTGGAAGAGTAATGTGCTTTAAATGTGATGTGATCCATGTCGTAATTGTGTTTTTGTTAACGCACATGATGTGTATGTCACATTGTGCGTGTTTGTGATCATGTTGATATGTTTGGGGATGGGAGTATTCTCTCTCCTTCTTGTGGATTCTATGAAGAGTTCACGTGTGAATTACTGCTCGTGATGTGTGAAAAGAATTATAAAATGGATGACATAGTGTTGGAGCTTTGTGACATATTGTGCTATGTAGGTGTATCAATGTGTTGTATGACTAGATTGATGTTAAAAGAGATGAGTTGTATCATGATGTTTTTAGCATGTTTTGGAGAAATGTGTGTACCACCTTGTTATGTAACAATGGATGTTATGTTGTGATGTTATTATGTTCATCGTATATCTAAGTTGTGTGATATGTAATGATTCATGTCGTGATTTAGGGTCATATGATGAGTGTACATGAACCCTATCGTATTGTGATTGCACTTTGGGTGCAGAATGTGGTAAAGTGATGTATTGCACCCTGTGAATGTATGATTGTGATCTACCCCGTATACATACCATACATGAGACGTTATGGTAGCTATGTGTGTACCACCATGGTGTTAGTAATGTAGTTATATGTTATGTTGTGAGCCTTACACTAACCGAACCTAAGGGAAATTGGTAGACTGTGTATGTATGGAGTGAGAAAATGTGTACCGTTGACCAGTCACTCGAGCCGAGTACGAGATAGGAAGTGGAGCCTTACATAGGCTGAAAACCCACTTTCGTTTGTTTGGTATGTGTGACACTTGTTCAACGAGTGCCATGCATATTGTGTTTCACGGACACCTTAGGCTCAGTAGATGGTAACCTGTACTCTTTTCTCTCTCCCAATATGGTTGTCGTATGGATTTAACCTATGTGACTTTGACTATGTTGGGCTTTGTTGAAGTTGTGGCGAGATGATTCTGATTGATACGATGACAGTTGTATTATTGATATGTATTTTACGAGCTGAGGCTCGATGTTCCGAGTGCTAGCAACTCGTTGAGTACCCCTTGGTGGCCAGATAAGGCCACACAGTTATCGTAATGTGACATTATTATAAGTTGATTTTATTCGTAAATTGAGCTTTTTACTTTATTTTGTAAGGACCAATAGCTTTTCTTGATTGCCATGCTTTACAATTTCGGGCATTTCCTTGGTTTTTGGCACTAACATGGGGATTTTGATACTAACTATGGCTATTTGGCCATTTATTTTGCTTGATTTTGGGTCTTCTTTTAAATTTAGAATTTTTACCACCTTTCCCAAGGCTTGTACTTTGCCACTTGGCACTTAGATTAGATTGTTGTGCTGGTTCTATTGTCGTGATGTGTGGAATAGGGTCATGGGATGCACCATGGAATGGTTGGACCTATGGACTTGCTTTGTTGTATAGGGGTACGCCCCAAGGAGTACAGATAACTAGCGGGTTGTTGAACCATGCATTATTATGTTACTTGGGTAAGGAGTGTTCGAACTCTATGTGTCTTGGACCATAGGGTCAACTGGCCTCCTTGAGGGAGGCATAAAAGTTTGAGAGAGGCATAAGAGACTTGAGGGAGGCATAAGAGTTTGAGGGAGGCATAAGAGACTTGAGGGAGGCATAAGAGTTTGAGGGAGGCATAAGAGACTTGAGGGAGACATAAGAGTTTGAGGGAGGCTTATGTTATTTGTCTGTATGGTTGATGTTTCAGGATATATGTTGAGTTATTGTGATGTTTTGGTAGTGGTATTTTGATGTATGTGTTACTCATGTCAGATGGATATGTGTTGTGATGTTGTGGATATGTCATTGATTCCCTTGTGGACACTATGTACCTGTAGCATGGTTTGGTGTTATGTGAATTTTTCATTGATGCAAATTGAGGAAATGTCTGGTGGATTGTAGTACTCTTTTGTTTGAGTATTTTATATGTCAGTCATAGATGTGTGACATGTACTATGTTATGTGGACTGTGCCTATTCCATTCCGTATTTGAGTAACCCTTTTTTGTGGTGTAATACAGACATGAATTATATACTTGTGTGCTTGTGAATCTGTAGTGTCTTTTGAACCTGATAGGGTGTTGTTTTAACAGTTCATGTTGGGAACCCACAATAAGGAATACACCAAAACTCTTCAATGATGAAATTTTAAAGGAAATTAAACTAGGAGTAATGCTAATGGAAAGGAATTAATGAAATAATAAACAAGAGGGAACTGCGAATCTTCACAGAACCTTGAAAGTTAAAATTTCTACCAAATGATCCTAAGGCTACCTTGTGACCCTGCTTTCATTAACTAAAATTTAAACAATAAAGTGTACTTCTCCTTTGCATGTTGTTGGTTACGTGCCTTTTCTTTTCCTCTGTGTTATGTCACATCGAGGACGATGCTTTCTTAAGGGGAGGAGAATGTAATGCCCCGTTTGGCGGTAAACCCTTTTCAAAGATTGATTGGGCTAGTAACTTTCCTTGAAGCCATTTCCATCCTACTCCTATTCGTTGTCGAGCCAAGGACTTTAACCCATCGACAAGGGTTGATGAGTTCAGACATTTGGTTTATTATCGATTGGGATTCAGTTTTGTTATGAGTTGGGATAGAACCCACTGTTAGTTGCAAAGAATTAAAATACTGAGGTTTTTCGACTTGCTTTAGCCGAATGAATAAACTTGTTACTGAGTTACTGTTGGAGATGTTCTGGTGACGCTGGTAAATTTGGATTATATACACTCCTTTTTAAGTATCTGTTGTTGCATATTTCATTTACATGGGATTATATTTTAAAAATAAATGCCCAGAAGACGTGGGTGTAGAACGATATATGTATTTATACACTAGTGAATTGAATCCTTAGATTCGAGTGTGTGGCTTTTAACTGATATGTTTTGGTTTGGGAAATAGATGAGACCTTAAGCCGTGCAAGCCTCTTAACTTAGTGTGTTTTTCAATTAGGTTATGTTGAGAGTTATATTGTAACCTTTAGCTTGGTCTTACATCGTGAAAGCAAGTAGCTTATAATTTTGCAAATCGTAGGATTTGAATGCAATAAACACAGATTTATACCGATGGCTAAATTTATATTTTGATTAAGGTTTGGAATATGATGATAAATGGATACTAAAATTAAACAGATAAAGGAATGGAGGGGTTGCGTGGAATGATGGGGGGGTAGGTGTGTGGCGCAGGTTGGAGGGGACGTGGTTTTAAAGTCAAAATTCCATCTGTTTCTGCCTAAGGCCCTACTGTCCCTCACCCCCCTTCTTGCCTCCTAGACCTGGTACGTGGCCATCTCCCACTGGTCTTACCTCTGCCAGCCGCCCCACCTTCTTTAATTCCTTTGATTTGCAAATCTAACACATCTTTTGCTACCTGCTCTCTCTGACCTGTTCTGGCCGCGTGAACAAGGAGGATTGTTTTGTTGGGATTTGAGATGCAATGGTGTGGAAACCCCAGTCCAATGGAGTCGCAGGTGTTTGGGAGCTCTTCAGTTGCTTTTCCTCTCCTTACCATGGACGTATAGGCTGTTTTTGCAACGTTTTTCCAAGCTGTCGGGTCGTGTTTAGATTGGGGCCAAATGTATTGAAGTTAAATGCTTTCACATGGTTGCAGCCACCTGTTCCTTCCTTCCTGCTCGTGAAGTTTAGAGTGAGTTAAGTGCGACAGCTGCCACCGGGCGATCCCAGGGAGCCATTGGTGTTGATCCTGGTGTTCTGGTTGCATGCGACCACAGTTGTGATCAGTTGTTGCAAAATCTTGCAGCTGTAGTAGAAGAACGAGATAAATTTTTAGTTGAGCTGTCTTGCCTTTTCATTTTGGAAAGTCACTTCCAGCCAGGTTGCAGGCACGTTTCAGTATAGTGGAAGCCTTCGTGAGCGCCTCCAAAAAGAAGGTTGTCCAACTTTGTTGTTATCTGTTTAGCATTGACTACATCCTCAAATTCGGGATTGTCCTTCAAGGTGATAGATCACACCCACGGGCATAGGAGATCTATGTAATGTTGGAGAAAATTTCTTGGGAGATGAAGGTAGCAGGATATTTTTTAGATCCAGAGCATGCACTGAGTTGTATCTTCATAATCGACTATGTGACAGTGAGGGTGTTACCAGAAGACCTGATGAAATTTATTTACAAGAGTCTCTATTGAGATCTTACTTGTTGTAGGATGTAAATCATGGAAGAGAATCTCATAGGGGCGGATCTATTTCATATCAGAGTATTTATGAAGCACTTTTTGCTTTGCAATAATATGAGCTTCTTCAACGAGTCCTGACTTGGCAGGAAAAAAGGTTTCTATCGGTCTAATCACGCCTTACAGGCTGCAGCTGAAACGTTTGCACCGAGTGTTTGATGCTATCCTCAATCTAATGAAGGAAAAGGTTTATTGATCATCATGGTAGATGCCTACCAGAGCCAAGAGCGTCATGTAATCAGTATATCTTGTGTCCGAGCTTCAAATCATGGGGTTGGTTTGTATCCATTTTTCACCGCATGAATGTGGCGCTAGCACGATCTCGCAGAGCACTTTGGGTTAAGGGAAAGAAACGACATTGAAACAATCATATGCATATGGAGATGGCGTTTTAAACAAGGCATGTTAAACCTACCCTTGCAATCTTCTGCTACCCTTTTATTATGTCATGAATTGAATGTCTTTTTATTTCTTTTATCTGTTATGGCATTTAGAATGGGCTTCTACTTTTTCCTTGTGAATCAACCCTGATTGAAGGAAAGGAAGGACTGTTGGGAGTTGTTTGTTATTCATACCCTGATAGCAACTGTGACAGCCTGTATACATTCCTTTCTACCCCGCTTTCTTTTCAAAATAAAAGAGTAACTGCTATCTGATAGCAAAATAATGGTTGAAGTTTTATACCGTGGGTGTTAGATCTTTAACTTGGGTGTTTTCCTGCTTAATTCTTAAAATTTGAGTGACATTTAGAGACAATACTGAACAATGGCCGATGAGTTCGTTTTCTAAACCAACAGTAGCAGATATAAACTTGAGCCATGAATAACATTAGTGGATATTTGTAGATTTGTCGACTTATGGCCAGTTTTAGGCTAAATGGTTGTTTTTGTCTTGGTGAAAGCCTTTCTTGGGCTGAATTTGTGTGTAGTCCTCGCATAGTGAGCATGATGTTTTTTTTTCTTAGAGGCCTACGTGAGTGAAATATTGATTGCTCAATACAGATCCTGTGACGTGAGTCACTGTATCATAAGATAAAAGAGTTCAATCGAACTCTGTAGTAGCAGATGTTTTCTTGGAGCGACTATGAGGATAGGTCGAGTAGACTGTCGTGAAATAGATGGGTATGCCCAAGCTATTCATATGTTATTTTAGAGATGGAAGAGAAGCCTTAGTTCGTAGGAAGAGTATTTTGCTTTGTATTCCTCCTTCGCTGACTGTAAACCTTGTGTTTGTGACTCGAGTTGGGTCACGGTAGAGGATCTTGTGTTGATTCACTTATGTTTTCAACAGACTATCCCTTACTTGTTTAAAATTAAGTATCGAATGAAATGGGTTTCTATTAAATCCTTTATGTAGCTTAGCAAACCTTCAATAATTCAGGTAGGGACTTCCTGAGTAAGTGTTGACTGAGGCATGTATGAAAATAGAATGGTTACCTTTCTTCGAATTGGGTTAGTCTTGTATGAAAATGGAAAAGGTAGGAATCAACTCAGTTACATATTTTAGTGAGCTAAGTCCTTAACTCTTACAACGATCTTACGAGTGGTGGATTATGGGTTTATTACTGTTTATGTGATGTAAGATAATAACAACCTTTGGTGAAAAGACTTCTTCTTGATCCTTGCTTGTGTAATCTAACTATAGTTGTTGAATGAAATTTAGCTGGATAGAATCTAATTTATTTAACTTCTTGAAGAATTATATTTAGTTTCAGTGAGAATTACTTGGCATTTTGAATCTTCAGATTCAGTTTTTGTGGTGTGAGTATTATATGTATGTTGGTTTATTCAGTCGAGTGAAGTTACCTTTAATCTTTGACTAATTTGTGTTCATATATGGTTGGGGCCTGTATTCTTCCTAAAACATGGATGTGCACTAATGCAGTCTTGTTAACAAGCAATTTTGAATATGTTAAGTCATTTGACTGATCTTTATCTTTTGGTTAATAATAATAGAATGATTTTTGGGTGTTAGATTTCAATCACGTAATCCATAGGATTACATGACTGAAATCTCAATACTCTCAACCTTGTTGTCTTCACCAATAAGGTCTCACCTTGATTATCTTTGGAATATCTCCCTCACTTGAATATTGGGATTCCTCCAGGTTGGCTGGTATAAATCTCGTCATCTTGTGAAACATTTTGATTAGTGGTTTGTGATTTGATCCATTCTTGAGTTTAGAATTTTACTTTCATGATATTATAAAATGTTAGCTTACTGTCGCAATGGGTAGTCTTAACATGCTTAGTTCTTGCGAACTAACTCTAGTTCATATTTGTGTAGATGGATTATGTGAGTAGACTAGAGGAAAAGAGTGTTAAAGGTTCATCTGTACAATTTATGAAGTTCCTTGCAAAAATGTCTAATGTGTTGTAAATTGTGTAACGTTGCTTGTAAAGAGAGTTGATATGACCTCTTGCCTTGTATTGTTCGGTAATGGTGAAATAAAGTGTCTTGTTCTTGTGTAGTCAAACTTGAAATTACCTTTGTGAGAAATAATATTCAATCTTAACCTTGTTATGACTATTCTTTTGGTGATATCATTTACAGTCATGAAAATTTTGTAGCATGGCTTGGCTTATTTTGTTACCTTCTTGTTCTTGACCCAAGTGAAATCCAATCTCTTGACTCCTTTGGTTCATGTGCCATGTTGAATGGAAATGTTATAACCGTGGTTTGTGTTCTTGTTAAATAACGATAATTTCTTCTTTCAGGTCATAATGCTTATTGGTTTAGTTACCCTCCATGGTACTAGTATCAATGTTATTTTAGGCATATTTTAGTGGGTTGAAACCCCCCCTTTTTCTAAAGATAATCCAAGATAAAAGAAGAGGAATACATAGATGAATAAATAAAGAAGATAATAATGAAGTTGTATTTGGTTGATAAAATTAAGAGTCTTTAATTGGAAGAAAGTGTTTATCTAACGTTGTAAAAAAAAAAAAAAAAAAAAAAAAAAAACCTTCCATTGCTAACCTTAAGCTATAGATTAAACATTGTCCTCCTGTTGGGAAACGTTAATCAATTTTAAAAGTAATATCACTGTTGGCTTTTGGGGATATCAGTAGATCTTATCTAGTATAGGAGTTTGAATAAAAACACATTAAGTATAAGGCTTCCATGTTGGGAACCCCTGTGTATCCCTCGACGAACTTAATCAATATGATTTCTAAATGAAGCTTTACCAAAATTCAATTGAACTCTTAAGACTCATTAAAAGACCGGTTAATAACTAAATAGATCATAATAAAATAAATTTATCTTCTCTCTCTAACCATTACCATGGTACCTTGTAGTCCTTGTCTAAGCTATGATAAAATTTTAATTCTTGATCAAAGATGATTAGGGTTCTGAACCTTAACGATACTCCTCTTCTTTTGATCTTACGCTTGCCTCCTTATGCAATGTGGGTATGAAACGAGTTTCAGTAGTGGGGGTTTAGATAGATAGCCTCGTGGAATTGTTTACCTCCTGGTTTTGTAAACAAATTAATCAAGGAATTTTCATATTATTAGGTGATCGTAGGATAGTCCTCAAGTTATATAAAGGAAAAGAAACTTAATCCTATAAGAAGAATGGTATGAAACATATCATGAACATTCTAGAACGTAAGCTAAGAATTGTAAGATGGCTCTAGTAAATCAGTAATCTTAAGAAGATTTTCACAGTGGGATGTCTTCAGCTATAACTCTGTAATATGGTTGGTCTTTTGCCATGTCCTTTCACAAGAGAATAGTAAATTGTCCTTGAAAGATGTGAACGTTTCCGTGCTGCCTTTAGGGCCATCCTTGTATTAAGTTGTTCACAGTGTTAGTGGTATCCTTGGTGACGACATGTTGCTTCATGTTATGTGTCAAGCAAGTAAAATTTTTTTTTTTTTTATCCTATGTTGTTCGTATGTGTGGTTCTTTGGGGTGTTACAAGGGAACTCTACAAAAGCCAAGATGTGGAGTGATTGCAAAATAAATCACCCATGAATTTGATTCCTTTTCTGAAAATCCGAATGGCTTTAGACCATAGAGCTAGAGAAAGTGGGGCATCATGAAAAGTAAAAATAGAGGACCAACAGAGAGAGTGAGAGTTAATAGACAAACTAGATCTGAAACCACACCCTTCTAGATTAGGTTTGATTTGAGCATCTCCCAAGATATTCAAATACTTTGAGCAATGAATTTACCCCCAATTTTTACAGAAACAAGGCAAAGAAGAAGAGATTGGAAGTTGATACCTTTCTAAACTTGTCTACCTAAAGGAGAACCTTGAAAAATGCAATTCCAGACAAAAATATTTCATGACTTATTATCTTCTAGGAAATGGATTTACCATTTGACATAGATATCGCTTCCTTGAAGTTTAATGCCAAGAAGCCCAAGGCCACCAAATTCTTTAGGTATGCAATAGATGTTCCAAGCGACCCTTTGAAATCCCTTGTGACCCTTAGAATGAACCCATAAAATGTTTTAATTTTTGGTATTATCAAACTTTAAAAATAACTATTCTACTATATGTGATGCACTATTTTTAGCAAAAACTTAAAAAGGTCATATCTTTTGATTCGGGTGTCCATTTGAGTCCTTTTATTTTTGAAACCACTTGTTTCGATGAGACGAACACACCAGTCAACTGACCCAACTAGATGGAGCCATTTTGGCACATTTTCTAGCGCGAAATCTACCATCTGGGGGCCAAAAATTAGGATTTAAGTTGTAGTTCACTTTTTTCCTATTTTACGGAATTAGTTAATTTTAGTCTCTTGAATTCATAATAGGCTCGAAAGTTGGAACTTTTTATAATTTAGGCATGTAGAAGATGCATGAAAATTTTATTTCCCATATGAATAAGCATGCAAACTAACTAAGAATAACAAGTTCTAGTAAACTGCTAAAATAGAAAATTTCACCACCTAGAGTAGATTTAGTCAAAGATAAAGTTAGAGTTTGCTTGGAAACTCAAGTTGGCAGTTTTTTTCTTATTTATGAAGCATTGTAATTCATGATTGAATAATGAAGAAGAAGATTTATTTTCTTTGAGTTCAAGATATTTGTAATTTATTGAGTGCGTGTTTCAGTTTCTCTACATTGATACGGAATGTCTAATTTCTAATGTTCATAGGTCTTAAAAGGATCTTTTGTAACAATAGATGTATAAATGTGTTTTTCAATTTCTAATTTGTATTGAAAAATTGTATCTATGAGTAAATTTTGAATACATATGTTATAATTAATGTATTCAATTAATTTATATGCCTTTTGAGAATAATTGAACCCTAAATAATAATTAATTTGATAGTTAAGTATTTGGGTTTTAGTTTTAGTTGCTTCATAGAAATATATGGTATAAACCTAGAGGGTGAGAGATGAGAAAGGTGTTTTCATGTGGAGTTGTTGGAGTTTGATTAGGGAAAAATTACATTTTTTTTATTAGAAATCATTTATATATCATATTATATCCCAAGTATGATATTCATTCGAAGGGAGGTATTAACCTGATGCAGGGGCATCCTGAGACTTAGAAGAAACTTACATAAGAGAAGAAAGATGCATGCAATAAGTGGGACGCATGAAAAACATGAAGGAGAGTTCTAGGAGACGAGCGCAACAATGGGATCACCATTACAATGAGGTGTTTTCTCTGGGACAAAATTATAAAGCAATCATATGAGATGTTTCTAGAGTGCACATGAAATAGGGTGGACTGAAGAAGGAATATGCCATTGAAGGTCTCATGGGAAACAAAGTGTACTGTTTAAAAAATTAAGGGGAGAAGTGCAATGAATAAATGTGTAAGGAAGGAGTTTCCCTGAAGGTAATTCAAGAGAGGCAACGTGAGGAGAAAACTATGGAATAATCACTCAAATAACAAACTGTAATGAAATAAGAGGAGGACATCACCCAAGTAGATCTCAAAAGGTGAAGGTGAAGAATAATTCTCCAAGGAAGGATATGTGTGGTAAAATAAGGAGTTTCTAAGCGAAGGATGGAAGGTTGTAGTAGAAGAGCAACATGAAGATAAAAGTGGAATCACATGATTGGGCACATAAAGTGGAAGGAAGACCAAAGGAATTGGTCAATAGAAGATGGAGATGCGTAAGAGGAAGGATGTAGTCATAAAATTTGTGAAAGAAGGAACTGAAGGCGTGAAGGTAACTGTTAGTGCAAAATCATAGCACCCCTGAATGTCTGCAACTTGATGGGTTGAGACTCTCAGTGTGATTGCATAACATGGAGCATCTCTCAAAGTGTTGGACTTTGAAATCGAGAGATCTCTCCGGATGAAGGTCGGTTCCTATTCCTCTGTTCAGATGCACACAAATAAATTGCAGAGGATCTACTCTAAACCTACTCTATATTTCCAAGGAGATAAGGTTGAGAAGATGTGAGAAAATAAACCTAAACTAACAAGGTGATGCACCAAAGCAATGTTAAACACCCGTTTTGCAAGTTTAACACAAACCATAGAAATGCAATACAACCACCATGCATAGATAACCAAAATGCAATGAGAGATCAGAAGACAACAATGAACACATGAGAGGGTTGAGAATCATCCATAGACATATATTATTGCTCCAGAGTTGATACAGTACATTACAATAGCCAAGAGGAAAAAATTTGTCTTACAACTTGAATGGAATGTTTGGACTCCACGAACTTGTCTATAGACCAGAGGAGAAGGGAGGGCGCAAAACCAAAATGTCCAACCCTTTACAATGAGCCAAGATCTTACCTTTATAGATGCAACGAAGAGAAGAGGAGAGAAGAGGTGGGACACCTGATTTGGAGCACAGTTACTGACCATCAATGCCCCTGTAAATCCATCTAAAAACTATCGAGTCCACCGTTCTATGTTTGTTCAGCGTGTCGAAGAATGAAGAACAACGGATCAAATCAAATATGATCTAGTTGTTGAAGCAATCAGATCACATATTAATGGCATGAAGACATTTTCCCAATTCTCACCCACCTAACCTCATTGAAATTAAAATCTCAGGTTTCCATGGAATAGATGAGGTCAAGACCTTTCTAATGGTGCCAAATTTGTTGAATTTCGAGCACTAGATCGAAAGATATGTCCATTTGAATGTTTGAGTCGGATCCGTACAAACATGGCGAAAACTAATTTAGCTGAACGGGTTCGCGGACCCGAAATTCACTTTGCGCCTTTTGCATAAAAATTTTAAAAATGCAAAAAATGCCCCGTAGCCCCGTAAGGGCGCAATTCACTTTTGGCAAAACTTCATCTGCGGCCCCGCAAACCCACTTAGCAAAAGAAATCATCCTGGGCCTGCTGGCCCGCATATTCCCTTTGGGTGAAAAGTCCTCCCTAGGCCCGCCGACCCACATCTGGCAAAAAATCCTTCCAAGGCTTGCCTCCCCGCACGTAATTTAGGCCTGACACGTGGCTTTTTTGGGCGTTGACGGAGGTGTGGCTTATTTTTACAGTTTACGCCTTCTTGGGCCAAAAGTTCAAACATCCCTTAGCAAGCCGCCTTCCCACCTTAAATTGAAACATGGCCACGTGTAGAGCTAGCATGTGTTTAGGGACCGCCTTTGGATTTCACTTTTGAAGTTGTGCCGAAGAGACACGTGGCTTCTTTCATGGATTTGTTCTGTTTCTTTGTGTTTTAGCTAAGTCCTTTTGTTTGGTGGGGGCATACGTTTGACCTGGGACACGTGGTGGGCTGGCGCGCATTTGGGACCTGCTTCCCGATTCTACCTTTTTAATTTATGCGGAGATGCCACGTGTAGGTCTCCACCGTCCCTTTCATACTTAGTCGATTTAAGCTTGTTGACTTTGTTTCTTTTTTAATTTTGGACACGTGGAAGCTCAATGCTAGTTTGAGACTAGCCCTTGGGCCGCCCCTTTTGAATTTGTGCCGTTGAGACACTTGGCACCCTCCGCTGACTCTACCCCATCTTGACTTTTCAACTGTCAACCTTGTCCCTTTTTAGACCTGGGACGCGTGGAGGCTTGGCACTTGTTTGAGTTTTCGCCTTTGGATCTTACTTTTGAAATTGCATCGAGTTGACATGTGGTTTTTTCCACTTGTTTAGATTTTTCAATGATTGGCTTTGTCCCTTTTCGGGCCTGGGACATGTGGAAGCTTCACACTTGTTTGGGGAACCGCCCTTGGCTTCGACCCTTGAAGGTGCACTGTTGAGACACTTGGCAGCTTCCGCCGTCTTTTCCATACTTAGCCAATTTGGGCCCGCTCTGAATCGTTTGTGAAGCCTAAAGACTTTAAGCCTTTCCCCATTTCTCTCCTGAGACCCTCTGGCCTCCTTGACGCTGTTTGCCTCCTTTGAGCCTCTGGTTTCTCCATTTTTGAGTTCGCATGCAACCTGACTATTGGATTCGAAATGTGGGCTCGTACGAAAGAACCGACCTTTAGATTTTTTCCTGTGCAGGGTCAGGTTTGGTCAATTTTGTCCGGGGGGTGAAATTGGGATAACAGTAACACAACAAAAGAGTAAGAAATAAGGCATGACGAGATAAGGATGTAGTGACAACTCGCAGAAGCAAGTATAGACACAACATATCTAAGGGTCACATGGTTGATGGTGACCAGGTAACATAATAAAAGATAAGGAACAACCAACTACCAAGAGACATGGTGTAAGGGGATTGTTAGAGAGAAGATTACATGGATAAGCTCATTTAAAGATATTATTTCAAATTTGAAGTCTGAGTGAGAAAACTAGAGGATCTAGGAAAGAGGAGAGAGAAGCGGGAAATACTGGGCATATAAGACTATAAATATGAGATAAGATCGCCAACGGGGGGTTTTTGTGTGTAGGGGTTAGTCCTAGTGGAGAGAAATGCCACAAAGGGGCCGAATTAGTCGATCAATGGGCCGAAGGAGAGTTAGTTAGCCAGATGAGAGGTCAGGATCGACCATAGAGTTGGAGAGAGCCTTGTTAGCCTTAAGAGGCACTAGCAGATGCAATAACCCCATTGAGAGAATATGACTGTATATACTGTAAAGGACTTCAAGTAATATAATGAAACCATTAACAATTTTCCATCCACTATGTTGGACTCTGGAAATGTTTGGCTCGGGGAGTACCTAGCCCCATCGTAGTACCCGCCGTCGAGTGGTATTAGAGGAGGATACTTTACTATAGATGAAGCTAACAACTATTGAACGTGAGGCAATTAGCAGGGGTTTATGTTCTCCATCATGTGAATGTGGGTAGAGAAGAAAAATGAGAACCGATCGGCGATTAGTGAGATGACACCAAGAAAGGGAGATGTTTTTGATGCAACAGTCATGAAGAAGCTTGAGGAAACGATGAAGGAGCTTCAGGGACTCAAAGATGTTTGGATATGACTGGAACATGTAGAAGAAGACTGCCCAAACAAAAACGTTCCCGCGACCAAGGGTGGTGAAGAGGTGAAGAAGATGAACGACTCGATAGGGATTCGAGAGCGCAATGGAAAGAACACGTAAAGGATGCTTGGAGATCATCATAAGAATACGTACGTGGAGGCAAAACCAAATGTTATGCAAGAAAAACACAATGGAGAAAAAAAACTTATTGCGGGAGCATCATCAAGGGAAAAGGGTTTGACTGCGGGATAACTGCAGAAAGATGTGCAAGAGAAGACATATCAGACTACAGTGCATGAGAATATCATGCTAGTGAAGGAAGCTACTAAATTAGAAATAAAGATGGTTAGCAGAGACGATGATAATATAAAGATATGCGCAGAGCCATAAGAGGAGACTATGGCGATGAAAGGAAATAACACGCATAAGAGAAACATATGCACACATAGTACAACATAGATGCATAAGAAAACATATCGATGGTATTGGAGGTAGGATGTGCCGCAGGGAGTGCAAAGAAACAGACCCCGGTACGAAGGAGAAGTGCAGTAGGATGCACGAAGAAGGAAACTCTGAAAGGAGTAAAGGAACGGCACTATGGGAACGTGCAAAACCATGGGAGTAACTTTATAGGAGAAGACGAGAAATACTAGGAGATTACGAGAGTTTGCATAAAAAAGGGTGTACTCAGTAAGGAGACTCAGGATGATCTTGAGAGGAGGCATACAGAGAAGCGTGAGGAAGAAGAGGAACACATGAGCCAAAGTGAGTGCGATGAAAGTTTGGAGAAACTATAGGAGAATGTAACAAATGAAAAACAACTAAAGGTAGTCTCCGACATGTGCATTGAAATAGGTGCACAAGGAGGATAATATATCGATAGAGATCTCAAAGAGTCCTCTTATGGAGAGGCTCCAGAAGTATTATGCAAGATAAAAGGTGGATGAAGGAAAGAGGAGACATGGGAAGGAGGTGGCGACAAAACTTTCCTACTGAAATTAATCTGCTTATATTGGGAGTAAAACCTAGAACCAACGATTGGATTATGAGGGATTGGATTTTTAGATGTCGTTGTTGTTTTGTAATGGGCCATTTGCTTCCTGATTATGGGAACCCTAAGTGAAAAATTCATACTAAACCAGCTTGGTGGAAATATTCTCTTCTATATCACCTCTCTGTTAGTGCCCCCACTACTCATATTGAGGAAACAACTTAACCAATTTCTCAAAAAAGTCTTTCAAGGATAGCTTCCACCCCTATTTTGACAAAACTTCTGCACCTCAGCCTCATTAAGTTCTGCCCAAGTCAGATCTCTTGGAGCCAAATATTCATGCTCCCTTGGGGGTGGTCAACACGTGGTCAAGGAGTTCGAATTTTGTCTCTCTTCATCTATAAATTTCTTTCATCCTATCAAATCTATTGAAGTCTATCTTCCTTGTAAGCCTGATTCAGGTGATGAAAGAACGAAACAAAGAAGAGAAGAAAATTGTCCAAAACAAGAAAAAAGTTCTTCTAGAAAGGTATCAACTTCATCTTCGTCCTGTTTGATTTAATGTTGTTCTATTATGGAGTTTGGCTATTTTCTTGTTGTTTCTTAGTTGCGAGGCAACTGTTATGGATTTCCCATGCTCTTCTTTTATGCTTATTGTTGTATATGGGATTTGTGGCCTTTTTAATGTAACAGGGCACCTACTAAAAACCCTCCTTTACCAATAACTATACACACACCCACATACATATATAGAAGTCTCAATAGAGAGGGATATTCCCCAAATGTAACATGCATGATATAGTAATCAAGCACACAAAATTGGTAAATCAAAATAGGTGTATTGTATATACTGTAAATTGTAGGCAACTATGTAGTAATGCAAAATAGTAACATGCAAATTATTACATCTTGAACCCTTTATAATTAAAACAGAAACACTATGTACCAACACATTTTCATAAGATGGAAAAAGTGGAATAAGTTAACAATTTTTTTCGCTGCAGGTCTCTTTGATACAAACGCCTCTAAGGAATTTCTGCAGAAAGAGCTTGTCAAATGTATTGATCTGGCAAAGGATGGCGTGCATGGAGTTCTCTATGTGGTTTCCCTTCAAAACCGTTTTACTCCGGAAGAAGCTGCTGTTTTAGATAGCTTGCAAATGTTATTTGGACCCAAAATCGTGAATTATATGGTGGTTCTGTTCACTGGTGGTGATATGTTGGAAAAGAAGGGTTTGACATTAGACGAGTACTTGAAAGAATGCCCAAAACAACTCAAGGTTAGATTATGTCTTACCAAAGTTTCGTATATTACATGTTTCTTTCTTATAATCTTTAAAATTTGCAGTGTATCCATTAATTTTAAGTTGAATTTGGATCCCTGATTTACTAGTAAACATTATTAAATAGAATAGGAAATTTTCATTACCCTTGGTAATGAACTGGAAGGTGGCAAAATGAATATCCTAAGGTATAACAGGGCAGTGCATTCTAAGCATTATAAGTTTAATAATATTGCAATCTAAGGTTTGTTTCATTTAGTGCATGTTTTTGTTGGTGATGTTTGTGATTTACAATATGAAATGTTCTTTCAGTCGTATAGAATAAGAATTACCAGAAAAACAAATTACCTTAATAATCCGGCCATTTCCAAATGCATGGGCATATGTGAAAATATCACTAGAAGATCCTCTTCCTTAAGAAAATATTGTCTTTTAAGGTTTGAAAATTTTGAAATATCCGGTTTCGAGGGGACCAAAAACCTATAGATACAAAAGGAGAAAATATATAATGATAAAGATCACAAGGGGAAGCCTCTCCCAGTGGCCCACAATAACAACAAACAAACGAGGTCACAAATGACCAAGACAAGTCTCCATGATAAAATCCCAAAGGGATAAGGGTCAAAACCAAAACAACAAAGAAGAACCATGACCCAAAAACAAAGTCAAGACTCGCCGCCATCCGCGAGACTACTACAAGTCATACATGCCACCTAATTTGAAGTTTCTTGGTTGTGAGTAACATATGTTATCCATAATTTAAGAAATAAAATATTGGATGAAGAACTAATTAACAATTAATTGGAAATTCAATTTCAATAATCGAACACTATTTTCAATGCGTTTTGCCTAATCTTCACGCATGCTTGCGGGGGTTCAATTTAACTAGCGGGGGTCTAAATTTGTCCAAAAGTTGACTTTGGCACATTGGTGGGGCTTGTCCCTGTTTCGCGGGCCACCCAAGTTCGAGTTTTTCCAACTCCCCCACAAACATACGTGAGGGATAGGTTCTTCCTTTTCAACATAGCGAAAAGTCTCCTTGGAATCGAGTTCTTAAAACCATAGCTAATTTCCTACCATCACCTCCCTACCACTCATAATAATGCTAAAAAATCACGGAGGAACACTTTATGTTTTGAGGAACTCTTTAAGTTTTTGTAAAAAATAATACACAGTTCCAATACTATGAGAATAGATTATATTTATAATTTAGTATGTTTTTTTTAATTGTTAAGGCGGGTTGAATGGATCTGTTCCCTATTCAAAAGCAGAGGCCAAATTCTCGAGAAACAAAAGGCTTAGAGATAGTAGATGAAAATAACTACAACTACTTTCTAACTAAGAGAAGAATAAACTATAATTAGACAAACTAAAAAAGGAAAATCACATAATTACTTCCCATACTGCGATGGAAAATAATCACCGATGCTTCCTATATGACCCTTTTTGTTTTTTCGCTTCTTTACTTCTTACCACTTGCCCAAATTAGATGAAATAACCAGTGCAAGGTCACTGTGATTCTCTATTGCCATCATATTTTCTGTCTCAGACTCCCAATCTGATTCCGAACATTCCGCGGTATGTCCCCTTTTCATACCCCTTGATACCAAGAGGTTTTCTTGAATTCCTTCCTCTGGGATATCCTTTCCTATAGTTTCTTTACTGTCGGAGTTAGGATTACTCAGATTGTCTCTAAAATTTGAAGCAGAAACCAAATCCGGGTTTACTGAATCCCATTCACTAGAAGAAGTCGATCCATTCTTTTTTATAGATTTCTAGTTTTTATTGAAGGGACATGAATCTTGCAAATGGCCTGTATTTCTACATAATCTACATCGAAATGTTGTATTCTCATAGTCTAAAACCTGTGTATGCTGTAAGTTCCCGAATTTAAGATTAATTCTATTAGGAATTCCTTTTCTCAAATCAATTTCGACACATATTCAGGCAAACGAGCACAAACCTGAGTGCGTGAACTATCTAAATCCTCTTTTATAAACTTTCCTAGAATATTTCCTATGTATTCTAGGGCATACCACATATGCAAGGGAAGGTTAGGTAGCCTGACCCACACAGGAGTTCTGGCCATCGAATAGGTATTCAGATCAAAGTCTGGAAACCATGGAGTTAAAAATAAACCCGCATGTTCCCAAAACCAAGGATCCTCTATCAAGCAATGTTGATAATCTACAGATTCCCTAAAATGGACAACAAAAAAACCTTTGGAACAAAGAGAAATTTCACATTTATTTGTCCAATTTTCAAAAACCCACTAATACAGAGTGGAGGAGGAAGGCCACAGTCCATTAAACCCACCAATCACTGCATCCAGTGATAAATTTTTGTAATATTCCTCTACTTCTGGGATCATAATGGTTAAAGTCGGTATGGCCTCTGCTAAATCAACCTGATAAGCATGTATACCAACTGTTTGTTTGCCTTGAGTTCTGCCTCCTTTGTTACCCAACACATCCTTGAAAGAGGTGGTCAGATGGGGATGAACCAAGCCACCATTGCCAGCAACAACACCCCCCACAGACCTGTAGCTGTCTCTACCTTGCCCGCCTACTCCAGTCAAAGTCGCAACCATTTTAAAGGCCCTATGGTTAGGGCACTGCACCGCTGTAGGTTTAATCTGTCTGCCATGACCCGTCTCTCCTCCCCCATCCTGTATCCCTCCCAAAGCCAGCCCGAAGCCCTTCAACTACCCTTCTTGAGCTTGTGATTGCTCCTTATTTCTGCCCTCGACCCCTTCGCCATTCGCAGTCCTCGCATTCCTTTTCTCCGTTCCGAAAAAACCCCTATATGATATTTCTCGGGACAAGCTCATTTACTCATTTTTAATATTCTATAGTTTAGTATGTTATCGTAGAATATATTAATTTTTTAAATTTTATTGACCATTTAGAACTATTTACAAAGATAAATATAATATTTCCTCTTCTTTTATTCTAAAGTGAACATATTTAATAAAATTATATGTTAATTTTAAGAATGTTGACATATATTAATTATTTACAAAATTATTATAGATTTGTTTTATATATTCATTTTAGAAAGGCTTTTGACTATTTTAGATTTGTTACACTTCTCAACATTTTTTTTAATAGAGTGAATTTGTATTATAAAGTTATAGTGTATTAGTTTTAATTTATTATTATTATTAAGATACTTATGTAGTCACAATAAATATGTGTTATGTAATCCTTCTATATTTTTCCATATTTTCAATTTGTAAAATCAGAATTATGTGCTTAAATTGGGTACATTCACAAACTTCTTCATCTATTTATGCTTATTTATTTCAGGAGGTTATTGAGAGGTGTAAAAGGAGGATGGTCGTTTTTGATAATAAAACTCCATTGGAAACAAAGAAGGAAAAACAAAGAAGCGAATTATTGAAGCAAGTAGATAGTATAACAACTGAAAATGGAGGTCAACCTTATTCCAACGAGTTGTTCCGTGAAGCTCAGGTGCGTACTTATTAATTGAAATGTAAGAACATGGTTTGAGTGAATACGTACAGTAGCCCCTTGATTTCACTCATTTGTTTTATTTCTATAGGCAACTTCAAAGAAATCGCGTAGTCAACTTGGGCGTAGTCAATCGGCAGTGGGATTTTCCAAACAAGAAATGGAAAAGGCCAATGCAGAACAACTCAAACGATTAAATGATCTGGTAAGCTTATTCACTTTGAGCTGTTAAATTAATTGTTAACAAAGTGACCAATAATATAGTTCATAGATAAACATTGAAAATGTGTTGCATTTATAGGTGGAGGGGCTTGTAACATAATGGTAAGGGAAAATTATTGTTGTGAAATACTAAATGATTTAGTTATGAAGTTATCTTCAAATCCATTCCTTCTAGTCATCTAATCATCCTCTTGAACCCTCTCCCTACCAATAAAGGTTTCTATAAACTTTAGGAAATATTTATATGTAAACTATGTCCATCACTATAGATTTTTGAAATCAATTTAATACTCTAGTGTCAGGTATACTGATACACAATGCATGATCAACCACACAAGCTTGGTAATCAACAAATTTGGATTAAGAAAATATTTACCGACATATATATTTTGTTTGTCTAAATATTTTCTTTGTCTTGAATAATATTTCCATATATGTAGATAGGCAAGTTGAAAAGGTCAAAATGTTCAAAATTGGAAGGTAGTGAGGTCAAAATGTATTGCTACAACATCATGAAAATTGTATGATTTTGTTGAGGGGCTCATAATTAGAGTCAAAGGGCCTAGAAAAAAATAATATGCCAATACTATAAACTAAAAAATTGAAAATGAGAAGAGAGAAAATATGAAGAAGAAAGAGGGAACACGAGAAAGAAAAGACAATAGTAAATGAAAAGGAAAGAAAAAAGAACAATTAAATGATGACGAAAAAAAAGCTACTTAAACAAGAGACTAATTTGAACAAATAATTGAGAAACACAAAACTATTTCAAAATGTGTGTGTGTGTGTGTGTGTGTGTGTGTGTGTGTGTGTGTGTGTGTGTGTAACAATTAAATGTATAAATAAAGGCTTTTTAGATCATTAAAAAATATAAAATAAATAAAATAGATAAAGAAAATTGATTTAAGATAATATTTTAGACCACATGATTTTAGAAATAGGCGTTAATGATATTTTACAGAAAAAAAGTCCAAAAGGATAAGGAAAATCATTCCTTAAAATTAGTATATGTAAAACCCTTGCACAAATTTTCCAATTATGGAAATGAAAAATTACATTCAAAATGGCTTGGGAAATGTATCATAAAATGAGCTAAATAATCCTTTACATCAATATATTTAATATCATACAAACTCAAACCATCGGATAACTATTGAAAGGGATTCAATGGTCATGATTATGGCATGCTAAACCATCCACTAGGGTAATACTATTTTTGGATACTTGACATGTAGAGTCAACAGATAGGGCCAAGATGATTCACTAGGTAACTGTAATGGATTAGACACCCCTTAGTTGTGGATGCTTATCTAAAGGAAGCCTTTGATGTAGATATACACTTACCCAACAAGTGTAATATGTTATATCGTATACACCCCATAAAAATATGGGAAAGATATATTAATATATATGTAAAATCGTTGATTTCTGATTAAAAACATATGATACATTATTGTTTTTTCACCTCTCCCACAAGTGAATATTTCCATTACAAGGAACTTAGACATTTCAAAACTATATAGATTTATTTTTTATAAAAGAGGATTTTAAATTATCAATTTAGTTCCAGATAAAAAATTGCTATGATCCTCACAGAAACATTCACAAGATTTATTATTCTTTTCACACGATTGAAAATCCCACCATACTTGTGTTTCTACAATGTACTAGTTCTTCGTATCCAATCACTATTCACAAGAAATATACATATGTAATATACTTAGAGATGACACAAAGCTATGACAATTGCATCGTCTAAAATGTCTTACAACATCCATCATTATTCATGTTCCCAATGAAAGGAATCATTACTAAAAATTGAAAACTCTCACTATTTCCCAATTAGTAATAATTTATTAAATTTGGATATAAGGAAAGAACAAATTTTAATCATGACATAAAGTTGTCATCCTTCACAATCATCTTAGCGAGGGTTATAGAATAAAACAATGGTCCCACTACTATATGAAGGTCTATTTGGACCTTGAAAGGAGTTTGATGTTATAACTGCATATGATCCAAGTAGAAGAAGGAAGGGAATTTCATCAGGTCAAGTTAAACCATAAAATTACATAACTAACAAAATATTTTATTTCTTTGAACCTTTAAGGTGGGGTGACACTAGGTTGTATTTGGGCGACATCCATCTTTCTCTTATTACAACGTTCTTCCAATTAGTTGGAAACCAAATTTAATTATTTTCCTTCATTCGCTCATTGAGTTTGCATTTTTATAGGGATATAAACTATTGTGAGCTATGCTATGATATAAATGATTCTCACTATGGAACCCAAAACCATGAGTTGGGCACAATCCTTTAATAACTAGAGTAACAAGGATTATAGAAACATGTGTGTGGGTTATTGAACAACAATAAACCAAAACACACAAAAAATGCAGTGGAAGAACATTTATAGGAAATACTCAAGTATTTATAAATGGTGAATAGGGAAGTAAACATACATATAGAGAATGAGTAAGAAGAATAAAAAATGAGCCTTTTGGGTTTACCCTAGTGGTGGGGAATGTGGGTTGTATGTGGGAGGTCTCACGGTCCATTCCCCCAGGCTGGCCATCTCTATAGCTCATCGTTACTCAACTAGGTAGTGTCAGGTGAGTCAGCTACTTTGATGGCGGAGGTGGTCTCTCAACGTGGTGCCAAACCAACTCAGTGTTCAATGTGACAGAGGTTAGGGAAAGAAATGAATCATGTGTTCAATGTGATGAGGCATGTCCTGACATCGCAACATGAGAGTTATCGCAAACCACTTTTTAGCCTATTGGGTTTACCCTAGTGGTGGGAAATGTGGGTTGTATGTGGGAGGTCTTGGGGTCCATTCCCCCAGGTTGGCCACCTCTATAGCTCATAATTACTTGGTTAGGTAGTGTCAGGTGGGTCAACTACTTTAGTGGTGGAGGTTGTCTCTTAACGTGGTGCCAAGCCAACTTGGTGTTCAATGCAATGGAAGTTGGGGGAAGGCATGAATCTTATGTTCAATGTGATGAAGCATGTCCTAACATTGCGGCATGAGAGTTACCCCAAACCACTTTTTCCAATAGGGTTTGGGTGGATTAGTTAAGACAAACGGTTGTGTCTGGATCCACCTAGGTTCAAACCAAACTAGGAGCGATCCCCTTTAGGGTGGTTATTTGTGGTGGCAGGTTGTCGTATCATTGGTGGTTGCGACTAGGTGCTCTTCTATGGCAGTAATATTGGTACAAAAGGTTTGTCACACAAAAAATAATAATTTGATATTCTATTCAGCATAACACACAAGAATCGTACTCCAATATTTAGGGATACGGTATCCTGAAATATAGGAACCACTTACAACAATATATCCCTAATATAGCTCATATCATATGGTCAGTGAGTTGTTAAAACAACTAATGTAACCAAACACTAAATATTACAAACCATATTTATAATATTATTTACAATGATAATCTATCACGAGTAGATTATTAATAATGAATACCTAACATTCCCCCCCTTAGTACGAACATGGGAAAAACCATCTTCAACTAAACAACATGCTGCTCTGTAGCCTACACATGGTATCAATCCTAAACAATGAATATGGGAACTACATCATCTAGGGACCGATCAACCTATTAGATGAATACATGAATTGGGACCGTTTAACCAATTCACATCAACCATCAAGTCACTATGATCAAGAACACTTCCTGTAATAGTCTCAATGGCACAAATCTCCACATCATCATCAACACGGGGAAAACATAGAAATTGCATAACACACATGAACAAGGATGCTAATTTGTTCTTATTCATCACACAAAAAACAAATGTCACTAAAGCAATTTGCAGCCTCTGAGGTAGTGACAAACTTGAGGACGCTGATTGTCCTCCTTCCTCCATTGCCTCCATCCTCCAATAAGAGGATAGATGCTCAATACAGATAATCTTCATCACTTGAATAATTAATAGGTTCATTGTCACTTACAGGGTTAGAATAATCATCCCAATATTCTTCAGTAGCTAAAGCTTTTTTATCCAACCTATCATCTAAGAGATCTTGAGCTCTTTTCTTACAATTCACAAAACCATGTCCTGGTTATTTATAGTGATGACATAAAAGACATTTATTTGAAGGTACAAACCTTTTTTTACCTTTTTGGAATGATGATTTATTATTTGCAACCATGACAGTTTCTTCTTCTTGTACAAACCTTTTGATTTTTTCTTCCTCATCAAGCAAAGAGGAAATTAAATTTTCAAAACTAGGATTGATCTTACTAAGAGTAAAAAAAATACTTAAATACTCTTTTGAAAAAATATTTAGTAAGATTTCTTTAACATATTCTTTATCCACCTCTATTTTTATTCCTGTTAATTGATTTAAAATGGATCGAAACTTACTGATATGTTGAACCATATTGTCATTTTCTCCCAGCTTTAGCCCAACACATTTTTGCTTCAGCGCCATTACTGCACTACCTATTAGAGATTCAAATAATTTGTTCAATGTCACCAAAATGTTATTAGATAACTTGGTTAGATCAATATGATGAAAATATGCATCAGATAGACCAAGGCTGCTAATTACTATTGCTTTCTGATCCTTACTTTCCCATTTCACTGCTTCATATGCATCATTCGGTTTTTTAATTTTTCCATCGACAATGTCCCATAAGCATTTGTCGATTAATTGAATTTGGGTTCATACTTGCCACGTGTGGAAGTATTTACGATCAAATATTTCAATTAAATTTATATTTTCCATTTTGAAACTCCACAACATTGAGAAACTTTAACCAGAAAATAATATACTGGCAGAGACACTTGACTTTAGTAAATTTTTTTTATCAGAACTTGGCATATAACCGACTCAACAATATAAGCTAACAAATTCTGGAATGAGCAATCAATATTAAATTAGTAGGTGGAATTGATCTCTTACTGGGCTAGAAGATTTCAAATCACTCAAGTAAAAAATGACACACCTCCTTATTTGAAAAAGATAAATCTGCCCATGGAGTGAGAGGCTTGCGCTGGATAGGATGGCGTACCAAATCCCAAATTTGCACTTAGATTTTTCTAATACACGCTTTTATATCCTTACATAGCTTGAAATAGTACATTAAATGTATTTTGTTTGAATCTCTAATATAGTGACGATTATTACAAACATGCATGCTAATTGAGCTACACACGACCCTTCTCCAATTTGCATGTAGAAGATAACAATTGCACACAAGATCCAACTACAAATATATGACAGAACACGTCTCTAATACACAAAACATGTCTCTAATACTCATGAACACATTGAATCATAGGTACAAGTCGTCTATGCTATGATAAAAAATATTGGTACAACACGGTTGTCACATAGAAAATAATCATTTGATATTCTATTCAACATAACATACAAGAATTGTACTCCAATATTTAGGGATGTGGTATCCTAAAATATAGGAACCACTTACAACAATATACCCCTAATATAGCTCATAACATATGGTTAGTGAGTTGTTAAAACAAGTCACCTAACCAAAAACTAAATATTACAAACCATATTTGTATTACTATTTACAATGATAATCTATCACGAGTAGATTATTAATAATCATGAGAGAACTATATAATGAATACTTAACAGGAAGTAGAGTCAGCTAGAGGCAGCTAGTGGCTTAGCGGCTGGTCTTGGCTTTTCTTGTATTGTTGGATTTTGGATTGGTGCCATCTCTCCACGATAGTGGTGGAATTTGCATCATTGGCGGTGGAGTTTGGTTTCTATTTTCTGGTGGTAGAAGTCTTGGCTTAACACTAAATGGTGGCCAAGATGACAGCTCAACAATTGGTCTTGGTTTGGCTTACATCCTTAGGTTTGTGTTGAAATTTGTAATATCTAGTCAGTGGACATTGTTAAGGGAGGGGACCCAAGAACCCCCCAATCCTAAGCTATGGTCAAAAGCGTTAAACTATCTAAGAAAATAATAAGAAATAATGATCTTATATCAAAAGAGGAAAGAATCCTTGTTGATTACTTGAATTACTATGAAAGAATACCAAAAAATATATATGTTAGAGAAAAACAAAAAAAATAAAGTATGGTGTTCTTCAAGCAAGTTCTATCTCGTTCTTGAGATAAATGCAATCTACATGTAGATATTCTAGTATGTTATAGTATATATACAATGCCGATGAAAATTATAATTAACAATGGTTTCTATAAGTGAGATCAAAACCATTCATATTCTTAGAGGAAAGCAAGTTAAAATTTAATAGATGGTATTATAAAATTATAATCTAACATGGATGGTGGCATACTTGTCATTTGGTATACCACTTGGAAACAAGGTGCTGGAAAGAAAATTATAACATTTAACAACCTTGTGTAGATCTATGGTGATAAATGGAATGCAAGAAATTAAGGTACAATTATGATTATGCACATGATGTTTTTCTTGTAAACAATTTAATGCTCTACAAATGGAGTGTAGAAGAGACTATGGAAGATTATGGGAGCTATGAAGGTTGAAACATGCTAACACAAGAATACAATTTAGTTGCGTGGGTTCTGAAACACACATTGTGTCATGG